>CM077097.1:58389014-59834009 GCA_039513925.1 Platanthera zijinensis | reverse complement strand
CCTCAACGTTTCTGAACTCTGAACTCCCTCATAGTCGATCTTCGAACGGAGCTCGACGATTTTACCCAAGATCGTCGAACCCAGCTCGACGATCGTCGAACGAAGTTCAGAGCTTTGAACCTTCTTTCAGAGGCAAATCTCAATTCAATCCTAGAAGTGCTTCATCCCAATGCTTTAATCCCTATACTGAATGGATAGTACCTCCTAGGAGATACCATCCTGAAGGTTATAAGGATCAACCTGGGATGTCTTTTATTTCTGAATTTAAGGGTTATCAACCTAGGCCAAGGTTAACTGGGTCAAAAACATATAAGTTGTTTATGTACAGGTGAAGACCTATCCAACATCAAACCAGCCATGGTATCTGGATAGTGGGTGCTCAAAGCACATGACAGGGAATAAGGATAACTTCACATCCTTTAAAGCCAAGCTTGGACCCAAAGTAATTTTTGGTGATTCAAACTTTGGAACTACAAAAGGATATGGTGCAGTTCAAATTGGGACAGTCACCTTCAAGAAGGTAGCCTATGTTGAAGGACTCAAGCACAACCTGATAAGCATTAGTCAGCTGTGTGATGAAGGATATCAAGTGACTTTCAACAAAGAAATATGCAAGGTCAAGTCAGAAGACAACACAACTGTGTTGACAGGTAATAGGAAAGGTAATATTTACTTAGTAGACTTTCATTCATCTAAGGTAGATATTTGCCTATTTAATTCCATATCTAGTCCTAATATTCTATGGCATAAGAGACTAGGACATGTTAACCTTAGAACCATTGCTAGGCTATCCAAGGACAACCTTGTCAGAGGACTGCCTTCTAGCCCCTACAAGAAGGAAGGACTCTGCAAGGCTTGTCAATTAGGCAAGCAAACTAAAAGTAGTTTTAAATCAATTAACAAGAGTGATTCACCTAGGATTTTGTATCTGTTACACATGGATCTTTTTGGACCCATTGCAGTACAAAGCTTAGGAGGGAAATCCTACACTTTAGTGGTTGTAGATAACTTCTCAAGATTCACATGGGTATTCTTTCTAAGGAAGAAGTCTGATAACTTTAAATGTTTGACAGATTTTCTCAAATGCATTCAGATTGAGTTCAACACTCATATTGCCCTGATCAGAAGTGATCATGGGACAGAGTTTGATTCTCTTCTCATGCAAGAGTTCTGTCAAAGTGAAGGGATCAGGCATACTTTCTCAGCTCCTAGAACTCCTCAATAAAATGGGGTAGCTGAAAGGAAAAATAGAACCCTTATTGAATCTACAACTACATTATTGGCAGATGCTCACCTACCTCTATCCTTTTGGGCTGAGGCAGTGAACACCTCCAATTATGTGCTGAATAGAAGTCTAATACATAAACTGAAGGGCAAGACTCCCTATGAATTACTCAAAGGGAAGAAACCTAAAGTAGACTATTTTAAAGTTTTTGGTTGCACTTGTTTTATCCATAATAATGACAAGAAATATCTAGCAAAATTCCAAGCAAAAGCTGATGAAGGAGTGTTTCTGGGATACTCCATGATCAGTAAAGCTTATAGGGTCTATAATAAAACTACATTAAGAATTGAAGAATCTGTCCATATTACTTTTGATGAAGTTAACATGTCTTTCAAGGAGAAGAATGCTTCTACCATAGAACATTTGCAGGTGCACTCTCTAGCTGAAGACATGAATAGATTACAAGTTACACAAAAGGATGACAGTAGTGAAGATGAAGAAGCTGCTCACCATCAGGAAGAAAATCTTCTTGAAGAACCAGTTGTTGTTCCACAAGAGGACACAATAACACAGGTTGGTGAACCATCAACACCCCCTATTGATCTAGTAACAACAAGAGATCATCCAATTTCTCAAGTAATTGGAGACATCTCAGCTGGTGTGCAAACTAGAAATCAAGTCAACCAGAACCTGATGCACACTTGCTTCCTCTCTCAAATTGAACCTCAAACCATTCAAGATGCAGAACAAGATCCACACTGGATTATTATAATGCAAGAGGAGTTGCATCAATTTGAAAGAAATAAAGTTTGGGAACTAGTGCCTAAGCCAAAAGATCATCCCATTGTTGGAACCAAATGGGTGTTCAGAAATAAGCTGGATGATCAAGGAATCATTGTAAGGAATAAGGCAAGGCTAGTTGCTCAAGGGTACTCTCAAGAAGAAGGGATAGACTATGACCAGACCTTTGCACCTGTTGCAAGATTAGAAGCCATAAGAATCTTTCTGGCTTATGCTGCTCACAAGGGATTCCAAGTCTATCAAATGGATGTCAAGAGTGCTTTTCTCAATGGAGAGATCAAAGAAGAAGTCTATGTCAGACAACCTCCAGGTTTTATCTCTCTAACCCATCCTGATTATGTTTTAAACTACACAAAGCATTATATGGTCTCAAGCAAGCTCCTAGAGCATGGTATGAGACCCTGGCATGTTTTCTGCTAAAAAATGATTTTGTTAGGGGGAGAGTAAACCAAACTCTTTTTATTAGAACCCATAAGTCCCATACCCTACTAGTACAAATCTATGTAGATGATATTATATTTGGTTCTACTGATTCAAACTTGTGCAAAAAGTTTTCCAAGCTTATGCACTCTAAATTTGAAATGAGTAGCATGGGTGAGCTATCCTTCTTCTTTGGATTGCAAGTAAAACAACATGCTGAAGGTATATTTATTTCTCAAACCAAGTATACAAAAGAGCTGATTAAGAAATTTGGTATGTCTGATGCATCATGTATGAAAACACCCATGCCTACCAATGTTGTATTGGATGCTGATGAACATGGGAAACCAGTTGATCAGACAATATATAGAGCAATGTTGGCTCTCTATTGTACCTTACAGCCAGTAGGCCTGACATAATGTTTGTTATATGTATATGTGCTAGATTTCAAGTTAGCCCTAGAGAGTCACACTTAACCTTAGTTAAGAGGATTCTTAGGTATGTTAAAAGCTGTCCAAATCTAGGACTCTGGTATCCAAAAGACTCAGCATTTGATTTAACTGGATTCTCAGATGCTGATTATGCTGGATGCAGAATAGACAGGAAAAGCACCAGTGGAACTTGTCAGTTCCTTGGTGATAGACTTGTCTCTTGGTATTGTAAGAAACAAACATCTGTGTCAACCTCAACTGCTGAAGCTGAATATATGGCTGCAGGCAGTTGTTGTTCATAAATATTGTGGATACAAAACCAACTCCTAGACTATGGTTACAACTTAGAGAAGTCAAAAATATTTTGTGACAACACCATTGCTATTTCCATTGCACAAAATCCAGTCCTCTATAGTAGGACAAAACACATAGAAATTAGACATCATTTTCTAAGGGATAATGTTGAGAAAAGTAAAATTGAACTTCAATATATCCCAACTGATTTGCAAAGGGGAGATATTTTCACCAAGCCTTTGGATGAAAAGAAACACAACTTCTTCCTCAATCAGTTAGGCATGTTAGATGGAGGAAGCCTAAAATAAATTACAAGATTTTGAAAAGCTAAAAACAGACCAAGACTAGGCTAAAAACTTATCTCTTTTTGTGTCTATAGTATAGGTTTTGTCTCTGAACTGCGCTCGACATTTCCCCAAAAATTGTCGAACGGAGATCAACGATTTTCCAGAAATCGTCGACCGAAGATCGACGTTTCTTGAATCATCGATCTGAGTTCAGCGCCGCCATTAGCTCCAGGCTTCCATTTCTGTCTGTTCAGAGGTCGTCGAGCGGAGCTCGACACTCGACAATATCGTCGAGCGGAGTTCGACGCTATTGGCGTCTCTTTAGATTCCTTTAGTAGCCCAAATCGTCGAGCTGAGTTCGAAGTTTCATCGAACTGAGCTCCACGATTTTCCGTCTCGCCGTCGAACCCTAATATAAAATCATTTCTTCGGCCGTCGTTCATCTTTTGCGCTTTCATACTCTCTGCAATTTTCTCTCTTTCCCTCCAAATCTTCTACGCTTGGTCGTGTTTGGTTCATTGTTGCAGGTACAGATGGCTGACTCCAGTGCTGCTATTTCCAAGATGAAATTCGATACCGGTTTTGATATTGATATGAATTCATTTGATGGAAGTGATCAGCGTTTCAAGGAAATTCTCAACCTATTTCGAGAACAGCAGCTATCTCAGATAATGACCTCCTGAATGAAGATTGCTTCAGAAGAAATTAAAGAATGGTGTTTTACAGCAATAGATGAGAATGAGAATTCTGTCATCGGCTCAATAAAAGGGACTCAGGTACCATTGTCCCCGGCCCTTCTAACTGAAGTTTTCCTACTTAGTTCTGGAAATGACTCCATAGATTTATCTGGAGAGGAGTTTGATTCTATGCTTGATAGAATGGGTCACACTGCTGTGAACCCTAACAAATTGCTGAAGAAATTTTTTTCCATCGAATATCAATTTCTGGCTGATATGGTCGGCAAAGTGCTTCTGGCAAAGCACTCAGCCCATGACACTATATCTAGATATCAGTTTTGTTTAATGGTAGCTCTGATTGATAAGAAGAATTTAGACTGGGGATTAATATTCTTCAATCTGATCAAGAAGAAACTGAACAAAAACTGTGTAAGTTTTGGAAGAATTTTAGGGGTTTACCTGCACTCCAGGTGCCCTAAACTGCTGACCTCTGGTGGGATGTTCATCAATGCATCCAAGAGGCTTACCTGTGCCCTATTCAGCAAATGGGACAGGCAAATCATCAACCCTATCAGGGATGCTGCTGCTCCACTGGCTTCAGGCACCAGGACTACCCAAGTCACTCCCTCTCAGGAATCTGCCCCAGCAGAAGGATTGTCTGCCTCTTCCTCTCCTCCTCCAGCTGTTTCTATTCCAGTCACCACACCAATCTCAACCTCTACCATTTCTTCACCAACATCACCTCCTCCAGCCACTACTTCAGAAGAATTCCATCCTCTATTCTCTTATCCAACTTTCACCTCTCCATCATTTTCTCTTATAGGTGATTCCTTTATGGATGATTCTCCTCCCTCTCCTTCTGAGCTTCCCTCAACATCCTCCTATCAACAACTTCTTCACGATATTCTTACCCAACCATCCTTCACCCCATTATATGACTCTTCCATCTCATCCATCTCCACCTCAATAACTTCTATCCCCTCTATTCCTCCTTCAAAGCCATCCATCCCTACACTTTCCACCACCACATCCTCCATCCCATTAGTCCTAGTCACCCTCATTCCAGTACCTTCTATTCCTACCTCTGCTCAAGCCCATCTTGAGCATGTAGATCTTCCTATTTTGGCAGACAAGCTCTATGACCTGCTAGCCCCCCGGCTAACATCTCTGCTGGAGACCTCTTTGGCTCCACTCCTGAAACAAGTTCAGGAGTTGTCTACCAAGCTCTCCTCCTTCATCTCTTCCCAGGCAACACCTTCATCTGGGTGCCTTGATTCAATTGTCTCTGAACCAAGGAATGGGGAGTTGCCTCATGAAGCAGTGGGTGTGCCTGAGACTGCTGAAGGTTCCAGTTCTGCTCCTACTTTTGCAGTGGACCTTCAGAGTCTGCTCTCTACTTTTGATTCTGTATATTTCAGCTCTCTGCCAGCTCTACAATCTGAAGACCTCACTAAGGCCATTGTTCCTATCAATTACTGTGATCCCAGGCTGATTGAAATATATGTAAATTCCTTCAAAGCTGTGGATGCTGACATTTTAAGTGCTGCTGCTGTTGTTACAACAAGTTTGCCTTCAGAAGATACTGAAATGGTCTCTGTGATTGAAGATACTGCTGCTGCTAAAGAACTTATTACCTACCTAGAAGAATCTGAATCTATTTCTGCTTCAATTGTTTCTACTCCTGCCGTCTCTGCTCCTATTATTGATGCTGCTACTGCTCCAGCCCTTACCCCTGATCAAATCAAGCAACAAGGAAAGTATATAAAAAGCATTGATGACTTGTATGATAAACCACAAAGTTCAGAGAGTGATCAGTTTCAAACTGAATTTGATGATTCTTCTAATACAATTGCCAAGAAAAGGAAGGCCAGAAGCAAGGCTATGATGAAAGTACCCCCAGCTCAAGCTAAAGACTCAAATGACATTCCATATTATATTTTGCATAACTGCCCCATTTCTGAGCCCTGGATGTAGTTCTCCAAGAACCAACTAAAAGCTATGAAGAAGAGAAGGAAGCTGGACAAGAATAAAAAGGGATCCTCTCATTTTCAGCCTCCTCCTCCTCCTCCAGGTTCAGGGACAGGTGGGGGCTCAGTTTCTCAAGCCCCAGCTTCCAAGCAAAGTTCCTCCCAGTCTTATCAGAGATACCAGCCAAGGGGGCAATACCAAAGGGGTTATCAGTCAAGAAGAGGAAAGTATAGAGGAAGCCAAAGAGAGCACAGATTTCAAGCCAGGGAAGGACAAAGGTTTACAGACTCTTCTCAAGGTCCTTTCCCTTACAAGCTCAGAGAAAAGGTTGAAACCAGAACTACTACTGCATCAGAATCAATCAACATATATGAGCCTGCAGTGCCATTTGAAGACCCAAAGAACAACCCATTATCTTGGACTACAAGGATGAAAGAATTGGCTGCTCTAGATCAATTGAAGAAAGCAAGAGAGCAAGGAAGAGACACATCTAACATTACAACTCTGTCAGAACAAAGAAAAGTTGAATTGGAAAGGTATTCTTCAAGCAAATTCTTTGACCCAGTAGACTACCTAAAGCTGCATCCTGAGGCTGTGGTTCCAAGAGCTAGATCTCAAACCTCCTTAGGAGCAGAAGATGACAGAAGGTCAAAGAAGGAAGCCCTCAATCCTAACAGAGAAATTATTTTCAAGAAAGGAAATGAAAAGAAGTAACACATGTAAGCAGACAGTACAATCCTCTGAAAATTTGCTGAAACTCTATAATTGCTACAATATTTTCTTGCTTTTCTATTCTATTTTAGTTTACTGCTCTTCTGTATGTTGTTGTATCTTTTATTTTTGAAATATGTAAATAGTAATCCTAATCCAAATAGGGGGAGATTGTTGGAACACCCTATTACTAATTTGGGTAAGGATTACTATGTTTTTCTTAGGAAACCAGGTTGACCTAGATGTATAGTTGTAAAGGTCAACATTAGAATGTGTCTAGGGCTTAGAACTTAGGTTTGAAGCTGCCCCCAAGACCATTCCAAGGTTTCAGAAATAGAGCCAAGAATAAGACATCTTTCGTCGAGCTCAGGTCGACGAAACGTCGAACTTTGTTCGACGTTCTCTGAACTCAACTATGATAAATCGTCGAGCTCTATTCGACGATCTTCGAGTTCAGACCGACGATCTGCCTTCAGTCAGTTTTGCTTAGTCATCAAACTCCAGTCGACGATCTTCTAGCTCAGGTCGACGATCACTCTTCTCTTATTCTCCAGGTCGCTGAGCTCGGTTCGACGATCTTCGAGCTCAGTTCGACATTTTCTATCTGTTGATCTTATTCCATCTCTAAGCTCAGTTCGACGATCGTAGAGCTCAGATCGACGATTTTCTGAGAGATCGACATTTTTAAGGATTCAAATTCTGTCAGTCTTTGGAATGTTTTTGAATACTCTCAGCATTTATATCAAGAAGATCTGCTAGCCGTTTTCATTTATTCTGGAGCAAGTTTCAAGGAATTATCAAGAGAATGTTTTGCTGGACTTTCCTCTAGAAGACAAATTCTTTATGGAAGGCATTTAATGCCTGATAACGGCTATCTTGGAAGAAGAACCTTCAGGGAATAAGAACTTCTTCTCTTTTCTTCTCTCAACAATCAATCAAGAGTCAATACCATCAATAGAATCAAGAGACACACATACTGTTACAGAAAAAGGAGAATTAGCTGAATAATTTTGTGTACTCAAAAAGTGATCACACCTTCATCTCAAGGACTCCAGACAACTCATCTTTCAGCCTCTGCTGAAACAATCTTCTGCTGGAGATCTGAAGTTTCTGAAGACCAATCACCCTAGAGCAAAGCTTCCATTCCTGATTCACTCAACATCTCAGGGGGAGCATTGACAACAAAAGATCCACTTGTGCTTCTCTCTTTGATTGAGACAGAGAAGACAACTTCACCCTTTTTCTTTTCCTTTTCTTTCCTCCTGTAAAAGGGTTTTCAAAACTCCCTTCAAAAGTCTTGATTCTGGTTCTGAGAACCTTGCCAAAACTCAGTGGTGGCAAGACACCTGATCAAAAAATCTAGTTTGGTTTTTGAGCACCTGATCAAAAGCTCATTGGTGCCAGGACACCTGATCAACTCATCCTGCAGTGGATTCCTACTAAGGGTGGTAGAAGAGTGGATGTACCCAGGTTTTTGGGGAACCACTATAGCTCCTTATGTTTTCTTGTTTGCTTGTGTGTTCTCTTTGCTGTGTGCTGTGCTCTTCCTTTTTACTGTCTTTTTAATTCTATAGCTAGACACCCTACACATATATATAAATCAAATCTTAAAAGCTTTGCTAAGTTTAAAATTATGAATTTACTTTAATTAAACTCTATTCACCCCCCTCTAGAGTTGAGATAGATCTTACCCTCACTTTCAATGTAGTTGGGGTTGAAGCCACTGGAGCTGGTGGTCCTGTTAAGATAGAATTAAATATATCTTCATCAATAGAGTTCATGTAAAGCCTAATTTCTGCCTTGTAGATTGTGAACTTGGACAAGTTACACACTAGAGGTCTGGTTCTTGCATATTATTTGTTCTGTGCCATGCTATATGTATAAATCTAGTAATGAAAAAAGAGAAGGATCTAACTTAGGACCTTTGGTTCAAGGGTTAGCTTGTACAACCAAAAGAACCTCCTCTGATACCAATTGAAAGTAAGGGTTAGATCTGATATACTCTAGAGGGGGTGGGGGTGAATAGAGTATGTGGGTATATTTTAAAACTTTTTCTCTGAACTATAAGGAGTAATCCTAAACTCAGGTACTGTATCATAGAGTAATAAATGAAAGCACATGAAAAACTAAATAACACAGCAAGACCTAAATACCACAACCACAGCAAGTGCAAAAAGAAAAAGGGGCAACTAGACGACACAAGAATTTATAGTGGTTCCCCAACCTGGGTACGTCCACTCTTCTACCACCCTGGTAGGAATTCACTCAAAGTTTTGATTAGGTTCCTCACACCAATGAGCTTTTGATCAGGTGCTCAACAACCAAACCTCAAGTATTTTGTTTAGCAAACTTATAACCAGGAATCACTTTTGAAGGGAGATGACAACCCTTTTTACAGTGGGGGGGGGGGGGGGGTGAGAGAATAATTGTGTCTTCTCTTTCTAAATTTAAACAACTGAGAAGACTTGTGGATTTGATGGTAGCAAAAGCTCCACCTGAGATGTTGCTTGTTCAGGATGATGGAAGCTTTGCTGTAGGGTGATAGGCCTTCAAGATTTTAGTTTTGACAAGAAGAACTTTAGGAACTATTTTGACAGATGAAGTATTGTTGTCCTTCAGAGAGTTCTTAAGAAGAAGACACTTGATTTTGATTGTTGTTCTTCTTCTTCTTCAGAATTGTTCTTCTTCTTGTCTAGTCGCTGTTGATTCTTGACTGATCGATTTTCAATATCAAGAAGTTCTGTGTGTCTCACAGAAGAATGTTGTCTGTATGTGATTCTCTGTACAGGAAATAATAATCTCTGTTTTTATATTTCCAACGTCAATGTCCATTTGAATTTTGAAATTCCTTCTGCAATTAATGCTGACGACCTTGGAATATTTTTG
This sequence comes from Platanthera zijinensis, assembly GCA_039513925.1. Classification (NCBI taxonomy): domain Eukaryota; kingdom Viridiplantae; phylum Streptophyta; class Magnoliopsida; order Asparagales; family Orchidaceae; genus Platanthera; species Platanthera zijinensis. Next base: position 59,824,309 of record CM077097.1, on the reverse strand, counting down.
GCATTGATTTGTTTCCCCAACTGTCTCTTATAAAAATGGCCGACAGTAATTCTGATGAAGACCATAATTAAAGCTCTTGTCTAACGGTAATATTCAGAGAATATTAGAGCAATAATTACTCATGAATTATTGCCACGTAATAAGGACAACAGAGGGAAATTGCCAAGACTGGATTCATCAATCTGAGTCCACAGTTTGTCGAGCTGAGAATGGCTGTTCATCGAGCTGAGATCCAAGATTGTCGACCTCTGAATGTTGCTTGATAACTTTCTTCTTCTGTGTATGAAGTCCGTCGAGCTGAATCTAAGGTTGTCGAGCTGAGCCCTGAGAACAGAGTTAGTCCAGTTGGGGTCCAAGATCGTCGAGCTGAATCTGCAGTCTAGACTTAGAATATTTTATGATGTAGAGTGTTGAAATATCATTTTGGCATTGAGTGTGATGTCCTCTGGCTTTGAGTGTTAAATCACCATTCTGCCGTTGAGTGTAATTTCATCTGGCGTTGAGTGTTGAATCACCTTATCCATAATTAGTCGACCAGAGAATAGAGTTCTTCTAGCTGATGTTCTTAGTTCGTCGGCTGAGGTTTGACTTGAGTTATTACTTTGTCCAGAGTTCGTCGAGCTGAGAACTAAGTTTGTCGAGCTGAGCTCAGAGAATTGTCCCTAAGTTTGTCTAGCTGAGCTCGACTTTCTTCGACCGGAGATCGACAAACGAAGAACTCCTTTCTTTTAAGTCTTGAATTCTCCAAGTCTTCAGTCTCTGGCAGTGTTGGAGGCTGGTCCTTTGTACTGTTGACTCAAAGGACTTGACCTAGACTCTAGGACACAACCATGACCCTGATATATACATGTTGGGTCATATCCTAACTTAGTGAACCTAGACCAAATCCAACTAGGGATACAACAGGGTCTCTTAAATCTTGTTCTAATATGGTATTAGAGGACTCGATCTTTTCCACCTGCTTCGGTGCCTTCTTCTGACCATGCGGTTTGCCCGTCTTAGTGCAATCTGTTCGTGTGGCCTCTCTTCTCCTCTTGGTCGCTGCCCTGTGTCAGCGGCCTCTCTTTTCTCTATCCGCGACCTGTTTTCGCAATTACTCTCTTTATTTTCTCCTCGCGATCTCCTTTGATTCGCGCAGCCTGTATCTGTTCGTATGGTCTCTTCTCTGTTCGCACGACCTACTTTACCTTCTTGCAAAATCCTTCCAGTTCGCGCTGTCCACTCTATCTCCTGTTTGCGCGGCCTTCTTTCTAGCCGTACGACTTCTTCTTTTCCTCTGCTTTGCTCTACTTCTCTAGTCGCGCGGTTTGGTCGTAGCTTCTCTGGCCGCTGGTGTGTTGACACCATGACCGCTGTGTTACTCCTCCTTGATTGTCCATTGCGGCCTTCCTCGAATCCGCTGTGGTCTCCCCTGCTCTCGCGGCCTCTTTCTGATTGTCCGCTTCTAGCTTGTCGCCGCAACCTGTTCTTGTCGCCGCAATCTATTCGTCTTGTTGTGGCCTGGTCTTCTAGCCTCTCTCTGTTCCTATCTCTCAAGCCGCTTTCTTCAATATCTCTACTTCCTCCTCCTCTTTGAAGTCGTCCGCCTCGGTGGTCACGTCTTTTGGTAGTGCCCATGTTGTTACTCAAGGAAAATGGCTGATCGAATCAGGTGCTACCAATCATATGACCGGCAATCCCCAGTGTTTTTCTATCCTAGAAACACATGATCGGTTGCACCCAGTTTTTCTTGCAGACGGCTCTACATCACCGGTCAATGGGACGGGAGTGGTTCAAGTCACTCCGTCTCTTTTCTTGGCGGATACCCTCTACGTGCCCAAGTTACCCTGCAATTTATTATCTGTTACCTCTCTATGTAGGCAACTACAGTGTTTCGTCTCATTCACTTCTACTTCTTGCTCTTTTCAGGATCCAGAATCCCAATGGACGATTGCTATTGGGTTGAATAGTGGTGGCCTTTACTTCCACGACATCGTTTTTGCTCTGTTTGCCTTCTCATCCACCTCCACAGATCTTATCCAATGGCATCTTCGCCTTGGTCATGCTCCTCCTTGCATTCTTTGTCAACTTTTACCCCAACTTCCTCCACAAAATATTGAACTCAACTGTGAGGCCTATCAACTTGGCAACCATCACCGCTCCTCTTTACCACCAATGCAAGTTTGTGGATCATCCCGTCCATTTGATCTTGTCCACTCCGATGTTTGGGGTCCTGCTCCTACCCTTACCGTTGGTCGAGATAGTTCATATTTTGTCACATTCATTGATGATTTCTCTCGCTGTACGTGGGTGTATCTGTTAAAAGATCGCTTTGAATTACTCTAGATATGGACGTCCTTCTATCTTATGATCAAAACTCAGTTTAATGTTTCTATTAAAGTCTTTCGATCTGATAATGCCAAAGAATATATCAGTCATGATTTTTCTTCCTTCTGTATGAAAAATGGGATTATTCATCAAACTAGCTGTGTCTATACTTCACAGCAAAATGGTGTGGCAGAACGCAAAAACCGTCACCTCCTTGATGTTGCTCGCACTCTGATGACACAGATGCAGGTTCCTCGTGTCTATTGGGGCTACGCTGTTCTTATCTTCTGCTACCTTATTAATCGCATTCCCTCCACGGTTCTCCATGGTAAAACCCCATTCTCCATTCTCTATCCAGGCATGGAACCCTTCCCCCTTCCTCTACGTATCTTTGGTTGCACGGCCTTCATGCATTATCTCTCCACCACCCGCGATAAACTCTTCCCATGTGCCACCAAATGCATCTTTCTGGGTTACTCTACCACTCAGAAAGGTTATTATTGCTATGACCCCATTCTTCGCAAGCAGTTCATCTCCGTAGACATAACCTTCTTTTAAAATGTGTCTTATTTCTCTTCGGACTCCTCTCCTCATCCTGATGACTCTAACTCTCCTATCAATCCTTCCACCACGTCTGCTCCTATCGAGATTTCTCCACTAACGCCTCCACCGTCTCCTCCTCTCTATCAATCTCCGCCTCTGTTATCTCCGTCCTCTCCGCGGTCGCCTCTCTCAACTCCCGGGCCAGCTCTCTCCGCCACGGATGCTCCAGCAACTGAGGAACAAGCCGATCTTGATCATCCCATTGCTCTTTGCAAAGGGGTGCGGACGTGTACCCAACACTCAGTGGATGCGGTTGTTTCCTATGACCGTCTGACTTCTTCTCGCAAGGAATTTGTGCTGTCTATCTTTGCCACTACCACTCCCTGCACCTACCAGGATGCTCTTGCTATTCCACATTGGAAGACTTCCATAGATGAGGAAATTGCTACTCTCACTGAAAGGGTTACCTAGACCCTTGTTCCTCCTCCTTTTAGCACTGATGTGGTTGGCTGCCGCTAGGTCTTTGTTGTGAAGTTCCGTCCGGATGGTAGCGTGGATCGATACAAGGCCCATCTAGTCGCCAAAGGCTTCACTCAGACTTATGGCGTTGATTACTTTGATACCTTCTATCCCGTTGCTCGTCTCAGCACCATTTTAGTTCTTCTCTCTGTGGATATCAATAGGGATTGGCCCATTTCCCAGCTGTATGTCAAGAATGCCTTTCCCTATGGTGATCTTCAGGAAGATGTTTATATGGAGCAACCTCTTGGGTATGTTACTCAGGGGAAGACACGAGTATGCCGACTGAAGAAGGCCATTTATGGCCTAAAGCAAAGCCCTCGGGCTTGGTTTGACAAGTTTAGCAACATTGTTGCGGCCATTAGTTTTGCTAGAAGTTCTGCCGATCACTCCTTGTTCATTCGCAAAACATCCTTAGGTATGGTGGTTCTTGTTGTATATGTGGATGATATTCTTCTTACTGGCGATGACCAGGCTGGGGTTGCTTTGACAAAGAAATAGCTCCGCCAACACCTGGTCACGAAGGATATGGGCTCCCCAAAATACTTTCTGGGGATTGAAATCTCTCGGAAACCCAACTCCTTGGTCCTCTCCCAACAAAAGTATGCTCTTGATTTAATAAAGAGGCAGAGTTGATTGGTACAAAACCTGCCTGGTGTCCCATGGCTGCTGGAGAAGACAAAACTTGGACAGATGTCTCGCCTCCTCTATCCGATAGTATGAGGTACCGACGTCTGGTTGGCAAACTCATTTATCTCACGGTGACCAGACCCGACAACTCCTATGTTGTAGGCAAGGTTAGTGAATTCATGCAAGCTCCCATGGAGTGCCATCTACAGTCTGCCGTGAGCATATTAGAATATGTTAAAGTAACGCTAGGGAAAGGACTCCTTTTTCAGAATAAAGGTCACTCTAGGGTTGAAGCATACTCAGATTTGAACTATGCTGACAATAAAGGAGATCATAAGTAAACATTGGGTTTTTGCACATTTTTTGGAGGAAATCTGGTGAGCTTAAAGAGCAAGAAACAGTCTATTGTCTCGTGGTCTAGTGCAAAAGTAGAATATCGGAGTATGACATCGACCACATGTTCGATAAAATGGTTACGTGCTCTCATGCTTGACTTAGGAGAGGTCTACAACTATCCTATTCCTATGTTCTGCGACAACAAGGCCGCGATATGCATCTCCAAAAATTCGGTCTTTCATGAGAGAACTAAACATATAGAGGTTGACTGTCATTTTATTCGGGAAGAGATTCTGAAGAAACAGATTTGCTCTCCGTTTGTCACTTCTAACAACGAGTTGGCGGATATCTTCACCAAGCCAGTGTCCGCTTCTTTTTTACACATTTGCAACAAGCTAGGCATGATTGATATCTATGCTCCAGCTTGAGGGGGAGTGTTACAACATGGAGACCGGGAGGTCTGGCGATCTGAATCTGATGGATTGGAGACCGGGCGGTCTAGCGGCTTGAGTGTTGTGGATTGGAGATCGGGCGGTTTGGCAGCTTCTCTAAGGCGAATTGGTGACTAGTGATCTGGCGATCTCCTATGGCGGTTTGAATGTCTCGGCTTGTCCCGTATTTTCACCAGCGCGTTGCTTGTGTATCAGGGCGGTTAGCCTAACCGCGCGGCTTGTGCGGTCTGTTTGTATATAGTCGCTTGTTTTTAGTCCCACATTATTTATTTGTATTCTCTCTTCTCTCCTCCATTCTATAAAAGGGAGGCTATACCTTTGTAATAGATATCTTTTTGGCATAATAAAACTTCAATTATTCCAATTCTCGGGTCTCTTAGTTCTTATTATAACATGCTGGAACTGGGAAGGAGAAGAATGCTGAGTAAAGGAGAGGTGGACCTCCACGTTGTTAATGGAGCAAGAGTTGCTGCTGTTGCCATGAGAATTTATCGTCTTTATTTGCTCAATGGGCTTGTTTTGGAACTTGATTATTGTTATTATGTTCCTGCAATAACTAGAAATATTATTTCTATTTCATGTTTGGACATGATTGGATTTTCTTTTCATATTAAGAACAATTGTTGTTCTATATTTAAGAATGATGTTTGTTATGATGTAGCTCAAATATTTAATGGTTTATATGTTTTGAACTTAGACCATCAGATCTATAATATAGAAAATACTAAAAGACTAAGAACAAATGACTCGAATCCTACGTACCTTTGGTATTATCATTTGGGCCATATAAATGAGAAACGTATATCCAAGCTCCAAAAAGATGGACTGTTGGACTCATTTGATTACGAATCATTTGAGAGATGTGAATCTTGTTTGTTAGGCAAGATGACTAAAGTCCCTTTCACTAGCTTCAATGAGAGGGCTGATGATCTCTTGGGAATAATACATAGTGATGTATGTGGACTCATGAGTTCTATGGCTAGAGGTAGGTTTTTCTACTTTGTTATATTTACTGATGATTTCAGTAGATACTGATATGTGTATCTTATGAAGTGCAAATTCGAAACCTTTGAAAAGTTCAAAGAGTTTAAAAACAAGGTAGAGAACCAGCTAGATAAAAAGGTTAAAGCACTCCGATCTAATCGAGGTGGAAAATACCTAAGTCATGAGTCCCGTGATCATCTAATATAGTGTGGTATTATATCACAGCTCACTCCACCTAGAACACCGCAACATAATGGTGTGTCTGAGCGGAGGAATCATACTTTATTACATATGGTGCGATCAATGATGAGTCATGTAGATCTGTCTGTTTCATTTTGGGGCTTTGCTCTAGAAACTGCTATTTTAACACTAAATCGTGCTCCAACGAAAGAAGTTCTAAAGACACCATATGAGATATGGATTGGGAAGCGTCCCAGTATGTCGTTCATTAAGGTTTGGGGCTATAAGGCATACGTGAGACGTCAAATGCCTGATAAGCTGGAACCCAAATATGATAAGTGTTATCTTGTGGGGTATCCTAAGGAATCTAAAGGGTACTTTTTCTACCTACCGTCCGAGCAAAGTGTTTGTCGCAAGGACTGGTGTCTTTCTTGAGGAAGAGTTCTTAAGTAGAAAGACTGCTAAGGTAGAACTTGAAGAAGTTCATGAACCACAAACAGTGAATGAATCGGAATTGGAACCTGAGTTAGGACTACAAGTTGGTGTAGCTGGATAACCTTCTCAGGAAACACAAGTTCCACGTAGATCTGGTAGACCAAGGTTTGAGCCTGAGAGATATGTATTTCTCGTGTCTCATATAGGTAATGTGTTGCTTATGGATCATAGTGACGAGCCTGCAACCTACCAAGAGGCTATGTGTGGACCGTACTCCGAGAAGTGGCTTGAGGCCATGAAATCTGAAATTGACTCCATGTATGAAAACTAAGTATGGACTTTGGTGGAACCACATGAAGGGTTAAGACCCATAGGGTGCAAGTAGGTCTTCAAGAAGAAGACCGACATGGATGGGAATGTACAAACATTCAAAGGGCGACTGGTGGCTAAGGCTTTCAAGAAAATTCATGGTATTGACTATAAAGAGACCTTTTCCCCTATTGCTAGTGTTAAGTCCATCAGAATTCTGCTTGCTATTGCTGCGTATTATGACTACGAGATCTGATAGATGGATGTCAAAATAGCTTTCCTAAATGGGAACCTCCTTGAGGAAGTGTTTATGACACAAATCGAGGGTTTTGTATCTCCAGGTAAAGCCACTAAAATATGCAAGCTGTATAGATCCATTTATGGATTAAAATAGGGTTCTCGAAGTTGAAATCTTCGTTTTGATGAAAAGATCAAAGAGTTTGGTTTTATCAAGAACGAGGATGAACCGTGTGTTTACAAACGGATTAGTGGGAGCATAGTTGTATTCCTGATATTGTATGTAGATGACATACTGCTAATAGGGAATGTCAAAACGACCCTGTAAGTTGTTAAGAACAACCTAGGGGACTACTTTTCTATGAAGGACTTAGGGTAAGCGACTTATATTCTTGGTATTATGATCTATAGAGATAGATCGAAGAAGTTACTGAGTTTGACCCAAAGTACATATATTGATAAGGTGTTGAAATAGTTAAACATGCTTGAGTCTAAGAAAGGATTTTTACCCATGTCTCATGGTGTGAGTCTCTCTAAGGACCAATGTCCCAAATCTTGTAAAGATAAGGACTGCATGAAGTTGATTCCATATACCTCAGCAATTGGGTCAATTATGTATGTTTTGATATGTACTAGACCCTATGTCTCTTATGCTTTAAGCATGACTAGCAGGTATCAATCTGATCCCGTGAAGGTCACTTGATTGCCGTCAAGAATATCCTAAAGTACTTGAGAAGGACTAAGGATGAGTTATTGGTATTTGGCGGAGAGGAAGGGCTCGTTGTAAAGGGTTACACTGATGCAAACTTCCAAACTAATAAGGACAATTTAAAGTCTCAGTCAGGGTTTGTATTTTTCCTAAATGGAGGTGCTGTTAGCTGGAAGAGTTCCAAGCAAGATACACTTGCTGATTCTACAACCGAGGCTGAGTATATCGCCGCTGCAAATGTAGTGAAGGAGGCTGTATGGATTAGGAAATTCATCGGAGTATTATATGTAGTTCCTAGCATTGTTCCTCCCGTAGATCTCTACTGTGACAACAATGGTGCACTTGCACTTGCTTCGGAATCTAGATCTCATCCGCGTTCTAAGAACATACTTCGGCGGTTCCATCTAATTCTAGAGATTGTCGATCGAGGAGATGTGAGCATATGTAGAGTGTCGATTGAAGAAAACATTGCGGATCCACTGACAAATCCTCTCGCACAGAGAAATCATGATGGTCATGTTAGATCTATGAGTATACGATACCTAAATGATCAACTCTAGTTTGAGTCTTGTGGATTGTATGTTTGTTGTATGTAATTTTTCATTTGATGAATAAAAATACTATATGCATTTCATTTTATATATTTGGAAAGTTCTTTTATTATGCTATTATTTTATTGTGATAGAGTAGTTTAACTAAAATAAATGCCGTTAGAATGTTTGCTTCCATAGGTCAAGTAGTGACTTGATGTGAGAACCTATGATCATAGAAGCTTCATTCTTAAAGAGTCCCTAGTCGTTGTATCATCTTAGAAGCTAAAGGCGATGATGATACCTTTAAGACTAGCATGTGTGTTGACTGATGACCCATCCTCAGAGGTCATGATATTGTGATATCAAGTCATCACATGGGTACTTGCTATGAAAAAGTTGTACTGGAAAGACCAACCGTGAGAACACTTTGTGGATAGTTATATAAACGTGTCACAAGTATGGCTCAAGTGGCAATGGTGTTTGTTATCCTTTGACTTGAAGTCACAACTTTATTGAGTGAGTAAGAGCGTGCTTTAATGTTATCAAAAGTCCAGTCTTGAGAAAGTTGGATGATAAATGTGGTTTTTGGGTACGTTTTGAATCATTTGGGTGTTTTGCATGTGAGCAGAGATGAGATTTGTCCTCCTATATGACAGGAGTTGCATTAATGGGCCCCTTGATTGAATGGTACTGTGAAATGCATGGTCATGCTTGGTTTAGTTAATATATGATATTGGACTCACCAATTTCTGCAAGTCCATTCTAGATCAAGAAAACTAGGATTGAATAATTATGAGGATGACACGATCTGTACCTCTAGTTCTATCCGGATGTAAGGGACGAAGGGACATGATAACATTGATACATTGGTCAAAATGGCTTTCGAGTTCTAATGTTTGGGGAGCAATGATGCATTGCTAGATGTCGCTCATTGTTTGTGAAGCTTTTGTTTGATACTTTCAAGATCAAGTGGGATACTTTTGGTTCAACCTTGGTGATCTGGAAGTGATCAAGAATGTTGCCTCACTGCCAACATAGTATGAGCCTATGGGGTAGCACATAAGAGCTCTTGATATGTTGGATAGGTTTGTGTTGTCCCTGCTCATATGTGATATGAGTGTAGGACCAAGCCTATGACGATCTGGACGTGATGGAATTTCATTCCGGGACCCGTATTGTGAACATAGGTCGGCCGGGATGAAGTCAGAATATGCTAAGGGATATTCGTCGAGTATGGGTAAGGGGTTTTACCGAATTATCTTAATTCGGCGAGTATCATCAAAGCCTCTAGCCGATTCGACGAGTATCGTCCTGGTTATTCTCCAATTCGGTGAGTATCGCTAAGCCCACTTCACGATTTGGCTTGTATCGACTGGCCACTTGCCGATTCATTGAGTATAATTTCGATACTCTCCGAATCTTGTCTTCGACTGGTTTTTTTTCTCTTAGTCCTAATATGGCCGGTCTGCGGGTATCAGTCTTCTTGATTCGGTACAAGGTATATATATGCTTTTACTGTTGAACAGAAGAGACAAATATTCTGTTGGGTATATTGTAAATTGTGTACCAGATTTGGAGAAGCCTCACATAACTCGATGATATACATCAGTTTGTATTTGAGGGCATATTGAGTTTACTTGTGCAGGCTAAAGAATGCAGAAAATATTCTAAGTACAAAAGCATCGAGACACTTATAATGTGTCGACACCTTTGAAGGATCTGTGTCGAGACTAGAAGCAAGACTGTGTCGACACACAGGACTTGTGTCGACACACATAGTTTAAGTCGACAATAACTGTGTCGACAATCAGGACTAGTGTCGACACAGTTAGACTTGTTGTGCTGATAGTTATAAAGAAGCAACTATGTCGACACCCCAGGACTTGGGTCGACATCAGTTATAAAGGAGAAGCTGTGTCGACACACAAGACTTATGTCGACACATTCTACAAAAGTTGAGTCATGACTGAATAAAGAACTATGTCGACAGTTTCTGAAGTATGTCGACAATATCAAAGGAGTTATGTCGACACCCTGGAAATTATGTCGAAACTTACTACATCAGTGTCGACACATACAATACTTGTGTCTCGACACTGTCAGCTTAGTTAAAATAACTCTAAGTATCATATCTTAAGACTGAATACTTGACAGTTGTCAGAAACGTCAAAGCTGTCAGATTTGTTAGAACTATCAGATGTCAGTTATCAACCAGATCAGCCGGTAATCCCTGACGGGTTCTATTTAAAGAGATGTTCTATCGGAAAATAGAAGACAAACCATTCCAAGGAGAATTCACAGAATTCATTACATTTACAGCAAGAAGATTCTGATTGGCAATTAGAAGAGTGGACAGGATCTCATCAGATCTGTCAGAGAAAACAGATTCAATTCTGTAAGAAGGAAGAAGCTGGATTGTGATCGTCTCCAACTTATCATGAAGGTTCAACCTAAGTTTTCTATTTCAAGAAGCTTTGAATAAGCTAAGTCAGGTTGGATCAGATCCTTTACAACAAGGATCAGAAGAAATTAGATCAATTAAGATCTGATCAAGAATCTTTCACCCCTTTCTCTCTATCTGGGTGAAGGAATTATAGAATTCTTTATAAACTTTTCTATAGGATCTATTCATAGATTTGAGTTGTAGGAGATTTTTATCTCTGAGTTGTAAGCCTGCAATTATAATGGCTGAGGTAGTGCTAAGTACCTGAGGTAGGCGATTAAGTTCTCTGAGTTGTAGGTCTAGTTATAAGGGATGAGGTGTGGCTTGATTGCCTGAGTGGTAGGAGTGTGGACTCACTCTAAGATAGGGTTCTTGGGAAGAACCTGAGCTGTAGGAATTGCGGAAGTCTGAGTTGTAGGAACCTTTTGGGGTTCTGAGCTGTAAGATCTGAGGATCTGAGAAAGTGGAAGGAAGTTTGGCCAAATCTAGTGTACTGCTAGATAGGAGAAGGGTGGAAAGTGGATGTACCCATCAATTGGGGAACCACTATAAATCTGTGTGTATGTTGTGTATGCTGAGATTGGATTATTGTGTGCTGTGATAGCTGTAGAATTATTAGTTGTACTGTGTTAGTTTTTAACTACCTAAGTTAATTGGAATTTAACCTATTCAAACCCCCCCTCTAGGTGTTTAGTGGTTCTTGAAACTAATTCTTTCAAGTGGTATCAGAGGGAGGTTAATCATAAAAGAGACTTAACAATTTGAGTTGATTGCCAAGGCAATAATAAGATAGCCAAGATGGGTTCAGGGTAAAATCACAAAGAACTTGGATCCATGAAGCTTCCCATTTGTAGAAAGGAAACTTTTGGCATATGGAAAGAGAGGGTCAGATTATACATGGAAGCATCTGATCCTAGAATCTAACTTACAGTTCTAGAAGGTCCTTTCATCCAAATGAAGACATCTGTTCTTGATGCAAATCTAAAGACTCCAATAAGTTATTCTGAGATGACAAAAGATGAGATCATCTTAGCAACTTTGGATAAGAGGGCACAAAACATAATTGTTAGTGCCATAGATGATTCTACCTTCTAGAATTTGGTCCACTGCAAAACCTATAAGGATATGTGGGACACACTAATTGTCTACATGGAGGGGACTGAAGAATTTAGGTAGTACAGGAAGTCCATGCTCAATCAAGAGTATGAAAGCTTCAGACAAACCAAGACAGATAGCATAGCTGAGTGCTATGAAAAGTTTTTCAGAATTGTCAATGAGCTGATGACTTATGGAAGAGTTTTCAGCACTTAGGAAATGAATTACAAGTTTCTCAAATCATTAACCAAGGATTGAGATACCAAAATCTGTTCCATCAAAGAAGTAGCCAGACTTGCAGATACTCCTCCACCAACCTTATTTTGAAAATTGTTGTCTATGAAATGCAGCTAACAGCCAGAAAGGAAGAGGAGAAAAGAAGCAAGTCTTTAGTCAAAGATAAATCAGTGGCTTCAAAGCAGAAGCCATAAGGAAGCGCAGTAGAAAGACTCCTTCTCCTCCCAGGAAAGTTGCTGGAACTGACTCAGAAAGTACAGAATCCAACACATCAGACTATCACAACTCTGATGAATATTTTGCTGCATTTTCTAGGCAATTCTAGTGGTTCTTAAAGAAAAAGAACTGGAGAAGCAGGCCATCCTCTTCTTCTTACCCCAAGGATGACTACTACAAGGGAAAGAAGAAGTCCTCTAAAGAGGAAAGGTATGATTCAAAACCTGGTAAACAAACTTCTACTAAAGTTGTTTATTATTATTGCAGCAAGTCAGGACATGTTATAGTAGACTGTACTGTCAAAAGGAAGGAGTCCGGTGAGAAAAAGAAACACCAGCAAAAAGGAAAGAAGGAGAAATCATTTATGTCCAAGAAGCAAAAAAGCTGGACTGACTCAATTTCATCAGAGTCAGAAAAAGAAGATGAAGCTGAAGCCTACATTGGGCTGTTTTCAACTGAGGAAGATTCTGTTGAAACACAATTCTTGCAGATGCTGGATGCTATCAATGAAGCAGAAGATAGCCAATGCATAGGGCTGATGTCCATAGTTGAGGATGGATACAGCCAGGAGCAACCTGGTCCTAGTAATGTACACTCTACACCTTCAGTATCAGATTATATCACTAGCCTAGTGTCAGAAGCATCTTCATCAAGAGATGAAGATGGCTCTGAATTAGAAGGAGACATCAATCAACTGATTGATGATTATTGTGAGCTCCTGCAGGCACTAAAGAGGAGCAGGCTCCTAGCCAAACAAAAGGTAAAGGAGATTGCCTCTCTGAAGTTGGCTGCAACAAACTCAGCAAATTGATGGATTTGAAATTAAAAGAGATTAGCAAATTGAAAAACATAACTATTATTCAGATGGGCACAATTACATTCAAGAATGATCATATTAGGAATCTTGAAAGTAGACTCCAAAAGGAGAGGGAGCTTGTGGCAAAGTTCTCAAAGCCTAGTTCCGTGTTACCTTTGATAGATTCATTCTCTTCCCAAAAGGGTAAGAAGGGATTAGGTTTCAAAAGAAGAGCAAGAGCTGCTAATTCCAAAAGGAAAGGCAAAGCTCCAATTCAACTACTAGCCTCTAAGCCTCCAATTCAGTTTAGAAAAGTGGTTCAACCATCTAACAGGTATGACCATGAAAGCATCCATGGTCACTGTGAGCATGGCGATAAGAATGGTTAGGGTGCTAGTTCCTATAGGGCAGCCCATGAGAAAAACCAAATGTCCAATAATGGACCATTTGTGTTTGGTGTACCGGCCCCAACACTCAAGGACAAGGTAGCAGCTAACTCACAAATTCTGCCAGTCCATTATCAAGCTAAAGGCAAGTCTATTAGCAAAGCAGACTTAGGAATATATAAAGCTACCAGGAGTTTGCATTCTGAAATGAAGGCAGCTGCAGATAGGGTTCGAGATAACCCAAGTACATATACAGCCAGATAAGTCCCTAAGTAAGCTGTGGCTGAAAGACTTAAGAAAAGAGATGTTGTACCTACTGGTTTAATAGCTACAAACAACAATTCTGTTAAGCTAGTTCTTAAATGAAGGTACAATGTGCATGAGTGCTGGTGTTGTGGCAAAGTGGGACACTATGCCATTGATTGCTTGCATAATGAGAGTGTCCAAAGAAGTAATGGTGGCTTACCTGTTAGAAGAGCTGCAGGTAGGCATGTTCAGTTTAAGTCTAACTTGTACCTAGGAAATAAAAGTTTGGGTCCTAAGGTTAGATAACTTATTTGATGCAGGTGAGTCCAAGTGGCCATACCCCCACATGGTACATAGACAGTGAATGTTCCAAGCACATGACTGGAACAAGGAGTATGCTAAAGGAATACGCTCCTATTGAGAATGGACCCAAAGTCATCTTTGGTGGTTCAGAAAAATGGGTAACCAAAGGTTTGGGTAAAATAAGTAATGACATAGTAATTATCACACAAGTAGCTTATGTGAAAGGTTTGAAACATAACCTTATAAGCATAAGCAAACTATGTGATCTTGGATATGACATTTCTTTCCTAAAAGATGAGTGTGAAATTAGAAGGTCAAGTGATAAGGGGTTATCTTGACAAGCACTAGGAGAGGAAATGTTTATTGTCTAGACTTTGTGTGTGAGAGTAGGGACTCTCCTATATGCCAAGTTGCAGATGAGAAAGCTTCTCATTGTGTCCAATGGTACAAGAGTTTAGCTCACCTGAACTATAAGACCATATGCAAACTCTTTAGTGAAGAGTTAGTAAGGAATGGTCCTAAGGTTAAGTGCATTAAGGAGGAAATCTGCTCAGCTTGCCAAAAGGGCAAACATACCAGGTCTTCCTTCCAAAGTCTTGATACTAAAAACTCAGTGAGGTGTTTATACCTCCTATATATAGATCTATCTGGTCCTATGCCAGTTCATAGTCTTGGTAGAAAAGTCTATACCCTTGTGGTGGTTGATGATTTTTCGAGGTTTGCTTGGGTATTCTTCCTGAGGAGAAAATTTGAAACACCGGATATCTTCCAGACTTTTGTTAAGAAAATTTAGAATGAACTTAATAGTTCTGTGGGCAAGATTAGAAGTGACCATTGGACTGAGTTTAAGTCTGAATGCATGACAAAGTTTTGTGAAGGGCTTGGGATTTATCAAGAATTCTCCTCACCTAGAACTCACCAGCAAAATGGAATTGCTGAAAGGAAGAACAGAACTCTAATTGATGCTGGTAGGACCTTGCAAAGTGTTATATCTCTCCCAGAATATTTCTGGGCTGAGACAGTAAATACTACTTGTCATGTTCTCAATAGAGCTTCCATCACCAAAAGCCACAAAAAGACTTCCTATAAGATTCTGAAAGGCAGAAAACAAAACATATCCTATTTTAGGATTTTTGGTAGCAAGTATTATGTACTTAATAATGGTAAGTCTCATTTGACTAAGTTTGCTGCCAAGTCCCAAGAAGGGATATTTGTTGGGTACAACAATAATAGTATGGCATATAGGATATATAACTTGACTACTCAAGTTGTAGAAGAATCTGTCCATGTTGTCTTTTATGAGTCTAAGTTAATTAACTATGAGCTGCGAAGCACTTCTTCTAGTCTTGTAGGTTTGAAGGATAAGATGGACATGCTGACCATCAGGTAATATAAACCAGCAGGCCAAGATATTGAAGATAGTGGATGCCATCCAGGGGGAGCTCAAGACTTACAAGCTGAGAATGAAGAATAACCAGCTAAAGACATTGAGGATCAACAAGCTGAAGACATGGAGGAACAACAAGCTGAAGAAAGATTGCCTCTAGCTATGAGATATTTAAGAGACCATCCAGCTCACTAAATCATTGGGGATGCAAGACATAGTGTAATGACCAGAAGCAAAAGCTTGAACTCAGCACTATATTCAAACTTCCTGTCTCAAATGGAACCAAATAAGTTTGAAGAGGCCATCCAAGACTCATACTGGATTGGTGCTATGCAGGAAGAGCTGAACCAATTCAAGAGATGTAAAGTCTGGAAGCTGGTTCCCAGACCTAAGGAACATAATGCCATAGGGACTAAGTGGATCTACAAGAATAAGTTAGATGAAAATGGCATTATTATCAAGAATACGTCCAGATTTGTGGCAAAAGGCTATAGGCAGGAAGAAGGAATAGAATTTGACCAGACATATGCCCCAGTAGCAAGGCTGTAAGCAATAAGACTATTCCTTGCCTATGCAGCCTATCAAGGATTCAAGGTCTTTCAGATGGATATCAAATCAGCATTTCTGAATGGAGATCTAAAAGAGAAAGTATATGTGGATCTACGATTAGGTTTTGTATATCCTCACTTTTCTGATTATTTTTATAAGCTTAAGAAAGCTCTATATTGGTTAAAACAAGGCCCTAGAGCATGGTATGAGACATTGTCTACTTTCCTCATTAAGAACAAATTCTCTAGGGGGAAAATAGACAAGACCCTATTTCTAAAGGAATCAAAGGGCAAGATCATCCTAGTCTAGATATATGTTGATGACATTATCTTTGGATATACTAAGAACAACCTTTGCAGGAAGTTTGCTAAACTTATACAAGGGAAGTTTGAGATGAGCTGTATGGGTGAGGCAAAATTCTTCTTGGGACTCCAAGTCAGACAGACTGATGATGGATTGTCCATATCCTAGTCTATGTTCACCAGGGAGTTGATTAAGAAATATGGTATGGAGACTGCCTCCATCATGAGAACTCCAATAGGGTCAAGTATGCCTATAGGCAAAGATGAGGCAGGGAAACATATTCATGAGTCTTTGTATAGAGGGATAATAAGCTCCTTACAATATTTGACTGCAAGTAGGCCTGACATCATGTATGCTACATGTGTTTGTACTAGATACCAGACATGCCCTAAAGAGTCTCATTATTCTACAACAAGGAGAATTTTAAGATATCTTCAAGGTATACCAGATCTTGGTCTATGGTACCCTAGGAATAGAGATTTACTACTAACTAGATTTTTAGATGCAGACTTTGCAGGCTGGAAGAAAAACAAGAAAAGTACCACAGGTACATGTCAGTTCCTAGGTGGAAGATTGGTGACATGGAGCATCAATAAACAGACTAGTATTGCTGTCTCCACTACAGAGTCAGAATACATTACAGCAGGCAGTTACTGTGCTAAGTTGTTGTGGATACAACATTAGCTTGAAGACTATGACATAGAGATAAGTAGAACTCCTTTATATTGTGATTCTGCAAGTGCTATCTCTATTGCTAAAAATTTGTTTCACATAGCAGAACTAAGAACATAGAAATAAGGTATCATTTCATTAGAGAACATGTTGAGAAAGAAGACATTAGTCTAGAGTTTCTCACCACTGATAAACAAGTTGCTGCCATATTTACTAAACCTCTAGATGGAAGTAAATTCAATTATTTTAAAATTGATTTAGGAATGTTGAACCTAGAATAAAATGATAGGTCAAGAAAATTCATCTCAACATTTGACTAAGTAAAATTTGAGTCGACACAAGTTATGTGCGTCGACACTATCAACTAGTTGTGTCGACAAGAAGGAAACTTTGTCGACACAACAATAATATTTTTTTGTCGACAGTTAAGGCCTGTATTGACACAAAGTTGTCGAGATCTTAGTAGTTTGTGTCGACACACAGAAGTTGGTGTCGACAAATAGAGTTGTCGAGTCACTAAATTCTCTTTCAAGACTTTAGTAGCCTGTGTCGACACAATCAATTATGTGTCGACATGAGACATTATAATTTCAGCGCGCCTTTTGACCTTCCCTCTTCAGTAAACTATAAATAGGAGGAAAAAAGTACTTGTCGACTACGCTCTCAGAATTCACGAGACTAAACCCTTAGTGTCGAAGGGGAAATCTACAGTCATCTCTCTTAAACCTCAAACTCTTTCACCTCCAATGGCGCCCAAGATGGACGATAATATTAATGAAGGTTATGAGCTCGCTCGACAAGATTTTGATGACGATGAACACGAAATCAAGGAAGTGATTAACCTAATCATAGAGGCTGGTTTAGAATATCTGGTCTCTGGACCAACCATAATTTGGAAGAAAGAAGTTCTTGAATTCTACTCAAATGCTGCACTGGATTCCAAAGGAGGGAAGATAAAACCTGCAGTTCATGGATCAAAGGTGAAAGTTACTCTTAAGAGTCTGTGTAAACCCCTCCATCTTCCAAGAATCAAACAAGATGATGACATTGATTCATTAATGACTGCAGAAGCACTTATGTGGTATGGACTGCCTCTAACCACCAAGATTGGTTCATCGATAAATAGAAAGGGAATGAACTCCCAGGGAAAATTCCTCTCAGAAGTAATAGGTAAAGTTCTTCTCTGCAGGACATGGGGACATGATAGGATTTCTGCCTACATGTTCAGCCTTATGACAAGAGTCATATTCAAGGTGAAGACTGATTGGACAACAGTTGTGTTTGAGAAGATTAAAGAAGGAATTAAGAAGCCCAATATGGGCAGAATTATCCGTTTGATTCTGGTTTCTAGTATACCAGAAGTACTCAACCCAAATGCTGAGTCTAAGATTAACCATATGAGGAAAATGGACATAAGAATTCTGTCTAGGTGGGACAGGGTATTATCCAAGGAAGTCTCTACAACAAAGCAACAACTGAAGGATGTATAAAAAAAGAAACCTACAGCCAAGGATGTAGAATCCTCCAGTGATTTTGAAGAAAGGGTTGAGCTTAGTTCTGATGAAGATGAACTAGAGCACCCTAGGAAGTCTTCTAGCCCCACACCTGGTGTACAACCCCGTGTTCGGCGAATAGGACCAGCGGTTGAAGATCCATCAGATGGGAGGAAAACACGCATTCATACTAAAGGATGGGCGAGCGAACCTGGCCCGCACCCTCCTAGTGTGAACCCGAATCGCACCCGTCTAGGGTGAGCTCGACTCGCACTCTCCTAGGGTGAGTCCGGCTCGCACCCGCCTAGGGTGAACCCGGATTGCACCCACCTAGGGTGAACCCGGCTCACACCCGCCTAGGGTGAGCCCAACTCGCACCCTCCTAGGGTGAGCCTATCTCGCACCCGCTAAGGGTGAGCCCGGCTCGCACCTGCCAAGGGTGAGCCAGACTCGCACCCGCCTAGGGTGAGCCCATCTCCCACCCGCCTAGGGAGAACCCAGCTCATATCCATCTAGGGCAATCCCTGATTCACCCTCAAAGAGGCCCCTTTGGCCGACCTCTCAGCCATTCGCACTCGGCGCCCTTGCCGAGCAGGGCCATCAGCAGCCCGCTTGCCCAACATTCTAAGATTTGTTTTTACCATGTTTCCCCCATTGGTCTACCCTTAGCCTGTCAAAACAGCGGAGTCGCGCTGTTGGAAGACCATCCTGGGCTCCACATAGCTGTTCAGAATAATGGGATTTGGCTATTTGCAGACCATTTTCAGAAAACTATAAATAAGACCCAAGGTGTACCTCAGAAAGGCATGCTTACTTGTGCCCGGTCTCCTAGCTCTTTTTGAGGTACCTTAGCTTCAACACTGGGCTAAGGAGGGGAAGCTCTCTAAGATCTTCTGGGAGTGTGGTGGGACCTCTGTGCTGGAGCCTTGGGTCTGTCCTTTGTCCTAAGCTTTTGGTTGTCTAAGCTCACAGGAGAGAAGTAGGTGCGCGATTACCCCTTCCCCAAGGGTGAACTCCTCGAGACCGATTTTTCGATTTCAACATTTTGGTGCGGTGAGCGTGGAGCGTGATAAACATAGAAAATCCTCTATAAGATTCGATGGCTTGAGACGAAGGACGAGGTTCAGGCGAAGGCAACTGGCCGCCCCCTCCCCCTCCCACTCTTGCGGGAATGTTCGAAGATTTCAGGAGAGAAGTGCTCGGGCTCGTCAGATTCGCACTCGGCATGTGTGTTGAGGGTTTAACATCGGCTAATCCGATAGTCATCGATCCTGCCCTAGGCGGCGATGCCCCTGGCAGGCGAGTCGAGAAGGAGGTTTCTAAGGAAGGAAGGGAGCGGGATATCCCCGGGCGCGTGCTCTTCCCCAGCTCGGCAGGAGAGAGCTGACTCGGCGAGATGGGGGGGAGATGCTCCTACTCACCCAACTAAGGGGGGGGGGAGTCCCTTCAGTGATTTTTTTTCATCTGCCCCAGTCCCGGAGGGGTTCCGAGAGAAAGAGATGTCCTATTATACTGGGAAGGGTGATCCGGTTCAGCACGTCCAGTGGTTCGAGGACGTGGTCTCAATCCGGCAGATGTAGGATGGGTTCAAATGCATGCTCTTTTCCATTACCCTCAAGGAGAAGGCGATAGACTGGTTCCACCAACTCCCGACCGACTCTATCTACGGTTTCGAGGACCTACGCCGAGGGTTCATACTAAGGTTCACCACCTCCAAGAAAAGGAAGAAGGAGTCTGAGTCCATGTTTCACATCAAACAAGGGGTGAACGAGACCCTTGGTAGCTACTTGGATAGATTTCCGGAGGAGGTACTCCAGGTGCAGGAGATGCAGGGGCATAACATGATGGTGGCCTTCACCCTCGGGCTTCATCCAGGGTTCTTTGGGATGGAGCTGAAGAGAGCACCTGCAGTGTATTATGAGGCACTGATGGAAAGGGCGTCATGGGAGGCCGACTTGGAGACAGCAAATCCGGAATTTGCCTGGAAGTTGGCCAAATGGGACACGGAGGAGGAGAGGGAAAGAGGCAGCCGAGTCCAGGAGGAGAGGAGAGTTAAACCCCGATAGAGGGAACAACAACAGCAATAGCCCAGGTAGGGGCGCCAGGAGCTGAATCATTAGCTAGGTTGGAGGCCGGAGTGGCAAGACCAGGGGGCGCGAAGAGGCTTCCATGATAGGGATAACCGTCAGGGGGGTCAGGGCTGATTTCACCCTCCAGGTGGGAGGCAAGGTCAAAGGCCTCCTCTCCCTGATCAAGATCAGGCAAGGGTGGAGCTCTCCTACTACGAGTTCCACAACGAGGAAGGGCATGCAACTGTCACGTGCCCGGAGTTCCTCGAAATGAGGGGAAATAGGGAGCAACAACAATAATAGGACCACCGTGAAGTGCGGATCGAGGAGGTCCTGCCTAGGGCAGAGGAGGACAGGTGTGAAGACCAGGCCAATGTCGAGACGCAAGGAGGGATCAGAGTTATCCATGGGGGGGGGGGGTTGAGGCTTCCTGTCAACACCCATATTTTTCTCCAAATTTTAGGATTATCAGAGTATGAGAAAAACACGCGTCATGATGCCATGTCGAGCAGGGGATAACTGCAGACGCTCAGGCAAAATCATCTACTTTACTTTATGAAAAAAATTCATGAGTTTAATGATTAGAAAATCAGTTATATTTTTAGAGGCCGTATCCCTCGGCTTGGTGGATCTCCTAGTCCACAGTTTAAAAACTATACTTATACTCTGCGGAAAATACTTTATTCAGGTTTGACATCCTAAAGGAGTGCATAAGTGCCCCAAGAGGACATCTTATGCTATGCAAGACTCTACATTTAATTTATATTATATATAAGAAAACGATCTTTTTACGTTGTTTGGAAAATAGTGATTGAGTTTTATAAAACATGCTGATCATGTGCTATACTTATAATAGTAATTTTAGTTTTTAAAAGTAACTAACAACCTAGCATAAATCGTCCCCATAGCAAGAAGACTATCTCCAGAAAATGGTAGCAGCAGAAAGGTAACACATCTAGTACAAAGGTAAAAGGTACCAGTGGGTGCCAACAACCTGACACGAACCCACTGGCAAATATTGAAAGTCCACTTAGTGACAACTCCCTTCACCTATGGGGGGGGGGGGGAATAGGTGTCTTGCAGCGTTTTTGCGGAATTAAAATTGTACCTGCACAAATAAACCAAACAACACAACACAGAAAGACACAGGCAAATTATAGTGGTTCCCCGATTTGGGTACGTCCACTCTCCCCCTTCGATCTATCTCCCAACCAGGGACGACTCGGTCACTTCACCAACAGGATTGAAATCCAATCCTCACACTAACGGAAGGAACCCTTCCAAACGAAGGAGTCACCACTCCTACACCACGGGTTGCACCCAACCCTTACAACTAGGAACCAACGTTCCTTTACAACAAAATTGGAAATGGAGTGTATTAGAAATACAAACTACTTATGGAGAATAAGGTGTCCCTCCTCGTTCAATGACGTGTTCTTGAAGACGACGAAGAGTCCACGACCTTAGATCTCACTTGGAAAGGCTCTTCTCTAGATCGGCGGCGGCAAAGAATGAGGCGGCGATGCTATGTAGATCCAAACTTCGTAGCTAAGCCAGCAAGGTCTACCAACGGTCTTTCTTGGATCAATCATCTCAATCGATTCGGATAGGGAAGGTATTCCCGATCTACAAATCAAGAGACAAAGGTTCTCAAGAAGGACTCGTGAGACGCGTTGCGAGACAGAGCTTCTGTCGCCGGGAGATCAGGAAGTAACCACGATCAGCGGCGGCGACCAACTAACACGAGCGGCGATGGCGATGGAACAAGCCTCGCGATCTAGGTCACGTCGGCGGCTCGGCTTTTGAATCCGTGTATTCGTATATCTGCTGCTCAACAATACCGATGTATTTATACATTAGGTCATCCAAAATGACTGTTGTGGGCCCCACCGAAAAGAAGCCCTAAGACCGGCTCCAAACATCGCATGTTAACTTGGACCGGTCCAGAGAATAGAAGAAATTTGCCTAAGTCAAATTCGGCGAGAATCGTAGGTGATTCTCGACGAATCGGCGAGAATCACCTACGATTCTCACCGAATTCCACTTAGCAGAATTCTAGCTACATAGAAATAGCAAGCCAGAGAGAATCGGTGGGAATCATAATTGATTCTCGCCGAATCGGCGAAAATGCAAGATCATTCTCGACGATTCGGCGAGAATCACTTAGTGATTCTTGCCGATTCTACCTTAGCAGAATTCAGGGCGGCGTTGAGACGGTCGGCTGCATTCGGCGAGAACCAGCGAGTGATTCTCAACGATTCGGCGAGAATCACTATTGATTCTCGTCGAATCGGCGAGAATCACTTAGTGATTCTCGACGATTTTTACTTGGACGATTTTCGTCTTTTCTTCCCGTGAGCAGGTCTTTGACCCATCCTTGCTCCTTGTCTGCTCTTGATCTTTATTAACCCTGTGCTTGAAAGTAAGTACACTCCAATAGAGAGAGTATGATGGAGACGACGGCCCTCAACGCGTTGAAGACGGAGACGGCATGCTTACGAAAATTATCTCACCGCCTCCAAGTAAAGATTTGCGGCGTCGTGACGACCATGTGGAGCGACGTCAAAAGATCCGCCCGCGGCGCAAACCAATCTAATGATAGATTAATTATTTCATTTTCATGTTCCTTTAATTTGCAATGTTTATGGCAATGTTTATGTCATGTTGTGTTTCATTTTAAGGAGTGTTGTTTTATTTTTTATTATGGGCTGCAAATAGCCGAACTAATGTTGTAGCCTATATATAGGCAAGTTGCTTTCATGATGAATAGAATGGAAGAAAGAAAATATTGAAACCCTAATTTGAGATCTCCCCCTCTCTTCCTTCCTCCTCTTGGCCGAAATCCTCTTTCTCCCCTCTCCTTGGCCGCCGGCCACAATCACCCCTCCTCCTCTTCTATTCCCCTCCCCTCCTCCTAGCCACCAAGCCTCCACCTATTTTCAACCCTCCTTCAACCCGAGCCCTTCCCCTACCACCTCTCAAAAACCGCCGGCCACCTCCTACTCCCTCAACCCGCGCCACCATCTCATTCAATAACAAACCGCCGGCCTCCCCATCATTCCCATCAAAACCGACCCACCAACTACTCTCCCAAAGCCGACCCTCCTCCCTCACTCCCTTGCAATCATCCCTAGCCGCCCCCTCCACTAATAAATCCGACCACCATCAAGGAACCCTTCCCCCCTTTGTTTGTGAAGAATTCGGCCAAGGCAAGCTTGCCTCCTTGTGGAATCCTAGCACCGGCGTGACGCGACGAAGGCGGGCAAGATTTTCATCTCCTTCCGGCGCAACTCCAGCGGAGCCGTTGAGGAGCGATCCAAGTAGAGAGTAATCGGAATCATTCATTCCGATTGGGTAACGAAATTCCACCTACCTCTTTGTGTGATTTCATTTCTTAGACTAGATCTTGTGGTGGATTATTTTGTGGCGTTGTTTTGGATAACTAGAAATTGAATCGTGGAATTCTTCGCTTGATTAGTATTTCCCTTATCTTTGTTTTATATTCGAAAAGGTTTGGCGAATCTCGTTTGACTTTTGTTGGGAGAGATCTACCCATTCCGAATCGAATTTTTCGGTAGATCTCTTTTGGTACAACATCGCTCGGTCGGACCCAGTATTGGTCCTTTTAGCTCGATCGGACATTGGCCTTATAGCCCTTGTTGGATCCAAACCGGCTTGGCTACCCGTGCGCTAGCAAAATATTGATAGATGTAATTGCGTGGTGTCGCGTAGAGCGATTGTGCGAGTGTAGGGTTTGGATCGAAGAGTGTCGTGGTGTTAGGCCGTAGTTCCAAACGGTGTGAAATGTGCAAGCCTGCATCAGAGTACATGTAAGCCAACACACTGATCTGCTCAACGAGGGATTACGTTGCACAGACCCATGTATATTGACCTACTGTACCCTGATATTGGTGTGTACTTAGCGAGGAATAACTGCAAGCACAACTTGAAAGATTTCATCAAATACATTGTGAATTCATCTTAGCTTGACAGGAGGCTTCCTCAAATCCAGGTAATTGTGGATACAATACCCAACAATCTCCCCCTATTTTAAGAAGTCAAAATCCTACTAGCTAAGATGAATTGCACCAATCCAGATAATACATACATTGAATCAAGAGAAAGATAATAAAAGCAACCAGAGCAATATGAGAGTCAATCATCAAATCACACACACATATATATATAGATATCCACAAAAATTGTTCATATGTTTACATGATGATAATAATAAAAACATAAGGAGTACATTAGCTAAATTCCTAAATCTCTTTATCCTTAGCTATTTCGTCTTTTAGCTGCTGCGCCAAGTGCTTGCTGTAACACCTCCCCTGTAAAGACCATATAATATGGGTCCGGCCGGGGCCCCACAACATACGGACGACATAGCTTTAGTATTAAAAGATGATATGAAAACTACCCAAACTCAAAACTCCAGACATACACAGCGGAAACAGAACAACCGACAGAAGTTATCCACTAACGATAGAGTATCAAATGGCCTTAAGGCCTTACACAATAATAGTCCAAACAAAATATAAATGTGCCAAGCACTCCTAGGCTACCTCGGCATGCAAGCCGGACATGATCAAACAGCATCAGCAAAACAAGGAAAAGAAACTAGCCAAACACAGCAACACTTCACGAGGCTTAGGGCTTTTCGCCCGGCGCGCTAGCTCCTGCATGCGATCCTTGCCCTGTAAGGATTTGAAGTAACGTGGGTCAGCAAAGGCTGACCTCTACTGTGTAACAAACACATCTCCTCCCGGCCGTCCCTAACGGACCCCGGGGTACCACTCCACCTGCAAGTTAGCACTTCGTATACCAAAAGAGTATATATAATAAAGCGGTAAAATAGGCTTGGATGTCTCAGACAGCATGCATGTTCTCTATGTTTTGTACAAAGTGAAAGGGGCCTACTATGCAGCATGAATGCAGCCCGGGTTTCACCCAAGGCACCCTAGTTTGTATGCATCTAGCACAACATCAAACATTGGGTACTTCCGTTTCCCCATTGGCTTAAAGCCGCAAACAAAAGGGAAACACCATGTCCCCAAAGGCACACAGGCCGTCACACGGAACCTTGCAATGGCCCCACCCGCACATGAGTCTTAAACCCTGGGCTTGCCCACATATTCTGACTTCGCACGTCAGGGTTCCGTCTCACACTGACCGATTCTAAGAAGCCTTGCTGGACCACACCCGCTCATGGCCACATTGCCCGGGCTTGCCCTCCGCTCGGCATTCTCGTCAGTCTCACGCAAGGGCTAGTCTCACCGGGACACTTTCCCCACATGACTTGTGCGTCACGGGATAGCCAGCCGACCACGGAGACATAGCCGCGCCTTAGCACAACACAAACAAAGGTTTCCCCACCCCAATTGCCACTCGCACCGTGTCTTTCCCGTGCTCCAAGGAAACCATCTACCGCACAAAGCGGAGCTAACCTCGTCCGGTTCCGACTACGAGTACTCACTCAAATATAAGGGGGAAAACGCATATACACAACGGCGTATTGCCGCAACGGATTTTCTACCGAAGCTTGCTATGCAACATCATCGGGTCGGACTATCGGTCGCGACCACGGCTTCACCCACAATGCCTAATCCGCTAACGGAGTGGATCTCTAATGCAAGCATGCCGGGATGAACACGATCAACCCGGAGGTTCCTTTTGAACCAAGGCTACACGAATCCCTCTCATTTGAGAGATCCGGTGCTCAAAACACGAAAGGGAGGGGATGCTATTCATGCATCCTAAATCCTAAAAACCGAGAGGAGAAGTGTCGTTACCTTCCGTCCCCTCTTCCTAGCCATGGAGAAGATTTGCTCGGTTGAACACCACCGCAACGCTCCCACCTTCGCGGATCTGAACTCTGCTCGCGAAACAGACCTCCGAAGCTTCGCCGGCGGCCGGAACTTGGCCTTCTTCCTCCTCCTTGCTCTCCCTTCTCTCTAGAATCAAGAGAGATAAAGCCCCAAAGGAAAATGAGGGTTTCAAACCCTATTCCCGACCTTAAACCGCCCAGGGAGGCCCCCCACCGTTGGATCTTCCAAGGAAAAGAACGAACGACCACGATCGGAACCTAAATTAGAAAATCTGGGCCGAACACGGGTTGCAACACGGCCGTGTGCCTGGTCGTGTTACCCATTCGCCGTCTCGATCGATTCGAAAACCAGCACACGGCTCCTGACACGGCCTTCGACACGGCCGTGTCTCGCTCCACACGGCCGTGTCGTGACCCGTGTCACGGCACCCGTTTTCAACATTTTCAGTCAGAGAAGTACACGGCCTCTGACACGGCCCCTAACACGCCCGTGTCACCTGGGACACGGCCGTGTCCGGGCCCTTGTCATGCCCCGTGTGCAATACCTCAGAAAAGTTTCGAAACGACCCGATGCTACACGGCCTGGGACAGGGCCGTGTGCCTGGCCGTGTTCCATACCCGACTATCGTCGACCTTAACATGGTCGACCACACGGCCATCTCGACGACCGAGATCGTCACGGCCGACACGGCCTCCGACACGGCCGTGTCGGGACCCGTGTCACCTGCTTCACAAAAACTATCATGGCCAAAAACGATCACCGTCGCTCCTACAACATTTTGGGGCGTTACAATTCTCCCCCCTTAAAAGAATTTCGTCCCGAAATTTAAAACATGGAAAGAACACAAATTCTAAACGATACCTGAGGAGAAAAGCTCGGGGTACTCCTCCAGCATGGCCTGCTCTCGCTCCCATGAGAGCTCCTCGCAGCCACAATTGTCCCAACAGACCTTTACGAGTCGGACCTCCTGGTTCCGTAGTTGCCGAACCTCCGAATCTTCTATCCCGATAGGACGTACTTGCATCCTCAAGTATTCCTCTACCGGCACCGCCGCCGGTTCAATCACCACGCTGGCCTCTAACAAGGCTTTCCTCAAGACGGAGACGTGAAAAACGTCATGCAAACTGCTTAGCTCCGTGGACAACGCCAACCGATACGCTGCCTCTCCCACTCGCTCGATGACCTTGAATGGTCCCAAAAATCTCGGACTCAGCTTCTTGAGTCGGCGAACTCGTGAAACGCCTTTGAACGGCTTGATCTTAAGCTACACCCAGTCGCCCACCGCGAATTCCACATGCCTGTGGCGAGCATTGAAATACTTCGACTGCCGGTCTTGAGCTACCTTCATGCGCTCTTGGATGGTCCGCACTAGCTCACTAGCGTCGGCTACCACTTCTTTCCCCAAAAGCTTTGTGTCCCCCGCCTCTGTCCAAGACATCGGTGTTCGACACCGCCTCCCATAAAGAGCTTCATATGGCGCCATCTTGATAATAGCTTGGTAGCTATTGTTATACGCAAATTCCACCATGAAGAGGTGATCCTCCCACTTCTTGCCGAAGTCGAGAGTACACATCCTTAGCATATCTTCCAAAGTACGGTTTGTTCTCTCAGTTTGCCCATCGGTTTGAGGATGAAAAGCCGCACTGAACTTGAGTTTTGTGCCCAAGCTCTTCTGCACCAACCGCCAATCCTTAGACGTGAAACGTCCATCCCGGTCGCTGACTATACTCTTCGGAATCCCATGAAGTCGCACAATATTGCGGACGTACAACTCCACCAACTTTTCCACACCGTCCTCCTTCCGGTTTGGGATGAAATGTGCCACTTTGGTCAAGCGGTCTACAATCACCCAAATGGCATCATTGCCTTGCTGCGATTTAGGCAACCCATGCACAAAATCCATGGAGATGTCCTCAAATTTCCATTCGGGGATTGGAAGAGGCTTCAAGAACCCGCCCGGCTTCTGACACTCGGCCTTCACTAAGGCACAAGTTTGGCACCGACTCACACACAAAGCTACATCCCGCTTCATCCCAGGCCATCAATAGGACTTCTTCAAATCCAAGTACATCTTTGTACCACCTGGGTGAACGGAGTACTTAGTGAAGTGGGCCTCATACATCAACTCCTCGCGGAGCTTGCCGAACTGCGGTACACAAATCCTTCCGCCCTTCCTCAGAACCCCATCAACCATCTCCCAGGCGCTACCCTCGCCCTTAAGAGTTTCCTCCACGAAGGGTTGGAACTCCTCATCCACACGGGTCGCTTCCCGAATACGATCGCATAAGTCATTCTGCATCTCAATCCAGTTTAGCCGAGCCATGCTAGACTCGCCTCTTGCCACACATTCCAAACCAAGGGACTCCCAGTCCCGCCTTAACCGCTCATCGTGAGCTTCAATCCAACTTCCTTGCCCCGAGTATTTCCTACTCAAAGCATCCGCCACCACATTGGCTTTTCCTGGCGTGTACTGAATCGCCACCTCGTAGTCCCCAAGGAACTCGACCCACCTACGCTGCCGCATATTTAGGTCCTTCTGATCCAGGAGATACTTCAGGCTCTTGTGGTCCGTGAAGATCTCCACCTTCGCACCGTAAACGTAGTGCCTCCACAGCTTCAAAGCAAAAATTACCGCCGTCAATTCCAGATCATGGACGAGGTAATTTCTCTCATGAGGCTTCAGCTGCCTCGACCCAAGAGCTATCACACTGCCATGCTGCACCAACACGCACCCTAAACCGCATCTGGATGAGCCGCTGAAAATCTGAAATCCTTCGGTCCCCTTTGGTAGACTTAGGATCGGTGCCATCATCAGCCTCTCCTTCAGGGTTTCAAACGCCTGACTGCACTCTTGAGTCCACACGAACTTCTGATCGTTGTGAGTTAGTGAAGTGAGGGGTAGAGCTATTCGCGAAAAGTTTTCCACAAACCTTCGGTAGTACCCGACTAGTCCAAGAAAGCTCCGGACTTCTGCCACAGTCCTCAAAACTGGCCAATCTCTGATGGCTTCCACTTTCGTTGGATATACCGCCACCCCATCCCCGCTAATCACATGGCCTAAAAACGCCACCTTCTCCAACCAAAACTCGCACTTGGAGAACTTCGCATAGAGCTGGTTCTCTCTCAATACTTGCAACACTGTCCTCAAGTGCACCTCGCGCTCCGCTTCCGACTTGGAATACACCAAAATGTCATCGATAAAAATGACGACGAACCTGTCCAAGTATTCGCGAAACACTCGGTTCATCAAGTCCATGAACACGGACGGCGCGTTCGTCGACCCGAACGACATCACCGAGAACTCAAAATGACCATATCTCGTACCAAACGCTGTCTTGGGTATGTCTTCATCACGAATCCGCAACTGATAATATCCGGACTTCAAGTCCAACTTGGAGTACACCACCGACCCCACCAACTGGTTGAAGAGATCGTCTATCCGAGGAATCGGATACTTATTCTTGATTGTCAATTTGTTCAACTCTTGGTAGTCTATGCACAAACGCATACTACCATCCTTTTTCTTTACGAATAACACCGGCGCACTCCACGGTGAAGAGCTGGGTCTGATATATCCTTGTTCCAAAAGCTCCTGCAACTGAACCTTGAGCTCGGCCAACTCCTTTGGTGCCATCCTAAATGGTGGACGCGACACCGGTCTAGCCTCGGGCACTAACTCGATGGAGAAATCAATCTCCCGCCGAGGAGGTGCTCCCGGTAGCTCCTCGGGAAAAACATCTCCAAACTCCGCCACCACGGGCACTTCCCCAAGAGACAGCCTGGAAAGGCTAACCTCCAACAACGCTACTAGAGCTACACCTCCCTGGTTAACAGCTCGCACTAGTTGAAGTGTCGAAACTAGGAAACAGGCCACTCCATGCAGGCCCTCAAACTTGACTTCTGCTTGCCCCACGCTCCTCAGGGTTACCACCTTGGACAAACAGTCGATACTGGCACGCTGCTCCGCTAACCATTCCATCCCCAAGATCACATCGAACTCGGACAATGGCAGATCGTCGCTACCAACACGAAGTCGACCCCCTCAAGACTCCAACAAATCCGGCCTCTAGCCCTGGTAGTCATAGATGACCCATTGGGCATGCGCACCTTCAACTCTGAGTCTGTTGAGAAGGACTCAACTCCAATCCTCCGGATGAAACTTTTCGCAAGGAAGGAGTGCGACGCTCCCGTATCGAAAAGTACCCTAGCGGGGTACCCTGATACCACTACAAAGCCTACACACATGCAACAAACATAAAAAGGCTTGAAAGGAAGAAATCTAAGGTGCAGGTTGAATTCTCATACCTGTCACCACATCGGGTTGACAGATTGCTTCCTGCTGCCCAAGGTTATAGGCCCTTGGCTGCACTGGTTGAAACTGAGAAGCACTCGACTCCGCCATCTTCCCTTTCTCCGCGGCACTGGGGCCGGAGCGCACAGTCTGCTCCTGCCTTGGCTCTTGCTCAGCGCCCCCTTGGGTACAAAATCTTGCATGTGGCCTGGCATGCCACAACTGTAACACGTCTGCGGTCCCTTAGAGCGTGACCCTCCGGACGTCCAATTACTTTTCTCGCCCGACTTAAACGGGGAAGGCTTCTTCTTCCATCGGCTCCCTTCCGCCTTTCCATGGGACTGAGCCGACTTCTTCTCTTCCCCCTGCTTGGGTGTGAAACCCTTTCGGCGCTGGGATCGCTCCATATCGCTCTCCAAAATTCGGGCCGCCTCCACCAATTCGTTGAAGCCCGCACGCTTCATCGATATGAGGGGTTGTCTTAGATTCTCCCTCAATCCATGGTAGAAGAGATTGTCCCTCTCTTCATCGTCCGCCATGGTCGTCCCCGCATAATGACCCAATCGAGTAAATTCCTGAACATACTCATCCACTGTCTTGTCTCGCTGCACAAGATGTAGAAACTGCCTCTGGAGGGCTAACCTTGTTGAGGCGGGTATGTACTTCTTCAGGAAGGCATCCCCAAATTCCTCGATGGACGGTGTGCGTCCTAGAAACTGCCAGCCACTATGGCTCACCCACCATAACTTGGCATCTCCTTCTAGCATGAAGGCTGCGAACTCTGCCTTTTTCTCATCCGGCGCCTCTGCTGCCCTCAGAAGCTCTTGAATTCTAGCCCACCAATCCTCCGCATCTGTGGGCATTCCAACTCCCTTGAAGGTTGGAGGATGGAAACTCAAAAAGTACTTCATTTGCCGGTCCCCATGCCCGACAACCACTCTCTCGGCCTGCGGCTCCGCCCGCCTGGCCTCCTCTACCTGCGCGGTCGCTGCCGTGACCGGGGTAGCAGGAGTTGCTACCTGAGCAACGGGAGCTGCTACCTGTGTTGTCGCTGCAGCTTGGGCCGCCACCATCGCTTCTGCAAGCATACGGCAGAAGTCGGCCGGTGTGACCCCCATCCCTAGCGGACCTTGCGCAGTCGCACTACTTGCTGAGAGCTCTTCTCTTGGCCTCGAGTTCCCAGCCTCGTTGCTTGCACTCTAAACACAAGCAAGAAAACACAAATTAGCCTCTAATCGCAAGACTCGAACACAAGGACACTCATGGTCCCGCGATACTCCTATGTGGATAACTTCTAATACGCTACTCGACTTATACTTTTGACCGCGAAACTTCTCCTTGGAACGCGAACCTGCCTCTGATACCAAATTGTAACACCTCCCCTATAAAGACCATATAATATGGGTCCGGCCGGGGCCCCACAACATACGGATGATACAGCTTTAGTATTAAAAGATGATATGAAAACTACCCAAACTCAAAACTCCAGACATACACAGCGGAAGCAGAACAACCGACAGAAGTTATCCACTAACGATAGAGTATCAAATGGCCTTAAGGCCTTACACAATAATAGTCCAAACAAAATATAAATGTGCCAAGCACTCCTAGGCTACCTCGGCATGCAAGCCGGACATGATCAAACAGCATCAGCAAAACAAGGAAAAGAAACTAGCCAAACACAACAACACTTCACGAGGCTTAGGGCTTTTCGCCCGGCACGCTAGCTCCTGCATGCGATCCTTGCCCTGTAAGGATTTGAAGTAACGTGGGTCAGCAAAGGCTGACCTCTACTGTATAACAAACACATCTCCTCCCGGCCGTCCCTAACGGACCCCGGGGTACCACTCCACCTGCAAGTTAGCACTTCGTATACCAAAAGAGTATATATAATAAAGCGGTAAAACAGGCTTGGATGTCTCATACAGCATGCATGTTCTCTATGTTTTGTACAAAGTGAAAGGGGCCTACTATGCAGCATGAATGCAGCCCGGGTTTCACCCAAGGCACCCTAGTTCGTATGCATCTAGCACAACATCAAACATTGGGTATTTCCGTTTCCCCATTGGCTTAAAGCCGCAAACAAAAGGGAAACACCATGTCCCCAACGGCACACAGGCCGTCACACGGAACCTTGCAATGGCCCCACCCGCACATGGGTCTTAAACCCTGGGCTTGCCCGCATATTCTGACTTCGCACGTTAGGGTTCCGTCTCACACTGACCGATTCTAAGAAGCCTTGCTGGACCCCACCCGCTCATGGCCACATTGCCCGGGCTTGCCCTCCGCTCGGCATTCTCGTCAGTCTCACGCAAGGGCTAGTCTCACCGGGACACTTTCCCCACATGACTTGTGCGTCACGGGATAGCCAGCCGACCACGGAGACATAGCCGCGCCTTAGCACAGCACAAACAAAGGTTTCCCCACCCCAATTGCCACTCGCACCGTGTCTTTCCCATGCTCCAAGGAAACCATCTACCGCACAAAGCGGAGCTAACCTCGTCCGGTTCCGACTACGAGTACTCACTCAAATATAAGGGGGAAAACGCATATACACAACGACGTATTGTCGCAACGGATTTTCTACCGAAGCTCGCTATGCAACATCACCGGGTCGGACTATCGGTCGCGACCATGGCTTCACCTACAATGCCTAATCCGCTAACGGAGCGGATCTCTAATGCAAGCATGCCGGGATGAACAAGATCAACCCGGAGGTTCCTTTTGAACCAAGGCTACACGAATCTCTCTCATTTGAGAGATCCGGTGCTCAAAACACGAAAGGAAGGGGATGCTATTCATGCATCCTAAATCCTAAAAGCCGAGAGGAGAAGTGTCGTTACCTTCCGTCCCCTCTTCCTAGCCATGGAGAAGATTTGCTCGGTTGAACACCACCGCAACGCTCCCACCTTCGCGGATCTGAACTCCGCTCGCGAAACGGACCTCCGAAGCTTCGCCAGCGGCCAGAACTTGGCCTTCTTCCTCCTCCTTGCTCTCCCTTCTCTCTAGAATCAAGAGAGATAAGCCCCAAAGGAAAATGAGGGTTTCAAACCCTATTCCCGGCCTTAAACCGCCCAGGGAGGCCCCCCACCGTTGGATCTTCCAAGGAAAAGAACGAACGGCCATGATCGGAACCTAAATTAGAAAATCTGGGCCGAACACGGGTTGCAACACGGCCGTGTGCCTGGCCGTGTTACCCATTCGCCGTATCGATCGATTCGAAAACCAGCACACGGCTCCTGATACGGCCTTCGACACGGCCGTGTCTCGCTCCACACGGCCGTGTCGTGACCCGTGTCACGGCACCCATTTTCAACATTTTCAGTCAGAGAAGTACACAGCCTCTGACACGGCCCCTGACACGCCCGTGTCACCTGGGACACGGCCGTGTCCGGGCCCGTGTCATGCCCCGTGTGCAATACCTCAGAAAAGTTTCGAAACGACCCGATGCTACACGGCCTGGGACACGGCCGTGTGCCTGGCCGTGTTCCATACCCGACTATCGTCGACCTTAACATGGTCGACCACACGGCCATCTCGACGACCGAGCTCGTCACGGCCGACACGGCCTCCGACACGGCCGTGTCGGGACCCATGTCACCTGCTCCATAAAAAATATCATGGCCAAAAACGATCCCCGTCGCTCCTACAACATTTTGGGGCGTTACACTTGCTGCTTTGACATTTAAAGTATTCCTTAGGCTTAGGGTAGTATCTGGGAGGGGGAGCTTTATTTGCCACAGTATTGGACCTGAAGAAGATGTTTATTTTGGCTTCAAAGGTCTTGTGCAGCTCCCACTCGTACTGACTGTAGACATCGTTCCTTTTTATCTCTGAGAGTACCAAGTTGTTAGCCTAAATCACCTAGAGGGGGGGTGAATAGGTGAAATGCGTGTCAAATGCGGAATTAAAAAATGAACACAACACACATCAAGCAATCACAGACGACAAGAGATTTATATTGGTTCCCCAATCTTGGGTACGTCCACTTTCCTCACCGATTTAGCAAATCACTAGACTCGGCTACTCCACTATCTCGGATTGAAAACAATCCTACACCTCGGAACCACGTTCCTACAAAACTCGATCCAACTGGATCTACAAAACTCGGAAGAAAAAGCCTTCCTACAAATCTCGGAGAACAAAGCTCCTACAAAGTAAATTGTTTGCAATGAAAAAAAATACAAACAACAATATTCTCAGATCTGGATCTTGACAGTCTTCTTTCTTAAGAACTTTGGCTTGATCAGAGTATGTTGAAGATGACTTGAGAGAGATCCACAAATCTGAAAAACGGAATCACCTCGATCGAGAAAATAGATCTGAAATCTTTGAGGCTCGGCGAGATCGAGTGATTAAGTTTCTTCTGGATCGCTGGAGAATAAAAGTTGAAGGCAGCGATCGAAGATCGTCGATCTAGAGCTTCTTCCGTGAACGTCAATGGCGGCGGCGGCGGCGGCGTGAGGAATTAGGGTTCACGGGATTTCCTTTTTCTCTTACTTAAAATAATAATCTTTCAAAGACTTGTTTTTAGTCAAATCTGAAAGGACCTATTTATAGGTGGACTCCAACGGTCAGAAAATTAATTAGGGATGACACGTGGACCAATCAGAAATGATTGATTTGAAATACACAAAGGAATTGACTTAGAGAAATTTCAGGAAAAGTTTAAACAGATATACTCGAGTCATAAGAGAAGCATACTCGAGTATTAGATGGTATATACTCGAGTGGATAAGAAGGAGCATACTCGAGTATATGAAGGGAAACTACTCGAGTGATTCAAAGATCAGCACTCGAGTGAATTTAGAACTACTCGAGTATATACTCGAGTAAGAATACTTAGAAAAATTTCTCAGATAAGAGGAGGAACTACTCGAGTAGAAGAGTTGGAGATACTCGAGTAAGAGAAGAATGAATTACTCGAGTATCTTGGAAAATCTACTCGGGTAATCATTGAACTACTCGAGTATGAAAAACATCTACTCGAGTTCAGCGTCACTTACTCGAGTATATAGGGATCTACTCGAGTATGTAGACTTAGAATTATTCTGAGATGAGAAGCATAGATCTACTCGAGTATGAACAGACCACTTACTCGAGTAACTAACCAACTACTCGAGTACAAGTTATCATCTACTCAAGTAAAATAGTCTACTCGAGTATGTAATCCAACTTACTCGAGTGCAGACCCACTTACTCGAGTATACAAGAGATGTACTCGAGTATGTGGACTTAGAGAAAATTCTGGATCTAAAAGCAGAAGGATTTACTCGAGTATAAGATATGACCTACTTGAGTGACTGACTATCTACTCGAGTATAAACTTATCTACACGAGTACACAGAGTCTACACGAGTATGTCTAATGATCTACTCGAGTACTAAGTCACTTACTCGAGTATATGAACAAACATACTCGAGTATGTGGACTTAGAAATATTTCTTCTGAAAAGATAAACTTCAAAACTTCAGTCCACCAATACAAGTGCTTGTATAGGAAGTGTATCCCAATAGAGAGGCTATACATGGGCCAACACTTTGGATCACACAATGAGGGATTACATTATATGGTCCTGTGTTTGGTGACCCATTATAGACTGACATTGGTCTATACTTGGCAATGAGAACCTGCGCACATACAACTTAAACACAATATCAAATACACCTTAATTCATCTTAGTTCAAGGTCTGACCTCCTACAAATCTGAGGTATTGTGGAGACAAATCCCAACAATCTCCCCCCTCTGTTGCAACGCAAATGTGTCCAAAATGATGCTTCTTGATACTGGGCTCCACCTTTCATTTCACACCTCATCCTCCTTCAGTCTGATTCTCTTTTCAGTTGGCATTTCCTTTGAGGTTCCTTCTTGATTTTTTCTTTTGCCTTTAGCTTTTGCTAGGGCTTCTTGATCAAACCAGCCACTGCGTTCTGCTCTTGCATCAGCCCTAGCAGCCTTCTTGGCTTCAGCCTCACTCAGTATAACTTCTTCAATACTTGCCTCTTCTTCAGCAGCAGCAGCAGCAGTATACTCCTCTTACTCCGGAGGAGCAACAGGAACGTGTATGCCCGAGGCTTGTTGTACTAACTAATGGGCCGTTTCAAACACGTACCTATTTGATTGATCAAATTTGTCAATTATTATCTATTAGATTGATTGAAGGTGTCAATTATGATTTTGTTAGAGTTTAAGAGCATACCTATTAGATTGATCGAAATTTTTGATGATTATCTGTTGAAGCCCAGCCATCTTAGCTTTGTACTCTTCCTCCCCCTTTTTAACTTCCACTGCAATTGAGTTTGCGTAAGCGTGCAGGGACTCATCGATGTATTTCACAGTTTTTGTAAATTCAGCGAGCAATGTCTTTTGATTGGCGTTTAGGGTCACCATGTTGGCATCAAATTTTTGAATGTTATCTGCCACAACATGTGCGTTCTGATTAACGACAGCCAGATCATCCGTGTTCTTCTTAAGACCTTGCAACAGTAGAGAGACAGCTGTGCCGGCTTCAGTATACTTTGCCTCGAATTTCTTTTCCATAACGTCCAACTTGTGATTGACTTCCACAATGTTCTTTAACATTAGATCCTCAGATTCTTTAACCCTTTTGAGCACGTTTGCCTGTGTTTTCTCAAACGAGGCCTTTAGCTCATCCAGAATTCCTTGAACTATATTGACAGTATGATTTGCCAGATTGGCTTGCAGTGGATGATCTTCAGGCAAGCCTTGATCTGGCTCTTCAGCAGATACACTTGGTGAGCTGGACACAAGTACTGTTTCCACAGGGGGAATTTGGGCAGCCTCGATAGGTTTTTCAGGAATGCTTACCGATAGTTGCTGGGAGGACTCCCCCTCCATTTGAGCACCAGACTCCTCAGGAGCTCGTTCCCCAGATGGAACTTCAGCATCATCCCGATGATCCATCTCTTCACCCCTCTCATTTCCTTCTTCCTCCTCCTCATCATCCATATTCTCATTCTCATCATCAGCAGCATCCACATCCAGTTCATCATCCTCCAGAACAATACCTCCATCTCCCATATCAGTATTGTCCAGGGCTGCCCCATCTTTCTCCACATCCACACTTCCTTCTTGCAGGTTCTCAAATGCATCCCTAGCTATCTGAGAGATATAAAATATGACATCAGCAGGAGCGGGTAGAGGCTGCCCCTCAGTTCCTGCAGTCAGTACATCAGGAACTTCACCGGGGACAGCCACGGAATTTGCTGGAGTTCTATTGTCCTCAGCCCTATGCGACACAGCCAGAGATTCATCTCGTTCTTCTCCCACGGCAGCTTGCCCTATCCGTCTCTCCCATCTATCAAATACACTGGAGTCCATCTTCTTCAGATAGTGGATGGGAACTCCTTTGCTCATATCAAACTTATCGCCATCCAGTTGGTTCAAATAAAGACTAATGATCCGTCCAAAGCTGGTGGTTCTCAGAGTGTCCTTAATTTTCTCAAACAGCATGGCCCCCCTGTTGAATCGCTTTCTACAGACGATGACCATTAAGATCTTAAACATCTCCCCTTAGATATGATCGTGGGAGCCTGATTTACATATCAGGACTTTCCCAACGATGTCAGATAGAAGCTTGCCTTCCTCGTTCATCTCCTTCCTTTTGATGGATTTGATTTCTCTGGGTAGGCCGCAGAATAGAAGAGTCCTGGCTCTATCTTGTTCTTCCAGATAATCCTCGTGATCAGAGCTGGAAAGCTACAAGTATCGAGTCAGTTTCCTTGCAGACATCTTGATCCTAGCGCCGACAATCTTACACTTGATGATAGTGTCTTCATCCCGAAGTTTGGCGGTCGCAAAGAACTCCATCACCTCCTTATCTAATATCTTGCAGGGGTGCTCCAGTATAAAGGTGAGTCCAGCCTCTTCAAGCATGAGTATGATGTTCCTAAACTCATCTGAGGCATGTGAAAAACCGATTCGAACTAGTTCACATCCAGTGACCAGGCCGGCGGTGGTTCTTGGAGCCATTATAGACCTAGGGAGGAAATACCCAAGTCAATATCTTATCAGCGATCCTAGTAGGAGGCTACACATTAGACAAGCTACTAAAAAGGAGGAAGAATGGGAATAGAAAGTTACCCTAATGTCGAGTGGAAGCCCTTCTGTCCTTTGTTCTTAGTCGTCGGAGGCACAGAGGAGATCCTTGGCGGTCGCAGCTGTGATTGATGGGATGGTGTCGGGATTGTGCGATTCCGTTGGGTTCGGGCATTCGAAGGGAATCCACTAACCAGGCGAATCGATGGGAAGAACACGAACCAGCGAATCAGCGGGATGTTAGTGTAATAGGAAGGCAGATCGACGGGATTAAGGCGTAGGGAGAAATCAGCGGGATTTATGCGATCTATATATACAGTAGCGAACCGGGCGGGTTCGACGTGATTTCGACAGATTTTCCTAACTGTTTTGTACTGAGAGTTTAGACGGAATTTTTCACACAACGTTATGAGGCATAAGGACTATGTTATACCCTAGTTCAATAATTTTGTAAGGATGCAAATTAATTCTGGTGCACCCTAGACAATAACCGAGGCAGGTAAATTTATTAAGTTATTGCTCGATCGAGATGAACACAATATTCTGATATCAGTTGTAATCTTTTGTGACTTCCATTGACGTACCTTCTTAATTTTCAGTGGGCTGACTTATGCCTGTTGAGGTTCATTTTCAAATGTATAAGTGTGTATCTACCAAGAATTCTTTAATATTGTATCTAAAGGTCATTTTATAATTTTAATCTTTCCTTAGGTGTACAAGCATATATGTGTATATATATACACATAACCATTTACTTTCGAGAGAAGGAATTCACAATTTTGTGTGGATATGTAAATATACATATATATATGTAAATATCGATACAATATGACTCAAATATTGAAACTGAATGCAAGTACCTGGGATTATAAGATTTATCATTTAGATCTTCTATTTAAGGCACACCAGGTGGTCAATTTGAGTATGCCTGTGTCGACGGCACTGCTCCTATTCCAGATACTTGTTCCAAGTCATTCTTGGAACATCTCTTGTCTGGTTCCCATCAAGTTTACGGGAACCAAGACTACCCTGCAAAAGAGAATTACCTTACCTTAGGAACCCAATATGTATTGGGTCCTAGGTTCTTGTCAGCATAAAAACTCGAATGCCTTACCACAGGAATCCTGTCAGGAAGGCTAACTCTGCCCAGAGGAGGTGGATATGCCCCTGCCCTTGACACAGAGGGGTTGTGCCAACAATCTATGGCAAAGTGACCCACCTTGCCACAGCACCAACACTCGTGAATGTTGTATCGCCTTTTCAGACCTGACCTACTGACTGAGTAAGTCATGATCTCAGGTCTAAACGGGATAGAGCCGGTTCTGCTCACAAACTTTCCTTTTCCACCTTGACACATGGGAGGGAGGAAAGAATGCATGTGGTGCGAGTCATGAGGCCTGGGAGGTGGTGCCTTCCTTTCAGTCAGCACGCTCCCAAAGGCCCCACGGGAGCTTACCACATTTTTCCAGACCCCCCTTTCCTATGTTCTAGGGTGGACAGTACTGCCGTGAGAGCTGGTTCTGGCCGAGAATACAAATGGTTCTGGATGAGCCTTAGGTATTCTCTCATGGGTGGCCATGACAGCCCTTACACTATGGGTGTTTCCACATGAGGGCTGGTCATCCTTGCAATGACCACGGTTGTTCTTGTGGTCATACCTGAAGGCATGATGAGTGCCCTTCCTACTTAGGGTGGGAGGTCTGAACATAGTCTCCCCATTTCTCCATGAATTAAGAATTCGGGAGATCCACCCATTCTCACTTTTTCTCTTGATAGCATCTACCTTGGAAAAGTTAGACACTATCCTCTTCTCATTCTCTAGACGACTCTCTAGATCTGAGATTTTTGAGTCCTTTACCTTGATGGATGCCAATTGGAGATCCATCAAGGTCTTCAGTCGAGCAATCTCCTTAGCTTGCTCCTCAATAATTAAGTTGCTTTTCTGAAGGGCACTCTCCAGGGAATCATGATTTTCAATCTTTTGATTGAAATTCTCCATATACCGTGCATCATTAGATGGGAAGCCATCTGAGCTATTCCTGTCTTCAGGAACATCAAGGGAAGAGGGGCAAGATAAGGAAGTTACCTGCTCCTGATTCAGCTCTTCAGAGTTACTGTTAAGATCGGTAGAGACCGTTGAGTAAGCTTCATCAGAACTGCTTTCCTCAATTTCTTCTTCAGTCTCCGACAAGGACACCGGAGCCCTGATATTGACAAATTGGTCATTACCTTCGTCTTTAGAGACGAGGACCCCCACATAGGCTTCATCCTCTTGTTGACAACTGGTCCCTGCTTTCTCTGATCCCTCCATGAGGTCTGAGATGGTTTGACACATTGCCTTGGCCGTCCTACATTTTTCCAGTCTAGATCGAGAAGGTCCAGACCAGACATCAATGATGATCTGACGAATCACCTTATCCAGATTGTACAATGAGAGTTCAGTCTCAGACATCTCAATAATGCACTTGGGGATTTGGATATCCTTTCCAGAGCTGGAGGTCTTCATGGGAATTAATGGACCCTCTTCCAAGATGAGTGATGCCCGAGGATCGATAGCCTCCAAGTGAAAAGACACTCTCATCTTCCAGATGGGATAATACTCCTTTGTGCACGTGGGGAGTCTTAACGAAGAAATATCATAATCCAACTCCATTCTTGTTGACACTGGTGGCAGGATTCTACTCAAGGTGTGAACCTTTTTGATGAGTAACCTCCCTCTGATACCACTTGAAAGTCCACTTAGTGCCAACTCCCTTCACCTATGTGGGGTGGGGGGTGGAATAGGTGTCTTGCAGCGTTTTTGCGGAATTAAATTGTACCTGCACAAATAAACCAAACAACACAGCATAGAAAGACACAGGCAAATAA
Organism: Platanthera zijinensis; assembly: GCA_039513925.1. Classification (NCBI taxonomy): domain Eukaryota; kingdom Viridiplantae; phylum Streptophyta; class Magnoliopsida; order Asparagales; family Orchidaceae; genus Platanthera; species Platanthera zijinensis. Next base: position 59,782,894 of record CM077097.1, on the reverse strand, counting down.
TAGTGGTTCCCCGATTTGGGTACGTCCACTCTCCCCCTTCGACCTATCTCCCAACCAGGGACGACTCGGTCACTTCACCAACAAGATTGAAATCCAATCCTCACACTAACGGAAGGAACCCTTCCAAACAAAGGAGTCACCACTCTTACACCACGGGTTGCACCCAACCCTTACAACTAGGAACCAACATTCCTTTACAACAAAATTGGAAATGGAGTGTATTAGAAATACAAACTACTTATGGAGAATAAGGTGTCCCTCTTCGTTCAATGACGTGTTCTTGAAGACGACGAAGAGTCCACGACCTTAGATCTCACTTGGAAAGGATCTTATCTAGATCGGTGGCGGCAAAGAATGAGGCAGCGATGCTATGTAGATCCAAACTTCGTAGCTAAGCCGGCAAGGTCTACCAACGGTCTTTCTTGGATCAATCGTCTCAATCGATTCGGATAGGGAAGGTATTCCTGATCTACAAATCAAGAGACAAAGGTTCTCAAGAAGGAGTCGTGAGACGCGTTGCGAGACAGAGCTTCTGTCGCTGGGAGATCAGGAAGTAACCACGATCAGCGACGGAGACCAACTAACACGAGCGACGACCGCGACGGAACAAGCCTCGCGATCTAGGTCACGTCGGCGGCTCGGCTTTTGAATCTGTGTATTCGTATATCTGCTGCTCAACAATACCGATGTATTTATACATTAGGTCATCCAAAATGACCGTTGTGGGCCCCACCAAAAAGAAGCCCTAAGAACGGCTCCAAACAACGCATGTTAACTTGGACCGGTCCAGAGAATAGCAGAAATTGGCCTAAGTCAAATTCGGCAAGAATCGTAGTTGATTCTCGACGAATCGGCGAGAATCACCTACGATTCTCGCCGAATTCCACTTAGCAGAATTCTAGCTACATAGAAATAGCAAACCGGAGAGAATCGGCGGGAATCACAATTGATTCTCGCCGAATCTGCGAGAATGCAAGATCATTCTCTACGATTCGGCGAGAATCACTTAGTGATTCTCGCCGATTCTGCCTTAGTAGAATTCAGGGCGGCGTTGAGACGGCCGGCTACATTCGGCAAGAACCAGCGAGTGATTCTCGACGATTCGGCGAGAATCACTATTGATTCTCGTCGAATCGGCGAGAATCACTTAGTGATTCTCGACAATTTCTACTTGGACGATTTTCGTCTTTTCTTCCTGTGAGCAGGTCTTTGGCCCATCCTTGCTCCTTGTCTGCTCTTGATCTTTCTTAACCCTGTGCTTGAAAGTAAATACACTCCAATAAAGAGAGTACACGTAAGCCAACACACTGATCTACTCAACGAGGGATTACATTGCACAGACCCGTGTATATTGACCTACTGTACCCTGACATTAGTGTGTACTTAGCGAGGAATAACTGCAAGCACAACTTGAAAGATTTCATCAAATACATTGTGAATTCATCTTAGCTTGATAGGAGGCTTCCTCAAATCCAGGTAATTGTGGATACAATACCCAACAAATATATATGTCTGTAAGAAAGTGTAGAAAAACTACCTCACTAACAAAGCAACAGGATCTCTAAAGTCTAAGAGACCACCAGCAACACCACAACAACTTAGCCACCAAACTGGCTACTGTCCAGAACCTGAGGCATTCAAAAGAAGAAAGAATACCTCAGCAAGCAAAATAAGGAAAACTGCACGAAAGTGTCAATCAGATGATAAATGAAAGAGGAAAAAACAAAGCAGTAAAAGTCACAACTGCCCAAGGCAAGACAAAAAGAAATGCACTAGGTGCAAGGAAACAGCATCAACCCTGCCCAGAAACTACTTCTTGCAGAGTCTACTAAGCTTCCAAGAGCCCAAAATGCTGCAATCTACCAAGGAAGAAACATCTAACACCCTAAGTTGTGGGAGATGGTAGTAGCAAAGCAAATAATGTGGATCTGGGTTGGAGGAAAACTCAGTCCCCCAACCACCATTTCCAAGCCAACAAAGCTCAAGAGTCTACATGTGATAGCACTAGGGATCTTCCACCCCTTGCCCAGCCCGTACCTAGAGCAAGATAGAAGAACGGGGTGGCCACAGCTAAATTACATAACACCACCCCCATTAAGAGCTTCAAACCACCACTACTAGCCACGACCCACGATTCGGCCTTTAGGAAAGAAAAACATAGCCGACAAGGAACCTCAAAGAAAATCAAGGAATTCACTCGGAAGTAAAAATCTCGGTAGAAGAAAAAGTGTTGAAATGACTCAACACGGCTTGGCGTTGAGTGGGACCCACTCACTCAACGCCTAACCAGACCTTGGCGTTGAGTGAGATAGCCTCACTCAGCGCCAGAACAACCATGGCATTGAGTGAGGTTTACTCACTCAACGCCCACCGCAAGAACAACTCTGGCGTTGAGTGAGCTAGCCTCACTCAATGCCAAGACAGGCATGGTGTTTAGTGAGGTTCACTCACTCAACGCCTCCCGCAAGAATACTCTGGCGTTGAGTGAGCTAACCTCACTCAACGCCAAAACATTTATGGCATTGAGTGAGGTACACTCACTCAATGCCCCGGCACTTAACCGCAAACAGATAAAGTTGCGTTGAGTGAGCTGGCCTCACCTAACGCCAAAATAGCAATGGCGTTGAGTGAAGCTCACTCACTCAACGCCCTGACACTTAGCCGCAAAAGAAGACTGCGGCGTTGAGTGAGTCCACCTCACTCAACGCCAAAACAGCAATGGCATTGAGTGAGGTTCACTCACTCAACGCCCTGGCACTCAGCCACAAACAAGGCAATCTGCGGCATTGAGTGAGATGACCTCACTCAATGCCAAAATAGCAATGGCGTTGAGTGAGGTCGTCTCACTCAATGCCAGAAGTCCTGGACGCAAGGAAGGGCTATGGCGTTGAGTGAATCTACCTCACTCAACGCCAAAGTAGAAATGGCGTTGAGTGAGGTTCACTCACTCAACGCCACTGGACTTGGCCGCAAACTTGCCTACGGCATTGAGTGAGGTCACCTCACTCAACGCCAAAACCAAAATGGCGTTGAGTGAGATCGACTCACTCAACGCCAAAGTACTTAGCCTCGGAAAAGGCCGCGGCATTGAGTGAGCACACCTCACTCAACGCCAAAGTACTTGGCCGCACAGAAAGCTACGACGTTGAGTGAGGTCACCTCACTCAATGCCAAAACCGAAATGGCGTTTAGCGTGGTCGACTCACTCAACACCAAAGTACTTAGCCTCAGAAAAGGCTGTGGCATTGAGTGAGCACACCTCACTCAATGCCAAAGTACTAAGCTTCTCAGAAAACCACAGCGTTGAGTGAGTTCACCTCACTCAACGCCAAAACGGCAATGGCGTTGAGTGAGGTTGACTCACTCAATGCCAAAGTACTTAGCCGCTAGCAGGGGCTGCGACGTTGAGTGAGTCCACCTCACTCAACGCCCTAGTACTTAGCCAAAAACTCAAACCGACTACAGCTGTGGCGTTGAGTGTGTGCACCACACTCAATGCCAAACCCACAATGGCTTTGAGTGTGTGCACCACACTCAACGCCGGCAAACCAGAGAGCCCAGATTTGTCTCTTGCCAAGACACACAGCAGGTACCCCCCTCCCTCACTCTCTCTCTCATTGCTTCACCTGCAAGGCACCAACCAGATTGAAATCTGGGGTCTAAATGGCAGAAACTGCGCCGGCGGGTTAAGCACCAACAACACAAAGAGAGGGGCTCATAAGGAGAAACTAAAGCCCTAATTTCAGCAAGGTAAAAAGAACAAGCTTGGCTTCTAACCTAGGGCTAACCTGGAATTTCAAATTACCAAGAGAAACAAAACGGTAAGGGAAAGAATACCACTTGCCTCGATTTATCGGCGAAGCTCGGTCGGCTTTCCCTCCTCTTCACATGGCACTAGAGCAGCAGCACCTAAAAGCAAAATCCCGCACTTTAATGGCGGAATCCGCAAGAACCGAAAAATCCAAGTCTCCTAAAACTCTATGAAAATCAAATCTCATACCGTAGAAATGTAGATCTGAGCGAGAGCAAGCCAAAGACGCTTTCGGAATCGAATTTCGTCCACAAACACTCCCAAATTCGGCGTCCAAAGGCTAGGGCAGTCCGCCTGTTTTTCTCCGCTGCTTTTCCGCGAACTGGAGCAGGCGGTTTCGGTCTTGGGAAGAAGGAGGAGAGTGGGCCCGCCAACTTCTAATGAAAGCTTTTTAAATAAGCCTTAACACGCCAGTTTGGCCTAACCGTCTCCCAAGCCACCGGTTCACTTAAATTAAGAGGGGTTCTAATTAGATTTTACTAATGGCACACCCAAAACGATGCGAAAACTGAACTACCTCGGAATTCGACGAAATTCGCACCGTATCTAAATACTCATGCTACGAACACAACGGAGAAGTCGAAATTTACTTTTGACGAACAGAACTCGAGTTATACCCACCTAAAGCCAAAACACAAGCATCTTCCAAGAGGCCACACCGGGTCACCCAAATGACTCGGCTTGCTAGGGAGATCTTGCCCAAGGGCTACAAAATAGGTCACTCAGTTCTAAGGAGTTAAACCACACTCCAAAAATGGCACAAGCCACGAAAAATCATCACCGTAACTCCAAACGAGAATAAAATAATCGCAGAAAAAAATCAGGGGCATTACAGTCACTCCCCCTAAAAGAAAGTTTCGTCCCGAAACTTTACGCACAACACTTCTACTATAGAAGGAAAAGTAACAAATAGGAGTTACAAAAAGGGAAACATACCGATCAAATTAGGGAAACAGGTGAGGGTAAGCCTTCCTCATGGTCGACTCTAGCTCCCAAGTCGCGCTCTCAAAATCCTGATTCTTCCAGTGAACTTTCACCATCGGAATGGACTTCTTTCGCAGCACCCGTTCCTGAGTATCCAAAATACAGACCGACACTTCAACAAAAGAGAGATTGGGCTGCAACTGGGGCACAACGTCCATGACTTGCCCACTGCTGCGCACACACTTTCACAATTGGCTTACATGGAAAACATTAGGAACACCTGGGAAGTTTGTTGGCAAATCCAACCTGTAAGCTGACACGCCAATCCGCTCCATAATCTTAAACGGGCCCACATACCTCGGGTCCAATTTTCGATTCTTACCAAACCTCTTTACACCCACCATCAAGGAAACCTTAAGAAACACAAGGTCCCCTACAGGAAACTCCAAGGCAGACCTACGCCGATTGTCATTCTTCTTGTATCTCTCCAACGCCATACAAAGCTTTTCTCGAATAAGCTTCACTGCGACGTCCATCTCCTCAAGTGCATCCGGACCCAACAAGGGTCTATCACCCGCCTAAGCCCAAAACAGGGGAGTTCTGCAGCGCCTCCCATACAAGGCTTCAAACGGAGCTATTTGCAAACTTTCTTGATAACTGTTGTTGTATGCAAATTACATAAGTCGCAACCGCTCATCCCACGCTCCACCATGGTCTAAAATGTAGCATCGGATCATATCCTCAACTATCTGGTTCACCCGCTCTGTCTGCCCATTGGTCTGTGGGTGGTAAGCAGTAGAATACCTCAGATCCGTACCCAAACCCTCCTGCAGACTCTGCAAAAAACGAGAAGTAAACCGGGAGTCTCGATCAGAAATGATGCTAACAGGCACACCGTGCAGTCTGATGACTTCATTCAAGTATAACTCCGCTATCTTCTTCATCGGGTAATCAATCTTATACGGCACGAAGTGAGAAAACTTCGTCAGTCTATCCACTATGACCCAAACAGAATCAAATCCCCTCGGGGATTTCGGTAAGCTCGTGATGAAGTCCATAGAAATACTTTCCCACTTCCAAGTCGGGATCTCTAACAAAGTCAACTTGCCACAAGGCCTTCCGTGATCGGCCTTCACACTCTTGCAAGTGTGGCATTCAGTAACGAATCGGGCTATATCACTTTTCATGCCATACCACCAGGCAATTTGCTTCAAATCACGATACATCTTTGTAGATCCTGGATGGTAGGCAACACTGGATCCATGAGCCTCTCTGCAAATCATACCCCTGATGTCTGCTACAGCGGGGATGCAAAATCTGCCGCGGTACTTCAAAGTACCAACATCATCAATAAAAAAATATGGCAAATCCCCCTTCTCGATCCTGGTGAATAAGTGCAGAAGATTCGGATCGTCCTTCTGGTGCAATCTGGTCAAAGAAATCCAAGACGGCTCTGCCACTGCCAAACTACTCTACAAGCCACAGCATCCCACTGATATATCCATAAGGAGGAACTCCTCCACTAAACGATCGGTGGAGAGATTAAAGATCTTTCCCGTCTTCCGGCTCAGGTCATCGACCACCACATTGGCCTTGCCTGGATGATACTGGATCTCTACATCATAATCGGGCACATACTCTAGCCACCACCGCTGGCGCAGATTCAACTCCTTCTGCGTGAATACGTACTTCAGGCTCTTATGATCAGTGAAGATCTTGCACTGAGCCCCATAAAGTAGATGACTCCACAGCTTCAACGCATAAATCACTGCTGCAAACTCAAGGTCATGCGTAGGATAATTCTTCTCATGAGTCTTCAATTGCCTTGACCCATAGGAAATCACTTTTCCAACCCGCATTAACATGCAACCCAGTCCAACATGCGAAGCATCCACGTATATATCATTATCTACACCCTCAATAGGCAAGGTCAGAACGGGAGCAGTGCATAATCTATTCTTTAGCTCCAGGAAGGCTTCTTTGCACTTCTCGCTCCAAACAAAGGCCGCGTTCTTCTGAGTCAACTTGGTCAAAGGTGCAGCTAGGGAAGAGAAACCCTCCACGAACCTCCTGTAGTAGCCGACCAACCCTAGGAAGCTCCTGATCTCCTTGGGCGTGCTCGGCCTACTCCAATCCATCACTGCAGTAATCTTTTTTGGGTCGACCGAGATCCCATCCTTGTTCACCACGTGGCCTAGAAATGAGACCTGAGGCAACCAAAATTTGCACTTGCTCAGCTTGGCGAATAACTTGTGATTCCTCAACTCCGTTAGAACCAAGCACAGATGCTGCTCATGCTCCTCAGCGCTGCGAGAATAAACCAACACGTCATCGATGAAGACAACAACGAACTTGTCTAGAAAATCCTTGAACACCTGGTTCATCATATCCATGAAAGATGATGGTGCGTTGGTCAAACCAAACGACATCACCAAGAACTCAAAGTGTCCATACCTCGATCTAAATGCAGTCCGTGGAATATTTGCCTCACGGATCCTTAGCTGATGATAGCCAGAACAAAGATCGATCTTGGAGAACACCGTGCTACCGCGCAACTGGTCAAATAAGTCATCGATCCTCGGCAGAGGGTTCCTATTCTTAATAGTGACTTTGTTCAACTCCCTATAGTCGATGCAAAGCCGCATCGACCCATCTTTCTTCTTCACAAACAGCATAGGAGGACCCCAAGGTGACGAACACTGCCTGATAAATCCTTTTTCCAACAGCTCATCCAACTGGACTTGCAACTCCTCTAACTCATGAGGGGCCATCCGGTACGGCGCCTTAGCAATAAGATGCGTACCCGGTTCCAAATCAATCACAAACTAGACATCCCGCTCGGGAGGAAGACCAGGAAGATCATCAGGAAAAACATCGGCGAAATCACGAACAAATGGAATCTCCTCCAAGCGCGGTACACTAACAGCTGTCCCAACAACCGAGACCAAATAAGCAAAACAATCCGAAAGAAACAGCTTCTAAGCACATACCGCAGAGATGACAGGAGAATCCTGGCACAGATCAGCATACACGCTTCCGGGCTGACCATCGTCCTTGATGAAGTCCAAGCGCTTCCCTTTGCACTGAATAACCGCATCATACCTAGACAGCCAGTCTATGCCCAGAATAACATCGAAGTCCTCCAGATCAATCATCTTAAGGTCCGCCTTCGCAAGAAAGTCTCCCAACAAAACAGGGCAATCTAGCATGCCCAAATCTGATAACACAGATTCACTAGAGGGGAACTTGACACGGAAGGTATCCCGAACTCGATCTAGAGTCAACCGATGTCGCTCCACAAAGGCTCTAGCCACGAATGAGTGGGTAGCGCCGGATTCAAACAGAACACGTGCCAAACGGTTCTTCACCTTTAATTTCCCTATAGGAGTATATAAATAAGGAACTACCACAATAATGCTGTAATTATTCTAGTGAAACAAAAGCAAAACCTTCAAGCTGAAAAATCAACTAACCTGAGATGATCTGAGTTGAAGCTTGAGCCTCCTCGGAAGAGATCACATTCAGCTTTCCCTTGCCCTTGTCCACCCGCTGAGGTGGAGGTAGTGCCTGAAGTGGAACTACATGAAGAGAAGGCTGGACCTGAGGACACCTAGTCTTGATGTGCCCCTTTTGCCCACACTGATAGCAGACTTTATCCTTGGACCAGCATTGGGAAACATCATGCTCGGGTCACTTGCAAACAGAACAAGAGACATCCCTCCTAGGAGCACCCTTAATCGCATGAACCTGCTCCTTCTTCTGAGCTTCTGCCTTCTTGAAACATCTCTCAACAGGGTGGCCTGACCGGCCACATAAGCTACACATCACCCCGCTCTTCTTTCCCGAAGCAGCACCGGGTACCTGGGGTTTCTTCTCCTCCACAAACTTCCTCTTGTCCTTCCTCATTTGCTGGCCTCTGCTCTTTGCGGTCTAAATAGCCTCAACTTTCAGAGAAGCTTCCACTACTCCTACATAAGTCTCTGACCCATAAGCACTGGTCAACTACTGCACCTCGCTCCTCAAGCCACCGAGAAATCGCTTGACTTGATCAGCCTCAACACTCACCAATCTAGGAGCAAACTGGCTCAACTTGCTGAATTCTATCTCATACTCACCAATCGTGAGTTGCCTTTGCTTCAGGTGGAGGAAGTCATTCATAAGGCGGTCACGCTCGACCGAGGGTAAGAACTTCCTCAATAACATCTCCTTGAATACTTCCCAAGAGCATCCAGCTACAAAGCTCTCCTTTTCTCTCAGCCACCAACTCTTAGCCAAATCCATAAGCTGATAGGCGGCTATCATCACCCTCTAGTCATCTGCAATACCGGAGTATGAGAACATCTCCTCCATGGCGATCAGCAAATCATCTATGACCATGAAATCTGCCTTCCTATCATAAGTGGGAGGGCTCAGCCTCTAAAACTGCGAGATGAAGGCCATCTCTGCTGGCACCACCACTGGAGGTCTTAGGGGTGCAAGAGGAGGAGGAACAACTAACCCCCCTGCAGGGCCTTGCACACCCTGAGTCTGACCTGCCACAACCGCTACCAGGGACTGAATCTGGGCCTGCATCTCCACCATCTGCCTGCTCAAGGCATCGCTACTCTGCCGCAGGCTCTCGATCACCGCGTCATTCTGCGCTCCAGATGACTCACCTTAAGATAGGGGAGTCGATCTAGTCGCAGGACGTCTCGCCATCCTAAAAATCATAACAACACTAGTCAGATCCTAGTACAACGGCTAGAACCAACTACAAGTACAGACAATACATATATAGATATGAACTTAAAGCTGCTAAACTTACTCTGGGAGTTTATCTTTTTACAAAAATTGATGTTATGCCCTAACCTAGGATTGTTAACCACCACCATACTAACTCTTGTGCCTAGATCGGGAATGCATGACTTTAAATTACTTTTGACTTGAAAGCTTATGCGTGTACATATGTCATCCTGCCAGTCTTTAGCTTGACACGTGCTTATGCAATGTTATGCTATGCATGTTTGTGCTATGCATCCTAAAAAGGCCCTAATGCATGTTATGAGCGACATACACATGAAAATGTTATGCATCCCATACTACATAACATTCTCATGCAACGAAAAAGAAAACGATCTAGTCGCAGCCATGTGGTGAGGTTATGCATCCCATACTACATAACCCTCACATGTTGCCCCTATGATGGATCCATATACGATCATATATTATGCATCTCATACTACATAATATGCCCCGTATACTTCATATTATGCTATGAGTGTAGTGTTCGTGCTTTTGCCAAGACGTGCTGATGACATATCGGTGTGTGAATGACATGATGCCGAACTATAAATGCAATCAAAGGAAGGTTGCCCGACTAACTTGTAAAGCAACCTCTCTCTGATACCAACTGTCACAACCCGCATTTTTCTCCAAATTTAAGGATTATCAGAGTATGAGAAAAACACACGTCATGATGCCACGTCGAGCAGGGGATAACTGCTGACGCTCAGGAAAAACCATCTACTTTACTTTATGAAAAAAATTCATGAGTTTAATGATTAGAAAATCAGTTATATTTTTAGAGGCCGTATCCCTCGGCTCGGTGGATCACCTAGTCCACAGTTTAAAAACTATACTTATACTCTGCGGAAAATACTTTATTCAGGTTTGACATCCTAAATGAGTGCATAAGTGCCCCAAGAGGACATCTTATGTTATGCAAGACTCTACATTTAATTTATATTATATATAAGAAAACAATCTTTTTATGTTGTTTGGAAAATAGTGATTGAGTTTTATAAAACATGCTGATCATGTGCTATACTTATAATAGTAATTTTAGTTTTTAAAAGTAACTAACAACCTAGCATAAATCGTCCCCAGAGTAAGAAGACTATCTCCAGAAAATGGTAGCAGCAGAAAGGTAACATATCTAGTACAAAGGTAAAAACTACCAGTGGGCGCCAACAACCTGACACGAACCCACTAGCAAATATGTATGTCTGTAAGAAAGTGCAGAAAAACTACCTCACTAACAAAGCAAAAGGATCTCTAAAGTCTAAGAGACCACCAGCAACACCACAACAACTTAGCCACCAAACTGGCTACTGTCCAGAACCTGAGGCATTCAAAAGAAGAAAGAATACCTCAGCAAGCAAAATAAGGAAAACTGCATGAAAGTGTCAATCAGATGATAAATGAAAGAGGAAAAAACAAAGCAGTAAAAGTCACAACTGCCCAAGGCAAGACAAAAAGAAATGCACTAGGTGCAAGGAAACAGCATCAACCCTGCCCAGAAACTACTTCTTGCAGAGTCTACTAAGCTGCCAAGAGCCCAAAATGCTGCAATCTACCAAGGAAGAAACATCTAACACCCTAAGTTGTGGGAGATGGTAGTAGCAAAGCAAATAATGTGGATCTGGGTTGGAGGAAAACTCAGTCCCCCAACCACCATTTCCAAGCCAACAAAGCTCAAGAGTCTACATGTGATAGCACTAGGGATCTTCCACCCCCTTGCCCAGCCCGTACCTAGAGCAAGATAGAAGAACAGGGTGGCTACGACTAAATTACATAACACCACCCCCATTTAGTTCTTCAAACCACCACTACTAACCACGACTCACGATTCGGCCTTTAGGAAAGAAAAACATAGCCGACAAGGAACCTTAAAGAAAATCAAGGAATTCACTCGAGAGTAAAAATCTCGGTAGGGGAAAAAGTGTTGAAATGACTCAACACGGCTTGGCATTTAAAGGAACCCACTCACTAAACGCCTAACCAGACCTTGGCATTGAGTGAGATAGCATCACTCAGTGCCAGAACAACCATGGCGTTCAGTGAGGTTTACTCACTCAACGCCCACCGCAAGAACAGCTCTGGCGTTGAGTGAGCTAGCCTCACTCAACGCAAAAATAGGCATGGCATTGAGTGAGGTTAACTCACTAAACGCCTCCCGCAAGAATACTCTAGCGTTGAGTGAGCTAACCTCACTCAACGCCAAAACAGTAATGCTGTTGAGTGAGGTACACTCACTCAACGCCCAGGCACTTAACCACAAACAGAGAAAGTGGCGTTGAGTGAGCTGGCCTCACTCAATGCCAAAACAGCAATGGCATTGAGTGAAGCTCACTCACTCAACGCCCTGACACTTAGCCACAAAAGAAGACTGCGACGTTGAGTGAGTCCACCTCACTCAACGCCAAAAAAATAATGGCGTTGAGTGAGGTTCACTCGCTCAACTCCCTGGCACTCAGCCACAAACAAGGCAATCTGCGGCGTTGAGTGAGCTGACCTCACTCAATGCCAAAAAAGCAATGCCGTTGAGTGAGGTCATCTACATCAACGCCAGAAGTCCTGGCCGTAAGGAAGGGCTATGGCATTGAGTGAATCTACCTCACTCAATGCCAAAGCAGAAATGGCGTTGAGTGAGGTTAACTCACTCAATGCCACAGGACTTGGCCGCAAACTTGCCTATGGCGTTGAGTGAGGTCACCTCACTCAACGCCAAAACCGAAATGGTATTGAGTGAGGTCGACTCACTCAACGCCAAAGTACTTAGCCTCGGAAAAGGCCGCGGCGTTGAGTGAGCACACCTCACTCAACGCCAAAGTACTTGGCCGCAACGAAAGCTACGGCGTTGAGTGAGGTCACCTCACTCAACTCCAAAACCAAAATGGCATTGAGTGAGGTCGACTCACTCAACGCCAAAGTACTTAGCCTCAGAAAAGGCTGTGGCGTTGAGTGAGCACACCTCACTCAACGCCAAAGTACTAAGCTTCTCAGAAAACCGCGACATTGAGTGAGTTCACCTCACTCAATGCCAAAATGGCAATGGCATTGAGTGAGGTCGACTCACTCAGCGCCAAAGTACTTAGCCGCTAGCAGGGGCTGCGGCGTTGAGTGAGTCCACCTTACTCAACGCCCTAGTACTTAGCCAAAAACTCAAACCTACTACATCTGTGGCGTTGAGTGTGTGCACCACACTCAATGCCAAACCCACAATGGCTTTGAGTGTGTGCACCACACTCAACGCCGACAAACTAGAGAGCCCAGATTTGGCTCTTGCCAAGACACACAGTAGGTACCCCCTCCCTCACTCTCTCTCTCACGGCTTCACCTGCAAGGCACCAACCAGACTGAAATCTTGGGTCTAAATGGAGGAAACTGCGCCAGCGGGTTAAGCACCAATAACACAAAGAGAGGGGCTCATAAGGAGAAACTAAAGCCCTAATTTCAGCGAGGTAAAAGAACAAGCTTGGCTTCTAACCTAGGGCTAACCGAGAATTTCAAATTACCAAGAGAAACAAAATGGCAAGGGAAAGAATACCACTTGCCTCGATTTTTCGGCGAAGCTCAGTCGGCTTTCCCTCCTCTTCACACGACACTAGCAGCAATAACACCTAAAAGAAAAATCCCGCACTTTAATGGCGGAATCCGCAAGAACCGAAAAATCCAAGTCTCCTAAAACTCCACGAAAATCAAATCTCTTACCGTATAAATGTAGATTTGAGCGAGAGCAAGCCAAAGACGCTTTCGGAATCGAATTCCGTCCACAAACACTCCCAAATTCGGTGTCCAAAGGCTAGGGCAGTCCGCCGGTTTTTCTCCGCTGCTTTTTCGCGAACTAGAGCAGGCAGTTTCGGTCTTGGGAAGAAGGAGGAGAGTGGGCCTGCCAACTTCTAATCAAAGCTTTTTAAATAAGCCTTAACACGCCAGTTCGGCCTAACCGTCTCCCAAGCCACCGGTTCACTTAAATTAAGAGGGTTTCTAATTAGATTTTACTAATGGTAAACCCAAAACGACGCGAAAACCGAACAATCTCGGAATTCGACGAAATTCGCACCGTATCTAAATACCCATGCTACGAACACAACGGCGAAGTCAAAATTAACTTTTGACGAACAGAACACGAGTTATACCCACCTAAATCCAAAACACAAGCATCCCCTAAGAGGCCACACCGGGTCACCCAAATGACTCGGCTTGCTAGGGAGATCTTGCCCAAGGGCTACAAAATAGGTCACTCAGTTCTAAGGAGTTAAACCACACTCCAAAAATGGAACAAGCCACGAAATCGCGTCACCGTAACGCCAAACGAGAATAAAATAATCGCAAAAAAAATTAGGGGCGTTACACTTCCCAAAAGGCGAGCCTCCACACCATGTACTGCCGGAGCGTTGGCTCCACATCCCAAACCCCACCTCAGGATAAGAAGATCACTTTCATAAGATAGGATATGCCGGATCATGAGGATCCCTTTTGCGATGCGCTGTTCATCCAGACAGCCATCGAGAACTTCACCGTATCCCGGATCCTCATTAATAACAGGAGCTCGGTCAATGCAATCTTCAAGAAGGCGTTCAACGCAATGAAGGTGGAGTCCAAGAGGGTGCTAGCCTCGGAAGAGCCACTGTTCGGCTTCTACGGGGAAAGAAAAGAAGTGGAAGGAGGAGTAGGACTCCTTGTCACCTTGGGGGGGGGGGGAGTCCCGTACTTGTCGGTTCATCATCGTGGACGCCCCCAATATCTACAATGCCATCTTCGGGCAGCCCCTCATCAGTGCCTTCCACAACGTCCCCTCACTTAAATTTCAATGCTGAGGGAGTTCAGGTCTGGGTTCTGGGTGACCCCAATGCGTCAAGGGAGTGCTACGTCACCGCGGTTAACTCGATCTCTTGGAAGGAAGAAGCCGAGGAGATGGAAAGGAGGATGGAGGATCTGTCCATGCCCGAGATCAGGGAATAAGAGGAGGAGATGGAAGTGGAGGAGGAAGTCCGCACCCAAGCAGTGGTGGCAGAGGTCGCTTTGGAAGAACCGACCGAGGCAATGGCTGTGGAAGAGGTGGAGATCCTTATCCTGAGAGATGGGGATGTTGAAGAGTGGGGGGAGCAGTCTAGGCTGAGGTGTTGGAGATGGAGGTTCTCACCCAGGGAGGTAGGGTGGAGAAGGTCCGCGTCAGCGGGGGTATAACCCCAGAGGATCAAAGGAGGATCCTGGAGTGCATCCAGAAGAATGTGGACATCTTCGCATGGAGCGCGGCTAAAATGCCAGGGATCGATGTGAACGTCGCTTGCCATCGCCTCAACCTAGATCCGAAGGCCCGCCCATACAGCAGAAGAAGAGATCCATGACGGACAAGCTTGCCAAGCCCATCAGGGAGGAGGTGACCAAGCTCCTCAAGGCCGGCTTTGTATCCAAAATCAAAAACCCCGGTTGGTTCTCCAATATTGTAATGGTTAAAAAAGGAGTCGGCCGGTGGAGAATTCGTGTTGATTTTTTTCTTCTTAATAAATCATGTCCCAAGGATTGTTACCCCTTGCCTAAAATCGACGCGACGGTAGACTCAGCCGTAGGTTTTCCTCTAATGAGTTTTCTAGATGCATTTTCAGGTTACCACCAGATCATGATGCACCCCCCAGACATAAAAAATGTCTCCTTTATCACTGGGGATGGGTGCTACTGTTACAAAATGATGCCCTTCAGGCTAAAGAATGTGGCGGGCAACCTACTATAGGATGATGGACAGGGTCTTCCAAGAGCAGAAGGGGAGGAACTTGGAGGTCTATGTGGATGATCTCATGATCAAAAGTTGGGAGGTGGATACTCAACTCTGAGACTTGGAGGAAACCTTCGGCACCCTGCAGAAGTACAAAATGAGATTGAATACTTTTAAGTGCGTCTTCGGGGCTAGCAGGGGGAAGTTCCTAGGCCATCTCCTCACTCCCGTAGGGGTAGAGCCTAATCCCGATAAAGTCAAGGCGATCATGGAGTTGGGTTCGCCCCGAAATGTTAAGGAAGTTCAGCGGCTGATAGGCAAGTTGGCAGGACTCAGAAGATTCCTCTCCCGGGGCGGGGAGAAGTGCTCTCCCTTCTTCAAGGCGTTAAGGGGGAACCAGAAGTTCGAGTGGACCAAGGAGTGTGAGGAGGCAATCCAAGCATTGAAGAGGCAGCTGATTCAAGCTCTGCTCCTCCAAGGGCCGAAGGCGGGGGAGGACCTGTCCCTGTACCTTCGGGTTGGAGTTGAGGCCTTGAGTTCTGTCCTGGTCTGAGAAGAAGGGAAGAGGCAATTACCAATCTATTATGTAAGTCGGTTCCTAAAGAAGGCAGAGCTTCGATATCCCATCCCGGAGAAGCTGGCCATCGCTCTGGTGATCTCAGCGCGGAGGCTCCGCCCATACTTCCAAGCGCACTCCATTTGGGTAGTGATGGACCATCCCCTCCGCAATATCCCTGGGGGGGGGGGTGGAGCACTCAGGAAGATTGGTAAAATGGTCCGTAGAGTTGAGCTAGTTCGACGTATCCTTTGTCCCCACCTCTCAATCAAGGCCCAATAATGACCGACTTTCTAGCTGACTATGTGATCGAGGTGGCGGAGGCAGAACTCACTCGTCCAGTCTCTTGGAAGATTAGGGTGGACGGTGCATCGGGCCGACATTCTTTTGGAGTCGGGGTGATCTTGGAGAGCCCCTAGGGAATGAGGATTGAGCAAATAATGGTGGTGCATTTTCCCCTCACCAACAACCAGGCAGAATATGAAGCGGTGATTGCAGGGTTGCGCTTGGCTTGGGAACTAGGGGTGCATGATGTGGAGGTCCTCACTGACTCCATGGTGGTGGCTTCCCAGATGAACGGGGAGTTTGAAGTAAGAGAGCCTACCCTCCACCTGTACCTAATGAAAGTGAAGGTAATCATCGACATGTTTAAAAAGTTCTCCATCTGACATGTGCCCAGGGATAAAAATGAGCAAGCGAACTAGTTAGCCAAGTACGGTCCCCGATTCGGAGGTACCATCGCAAACCTGTTTCGGCCTTCATTCGAAGAGGGAGAACTGATGGAGGTGGATCAGCACCCTTCGTGGATGGACCCTTTTGTAACTTTTTTAGCCACAGGAGAATACCCGGAGGGGATGGATAGGAAAAAATTCGAGCACAAGTCGACGTACTACCTCATACGCGATGGGAAGTTGTACAGAAAGACTCTCTTAGGGTTACTAGCTCGTTGTGTGGCTGAAGGGGAGGTCCAGAAAATTTTAGAAGATATCAATTCTGGGGAGTGCGGGAGTCACTCCGGGAGTCGAACCCCTGAAGGGAGGATTATCAGGCAGGGGTACTTTTGGCCGACTCTAGGCCATGATGCGGCGAAATTCGCAAAGAAGTTTCCTAAGTGCCAATTGTTCGCGCCCCTCTAACTGCAACCGGCTTAGCGTCTTAGGAGTATTACAGCACCCCGACCCTTTGCAATCTGGGGAATTGATCTGGTGGGACCTTTCCCTCAGGCCAACGGACAGAGGAGATTCTTGTTGGTAATGATCGACTATTACTCCAAGTGGCTGGAAGTGAAGGCGCTGACCAAGGTGACCTCCCAAGTAATCAGGAGCTTTGTGTGGGGGAGATCATCTGTTGGCACAGGCTACCCCAATCCATTGTCACGGACAACGAGCATCAGTTTGCTAGCATCGAGTTCATTAGTGTCTGCGGGTAGCTAAGGATTGATCTCAGGTTTGCTTCCGTCCACCACCCCAGAAGCAACGGGCAGGTGGAGGCAGCAAATAAGATAATAGTAAAACTCTTGAAAAAGAAAGTGGAAAATTTGAAGGGGAGCTGGGTGGAGTAGCTTACCTCGGTCCTATGAGCTCTGAGAACCACCCACAATACCACCATAGGAGAGACCCCCTTCAAGCTCTCCCACAGCTTCGAAGAAGTACGTCCCATCGAGTTCGAAGTTCAGACACCTCGGGTAGCAGACGCCCAAGAAGGCAAGGAAGAGTGGAGAGCTGAGAACGAGGAAGAGCTGTAACTCTGCTTGAACATGGTGGAAGAACTGCGCGATCTATCCACCATCTGACAGGAAGAGGTGAAGTGAAGAATAGCTAAGTATTTTGACAAGTATGTTAGGGTCAAACAGTTTGTGGAACGAGATTTGGTCTTGAAGAAGGTGGACGCCGCGGGAAGGTCAGCCACCGTTGGGAAGCTTAACTCCAACTGGGATGTTCAATACATCGTACAAGAGGTACTAAGGTTAGGGGTATACTGCCTCCGGAATATGGAGGGTGAATCCTTGAGCAACACCTGGAGTGGCGACGATCTGAGACATTTTTATCCTTTAAAATATGTACACAATCCTCTCTTTTTCATGAATGAAGTTCCATTATTTCTAAAATCTTGCAGATTATACTTATGACAGGTTGTCTTCATCAAAGGGAGCCCGGTTGATGCTTAAAACCCGCCGTCAGGCTCTCACCTAGCTGATTGGACTGGTGGTAGCACGCGGAGGTTGGCTTTGGAAACTGAATTTTACTTCTGGGGTTAGGTCTCGGGATGCTCCAGTTGTATGGCTTCCTCCTAGCTGGTAGGGTCCGGGTCCCTGGTGGATGTTGTTATGACCCTGGAGGTGGAGCCCAGTTGATGCTCAACACCAGCCATCAGGCTCTCACCTAGCTGATTGGACTGGTGGTAGCGCCCGGAGGTTGGCCTTGAAAGTGAATTCTCCCTCTAGGGTTAGGTCTCAGGATGCTCCCACTATCAGGCTTCCTCATAGCTGGCAAAGCCGGGGTCCCCGATAGACATCGTTATGACCCTAGAGGTGGAGACCGGTTGATTCTTAGCACTCGACGTCAGGCTCTCACCTAGCTGGCTGGATCAGTGGTAGCGCCCGGAGGTTGGCTTTGGAAAGTGAATTCTCTCTCTGGGGTTAGGTCTCGGGATGCTCCCGCTGTTTGGATTCCTCCTAGCCGGTAGGGCCGGGGTCCCCGATGGATGTCATTATGACCCTAGAGGTGGAGCCCGATTGATGTTCAACACCCATCGTCAGGCTATCGCCTAGCTGACTGGACCTGTTGTAGCGCCCGAAGGTTGGCCTTGGAAAGTGAATTCTCCCTCTAGGGTTAGGTATCGGGATGCTCCCGCTATCAGGCTTCCTCCTAGATGGAAAGGCCGGGGTCCCCGATGGACGTCATTATGACTCTGGAGGTGGATCTCGGCTGATGCTCAACGCCCGCCGGCAGGCTCTCACCTAGCTGACTTGATCGGCGGTAGCACCCAGAGATTGTCTTGGGAAAGTGGTCTCCCTCTGGGTACTGACTTCTTGTCTATTTCGAACGTAGTTTGGGAAACTCAGTCGTCTATCTCTGACTGGGGCAAGAGGACCACCCAAAGACAAGTAAGGTAAATCCTAGACCAAACTCGGCAAGGCGGCCCGAACCTATTTCTTAAGAAGGAAGTCCGGGTTTGGCAGGGAGGACCGGGACAACCTCGGGGTCAGGAAGACGAGGCGAGTAGGATCTCGGCAAGGCGCTCAGAACTCGCCCACCAGAGAACTGAGCCCGGCCTAGTAATCAGTGAGGGAGGGAGAAGTCAGCGGGTGAGCGAGGTGGTCACGAGTTCGGCACAATGACTATAAGGCCCTCATAGCTAGAGGTAGCGATCCCTCAGGGTCTCCGCAGCAATTATCCTAGCTCAAGCGCGTTCTAAGAAGCGAGTATCCTAGCTCAAATACATCCTAAGCGGCGAGTGCAGATCAAGGGAGGTCGCACAGGAAAGCGGAAGACTAACAAATCAATTCAAAAATCATAAAAGATTCAAGTCCCAAAAAATTCTTACATATTTTCGATTACAAAAAGAAAAAACTACTAAAAAAGGTCGCATAGGCGTGTTTATATTACAAGTAAAGAAAAATGCACGGCTAAAGAGAAGTCGCCTCATATACAATAATATCTTTCAGCATCAGGATGCAGGGGGGGAAGAGCTTCGGGACCACGTCCTTGGCCTCCAGTCCCTTCGCCTCCCCTGAGAGCAGCCCATCCTGTTGAAAAGTTCGGACGGTATAATTCGCGGCCCCGACGGAGGTCTTCTGGAACAACAACTCCAACTCATAGTCAGTATACTTGGGGTGCGGGCAGCCGCGACTTCCAGATCCTGCACCCGCACCTGTGACACATCTAGCTCCTTCTCAAGGGTGACAATGTGGGAGCCAAGTCGCGCGGCCGAGGTAGCATCCTGCGGACAAAAAGGCGATAGAGGTAAAAAAGTTGATAAAAAGTTGGTATAAAACATCGATAAGACTCACCAATCCCCCAAGATATTCAGAAAGCTGCGTGTAAGACTCGTCATCTTGTTTTTTATGCTACTACACCTCGGCGAGAGAGAGACAAAGCGACACATCCTTCTCGTCAATCAGCCTCTACAACGAGGCCATGTTCTGATCCAACTACGAGCACTGGCGCCCCACCATATGAGCCAGCTCCATGCCACGGAGCTGGGTTTGCATGCTTAGGTTCACGAGCGCCAGTGTAGCCTCTTCGACGTAGACTGCGGTGTCGTCTCGCCCGTAGAGGCCATAGGTAAAGGCATTGGCCTCCCTACCAATCTCGTCCTGCTCAATCTAGCTCGACAGAAAGTTAGAAATGGAGGCCCAGCTCCTCTCAGTGTCCCATTACAGAAGGGGGCTGCCGAGCTCGTCATTGAAATGTTCACCGTAGCCGAAGTTGTGATGTTCCCCCGACATGGGCTTCATGGCGGCTTCAGTTCGCCTGCACGGGACTCATCGACCGCCTCGCCAGACGGTCCGTCCCCAAGAGGGATCGGGTCAGCGACCTTCTCCGGTTGACCCATGGGGGTCTTGCCTTTTGTCGCGAAGGCGGAGGATTTTCGCCGGTGGTCTTGGGGTTCTTGACAAGTTTTTGAGTAGGTGGGTCCCGAGAGGGCCGCTTCTGAAGAGAGGAAGGGCCCGAGGCCCCGCCGGCGGCGACCCGAGTGCTTTCGTAAGGAGGGCGAGTGGTTATGTCACACTCACCTATAAGGAAAGCTGAGTAAGTTATACAGAAGGTTCTGAGGGAGTCAAGGATGGGCCGCCTTACCTTCCCCTGGCAGGACAAGGAGAAGTGATTCGACGTTGCGGCGGAGGTAAGCAACCTCCAGATTCTTCCCTACGAATAGCCGAAGAGCTCGACTTCATGGCCACCCAGGTCGGGCGGACGATAGCTCTACTCGCTCAGCTGAACGGGTATGAAGGGAACGTTGCCTAAGTCCCCCTTAATGAATATGAATTTATTGAGCTAGTTGTGGATCCTATTGACCGTCTCCCGCACCTTCAAGTGGTTGCTAGCGAAATAGGCCGTGCCATCCTTGTTTGCCCTGAAGGAGAAAAACTTGCGGAAGACTGTGAGGCTGAATTCGATTCTCTCCTCCCGCAAGAAGCAGGCGAAGGCGACCACCATGGACACGGAGTTCGGGGTGAGCAGCCCCAGGAAACCCCATAGTACTTCAAAACAAAGCGGACCTCGGGCCACAAAGGAAGCCGCAGGCCCATGTCAAAGTGGGCGATAGGGATGGCAATTATTAGGAAATTAAACGAGGAAAATATTTCCAGGAGATTACGAGACAAATCGCGAAAGCGAGAGAGCTTGGCCCGCTCCTGCCAAAAGCGAAATGGCTCGACTCGCTTCCGCCAAGAGCGGGACAAACCCTTCCCCGCTATAAAGGAGCGCTAGCACGGAAATAACTCACACCCGCCATAAAGGCGCTCGAGCTCGGAAATAAGTTGCAACCGCCATAAAGGCGTGCGAGCTCAGAAATGATTCGCACCCACACAAGAAGATGGTGACAACATAAAAAGAAACACACAGCGATAGCCCGAGGACGGGCAGGCAATTTTTAAAACATAGTCCATTATTACTACGTGAAAATAAAAAGCAAAATGTGGATAGCGAGGGAGAACCCGGCCCACGGTCCATCAATGCGAAAGGGGATATGCGGATCAGTACTAGATCCATTTCCATCTTCCCCTGTCGCGAACCCCAGAGCGAGGCGGCACACGAGGATAGTGATACTCGCGAAGCGCCTGTAGTTCAAGTTTTGCCCGTGCGACGTGCCCCTCCGGAGAAGTCCTCCCATCTCCGTCCTCTCGACGTCTGCCCTCCATAATTTCGAGACGCGCCTCCAGTTCCTCCTTGTACTCAGCCATCCTATCAAAGGCGGCCTGCAACATCAGAGAGTGCTTTTGAAACAGCTCAACCGTCCCCTTCTTCACCTTATCGACATCATGCGGGTCGCCCAAGTATTCAAAAAGTTTCTCCAGGTGAGGGAATGTGGAATATCCCTCGCTCATCTCGGTTCCGGATGAAGAGGCCGCCTGGAAACCTGAAGAGGGAGAAGGGTCAGGGGAATCGGCGAGTGAGGAGTGAAATGTGCCGAAAGCATAGACTTACTAGATACCAGCACCCCTTTGCTAGGGGGTAGGTGCGAGGTACTGGGCTGGTCCCGAAAGAGTTCTCCTCCAGAGATTTGGAGGGGTGCCCCCAACCTGCGCCCAGCGGAAGATGGTGGAATTGGCGATGGATCAGCAACCGCGGTGACGGGAGCTGCGAACAAAGGTTTCTCGATTAAGATAATAATCAATGAGGGGACAGTATGATAGTTAACACAAGGGCTAACGATTAGGGGTCGGGGGAAGAGCGGACCCCGTATCTGGAGGGGTGGCGACCCGATCGGAGTATCACGGGGTGGATCGCTCTGGTTCCATTCCCTCATCCCGCACTTCCTGCAGAAAGCTACAGCTCAGTTGGTGATGACCCTATTTGTAGGAGTGTGTTATCTAGGCCCGGGATCGAAACCCCGCGGCAATAACCTACTGTTGTTGAGAAACAAGCACAGTGATTTGTGTTGGGGTGTACGACCTGCAGGCCTTGACTAACAATATCGTGAGGTGGGTGCATGGTGCAACCTTTAGTGGGTGAGGCCAGTGTAACGCCCCTGATTTTTTTTTCTCGATGATTTTATTCGATTTGGTATTGTCGTATTTATGACATCGAGGTGTTACCCCCGCTTTCTTTTAACGACTTTGCACCGTTAAGGCGTTTCCACATCCCTTGGGTTGGTTTGACAAGATTCTTTTAAGATTTTAACTTGGGTTTCTTATTCTTCCCTGGTTGAAGGGGGTGAAGTTTTGAGTTCTTTGGGCTTGTCTAGTCTTATTTGCGATCCGAGCATTTTGGAGTACCAGTGCGTGATTGGATCCTTGTGATGATTTTTGCTCGATTGAGCTTCTGATGTTTTTGTCTCAAGATTTGGTGTGTTGGATTCTAGGGTAATCCTCGCTACCAATTCATAGCGTCGACGTTTTTATTCTGGAATTTTGGACAAAAAAATTGTTATTTTTATTTTTACTTTTATTTTTATTTCTGCCTTAGCTCTTCAGTTCTCGTGATGCCCTAGAATCTGAGAAGTTTTCTCCAGTTCTAAAGAACCGGTCCTGTTCTCGAGAAGAATTGGTGAGTTCTCGAGAACTAGCTTGTTCTCGAGAAGTCCTTGTGTGCTGCCTATAGCTAGCATTGAGTGGCACTCGACGCCGTCTTGAGAGAGTTGAGTGGCACTCGACACCGCGTCGAGAGCGTTTAGTGGCACTCAACTCCGTCTACTGCTGTTGTTAGTGTCAAGTTTTCCTCTTGTACTCGAGTTACTGCTCTTGGTTCTCGAGTAGTCTCCTGCTATTCTCGAGAAATCTGTCTTTTATCTCAAGAAATGTCTTAGTTCTCGAGAAGTCCCCATAGTTCTCGAGAAATTCTCTCTCTTGTTCTCGAGAGGTGCCTTAGTTCTCGAGAAGTTCCAGTAGATCTCGAAAAATCCACTCTCCTGTTCTCGAGAAATGCCATTTTTCTCGAGAAATGTCTTAGTTCTCTAGAAGTCCCCGTAGTTCTCGAGAAATTCTCTCTCTTGTTCTCGAGAAGTGCCTTAGTTCTCGAGAAGTTCCAGTAGTTCTCGAGAAATCCTCTCTCCTATTCTCGAGAAATGCCCTTGTTCTCGAGAAATGCCTTTATTCTCGAGAAGTAGTACTCAAAAATTTGCCTTCCACTTGAGTAATCTGGTCTTCACTTCGAATGTTCCGGTTCAGTAAACCCTGGTTCGTTTCCTTAAGTAGGGTTACACTAATATTACATCTAGTATAAATACCTTCTTCTTCTTCCTCCTTAAGTCGACAAAGTCGATCTCCTGAACCAGAGTGGCGTGAGCAAGAAAAGTGTCCGTTCGTGACTCTCCGATGGCCGCCGACGGTGCTCCCGTGCTAAAAATCTTCAACCGAGTATAGATCTGGAAAGCTCTCGGTGTGAGCTTGGCTATCGTGGTAAATTTTTCCCCATTCTTTGAGTTTTCTCGTTAGGGTTTTTCCGCCCTAACCCCCCTTTCGGCCATTTTTGTTTAGATTTCAAGTCCTCCCGTGTTCTTTTGCATCGATCTATGACGTGGAGTGAATCGGGGGACCTTTCCGGTAAAACCAAGGCATGTGGTGGTTTACCCCCTTTCCTCCTTGTCCGATTTAGATGGTAACAGTTTAGTTTTGTTTCTTTAATTTCTGTGCACTTTGTTATGCTAATTAGTAGACATGCTCAATCTTCCTAGAAGTCCATTTAATTTTGCAAGTTCTTGTCATGATAACTCAACCTTATAGCGTGTAGCGATTTAACGAAAGGTTATGTTGTTTGCTTTTACCGCTCCAAGTTATTGTTGTAGAGCGTGTTAGGAATTATTTGGGACTGTAAATCATTCCTAGAGGTTGATCAACCGTGTCTTTAATCTAGGAAATGTCGAGTAGAATCCGATGTGCCAAGTCTTGAGATTTATTTCATGGTGTTTCTTTGTTGCGGGTGTTAGTGGGCAAATCCACTGACCGCAAGGTTTGTTTCCTTTATTAGTACCTCGTGCAACTCTACTTGGTTTTGGGAATCTGCGGTGATTGGTGGAGTGTGTAAGTCTCCCCCGCAGTTAGACCGATTTTAACATCTGTGAGGGGTGTATCTAGAGAAGTGACCACCCTGCCTGTGTTTATGGGTAGAGTTGACCACAGGTGGCTAATAAAGTTTTGGAGTATTCTTTCTTATGATTTAATCATGCTCTCCCCTTGCTTTGGGTATCCGGCATGATTTGTTGCACGTAACGATTCACGTAAGTTCTTTTCTTCTGATTTAATTATTGAGTTTTGTTTATGTACCTTACTTCAACGCATTTGGTCTTGGGTTGGTACCCCTTTTTACCCTTGTTTATTTGGCTTATTTTTCTGCCACCATTTGTAACTTCTTGTTGAGGTGTTCTGTTTTTGGAATGCCTCAGGTTCAGAGCAGTAGCAGGTAGTAGAGCTGGTTTTTGGACTCTTTGAGCGGTAGTTTTGGCTGTGGTCTTTCCACCTCGCCGTAGCGAGGTAGTTTGTTGTTTCAATTTTCTTTCCTAGTTCAGACATACTTTGTACTGTAGGTCGTATCAGGTTGTTGACGCCCACAGGATTGTTAATTTTTGACACTTGCTAGTGTTGTTGTCTACTTTATGCTTGATTCAAATTACTTGCTCTCTGGGATGATTTATTGCTAGGATTGCATGTTAGATATTTTTAACCTATAAAACCCTACTATTAGTAAAGCATACATGCAATCTTTTTCAAAAATAAGTCACTACTTTCTTGTTAGCATAAAGAATTTTTCCTATACTTATTATAAATCTAGAGTTGCATAGCATAAGTTGTTCCTCTGGGACATTTATACTCATGTAGAGTGTTAGAGTCAATTTAAAAAAGTATCTTCCGCAAGCATTAAATTATATTTTGAATCGTGGACTAGTTGATCAAATAAGCCGAGGGATACGACTATCTTCTTAACTTAAACTTAATTTCAATCATAACAACATATTCTCTCCTTTTAAACTATCGAGTTTGGAATCTTGCCTGAGCGTCTGCAGTTATCCCCTGCACGGCGTGGCTTCACGATGCGTATTTTCCCTTGCTCTGATATAATTTAATTGTTGGGAAAATATGGGTTGTGACAGTTGGTATCAGAGGGAGGTTGCTTTACAATTGGTCGAGCAACCTTCCCTTGTTAGTGTTAGTTGTTTAGTGTCATATCATACACACACCGATGTGTCATCAGTACGTCTTGATTGAAGCATGAACACTACACTCATAAACATGATTAGAAGTATACGGGGCACATTATGTAGTATGTGATGCATAATATGTGTTTGTATATGGATCCACCATAGGTGGCAACATGTGAGGGTTATGTAGTATGAGATGCATGACCTCACCACATGAATGACCATTAGCACGTTTTCTCTTTTAGTTGCATGCAATGTTATGTAGTATGGGATGCATAACATTTCATGTGTACGCCGCTCATAACATGCATTAAGGCATTTTTTAGGATGCATAGCACTGCATACATATCAAAACATAACATAAGCACAACATGCCAAGCTAAAGATTTACATGATAACATATGTACATACATGATTTTAAATAAGAATAAAGAATCCATGCATTCATATCATAGGCACATGAGTCAATAGGATGATAGGATATCATCCTGAGTAGGACATATCATCATTATAAAATCCCAGAGCAAGTTGCAACATAAGCAAGTGTCTTTTAAGTATGGTCTGAACTAGTTTTGTTTGCCCTAGTCGTAATTTAGGATTTTGATGGGTTGTTCATTTACCTTTTTAGAAATTCCGCCAAAGCATATTGCGACGAGGTCGACTCCCCAGTCGGAGGGTGAGTCGTTAGGTGCGCAGAGTGATGTGTTGACCGAGAGTTTGCGCTAGAGAACCAGGATCTGTCAAGGAATGTAGTTGCGATGCAATCGCAAATTCAGACCATGTTGTCTACCGCTCCCACGCAACAACCCTTAGTGTAATATCCTGCCGTGGATCAAGTCGTACCTGACGCCCCTGCTCCTTTTGTTCCCCCGGTGATGCTACCACTAGAGATGAATTTCATCTCGCATTTCCAGCGATTGAGACCTTCTACTTATGATGGGAGTGCGTACTTCATGATTTTAGATGATTTGATCATCTCCATCAAAGAGATGTTTTCGTATTTCGGGATTCTAGAAGCACAGAAGGTAATGATTGTACCCTATCATTTAAAAGGCTTGGCAAAGAGTTGGTGGATTCGGGAAAGGGAAAGTCTGAAGGAATGCTATTCTTGGGAATCTTTTAAGAAGATGCTGCTGAAGAAGTTTCTACCCTCGGTTGAGAAGGACCGCCTAATGAATAACTTCTTGCATCTGAAGCAGAGACATCTCACAGTGAGCGAGTACAAGATTGAGTTTAGCAAACTGAGTAGGTTTGCTCCTGATTTGGTAGCTTCGGAGGAGGGTAGAGTGAAACTTTTCCTGGGAGGACTAAGAAGCGATGTACATCAGTGGGCATGCGCTTATGGAGCTGATTGTTATGCTGTGGTAGTGGAAGTCGCACTGAAAGTGGAGGCGATTGAAAATGCTAAGAATCGAGGATCTACGACAAGGAAAGGGAAGAGGAAGGGTGTTTAGGATGGAAGCACTAGGGCATCCAGCCCTTCTTCGAAGAATAAAAGTGGAGAAATTTGTAGCTTCTACGGTCGACCTGACCACCCTTATGATAGGTGTTTTAAGAGGACTGCCACCCTGAAGCAACAGCAGGTGCATGCCATCCAGGGTGCACCCAAGGGAGATTTTGCATGATCATTCTGTTCTAGGAAGGGGCATGACGTGAGTCATTGCTGGACGAAGGATAAGGATTGCTTTTAGTGCGGGCAGAAGGGGCATCTGAAGTCTTCGTGCCCCTAGGATCAGTCCCCACAGAAGCTTGCCCCACTTCGAGCTCTGCCGCCACCACCAAACCAAGACAAAGGCAAAGGAAAGCTGAACGTAGTGACCAGCGAAGAAGCTCAAACCTCTACGCAAGTTATTTCAGGTTAGCCCCAGTTTATTTCATCCTTTTTACTTATCGTTCGTTTAGTTATGTATGCTATGATTTTAGAGGAGTTTAAGGTGCAGAATAGGTGGGCGCACGTTCTTTTAGATTCAGGTGCCACCCATTCCTTTGTGGTCCGGAGGTTTATAGATAAACATCATCTGGATATGGATCCATTAGGAGACTCCTTCAACATCAAGCTTCCCTCTGGTGATTTGGTGGTATCTAATCAAGGAGTTCTGAGATGCCCTATATACCTAGGAGATTTACTAGCCTTTGCAGATCTGATGGTGTTGGATCTGGTGGACTTTGACGTGATTTTGGGCATGGACTGGCTGTCTAAGTATGATGCGGTCATCCATTGCAAGGCAAAGAGACTAGACATCAGGATGGACAATGGCCAACCTATGAGCATCTATGGATTTCAGGATAGGGTTTCCCCTATTATTTCTGCGGTACATGCTTGTCGTGCTATAGAGTCTGGTTGCGAGGCATTTTTGGTTTCTATTTCTGCTTTGGAAACTGATTTTATTACACCACGTCTTGAGGATATCTCGGTGGTATGAGAGTTACGAGATGTTTTTCCTAACTGTCTTCCAGGACTTCCTCCGGTGAGGGAGATAGAGTTTGTGATAGACCTCAAGCCAGGTACTCGTCCTATTACCAAAGCACCGTACTGTATGGCTCCGCGTGAGTTGGATGAGTTGCGCACTCAGCTCGATGAGTTCTTGAGGTGTGGTTTTATTAGACCAAGTTCTTCTCCGTGGGGTGCTCCTGTTTTGTTCGTATAGAAGAAAAATGGATCGATGAGGCTTTGCATCGATTATAGAGAATTGACTAAAGTGACCATTAAGAATAGATATCCCCTGCTAAGGATTGATGATCTGTTCGATCAGCTGCATGGTAGCTCAGTATTTTCAAAGATCGATCTTCGCTCAGGCTACCACCAGTTAAGAATTTGTGAGTCAAATGTCCCTCAAACTGCTTTCCGTTCGCGACATAGGCATTATGAGTTTTTGGTGATGTCTTTCGGTCTGACCAATGCACCCTATGTTTTCATGGACTTGATGAATAGGGTGTTTAAGGACTTCTTGGACCGATTTGTTATTGTGTTCATAGATGATATCTTGGTGTATTCCCGCAATGTTGAGGAGTATACTCAGCATTTGTGTTTGGTTTTGTCGACCCTGAGGGAGCATAGGTTATATGCGAAGTTGAGTAAATGTGAGTTCTGGCTACCCCAGGTGTACTTTCTGGGTCATGTTGTGAGCAAGGACGACATTTTTGTAGACCTGACAAAAGTTTCTGCTGTGATGGAATGGGATAGACCTTCTACATCTAAGGAGATTAGGAGCTTTTTTGTCCTGGCTGGCTATTATAGAAGATTCGTGGAAGGGTTTTAGGTGTTGTCTGCTCCTTTAACTATAATTACCCAGAAGAATACTACATTCATTTGGAGCGATAAGTGTGAAGAAGACTTCCAAGAGTTGAAGAAGAGATTATGTACTGCTCCAATTTTAACCTTACCTACTGAAGGAGTTGAGTATGTTGTGTATGTTGATGCATCACACATCGGACTTGACTGTGTTTTAATGCAAGATGGTAAGGTGATCGCGTATGGATCGAGGCTACTAAAGATACATGAGAGAAACTATCCTACGCACGATTTGGAGTTTGCTGCTATAATTTATGAGCTGAAGCTTTGGCGATACTTATTGTATGGCACGCTGTGCAAGATCTATACAGACCATAAGAGTTTGAAGTATGTCTTCACTCAGAAGGAACTAAACCTGCGCCAATGTCGGTGGTTAGAATATGTGTCTGATTATGAAGTGGAAATTCTTTATCATCCAGGAAAGGCCAATTTAGTAGCTGATGCTTGAGTAGAAAGATCGCCAAAATTTTTTATCTGTCAGTACACTCCTTGGTAGAAGAATTCTTGTTGATGGATATTGAGGTTGGGAGTAGTTCCTTGCTTGCTAGTGTAGAAGCAGAAGAACCCTCTTGGATTTCCCTTACTCGAGCACATCAGAAGGATGATCCTGATTTGTTGCATCACCAGAATAGAACAGTGAAGGGAGAGCTACTAGATTTCTCCTTGGATGAGTTGGATACCTTAAAGTATCAGGGTAGATTTTGCGTCCCTGCCTTTGGCGACATTCGGGCTAAAATGTGTGCTGAAGCTCATGGTTCCAGTGTAGCCTACCACCCTGGTTCTACTAAGATTTATAAAGATCTAAAACAAATTGTTTGGTAGTCAGAGATAAGGAGTGATATCGCGAAGTTTGTATCGGAATGTTATACGTGTCAGCGTGTTAAGGCTGATTATAGAAGGCCTAATTGTAAATTGACACCAAGTTGGAAATGGGAGAGTATTTCAATGGATTTCATCACTAGTTTACCAAAATCTCCCCGTGGGACCTTTTCATATTCTTGAACGCATCGGAGTATCAGCTTATAGGCTGGAGTTGCCTACTACCTTCCCTGGTGTCCATGCTGTGTTCCATGTAAGCCAGTTGCGGAAGTGTATTCAAAACGATCGTAAAGTCCTCGACTCAGTGACCCAGATTCAGTCAAACATTACGTATGTGGAAGAACCTATTCGTATTCTGGAATCTCAAGAGCGTGTGTTGTGGAGGAAGACCATTCCCATGGTCAAGATTCTTTGGAGGAATCAAGACGTCTAGAGTGCAACGTGTGAATTGGAATCAGCGATGAGAGAATCTCATCCACACCTCTTCTCTTTGTTTGGGTATGTCTCTGCGTGTTTGGTCACGTTTGATTTTTCTCGTTCTGACTTGGGTTTCGGAGTTGAGATAAGTTTCGGGACGAAACTTCTTTTTAGGGGAAGTGACTGTAACGCCCCTGATATTTTTTCTTGATGATTTTATTTGATTTGGTATTGTCGTATTTATGATGTCGAGGCGTTACCCCCGCTTTCCTTTAATGGCTTTGCACCGTTAGGGCATTTCCACGTCCCTTGGGTCAGTTTGACCAGATTCTTTTAGGATTTTAATTTGGGTTTCTTATTCTTCCCAGGTTGAAGGGGGTGAAGTTTTTAGTTCTTTGGGCTTGTCTAGTCTTATTTGCGATCCGAGCATTTTGGAGTCTCAGTGCGTGTTTGGATCCTTGTGATGATTTTTGCTCGATGAGCTTCTGATGTTTTTGTCTCAATATTTGGTGTGTCAGATTCTAGGTTCGTCCTTGCTACCAATTCGTAGGGTCGACGTTTTTATTCCGGAATTTTAGACAAAAAAATTGTTATTTTTATTTTTACTTTTATTTTTTGCCTTAGCTCTTAAGTTCTCATGATGCCCTAGTATCTTAGAAGTTTTCTCCAGTTCTCGAGAACCGGTCCTTTTCTCGAGAAGACTTGGTATGTTCTCGAGAACCAGCTTGTTCTCGAGAAGTCCTTCTGCGCTGCCTATAACTAGCGTTGAGTGGCACTCGACACTGTCTCGAGAGCATTGAGTGGCACTCGACGCCGCATCGAGAGCATTGAGTGGCACTCAACGCCGTCGACATATGTTGTTAGTGTCAAGTTTTCCTCTTGTACTCGAGTTGCTGCTCTTAGTTCTCGAGTATTCTCCTGCTATTCTCGAGAAATCCGTCTTGTTCTCGAGAAATTCTCTCTCCTATTATCGAGAAATGCCCTTGTTCTCGAGAAATGTCTTAGTTCTCGAGAAGTCCCCGTAGTTCTCGAGAAATTCTCTCTCTTGTTCTCGAGAAGTGCCTTAGTTCTCGAGAAGTTCTAGTAGTTCTCTAGAAATCCTATCTCCGGTTCTCGAGAAATGCCCTTGTTCTCAAGAAATGCCTTTGTTCTCGAGGAGTAGTACTCGAAAATCTGCCTTCCACTCGAGTAATCTGGTCTTCACTTCGAGTTTTCAAGTTCAGTAAACCTCGGTTAATTTCCTTAAGCAGGGTTACACTAATATTACATCTAGTATAAATACCTTCTTCTTCTTCCTCCTTAAGCCGACCAAGTCGATCTCCTTAACAAGAGTGGCGTGATCGAGAAAAGTGTTCGTTCGTGACTCTCCGGTTGTCATCGACGGTGCTCCCATGCTCAAAATCTTCAATTGAGTATAGATCTGGAAAGCTCTCGCCGAGAGCTTCGCTATCGTTGTAAATTTTTCCCCATTCCTTGAGTTTTCTCGTTTGGTTTTTTCGGCCCTAACCCCTCTTTCAGCCATTTTTGTTTAGATTTCAACTTCTCCCATATTCTTTTGCCCCGATCTGCGACGTGGAGTGAAACAGAGGACTTTTCCGGTAAAACCAAGGCAAGTGGTGGTTTACCCTCTTTACTCCTTGTCTGATTTAGATGGTAACGGTTAAGTTTTGTTTCTTTAATTTCTGTGCACTTTGTTATGCTAATTAGTAGACATATTCAATCTTCCTAGAAGTCCATTTAATTTTGCAAGTTCTTGTCATGATAACTCAACCTTGTAGCATGTAGCGATTTAGCGAAAGGTTATGCTGTTGGCTTTTACCGCTCCTAATTATTATTATAGAGCATGTTAGGGATTGATTGGGACTGTAAATCATTCCTAGATGTTGATCAACCGTGTCTTTAATCTTGGAAATGTCGAGTAGAATCCGATATGCCAAGTCTTGAGATTTATTTCATGGTGTTTCTTTGTTGCGGGTGTTAGTAGGCAAATCCACCGACCGCAAGGTTTGTTTCCTTTATTAGTACCTCGTGGAACTCTACTGGGTTTTGGGCATCTGCCGTGATTGGTGGAGTGTGTAAGTCTCCCCCACAGTTAGATGTATTTTAACATCTGTGAGGGGTGTATCTAGTGAAGTGAGCACCCTGCCGGTGTTTATTGGTAGAGTTGACCACAGGTGGCTAATAAAGTTTTGGAGTATTATTTCTTATGATTTAATCATGCTCTCCCCTTTATTTGGGTATCCGACATGATTTGTTGCATGTGACGATTCACGTAAGTTCTTTTCTTTTGATTTATTTCTTGAGTTTTGTTTATGTATTACTTCAGCGCATTTGGTCTTGGGTTGGTACCCCTTTTGACCCTTGTTTATTTGGCTTATTTTTTTGCCACCATTTGTATCTTTTTGCTGAGGTGTTCTGTTTTTGGAATGCCTCAGGTTCAGAGCAGTAGTAGGCAGTGGAGCTGGTTTTTGGACTCTTTGAGCGGTAGTTTTGGCTATTGCTTTTCCACCTCGCCGTAGCGAGATAGTTTGTTGTTTTAATTTTCTTTTCTAGTTCAGACATACTTTGTACTGTGGGTTCGTGTCAGGTTGTTGATGCCCATAGGATTGTTGATTTTTGACACTTGCTAGCTGTTGTTGTCTGCTTTATGCTTAATTCAGATTACTTGCTCTCTGGCATGATTTATTGCTAGGATTGCATGTAAGATATTTTTAACCTATAAAACCCTACTATTAGTAACGCATACAAGCAATCTCTTTCAAAACTAAGTCACTACTTTCTAGTTAGCGTAAATACTTTTTCCTATACTTATTATAAATCTAGAGTTGCATAGCATGAGTTGTTCCTCTAGGAAATTTATACTCATGTAGGTTGTTAGAGTCAATTTAAACAAATATCTTCCGCAAGCATATAATTATATTTTGAATCGTGGACTATTTGATCAAATAAGCCGAGGGATACGGCTATCTTCTTAACTTAAACTGAATTTCAATCATAACAACATATGTTCTCCTTTTAAACTATCGAGTTTGGAGTCTTGCCTGAGCGTCTACAGTTATCCCCTGCACGGTGTGGCATCACGGCACATATTTTCCCTTGCTCTGATATAATTTAATTGTTAGGAAAATTCAGGTTGTGACAGCCAACCCCTATATCTGGGTTGTTACATCCTCCCTCTGATACCAATTGATAGTGTCGAGTTGTCTACCTAAATAACCTAGAGGGGGGTGAATAGGTCGGTTCTGCGTCTTTTTACGGAATAAAAATTATACAAGAGATCCGCAGAAAATATCAAGCAACCCACAGAAGACACCAAGGATTATAATGGTTCCCCAATATTGGGTATGTCCACTCTTCACCTAACCGATCTAGCACCATGCTAGACTCGACTACTTCACTATTATCTCAGATTGGAAAACAATCCTACAACTCGGAACAACGTTCCTACAACTCGGAGTAAAACACCTCCAACAACAACTCGGAGAACAACTCATACAAACTCGGATAATAACTCCTACAATCTTGGAGAATAGCTCCTACAAGAATAAAATGGATTTATAATGAAATACACAAACTTGTCTTCATAGATTTGACTGATTCTCGACCCATTCCTTCTTGAAAAATTGTAAAGCTCTGTCAGAAAAGTCGAGGAAGAAATCAGAGAATACTTTGATCTAAGAATGTAGAATCACCACAATCAAGGAGAAGATTTGCAGATGTCGAAAAGCTTGATCGGTTGACTCCTTCTAGTATGAATTTCAGAATCAAGAAGTTTGACGATGAAGAACACGTAGTGTAGGAGGAGGCGCTTCCCAATTTAGAATCTTGAAGACGATTCAGAAATATGTAAAATACTTCTTTGGGTTTGTCGATTCTGACATGACCTTTTATAAGTATTACATAACGGTAGGATTTTATTAATTACAATTCACGTAGACCAATCAAGATTTCATTATATTTGAAATCAAAACTGTCTGATACTTAACAAAATTCAGATTCAGAACTCCGTTTCTCGAGAGAAATAAGATTACTCGAGTGCGAATTCTGTTTCTCGAGAAAGGATATAAAATTCTCGAGAAGAAATACTTAAGGAAAATATAGAAGATGAGATCTGGTTTCTCGAGAATGGATAGACATACTCGAGAAAAAGTTTTTTGTTACTCGAGAACAAGAAAGCATCTCGAGAAAAGATTTTTGTTTCTCGAGTAAGAACATCTTGTTCTCGAGAACCACTTATGGCCTTCTCGAGAAATGTCTTGGCTTTTTTGAGAAAAAGACTTAGAGAAAATTTAGAGTTTACGAGAGGCATTGAGTCAAGTGAAGCACTCAACGATTATGACATAGAAAAATTCTGAGCTTAAATTTAAGGTTACTCTAGAAAGAGACGAGTCCTACTCGAGTACTGCATGGCTTTCTCGAGAACATCTTCTGCTATTCGAATACCTGAATGAGCTAACTCGAGAAATAACTTCAACTTTACTCGAGTACATTTTAGCCTTTCTCGAGAAAAACACTTAGAAAAATGTCTTTATTCTAAAAAATGATTTTATTCAAAGAACTCAACAACAAGTCTTTCTCCCATAACTTTTGTACTTGTAAATGAAGTATGTTCCAATAAAAGGTTACACATGAGTCAACACTATGGATCACACAATGAGGGATTACATTGTATAGTCTTGTGTTTGGTGACCCATTGTAAACTGACATTGGTCTACACTTGGAAATTATAACCTGCAAGCACTCAACTTGAAAAGGGCATCAAATAAAAACCTAATTCATCTTAGTTCAAGGGAGACTTCATACAAATCTAGGTTATTGTGGATACAATACCCAACACCTAGTCGCCAGAAGTAGCGGACTGCTGCCACCAACTGAAACAGGACACCCAGAGGTGGACACCTTATTGAATAGAAGATCTAGTTGCAGAAGAGAAACCTCCTGATCACAAGACACCTGCTGTAACCTCCTATTGTAGATGCAGAGTTCACAACAATATTAGAACCAAATTTCTTGCTCTTCAGTGCTTTCTGCACAATCTACAAAGCAAAACCCGGTTAAACTCTTCAAACCACGTGGATAGCAAAATCCAGTCCGCATCAACTAATCGCGAGTAGGATTACTGTTCATTCAGTTGTTATTGATATGACGGGGGGTCCTATTTATAGGCATGGAGAGGAATGTGGTCACCACCCCACCGATAGGAACACCACCCAAGCTCGCGGTGAGCACGGAGTGTATCTGCACAAACCTACGGATACAAACCGCAGTTCGCCGCGATAATCCGAAAGCCAGTCCATCAAACACGAAGCTGGTTGGATAGACAACTCTATCTACTAGATCGCAAAGGACAAGGCTGAACATGATTACCAACAACAACACTGCGGAGACCACCCAGTCTGCACACCTTACGAACAAAGCCCAGACCGCCCAACCCATGGACTCTGCTCCATTCCACACACCAATCCCACAACGAGCACAAACCAGTCCACCTAAAGCGCCAGCTCCAAAACAAGTTCGCCTAACCACGAACACTACGGTTACCACCTAACCACACAACCAGAGATCAAGTTCACAGGCCGACTAATCTCCCAAACTCCAAAAGCAGTCTGCATCAAGCAGACTCTGCGAACTCAGAATGAGTCTGCCCCTCCCGCGGATACACCACCTAACCACACGGTTACTCCAGGGAACTAGCCAACTGCAGAACTAGCAGGTTTCCAACACTAGGCCGTAACATCAAAATGCCCAGACCGCATAGTCTGCATGATCAACCCCCACTTTCACATCAAAAATTTGAACACACTCCCTTGAAGTGAGAAGTGGTGACCAAACCCAGTAGTCCTCGTAACCGAGTAAATGGCCCCTTCAGTACCAGCTTCGTGAAGATTTCTGTGATGTTGTCCTCACTCCGCACATACTCAACCATAAGAGACCCCTCCAACAACTTCTCTCGAATGAAGTGGTGCTCGATCTCTATGTGTTTGGTCCCTGTATGATAAACTGGATTATTAACCAGTTTTAAGGCACTTTCGTTGTCACCGCGAAGCAGAGTTTGACCTCACACTTCTTAATGGACGTCCTCTACTAGCCTCCTAAGCCAGATGGCTTCCCGAGTTGCCAAAGCAGAAGCCTTATACTCTGCTTCCATAGTAGAGACGGATACCGAGTCTTACTTTTTGCTACACCAAGAGATACTGGCTGATCCACATGTAAAGACATAACTGGATGTTGACTTTCGGTCATCTAAATCTCCCCCATAATCAGCATCTAAGTATCCTTGAAGAATAAAACTCATGTCTCTCCCATAAAGGAGACCCATATCTAAGTGAACTTCACATACTAACGAATGTTCCTCGTCGCTATCAGATGAGGCTTCCTGGGTTCCGCCATATACCGACTTACACGACCAACTGCATAAGCAATGTCTTGCCTTGTAATCATCAAGTAAAGAGGGCTCCCAACCAGTGCTTGGAACACAAGAGGATCAGGAAGAATCCTATGCTCATCTCGCCGAAGCTTAATGCATGAGTCAAAAGGAGTAGAGCGACTCTTGCCCTCCCGCATGCCGGATCGCTGAAAAATTCACTCTTCATAAACCTTTTGGAAACGAGTATGTCGCTCTCTTTCCTCTCCACCTCGAGTCTAAGGAAGTGGTAGAGCTCACCCAAGTCCTTCATATCGAATCTTATAGCTAGATCTGCCATGAGCCTAGCTACCTCCTCCTTGGAGTTACTTGTGATGATCATATTAACCACATACACCATCACCAAGACCATAAGCTCCCCCTTCTTGATGAATAGGCTCGAATCTGAGTTAGAAACAAGATAACCGCATAACTGGAGGTATTCTGCGATCTTCCCATACCAAGCTCGAGGATCCTGCTTGAAACCATAAAGGACCTTTCGGAGCTTGCAGACATAGTCTGGATATTCTTTAGATATGTATCCAAGTGAATGATCCATAAGATGTCTTTGTCAATTTCCCCGTAAAGAAAGGCAATCTTTACGTCTAGCTACCACATCTTTCAACTTTGGCAAACTGCTAAGGCTATCACCACCCGAACTGAAGTCATCTTAACAACAGGGATAAACGTCTCTTCATAGTATTCGCCGTACTATTAAGAGAATCCTCGAGCAATAAGGCAAGCTTTGTACCTCTCGATGCTCCAATCCGCCTTCTTCTTTATCTTATAAACTCACTTGCAAGTCACAGGAGTAACACCATCAACCTTGGGCACAAGGTCCCATGGATCATTCTTCTTGAGGGCAGCCATCTCCTCATCCATGACATCATCCCACTCCTTGACTCCAGTAACGTCATTAAATCTTAAAGGCTCTCGCTCATCTAGAGGGCCTGCGAAGAAACATGAGAAAAAGCTCACGTTGTTTCCTTCTCTATACCGAGCTGGTAGATTGATGGTCCTCTTTGATCTCTGAAGAGTCTGACCCTGGCTCACCACCTCTGCTGCTTCTTTAGAATCAACACCATTCTAGGGCAAACTTGGAGCATCGCTCCACCTACTTCCTGAACTAGAAGCCTCTGCCCTAGAGTATAAATCACCTGGATCTTCTGGTGACACAGGAAGCTCCACTTTATGATCTTCAACAGCCTCCTTTTGCCCTTCGTCAGACCTGCTCTCTGATAGATCCACAAAAGAGCTACCTCCATATGACGTTAGGTCGTCGAAGACCACATGTCTGGAGATGACAGACTTTCTCATCACTGGATCCATACACCTCCATACCTTTTTCACTCATCATAGACCACGAAGACAAGCTTCCTTGCCTTCACATCAAGCTTGGTACTTAGAGCATCTGGGACATGAATGTAGCAGGTTGATCCAAACACCCGAAGGTGTTCCACACTAGGCTTCTCCTTGAACAACATCTCAAAGGGAGACTTCATATTGATCGGACTTAGAGGCATCCGATTTATGACATAAGATGCGCAAGACATTCCCTCTGCCCAGAAGGACCTAGGAATACATTTAGCATGAAGCCAACACCTGCAGGTTTCTGTCATATGATGGATCTTCCACTCTACTACTCCACTTTATTGTGGAGTATGAGCACAAGTGAGCTCTCTCTGGATCCCATGCTTCCTACAAAAGTTAGAGAACTCGGAAGAGATAAACTCACCACCATTTTCTATCCTCAACTTCTTGATCTTCAGGCAAAGCCGACCCTCCACTAGCTCCTTGAACTCCACAAACAAATGGAAAGCATCTGACTTCTCCTTCATAAAATACACTCAAGTGTATCTTGAATAGTCATAAACCAGCACCATCATGTATCTGCTGCCTCTAAGACTAGCAGTGATAGTTGGCCTCATCAGATCACCATGGATACACTCCAATGGTGCTTTACTCCTTATTTGCGACTTATCAAACGGAAGACGATGGTCATTTCCATACTGACATCCTGCGCAAACATGGCCATCACTGACGGATGACAACTTCGGCAAGCATTTCACAATACTTTTATCTGCTACAGTTTTCAACTTGTCCATCCCGACGTGTCCAAGTCTTTCAAGCCATATAACAGCTCTATTGTTGGCCCTCATACGATAAATATATGAACTTGTTGATAAAACAAATAAGTCTCTTACTCTTCTCCCTACATGAGCAACATAAGTCTTTACCATTGATACGTTGCGGAGAAACTTCACTTCTATTAGACTAAACAGAACATGATAGCCCATATCAACCACATTGATCACAGAGAAGAGGTTCTTCTTCATGCCCAGTACGTGATAAACACTCCTTAAGGCAGTGGGCCCCTTTCACTACCCAAGGACACAACACCCTCTTTCTCTACTGCATGAACAGTATTATCAGCTGTAATAATAACTTCGTTACCTGCGAATGTCTACAGAGAGGAGAATTTTGACTTGTCTCCGATAAGGTGATGACCACACCCAGAGTCCACAATCCAGTCAAATTTGTAGTCGGCGGTGGACAAGGCACGAACACAAGTGCCCGTCATAAATGCACCTCCCCATCCAGCTTCCTCTGCACTGGAACCAGCTTCCTCCTTGCCTGCAGCATGCCCAGGCTGCAACTTGACATTGCAGTCCTTTTTGAAGTGTCATGGCTGGTTGCACCTATAACAATTAAGCCACTCCTTCTTCTTCTAATATTGCTTAGGAGAAGCGCTCCCCTCTTATTGATAATAGGTTGAAGGGCCATCACCAGAAATAGTCTTCTTCTTCTTCTCCCATCTCTTCTTCTTCCCTGTGAAGAGAGCCTCACTACCTTCTTTAGAGATAGTAACTCCAACCATTTACTTAGCCAAGCTTTCTTGCAAAGCCAGCAGGTTCTCCAGCTCTAGTAATTGTGGCTGAGTGGCCCAGCCTTAAACAGAAGTTATAAAGACCACATATTCCTTCTGCAAACCGTGGATTATGTGCCTCTTCAGCTTAGCTTTAGAAATTGCCTTATCAGGGTCCAACGCTGAAATCTCAGTGCACAGGTTCTACATTTTCAAGAAGAAGGTAGAGATGGGCAGATTTCCTTGAGTTGTACTTGCCAAATCATTTTCCAGGAATTGTAGCTTTGCTACATTCTTTGTGTTGAACAACCCATCAAGGGAAGTCCATATCTTTGTAGCAACGATAATACCATTTCTAGTTTAATTTACTAGGGTAACTGTTAGAATTTTATTACGTTAAACGTATGCAATTAGCTCATATTTATATTTTTAATATAATTATTGTTCTAACTTTGTTTATTTTATGTTTTTCAGGATTATGACACTTTAAGGTCATTTTTCACTTTTTGTACCCCAGGTCACGGGTGTGTACTTTGGGCGTTTAGCCCAATTGTAATAAAGCCACGGTCCGAAGACAAAATCCAGAAAAATTCAGTTGACACACCCTGGTCTTGGCCTTATACCATCAGGCACAGGCGTGTACCTGGGGCATCGCCCGCAAGTCCACAATTTGGCCGTCGTCGTCAAATTTGACCTATGCGCTAACAGGCCGCAACCAACACGCCCCATACACAGGCGTGTACTGGGGGCGTGACCCCAAAGTCGCAAAATTCGGTGCCGCCCATGATTTTCC
Source organism: Platanthera zijinensis (assembly GCA_039513925.1). NCBI lineage: Eukaryota > Viridiplantae > Streptophyta > Magnoliopsida > Asparagales > Orchidaceae > Platanthera > Platanthera zijinensis. The sequence continues at coordinate 59,742,735 of CM077097.1, read as the reverse complement.
CGTGCAGCCGACACGCCGCAGCCGTCACGCCCCCAATCACGGGTGTGTATTGGGGCGTGTACCCCAACTACCAAGCCAGTCTCTGACCCGCCGATTTTCCAGCCGCCGAAGTCAACGCAGCTGACATGCCCCCATGTCACGGGTATGACAGGTGGACGTGACCCAGCCAAAAAAATTTCTATAAATTGAGGGCTTCTCCAAGGGTTCGGGGAAGATTTTGTGGAAAGGAGAGGTGTTACCATTTTATTTCTTAGAGTCTTTGTCATGTTTTTCCCTTAAGCTCTTCCCTCTCTCCTTCTCATTCCATGTTTTTAGATTCCTAGTTTTCATGCAAGCCTTTGTAGTGTTTATGTACTTCTTTTTCTAGTATAATGATAATGCTAGGTTAGGGTTTCATTTTCATGCAAGTGTATTATTTCATCCAAGTGTAACCTCCGCTTTTAGATTAATAAAAAGTGTTCTTTTCTCTTTCTCTCTACTTAGCTATTATGATGTTCTAATCTTCATCTCTCTTTCTCCCCTTCACCATGATTAACTAAATCCTCATAGTACTCGATCTTGATGATCCGAGGTTGAGTTGATTAAGTTATGATGCTTTAGTTTACTTTCTCTTTTTAAGGTTTAGGACTTCGATTTACACTTGGAATATCATGTTTGGAGTTATATCATTGATATATAAATTTCATCTTTGTTTTCACTCTTAGCTAGCCGAGAGGCTTGTAGTTTGAAGTGAACAGTCAAGAGTAAAGAGAGTTGCACGCACCCCTCAAGAGAGGAAGACGTTAAATCTCCCGGATTGGAGTGAAATCCAATAGCAGGGTTCACCACGTAAAGCGAGCTTTAGGTCTCTGATTTGGACGAGAGTTCGGTCAGACCTTCCTAAACTAGGTTGGGCACAACTTTGAGAGAAGCTTGTTCAAGCTTTATGAACCTCCAAGGTCAAGGACCTTTGCCTTATTAAGTTAGGGTTTATTATCGCATTTTAATAAACTTTTGCCGAGGTGATTCTCGATCGAGTGCTTTTCTATTTCATCTTTTCAACCCCTCGTTGTAATCACTTTTAGTAGCTCTTTATTTAACTGCAAGCAGTTCACTTTTTTAGCGTAAATATTTCTTTTTTAATTGCAATTAGTTATTTTAACAAACCCTAAAACAATCCTTCGATAAGATAACAGTCTTTGTGAGAGTAAAATTATTCAACAGTTCCAGGATCTTTATACGACACTTGTGTCCCCTTGCTATAATTTGATGTGTATACTTGCCTAGATGAATTGCTAGCTCGGTTCATATTTTCTTCACGATTAGTAGACATCATGTTTTTGGCTCCGTTGCTGGGGATTTTAACTTTTGTTGATAATTCAAAATCACGAACCTATTACTTTTATAATTTCTCTTTCTCACCCTCTTTCTTAAAATTAAAAATTCAAAAAAAAAAAAACATATTAACGCTCTTAATATAAACCCACAACACAATTTTTCTACACCACCTAACTCTCTTGAAAAGGGCAATGTGGCTTAAATACCACTATATTGACTAGTACCTTGCGAACTCTTTATTGTGTAGTCCTTGGGAAGTTCGAGAGTTAAAAAATTAAAAAAATCTATTTCAAAAAAAATCTAGTTTTTTTCCTAGTTTTTCTTGTCTCTTCCTTTATCTTCTCTTCTTCTAGTGCATGACCCGCGGAAATCTGTCGGTTATTTTGGACTTGGACCACGAAATTGAGCATTCTATTTGGATAAGATAGCAATTTCAAGGCCCTACTCTACAAATACCGGTTGCGGATTCCGAGTCATTTTCTAACTTAAGAATGGAAGAACCCAACACAGAGGAAGACCTGCATATATGTCTTATTATGCAAGGCCAAATCTAGAGGGCACAGAATCAAGCATAGTTCGTCCTGCTATAGCTAATAATAATATCGAACTAAAGCCTAGTATAATCCAAATGGTGCATCAGTATGTGCAATATGACAGACTTCAAGATGAAGATCCGAATGCGCACAATGCTAGCTTTCTTGAGATTTGTGACACCTTTAAAATCAATGGTGTTACAAATGATTTTATTAGGCTAAGACTCTTTCCCTTCTCCCTTAGAACCAAAGCTAAATAGTGGTTGATGACTCTGCCAAGAGGGAGCATCACCACATGGGATCAACTAACTGAAATTTTTTGACGAAGTATTTTCCGCCAGCTAAAACTGCAAAACTTAGGAACTTTTAAGATGATTCCCCCATCATGCGCTACCTATATGGTTACAAGTACAGACGTTTTATAACGAGCTAAATCAAAATACAAAGCAAATGATAGACGCAGCTTCCGGTGGAACTTTAAACCATAAATCCCCGGAAGCAGCTCTTGAGCTTTTCGAGGACAGGGCCATGAACACATATCAGTGGAATGTGCCTAGACCTCGACCAAACAAACCTGCAGGTATATTTGAAGTAGACAACGTCTCTTAACTGGCCCTACAAGTGGAAATACTAAGCAAAAAGATAACGAAGATGTATCTTGCCTCCGCCCCTCAAGTATGGAAATCTGTAACTACTGCCCCGGAACAAATAGATTATGTTAACAATATACCTATGAATGCTTTTAATAATTTTTTTGCCGTAAATTTTCCTGTGCCGGGCTTTGTTTTTCCGAATAGTTATAATCCCATTTTACGAAACCACCCAAATTTCTCGTAGAGTAACCCTTCAAACGCAATGCACCCGCCACCACAAAATGATTTTTTTGCACTACCTCCACCTCTTCAAAATTATCAAAAACCTCCAAGTTTGGATGAAATGTTTTCAAAATATATGAATGTTAATGAAGCGACTATAAGAAGCCTAGCCGGATCCGTTAAAAGTCTAGAGAATCAAGTAGAACAACTAGCTAAAATTATATCTGAGTGACCCGCCGGGTCTCTTCCTGCCAATACTGATCCCAACCCGAGAGAGAAAGCAAAAGCTATAACTCTTCAAGGTGGGAAGAAAGTTTTTGGTATGGTTAGCGAAGAGCCCAAGGCAAGCTCCACCCCTATTTTGAATATTCCTCCACCTGCTGAAAAAGAAGTTATCACTTTGCTCTTTTCTTTAGAAAAAGATCTCGCTCCACCACCCATTTTTAAAAATGATCCAACTCCACCATACCCTTCCCAACTTAACAAACAATGTCTTGATGATCAGTATACTCGCTTCTTAGAAATTTTTAAGCAAATCCATATAAATCTACCCTTCCATGAAGCGATTTCCCAGATGTTGAAGTACGCTAAGTACCTAAAGGACCTCCTGAATGATAAGAAGAAGTTAGAGAAATTATCGCACGTCACTTTAAACATTGAGTGTTCTACTGTCTTGACAAACAATTTACCAAAGAAGATCAGTGAACCAGGTAGTTTTTCTATACCGCGTGTCTTTGGTGATCTCTTTGTCAAGCATGCATTGACCGATTTAGGTGCAAGTATCAACCTAATGCCCTTCTCGTTATTTAAGAAGTTAGGAATTAGTAGCCTCAACCCCACGCGTATGAGTATCTAGCTCGCCGATAGATCCACTAAGTAATCGTTAGGAATAGTGGAGGATGTTCTAGTCAAAGTCGACAAATTCATCTTCTCGGTGGATTTCATCGTATTGGACATCGAAGAAGACGTCGATGTTGCCCTGATCCTTGGCCGACCCTTTATTTCCACCTCCTGAGCTATCATTGACGTAAGCAATGACAAGCTCTTTCTACGAGTAGATGACGATGAAGTGACCTTCTCTATCACCCCTTCGATGAAAAATACCGTGGAGAATGACGACTCCTATTTCTTCTTAGATACCTTGAGTGATGAATCTTCCTACAATATTTCTGAAGATGAATCTTCTGATTTATGTTCTTCCTCAACTTTTCCTACTGAAAGTCTGCAAGAAACCACCATGGCCATTGATTCACCCCCTTCCAATTTTTCGTATATATTAAAAGTCTATGAAGATATTATTTTTGAAAAAGAAAGAACTTCCAAAACATCTTATGAAGAACCCCCTACCCTAGAATTAAAGAACTACCTGAACATCTCAAGTATGTCTTCCTAGAAAAAGATCCCAAACTGCCAGTGATAGTTTCGGCCTATCTAACTGAATTACAAATTGACAAACTCCTTCTAGTTTTACGAAAACATCGTAGAGCCATCGCCTGTCAGATATCTGATTTCAAGGGCATTAACCCATCTTTCTTCACCCACAAAATCTTAATGGAAGATAATTCACGTAACTCCATCCAACCTCAGCATCGTATAAATCTGAATATGAAAGAAGTCGTAAAAGGCGAGGTTATGAAACTCTTAGACGCAAGAATTTTTTGAGTTTTTTAAGGTTGGCACAATATTTGTGCACGCAGCGGAATATAATAATAATAAAACCCAAAAGACAGTTTGGATCTTGCGATGTTCATGAATCAAGAAGTAAGTTGCAATAAAATAAATATACCTCAGCGGGATTGAGTCAATATTCAACCAAAGTGCTCCAATTGAGTCGATTCCAATGAACAATAATGGCCCGGAGTTCCAAGCGTAGAATTGTGTCCACGCCTCTAGAAGTTTGCACACAAACTCGGAGAAGCCTAGACACTTGTCACACAAGTCCTATGTCAGAAAAAGGCTTGCCCTCTACGTCTCCTTGGATTACTAGATCTGTACAAGGAAAGGCAACAATGTTCTACACCACACCTTAGAAACACTTTCTGACGGCGAGAGGAGGCGGCTGACAGTCGGCGGCAGCAAGTAGGGACCGGAGACTGGCGGCGGTCGGCTGAAGCAAGCGGTGGCGACGGCAGATCGGCGAAGTCGCGGGCAGAATGATTCCTTCGTGGGAGAAATCTTCGTCGGTCTCAGTCTCGGTATTTAGGTTAGAATGAATAGTCGCTATCTTTACGGTTCAACAGTAAACTCTATATATATTGCAAAGCGAACCAAGGAGAACCTAAATCGCAAACCGGCCGAAAAATACTTAGCAGAAAACCGACCGAAATTGCATTCGACGGGTATCAATATGATACGCGTTGAATCAGCAAGTATCCTGCTTATACTTGCCGAATCGGCGATTAAGGGAAGTCGATACTCGCCGAGTCGACGATTAACCAATTGATGCCTATCGAATCGCCAAAGGGGAAAGGTCGATACTCGCCGAATCCCGGCGATACACGCTAAATTCAAATGATACTCATCAAACCCATTACCCATACTCGTTTAATTTCCCTTAGTCCATTACGACTTCACTCCAGTCGACCTGTATTCACAATACGGGTCCCGGAATGAATTCCATCATGTATAGATCGTCATAGTCTTGGTCCTTCACTCATATCACATATAAGTAGGGCCAACACAAACCCAACAAACTTCTCAAGAGCTCTTATGTGTGACCTATAGGCTAATATTGTGTTGGCAGTGAGGCTACATTCCTGATCACTTCTAGATCATAATGGTAGAACCAACAGTCTCCCACTTGATCTTGAAAGTATCAAACAAAAGCTTCACAAACAATGAGCGGTATCTAGCAATACATCATTGCTTCCCAAGCAATAAGAGTTTAAAACTTGAAAGCCATTGTGACCAATACATCAGTGTTGTCATGTCCCTTACATCCGGATAGAACTAGAGGTATAGACTATGTCACCCTCATTATTGTTCAATCCTAGTATTCTTGATCTAGAATGGACTTTCAAAAATTGGTGAGCTCAATATCACATATTGACTCAACCAAACATGGCCATTCATTTTATCAGTCCCATTCCATCAAGGGGCCAATCGATGTAACTTTTGTCATATAGGAGGACAAATCCCATCTCTACTCACACGCAAACACCCAAATGATTCGTAACGTACCCAATAACCACCTTTATCATCCAACTTTCTCAAGACTGTGCTTTTGATGGAATCAAAGCATGCTCTTCCTTACTTAGTGAGTGCTGTGACTTCAGGTCAAAGAACTACAAACACCATTGCCACTTGAACCCTACTTGTGACACGTTCATATAATAATCCACAAAGTACTCTCATGGTGGGTCTGTCCAGTACAACTTGTTCATAACAAGTACCCATGTGATGACTTGATATCACAATATCATGACCTATGAGGACGGGTCATCAGTCAACACACAAGCTAGTCTTAAAGGTATCGTCATCGCCCTTAGCTTCAAAGATGATATAATGACCAGAGACTCTTTAAGAATGAAGCTTCTAAATCATAGGTTCTCACATCAAGTCACAACTTGACCTATGGAAGCAAATACTCTAAGGGCATTTATTATTTAAGTTAACTACTCTATCACAATAGAAAGAATAACATAATAAAAGAACTTGCCAAATATATAAAATGAAATGCATATAGTACTTATATTCATCAAATGAAAATTACAGCAACCAAACATACAATACACAATACTCAAACTAGAGTTGATCATTTAGGTATCGTATACCCATAGATCTAACATGACCATCATTTTTCTCTGTGCGAGAGGCTTTGTCAGTAGATCCACAATGTTCTCCTCAGTCAGCACTCTGCATAGGTTAAAATCTCCTCGATCGATAATCTCTCGAATTAGATGGACCCGCAGGAGTATGTGCTTGGAGCGTTGATGAGATCTAGGTTTCAAAGCAATGCAATTGCACTGCTATTGTCATAGTAGAGATATATGGGACGAATAATGCTAGGAACTACATATAACTTGCCGATGAATTTCCTACTCCATACAGCCTCCTTCGCTGTATTTGTAGCGACGATATACTCAGCCTCAGTTATAGAATCGGCAACTATATCCTGCTTGGAACTCTTCCAGCTAATAACACATCCATTTAGGCAAAACACAAACCCTGACTGAGACTTTGAATCATCTCTATCAGTTTGGAAGCTAGCATCAGTGTAACCCTTTACAACGAGCTCTTCCTCTCCGCCAAAAACCAAGAACTCATCCTTAGTCCTTCTCAAGTACTTTAGGATATTCTTGATGGCAATCCAGTGACATTCACCGGGATCAAACTGATATCTACTTATCATACTTAAAGCATAAGAGACATTGGGTCTAGTATATATCATTGCAAACATGATTGACCTAATTGTCAAAGCATATGGATAACCTTCATGCGATCCTTTTCTTCATAAGACTTAGGACACTAGTCCTTAGAGAGACTCACACCATGAGATATGGGCAATAATCTTTTCTTGGACTCAAGCATGTTGGACCGCTTCAACACCTTGTCAATGTACGTACTTTAGGTCAAACCCAGCAACTTCTTCGATCTATCTCTATAGATCTTAATACCGAGTATATAAGTCGCTTCCCCTAAGTCTTTCATCGAAAAGCAATCCCCTAGGTTGCTGTTAACAACTTGCAGGGTCGGTTTATTATTCCCGATTAGCAGTATGTCATCTACATACAAAATCAGAAAGACAACATTGCTCTAATTAATCCGTTTGTAAACACACAGTTCATCTTCGTTCTTGATAAAACCAGACTATTCTATTTTTTCATCAAAATGAAGATTCCAACTTCGAGAAGCCTATTTTAATCCATAAATGGATATCTGCAACTTGCATATTTTAGTGGCTTCACTGGAGATACAAAACCCTCAGTTGTGTCATAAACACTTCCTCAAGGAGGTTTCCATTAAGGAAAGTCGTCTTGACATCCATCCGCCAGATCTCGTAGTCATAATACACAGTAATAACAAGCAGAATTCTGATGAACTTAACCATGGAAACAGGGAAAAATGTCTCATCATAGTCAACACCATGAATTTGCTTGAAACCTTTAGCCACAAGTCGCCCTATGAATGTCTATACATTCCCAATCATGTCAGTCTTATTCTTGAAGACCCACTTGCACCCTATAGGTCTTACCCCTTCAGGTGGTTCCACTAAAGTCCATACTTGGTTTTCATACATGGAGTCCATTTCAGATTTCATGGCCTCAAGCCACTTCTCGGAGTTTGGTCCACTTATAGCATCTGGTAGGTTGCTGGCTCATCATCATGATCCATAAGCAACACATTACCTATTTGAGACATGAGAAATCCATATCTCTCAGGCTCAAATCTTGGTCTACCAGATCTACGTGGAACTTGTGTTTCCTGAGTAGGTTCTCCAGCTACAACTACTTGTAGTCCTGACTCAGGTTCCAATTCTGGTTTATTCACCATTTATGGTTCTTGAACTTCTTCAAGTATTACCTTGGCCATCTTTCTACTTAAGAACTCTTTCTCAAGAAAGACGCTGTTCCTTGTGATAAACACTTTGCCCTCAGACGGTAGGTAGAAGTAGTACCCTTTGGTTTCCCTAGGATACCCCACAAGATAACACTTATCTGATTTGGGTTCCATCTTGTTAGGCATTTGACGTCGCACGTATGTCTCACAGCCCCAAACCTTAATGAACGACATACTAGGATGCTTCCTAGTCCATATATCATATCATATGGTGTCTTTAGAACCGCTTTCGTCGGAGCGCGATTTAATGTAAGAGCAGCAGTTTCTAGAGCAAACCCCCAATAGGAAACAGACAGATCTGCATGACTCATCATCGATCTCACCATATATAACAAGGTATGATTCCTCCACTCAGACACACCACTATACTGTGGTGTCCTAGGTGGAGTGAGCTATGATACAATACCATACTCTATCAGATGATAACGGAACTCACGACTTAGGTATTCTCCACCTCGATCAGATCGGAGTGCTTTAAACTTTTTACCCAGCTGGTTCTCTACTTCATTTTTAAACACCTTAAACATTTCAAAGGTTTCGGATTTGAACTTCATAAGATACACGTATCCGTATCTACTGAAATCATCAGTAAACATACAAAGTAGAAGTACCCACCTCTATCCGAACTCATGGGTTCACATACATCACTATGTATTATTTCCAAGAGATCCCCAGCCCTCTCATTGAAGCAAGTGAAAGGGACTTTAGTCATCTTGCCTAACAAACAAGATTCGTATCTCTCAAATGATTCATAATCAAATGAGTCCAACAACCCATCTTTATGGAGCTTGGATATATGTTTCTCATTTATATGGCCCAAACGATAATGCCAAAGGTATGTAGGGTTTGAGTCATTTGTTCTTAGTCTTTTAGTATTTTCTATGTTATAGATCAGATGGTCTAAGTTCAAAACAAAAAGACCATTAAACAATTGGGCTACAGCATAACAAACATTATTCTTAAATATTGAACAATAATTATTCTTAATAATAAAAGAAAATCCAATCATGTCAAGAAACGAAATGGAAATAATGTTTCTAGTTATTGCAGAAACATAATAACAATTATCTAGTTCCAAAATAAGCCCACTAGGCAAAGCTAGACGATAAACTCCCACGACAATAATGATAACTCTTGCTCCATTGCCAATGCGGAGGTCCACCTCTCCTTTACTCAGCAATCTTCTCCTTCCCAGTTCCTGTACATTTATGCAAATGTGAGAACCACATCCGGTATCTAATACCCAGGATGAAGGAGCAGAAAGGTTTATCTCTATAACAAAAACACTTGAACCTATCTATAAGCGGAAGTCATACCTCCCTTCATGTTGTGCGAACCCTCAATGTACAAAGGGCAGTTCCTCCTCCAATGACCACCCTTGCCACAATGGTGGCACTTTCCCTCTTTCTTTGAACCTATTTTATTCAGTGCTGAAGACTTGGTCTCCAATCATGTCTTAGGTCCTACCTTTGTCCTCTTGAATCCATTAGCCTTGACCTTGCCCTTATGCACCATCAATATGGGACTGGTTGGCTTGGCCTTCTTCATATTGATCTCGACAGTTCTCAACATGCCTAGGGGCTCAGGAAGCGTCTTGTCTACTTCATTCATGTTATAGTTTAAGACAAACTGCTCGTAACTGTCCGGCAATGATTGCAGGATCAGGTCCGTGGCCAACTCTTGGCCTAGAGGGAACCCTAGTCTTTCAAGGTTCTCTATATACCCAATCATCTTGAGTACTTGAGTCCCTACTAGGTCCCGAGCTCTCATCTTACACTGAAATAATGCCTTGGTGACATCAAATATATCTTGACGAGCATGCCCTTGAAACATTTTCTTGAGATGCTCGTCAATTTCCTTTCAACCCATACTCTCGTGTTGCTTTTGCAACTCAGAGCTCATGATCGCAAGTATGAGACATTCAATGTCTAAGGAGTCATCCAGATACTTCTTGTAAGCATCTTTATCAACACGGGATGCATTCCCAACAGGCTCTTCAGGTGTCTCCTCTTACAAAACATAAAGCTTGTGCTCTTGCCTGAGAATAATTCTCGGGTTTCTTTACCAGTCCAAATAGTTTGTCCCGCTTAGCTTTTCCTTCTCAAGGATGGCTCGGAGGGACAAAGTGGAATGTGACCTAATTGTCATGGAGATTCTACAAGTATAAAAGCAAAGCAAATAAGTACTACATTTCAAAATATAATTTATCTTTCAATTAGAACTTTAATCAAAATAACTCCCACTATTTTTATCAAACTGAAAACCCTCGATATCAATTCGAAGAGTTTAGCGAGTAACCCTCTTAGTGGACAAGATCCATATTTCACTAAAACTATGATTCAGCTTTGGCTTTTCTCTCATAATGCGGCTATTTAAGTAGACAACACTTGCCAATTGCATCATTATGCAATTCCTGTATGGTTGGTGAATAACTCTTTATTCGCATCCATCATTTGTTGCATGAAAACCCTATGCCTCTGGGCACTCAACCTTTGAGGTCACCTAGTTAAGATTGACCTGATGTCGATAGTGGGATATCATAATTATCCGCTCACATCCTTACCAAGATAAATTAATGCACCTTGCTTTGGCAAGCCCACACTTAATCGATCAAGACAGGAAGAGTATTTGCCACCGAAAGGCATTTGAATACTTAATATTGATTAAGGGATTGTAATTCTTGATTAAATCTTTAATCATGGTCAACATTTAACCAATGTGCATAAACTAATCAATACTTGATGAACTGGGCTAAACTTGAACATCTAGAACACTTCTAGATCCTCAGATTTACATGCACTGGACATGAGCAACACAAACTCCACTTACACAGCAGACAAGCTCGTCTCTCAATGTGAGATTTTCAAAATCTAACACATTTGGTTTCACAAACCAACTAGAGGGACTGTTACTATTAAAGAATAACAAAGAATATCACAACGAAATCACATGTGTTCCTGACTGAGTTCCATCAACACTTGATGAAACCAGGAATAGACCTGGGCATTTTAGAACGCTTCTAAAATTCCAGATCTACACACAATGGATTTCCAACTTCTGAAACAATGATTATCGCATAACCTCTCCCTGATACCACTGTTGGGTTTTTTAAGGTTAGCACAACATTTGTGCACGCAACGGAATATAATATCAATAAAACCATAAAGACAGTTTGGATCTTGCGATGATCATGAATCAAGAAGTAAGTTGCAATAAAAAAATATACCTCAGCAGGATTGAGTCAATACTCAACCAAGGTGCTCTAATTGAGTCGATTCCAACGAACGGCAACGGCCAGAAGTTCCGAGCATAAAATTGTGTCCACGCCTCTAGAAGTATGCACACGAACTCAGAGAACCCTAGACACTTGTCACACAAGTCCTAGGTCAGAAAAGGCTTGCCCTCTACGTGTCCTCGGATTACTAGATCCGTACAAGGAGAGGGGACAACGATCTACACCATGCCTTGGAAACAATTTCCGGAGGTGGGAGGAGACGATTGACAGCCGGCGACAGCAAGCAGGGACCAGCGACAGGCGGCGGTTAGCTGAAGCAAGCGGTGGCGATGATGGATCAGCGAAGTCGCGGGCGAAATGATTCCATCGCGAGAGAAATCGCAGTCGGTCTCAGTCTCGGGATTTAGGTTAGAATGAACAGTCACTATCTTTATGGTTTAATAGTAAAACTCTATATATACTATGAACCGAACCAAGGAGAACCTAAACCGCAAATCGGACGAAAAAGACTTAGCATAAAACCGGTCGAAACAGCATTCATCAGGTATCAATTTGATACTCATCGAATCGACAAGTATCCTGCTGATACTCGCTGAATCGGCGATTAAGGGCAGGCGATACTCGCCGAATTGGCGATTAACAATTGATGCATGTCGAATCGGCAAAGGGGAAAGGCCGATACTTGCCGAATCTCGGTGATACACGATGAATTTAGACGATACTCACCGAACCCATTACCCATACTTGCCGAATTTCCCTTAGTCCATTCCGACTTCACTCCGGCTGTATTCACAATACGGGTCCCGGAATGAGTTACATCATGTGTAAATCATCATAGTCTTGGTCCTTCACTCATATCACATATGAGCAGGGCCAACACAAACCTAACCAACTTCTCAAGAGCTCTTATGTGCGTCCCCATAGGCTCATATTACGATCACAGTGAGGCTACATGCCTGATCACTTCTATATCATAATGGTAGAACCAACAAAATTATCTATCCTATTTCAGATAGTAAGTGGGTTAGCCTTGTTCAGTTAGTGCCAAAAAAGGGAGGGATAACTGTAGTTGTTAATCAAAATAATGTTTTAATCCAGACATGGATGGTGACGCGGTGATGAATGTGTATTGACTATCGTAAGTTAAATGACGCCACCCACAAGGACAACTTTCCCTTGCCATTCATCGATCAAATCTTAGAGCGATTTTCCGGCCATAGATTTTACTATTTTCTCGATGGTCTCACGGGGTATTTTCAAATCCCTATCTCACCCGAGGATCAGGAAAAAACTACGTTTACTTGCCCTTTCGGCACCTTCGCTTACCGAAGAATGCCGTTTGGGTTATGCAATGCGCCAGATACATTCCAAAGATGTATGATAGCTATCTTTGGAAAGTATGTGGAAAGTATTATGGAGTTATTTATGGATGATTTCTCCGTGTTCAGCGATGCCTTCGATAATTGCTTAGAAAACATAGAAAAAGTCTTAGAAAGATGCGAATAAACCAACCTCGCCCTAAATTGGGAAAAATGACATTTTATGGTAAGGGAGGGGTTAGTCTTAGGACATAAGATTTATGCCCAAGGGATTGAAGTAGATATCGCTAAGATAAAAGTAATTGAAAAGCTGCTGCCACCTATGAATGTTAAAGCTATAAGAAGTTTCCTTGGTCATGCTGACTTTTACCGCCGTTTCATAAAAGACTTCTCCAAAATCACCAAACCCCTTACTCAACTCTTAGAAAAAGATGCCCCATTTATTTTTGATGACCTTTGTCTGTCTACTTTTGAAACAATTAAAAATAAATTAATTAATGCACCAATTATGATAGCTCCAGTGTGGGACCTTCCCTTTGAGATAATGTGTGATGCGAGTAGTTTCGTGTGGGAGCCGTATTAGGTCAATGAATATCTGAAAACGTCCACCCCATTTATTACGCGAGTAAAACACTCACATCTTCACAAGAAAACTACACCACGACGGAGAAGGAACTCCTAGCTGTTGTCTTTGCCTTCGATAAATTTTGGCCATATATTACGATTTCAAAAATTATAGTTTTCACGGACCACTCGGCCCTCATATACTTACTTGCTAAGACAGATGCCAAGCTACGCCTGATACGCTGGGTCTTACTCCTCCATGAGTTTGACTTAGAAATCCATGATAAAGGGGGTGCGTGGAATTTGGCCGTTGATCATCTATCTCTCCTAAATAATCCATATATAGAAAATTTACATAAAAAAAAGTTTAATGATTTCTTCCCAGATGAAAAACTATTTTCTATTAACACTTCTCCTTCCCCCTTGTTTGCAAACATTGCCAACTATTTAGTGGCCCGGGTCCTCCCGAAGGAGTTCTCCTCTCAAAAAAAAGAAGAAATTATTTTCTAAGTTGAGGAACTATTTTTGGGAGGACCCGCATCTTTTCTGAGTTTGTGCAGACCAGGTGATAAGGAGATGTGTTTCTTTTCAAGAAGGACAAGATATTCTAAAACACATATGAAGGACCGACCGGTAGTCAATATCAAGCTGCTCGCACCGCTCACAAAGTTCTTTGCGCAGGTTTTTACTGGCCTAGCCTCTTTAAAGACGCGCACACTGTTGTGAGTAGGTGTGATAGTTGCCAACGGTCGGGCAATATTTCCAATAAAAATGAAATGCCGCAAAATTATTTCTTTGAGTGCGAAGTTTTCGACGTCTGGGGAATTGATTTTGTTGGCCCCCTTCCTTCTAGTTTCGGGAACAAAAAATTTTAGTTGCTGTAGATTATGTTTCATGATAGGATGAGGCCCAAACTCTTCCTACTAACGACTCCCGAGTCATAATTGTTTTCTTAAAAAAAATATTTTCTCGATTTGGTACTCCATGAGCCATCGTTAGTGATAGGGGTTCAAATTTCTATAACGCGTAGTTTTCTAAAAATCTTATAAAATATGGCGTGATGCATAAGCTTTCAACTGCCTACCACCACCAAACTAACGGGCATGTCGAAGTAGTGAATAGAGAGATTAAACGTATTTTAAAAAAGACTGTTTCCACTTCTAGAAAAGATTGGTCAACCAAATTATACGATGCTCTACGGGACTACCGAACATTGTACAAAACCGCCATCGGATGTACGCCGTATCAGTTAGTTTACGGAAAATCGTGCCATTTACTCGTAGAATTAGAACACCGTATTTTTTGAGCATTAAGGTTTTTAAATTTCGATCCCCACTCTGTCCACGAATTCGAAAATTTGAACTTAACGAACTCGACGAGTGGCGCTCTTATGCTTACAAAAATTACAAATTTTATAAAGAGCGGACAAAATGTTTTCACGATAAACACTTAAGGCAAACAAAAACCTTCAAACCCGACGACCAAGTTCTGTTATATAATTCACGTTTACGTTTATTTCCTGGCAAAATAATGTCACGATGGACTGGGCCGTTTTCTGTTAAAGAAGTTTTTCTGTATGACACTGTGTTAATTTCACACCCATATAGGGGTGATTTCAAAGTGAATGGGCAACGTCTTAAACTATATATTTTTGGTGGTGATGATGTCAGTCCGAACAATGTCAAGTTTCTTTTGCACGAACTTTAACTAATTGAATACAATTTATTTTTGTTAAAAAACTTTAAATTTTATTTTGGACAATATTATTTTTTTGTGTCGAGCTTAAATGACGTTTTAAACAAAGGGCTCTCTTGGGAGGCAACCCAAATTATTTTTCTATTTTCTTTATTTTACACTTTTTGCCCTGGACGGCTCCGAAAAGCTGAAACTTCTGCGATCTCCTACTCTAATGCTGCTGAATCCATCACGAAGTCTAATGAAGACATTTCAAGAAGTTCCAAAGCGCAAGCATGGGGAGTGAAATCACTCAACATTCGCGACACATAAATCCGGGAAAGTATGTGTTTTTCAATTCTGTACTTTCATTTTTTTTTAATTTCTCTCTCTCCTTCCCCTCCTTTCTCCATTGAGGACAATGTCCATTTTAAGCTTGGGGGAGTATTTCCTCCTTCTCTTGTCTTTATTTTGTTTCCTTTAAAAATATATATATAATAAAATAAAAAATCTTATATATATATATCTTAAAAATCCAAAAAAAAGAATATCCTAAAAATCTAAATAAATTGAGAATATTTCAAAATCAAAAATATATATATATACTTTTTTTTTACTTTAATAGTTTAAACGAATTTTGGTATTTTAATAGTATCCCTTACTTTTTGTTTTGTTTTTCTCAATATCCCATATAACAACTTGGCTAATTATGATCTTTCTAATCATTCTTTTTAATTATGTTTCACAAGTAAAATGTTGGTCATGCTGTGTTTCTAATTCACGGTAACATATAAATGCGAAACATTTTTCCAAAAACTCGCATTTTTATTATTGTTTCCATTCTTTATTTTCTTTACTTTCTTAAAAATCTTTCATCCACTATTTTCCTTTTTTGTCTTTGGATAATTTTTGTAATGTAAATTTTTGATTAGTGTAGTAGATGTGAATGATCCAAGTCACTTATTATTTCTATTTTCAAGATATTTTCATTAGTCTTCATTTATTATCTAGGATTTGCTTTTTGAATTTTTTCAAAGCTAATGCTTTAGATAAATTTAGAAGCATGAAAATGATTGAGGCCTCTTTTGTCTTCGTTTGAGCCTTCTTGCCAACGTAAAATTTTTTATCCCTAGTAATCGACTTTTGAGCCTTTTTCCGATTTCAATTGATAGCTCCACTTATCATTTCATTTTCACCAAAGCTAAAATTTTCCAATCTATCTAATCACACTAACCTTTTGAGATTCAATAAAAATTTTCATGATTATAATAGGGTTGTTTTGTGATATATTTGGAGAAATTCTTGAAAAATAATGTTCAAAAGAAGTGTTTACTTTTGTTTGGCTAATTTCAAAATAAAAAGAAAAATTATTTATGGTCTTTGTTTTAAAAAAAAGCGAAAGAAAAGAAAATAGAAAAGAAAAAAGAAAGAAAATATTTTATTTATGATTAAAATTTGAAATTCTTTATTTTGGTTTAGTGTGCTTTAAAGCCTTCTTGTTTATCTTTGAATTCCACTCCTAGTCATAATCCTAACCCAAACGTTTCGGTCCTAATAAGCCCTTTTGATTCATGTTTTTTAATTTTATATATTAGATAAGTAAAGAAGAAAAGTTGATTAGTAAAGTTTTGGAATTAAATTTAGATTTTTGTTATTTGGTTATATAGTTATAATGTGTCCCTTGGATCTAGTAACAACTCAATGCGCTTTTTCATTTTGTTTCTTTGCTTAAATTTATTTAAAGAATTTTGTTTAAATTTTGGATGAATAATTTTGTTAGTAAATTTTATAAATTGTTTAACCATATTTAAAGTACTTGGTTTAGGCTTACCTTTCATTTTATCCCTACTAAGAATTTCGCATGGTACTTGTGTTTAGCATAATTAGAACTTTTTGATTTGTTACTTTTATGTTAGCTTGTTTATATATCTTTGCTTGGGGACAAGCAAAGCATAATCTTGGGGGAATTTGATAATACCTTTTCTAATTTAATTTACTAGGGTAAAAGTTAGAATTTTATTACGTTAAACGTATGCAATTAGCTCATATTTACATTTTTTATATAATTATTGTTCTAACTAAGTTTATTTTATTTTTTTCAGGATTATGACACTTTCGGGTCATTTTCCACTTTTTGTACCCCAGGTCACAAGCATGTACACCAGTTCACGGGCATGTACTTTGGGAGTGCAACCCAATTTGAATAAAGCAACGGTCAGAGGACAAAATCCAGAAAAATTCAGTTAGCACGCCCTGGTCATGGCCGTGTACCATCAGACACGGGCGTGTACCTTGGGCATGGCCCGCAAGTCCACAATTTCGGCGCTGCCGTCAACTTTGACCTATCCGCTTACACGCCGCAGCCGACACGCCCCAGACATGGGCGTGTACTGGGGGCGTGTACCCCAAAGTCGCAAAATTCGGCGTTGCCCATAATTTTCCCGTGCAGCCGACACGTCGCAGTCGTCATGCCCCCAAACACGAGCGCGTACTAGGGCGTGTACCCCAAATACCAAACCAGTCTTTGGCCCACCGATTTTCAAGTTGCCGAAGTCAACGCACCTAACACACCCCCTTATCATGGGCCTGACAGGGGGACGTGACCCAGCACAAAAATTTCTTTAAATTGAGGGATTCTCCAAGTGTTTAGGGCAGATTTTGTGCCAAGGAGACGTGTTACCATTTTATTTCTTAGAGTTTTAGTCACGTTTTTACCTTAAGCTCTTCTCTCTCTCCTTCTCATTTCAAGTTTTTAGATTCCTAGTTTTCATGCAAGCCTTTGTAGTGTTTCTGTACTTCTTTTTCAAGTGTAATGATAATGCTAGCTTAGGGTTTCATTTTCATGCAAGTGTACTATTTCATCGAAGAGTATCCTCCGCTTTTAGATTAATAAAAAGTGTTCTTTTCTCTTTCTCTCTACTTAGATATTATGATGTTTTACTCTCCATCTCTCTTTCTCCCCTTCATCATGATTAACTAAATCCTCCTAGTACTCGATCTTGATGATCCGAGATTGAGTTCATTAAGTTATGACGCTTTAGTTTACTTTCTCTTTTTAAGGTTTAGGACTTCGATTTACTCTTGAAATATCATGTTTAAAGTTATATCATCGATATATAATTTCCATCTTTGTTTTCACTCTTAGCTAGTCGAGAGACTTGTAGTTTGAAGTGAACACTAAAGAGTAAAGAGAGTTGCATGGACCCCTCGAGAGTGGCATACGTTCAATCTCAAGGATTGGAGTGAAATCCAATAGCGGTGTTCACTACGTAAAATAAGCTTTAGGTATCTGATTTGGATGAGAGTTTGGTCGGACCTTCCTAAACTTAGTTGGGTACGACTTTGAGAGAAGCATGTTCAAGCTTTAGGAACCTCCGCGGTCAAGGACCTTTACCTTATTAAGTTATTGTTTATTATCGCATTTTTAATCAACTTTTGCCGAGGTGATTCTCGATCGAGTGCTTTTCTATTTCATCTTTTCAACCCCTCATTGTAATCACTTTTAGCAGCTCTTTATTTAACTGCAAGTAGTTCTCTTTTTTAGCATAAACATTTCTTTTCTTAATAGCAATTAGTTTTCTTTTAACAAACCCTATAACAATCCTTCGATAAGATAATAGTCTTCGTGTGAGTAAAATTATTCAAAAGTTCCCGGATATTTATACGACACTTATCCACTTGCTATAATTTGATAGGTATACGTGCCTTGATGGATTGCTAGTTTCGTTCTTATTTTCTTCACGATTAGTATACATCAAGCAGATCGACATCCTAAGATGTGATTAAAGAGTTCTGGTGATATAGCACGCTAGAGAGAAAACTCCGCTTTCGTGTTGATCTTTCTCCAATATCTAACCTCATCAGCACCAGTACCACTAACAATAACCTCCTACTTATTGTCACCATCGAGACATCCCACAGATCCTCACCAAAAAGATAACACTTCATACACGACTTCCATTTTTTCTAGTTAGTCGGTGTAAGCAGCTTGATTCAAAGACCCCTTGCATACCGAGCTTCCATTGCACTAACTCTGGTCACTTACTCACAGAAGAAAAAAGCAATCTGAAGGTTGATCACTGCTTAAGCCACTGTTCCCTCTGATACCATTTTAAAATTTCATATAGCAGAAAATGGGAAACCAGGCGAAAGAACACTCAAATGCCTTGAGTCAAGTAAACCGGATGCACTAAGTAGAGCAAGAATCTTGTATTATTAAAAATCTTCTTTAAAAATCTAGACAAACATGGCGAGACATTCTTGCGATTAAGCAGGAAAATAAAACTCAAAAAATATCAAGCAACGCGGACTCAGAAAGAAGCCGCCTACTTTGTTGCAACTGTTGAATGATTCCCCTCAGACCGTAGGTCGCCAGACTGCAACCTTGCCGAGCAGACTACCCATTATTCAAATGCTGAAAAGAACTCTACGCCGAACTATAAACCGCCTGACCGCGAGGTCTCCTAGTCTCTAGAATGAGCGGACTGCTGCCACAAACTAAAACAGGCTGCCTAAAGGAGGAAAACTTATTGAACAGAAGATCTAGTCGTAGAAGAGAAACTACATGGTCGCAAGCGACCTGCTGTAACCGCTGATTGTAGACGCAGAGTTTGCACCAACCTTAGAACAAAATTCCTGGCTCTTTAGTGCTATCCGCACAACCTGCACAGCAGAACCCGGTTAAACTATTCAAACCACGCGGATAGCAAAATCCAGTCTACAACAACTATTCACGAGTAGGCTTACTGTTCATTCAGTTGATATTGATGTGACATTGGGTCATATTTATAGGCACATAGAGGAGTGTGGTCACCGCCCCGCCGATAGGAACACCACCCAAGCTCGCGGCGAGCACGGAGTGTATTCGCACAAACCTACGGATACAAACTGCAGTTCGCCACGATAAGCTGGAAGCTAGCCCATCAAACACCAAGCTGGTCGGATATACAACTCTATCTGCCAGATTGCCAAGGACAAGGCTGAACATGATCACTAGCAACAACACTGCGGATACTACACAGTCCGCACACCTTGTGGACAAGGCCAAGACCGCCCAGCCCGTGGACTCCTTTCCATTATGCACACCAAGCCCACAGCCAGCACAAATCAATCCTCCCAGACCGCCAGCTCCAAAACTATTTCGCCTAACCGCAAACACTGCGGTTAACCCCTAACTGCACCACAAGAGATCAAGGGCACATGCCGACTGATCTCCCAAACTACAAAAGCAGTCCACATCAAGCGGACTCTACGAACTCAGAATGACTCCGCCCCTCCCACGGATACACCACGTAACCGCACGGTTACTCCAGGGAACTAACCAACTGCAGAACTAGTCGAACTGGCAGGTCGCCAACACCAGGCCGCAACATCAGACCTCCTAGATCGCGCGGTCTGCATGATCAACCCCCACTTTCACTTCAAAAATTTCAACATGGATTTCATTTCCTCCTAAACTATGATCAGTGCTACTTTCCCCTCCGCTCCCTGTGATGTTGTACCCAAATTTTTTTTGATGCCTTCTTCCCTTGGAAGCAATGCTGTCACTGACAGCGCCGTTCAGTAGTGAATTGTCTATTCCGCAGATAACTCTCCTAGTAGGTGACGAGGAGCCGAAGAAGCTGTCATCCTTGACTCTCCTTCTGTCATTCTCATTCTTCTTTATATTCTCAGATATCTTATGAAGCTTCTCATTAAACCTAGTGAAACCCTTTGATGAGTTGTAAATATACGCATTTTTAGTATTTTATTTAAGTAGTTTTAGAATGTTTTAGTTATTTTTCTATTATTATTTTTAATAAATATGCTTCTTTTTATAAAAACTGATCTAACTTAGTTTATTTTGATTTTCTGAATTTTTTCATAAAATAGTCAAAAATTGACCTGACACGCCCGTTTCATGCTGACTGATACGCCTGTATCACCCCTCGACGATCAACCATCGTCGACCCCAACTCTACACTCAACGCTTCATCAACCCAAGTAGGACACGGCTGTGTCCGAAGACCCGACATGGCTGTGTCAGCAACTCAATGCCTTCATCCTGTCGACACTCAATGCCACTCAACGTTGTTAGCCACTAAACGCTTTTATTGTTCACCTCTCAAAGCCACTCAACGCCTTCATCCAGTCAACACTCAACGCCACTCAATGCTATCAGCCACTCAATGCTTTTACTGTTCACCTCTTAACGCCACTAAATGCCAGCGTGTCACGCCCGTGTCCAAGCACGACACGCTTGTGTTGGACACGTGTCCCGTCCCGAAGCTTCCAGAAACAAGCTAGCTCGCCGTATTTCGCCAAGTCAAACACGGAAAATGTGACACGCCCCCCGATACGCCCGTGTTGTAGGCCGTGTCACACCCGAAATTTTTTCTATAAATAAAAAATTTCTATAAGGTCCAAGGATTCACTTTTTTGAGCCAAATTTAGTGTGTTTTGTGGGTTGCTGGGTGTGTTCCATTGCCATGTAAGGAGAACTTTCTCCACCTCTTTTTATTTTTTTCTTAGATTTGTAATAGTTCTTTTTCATCAATAAAAACATATTAGCTTTTCTCTTCTTAAATGGTTCTGGAATGAACTTGTGTGCCCACTTTGTTCTTCTTTTTATTCTCATGTTTTTCTTAGTGTTTCTCTTTATGAAAAGTGTGTGTGTGTGTATGAGTTTAACTAATTAATTTCTTCATGCTTTTAATTAGTTGTTATGTTAGATTTTATTATAGTTTTTATTTCAAAAAATGAAATGTTATTAGGATAGTTTTTCTTCAATCTTTCATGATACTTTAAAATTGTAACTTTCCCATCCTAATGAGTTTTGTAAAAGAGATTTTAAAAGTGATTTTAATTTTCTTTAAATTAGTCTTTGTTTAAGTTGTAAAACTTTTTGTCCTTGTAAATTTTATTTTACTTTTTCATCACTTTTATGAACTCTTAAGAATGAAAAAGTTATAATTTTAATTTTTGGGCACCTTTGATTTTAACTTTAATTTCCAAATACTTTTGCTCTTTTTATTTTTATTTCATCTTTTTATGTGTTTTTAACAAATTCTAAGAATAGAAAAGTAGTTGTTTTAATTTTTAGGTAACTTTCATTTTGTTTTTAATTTGTGTGTGTGAGTGTATGAGTTAGGTTTTAATTTTGTTCTTTTAAATTTCATGTTTTGTGTGTGAGTTTATGAGATAATTTTTCATGCTTTATTTTATTGCTTTCTTTCAATTATGTAGAGTGTGTGAGTGTATGAGATAAATTTTCATGCTTTATTTTAACGCTTTCTTCAATTATGTAGAGTGTGTGTGTGTAAGAGATAATTTTATTGCTTTCTTTCAATCATGTAGAGTGTGTGCGTGTGCGCATTTATTTCCGCCTACTCGTTAAGAGTTAAATGACGTGTTTTCATTTACCGCCTACTCATTCGGGTAGGACTTGTCATTTACCATCTAGTCATTTGAGTGGGACTTGTACACACATTTATTTTCGCCTACTCGTTAAGAGTTAAATGGCGTGTTTTCATTTCCCGCCTACTCATTCGAGTAGGACTTGTCTTTACTTTATTTATGGTTTTGAAGTGTGCGTGAGTTCTCGTTTTAGTTAGCTTTTCAATTTTTCTAACGTTGTGTTGTTTATGTTTTCTTCTTATAATCTTTTAGTGTTTAGTCTCGAACTCGCGCCTTATTAAAACTATAAAGCCGTCCCATACTGATGAGTGGCTTATCATTATTAGCCCTTGGCATCGAAGAGCATTGAGACATATAAAATGATTTGAAATAATTAAAGTTCTTTATTTTCATTTTAATTTAAGGAATTAAGGTTTGCCCCGGGTTAATGACGCGTATGACCACATAATCAATGAGTGGGCTCTATTTCCGTTATCCATATGCTAGCTTGCTGAGAGGCCGTGCGTATGGACCGATCCCCCTTGGGTAAATAAAAATGCGTACATACCCTCGAGAGAGGAGAAACGTAGTCTTATCGGATTGGGTTCCCCACCCAATAGCAGAGTTCTTAACGTAAAGCGGGCATTAAGAGGAATCCTTCGTCGGACTAACGTTCGGTTGAATAGTCTTAGCGTTCAGGTGAGCAATATTCCTAGAGATAAGTGCGCTCATACTTTTGGAACCTCCACGACCAAGTTGCCTTTTATTAATTTGAAAATTAAGTTCAATAATTATCAAGAATTATTTTAGTATTAATCAGATTCGATGCCGAGCGTTAACCCTTCATCGAATAATCTAGTAATTTTTAGCTTTCTTTTATTTTCGTTGTTAGTGACAAACAAAAATCCACCTTACTTTCAGTAAAATAATAGTCCTCTTGGAGGAGTAGGAATAATCAACCCGACCCCGAGAACAATACGACCTCGGTATTCTACTGAATATCGAGTATTACAGGCGATAAGTGCACTTGCCTCCTTTTGTTATAAACTTCGATTTTCTAGCAAGTCCGCGACGGTCGACTCATCGAACCAACCACCCCAATAATAGTCTGCTCGCGGGCCCACCAAGTTTTTGGCACTATTGCCGGGGAGCAACCTCGTTGTTATTTCGAATCTGTGAATCTATTACTTTTACTTTATTTTCATATAAAAACCAAAAAAATAAAAAAATATTTTTACTTAAAAACAACAAAAAAAATTCCCCTTATCTTAATTATCTTTATTTCTGTTTTTTTAGGGTGTCTGACCCGTAGAAAGCCTTCAGATTCTGAATCTTTTGATTTTGATCCTGAGATTGACTGCACCCTTGCACGCATTAGATCTCAACGCCAAGATCAAACTTTAGAACCCGAAGTATCTATCGGAGAACCCCCCTGCTATTTTTATGGCTGACCATGTTCCAAATGTGGCCGCGGAGTGTACAATGTCTTACTACGCCTGACCAAATTTGGACGATACCGGGTCGAGTGTTATTCGCCCTACGGTGGTGAATAACAATTTTGAAATAAAGTCAAGTGTAATCCAAATGATCCAAAATTCTATACAGTTCGATTGACTACCAGATGAGGACCCTAATGTCCACTTGTCCAACTTTTTGGAGATTTGCGACACGTTCAAAATTAATGGCGTCACTGATGACGCAATTCGTCTGCGCTTATTTCCCTTCTCCATCAAATCCAAAGCCAAGGCGTGATTGAATTCCCTCCCGTGAGGATGTATCACCACTTGGGCTGAATTGATGGAATGGTTCCTAACGAAGTACTTTTCGCCCGCAAAAACTGCAAAGTTGCGGGCGGACATTTCTTCGTTTGTGTAAAATAATTCTGAGTCTCTATATGAGACTTGGGAACGGTTTAAGGAATTCTTCCTTCGTTGCCGGCACCACGCACTGCCAACGTGTGCAGGTACAAATTTTTTATAAAGGCCTTAATTTCCAAACGTGTCAAATGATAGACGCGGCTGTCGGGTGCACCCTTAATAATAAGACCCCTGAGGCTACCCTGACTTTATTCGAAGAGATGGCTATGAATGCCTATCAATGGAACGTCCCGCGGGGACGCCTGTCACAACCCGCATTTTTCCCAACAATTTAATTATATCAGAGCAAGGGGAAAATATGCGTCGTGATGCCACGCCGTGCAGGGGATAACTACAGACGTTCAGGCAAGACTCCAAACTCTACAATTCTAATAGAAAACATAAATGGTTATGAATAAAATCCAGTTTAAGTTATGATGGTAGCCGTATCCCTCGACTTAGTGAATCATCTAGTTCACGATTTAAAAATATAAATTATACGCTTGTGGAAAATACTTATTTAAATTGACTCTAATATCCTACATAAGTATAAATGTCCCCGAGGAACAACTCATACAATGCAAACCCTAGATTTTTAATAAGGGTAGGAAAGTCTTTACGCTAAATAGAAAGTAGTGGCTTAGTTTTGAAGGAGATGATAAGTATGCTTTACTAATAGTAGGGTTTTATAGGTCAAAATACCTAACATGCAGTCCTAGCAAGGAATCATCCCAGAGAGCAAGTTATCTAAATCAAAACATAAGAAACTACTACAACCAGCAAGTGTCAAAAATCAACAATTCCTGTGGGCGTCAACAACCTGACACGAACCCACAGTATTAGGTATGTCTGAACTAAGGAAAACAACTAAAAAGACAAACTACCTCGCTATGGCGAGGTGCAAAACCACAGCCAACACTGCTGCTCAGAAAACCAAAACTAGCTCCACTATCTACTACTGCTCTGAACCTGAGGCATTCCAAAAAAACCAGAACACCTCAGTAAGAAGGTACAAGTAGTGGCAAGAAAATAAATAAAGTAAACAAATGAACAAGGTCGAAAGGGGTACCAACCCAGGACCCAAAGTACTGAAATAAGGTACAAAACAAAATTAGAGAAATAGAACTTACGTGAATCGTCACGTACAACCAATCATGCCAGATACCCAAGGCAGGGGGAAAACAAAGGCATGAGTAAATCATAAGAAAGAAACTCAAAAAAAACAACTTTATTAGCCGCGTGTGGTCAACTCTATCTAAACAGGCAGGGTGCTCACTAATAAGGACACACCCCTCACAGATGTTAAAATCCGTCTAATTGCGGGGGAGACTTATACACTCCACTAGTCGCCGCAGGATGCCCAACCACCAATAGAGTTGCACGACCACTAATAAAGGAAAACAAACCTTGCGGTCAGTGGATTTGCCCACAAACACCCGCAAGAACGAGTCACTAGGAAATAAATCACAGGATTTGGCACATCGGATTCTACTCGATATATTCTAGGTTAAAAACACGGTTGATCAACCTCTAGAAACGATTTACGACCCTAGGTAATTTCTAACGCGATAAATAGGGCGATAAAAGCCCACAATAAAACCCTACATCGCATTTCTACAACTCCACAAGACGAGATTTTTCATGCCAAAAACTAAATAAAAACCAAGAAAACTCATAAGGAAGACTCAACAAGCATACTAAACCGAATCTCAAAAGTGCACAAGGATTGAGAACTAAAGTTTAACCGTTACCATCGAAATCGGACGAGAGGGAAGGAGGGAAAACCACTACTTGCCTTGGTTGCACCGGAAACGTTCTCTGAATCGTTCCACGCCGTAGATCGGGTCAAAAGAACTCAGGAGAAGTAGAAATCTAAACAACAATGGCGGAAAAGGGGTTAGGGCCGAAAAACCCTAACAAGAAAACTCATGGAAAGAGGAAGAAATTACCACGATAGCGTAGCTCTCGGTGAGAGCTTTCCGGATCTACGATCGGTTGAAGATTCCGAGCACCGGAGCTCCGTCGGCGGCCACCGGAAGATTCACGAAGTGGAGAAACTTATCTCTCGCCTCTGGTCTGGTTCGGAATAGAAGTATCGGAGAAGATGAAGTTATATCCTAATAACCTAAGAGAAAAGTATATATATAGTTTTTTTTTCTTTTATAAAAATTTCAACTTAAAAGGGACAGCCTCGAAAATATCAAAAATAGGCATCTAAGATGGCTTCAAATCGAAAAGTGCACAACATGAAAGTTGTAGATCTCGTCGAGACGAACAAAATTCATGTTGATCATTTTTTTATACGATGCCGTTTTGACCATCAAAACGGCACTCTAATGCTGACAGGAATGGACTACTCGAGTGGCAGCATACATACTCGAGTAGAAGCATACATACTCGAGTAGAAGCATACATACTCGAGTAGAATCATACATACTCGAGTAGGAGTTCAAATATACTCGAGTAGGAGTCCATATACTCGAGTAGGAGTTCAATATACTCGAGTAGAAGTCTATATACTCGAGTAGGAGCACCATACACGAGTTCCAGCAGAATAAACGAGAATAAGGGTTCAAGATGACCTCAAATCGAAAAGTGGTCAACATGAAAGTTGTAGATCCCGTCGAGACGAACAAATTTCATGTTGACCATTTTTCCATACCACTCCTATTTGACCCTCTAAATAGCGCCCGAACACCGACATAAAAAATAATAATAATAAAAATGATCGAGATAAAGGCTTGAACTCTCGAGATTTACATAGAAACTTGCCAAAATACGTATAGGACTCGAGAAAACAACTAGGATCGATTAGAGTCAAAGGGAGAACGCTCGAGGAGAAAATTGACGGGATGAACCCAACAACGAATTCGAAACCTAAATCCGACGAGCCATTCCTGAGATAAAAATTTCCAAATACAATGACATAAATACTCAAAACTTCAATCGCGCGCAGAGACTCCAAAAAATGCTCGGATTGCGACGAAACTTGACGAGCAAGTTTAAAATTATTCAACTTAAACCTCATAGAAATATTTTCTGATTTCGACAAAAATCCAAGAAATTGGCCGACTCGACCGAACGGACGCGAAAATGCCTTATCGGCGATGCGCCGTCAACCCGACGATAAAAGTAACGCCATGACGTCATAAATATGACGATACCAAAACCAAACAAAATCATCGAAAAAATTAGGGGCGTTACAGTCACTCCCCCTAAAAAGAAGTTTCGTCCCGAAACTTATTATAAATCCAAAATCTAACAAAAACGAAGAAATCAAACACAACCTAAAACATATAAACATACCAGAACTAGGCGAAGAGGTGCGGATGAGATTCTCTCATCGCTGATTCTAACTCCCTCGTCACGCTCTCGACGTCCTGGTTTCTCCAAAGAACTTTGACCATAGGAATGGTCTTCCTCCGCAACACTCGATCTAGAGATTCCAAAACGCGGATAGGCTCTTCCACATACGAAAGATTGGGCTGAATCTGGGGCACCGAATCAAGGACTTGACGACCATTACGAACACACTTCCGCAACTGGCTCACATGGAACACATCATGGACACCAGGGAAAGTAGCAGGCAAATCCAGCCGATAAGCTGACACTCCGATGCGCTCCAGAATTTGAAAAGGTCCCACATACCGGGGATCCAACTTGTGGTTCCTTCCAAATCTTTTAACACCTGGCATCGGAGAGACCTTCAGAAAAACCAAGTCCCCAACAGCAAACTCCAGATCGACCCTTCGTCGATTAGCATATTTCTCATAACGCTCTTGTGCTACATGGAGTTTCTCACGAATATGAGTTACAGCACAATTCATCTCCTCAAGGGCTTCCGGACCTAGCAACGGCCTCTCACCAACTTCAGCCCAAAACAAGGGAGTTCTACAACGCCTCCCATATAAGGCCTCAAACGGGGCCATCTGCAGACTCTCTTGATAGCTATTATTGTAAGCAAATTCCATGAGTCTGAGACGCTCATCCCAAGCACCACCATGATCCAAAATATAACACCTGATCATATCTTCTACAATCTGATTCACTCTTTCCGTCTGACCATTCGTCTGCGGATGATAGGCGGTGGAATACCTTAAATCAGTACCCAACCCCTCTTGTAAACTCTTTCAAAAAACGAGACATAAATCTGGAGTCTCGATCTGACACGATGCTGACAGGTACACCATGTAATCTAATAACTTCTTCAAGATATAATTCAGCGATCCTTTTCATAGAATACCCAATCTTAAATGGCACAAAGTGAGCACACTTAGTCAGCCTTTCGACTATCACCCAAACCAAATCGTGCCCACGGGGAGATTTTGGTAGACCGGTAATGAAATCCATTGATATACTCTCCCACTTCCATTGTGGAATATCTAGCGGTGTCAGTTTACCACCAGGCCTCCTATGATCTGCCTTAATACGCTGACACGTGTAACATTCTGACACAAACTTAGCTATATCACCCTTCATTCCCGACCACCAAACAATTTGCTTTAGATCTTTATACATTTTGGTGGATCCAGGATGATAGGAAACACTGGAACCATGAGCTTCTTGACAAATCTTAGCCCGAATGTCACCAATGGCCGGGATACAAAATCTACCTCGATATTTCAGAGTACCTAACTCATCCAAAGAAAAATCAGGTAACTCTCCTTTCTCAGTTCTAACCCAGAGGTGCAGCAAATCAGGATCATCCTTCTGGTGCACTCTAGTAAGGGAAATCCAAGAGGGCTCTTCTGCTTCCAAACTGGAAGGCATCGAACTACTCCCAACTTCAATGTCCATTAACAAGAATTCTTCCACCAGGGATTGCACAGATAAATTGAAGATTTCAGCTGTCTTCCTACTCAAAGCATTGGCTACTACATTAGCCTTTCCCGGGTGATAAAGGATCTCCACTTCATAATCAGCCACATACTCTAACCACCTACGCTGGCGCAGATTTAATTCTTTTTGAGTGAATACGTACTTCAAACTCTTATGGTCTGTGTAGATCTTGCACATCGCACCGTACAATAAATGTCTCCAAAGTTTTAACGCATAAATCACTACAGCAAACTCTAAATCATGTGTGGGATAGTTTCTTTCGTGAACTTTTAATTGTCTTGATCCGTATGCGATCACCTTTCCTTCTTGCATCAAAACACAACCAAGTCCAATGTGTGATGCATCCACATACACTGCATACTCAAGTCCTTCAGTAGGCAGAGTTAAAACTGGAGCAGTACACAATCTCTTTTTCAATTCTTGGAAGGCTTCCTCACACTTATCGCTCCAAATGAACGCGGTGTTCTTCTGGGTAAGTTTAGTTAGAGGGGAAGACAACACAGAGAACCCTTCCACGAATCTTCTATAATAACTGGCCAGACCTAGAAAGCTCCTAATCTCCTTAGGAGTAGAAGGTCTCTTCCATTCCATCACAGCAGAAATCTTTGTTGGGTCTACAGAAATACCGTCCTTGCCCACCACATGGCCAAAAAAGGACACATGGGGTAACCAGAATTCACACTTACTCAACTTAGCGTAGAGCTTGTGCTCCCTCAGGATTGACAAAACTAAGAGCAAGTGTTTAGTATGCTCCTCAACACTGCAGGAATACACGAGGACGTCATCTATGAACACAATAACGAAATGGTCCCAGTAATCCTTGAACACTCTATTCATTAAATCCATGAACGCCGAGGGTGCATTTGTCAGTCCAAAGGACATCACCAAGAACTCAAAATGCACATGCCGAGAACGAAAAGCTGTCCGGGGTACATCAGCCTCACGGACTCTCAACTAGTGGTAGCCTGAACGAAGATCAATCTTCGAAAACACAGTGCATCCCCACAATTGATCAAATAGGTCATCAATCCGAGGCAACGGATATCGGTTCTTTATGGTTACCTTATTTAACTCTCGATAATCTATGCAGAGCCTCATAGAACCCTCTTTCTTTTTAACGAACAAAACAGGAGCACCCCAAGGTGAAGAACTCGGTCTAATAAAACCACACTGCAGCAACTCATCCAGCTGAGCGCGCAACTCTTCTAACTCTCGCGGAGCCATGCGGTAAGGTGCCTTAGCAATAGGGCGAGTACCTGGCTCGAGGTCTATCACAAACTCGACCTCTCTTTCAGGAGGAAGTCCTGGAAGACTATCAGGAAAGACATCTGGATACTCTTGCACCACCGAGACATCCTCAAGACGTGGTGTAACAAAAGCTGATTCCAAAGCCGATAGAGAAACAACATATGCCTCACAACCAGACTCTAAAGCTCGACAAGCACGTACTGCAGAAATAAGGAGGGAACTCTTGCCTTGAGAACCATAGACACTCATAGGTTGGCCGTTGCCCATCTTGAAATCCAGCCGCTTAGCCTTGCATTGGATGACTGCATCATACTTGGACAACCAGTCCATGCCCAAAATCACGTCAAAGTCTACCAGATCCAATACCATCAAATCCGCAAAAGCTAGAAAATCGCCTAGACAAATAAGGCATCTCTGAATTCCTCGACTTGATGTCACTAGATTTCTAGAAGGAAGCTTGACGTTGAAGGAATCTTCTAATTGATCCACGCTCAAACGATGTTTATCTACAAAACTCTGCGCCACGAAAGAATGGGTGGCACCCGAATCGAAAAGGACGCGCGCCCACCTGTTCCGCACCTTAAACTCCCCTATAATCGTAGCATACGTAACTAAACGAACGAAAACTACCACAAACAAGGAGAGTAAAAATCAAGTTAGAATCTAACCTGATATCACTTGGGTAGAGGTCTGAGCTTCCTCTCTAGTAACCACGTTTAACTTTCCTTTTCCTTTGTCCTGGTTTGGTGGCGGCGGTAGAGCTCGGAGTGGGGTAGGCTGCAATGGGGGCTGAGCCTGAGGGCATGCAGACTTCTGGTGTCCCTTCTGTCCGCACTGGAAATAAGTTCTATCCTTCAACCAGCAACGACTCACGTCATGACCCTTCCTTGAACAAAATGAGCACACCAGCTCTCCCTTGTGTACGCCTTGAATGGCGAGCACCTGCTGCTTCTTCAGGGTAGCGGTCCTCTTGAAACACCTTTCGTACGGGTGGCCAGATCGACCACAGAAACTGCATATCTCTCCACCTTTCTTTTTCGAAGGAGGGCCAGATGCCCTAGAGCTTCCGTCTTCGGTACCTTTCCTCTTATCTTTTCTCGCTGCAGCTCCTCGATTCTTGGCATTTTCAATCGCCTCAACCTTCAGTGCGGCTTCCACTGCCTCTGCAAAATTCTCCGCTCTATAAGCACATGCCAACTGCTGGACATCGCTTCTTAGTCCTCCAAGGAATCGCTTCACTCTACCATCCTCCGAAGCTACTTAATCTGGAGCAAATCTACTCAACTTGCTAAACTCAATCTCGTACTAGCTCATCGTGAGCTGTCTCTTTTTCAGGTACAGGAAGTTATTCATCAGGCGGTCCTGCTCGACCGAGGGTAGAAACTTTTTCAGCAGCATCTTCTTGAAAGACTCCCAAGAACAACCTTCCTTCAAACTCTCTTTTTCACGAATCCACCAGTTCTTTGCCAATCCTTTTAACTGGTAGGCCCCAATCATTACCTTCTGGGCTTCTACAATCCCCGAATATGAAAACATCTCCTCGATAGAGATGATCCAATCATCTAAAACCATAAAGTCTGCACTTCCGTCATAGGTAGGAGGCCCCAGCCGCTGGAAGTGTGAAATAAAATTCATCTCTGGTGGTAGAGTCACCGGGGGCACTAGAGGGGCAGGGGTATCAGGTACAACTTGATCCACAATAGGGTCTTGCACTAACGGTTGCTGCACAGGGGCGACAGACAAAAAGGATTCCATTTTTGATTGCATCGCAAGCACTTGCCTTGACAGAGCCTCGTTGCTCTGACGTAGACTCTCGATCAACGCATCACTTTGCGCACCTGACGACTCACCCTCCGACTGGGGAGTCGACCTCATTGCAGGACGCTTAGGCGGCATTTCTAAAAGGGTAACAAACGATCACTCAATTAAAATCCTAGATTACGACTAGGACAAACAAAACTAGTTCAGACCATACTTGAAAGACACTTGCTAAAGCTGTCACTTGCTCTGGGATTATATGATGATGATATGTCCTACTCAGGATGATATCTTATCATCTTATTGACTCATGTGCCTATGATATGAATGCATGAATCCTTTACTCTTATTTAAAATCATGTGTGTATATATGTCATCAAGTAAATCTTTAGCTTGGCATGTTGTGCTTATGTTATGTTATGCTATGCATGTGGTGCTATGAATTCTATAAAAGGCCTTAATGCATGTTATGAGCGGCGTACACATGCAATGTTATGCATCCCATACTACATAATATTGCATGCAACGAAAAGAAAACGTGCTAATGAGCATTCAAGTGGTGAGGTTATGCATCCCATACTACATAACCCTCACATGTTGCCATCTATGGTGGATCCATATACAAACACATATTATGCATCCCATACTACATAATATGCCCCGTATACTTCTAATCATGCTTATGAGTGTAGTGTTCATGCTTCAGCCAAGACATATTGATGACACATCGGTGTGTGTATGACATGACACTAAACAACTAACACTAACAAGGGAAGGTTGCCCGACCAATTGTCAAGCAACCACCCTCTGATACCAACTGTCACAACCCGCATTTTTCCCAACAATTTAATTATATCAGAGCAAGGGGAAAATACGCGTCGTGATGCCACGCCGTGCAGGGGATAACTGCAGACGTTCAGGCAAGACTCCAAACTCTACAATTCTAATAGAAAACATAAATGGTTATGAATAAAATCTAGTTTAAGTTATGATGGTAGCCGTATCCCTCGGCTTAGTGAATCATCTAGTTCACGATTTAAAAATATAAATTATACGCTTACGGAAAATACTTATTTAAATTGACTCTAATATCCTACATAAGTATAAATGTCCCCGAGGAACAACTCATACAATGCAAACCCTAGATTTATAATATGGGTAGGAAAGTCTTTACGCTAAATAGAAAGTAGTGGCTTAGTTTTGAAGGAGATGATAAGTATGCTTTACTAATAGTAGGGTTTTATAGGTCAAAATACCTAACATGCAGTCCTAGCAAGGAATCATCCCAGAGAGCAAGTTATCTAAATCAAAACATAAGAAACTACTACAGCCAGCAAGTGTCAAAATTCAACAATTCCTGTGGGCGTCAACAACCTGACACGAACCCACAGTATTAGGTATGTCTGAACTAAGGAAAACAACTAAAAAGACAAACTACCTCGCTATGGCGAGGTGCAAAACCACAGCCAACACTGCTGCTCAGAAAACCAAAATTAGCTCCACTATCTGCTACTGCTCTGAACCTGAGGCATTCCAAAAAAAACAGAACACCTCAGCAAGAAGGTACAAGTAGTGGCAAGGAAATAGATAAAGTAGACAAATGAACAAGGTCGAAAGGGGTACCAACCCAGGACCCAAAGTACTGAAATAAGGTACAAAACAAAATTAGAGAAATAGAACTTACGTGAATCGTCACGTACAACCAATCATGCCAGATACCCAAGGCAGGGGGAAAACAAAGGCATGAGTAAATCATAAGAAAGAAACTCAAAAAAACAACTTTATTAGCCGCGTGTGGTCAACTCTATCTAAACAGGCAGGGTGCTCACTAATAAGGACACACCCCTCACAGATGTTAAAATCCGTCTAATTGCGGGGGAGACTTATACACTCCACTAGTCGTCGCAGGATGCCCAACCACCAATAGAGTTGCACGACCACTAATAATGGAAAACAAACCTTGCGGTCGGTGGATTTGCCCACAAACACCCGCAAGAACGAGTCACTAGAAAATAAATCACAGGATTTGGCACATCGGATTCTACTCGATATATTCTAGGTTAAAAACACGGTTGATCAACCTCTAGAAATGATTTACGACCCTAGGTAATTTCTAACGCGATAAATAGGGCGATAAAAGCCCATAATAAAACCCTACATCGCATTTCTACAACTCCACAAGACGAGATTTTTCATGCCAAAAACTAAATAAAAACCAAGAAAACTCATAAAGAAGACTCAACAAGCATACTAAACCGAATCTCAAAAGTGCACAAGGATTGAGAACTAAAGTTTAACCGTTACCATCGAAATCGGACGAGAGGGAAGGAGGGAAAACCACTACTTGCCTTGGTTGCACCAGAAACGTTCTCTGAATCGTTCCACGCCGTAGATCGGGGCAAAAGAACTCAGGAGAAGTAGAAATCTAAACAACAATGGCGGAAAAGGGGTTAGGGCCGAAAAACCCTAACAAGAAAACTCACGGAAAGAGGAAGAAATTACCACGATAGCGTAGCTCTCGGTGAGAGCTTTCCGGATCTACGATCGGTTGAAGATTCCGAGCACCGGAGCTCCGTCGGCGGCCACCGGAAGATTCACGAAGTGGAGAAACTTATCTCTCGCCGCTGGTCTGGTTCGGAATAGAAGTATCGGAGAAGATGAAGTTATATCCTAATAACCTAAGAGAAAAGTATATATATAGTTTTTTTTTCTTTTATAAAAATTTCAACATAAAAGGGACAGCCTCGGAAATATCAAAACTAGGCATCTAAGATGGCTTCAAATCGAAAAGTGCACAACATGAAAGTTGTAGATCTCGTCGAGACGAACAAAATTCATGTTGACCATTTTTTGATACGATGCCGTTTTGACCATCAAAACGGCGCTCTAACACTGATAGGAATGGACTACCCGAGTGGAAGCATACATACTCGAGTAGAAGCATACATACTCGAGTAGAAGCATACATACTCGAGTAGAATCATACTTACTCGAGTAGGAGTTCAAATATACTCGAGTAGGAGTCCATATACTCGAGTAGGAGTTCAATATACTCGAGTAGAAGTCTATATACTCGAGTAGGAGCACCATACACGAGTTCCAGCAGAATAAACGAGAATAAGGGTTCAAGATGACCTCAAATCGAAAAGTGGTCAACATGAAAGTTGTAGATCCCGTCGAGACGAACAAATTTCATGTTGACCATTTTTCCATACCACTCCTATTTTACCCTCTAAATAGCGCCCGAACACCGACACAAAAAATAATAATAATAAAAATGGTCGAGATAAAGGCTTGAACTCTCGAGATTTACATAGAAACTTGCCAAAATACGTATAGGACTCGAGAAAACAACTAGGATCGATTAGAGTCAAAGGGAGAACGCTCGAGGAGAAAATTGACGGGATGAACCCAACAACGAATTCGAAACCTAAATCCGACGAGCCATTCCTGAGATAAAAATTTCCAAATACAATGACATAAATACTCAAAACTTCAATCACGCGCCGAGACTCCAAAAAATGCTTGGATTACGACGAAACTTGACGAGCAAGTTTAAAATTACTCAACTTAAACCTCATAGAAATATTTTCTGATTTCGACAAAAATCCAAGAAATTGGCCAACTCGACCGAACGGACGCGAAAATGCCTTATCGGCGATGCGCCGTCAACCCGACGTTAAAAGTAACGCCATGACGTCATAAATATGACGATACTAAAACCAAACAAAATCATCGAAAAAATCAGGGGCGTTACAACGCCCGATGTCGGCGGCTGGCCTTTTTGAAGTGGATGCCACTGCTCTGTTAACTCTTCAAGTTGAAAGGTTAACAAAGCAGGTGGCAGAGATGACTAATGCCTCCTCCACTCCGCCTTATTTTATTCCCCTAACGTCTACATGAGTGAAGAGTTTGTGGACTTCTTAGGAAATTCGGGTCGCCCTTCCTTCAAAACCAATAACAACCCTTATAGTAATAACTATAATCCGGTAGGAGGAATCACCCCAATTTCTCTTGGAGCAACCCGAACAATGCGTTGCGTCCCCCTACTTCTTCTGCGCCCATATTTTTTCACCTCCTCTTCCGAAACCTTCGGCGGTTGAGGAAATTTTTTACAAATATGTCGTATCAAATGAGTCCAATATCCGGAATATAATCGGAACGCTAAAAAATTTTAGAATTACAGGTTGGACAGTTGACGTGACTCATGTCGGAACGCGCGCAGGGGCACTGCCAGGGAATACGGAGCCCAACCCACGGGAGAACCTCAATGCTATAACCCTCTGTATCGGTAAGGAGGTGGTCGATCCAAAACGGATCGATCCTCAGGATTTCTAAATGGGCTTCCCCGAACACATATCAGAGACGTTTCTACCCTCAGTCTTTCTTTTTGTACATATAGCATTTATTTTTTCTCGTTCCGCATACTTATCTTACAAAATTGGGGACAATGTTGAAACTAAGTATGAGAGTGTTTTCGTTTTTCCCTGCTTTCTTTTTGCACTTCTCATATTTGCACTTATATTTCCAAAACAAAAAGGAAAGAAAAAAGAAAAACAAAACTAAATCAAAAAATTATAAAACAAAAAAATTCCAAAAATATTTTGTTTTACTTTGTAAATATTTTTTGTAGATAAATTTTTGTAAATATTCTTTTCTCTTTCCCCTCTCCCCTTTTCTCTCCCATCCTTGTAAATAACTTCTCTTTTTCTCTCAATTTTTGTAAATAGAATGAAAATTTTCTTAAAAATACAAAAAAATTGCAAAACTTAAAAATCTAAATTTTATTTTATTTTCGCATTTTCCTTTCTTTAGTATGTATATATTAAAGAAATAAATACAAAATACAAAAAAAGATAATAACTTTAAAAATTCAAAAAAAAATATTTTATAAAATAAATAAATTAAATATACCATTCTTAATTTTCTTGCTATCCAAATTTTTTTTTTTGTTTATTTATATGTGAATTTTATTAATTTTTTGTTCACTATTCATTTGTTAATTATAGATTGAAAAAATTTAAATAACTGGGGTTAAGTTTTAAAAAATTATTATGCTTTATTAAAAACAGCGAACTTATTTTAGGCACTACTTCTAATTTTTCATAGATAGGAGCACGTGTATCATGTTAGAAAATAACGACTATAGAATTCAATTATGCTTACTTTTAGCTTTCTGAAAAATTAGAATGTCAATTTATAAAGGTTGCTCTCAAAAAAATTTAGTGGCTCAAAATCTTTTTTTCTTTTCTTCCCCTTATTTATCATGTCCAACTTGGCTTGATGAAAATTTTACCCTTAAAAGATCTTATGTCAATGAGAATAATATTTCGTTCTGTAAACATAGACACCCAATAATTTAAAAAGATTATATATTATGGAGTAAGAGGATAAAATTCATTACTCCACATATACATTGAGTTAATTTTTTTATTATGATGTTGAAAAAGAAAAAAATCATATTAGGAAAATAAGATTTCATTTTCCTAACAATCCAAAAGAAAAAAATGGAGGTTCGAGAAAAAAATTTTCCTCGCCTCAAAATCCAAGCCACTTCATAAAGCGCCAAACAACCTTAGCCAATTTCACGACTCTAGAATAAATTCAAAAATCTTTTTGAGAGCATAATTTGTAAATTGCATTATTTCTCGTAAAACTCCTATAAGCTAAAGTTCATATAATTCCAAACTATTTTTGTTAATCTAACCATTACAATTATTGCTTTCTATTTGATTATATCAAGAAGTCTTTTGGACAAAACTTTTGCTCTATTTAAATCATCTACATAATTTTAGGACTTAACTCTTATACCCCGTATATTTATTTAGATCTCTCTTATAATTAATTAAGCGGTAGCGAAACTTAGAGTTCTATTTATTCCTTATAAGTTCACCTCAAACTTTTGCTCTGGAATAGCAAAAGCTAAAGTATGAGGGTATTTGATGAGTTGTAAATATACACATTCTTTAGTATTTTTTTAAGTAGTTTTAGAATGTTTTAGTTATTTTTATGTTATTTTTCTTTAATAAATATGTTTTTTTTGTAAAAACTGATCTAACTTAGTTTATTTTGATTTTCTGAAATTTTTCAGAAAATGGTCAAAAATTAATCTGAGATGCCCTTTTCATGCTGATCGACACGCCCGTGTCGCCCCTCGACAATCAACCATCGTCGACCCCAACTCGACACTCAACGCTTCATCAACCTGAGCAGGACACGCCCGTATCCGAAGACCCGACACGATCGTGTCAGCCACTCAACGCCTTCATCCAGTCGACACTCAACACCACTCAATGCTCTCAGCCACTCAACGATTTTACTATTCACCTCTCAACGCTACTCAATGCCTTCATCCATTCGACACTCAATGCCACTCAATGTTGTCAGCCACTCAACACTTTTACTGTTCACTTCTCAACGCCACTCAATGCCATTAACTCGACACTCAACGCCAGCGTGTCACACCTGTGTCCAAGCATGAGACGCCCGTGTCGGACACGTGTCCCGTCCCGAAGCTTCTATAAATAAGCCAGCTCGCCGGATTTCGCCAAGTCAAACACGGCAACTTTGACACGCCCCCCGACACGCCCGTGTTATTGGTCGTGTCACATCCGAAATTTTGTCTATAAATAAAAAATTTCTATAAGGTCAAAGGGTTCACTTTTTGGAGGCAAATTTAGTGTGTTTTGTGGGCTGCTTGGTGTGTTCCATTGCCATGTAAGGAGAACTTTCTCCCCCTCTTTTTATTTTTGTCTTAGCTTGGTAATAGTTCTTTTTCATCAATAAAAACATGTTACTTTTCTCTTCTTCAATGGTTTTGGAGTGAACTTGTGTGCCCACTTTGTTCTTCTTTTTATTCTCATGTTTTTCTTAGTGTTTCTATTTATGAAAAGTGTGTGTGTGTGTGTGTGTATGAGTTTAACTAGTTAATTTCTTCATGCTTTTAATTAGTTGTTATGTTAGATTTTATTATAGTTTTTATTTCAAAAAATGAAATGTTATTAGGATAGTTTTTCTTCAAGCTTTTATGATACTTTAAAATTATAACTTTTCTATCCTAATGAGTTTTGTAAAAGAGATTTTAAAAGTGATTTTAATTTTCTTTAACTTTGTCTTTGTTTAAGTTGTAAATCTTTTTGTCCATTTAAATTTTATTTTTACTTTTTCATCACTTTTATAAACTCTTAAGAATGAAAAAGTTATAATTTTAATTATTGGGCACCTTTGATTTTAACTTTAATTTCCAAAAAAATTTGCTCTTTTTATTTTTATTTCATCTTTTTATGTGTTTTTAATAAATTCTAAGAATAGAAAAGTAGTTGTTTTAATTTTTAGGTAACTTTCATTTTATTTTTAATTTGTGTGTGTGAGTGTATGAGTTAGGTTTTAATTTTGTTCTTTTAAATTTCATGTTATGTGAGTTTATGAAATAATTTTTCATATTTTATTTTATTGCTTTCTTTCAATTATGTGGAGTGTGTGAGTATATGAGATAAATTTTCATGCTTTATTTTATTGCTTTCTTCAATTATATAGAGTGTGTGTGTGTAGGAGATAATTTTATTGCTTTCTTTCAATTCATGTAGAGTGTGTGCGTGTGCGCATTTATTTTCGCATACTCGTTAAGAGTTAAATGGCGTGTTTTCATTTACCGCCTACTCATTCGAGTAGGACTTGTCATTTACCGTCTACTCATTTGAGTGGGACTTGTACACGCATTTATTTCTGCCTACTCATTAAGAGTTAAATATCGTGTTTTCATTTCCTGCCTACTCATTCGAGTATGACTTTGTCTTTACTTTATTTATTGTTTTGAAGTGTGCATGATTTCTCGTTTTAGTTAGCTTTTTAATTTTTCTAACGTTGTGTTATTTATGTTTTCTTCTAATAATCTTTTAGTGTTTTGTCTCGAACTCGCGCCTCATTAAAACTATAAAGTCGTCCCCATACTAATGAGTGGCTAATCGTTATTATCCCTTGACATCGAAGAGCATTGGGACATATAAAATGATTTGAAATAATTAAAGTTCTTTATTTTCAATTTAATTTAAGGACTTAAGGTTTGCCCCGAGTTAACGATGTGTAGGACTACATAATCGATGTGTGGGCTCTATTTCCGTTATCAATATGCTATCTTGCTGAGAGACCGTGCGTATAGACCGATCCCCCTTAGGTAAATAGAATTGCGTACATACCCCCGAGAGAGGAGAAGCATAGTTCTACCAGATTGGGTTCCCCACCCAATAGCGGGGTTCTTAGCGTAAAGCGGGCGTTAAGAGGAATACTTCGTCGGACTAACGTTCGATCGAATAGTCTTAGCGTTCAGGTGAGCAATATTCCTAGAGATAAGTGCGCTCATACTTTTGGAACCTCCACAGCCAAATTGACTTTTATTAATTTGAAAATTAAGTTCAATAATTATAAAGAATTATTTTAGTCTTAATCCGATTCGATGCCGAGCGTTAACCGACATCAAATAATCTAGTAATTTTCAGCTTTCTTTTATTTCCATTGTTAGTGACAAATAAAAATCAACCTTACTTTCAGTAAATTAATAGTCCTCCTAGAGGAGTAGGAATTATCAACCCGACCCCGAGAATAATACGACCTCGGTATTCTCCCAAATATCGAGTACTACATGCGATAGGTGCAGTTGCCTCCTTTCGTTAGAAACTTCGATTTTCTAGTAAGTCCGCAACGGTCGACTCATCGAACCAACCACCCCAATAAGAGTTTGCTCACGGGCCCATCACCCTTCTCCACTGGTTCCTCAACTTGATTGACTGTGAACTTCAAATCATTTACAATCTATACAAAACAAAATCAATAAGATTTAGCCACAAAAATAAAAGAAAAAAGAAAAAGGCATTCTAATAAGACCTGAAATGACTAAATAGTAAGTTTATATTAATAATATCAAAATAACTAATATTACTTCTATAAAGTGCATAAATAATAACTATCAGGTGAGAGATTATGAAAACATAAATGAAATATATATCAAAAAGTAAATATATGAGGGCGCCTAAAGCTAAAAAAATAAAAATAAATTTGTCCTACTACATCACATAATAATTTTTGCACATATTAAATTCATTGAATAGAGCTTATATGGTTCAACATGTAATGAAATTATACAACATATAAAATAATAACAAAAACTCTTTCTTACGACATGATAAGAAACTTTCACTTACTTGTCACGACTATTGAACAAAATAACAATGTCCATTCATGAATAAGGATGACACTGCTGTGATGCCTATATGAAAGCATGTGAAAGCATAAGAAGGTAAATAATAATAATAAAAACATTAATTTATAATAACAACACTCAAGAATTTATCCCACAACAGTGGGCTCGACTATATGGATCCTTTATCGCCATTGTGCCCTATCATTTGTCATAATCTCACTAATGCCTAAGTACATCATGTCTTTCCTTATAGTTTCATTCCTAGTCTTTCTTGGTCTACCCCTCCCTCGTATATCATGTCTAGTGACTAGTCTCTCACAATGCCTAATATGTGCCTTTAATGGTCTCCTTTGTTGTTGGGTATTGTCTCCACAATAACCCAGATTTGCATGAAGTCACCCTTTGCACTAAGATGAATTAAGGTGTATTTGACATGTGTATTCTAGTTGTGTGTTTGTAGATTTTCAGTTCTAAGTATAGACCAATGTCAGTCTACAGTGGGTCAGGAACACAGGACCACTCAGTGTAATCCCTCACTGGGTGATCCAAAGTGTTGACTCATGTGTAGCCTCTCAATTGGGATACACTTCATTTTAAAACTTTGGAACACAAGATGGAGACAAAACTAGAAGGAGATCTTACATGGAATTCTTAAAGAAATTTTTTTTCTAAGTCTATCTCTCGAGAAGTTCCTTCAAAGTTCTCGAGAAGTAGTACATAGTTCTCGAGAGGCTCAGACTTTACTTCTCGAGAAGTCAAGACCGCTAGAATTCCTCTAAGTATAAATTTTTCGAGAGGTTAACAAAGTTCTCGAGAACTACTACAGTAGTTCTCGAGAAGTACTCCTTAGCTCTCGAAAAGTTCTGCCCTCTTCAGGAATTGGACTCTAGCAAAGTTCTCGAGAACTAGACTAGAAGTTCTCGAGAATTTAATAGAGTTCTCGAGAACTGCTTAACAAAGTTCTCGAGAAGTTTTCAATTCAGAATTTTTCTTTAGCAATTGACTCTAAGTAAAGTTCTCGAAAAGTTCTGACTAAGTTCTCGAGAAGTGCTAACAGAGTTTTCGGGAAGTTTTCTTTAATCTCTCGAAAAGTTCTTACTAAGTTCTCGAGAGGTGCTAACCAAGTTTTCGGGAAGTTTCCTTTAAGCTCTCGAAAAGTTCTGTTAAGTTCTGGAGAAGTTCTATATCAGTT
Source organism: Platanthera zijinensis (assembly GCA_039513925.1). Classification (NCBI taxonomy): domain Eukaryota; kingdom Viridiplantae; phylum Streptophyta; class Magnoliopsida; order Asparagales; family Orchidaceae; genus Platanthera; species Platanthera zijinensis. The sequence continues at coordinate 59,700,256 of CM077097.1, read as the reverse complement.
TTTGAGTAAGTGTTTTAGTTCTCAAAAAGTCAGCATAGTTCTCGAGAACTATAATTCCAAGTTCTCGAGAAGTCTAAGGCAATTTCCAGAAGTTCAGTGATCAAGATCCTGCCATAGTTTTCGAAAGGTCAGTACATAGTTCTCGAGAACTATTTCGACCTCTCGAGAACTAAGTACTTCATTATTCCTGAAAATTCTCTAAGTCCAGTTTTCACGGAGATTTCGAATTAATCTTTTCTGATTGGTCCACGTGTTATCCTTAATTATGATTATGACTGTTGTAGATCGCCTATATATAGGTCCTTTCAGATTTGACTAATTAAAAAAGTTATTACAGAGAAAATACGATAATCTCGTCCGTCCTTGTTAAGAAAGAATTCCTGAAAACCTAATCTCTCTGATCATCCGGCCGTCGCCGCATTTAGTATTTTCTAGAAGAAAGCTTTGGATCGACGTTCTCTCAAGCGCTGCTACCTAGGTCGATCCAAGATCAAGAATAATCATCCGATCCAATCGTGCTTCAACGACTTGTGGATTTCTCGTTGATTGTGGCTATTTTAGATCTCAGTTTCTTGGAAAACAGTCCAGCCTTCTTCTACCTTTACTGATCAAGCCTAAAGTTCTCAACGAAGAACACGAAGATCAAGATCCAGATTTGAGATATTTTTGTTTGTAACTGTTATTCAAACAACTTTCTTAATAGGAGATTTATCTCCGAGTGGTAGGAAGTTTTATCTTTCGAGTGTAGATCCCTTGTGGATCGAGTTTGTAGGAACATTGTTCCGAGGCATAGGATTAGTTTGCAATCCGAGATAGTGGAGTAGCCGGATCTAGTGATTTGCTAGAACGGTGAGGTAAAGTTGACGTACCAAGGGACGGGGAACCACTATAAATCTTTTGTGTCCTTCTGTGATTGCTTGATTGCGTGCGCTAGATCTCTAAATTTTTATTCCGCAAACGAACACACGATTCACCTATTCACCCCCCTCTAGGTGATTTAGGTCAACAACTTTCCACTTTCAATTGGTATCAGAGCCAGGTTGATCATTTAAAAGGTAAACACCTTGATCAAGTTCCTATTTTTGAAAGTTGTTACTCAATCTAGCAATGGACAAAGTCAAAGATTTCGCCAAGCTTCCCCTGTGCACAAAGAACAATTTCCCCATATGGAAAGAAAGAATTAAATTCTTCATGGAAGCTGTGGACCCCCGGATCTTCATGATTGTCGAAGAAGGTCCCCATGTTCCTATGACCGTCTCCACCATAGATCTAACCAAAAAGGTTCCCAAGAAATTGATGGATCTGGACAAGGACGAGATAGCACTTGTCTCTTTGGACAAAAAGGCTAAAAACATTATAGCATGTGCAGTCGATGACTCAATGTTGCAAAACCTGATTCACTGCCAATCGGCTAAAGAGATGTGGCAATCTCTAGTTACTCTTATGGAAGGCACTGAAGAAGTGAGGGATGATAGAAGGTCCCTTCTGAACATGAAAAATGAAGCCTTATGACAATGACCAAAGGAGACCATTGCTGACACCTTTGAAAATTTCTTCAAGATAGTGAATGGCCTAAGAGTGTATGGCAGAGTCTTCACAAATGGAGAGCTGAACGATAAATTTCTTAGATCTCTCACCAAGGAATGGGACAACGAAGTTTGAGCCATTCGGGAGTTTGGGAGACTAGCAGAGACAGATCCACAAAATCTGTTTGGGAAGCTGATGTCCTATGAACTGCAAATAAACTCCAGGAAAGCTGAAGAAGAGAAAAGTCGCTTCTCGTTGAAAGAGAAGCCTACTGCATTAAAGGCTGATAGTTCAAGGAAGGGCAAAGCTACCCAACCAGCACCAGCTCAAGAAGTCAGTGAAGAAGAAAGCTCCGAGCCAAGCTCCTCAGGATTAGAACTATCTGATGGAGAGTTCTCACTACTTTTACGACAGTTCAAGAAATTCTTGAACAAGAAGAAGCAATGGAGAGGAAGGGTTTCCTCATACCGAAGATCACGACACGACAATGATCAAAGAAAGAAAGGCTCGGGTAGCCATGATAGGTATAATTCTAAACAGAACAAACAGATTTCTACTGACATCGTTTGCTACTATTGTAACAAGCCAGGTCACATCATAGCTGACTGCCCCCACAAAAAGAAGGAAGGTGGCAGAAGAGAGGAAAAAAAATCCTCATACCATAAGAAGAGAACTGAGAAGAGCCTGGTGGCCAAGAAGGGCCAAACACTCAGTGACTCCAACTCATCTGAGTCAGGTGAATAAGAGGAAGCCTACTTTGGCCTCATGGCCCAATTAGATGATGAACAAGAGCCCCAGTTTACTGGGGAGGTAAATTATCATACTCCTCTCTCTGAATCTGAAAGTTCTAAACATGAACATGAGGACAGCTCTTCTGACGATGAGTCTGAACTTATGACCCAGTACAAGGAGTTAATCATAACTTACGACAAGTGTCGTCGAGTTGTGAAAACTCAAGCCAAAGAGATTAAGTCTCTAAAGGCTTCTGAGAGTAGCCTGAGAGAAGAAGTCTCTAAGACTAACACTCTTTAGGAGAACTTCAATCTTGCTATTGAGGAATACAATCAGGCTCTCAAGAACCTCGACCTTAAAGAGGAAATCATCAAAGAGTTGGAAAAACAACTCGAGGCTGAGAAGAAACTCGTTGAAAGTTTCTGTAAGCCTAAGACAGTTCTTCCACTCGTTGCTGAATTCTCAGCTAAGGCCAAAGGAGCTGGACTAGGCCATGTTGCCGCTCCTAGTAAATCTTCTAGGAGAAATAAGGCCAAGATAAAGAATAAGAATGCCAAGAAGGCCTTAGCCGAGGAAAAAGGGAAAGCTCCTTTGGAGCCAACATCGTTCAAGAAAGTTATCTTTCCTACGAACGAATTCGACTATGTGTCCACCTATGGACACTTCTCTATACCGATCCCGGAGAAGCCCAAGTCAAGGTACCAAGGTTGGACCCGCCCCCGTAACTTTGGCGAAAGTGTCTTTAAGGCACCTTATGAAGAAGTGATTCTTCAGGGTTATGGTCCCTATGTTCATGGTCACAACTTCCAGAAACCACCAAAAGTAAAACCTGTTGTGAAAAAGCCTATGAAGGAGATGACTTCATGTAGCTGCCATCATCATAAAGCTTCCTCCTCCAACAATGCTACCCCGGCTGGACCTCCACCCAAGAAAGTCAAGGAGGAGTTTGGAAGGCAAAGATACAACAGATTCGACTGTTGGTGCTGTGGTAGAGTTGATCACTTTGCCACAGATTGTTGGTTTAATCCTAGAAATGCTGCAACTCCTCAAGTTGGCAACATGAGAATGACCCCTCATGAGGCTAAAACTCCTTGGGGGAGCAATCTAACCTGAGACCAAGGACCCAAATATGTTTGGGTTCCTAAGGCTAAGTAAATATGATTGCAGGTATGTCCAAAGACCACCAAAATGCCAATCTGGTACTATGATAGTGGATGCTCTCGGCATATGACCGGGATGAGGAGCCTACTCCAGAATTTTTCACCGGTGTTGAACGGACCAAAGGTCATCTTTGGAGGTTCAGACCGAGGAATTACCAAAGGCTACGGTATGATTACTAATGGTAGCGTATCCTTTTCCGATGTAGCCTATGTTAAAGGATTGGAACACAATCTCATCAGCATAAGCCAACTATGCGACAAAGGATACGTAGTTTAATTCCACGCTGACAAGTGCTTGATAAAATCTGTTGACAATATGGAAACAATTCTATCAGGCACTCGAAACAGGAATGTGTTTTGCTTAAATTTTATTTGTATAGATTCTTCCACACCAGTGTGTCTTTTGGCTAAAGATAGTGCGTCTCTTATTGACCAATGACACAAGAGACTAGCACATATTAATTTTAAAACTATTAATAAATTATTCTCCCAAAACTTAGTGCGTGATGCCCCGAATGTCAAGCATGTCAAAGAGAGACCTTGTCATGCATGCGTAAAAGGCAAGCAAACAAGGGCTACCTTCAAAAGCACTACAGGCAAAAACTCTAACAGGTGTTTACACCTGCTACATATGGACTTGTTCGGTCCACTGCAAGTTAGAAGCATAGGAGGTAAGGATTATACGTTGGTTATTGTTGATGACTACTCGTGTTTTGCGTGGGTGTTCTTTCTGAAACACAAGTCAGATACCTTCGATATCTTTACTAATTTTGTTAGGAAAATCCAGAATGAATACAACTGTTTCGTAGTCAAAATCAAAAGTGACAATGGAACGGAGTTCAAATCTAGAGCCATGACAGAATTCTGTGAAAGCCTAGGTATCTTTCATGAGTTTTCCTCTCCCCATACTCCACAGCAAAATGGAGTAGTCGAGAGAAGGAACAGAACACTCATAGAGGCCTGCAGGACCATGCTAAGTGATGCTTCACTACCAGAGTACTTCTTGGCTGAAGCCGTCAATACTGCATGCCACGTGCAAAATCGAGCCCTCATAAACAAGAACCATGATAAGAAACCTTATGAACTTGTAAAAGGCAGGAAACCAATAGTTTCATATTTTAGAATTTTTGGCTGTAAATGCTTCGTGCTTAACAACGGCAAGTATCATACTACCAAGTTCAGTGAGAAGAGTTTTGAAGGTATTTTTGTAGGATATAGCAGCCATAGTAAGGCATATAGGATTTTTAATAGAAAAACCCTGGTCGTTGAAGTATCGACACATGTTGTATTTGATGAGACGAGCTTGCTGCAAAGAGAATCGTCTAGTGTGTGTGTTGAAGCTGCAGGTACAAGAATTAAGGAAATCAACTTGGATGAACCCACCAAAGATAGAAATGAACAGTTCATCGAGATCACCTCTCCAAACCCCATTGAAGAGGCAGCTGATCAAGATGAGGAGATTGTCCAAGATGATGAAGTCACACTAATGGCTGAAGAACTTCCAGATACTAGAGATCCTGAGCTCAGACACCTAAAGGATCATCCTATGGACCAAATCATAGGAGACCCCCGAGTCGGTGTCAGAACTCGTCGAGGTATAACTAACGAGAATCTTTATCTAAGCTTCCTCTCGCAGGTTGAACCAAAGAAGTTTGAAGAAGAAAATGTAGACGCATCATGGATCTTGGCCATGGAAGAAGAGCTAAGTCAGTTCAAATGTTGCAAAGTTTGGACACTTGTTCCTAGACCCAAAGATAAAAACGTCATTGGAACAAAATGGGTCTATAGGAACAAGATGGACGAGGATGGGACGATCATAAAGAACAAGGCCAGACTCGTTGCTAAAGGATATCGTCAAGAAGAAGGGATCGATTTTGACCAGACCTACGCTCCAGTGGCAAGGCTGGAGGCCATCAGACTGTTTCTAGATAACGCTGCACTGAAGGGCTTCACCGTCTACCAAATGGACGTGAAGTCCGCCTTCCTGAATGGTAACATAAAGGAAGAAGTGTATGTGGAACAACCCCCAGGTTTCGTTGATTCTAACCATCCTGATTATGTGTATTTATTATCGAAGGCACTGTACGGTTTGAAACAAGCCCCTCGGGCTTGGTACGAAACGTTGTCTAGCTTTCTCCTCGAGAATAAATTCATGAGGGGAAAGATAGACAAGACATTGTTTCTCAGGGAAATTAAAGGCAAGATTTTTCTAGTGCAAATCTATGTCGATGACATCATATTTGGCTCTACTGACGACAAACTCTGCAAAAAGTTTTCTAAATTTATGAAAGGGAAGTTCGAAATGAGCAGTATGGGAGAGCTGAAGTATTTCTTAGGACTTCAGGTGAAAAAATCTGAAGATGGGATCTTCATCTCTCAGACCAAGTTCACCAAGGAGTTACTTAAGAAATTCGAAATGGAGAGTGCAACCTCTATGAGGACACCAATGGCCTCAGCTATGTCTCTGGATAAGGATGAGAAAGGGAAACCTTTCGATGAAACCAAGTATAGAAGCATAGTTGAATCCTTGCTCTACCTTACTGCTAGTAGACTAGATATAATGTTCTCCACATGTGTCTGTGCTAGATTCCAAGTGAACTGTAAGGAATCTCATTATGCTGTTGCAAAGCGGATCTTGATATACCTTAAAGGTACACCAAATCTTGGCTTATGGTATCCGAGAAGCAATTATAGTGAACTGATTGGATTTTCAGATGCAGATTTTGCAGGAAGCAAAGACGATAGGAAAAGCACTTCCGGGACTTGCCAGTTCCTAGGAAGAAGGCTCATCTCATGGAGCAGCAAGAAGCAAAACTGTGTCGCAATCTCAATGGCTGAGTCAAAATATATTTCTGTCGGTAGTTGTTGTGCACAGTTGCTTTGGCTGAAGCACCAACTGGAGGATTACAACATGAAGATCAAGGATATTCCCTTGTTCTGTGAATCCTCCAGCGCCATCGCAATCACAAATAACCCAGTCTCACATAGCCGCACTAAACACATCGAGTTACGATACCACTTCATCCGGGAGCATGTGGAGCAAGGGGATTTAGATCTGAGGTATGTGCTTACAGACTAGCATGTTGCAGATATCTTCACCAAGCCGCTGGACGAGACCAAGTTCAATTTCTTCAAAACTGAACTTGGGTTGCTGAACAAGGAGGATTAAGCCAAAGTAGTCAGCTAAAAGGCTCAAGAATCAAGGATTCACCTTAAAGGTCAGATTTTACTAAGTAGACGAGAGTTCTCGAAAACTCACTTAAATTTCTCGAAAAGTTGAAGTCACTTCTCGAAAAACTAAGTCAACTTCTCGAGAGGCAGAAAATTGCTCTCGAAAAGTGACTTAAGTTCTCGAAAAGTCCTTTAACTTCTCGAAAAATTTCACTATAAGTTCTCGAGAACTAGTTCTCGAGAAGTCCATCAGTCCTTCGAGAAATCTGGAGGACAGTTTTCGAAAAGTCACTTATTATCTCAAAAATGCTGGACTCTAGTTCTCGAAAACTTTCTAAACTTCTCGAAAACCTCTCGGCCACTTCTAGAAAAGTTAACCCTACTTATCGAGAGGTGGACCGACATTCTGCCGAAATTTCTCAACTCTGTAATTTCGTAAACTTCATGATTTCTTCCCTAATTTACGGCCAATTAGACTTATAATTAACTTAATTAGGATACTATATATATCTAAATCCCTTTAGAATCAGAAATCAACCGTCATTTCAAAAGTTCTCCCGCACCTCTTCATCTTCCGCCGACCGAAACCTCCGTCTCTGCCGCTGTCTTTCCGCTCAGTTCGTCGCCTTCTTCATCATAAATGGCTTACAGTTATAAGATATGGATTGGGAGTGAACTCGTGGTTGTAGGCATGGCCGACATCTTCGATGACTTCAAGAATTTGCTGATACTTCTCGAGACTGCAGGTCTCATGTTCGTTCTAACAGAGCCAGTGAAGATAGTATTTCCAGAGGTAGAGGAGTTCTTCAAAAATGCCAAGATAAGGAGGAATGGGACGATTTTGAAGACTAAGGTCAAGGGAATTAAGATAAAGCTTGACAAGCATAAAGTTTCTCCACTTTTGAAATTACCTATTGTGGATGAGGAAGATGACCTCACCCTAGAAGATTATAATAGAGCATACTCCCTCTGTGGAATTTCCAAAGAATACCACTCCCTCAGGAGAAATTTGCTAAATGATGTGGGCAAACTCCTCGTTGATATCCTTGGGAAAATACTTTCAAAATATCCAAAGGTACACCAGTCCATCATCTGAAGAAAATCTCTATCACCTCAATCCAAAGATGGGAACTCAAGTTGACGAACCCTAGAAAGCTAGCCAAGGAAGTTGATGCTACTGTCATAGAGGTCAAGACTCCATCTCCACCTCAACATCATGTTGCTGAACCATCTGGTGCAGCATCAGAGGGGGAGCCTTCACCTTCTATCTTAGTCCTAAGGATACCTACTCCACCAAAGAGCCCCAGGGAGGCTTATCCAATATCTACCCACTCAGAACTACCAGCTCAAGGGGTACTTAAAGATACAGATGAAGCAATAGACAGAATGATCGAGGAACTCTCAGCTGAAGTCCCACTTCCTCCTCATCCAAAGGATGTCATTACTGATCTACCAAAAGATACTCCATCCCCCCACTCTTCACCTAAAGGTACTCCTTCTCCTCCACAATCCCCTGTACAAGTATCCACTCCTCCAGAAACCTTTTTGCTATCTGGAGAGGATTAGCCAGCTCCTAAGGAGGTAGAACCACCTCTCAGGAATCTAGACTTCAACCTTCTTAGGTTCATTGATGAGGAAGGTGATCCAGTCCCTCGCACTGTAAGAGCTAAGAGCTCGGTTGTTCTAGAAGAAATGCCTCCATGGCAAGCCCCTCCTCCTCCAGCTTCTCCTACCCATGCTCTTGCCTCCACCACTATATCAGTTGCCCTTCCAGCTCAAATCACTTCCATTCCTCAAGCTACTACTACTAATGTTGCTGCTGCTGTGAAGGTGAATACAGATATTTTTTCCAAGATCGAAGAAATGCTCTCTGAATAAAGGAAATATTTTGATGAATCTCTTAAGGACATTCAGAAGCAAGTCACTGCCTTGGCACAAGAGATGAGCAGAGGCTTTGCAGAAATTTAGGTAAACACTGATCAGCTTAAAGAACTATTAAGAATAGGAGGAAAGGCTCTAGATCATACTATCACAAGTATTGGACAAGTTATGGACCAGTCAGTTACTCTTGCAAACAATCATATTCAACTGGACAAAAGAGCAGAGGAAAATGTTATGAAGGTATGCAATGAGGTTGGCACCTTCAAGGAGGATGCCATAGCCAAACTAACTATAGAAGTCAGAAAAGGGGGAGGATATTGTCAAACAACAAGTTGAAAAGCTTAATGATGAAGCAAAAACTCTGTGGGCTGCAAAAATTACTGAGATCAATAAAGGTGTTCTTGAACAGATTCAGTCTGTAAAATTCCACACTTATGATACAGTAGTATGGATGCATAATCAGATATTCCCAGACTTTCAAGCAGATCCAAATGTTATTCCTCACCACCTCAATCCTCTTGTTGAAGGCACTTCTAGCCAAGTGGCTCAACCCCAAATGCCTCAACCTCAGTATCCAACCTTCTCTCCTAGGCCTGAAGATCAGGAACCTCCTCCATCTTCATACTCTCATGTCTGGGATGATGTGATACCTGAAGATCTTCCAGAAATTCACATCCCAAAGAAAAGTAAGTTTGGGGAGGGACCTTCTGCCAGTAGATTAGCTCCTCAGCCTAAAGCAAAAAAGGGAAAAGCTCAAGAGTTTGCTGAAGTTTGGAGCCCAACCTCAAAATCTCTAATTCTTGATACATTGAAACTTGTAATGGATCTGAATGAGGAAAGAAGCCTGCACTACAACTATTCAGAATGGGAATTATATGAGAAGTCATTGACTAAAAGGAGACTATATGATATAGAATATGGTAAAAACAATCCCAAAGCTCTTCCAAAGCCTCCAAGGTACTATCCCAAACCATTCAGCTACCAGAGGAGACAATAGGCTAAGCTGGACAAGCAACACGAGACCAGAAATTATTCTTGATGATTATGGTGTTAAGAACTATGAAATGAATGTTAATTAAAACTCTAAAAGATTTTTGATATATATACAATTTCCTAGTTTTGCCTAATTATTAGTTCTAATTTTCTTTCTGTGTTTTACTGCTTTTATTTTCCATTATTCTTGATCTATTTTTGTTATAATAATTCACCTTAGTATAAAGGGTTCTGACTTCTACAAATAGGGGGAGATTGTTGGGTATTTTCTCCACAATAACCCAGATTTGCATGAAGTCACCCTTTGCACTAAGATGAATTAAGGTGTATTTGACATGTGTATTCTAGTTGTGTGTTTGTAGATTTTTAGTTCTAAGTGTAGACCAATGTCAGTCTACAATGGGTCAGGAACACAGGACCACTCAGTGTAATCCCTCACTGGGTGATCCAAAGTGTTGACTCATGTGTAGCCTCTCAATTGGGATACACTTCATATTCAAACTTTGGAACACAAGATGGAGACAAAACCAGAAGGAGATCTTACATGGAATTCTTAAAGAAATTTTTTTTCTAAGTCCATCTCTCGAGAAGTTCCTTCAAAGTTCTCGAGAAGTAGTTCATAGTTCTCGAGAGGCTCAGAATTTACTTCTCGAGAAGTCAGGACAACTAGAATTCCTCTAAGTAGAAATTTTCGAGAGGTTAACAAAGTTCTCGAGAACTACTACAGAAGTCCTCGAGAAGTACTCCTAAGCTCTCGAAAAGTTCTGCCCTCTTCAGGAATTGGACTCTAGCTAAGTTCTCGAGAACTAGACTAGAAGTTCTCGAGAAGTCGATAGAGTTCTCGAGAACTGCTTAACAAAGTTCTCGAGAAGTTTTCAGTTCAGAATTTTTCTTTAGCAATTGACTCTAAGTAAAGTTCTCGAAAAGTTCTGACTAAGTTCTCGAGAAGTGATAACCAAGTTTTCGAGAAGTTTCCTTTAAGCTCTCGAAAAGTTCTAACTAAGTTCTCGAGAAGTGCTAACCAAGTTTTCGGGAAGTTCCCTTTAAGCTCTCGAAAAGTTTTGTTAAGTTCTCGAGAAGTTCTATATCAGTTTTTGAGTAAGTGTTTTAGTTCTCAAAAAGTCAGTATAGTTCTCGAGAACTATAATTCCAAGTTCTCGAGAAGTCCAAGGCCATTTCCAGAAGTTCAGTGATCGAGATCCTGCCATAGTTTTCGAAAGGTCAGTACATAGTTCTCGAGAACTATTTCGACCTCTCGAGAACTAAGTACTTCATTATTCCTGAAAATTCTCTAAGTCTAGTTTTGACGGAGATTTCGAATTAATCTTTTCTGATTGGTCCACGTATCATCCTTAATTATGATTATGACCATTGGAGATCGCCTATATATAGGTCCTTTCAGATTTGACTAATTAAAAAAGTTATTACAGATAAAATACGATAATCTCGTCCGTCCTTGTTAAGAAAGAATTCCTGAAAACCTAATATCTCTGATCATCCGGCTGCCGCCGTATTTAGCATTTTCTGGAAGAAAGCTTTGGATCGACGTTCTCTCAAGCGCTGCTTCTTAGATCGATCCAAGATCAAGAACAATCATCTGATCTGATCGTGCTTCAATGACTTGTGGATCCTCGTTGATCGTGGTGATTTTAGATTTCAGTTTCTTGGAAAACAGTCCAGCCCTCTTCTACCTTTACTGATCAAGCCTAAAGTTCTCAACGAAGAAGACGAAGACAAAAATCCATATCTGAGATATTTTTTTTTGTAACTGTTATTCAAACAACTTTCTTAATAGGAGATTTATCTCCGAGTGGTAGGAAGTTTTATCTTCCGAGTGTAGATCCCTTGTTGATCGAGTTTGTAGAAACGTTGTTCCAAGGCTTAGGATTGGTTTGCAATCCGAGATAGTGGAGTAGCCAGATCTAGTGATTTGCTAGAACGGTGAGGTAAAGTGGACGTACCCAAGGACGGGGAACCACTATAAATCTTATGTGTCCTTCTGTGATTGCTTGATTGCATGCGCTAGATCTCTAAATTTTTATTCCGCAAACAAACACACGATTCACCTATTCACCCCCCTCTAGGTGATTTAGGTCAATAACTTTCCACTTTCATTTGTATGTGTCCAAACCATCTTAGTCGAGCTTCCTGCACCTTTTCTTCAATTGGTGCCACTTCCATCTAATCCCTGATACATTCATTTCTAATTTTATCCAGTCTCATATGTCCACACATTCACCTAAGCATTTTCATCTCCGCAAGTCCCATCTTTTCCTCATGTACAAAATTCAGTGCCAACACTTAGAACAATAGAGCATTGCTGGTCTAACTATTGTACGGTAAAACTTGCCCTTCAAGTTTTAATGGCACGATCACTTAAGATCCCAGACGCGCCCATCCACTTCAACCAATCCGCTTGGATTTTATGTGTCATATCTTTATCAATATCTCTGTTCTTTTGAACTATTGATCCAAGATATTTAAAACACTCACTACGAGAAATATCTTGATCACCCAATTTAATAATGAAGTCATCCATCCTTCTTCCACTACTAAATTTAAGCTCTATATATTTCGGCTTTGCCCTGCTCAACCTAAAACCCTTTATTTATAAAGTGTCTCGCCAAGATTAAAGTTTTGCGTTTACACCCTCACACATCTCATCGTCCAAAATGATATCATTCACAAAGGTATAAACAATAAACACCACTGTATTGTTTGTTGGATATGTCTGGTGAGCTCATTTAAGATAAGGGTAAAGAGATAAGGGCTTAAAGCTGAACTATGATATATGCCAACCATGATAGGAAATTCCTGCATTAATCCTCCATATGCCCTTACCCTTGTCACTGAATTTGTATACATATTTTTTATTATATCAATGTATGATATATTTACACCTTTCTTTTCTAAGACTCTCCACAAGATCTCTCTTGGAACTATATCATAAGTCTTCTCAAGATTGATAAATAGCATATGTAAATCTTGTTTTCTTTTTCGGTAGTTGTCAATGAGTCTACTCAAGATATGCATAATTTCCATGGTCGACCACCTTGGCATGAATCCAAAATGATCTCCAAGATGTTAATCTCTCATCTTACTCTTCTTTCAATTACTCGTTCTCATAGTTTCATAGTATGGCTAGCCAATTTAATTCCTCTATAATTAACACAATTTTGTATATCTCATTTGTTCTTATACAAATGTACCAAAAATACTTTCTCTCTATTGATCTGACATCCTCTTTGACTTCGGTATCTAATTGAAAAAATATACAAGCCACAAAATTCCTTCATTCCCTAGACATTTACTTCAATGAGTATATTGTCTTGCCCAATCACCTTTCCATTTTTCATCTTCTGTAGAACATCATTTACCTTTGAAAACATTAATTTACAAAATTGAAAAAAAAGTAATGAAGTTCATGGCACAACCATATATTATTCATGACTTGAGGTGTATTATACATCAAAATTGTACTTTCAAACATGGCCATTTAAATTTATTTCAACTTCATTTGTACTGGAATTCTCATCCTTTTTGACATGTTATAAATGGCAAAGGTATCATTCATGACTTAAGGTGTATTATACATAAAAATTATACTTTCAAACTTGTCCTTTTAATAAAGACAATTGAGCTAAAAACAATTGAGCTTAAAACATTAAGATTTCGATGCCCTAAATGCTCATAGCTTCTGCCCAAAATTCCGCAGTCCTTTTACTTTGTTGCAGCATGCATTTCCCCATCTCAACTACAGTTCTGTTCCTTCTCTCTACAACACCCTTCTGTTGGGGGCAATGGGGGACTGTCAGCAGCCGTCCATCTAACGATTTCATGCATGTAACTTTTCCTATTCCCTCTCTTTCACCCCGATGGTATAGAAATCAGTTGCAGAACCCGTCGACTCACTCCAAACCCACCTCTCATGCCGAGATTCTCAACCGACCTCCCCCATGCTCATTCCACCCCTCATTGAACCCTCAAGAGCTGCTCGATACATCATTGTTCATCATGTCTACCTCTAGAAATGGTAAGCAACTGCTCCATCATCGAACATCTTCACAGACGCGGCCTTACAACGTCCTTGTTACGTGTTTCTCCCACTCCAGCAACTGCAAGCAGCACCGCTTACCTGCCCAATGCTCGTCTTCTTCTTCTCCGCTGGAAAATTAGCTCAAGCTGCATGACTCCAGTCCCCCATCATCATTACCATTATTTCCTTACTTGCAGGAACAACACTCGCTAGCTTCTGTCAACCTCCCAACTCTTTATCTTTTTTGTGCTGACAGTTCTCCCCTCCCCCTTCCAGCGTGTTGTCGTGTCTTGCCCCTAAAATCCTCGGCATTATAAAAATTCAGAACGATGTCCCTAAATCAACACCACACACCCCATTCATGTAGCCCCTCAATTTCGTTCCTATTATGGCCTCTCCCAGCAAGTCGTAATGCCTTCACCTGTCTTTCCTTTATCTTGATTCCCAATGTCAGATGTGGAACCACCACCAGTTATAAAATTGCTTATTGTTACGACAATCGCAGTCTCATAGAGCCACACCCGCTGCCACTGCCAACAGATTCCTCATGCCTTGTGAGTTTCAATTTAGCGTGTTATTTTATTTCTTGTATTAAATTCTAGATGAACATCTTTTATGTTCTTGGGTATTGTGATTGTTAGTGTTGTTCAATTTATTTGAATCTTATAAAATTTATTCGTGCAAGTTTTAGTGAAAACACCACTTTTGACGACGAGCATATTGTTGCTTATGTGTCGGAAAATTTCAAAGCTCCCCTTGTGTAAATTTTGCAAACCTTATAAAATTATATTTGTTAACATTAATTCTGTATTGAAAATTTTAAATTCAATTGCACACATCATTTTAGGTTAAGCTTCATCGCATTCATTCTGCGCTCTCACATAGGGTTGCATTAGCGTGTCAGTACATTTATATTTTTTGCATAGACCGTCCTGCGTCAGTTTGGTATCAGAGCCCCAAGTTTGGGCTTACTTTAAAATATACGGGACTTCATCTTTTATCACCCAATGTATTATCATAGTGGTTTTCACTACACTAACCCTCTATTTGAGGATCTTGAATTCACTTAAACTCGCTTTCATAGAGCCCCATCAGGGAGATCTTTACGATACCTCAATGAATATCTTCGATAATATTACACCACTTCTAGAGATAGTGTTGATCCACAGATATGATCCTACTATGTTAGATACGATCAGTATGGTAATTATCTTCATTCTTATCCCCACACTCGAGCGAATCCTATTGATCCTTCGACACGTCTTTATGATGATAGAGTTCAACATCGCTCAAGTCATCGATGCTACACATCCCTATTTGAGGAACCTGAGTCTGCATATGTACAACCACCATCACACGTTCGTAGGACCCACATCCACCTTCGAGTACGATGTGATTATGTTGTGGATGACCGTCATGATGACCTTTAGAATCTTATAGAGGTCACTCTCATCAAGATTACATCACACCTAGTGATCTTCCTTGTGTTCCAAATGTAAGACACCTCCCCATACTAAGTACGCTCCCGGTTTTATGACCAGAACCGCCGCCTTATAGTGACACTAACTCCCAGGTTTGTCGACACCGCAAGACATCGATCCTGCCGGCTAATACGATCATAT
Source organism: Platanthera zijinensis (assembly GCA_039513925.1). Classification (NCBI taxonomy): domain Eukaryota; kingdom Viridiplantae; phylum Streptophyta; class Magnoliopsida; order Asparagales; family Orchidaceae; genus Platanthera; species Platanthera zijinensis. Next base: position 59,685,134 of record CM077097.1, on the reverse strand, counting down.
AACCTGTTTGTCCAATTTGAGAAAAAGAAGTATAACAGCAGTATATATACACAGCTAGCTAGTCCACAAGTCACAGTACATATCATATATATATGGAATTGAAAGGTACATAGAGTCCACAATGAGTACAAAAAAAGGAGATAAGGGCTTATGCCCTATACATAAATATCAAATCTCTCTCACACAAATAATAAGCGGAAGCTAAACTATCATCTGAAGACTCGTCCCACCTGACGACGGGCTGCAGTAGTAGTAGTAGGTGGTGGTGGTAACAGATCCTCATGTCCTGCCACCTCATCCTGCTGGTCATGCTGGCGCTCCATCTCCTTGAGCCCCTAAAATGATTTGGTCACCGACCGTTAGTCAAAAAGACTAAGTTGTTTCCTCCACACCTCGCCCCCGTAACTCCTAGGTACCGGGCATGAGGACGAAGCAGAAGACAACAAGGGGTATCAAAAAGGAAGAAGGTGACAGTGGAACTATACTACCAAGTATATTAAGTATCAACTATTTCTACTCTAGCAGTTATATGTATATAGCACATGTGAAGCAAGTAAGGACAGTACTGAAAGTAAGTAAAGTGTTGAAAGTAAAGTAAAGAGCGGAATAGAAAGTAAACTATCTACTGCTAAACTACCATCACAGAAGTACCCTAACTTATATGAATGCCCATACAAACTTATAAGTTAGGGTTTCCAAATTTAACTTATCACATAAAAGTGCCCATACTAACTTATATGATAAGGATCTATGGTGCGTATGACCTAGTTATGAATGAATGTTATGAATGCGGTTTATGATTCATACAAGTGCAACTCACACACAAGACTCCGTGATCACAGACCTTTAGTTCCCACTTTTTGGAGCTTGCATCACTCTTTGGTACCACCGTTGTGGCTACGACAGCAGTGGAACGGGCGCTTCCGCTTCCTAGGCAGGTGTACACACTACCAAGCCCAGACCCTTCGTATGCCTCTGTACATGTCCTAGGTGCACTCTAGAGTCTCTGCGTACTAATACTTACAAATTACCAGACATCCTTGGTCGGGTGTGCGTTTTTGGGGATTGTCCTCCAGACCGCAGTATAAACAACCTATTGGCCCCTCAAACCCTCACACCTCACCAGAGTCACCGTTCTGCCATCGGTGTGACGATTGGCCCAGTACCGCATGACCTTCCACTAGTTTTGTTTATGTACATGCAAGGTATCTCAACTTGAGCCTCCAGCTCATAGGACCAAACCCGTCCTGAATCCCTCCAACCTTTCGTGGGTGAGATTGTTGCCTCAAAACCCTCCAACCCTTCGCGAGTGAGATTGTTGCATCAAAACCCTCAAACCCTGCACGGGTGAGATTATCACATGGTCCTCTTTAGTACTAATTCCCTCCAATCCTTCATGGGTGAGATTGTTGCATCGATCTTATAGCCTATTAGACTACTCTTGTCTAATGATTATTATACTTAGCAATTTAGGGTTAATCCCAAGACTTCCCAGGGTATGCCCAATGAAGGGGTCTCGGAGGGCACTAGTAACCAAGGTGGGATTAAGCCCAAAGTTCCCTTTCACAAGGATATTTAATTTTATTAATGTCTACCCTTTTATCCATACCCTGCTCTCATTATTACTCTGGAACAATCCTAATGACTTAAGATATTATCGGGGAATCGACGGTCTTTCGTCGATCTCTGTTCTAGCTATTGTCCTCGGGTTTTGCACTCTAACTCTCGATACTATGAAGTGACTTACTAGAGACCAACCAGGGTTTATCTTCCCAAAATAGTATCAACTCAACCTTCTATCGTATCCCTTGAGTGTCCCTTAAATACCCGTTACTTTTGTTAAGCACAACCCATGACCTAATGGTACCCGTATAATAGGACTTCCAATTCCCTGGGCCAAATACCCCTAATTATTTATCATGGGTTGGTATGGTGTATGAGGTTGACCATTTAAGATTTTACCATTTCTCTAAGTAATTAAGGGCCTAACTTAATTCCTTTAATTGGGTTGCCTAGGTCACTTTATGCATGAGGTACTATATCCAATGATCCCACAAGCCAAAGAAATTTTCCTAATGTTCAACTAAGTTAAATATGACTGCCTACCAAGGATCATAATTTTTCCATTTATATTTCAATATATTTTCTAATTAAGTTTAAAACCATAATTAATCTATTTTCCAAATGAAGTACTTCAACTACCCAATCAAAAATTCTTAGAAAATTACTTGAGATCATATTGATATAATAACACAAAATACAGAATTTAATGATCCTATTCAATGATTTAACTTAACAAAATTCCATAATGTTGATATTACCAAAATGCAACTACTTGAGTTTTTAACATACATAATCATTCATAAATTTGCAAATAAATACTCAAGGTTCTAATCATTGAATTAAGATCACATAAATTTTCTCATAATTGTTCAACAATAATTTTCTTTCACTTTTAATTAATTTCCAAAAAAGACAAAAAGGAAATTTTACTAAAAACTCAATATAAAGTTTTCAAACAAGCTTATAAAATTTTCTAGAGGAATATGATGTCCTATTACAGCTTGTGAGAAAAAAATCTGAATTTACTAAGTTCATATGCCCTAGTTTCAAATTTATTTCCTATCTAGGCATATTTTCCAATAATTCAAAATAATGGGATTTTTGATCCCAAAAATCCCAACCATCCTATGGGAGATATAGTTCATCCCTATAAGCCTCCTTCTAGAATTTCATGGACATGCACGGGCCAAATGGGCTAAATCCCCATTTTGCATTTTCGCTATAGGCACCCCAATTTGAACATACCTATTATATGCATGTGAGATTTCCTAGGCATGCATGGGTCAACAGAGGCTGGAATTTCTACAATGGTTTTATATTTACCTAATAGACATGCCACCAAAATTTTGGGCCATTGAAGTAATATTTCTCCAAATATTCAATTAATTTAATTATGTGTATTTTAACAAATACTATAGGAAATATTTCTCCAAAAATTCTCATTTTTGGACAGAGCCTAAGTTCAACTTATTCACCAACATGCCCAAAATCTTGGGTCATGTGGGCTTCTGGTTTGGCTAGGGCACTCATTCAAATTTCTGCCCAAGCCTAGGACTAGTCTTGGTAGATTGGTCTTACAGGGAGTTTTACTCTCACAAATCAGGACTTTAGGGTGGCAAAATGAATTTAAGACCAAAGGCTACCTTTTTCATGTTAATAACTAACTCTGAATTTGCCTCTAACAGGCCTAGAATCAACATGCAAAAAGTCTGTAAAAGTGTGACAGGAATTAAACTTTTCATAAATTAATAATTATCATGAAATTTGTTTAATCTAACCCAGCAATCCGACGGCTCCTAGACATCGTCCCCAATCAGCTGATGGCTGAGATCGAGCCATCCTGGGCCGATTTGCTGGCTGATTCCGGCCACCTGGGCCGGCGCCACCGCCGATGATTATTGCCACTATTACGATCCTAAAACGCTGCTAACAGGAAATACTAAGAATGGCCTAAAGAAGGATGGCCGGAGGTGAGAGAGAGGATGAATGGCCGGGAATAAGATGGCCGGAGCTAGGAGAGATGAGGGGTGGGGGGGGGGGGGGGGTCGGTACAAAGCAGAAAAAATAGAGCAATTTTATTATTTCATTTCATAATCCCCATTTACAATCTATAACCCCCTATTTATAATACTAATTACAAGCTATAACCACTCATATTTGAGCACGTGGCCTAATGGCTGTTACATTACATTCCCCTTTGAAAACGCCGCCCTCGTCATTTGTTCATCTAAATTTTAATATAATTGCATCCTTCGAATATAGCCACCACTGAAGTTGAGGACGAATAATATTTTTGTTGTCCGGACCGAACAATGAAAACTAGAATGTCCTCCTGAATCAAAAACAAGAACAATTAAAGAGGTTGGTATTGGCTTGACCATCCCTTTATCGAGTTGTTCTTGCTCATGTGATTGTCTTGAAAATGATGGCAAAAATCTGTTTACCGCAAGATAATTTTGGAGCATCATGGTATCTTTGTCGAGAAAATAGTGACAAAGAGTGCCAAGAAAAGTGTAAAATTTATTGAGCTCTAGCGGGACAATTTCGACGTTGTTATTCATCATAAGAGTGGTGGATGGAAACTTTGGATCCATAATAGTAATCACACTAGTTAGGTCATTACCCACAATTTGCTCTTGTTCAAAGTTTGATGTTGTCATGGCGGGTGGAGATGTCGTCCATTCTGTCGGAGCTAACCTTGGCCAAGGTTTCAAAACATATTGCTCTTCAAAAGCATCCTCATAATTGTCCTTGAATGTCGAGATGAAAGTCGACAAGATGGTAGAAGGACCGTATTCCTTAACTATGGCATCAATAAACATCGGAAATGTTAAAGCTGGATGAACGCTTAATAGAGCCCGATACCAGCTAGACGCGGGTCTATCTATGTATAGAGCTGCGTAGATCATGAAATCTGCTGGGCGAATGTTGTTGTATGAAAAATACAACTGTAATTGGTAAAGCCAATCTAAGGAATTCCCATCAGAAAAATGCGGACAAGAATCATATTTTGTTTGCAAAATATTGTCCAAGCGCTGCTGAAAAGAATCAAAACTGCGTATCATATTTTGCTTAAAGACTTCAATAACAACGCATAAATCATTGTCCGTCATTTGCCTTTGCAGATCAAACTTCTAAATTTTTTTTGTTGAACCCACTTTTCTAATTGTTCTTTTTCTTCAATTGATTTGCATAAGGGCCCATAGAACAAATTCTTGGATCTGAAAAACACTAAACATGCCTTTTTTTTCTTCCTTTTTTCTTTTAAACACCAAGCAGGGCTTGGCCAGGTACCATGACAGAAGACTGAAGAAAATGTCCAAGAAAACTAGTGGAGGGCTACCAAAGAAAGAGTACTTTGTCGTTCTTGATTTCAGTCGCAAAGCAGAACGAGAGCAAGCTTGTGGTGGCAGCTATGGCGGCGGCGCAGTGGAAGAGGTGGCGCAATGGCGGAGGCGGGGCAGCAGCTGAGGTGGCGCTGTAGTGGTGGTGGTGGCAGCGCAACGGCAGTGGCGTCGTAGTGACGGTAGCGGCGCAGCGGCAGTGGGGCGCAGTGGTGGTGGGGCGCAACGGCGGTGGGGCACAATAGCGGTGGGGGCAGCAATGGTCGCGGATCTTGGGTAAACTAGGGATGGCTGTCTCGGCGAGATCTTGTTTTGGCAAGAATGACAGTGAGCTTTTGGTGGCTAAAAATAGGACTGAAACAGGGTCTTGATATCAAAAAAATCTGGATCGAAACTCTAGCAAGATTGTAGAATTGTTGATTACTGTTGGTAATCAAAATCTGGAGCAAAATATTCATAATTTGGGTCCGATGACTGTTTCGATAGAGGCGGAATAACTCACTGGAGTGGGAGAGGAGTTCTTGATCGCTGGTGTGGGTGGGCAGTTCTTGATCGCAGGAGATTTTCTCCGGTGTTCCTCTCAATGAGAGCACCAAAATGTTATGATCCTAAAATGCTGCTAACAGGAAATACTAAGAATGGCCTAAAGAAGGATGGCCGGAGGTGAGAGAGAGGATGAATGGCCTGAAGAAGATGGTCGGAGCTGGGAAAGATGAGGGGGGGTCAGGACAAAGCAAGAAAAACAGAGCAACTTTATTATTTCATTTCATAATCCCCATTTACAATCTATAAACCCCTATTTATAATACTAATTACAAGCTATAACCACTCATATTTGAGCACGTGGTCTAATGGCCGTTACATCCACCACCTTCATTGAGGTGGTGGCTAGCATTTCCCGGCGGTGAGGCTGCCGGAGGCGGCTCCTCCGGCGATCCCGAGCAAGAGGAAAAGCTCGAGAAAATGCGCACAAGCTCGCATGGAATCGGGCTCATTTGAGCACGATGTCTTTCCTAATTGATCTAGAAAACTAGTACAGGGTGAGGTGAGGTGAAACAAACCTGGATACGGGCTTGGCGGCAAGTTTGGTGGTGATGAGCCATGGCTGATGTTCACTTCGGCGAACTAGCTCAACTTCTCGTTTCTCCAGCACGGTCCATGCTCCAGCAACCAATTTCCTCTTCTTAGGGCTCGCAAAAGGTGATGGTAGGGTCGAATGGAGGTGGGGTAGGCTGTTAGTGTGGTTTTTTTTAAAGAGGTGGCCGACCATGAGCATAGGATGTTCCTCCTTGCTGCAAAGTGGCCACCATCCCCTAAAACCTGCGATAACTTGGTTTGCAACATGTCATTCTATCATTAGACCGCATATCCCTATTTTAAATATGTCATATTTAAAGAACCGGCCCAATTAAGTTGTTTTGGCACAATTCCCAAAAATTTGCTTCAGCCTATTAATATGAACCAAAAAATAAGGCTGAAAATTCATCTAAGGCAAAAAGCGCTGAGTTCATTCACCACACTCAACGCCTACAGTAGCAAGAAATTCTAAGTAAAATGGCATTGAGTGGTGTTAAATTCACTCAAAGCCAAAAGTCCATGGCATTGAGTGCACTCAACGCACTCAACGCCAATCTACCAGAATTATTCTAAGTGAAGTGGCGTTGAGTGGTGCTGAATCCACTCAATGCAAAACAGTCCATGGTGTTGAGTGCACTCAACTCACTCAACGCCAACCTGCCAGAATTATTCTAAGTGAAATGGCGTTGAGTGGTGCTTAATCCACTCAACGCCAAATAGTCCATGGCATTGAGTGCACTCAACGCACTCAACGCCAACCTGCCAGAATTATTCTAAGTGAAATGGCATTGAGTGGTGCTGAATCCACTCAACGCCAAACAGTCTATGTAGTTAAGTGCACCCAATGCACTCAACGCTAATCTTCCAAAAAATATTTTAAGTAAAACCTTCCCCTATCCGTCGAGTCCAGTCGACTCACTCGACGCTTCCTGAGCCTGAGTCTACTCTCTTAACTCGAAAACGTGCGAGGGCCTAATGAAAAATGGGATGTTACAAATCCCAATAAACAAAATAAACAATTTCGTCCCCAAAATGTAAGTTCGGGTCTACTACGGGGGTTTACATATAAGAAATTAAGAAACTTAAAACAAGACTAAAGTATTACCTGGGGTAAAAAGTTTCGGGTGTCATTCCAGCTTCAGATCCCTCGGCTCCCAGGTGTGCTCCTCCCGTCCGTGGTTGGACCACAACACCTTTACAAGGGGGACCTTCTTCTTCTCCAACACTCGCACCGTTGTATCATCGATCCGGATTGGCTCTAAACGAGCTGACCGGTCAGGTGCTATCGGGCCTACTGTAGAGGTAATGTGATGTTCCGGCCGAAGGAGAGCTCTCTATAGTGAAGAGACGTGAAAGATGTCGTGCAAGGTCCCCAATTCTAGTGGTAGCTTTAGCTTGTAAGCCAAGGGGCCGATCTGCTCTAGGATCAAATATGGACCCATATATCGAGGGTTGAGCTTCTTGTGCCTCCGCACTCAGGAGACACTATGCACCGGACGTATCTTCAAGAACACTTTGTCCCCTACCTGAAACTCCACCTTCTGATGCCGCACATCGTAGTACTTGGCCTGCCTACTCTGAGCCTCCAGCATCCGGTACCTGATAAGTCATATCTGAGCCTCTGTGTCCTCAACATATTCTGATCCAAGTGCCCAGGGGTCCACATCATGGACCCAGGATAGAGGTGTCTGGCACTTCCTCCAGTATAAATCCTCGTAAGGTTCAATCTACAGGCACGCCTGGTGACTGTTGTTGTAGGATAACTCGATTAGTGGAACCAGTCTCTCCCAAGGCTTCCCTGTGTCCAGTATACACAAACGTAGAAGATCCTCCATAGTCCTGTTGGTCTGATCTGTCTGGACGTCGGTCTGTGTATGGAAAGCGGTACTAAAAGCAAGCTGAGAACCTAAGTACGCCTGCACCGCCCTCCACTCCCTAGAAGTGAACCGACCATCACATTTCGAGACAATCATCCTGGCGACGCCTTGGTATCTGATGAACTGCTCTACAAACAACCTCACCAAAACAGCAACTGGGTTGTTCTTCCTGATCGGTATGAATCATGCCACCTTGGTCATTCTATTGACAATGACCCATATAGAATTGCGCCCAGAGTGGGAGCGAGGCAACCCGTGCACGAAGTCCATAGCAATGTCCTCGAACTTCCACTCTGGCACCGACAATGATTGTAATAATCCTCTCGGGCTCTTGCACTCTGCCTTTACCCGCTGGCATGTCTCGCAGTGTGTCACATAATGAATGATCTCCCTCTTAATTCCCGGCTAATGCATGCTCGTCCGCAGATCTGCCGTCATCTTGGTGATACCAGGGTGCACTGAGTACTGAGAACAGTGTGCCTCCCTGAGTATATCCTCCTGGATACCACCTCCTGCGGGTATATAGACTCGGCCATAGAAATGAACGAGGTCGTCACGTAGAGAATAGTCCTCTGCCTTGCCCTCTTTCAGGGCCCTGAATACTGGCTCTAAAGCTTTATCCAGCCTCTGATGTGTCCTGATACGATCCTATATATCACACTCGACGATCAGGGAGTTCAGGTACTCCAAGTAGGCCACTGGCTCGGACTCAGATACCAAAGAAATGTGCATGCCACCCATCATCTGTACAAGCTCCATGGCCATCCCGTGGAGCTTTGGTCATGTAGTGTCGGCTCTCCTACTCAAGGCATCCGCCACGGTGTTTGCCTTTCCCGGGTGGTAATATATCTGGTAGTCATAATCGCACAATAACTCCAGCCATCTCCTTTGACAAATGTTCAAATCCTTCTGGGTATCGATATACTTGAGGTTCTTCTGATCTGAGAAGATATCAAAATGAACCCCGTATAAATAATGCCTCCATATCTTTTGTGTGAACACCATTGCCCCGAGCTCCAAGTCATGCACCGGGTAATTCTGCTCATGCTTCTTCAACTGTCTCGAGGCATAAGCAATAATGTGGTCGTGGTGCATCAAGAATACACCCAACCGCTAGTATAAGGCATCAGTGTAAATCTGAAATCCTTCCTTCCCAGATGGAAGTGCAAGGATAGGGGAAGAGGTGAGCCTGTACTTTAGCTCCTGAAATGCGTCTTCACACTTATCCGACCAAATAAAAGCTGCCTCCTTCTTCGTCAAGGACGTGAAGGGGAGTGATATACTCTAGAACCCCTCCACGAACTTGCAGTAATATCCCGTGAGTCCCAGAAAACTTCGTATATCTGAGGCTGACTTCGGCTGCGGCCAATCCATAACTGCATATACCTTGGCCGGGTCCATAGCCAATCCGGCTCCACTGATAGTATGCCCCAAGAATGCCACCTCCTGCAGCCAGAAATGGCACTTGGAGAACTTGGCATACATCTGATGCTCCCTCAGCTTTCCCAAAATCAGTGATAAGTGCTGGGTATGGTCCTCCTTTGTCCGGGAATAAATCAAGAAGTCATTTATAAACACTATAATGAATCGGTCCAAGTATGGCTTAAAGACACGGTTCATCAGACTCATGAATATGGAAGGTGCATTCGTGAGCCCGAAAGGAATCACCGTGAACTCATATAACCCAGAGCGGGAACTAAAGGCTGTCTTTGGGATCTCTTCCTCCTGAATTCGTAGCTAATAATATCCTGATCTCAAATCCAGCTTGGAGAACCAGAAGCCTCCCTGAAGCTGATCAAATAACTCGTCAATCCTTGGCAATGGATAAGTATTCCGACCGTCAACCGATTCAGCTCCCGGTAGTCGATGTAGAGCCTCAACGACCTGTCCTTCTTGTTGACAAATAATACCGGTGATCCCTAAGGTGATGAGCTTGGTCGGAAAAATCCTGACTCTACCAGCTCCTGTAGATGTGTCCTGAACTCTGCTAGCTCCTTTGGGGCCATCCTATACGGTGCCCGAGATACGAGCCTTGCTCCCGACACTAACTGAATCCGGAAGTCCATGTCCCTGGCCGGTGGTAATCCGGGAAATTTCTCCGGGAATACGTCTGAGAATTCTCGAACCACCGATATATTAACAATAGAAGCTTCTTCTCCTGCCATCTATAAGCAAAAAATGTATACCTCCTCTCCCCGCTCATGGGCCTTGACAGCCTGTATAGATGATAGTAATAGGTAGGAGATAAGCCTAATACCTTTGACGATAACGTAGGAGTCCCCATGCATCAATGTGATACTCTTCGACGTGCAGTCGATTTGAGCGTGGTTCCAATGTAACCTTGTCATGCCCAAGATCAAATCAAAATTCGGTAGTCTCAGAATCGTCGCTGGCACCTCAAATACCTTGCCGCTAATTTCTGCCTCTATGTTGCACTTGGCAGACGTCAAGAGCTCTGATCCTTCCAGTAGGCGCACTCTCCTAGTAGTGTCGGTGAAGCGTTCAACAACTTCCAGTCCTTCTAAGAAAGCGTCTGACACGAACGAGTGTGAAGCATCCATGTCGAATAGAGTATGAGCGGGCTTGCTGTTGATCATGACTATGACTGAGGTTTGTTTTGAGTTTAAATATATTGTTATTCAACTACATCAGGATACTATATAATTGAAATTTTCAATTTTACAATAATCTGAAGTACCTGTGATGACCTCCTCAGGATTCCTCGGCTCCACAATGTCTAATGCGTACACTTGCTCTTGTCCTCTGCCTCAGCTATAATGTCCTCGGCCTCGACCTCGTCCTTGGCCTTGACCCTGCTCTACTGGAGGGGCCACTATAGGTGGAGGAGGAGGAGGAGGAAGTGGACGAAACTGGTGCGGGCACTCAGATCTATAGTGCCCCGGCTGGTGGCACCAAAAACAGACCACCTGTCACTGGCCATGATCCTCTTACCTCATCTGGCAATGCACCTATAGAGGTGGGAGAGCCAATACTGTAGGAGGCCTCTGCTCCTTCCTGAAGTTGGGACGATTTCGTCCCCACCCCTCTTGTCACCCATAGTCCTGCCTCTCTGCGAGCCCCTATTGCTTTCTCTGAATGATGATCCGTCTAACGACCTCTTCCCTCTGCTCAGCACCATCAGTTGGTCTGCCTCCAGCTTCTTGGCCATTTCTATGATCTGTGTTGAGGTGCCATGAGAGATGAATAGTAAGGACTGCCTTAAGGAGTCCCTAAGCCCCAGGTAGAATCTCTTGGCGTACCTCCTATCTTCTAGGTCATGGATCCCTGCAAACCTGGCAAGATGGGAAAACTCCCTCTGGTACTCTATCACCGATCGGGTCCCCTATTTGAGGTTCAAAAACATCTCTTCCAGCTCATCCCTGTTCGTGGTGGACACAAAGTGCTCCAAGAATATCTCGTTGAATTCCTCCCATGAGATATCTGACAGCTCCTTATCAGCATATGTGGAGTCCAGCATGTACTTCCACCACCTCTTCGCGTGGACATTCAATGCAGAAGATGCCAAAGGGACTTCCTGATGGACAGGGTAGCTGATGCCTGTCAGCATCTCTTGTATGGCCTCAAGCCATTCTTAGGTCTTCACCGCATTCTCTGTCCCGTGGTACATCAGAGGGGACTGGATCTTGAAGGCACTCAACCAGCTCGACCCCGGATTTGGCAGTTGTGCCGGGACCTGGTGGGCTCTGAAGGAATCCAAGATAGCCATCAAAGTTTTCCCCATCTCCGTCTGCAGGAAGGGAGTGGAAGCCGGAGGGGGAGGAACCACATTTCGTGGCATAGAGACCTGTGGAGGCTGTATAAAAGTAAGGTTTATATCAGAATTGGCCTAACTCATTGCTTAAATGGATTGTTTTACGTGACTTTTTACACATGGGCACACCATTGCTTCCGCTGCATAGTTTGTCCGCAAACTAATGCTCGAGCGGGGTGTTCTAGTGTTGTGGACTTCTTTCTCTTATGATCATTTGTTCAAGTGATACCAATTTGTAAGACCCCTTCCCTTACCAAGGAGGCTCCCGGTCTTATGCCCAGAACCGCCGCCTTACAGTGACACTAACTCACGGGTTTGTCAACACCGCAAGACGCTGATCCTGCCAGCTAGTACAATCATATAACCTGTTTGGCCAATTTGAGAAAAAGAAGTATAACAGCAGTATATATACACAGCTAGCTAGTCTACAAGTCATAGTACATATCATATATATATGGAAATGAAAGGTACATAGAGTCCACAATGAGTACAAAAAAAGGAGATAAGGGATTATGCCCGGTACATGAATATCAAATCTCTCTCTCACACAAACAATAAGCGGAAGCTAAACTATCATCAGAAGACTCGTCCCACCCGACGACGAGCTGCAGTAGTAGTAGGTGGTTTTGGTATCAGGTCCTCATGCCCTTCCACCTCATCTTAATAGTTGTGCTGACACTCCATCTCCTCGAGCCCCTAAAATGATTTGGTCACCGACCGTTAGTCAAAAAGACTAATTTGTTTCCTCCACACCTCGCCCCCGCAACTCCTAGGTACTGGGCGGGAGGACGAAGCGGAGGACAACAAGGTGTATCAAAAAGGAAGCAGGTGACAGTGGAACTATACTACTAAGTATATGAAGTATCAACTATTTCTACTCTAGCAGTTCTATGTATATAGCACATGTGAAGCAAGTTAGGATAGTACTGAAAGTAAGTAAAGTGTTGAAAGTAAAGTAAAGAGCGGAGCAGAAAGTAAACTATCTACTGCTAAACTACCATCACAGAACTACCTTAACTTATATGAATGCCCATAAAAACTTATAAGTTAGGGTTTCCAAATTTAACTTATCATATAAAAGAGCCCATACTAATTTATATAATAAGGATCTATGGTGCGTATGACCTAGTTATGAATGAATGTTATGAATGAAGTTTATTATTCATACAAGTGCAACTCACACACACGAATCTGTGATCAAACACCTTTAGTTCCCACTTTTTAAAGCTTGCATCACTCTCTGGTACCACCATTGTGGCTACGACAGCAGCGTAACGGGCGCTTCTGCTTCCTAGGCGGGTATACACACTACCAATCCCAGATCGTTCGTATGCCTCTATACACATCCTAGGTGCACTCTAGAGTCTCTGCGTACTAATGCTGGCCAACTACCAAACTTCCTTGGTCGGGTGTGCGTTTTCAGGGATTGTCCTCCAGACCGCAGTATAAACAACCTACTAGCCTCTCAAACCCTCACACCTCACCAGAGTCACCGTACTGCCATTGGTGTGACAATTGGCCCAGTACCGCATGACCGGCCACTAGTTTTGTTTATGCACATGCAAGGTATCTCAACTCGAGCCTCCAGCTCGCAGGACCAAACCCGTCCTGAATCCCTCCAACCAAATGCGGGTGAGATTGTTGCCTCAAAACCCTCCAACCCTGCACAGGTGAGATTATCACATGGTTCTCTTTAATACTGATTCTCTCCAACCCTTCACGGGTGAGATTGTTTTATCGATCTCTTAGCCTATTAGACTACTCTTGTCTAATGATTATTATACTTAGCAATTTAGGGTTAATCCGAGGACTGCCCAGGGTATGCCCAATGAAGGGGTCTCAGAGGGCACTAGGAACCAAGGTGGGATGAAGCCCAAAGTTCCCTTTCGCAAGGATATTTACTTTTATTAATGTCTACCCTTTTATCCATACCCTGCTCTCGTTGTTACTTTGGAACAATCCTAATGACTTAAGATATTATCGGGGAATCAACGGTCTTCCGCCGGTCTCCGTTCTAGCCACTGTCCTTGGGTTTTGCACTCTAACTCTCGATACTATGAACTGACCTACTAGAAACCAACCAGGGTTTATCTTACCAAAATAGTATCAACTCAACCGTCTTTCGTATCCCCTTAGTGTCCCTTAAATACCCGTTACTTTTGCTAAGCGCAACCCATGAACTAATGCTACCCGTATAATAGGACTTCCAATTCCTTGGGCCAAATGCCCCTAATTATTTATCATGGGTTGGTATGGTGTATGAGGTTGACCATTTAAGATTTCACCATTTCTCTAAGTAATTAAGGGCCCAACTTAATTCCTTTAATTGGGTGGCCTAGGTCACTTTATGCATGAGGTACTATATCCAATAATCTCACAAGCCTAAGAAATTTTCCTAATGTTCAACTAAGTTAAATATGACTGCCTACCAAGGATCATAATTTTTCCATTTAAATTTCCATATATTTTCTAATTAAGATTAAAACCATAATTAATCCATTTTCTAAATGAAGTACTTCAACAACCCAATCAAAAATTCTTATAAAATTACTGTAGATCAATATTGATATAATAACTCAAAATACAGAATTTCATGATCCTTTTCAATGATTTAACTTAACAAAATTCCATAATGATGATATTACCAAAATGCCACTACTTGAGTTTTTAACATACATAATCATTCATAAATTCCCAAATAAATACACAAGGTTCTAATCATAGAATTAAGATCATATAAATTTTCTCATAATTGTTCAGCAATAATTTCCTTAATTTTAAATTAATTTCCAAAATGACAAAAAGCAAATTTTACTAAAAACTCAATATAAAGTTTTCGAACAAGCTTATAAAATTTTCCAGAGGATTATGATGTCATATTACAGCTTGTGACAAAAATTCAGAATATATTAAGTTCATATGCCCCAGTTTCAAATTCATTTCCTATCTAGGCATATTTTCCAATAATTCCAAATAATGGGATTTTTGATCCCAAAAATCCCGACCATCCTATGGGAGGTATATTTCATCCCTATAAGCCTTTGTCCAGACTTTCATGGACATGCAAGGGGCCAAATGGGCTACATCCCCATTTTTGCATTTTTGCTATAGGCACCCCAATTTGAACATACCTATTACATGCATGTGAGATTTCTTAGGCATGCAGGGGTCAATAGAGGCTGGAATTTCTTCCATACTTTTATATTGACCAAATAGACATGCCAGTAAAATTTGGGTCCATTTGGAGTTATATTTCTCCAAATATTCAATTAATTTAATTATGTGTATTTTACCAAATACTATAGGAAATATTTCTCAAAAAAATTCTCATTTTGGATAGAGCATTAGTTCAACCTAATCATCAGCATGCCCAAAATTTTGGGTCATGTGGACTTATGGTTTGGCTAGGGCACACATTCAAATTTCTGCCCTAGCCTAGGACCAGTCTTGGTATATTGGTCCTACATGGAGTTCTACTGTCCCAAATCAGGACTTTAGGGAGGCAAAATGAATTTAATACCTAAGGCTACCTTTTTCATGTTAATAGCTAACTCCGAATATGCTCTAACAGGCCTAGAATCAACATGCAAAATGTCTGTAAAAGTGTGACAGGAATTAAACTTTTCATAAATTAATAATTATCATGAAATTTGTTTAATCTAACCCAGCAATCCGACTGCTCCTGGACATTGTCCCCAATCATCTGACGACTGAGATCGAGCCATCCTGGGCCGACTTTGCTGGCTGATTCCGGCCACCTGGGCCGGCACACCCGGCAGCGATTATCGCCCCCACCTTCGTTGAGGTGGTGGCTAGCGTTTCCCGGCGGTGAGGTGCCGGAGGCGGCTCCTCTAGTGATCCCGAGAAAGAAGAAAAGATCGAGAAAATGCGCACAAGCTCGCATGGAATTTGGCTCAATTGAGCCCGATGTCTCGCCTAATCGATCTAGAAAACTAGTACAGGGTGAGGTGAGGTGAAACGAACCTGGAGATGGGCTTGGCGGCGAGTTTGGCGGTGATGAGCCATGACCGATGTTCGCTCTGGCAAACTAGCTCAACTTCTCGTTTCTCCAGCAAGGTCCTTTCTCCAGCAACCAATTTCCTCTTCATAGGGCTCGCTGAAGGTGATGGCAGGGTCTAATGGAGGTGGGGTTGGCTATTAGTGTGGTTTTGTTTAAAGAGGTGGCCGACCATGAGCATAAGATGTTCCTCCTTGCTTCCAAGTGGTCACTAGCCCCTAAAACCTTCAGGAACTAGTTTGCAACATGTAATTTTATCATTGGACCGCATATCCCTATTTTAAATATGTCATATTGAAAGAACCGGCCAAATTAAGTTGTTTTGGCGCAATTCCCAAAAATTCGGTTCAGCCTATTAATATGAACCAAAAAATAGGGCCGAAAATTCATCTAAGGCAAAACGTGTTGAATTCAGTCACCACACTCAACGCCTATAGTAGCCAGAAAATTCTAAGTAAAATTGTGTTGAGTGGTGCTAAATTCACTCAACGCCAAAAGTCCATGGCATTGAGTGTACTCAACGCACTCAACGCCAATCTACCAAAATTATTCTAAGTGAAGTGGCGTTGAGTGGTGCTAATTCCACTCAATGCCAAACAGTCCATGGTGTTGAGTGCACTCAATGCCAACCGACCAGAATTATTCTAAGTGAAATGGCGTTGAGTGGTGTTGAATCCACTCAACGCCAAATATTCCATGTCATTGAGTGCACTCAACGCACTCAACGCCAACCTGTAAGAATTATTTTAAGTGAAATGGCATTGAGTGGTGCTGAATCCACTCAACGCCAAACAGTCCATGGCATTGAGTGCACTCAACGCACTCAATGCTAACCTGCCAGAATTATTCTAAGTGAAATGGCATTGAGTGGTGCTGAATCCACTCAATGCCAGTCCATGGCGTTGAGTGCACCCAACGCACTCAACGCCAATCTTCCAGAAAATATTCTAAGTAAAACCCTGCCCTATCCGTCGAGTCCAGTCGACTCACTCGAGGCTTCCCGAGCCTGATTTAATTCTCTTGACTCGAAACACGTGTGACTGGCCTAGTGCGAAATGGGATGTTACACCAAAAATGAACATGACAGTGACAAAATTTCAATAATGGGTTCTTAAGATGTTTGATCAATTAGATGCACAATTTGTTGACCTACGCACCCACATTGCTGTCATTGTGGGTCGAGGAGAGAGCACTCCACTTCCCAAAGCAGGAAAACTCACCAACTCCATCTGATTTTCTATTTGAGGCACAGCGGGCTGCCCTCCCAACATAGGATGTGTGGTGTTAATCCCTACGAGAGTATGCTCCACTTAGAGAGCTTGCCCTCGATACTACATCTATTAGTTCACTATTGAGTGTGGACTTTTCACACACTTCACCTGATGGGGAACCGAGTCACATCACGATCAGGAGTCGAGAGCCTAATAGTGATCTCGATGTAACCACCTCTCCCCTTTCAGGGAACATGACATCTTCTGATGGTTTTCATCTATAGGACCATCACTCTATTGATGGATTCTTTGACGCTCCCCTCTATTGAGCCTCCAGATGAGCCACCTTGTCCTTGTGTGGATTAGATTCATGTGAGTGACACACTAGACTCGTAATATAGTGTTGATGCCTATGCTTTTTTACTTTGGTGATCAGCGTTTATATAAGAGCATTCTAGATTTTTTTGGGGCATACATGAGTACTCATCGCATTTGTGATAAATTTTATTATACCCCTTTTGGAGAACCCCCAGATGATCCACATGTCGATCATCAAAACATTTGGAAGATATACATCTTTAGTAGGATATCCGAGCTTGAGGGTGCACTCACTGATTCGTCAATTTTATATTTTACAACCTGTACTTGCAAAGGTAGTTCACACACTACATTGACACAACTTGAGGTGCACACTATTGGGTCTATTGATTCGAATGTCCCAGATTTGTAAGAAATCAATCTGGTCAATGACATACACAGACAGTTGTATTTTATGTGTGCCTAAGTTCATGCACACAAGTTGTCTCAACAACATTGATGGGACATGTTACCTAAGGGGCATAGTCAGGTAAACACATACCTATGGTATGGACTGACAGAAATCTGTCTAAGTCCATAGGCGTTGAGTGGAGTTAACTCACTCAACGCCATACAATAAAAGGCTGTAAGATAGGCTAAAACAGTCAATGCCAATAATGAGACTGGAAAATCTGTCTAAGTCCAAAGGCATTGATTGAGGACTGCTCACTCAATGCTATGGGTCAAAAGGCTGTGAGTAAAAGCCTAAGTGAAAATTGACTCAGAATTTTGACTATGTCAAAATTCGTCGAGCTGAGTTCAAAGTTCGTCGAACTCAGCTCAGAGAAATGGCTAAGGCAAAAAGCGTTGAGTGAGGCATGCTCACTCAATGCTCTCAGTGCCTACACAAAATATTGGCTAAGTCTAAATTTAGTCGGGCTAAGCTCAGAGTTCGTCGAACTCAGCTCAGAGAATTTAACTAAGGGAAAAGCGTTGAAACTGCTGAGACAACTGAGAAGAACCGCTGAGACCGCTGAGAAATATGAAAGCTGGAAGCCAAGGCAAAAGCATTGAGACCACTGAGACAGCCGGGAAAAATCGCTGAGACATTTGAGAAATATAATGAAAAATTTAACGCTGGAAGCTAAGGAAAATAGCATTGAAAGCATTGAGTATTCACTCAACGCTCTCAATGCCATTATTAGGAATTGGCTGGAAAATTGGTTTAGGCAAAATGCATTGAGTGAGGGTTGTTCACTCAACGTTGTAAATGCCTTGATAGACAAAAGTTTGTCTAAGTGTTTTGACATTGAGTGGTGCTTACTCACTCAACGCATATTCTTCTAATGCTTGAATTTGGCTAAGTCCATAGATGATGACGTCAACAAGTCAATATATTTCAAATTAATGGTGGGATGGCTATAGTACACGATAAATATGGACGCAGAACTACTGTACGACAGTTGGCGTTAGAGTAAGATTGCGGCTGCCATTAAATGTGTGGGGGCCACACTCAAATTAAGCCGTTGATTCAGATCAACATTTAAAAAGCAGAAAGAAAAGAGAATGAGAGTAACAAAAATACAGGAGGCTGTACTTCATCTTCTCCGATGAGCTTGAAAGCTAGGTACAACAGTGCTTAACAAAAGGCGGAGAAATATAGCTGAAGCTTCTTCTAGTTCAATAAGATTGTTCTTTGGATAATAAGGTGGCTGATTCATCCAATCGACAAGAGGAGATAGTTGTGTGAAGGGTCGCCAGCCTTCTACAACATGTTGATGTTCTTTAGTGCAGCAAAGAAAAAGCTAGTTGTAGAAGAGGACTAATTCCTTCTACAGTAAGAGGGCTGGACTGATATCTGCTCAGTCCAGCAAGGTAGATTTAGAGATTTATCTCTGAGTTATAGGTTTCATTTATTTGAACTTCTTGTCTAAACTCCTGTAGGATTCAGTTTATCTGAATCTGAGCTGTAGGGCCTTTTGTGCCTGAGTGTAGGTGACTAATTAGTCACTGAGGTAGGTTCCCTGTTGGGGTACTAAGGTAGGATCTAAGTTTGGATCTGAGAGTAGGGCTGTCCTCCCAGCCTAAGTAGTAGGTCTTAGAGATAAGGCTGAGATAGGTGACTGTTGAGTCACTGAACTATAGGTGACAAGTGTATCACTGAGTGTAATTCTTGGAGGAGACTGAGTGTAGGGACTTTTGGCCTGAGGTAGGTGACAAGTGTGTCACTGAGCTGTAGGTGCTTGGAAGGGCACTGAGGTAGGTACCTGGAAGTGTATTGAGATATAGGAGTGCTGCAGCACTCTAAGAGTAGGGCCTCATGCCAGAAGTTATAGGGTTGAAAAGCCTGAGCTGTAGGCCTTAGAGATAAGGCTGATGTAGATGGTTTGAGGACCACTGAGCTGTAGGAGCATTGTAGGACTCTGAGTTACGAATCTTTATGGTTCTGAGGTAGGGTTCTGAAGAGAACCTGAGTGTAAGGCTGAGGGCCTGTAAAATTTGAGGAGCATTTTGGAGTAGTTTGTGCCCTTTCTAAAATAAGTTAAAAAGGTGGGAGGGAATATGGATGTACCCAGTTGGGGAACCACTATAAATACCTGTGTGCTTTGCTGTGTTGCTTATTCTTCTTTTATATTGCAGGTACAAAAACAAGCTCTAGATCACATAGTAAATTAAATAAGAAAAGACTTAAGAATTTTCAAAGACCTATTCACCACCCCCACCCCCCTCTAGGTGACTTGCTAACCTTGAAATAATAACTTTCAAGTGGTATCAGAGGGAGGTTACTCAAAAAGGATCTAATAATCTGAGTATACCTCCAAGGTTAGCTATAAGACATAAGTATGGGGTCTGGTGTAAACTACAAGGAGCATTGGAAGAATAGCAGGCCTTCCTCTTCCTCATGACACAGAAGGAAATCCTCCAAGAAGGACAGGTATGCTCCTAACTCTAGTAAACAAACTTCTTCTAATATTATTTGTTTCTACTGCAGCAAACCTGGGCATATAGTTGTTATTTGCCCAGTGAAGAGAAAAGAAGAAGTGAAAAAGCATCACAAGGGGAATAAAAAAAGAAAAGTCCTTTTTGACCAAGAAGGAAAATACCTGGTCTGACTCTTCTTCTGGGTCAGATAGTGAAGAAGAAGAAGCCTATATTGGGCTAATGGCTGTTGATGAAGAAGAACCTGAATAATATCCTGCTACTAGGATAGGGATTAGGGCCCCTCTGTCACGTTCAGAAAGTGACTCAGAGATGGATGAAGATGAATAAGAATATGTTCAATGCCATGGATTGATGGAAATAACTGATGAAGAGAGCAGTCAGGATCAGCCTGGACAATCTCAGGTAAATTCTAAATCTCAGCTTTCTATTTCAAATCATGAGGCTAGGTCAGATTTTTATCCTCAATCATCAAGAGATGGAGGGAATTCAGATTCTGAGGATAGTGCCAATTCTATAATTGACAAGTATGGAGAACTTCTTGAAGCATTCAAGAAGTGTAAGCTCCTTGCCAAGAGACAGGAAAAAGAGCTTCTCAATCTCAGGAGCAAGTGTGAGGGCCATGAAAAGGCGTTAAATGATATGGCTGCAGAATCTGCTAAGCACAAGGTGATCATTGATATGTAGTCTGTGGTAAGAATCTCAAATGAGAAACTTATCCAGAAACTTAAAGATTATCTCCTAAATGAGAAATTGTTAGTGACCATGTTTTTTAAGTAATGCACTGTGCTTCCCTTAATTGATACCCACCTAACCCAAGTGGGTAAGAGGGGGCTAGAATTTAAGGGACCTGCTAGACTTCCCAATATAAAAGGAAAGGGAAAGGGGAAGGCACCAATTGTGCCTCTAGCCTCATTGCCTCCAATCTCTTTTTAGAAAGTCTTGTTACCTTCTAACAAATATGACCATGAAAGTTGTTATTGTCACATGGAGAATGACAGATCCACTAGTATTGACCAATGTGGCCATAGCCAAGGTATAAGATAGAACCATGTGAGGGACCTTAAGGCTGCCCATGAGGAAGTTCAAATGGCCCACCCAGGACCATTTATTTTTGGTGTCCCAGCCCCAAAACTCAAGGATAATGCAGCTGCAGGAAATTTGAGTCATCCAGCAAAAGTAATGACTCAAGGTGAGCCTTCTGGCAAGGATGGAATGGCAGTTTCGGATGCAATCAGATGCATGTTAGCTGAAAAGAGACATGCAGCCGGTGACTCTCAGAAAAGACCAAAACAGTCAGCTGAAAGACTTACCATCAGTCAAATGGCTGATGTAAGAAATCAGAGATATACAACAACACATCTTCCCACTATTCAGAGAGTAGTCCAGGCAAATGCTGGTCCTAAACAGAAAAGGATATATAATGTCAATGAGTGCTGGTGATGTGGCAAAGTGGTCCACTTTATTGTAGATTGCTGACACAATCCTTCAGTGTCCAGAGGTAGCCAACCTGTCAGGAATACTATAGGAGGGCAAGCATATATTCAGGCTAATGTGATCCAAGGACCCAATAGAAATTGGGGTCCTAAGGTGAGATAAACTTTTTTTTCAAGTTAGTTCAAGTACCAATTCCCCTAAATGGTACTTGGACAGTGGGTGTTCCAGGCACAGGACTGGAACAAATGAACAGTTGAAGGAGTTCACTCTAGTAAAGAAAGGACCTAAGGTCATCTTTGGAGGCTCTGACAAGGGAATAACCAGAGGTTATGGTAAGATCTCAAATGACATAATCACCATCACTAGGGTAGCTTATGTGGAGGGGTTACAACATAACCTCATAAGCATAAGCCAACTATATGACCTTGGTTGTTACATTTCCTTCCACAAGAATAAGTACCACATCATGAAGTTAAGTGACCAAAGTGTATCTTAACAGGCACTAGGAGTGGGAATGTTTATTGTCTAAACTTTTCTTGCTTAGAAAGTAGTTCCCCTATATGCCTAGTTGCAAATGATAAAGTCTCATATTGTGTCCAATGGTACAAGAGACTAGATCTTTTGAACTATAAGACCATTGGTCAGCTCTTTAGTGATGAGCTAGTTAGGAATGGTCCCAAAATAAAATGCTCCAAATAGAGTATATGTACTGCTTGCCAAAAGGGTAAGCAGACTAAAAACTCTTTCAAGAGCATTGAGACCAAGGACTCAGTGAGATGCTTGTATCTCCTACATATGGATTTGTTTGGTCCTATGCCTATTCATAGTCAAGGTAGGAATATCTACACCCTTATGGTGGTTGATGACTACTTCAGGTTTGTTTGGCTGTTCTTCCTGAGAAGAAATGATGAAACCCTTGATGTCTTCATGAATTTTGTCAGGCAAATTCATAATGAACTTGCAAGTTTGGTTGTCAAAATAAGAAGTGACCATGGAACTGAATTTCAATCTGCTGCCATGACTACTTTCTGTGAAGAGCAAGATATTCATCAAGAATTTTCCTCTCCAAGAACACCCTGCAAAATGGGTTAACTGAGAGGAAAAATAGGACTCTTATAGAAGCTGGGAGAACATTATTGAGTGACACTTCTCTCCCTGAATATTTCTGGGCTGAGACAGTTAATACTGCATGTCATGTTCTAAAGAGAGATTCTATCACCAAAAATCACAAGAAGACTCCCTATAAGATCTTGAAGGGCAGAAAACCAAACATATCTTATTTTAGCGTCTTTGGTTGCAAGTGTTTCATCTTGAACAATGGTAAGTCAAAATTGACTAAGTTTGCTGTCAAATCACATGAGGGGATCTTTGTTGGATACAATAATAATAGTAAGGCATATAGAGTCTATAACTTGACTAATCAAGTTATAGAAGAATCTATCCAGGTAGTGTTTGATGAGTCAAGCATGATTGACAGTGAGCTGTCAAGTTTCTTCCCTAGTTCTTCAGGTACATAAGTTATGATGGAAAATCTCTCCATCAAAAATAAAGACCCAGCTATGCAAGAAGAATATGGAGAGGGATGTTGTCTAGATGAAGCACAGGATAATCTAGCTGGAAATGAAGACCTATCAACTGAAGAAAATGTTGCTCAGCAAGAAGCAGTTAGACTGCCCCCAATAGTTAAATATCTGAGAGATCATCCTCCAAATCAGATAATAGGTGAAGCTAGCTAAGGTGTACAGACCAAAAGCCGGAGTTTCAATACTACTCTTTATACCGGCTTCCTATCACAAGAAGAGCCCAAGAGATTTGAAGAGGCAAATAAAGACCAATTCCAGATTAGTGCAATGCAAGAAGAACTGAAACAGTTCAAGAGGTGCAATGTCTAGAAGCTGGTTCCCAGTCCAAGTTGACATAATATCATTGGAGTCGAGTGGATTTTCAGAAAAAAACTTGATGAAAATTGCATTATAATAAAGAACAAAGCTAGATTGTTGGCAAAGGGGGTACAGACAGGAAGAGGGCATTGACAATGATCAGACCTTTACCCAAGTTGGAAGGTTAGAAGCCATCATGTTGTTCCTTGTCATTTGCATCTTTCCAAGGATTCAAAGTCTTCTTGATGGATGTGAAGTCAGCCATCCTGAATGGAGACTTAAAAGAAGAGGTCTATGTAGAGAAGCCTCCAGGTTTTGTAGATTTTAACTCTCTTTCTACTGTGTATAGACTTAGGAAAGCTCTATATGGGCTCAAGCCAGCCCCTAAAGCATGGTATGAGACATTGTCTACCTTACTCATTGAGAACAAATTCTTAAGGGGTAAGATAGACAAGAGCCTATTCCTAAGGGAATCTAAGGGTAAGATCATCCTAGTCCAGATCTATATTGATGACATAATATTTGGCTATATTGATGACAACTTCTGTAGGAAGATTGCAAAACTTATGCAGGGAAGTTTGAGATGAGCAGTATGGGTGAACTGAAGTTCTTATTGGGACTCCAAGTAAGAAAGTCTGAGAATGGTTTATCCATATCCCAGTCAAAGTTCACTAGTGAGTTAGTCAAGAAATGTGGTATAGAGAATACTTCTATCATAATAACTCCCATGAGCTCAAGTATGCCCATAGGCAAAGATGATTCAGGAAAACCTATTGATCCAACTCTATATAGAGGTATAGGTTGCTCCCTTTTCTACCTCACTGCAAGTAGGCATGACATTATGTATGCAACATGTGTCTGTGCTAGGTATTAGGCCTACCCTATAGAGTCTCACTATACTGATGTGAAAAGAATTTTGAGATATCTCAAGGGCACCACAGATCTTGGCCTATGGTACCCTAGAAATGGGGATTTTGAACTAACAGGCTATTTAGATATAGATTTTGCGGGTTGCAGGAGGACAGGAAGAACACTTCTGGCTCCTGTCAATTTCTAGGTGGAATACTTGTCTCTTGGAGCAGCAAGAAACAAATAAGTATTACAATCTCAACTGTTGAGTATGAGTATATTTCAGCAGGGATCTACTATGCTCAGCTGTTGTGGATCCATCATCAACTTCAGGACTATAATATTCAAATAAGTAGAACTCCACTCATTTCTGATTCTACTAGTGCAATTTCTATAGCTAGGAATCCTGTCTCCCATAGCAGGACTAAGAATATAGAAATTAGGTATCATTTCATTAGAGAACTTGTGGAAAAGGAAGAAATCAGCCTTGAGTTTGTCTCCACAGACAAGCAAGTGGCTGATATCTTTACTAAGCCACTAGATGAAGCCAAGTTCAACATCTTCAAATTTGAACTGTGTATGTTGAATCTTGTGAAGCTTCAATTATCTCTTCTACCATATGCAATATTGTCTATTTTGCAGGTAGTACAAGACCTTCCTCAAGATAATGAAGCTAGTGTGCAACTATTGAGGGGGAGTAAGACCAACAACCAAAATAGGATTGATTCAAAGTGGGGAGATCAACCCTAGACAAATAGGGGGAGAAAAACTTCAAAAAGATCTCCTTATTGCGAAGTCAAAAAGGGGGAGAGTAATCAGAAGGAAAATAGACTTGATCAAGACTTGACCAATCCAAGATGCCAGTGTTGTACATCCAAGATGCATGAATCTCAAAGTAAGGGGGTGCTGAAGACTGGCAGCATGTCAAGGGGAGTAAGTAATTCTCCACGGGCTGGA
This sequence comes from Platanthera zijinensis, assembly GCA_039513925.1. Classification (NCBI taxonomy): domain Eukaryota; kingdom Viridiplantae; phylum Streptophyta; class Magnoliopsida; order Asparagales; family Orchidaceae; genus Platanthera; species Platanthera zijinensis. The sequence continues at coordinate 59,659,912 of CM077097.1, read as the reverse complement.
GAAATGTGGTAACATTTCCAAAATCTAATGATATTACACAAGTTTTAGTTTTATTGTTGAATATTTTGTGTATATCAATGACTTGTATTATTGATCAAGCAAAGTTTTGACTTCTTCAAATAGAGGGAGATTGTTGGTTCTATTGATCCAAATGTCTCAGATTTGTAAGAAGTCAAACTAGTCAATGACATACATACACAGTTGTATTTGATGTGTGCCTAAGTTCATGCACACAAGTTGTCTTAGTAATATTGATGGGACAGGTAGCCTAAGGGACATAGTCAGGTAAACACTTACCTATGATGTGGACTGACAGAAATCTATCTAAGTCCACAGGCATTGAGTGGAGTAAACTCACTCAACGACATACAACAAAAGACTGTAAGATAGGCTAAAATAGTCAAAACCTAAAATGAGAGTGGAAAATCTGTCTAAGTCCACAGGCATTGAGTGAGGACTGCTCACTCAACGTCATGGGTCAAAAGGCTGTGAGTAAAAGCCTAAGAAAAGATGGACTCAGAATTTTGAATATGTCAAAATTTGTCGAGCTGAGTTCAAAGTTCGTCGAACTCAGCTTAGAGAATTTGCAAAGGCAAAAATCATTGAGTGAGGCATGCTCACTCAACGCTCTCAGCGCCTACACAAAATATAGGCTAAGTCCAAATTTAGTCGGGCTAAGCTCAGTGTTCATCGAACTCAGCTCAGAGAATTTAACTAAGAGAAAAGCGTTGAAACCGCTGAGATAGCTGAGAAGAACCGCTGAGATCGCTGAGAAATATGAAAGCTGGAAGCCAAGGCAAAAGCGTTGAGACTGCTGAGATAGCCGGGAAAAGCTGCTGAGACAGTTGAGAAATATAATGAATAAATTTAATGCTAGAAGCTAAGGCAAATAGCATTGACAGAGTTGAGTATTCACTCAACGCTCTCAATGCAATTATTAAGAATTGGCTGGAAAATTGGTTAGGGCTAAAGACATTGAGTGAGGTTTGCTCACTCAATGCTGTCAACGCCTTAATAGACGAAAGTTTGTCTAAGTGTTTTGCCGTTGAGTGATGCCTACTCACTCAACGCCTATTCTTCTAATGCTTGAATTTGGCTAAGTCCACAAATGCTGACGTTAGAAAGTCAACAAGTCAACATATTTCAAATTAATGGTGGGATGGCTACAGTACACGACAAATGTGGCCGCAGACCTACTGTACGATAGTTGGCATTAAAGCAAGATTGCGGCTGCCATTAAATGTGTGGGGCCCACACTTAAATTGAGCCATTGATTCAGATCAACATATAAAAAGTAAAAAGAAAAGGGAATGAGAGTAATGAAAATACAGGCGGCTGGACTTCATCTTCTCTGACAAGCTTGAAAGCTAGGTCCAGCAGTGCTTAACAAAAGGCAGAGAAAGATTGTTGAAGCTTCTTCACGTTTAGTAAGATTGTTCTTTGGAGAATAAGGTGGCTGATTCATCCAATCGAAAAGAGGAGATAGTTGTGTGAAAGGCCGTCAGCCTTCTACAGCAGGTTGTTGTTCTTCAGTACAGTAGAGAAAGCTAGTTGTAGAAGAGGACTAATTCCTTCTACAGCAAGAGCGCTGGACTGATATATGCTCAGTCCAACAAGGTAGATTTAGAGATTTATCTCTGAGATAGAGGTTTCATTTATTCAAACTTCTTGTCTAAATTCCTGTAGGATTAGGTTTATCTGAATCTGAGATGTAGGGCCTTTTGTGCCTGAGTGTAGGTGACTAATTAGTCATTGAGGTAGGTGCCCTTCTAGGGAACTGAGGTAGGATCCAAGTGTGGATCTGAGAGTATGGCTATCCTCCCAGCCTGAGTAGTAAGCCGGTATTTAATCCGGTATTTAATATGAAAGATTTAGCATATTACTTTGAGTCTCTCGAGCATTGGGACCCTTACCTCGAGCTGATTTCACACCCTCAGGGACCTATACCTTGAGTTTCTTTAGACACCCTTCCAATTGCAGCTTCTCACTTCCCATATTTACCTTGAGGGAGAACCCACGAATGTACCCGAACCTCCTATGATTCTACCAGATTTTCTGGATCCACTAGTACTAGAGGTGAGAGTTGAGAGCATGAGTTATATTGTGACGAGTGCACCACTGTTACAGACAGTCCTTCTTGTCTTTTCATGGTGCAATGGAGTAGACACCACTACTACACCTTTGATGATACTTGGATATTGGCGACAGCTTGTAGGACTTACCCCTGATCTTCAACTACAACATATTCATCTTCATTCAATGAAAATGAATTTTTTTCAGTCAGGGGGAATTGATGGGGATCGACCGCATGTTCGTGATCAGAGGAGATCGGGCCACCACGTGGGGGGACCCACTTTTGCTAGTTTGCCAAAGATTCATTTATCGGATCGGCGATCTGAGACTGCGAGTGCGTCTGAAGCATCCTTTTTCATTTTATATGTATTTTTTAATATTTTTTGAAGTTGTATTTGTATTTTTTAGGACACAGAGCGTAGCGAATGATCGTTGCCGTTCATGCCAGTTTCCCAACCACCCCTCTCGTTATAAATAGGGGAGGATGTTCAAATTTTCAGTCATTGCAGATTTTGTGAGAGAATCCATATTTTGGCAATTATTCGTGGTGCGACGCCGCAAGCACGTGGTGCGAAGACTTGATTCATTTCAATTAATTTATTTCAATTAATTTCACTGTTCCGTGAAAACCCCTCTTTACACCAACGATATTTAATCCCATGGTTATCTCCTTCCCATAAGAAGTTAATTGCCAATGTTCATCTCTAACATACCATGATTCCCTCTATAATCGTCAGTTATCTTCATCCCAAAGTAGAAAACCGCATCCCTTCTGTTCACCTTCTTCCTCGACAGGAAAGATTGAAGAGTCCTAGCCGATACTCCAAAACACTACATCGACCACAATAGTGCTATTTCCCACCGTTGTCCCTCTTTTTGGTTGATCAAAGGTAGCAGCCACCCTCCTAGACGACGTATCAGCCCAATTCCCCATGCCCCTCCATCCCCTCAACCACCAGCAGCCCTCACCATCACCGTGTTTCTTCCTCCCGCTAACTTCTTCACCAACTCCCTAACCGCCCCATCTGCTAGTCAACGTTATCAGTCGTAAGTTTCCTGCAAACTTTCCTTCTATGTCGGGGCTCAGCAACAAAGTTCCAATTTCTACCAGTAGTCTTTTGTGCACTGCCGCTCCTCCACAGATTTCTCTCCCATGCTTCTAGCACCCACCGCAATTCTATCTATTATGCTTCTTCCTCCTGTCCAATTCCCTGTTGTGAACCCACAACAAGCCGTCCCTCTCCTGTGGTATTTTTTTGCAAGCTCTAGCCCTCCTTGTTCACATTACTTCATTCTCCTCCTAATTTTCAACTATACAGTGAATTTCCAATCCAGCCCCTCTTCACCAGCCATACCTCCCTATTTCCTGAAGCTGACATAGCTGTATCCCTCATCTCGTGGAGCCACTGTTAAATTTCATATAGCAGAAAACAGGAAACTAGACAAAAGAACACTCAACTGCCTTGAGTCAAGTTGTAACATCCCATTTCCGGCTAGACCCCTAGGAGTCGGTTGGTTGTGGTAGAACCCTAGGGAGCCCAAAACTTGAAATAAATCGACCAAGAAATCGGGTCACGGGTCGGTCACGCCCGTGATCCGCCATGTCACGCCCGTGACATAGGGCGTGACCATGATCGTCGGTCCCAGGTCGACGGCCGTCGACCCAAAATGGACCCACGGGCATGTCACGCCCGTGACCCGCCATGTCACGCCCGTGACATAGGGCGTGACACGCTCGACGATCGTCGATTCCAGTTCGACGCCGTCGACCCAGAATTTGGCCACACGGGCCAGTCACGCCCGTGACCCACCATGTCACGCCCGTGACATAGGGCGTGACGCGCTCGACGATCGTCGATCCCAAATCGACGATCGTCGAACCAGAATTGGTCTCCAGACCTGTCACGCCCGTGACCCAAGTGACACGCCCGTGACCACCCTTCGACGATCGTCGATCTTAGTTCGACGATCGTCGAACCCAGAACTGCTAACCGGGCCTGTCACGCCCGTGACCTATGTGTCACGCCCGTGACCAAGGCCGAAACGTCAGCCAGACTGGAAGTTTCGGTAACCGACGCCTTAATAAATTCTGGCTGTGGGGATGAAAAATCAAGAGTATTTATGAGTCGTTCCCTACTTTAATTATGTTGATAATTAAGGAAAAGTGGGTCCAGTAGGAAATTGCCACCTGGCAAGCACCTCTTCATTCCCAACTTTTCAACTGCCATTCGTCATAACCGAAACGTCATAGGGGAGTTATTAATGGCCGCCAACGTTTCATCTCCAACGTTTCACCCTTTCCCCTCCCCATTTGCTCATCTATAAAAGATTCCTGAGAGCAAGAGGAAAAGGTTACACTCCCTCAACTGTTCAGAATTCCTCCTTGCTGTTGAAGAATTTCCGGCGACGCCACCACTGCGCAAATGGCTTCCCGACGCTCTGCACGCCTTCAACCCGCAAACAAGGTCCTCCCCTCCCTCTTCTTCTGCGGATAGATCTTAGGGATCGTTAGGAGAGATATCGGGCTCAAAAGAGCCAGATCGGGTGAGCGTATTGGTGGTTTTCCGAAAGTTTCATGGTGGCGGGTTCGCCGGAAACCGCCTCTCCGGCGGCTGTGCCGCCGCCCGACGATAGCCCTCGCCTCAACGGAGGTGGTGGTGGTGGTGGCCGGCCAGGGAGATGGCTGGGTGGCCGGGAAATAGCTTGGAAAAGCTACAGGATATTAGGTTTTATGCCTCTGTTTCGGGCTGTTGAAGAAGATGAACAGTGGCATAAAAATTAAATTCTAGTTTTTTTAAATCCATTTCTGAGTGAGATATCTGTCATGCTAAATAATTTGGGAAAAATACCTAAAGGCTCCTACGGGAAAAATGATCAACATAGGAAATGTAGCCCTTGAAGTCTAGTTTAATTCAAAATTAATTTCACTCGATTTGGGATCTTGGTTAGACCACAGCACCCTTTTTGGTGAGGTCTATCCAGAGGGCTGCCTTGACTTTAGAAAAATTCCCCACTCCAATCCAGCCATCCAAATGACTTGAAATTTGGGGTGTGGTCTAATCTTACATATATCTAGGTGCTATCCAAAAATGTGAATTTTTGGAGAATATTTTTCTATAGTTTTTAGAAAAATTCAATAATCCTAGCCGATTTTAATTAGATTGTTAAATAATTTCCAAACCCTCCCAAATTTTGGTGAGTGGTCCCTGGGTTCACCATAAGGTTCTCTTTAATTTTTCATCTCATTTGGAGATGGTTTGGATCAGAAATGATCAACCCAAAGTTTTGCCCTAATAAGAGGCCTTAGGTTAAAAGTGCACTTTTGAAGTTTGAGTGGTCAAATCACCTCAACAGAGGCTGAGATTTTTACCACTGGCTAGTAATATTCTCTAGCACCCCCTCATGGAGTTGGAGGTGGATCGGGGTAAGTTTACCCTAAGGACCAAGGCCAAACCCTAAGGATGGGTCTTGGTGGTTTGTGAAGGTCATGTGGATAAATGACCTCGGATTGACCCGAGATTGGGTGATGAGAACCATAGGGCTAATATTGTTCTCTGGATGAAATCTTAATAGATTTGGAGATCGTTGGAATATCTAAAAATCTAACCCTAGTTTAGGGCGCAAAACTTGTAGAGATAGGAAATGACACCAAATCACATTAAAAAGTGATGAGAAATGGGTAGAGTTGGTCATAGGGGTAGTACAAGCTCTGGATATTTTTCTATGAATTTTATGATCACTATTTTGGGTACTTCCTTAATGATTTTGTAGTTGTATGATTTGCTTAGAGAAAATTATTATGGAGTACAAACTACCTGGAAATTAATGAAATTTAGGCAGAGAACCTTTATTATGATTTTAAAACTCTATGAATTTTTATGGGATTTTTAGAAGCTTAATTCTAAGGCTTGTTTCATTAAGTATTATTTATTGTGGATATTGGATTAAATCTATTTTAGTGCTTATCAAGCTGGTAAAATTATGATTCTTTGCACAATGGTCTTTTCTGTATCATACTATTAGTCAGTAATTTTTCTATAATTTTATGATGAGTAATTTCAGTACTTCCTTCTTTAAAAGAGAATAATGAGATTGTAATGGATAAATTAATTAGAGGCTAAATATCTTTTGTAAAATCCTGCAAATTAGTATTTGATGATACCTTACAGTTATTTAGTGATCACAATTTTCGGGTGGCCATAACTTAAGAATATCATGTACTTCATGTTAAAAATTACCCATGGCCAATCTTTGAGAAAAATAAAATAAATATCAGATTAATTAGGAAAATTATAAATTTCTGGATTTAAGCTAATTAAGTCATGATAGATCTCCAGTAAATTTTATAGGAGATTTGGAAGATAATTTGGAGTACCTCCCCTTATGTACCTCATATAGTTTAGGATGGTCTGCATTTAGTAAAACCACGGAATTCTGATAATCGATGGTTGGTAGGGCAAGTTAAGGTTGAGTTCATTATTAGAAGTCAGGATAAGTAGAATGTGGGACTGGTTAGGGTAAGGGAGTACGGGGACGACGAAAGATCGTCCGTCCCGGGAAGAAGAGGAAGAGTCTTAATACTCTAGGGTTAGAACTAAAGCAACTAAAAGGGGATTGGGTAAAGGGTAGACAACCAATAATAATAAGTGCCTTGCGAAAGGGAACTTCGGGCCGTAATGCACCGTCTTGGTTCCTAGTGCCCCTTGAGAGCCCTTCACGGGGTATACCGGGGGCAGTCCTGGGCTAACGTAAACCATAGGAGTAGTAAAATTAAAAGAGCAACTAGTATAACTAGGGTTGCACACACTCACTCCCCGGTAGTTAGGAAAGTAGAATTATAGGATTACTTGCCATCAGACAGTAGCTCTGAAGGTAGATGCACGGACAGTACTGTCCGGGGGCCGCGGGCTCGAGGGTTGGAGTACGGAGAAAAGTGGTGGGTCATCGGTACTAGGCGATCGATCACACCGACAGCGGTACGATGACTCGGCGAAAAGTCTGGAGGGTACATCCAGCAGCAGTACGCGGATACCCTAGGTTGTGTTCTTCTAGGGGTGTACGGAAGGGCTAGGCCTGGTAGTGTGGTTACCCGCCTAGGAGTGGGGGGCCCGACCCACTGTCTCCGTTTGCCACTACGGAGGTTCCTGGGGGTGAGGCTAGCCTCCCGAACAGGGGGAACTAAAGGTCTGTGCGCATAGAGTCGTGTGCGTGGGTTGCACTTGCATGAATCATGGCATAGCATATCACTACACTCATATTTGCATACAACCGACACCCCAACGTATAAATCGGTATGGGACTTTTTATACGATGGGAGCCTTGCAGAAGATCCCTTAACTTATAAGTTTGTATGGGCATTCATATAAGTTAAGGTTACTTACATACTTACTTACTCGTTGCTTACTTTCTATTCTCTAGCAGTCTTTAATGCAATTTGCTATTTATTAATTGTTCTACCTATTACAACATTTATATTGTTCACCTGATATACCTTGCTAGTTAGGTCCACCGTCACTTGCTTGACTATTCTCCACTTTTGTAGCTTCCCTTTCCTCCTCTCCGCCCGGTGCTTAGGAGCCGTGGTGGGAGGGGTAGGGGATGATAGGGCTTAGTCTTTATGATTAATGGTTTTCGAACCAAACATTACAGGATCTCCGGATGGGAGACAGGGACCAGCACCAGCGGAGTACGGTGCGCATGGAGGTGGGACAGTCTAGCACCGGTGCACCTGCGACCAGCTCCGTGAGTGATTAGCATTTTCTTATCTTCCGCGATGAGCGTCTTGTAGTGAGGACTTTGATGTACCGGGCATGAGCCCTTTTATTTCCAAACTATTTATACTCTGATGATTTCCTGTGGACACTCCCTTCGTGGAGTTTTATTTTATGTGATATTCTCTTCTGGTGGACTTGCTTCTCTCTTGCTTGCTACATATTGTGATCGAAAAGGCCGGCAGAATCGGCGCGTTGTAGTGGCCACCTTCCCGGATGCGAAGGTGTCACCGCAAAGCGGCGGTTCTGGGCATAAGACCCCGGTGGTTGAAAAAGAAAAAAAAAAGGGGGGGTCTTACAAGTGGTATCAGAGGAAACCTCGATCGAAAGAGAAGTAGTCCACAAAAACCTTGGGCCATCCCCGTGCGAGCTTAGTTTGCGGACAAACTAGCAGCGGAAGCAGTGGTGGGCCCATAAGGGAAATCACATGTGAAAGTCCATCATAACTCTTCTTGAATTCCATTCATTTCGCTCACTAACAAATGGAAATTTTGCTTGTAGCCTGCGACGAACCCTACATCGCAGCAGGGGACACCTCAGGCTCCGGATGTGGCCCCGACTCCGCCAGCAACCGTTCCGTTCCAGCAGACGGAGATGGGGCAAAAACTGACGGCCATCCTGGAGGCCTTCAGAGCTCAGCAAGCCCCGGCCCCACAGCCAAACCACGGGGCCAATTGGATGACGGTCTTCCGAGGACTTTCCCCTCCATCCTACCAGGGGACGGAGTCCGCAGTACGTACGGAGGAGTGGTTGGACACCATTTATGAGATGTTGGCAGGGATTCGATGCCCCACGGAGGAGGCAGTCGCTTTGACAGTCTCCTGCTTAGAGTCACACGGAAAGAGATGGTGGAAATCTCAGCTGGACACCACCTTTGCAGGGATGGATTGTGCTGATATTACTTGGGAGGAGTTCAGAGCAGCGCTCTTGGGACATTTTGTACCTCAGTCGGCGAGAGATGACCTGGAGGATAGGTTCCTGCGGTTGAGGCAGGGGAGCAGGACTGTGGTGGAGTACTATCAGGAGTTCACTCACCTGGCCCGTTATGCGGACGCTTACCAGTTAGACGATGCTGGCTATGCCCGGAGGTTTTATAAGGGGCTACAGGATGACATGAGGCAGGCCCTCCTTTTCGTTTCAGAGGGGAGTCTGGCCAGGATTCTGGAGATGGCTAAGAAGAGAGAGGCGGATCAGCTTACAGTGAGGAGCCGGAAGAGACCAGCTGATGATACAGTGATTGGAGGACGTAGAGACCGCCCTCGAGGCCAGGTTATTGGAGAGAGAAGGAACGGGGATCAGCCCCGTCAGGAGTTTGGGCAGGAGCAGAGGACTCAGGGAATATTGGCTCCCCAGCCTATACAGATGCTGGAGATGCCAAGGACGACAGGGCAGCCACCGGTATGCTATCAGTGCAACCAGCCAGGGCATATCAAGCGGAACTGCCCTGTGGGGCGAGCACCACCACCAGCACATCAGGGCGCTCCACCTCCCCGACAGTTTGGCGGACGAGGACAGGACCGAGGACGGGGATTCCAGGATCGAGGTCGTAGGCCAGAGAGGGAGCAGGTGTATGCTCTAGACCTGACACAGCCCCGGGACCCGGAGCAGGTCATCACAGGTATGGCAGCACTTTTTAAATTTTCTTCATATAAACTACTATTTTAGACGTAACCTGCTTAGAAATTTAAGAGAAGATGAACTGCAACAAAATACTAAGACACTTAATTACCCCAGGCATAGTTTTCGTTAGCGGCAAGCCCGCTCACACCCTCTTTGACACCGGTGCGTCGCAATCATTCGTGTCGGAGGAGTTTGTGAAAGGACTGGCAGGAGTGCAGCCATTCACCGGGAAGATGATGAGGGTGCGCCTACCCGATGGATCAGAGATTTTGACCTCTACTCATTGTAATATGGAAGCGAGGATCGGCGGAAAGGCGTTTGAGGCACCAGCGACGGTTTTGAGGATGCCAGATTACGATCTGATCCTGGGCATGACCTGGCTGTACTGGAACCATGCCCAGATCGATTGCGTGGCAAAGAGGATCACCGTGAGGCACGACGACTCCTTCATCATCATCGAAGGTATTATACCAGCACCCCGTACCTTACTATCATCTATACAGGCCGTTAAGGCCCACCTGCAGGGGGAAGAGGTTTATCAGATCCTCTTTGAGGCGGTCGTAGCCAAGGACTCCATTGCAGATATCCCAGTAGTGCGGGACTTCGCCGACGTGTTTCCAGAGAAGCTACCAGGGCTACCCCCGCACAGAGAGAGGGACTTTCAGATTCAGCTCGTACCGGGGGCTAAGCCGGTATCCAGAGCTCCCTATCGAATGGCCCCAAAGGAGTTGGTGGAATTCCGGAGTCAGCTTCAGGAGTTAGTGGAGGCCGGGTTCGTCCGACCTAGCTCTTCACCATGGGGAGCTCCGGTGCTGTTCGTTAAGAAGAAAGACGGGACCCTCCGACTGTGCATAGATTACCGGGCTCTGAACAGGTTGACGGTCCGGAACACTTATCCCTTACCACGGATAGATGAGCTTTTTGACCAGCTGGAGGGAGCTCATTGGTTATCAAAGCTGGATCTGAGGTCAGGATACTACCAGCTTCGCATTCGGGAGGAGGACATCCCGAAGACGGCGTTCAGCAGCAGATACGGATTGTACGAGTTTACCGTGATGCCGTTCGGGCTCACGAATGCACCCTCCGCATTCATGACTTTGATGAATCGGGTGTTCGAGGAGTACCTGGATGTCTTCGTCATTGTATTCATCGACGACATCCTCATCTATTCAAGGACGGAGGAGGAGCACGCGAGACATCTAGCCTTGACCTTGGAAAAGCTGCGTGAGCACGAGATGTATGCCAAGTACAGCAAGTGCCAGTTCTGGCTAAAGGAGGTGGCCTTTCTGGGCCATGTCATCAGTGGAGCAGGTTTGGCAGTGGATCCGGCAAAGATCCAGGCGGTACGGGATTGGCCGCCACTAAAGTCGGCCACGGATGTTCGGAGTTTCTTGGGACTTGCCGGTTACTACCGGAAGTTCGTAAAGGGGTTCTCTCAGATTGCCTTCCTCTTACGTCTCTGACGAAGAAGGAGTCCCCTTTTACCTGGACGCCGCGATGCGAATCTGCCTTCCAGGAGCTGAAGGATCGTCTCACCTCGGCCCCCATCCTTGCTCTCCCATCAGGGAGGGAGGGATTCCAGGTATATGCAGATGCTTCCTATCAGGGGATGGGTGCCGTCCTTATGCAGAATGGGCACGTAATAGCCTATGCCTCCCGTCAGTTGAAGCAGCACGAGCAGAACTACCCCGTGCACGATTTGGAGATGGGGGCAGTCATTTTTGCCCTTAAGATCTGGCGGCACTATCTCTACGGGGTACATTGTGATATCTTCTCCGACCACAAGAATCTGAAGTACGTCGACACCCAGAAGGAGTTAAACATCAGGCAGAGACGCTGGGTGGAGTTTCTTTCGGACTACCAGTATACCATGCACTACCATCCGGGGAAGGCGAACGTGGTTGCGGATGCTCTGAGCCGGAGAGCGAGTACGACTAGAGCAGGCCCGCAACTGATGGCCTTGGAGTTGGTTAGATCATTCGAGGAGATGCAGATTTCGCTAGTATCTGAGGATGACCCGGAGCTGTACATGGAGTACCTGGGGTCGATGGCTACTACAGATGACATCCGAGACCGCATCAGAGATGGGCAGAGGCTGGACGAGAGAACTGAGCCGATATTCCGAGCCCTGGAGGAAGGCACGACAGGAGATTACACTTTGAGGGATGGGCTCCTGTGTTTCCGGGGCAGAGTCTACATACCAGCAGGAGGACGGATCCGGGAGGATATTTTGACGGACGCTCACTACAGCCGGTATTCGGTACACCCGGGGATCACCAAGATGGTAAAGGATTTAAAGAGGACGATGTACTGGCCGGGTATGAAGAAGGATATTACATATTTTGTGACGCATTGTGAGGCCTGCCAGCTCGTGAAGGCGGAGTGTAGGAACCCGGCAGGATTGCTGCAGCCGCTTCCAGTGCCGGAGTGGAAGTTTGAGGATATAGCCATGGACTTTATACATGGGCTACCTAGATCCCGTGCGGGGAACGACTCGATCTGGGTAATAGTGGACAGGCTGACAAAGGTGGCCAGATTCATCCCAGTGGCGAAGGACACACCGGTCAGAGTATTGGTACAGAGGTTCATCGAGCAGTTTGTGCGTTATCATGGGGTGCCCAAGACTATCGTTTCGGATCGGGATGGGCGGTTTACATCCAGAGAATGGAGGTCAGTCCAGGCCCATCTGGGTTCTCGGTTGACTTTCAGCACAGCTTTCCACCCTCAGACCGACGGACAGACAGAGCGCACAAACCGTACACTGGAGGATATGCTACGACTGTGTATTTTGGACCGTGGCGAGCCTTGGGAGAGATTGCTGCCACTGGTCGAGTTTTCGTACAACAACGCTCATCAGTCCAGCATAGGCATGGCTCCATACGAAGCGTTGTACGGAAGGAGGTGCAGAACCCCACTATCATGGGTTCAGGATGAGGATCCGCAGGCACTGGGCTCGGAGTTTGTGGGAGATACGGATGCTCAGATTAGATTGATCCGAGACAGGATGTTGGAAGCCCAGAGCAGACAGGCGAAATACTACGATGCGAGGCATCGTCAAGTGGAGTTCCAGGTGGGGGACCGAGTTTTCTTGAAGATACGGCCGATGCACGGAGTCTCGCGGGTTCGCGGGCGGAGGAAGCTCAGTCCAAGATATATGGGGCCCTATAGGATCCTGGAGCGAATCGGCCCCTTAGCCTATAGACTGGAACTACCGCCGGAGTTAGCGGGATTGCATGACGTCTTCCACGTCTCCTCACTTCGGAGGGCTCTGCTACGCCCTGAGCAGCTGATTCCCTCGGCAGATGGCCCGGTGGCCTCGGATCGGTCGGTCAACGTGGAGCCTATCAGGATCGACGATACAGCAGTGCGGGTCATGCGGCGAAAGAAGGTCCCGTTAGTCAAGGTTCTGTGGAACAATCATGGGCAGGAGGAGCATACATGGGAGCTACAGGACTTGATGCGGCAAAAATATCCGGAACTTTTCCGTCAGGTATACCTCAAACCCCTCTGAACGATCAATTTGCCTTCCTGTTTTAAACCAATGGAATTGAAATTTCAAGAATAGGGGCTAATCTTTTGTTTATTAGGGTGTATATACCTAGTTAGGTGGGCGAATTAACCTTACATTCGAAACCGCACAAACAAACATAACGTAGGAAGGTAATCATTCGGTTCTCATGGGATGTTACAAGCTTATTTTCCCGATTTGAGTCCCGTAGGCTTAACCTTGATTTCGGGGACGAAATCTTTGTTTTGTTTATTGGGATTTGTAACATCCCATTTCCGGCTAGACCCCTAGGAGTCGGTTGGTTGTGGTAGAACCCTAGGGAGCCCAAAACTTGAAATAAATCGACCAAGAAATCGGGTCACGGGTCGGTCACGCCCGTGACCCGCCATGTCACGCCCGTGACATAGGGCGTGACCATGATCGTCGGTCCCAGGTCGACGGCCGTCGACCCAAAATGGACCCACGGGCATGTCACGCCCGTGACCCGCCATGTCACGCCCGTGACATAGGGCGTGACACGCTCGACGATCGTCGATTCCAGTTCGACGCCGTCGACCCAGAATTTGGCCACACGGGCCAGTCACGCCCGTGACCCACCATGTCACGCCCGTGACATAGGGCGTGACACGCTCGACGATCGTCGATCCCAAATCGACGATCCTCGAACCAGAATTGGTCTCCAGACCTGTCACGCCCGTGACCCAAGTGACACGCCCGTGACCACCCTTCGACGATCGTCGATCTTAGTTCGACGATCGTCGAACCCAGAACTGCTAACCGGGCCTGTCACGCCCGTGACCTATGTGTCACGCCCGTGACCAAGGCCGAAACGTCAGCCAGCCTGGAAGTTTCGGTAACCGACGCCTTAATAAATTCTGGCTGTGGGGATGAAAAATCAAGAGTATTTATGAGTCGTTCCCTACTTTAATTATGTTGATAATTAAGGAAAAGTGGGTCCAGTAGGAAATTGCCACCTGGCAAGCACCTCTTCATTCCCAACTTTTCAACTGCCATTCGTCATAACCGAAACGTCATAGGGGAGTTATTAATGGCCGCCAACGTTTCATCTCCAACGTTTCACCCTTTCCCCTCCCCATTTGCTCATCTATAAAAGATTCCTGAGAGCAAGAGGAAAAGGTTACACTCCCTCAACTGTTCAGACTTCCTCCTTGCTGTTGAAGAATTTCCGGCGACGCCACCACTGCGCAAATGGCTTCCCGACGCTCTGCACGCCTTCAACCCGCAAACAAGGTCCTCCCCTCCCTCTTCTTCTGCGGATAGATCTTAGGGATCGTTAGGAGAGATATCGGGCTCAAAAGAGCCAGATCGGGTGAGCGTATTGGTGGTTTTCCGAAAGTTTCATGGTGGCGGGTTCGCCGGAAACCGCCTCTCCGGCGGCTGTGCCGCTGCCCGACGATAGCCCTCACCTCAACGGAGGTGGTGGTGGTGGTGGCCGGCCAGGGAGATGGCTGGGTGGCCGGGAAATAGCTTGGAAAAGCTACAGGATATTAGGTTTTATGCCTCTGTTTCGGGCTGTTGAAGAAGATGAACAGTGGCATAAAATTAAATTCTAGTTTTTTTAAATCCATTTCTGAGTGAGATATCTGTCATGCTAAATAATTTGGGAAAAATACCTAAAGGCTCCTACGGGAAAAATGATCAACATAGGAAATGTAGCCCTTGAAGTCTAGTTTAATTCAAAATTAATTTCACTCGATTTGGGATCTTGGTTAGACCACAGCACCCTTTTGGTGAGGTCTATCCAGAGGGCTGCCTTGACCTTAGAAAAATTCCCCACTCCAATCCAGCCATCCAAATGACTTGAAATTTGGGGTGTGGTCTAATCTTACATATATCTAGGTGCTATCCAAAAATGTGAATTTTTGGAGAATATTTTTCTATAGTTTTTAGAAAAATTCAATAATCCTAGCCGATTTTAATTAGATTGTTAAATAATTTCCAAACCCTCCCAAATTTTGGTGAGTGGTCCCTGGGTTCACCATAAGGTTCTCTTTAATTTTTCATCTCATTTGGAGATGGTTTGGATCAGAAATGATCAACCCAAAGTTTTGCCCTAATAAGAGGCCTTAGGTTAAAAGTGCACTTTTGAAGTTTGAGTGGTCAAATCACCTCAACAGAGGCTGAGATTTTTACCACTGGCTAGTAATATTCTCTAGCACCCCCTCATGGAGTTGGAGGTGGATCGGGGTAAGTTTACCCTAAGGACCAAGGCCAAACCCTAAGGATGGGTCTTGGTGGTTTGTGAAGGTCATGTGGACAAATGACCTCGGATTGACCCGAGATTGGGTGATGAGAACCATAGGGCTAATATTGTTCTCTGGATGAAATCTTAGTAGATTTGGAGATCGTTGGAATATCTAAAAATCTAACCCTAGTTTAGGGCGCAAAACTTGTAGAGATAGGAAATGATACCAAATCACATTAAAAAGTGATGAGAAATGGGTAGAGTTGGTCATAGGGGTAGTACAAGCTCTGGATATTTTTCTATGAATTTTATGATCACTATTTTGGGTACTTCCTTAATGATTTTGTAGTTGTATGATTTGCTTAGAGAAAATTATTATGGAGTACAAACTTCCTGGAAATTGATGAAATTTAGGCAGAGAACCTTTATTATGATTTTAAAACTCTGTGAATTTTTATGTGATTTTTAGAAGCTTAATTCTAAGGCTTGTTTCATTAAGTATTATTTATCGTCGATATTGGATTAAATCTATTTTAGTGCTTATCAAGCTGGTAAAATTATGATTCTTTGCACAATGGTCTTTTCTGTATCATACTATTAGTCAGTAATTTTTCTATAATTTTATGATGAGTAATTTCAGTACTTCCTTCTTTAAAAGAGAATAATGAGATTGTAATGGATAAATTAATTAGAGGCTAAATATCTTTTGTAAAATCCTGCAAATTAGTATTTGATGATACCTTACAGTTATTTAGTGATCACAATTTTCGGGTGGCCATAACTTAAGAATATCATGTACTTCATGTTAAAAATTACCATGGCCAATCTTTGAGAAAATAAAATAAATATCAGATTAATTAGGAAAATTATAAATTTCTGGATTTAAGCTAATTAAGTCATGATAGATCTCCAGTAAATTTTATAGGAGATTTGGAAGATAATTTGGAGTACCTCCCCTTATGTACCTCATATAGTTTAGGATGGTCTGCATTTAGTAAAACCACGGAATTCTGATAATCGATGGTTGGTAGGGCAAGTTAAGGTTGAGTTCATTATTAGAAGTCAGGATAAGTAGAATGTGGGACTGGTTAAGGTAAGGGAGTACGGGAGATTTTTACCACTGGCTAGTAATATTCTCTAGCACCCCCTCATGGAGTTGGAGGTGGATCGGGGTAAGTTTACCCTAAGGACCAAGGCCAAACCCTAAGGATGGGTCTTGGTGGTTTGTGAAGGTCATGTGGACAAATGACCTCGGATTGACCCGAGATTGGGTGATGAGAACCATAGGGCTAATATTGTTCTCTGGATGAAATCTTAGTAGATTTGGAGATCGTTGGAATATCTAAAAATCTAACCCTAGTTTAGGGCGCAAAACTTGTAGAGATAGGAAATGACACCAAATCACATTAAAAAGTGATGAGAAATGGGTAGAGTTGGTCATAGGGGTAGTACAAGCTCTGGATATTTTTCTATGAATTTTATGATCACTATTTTGGGTACTTCCTTAATGATTTTGTAGTTGTATGATTTGCTTAGAGAAAATTATTATGGAGTACAAACTTCCTGGAAATTGATGAAATTTAGGCAGAGAACCTTTATTATGATTTTAAAACTCTGTGAATTTTTATGGGATTTTTAGAAGCTTAATTCTAAGGCTTGTTTCATTAAGTATTATTTATCGTGGATATTGGATTAAATCTATTTTAGTGCTTATCAAGCTGGTAAAATTATGATTCTTTGCACAATGGTCTTTTCTGTATCATACTATTAGTCAGTAATTTTTCTATAATTTTATGATGAGTAATTTCAGTACTTCCTTCTTTAAAAGAGAATAATGAGATTGTAATGGATAAATTAATTAGAGGCTAAATATCTTTTGTAAAATCCTGCAAATTAGTATTTGATGATACCTTACAGTTATTTAGTGATCACAATTTTCGGGTGGCCATAACTTAAGAATATCATGTACTTCATGTTAAAAATTACCCATGGCCAATCTTTGAGAAAAATAAAATAAATATCAGATTAATTAGGAAAATTATAAATTTCTGGATTTAAGCTAATTAAGTCATGATAGATCTCCAGTAAATTTTATAGGAGATTTGGAAGATAATTTGGAGTACCTCCCCTTATGTACCTCATATAGTTTAGGATGGTCTGCATTTAGTAAAACCACGGAATTCTGATAATCGATGGTTGGTAGGGCAAGTTAAGGTTGAGTTCATTATTAGAAGTCAGGATAAGTAGAATGTGGGACTGGTTAGGGTAAGGGAGTACGGGGACGACGAAAGATCGTCCGTCCCGGGAAGAAGAGGAAGAGTCTTAATACTCTAGGGTTAGAACTAAAGCAACTAAAAGGGGATTGGGTAAAGGGTAGACAACCAATAATAATAAGTGCCTTGCGAAAGGGAACTTCGGGCCGTAATGCACCGTCTTGGTTCCTAGTGCCCCTTGAGAGCCCTTCACCGGGTATACCGGGGGCAGTCCTGGGCTAACGTAAACCATAGGAGTAGTAAAATTAAAAGAGCAACTAGTATAACTAGGGTTGCACACACTCACTCCCCGGTAGTTAGGAAAGTAGAATTATAGGATTACTTGCCATCAGACAGTAGCTCTGAAGGTAGATGCACGGACAGTACTGTCCGGGGGGCCGCGGGCTCGAGGGTTGGAGTACGGAGAAAAGTGGTGGGTCATCGGTACTAGGCGATCGATCACACCGACAGCGGTACGATGACTCGGCGAAAAGTCTGGAGGGTACATCCAGCAGCAGTACGCGGATACCCTAGGTTGTGTTCTTCTAGGGGCGTACGGAAGGGCTAGGCCTGGTAGTGTGGTTACCCGCCTAGGAGTGGGGGGCCCGACCCCCTGTCTCCGTTTGCCACTACGGAGGTTCCTGGGGGTGAGGCTAGCCTCCCGAACAGGGGGAACTAAAGGTCTGTGCGCATAGAGTCGTGTGCGTGGGTTGCACTTGCATGAATCATGGCATAGCATATCACTACACTCATATTTGCATACAACCGACACCCCAACGTATAAATCGGTATGGGACTTTTTATACGATGGGAGCCTTGCAGAAGATCCCTTAACTTATAAGTTTGTATGGGCATTCATATAAGTTAAGGTTACTTACATACTTACTTACTCGTTGCTTACTTTCTATTCTCTAGCAGTCTTTAATGCAATTTGCTATTTATTAATTGTTCTACCTATTACAACATTTATATTGTTCACCTGATATACCTTGCTAGTTAGGTCCACCGTCACTTGCTTGACTATTCTCCACTTTTGTAGCTTCCCTTTCCTCCTCTCCGCCCGGTGCTTAGGAGCCGTGGTGGGAGGGGTAGGGGATGATAGGGCTTAGTCTTTATGACTAATGGTTTTCGAACCAAACATTACAGGATCTCCGGATGGGAGACAGGGACCAGCACCAGCGGAGTACGGTGCGCATGGAGGTGGGACAGTCTAGCACCGGTGCACCTGCGACCAGCTCCGTGAGTGATTAGCATTTTCTTATCTTCCGCGATGAGCGTCTTGTAGTGAGGACTTTGATGTACCGGGCATGAGCCCTTTTATTTCCAGACTATTTATACTCTGATGATTTCCTGTGGACACTCCCTTCGTGGAGTTTTATTTTATGTGATATTCTCTTCTGGTGGACTTGCTTCTCTCTTGCTTGCTACATATTGTGATCGAAAAGGCCGGCAGAATCGGCGCGTTGTAGTGGCCACCTTCCCGGATGCGAAGGTGTCACCGCAAAGCGGCGGTTCTGGGCATAAGACCCCGATGGTTGAAAAAAAAAAGGGGGGGTCTTACACAAGTAAACCAGATGCACTAAGCAGAGCAAGAGTATTATACTATTAAAAAATATCCTTTACAAATCTCAGCATACATGGCGAGACTTGCTTACTAAAAGTCACTCTAGTGTCAACTACCTTCACCTATGGGGGGGATAGGTGATTTGCTGTCGTTTTGCGGAATTAAAAATTTACCTACACAATAAAACAAAACAAGCACAACACAGAAACACACAGGTAGTTATAGTGGTTCCCCGATTTGGGTACGTCCACTCTCCCCCTTCGACCTATCTCCCAACACGGGACGACTCAGTCACTTCACCAACAAGATTGAAATCCAATCCTTTCACTATGGAAGAAACCCTTCCACCTGAAGGAGTCACTACTCCTCCACCACGGGTTGCACCCATCCCTTACAATGAGAAAACAAAGTTCCTTTACAACAAAAGTAAAAATAGAATGTACAAAAATACAAACTATGTTTGGAGCGCTTGGTGTCCCTCTTCGTTCGATGAAGCGTTCTTGAAGAAGACGAAGACTCCACGACCTAAGCACTCTCTTGGAGAAGATCTTCTCGAGATTGGAGGCGGCAAGGATTGCGGCGGCGATGCTTTGTAGATCCAAACTTCTTAACAAATCTAGCAAGTTCTACCAACGATCTTAATTGGATCGATCGTCTCAATCGATTCGGAAGGGGAAGGTATTCCTGTTAAACAAACCAAGAGACAAAGGATCTCAAGAAAGAAACGTGAGACGCGTTGCTTGGCTAAGTTTCTATCGCCGAGAGATCAAGAAGAATCTGATCAGCGGCGGCGACAACCTTTCGAGCGGCGATGGTGGCGGATGGAAATCCGCGATCTTCTAGGTCACGTCAGCGACGACCGACCTTTTTTTTCGTTTTCTTCGCTCCTGCTTACGTTCAAAATAAGAGAGTATTTATACTGTAGAATACTCCTTTATGGCCATTGTGGGCCCCACAAGGCGAAACCCTAATTCCGGTTCAAACAGCGCCTGAGTACATGGTCCGGTCCAGCGAGTCGACGGAAAATGCCTAAGGCAAATTCGGCGGGAATCATTGGTGATTCTCAATGATTCGGCGAGAATCACTTATGATTCCCGTCAAATTCTACTTAGAAGAATTCCTGCTAAAAAGCTTGCCATCCGGAGAAAATCGGCGAGAATCACAACTATTCTCGACGAATCGGCGAGAATGCAAAGTCATTCTCGACGAATCAGTGAGAATTAGTTGACGATTCTCGTCGATTCTGCCTTAGCAGAAATCTTGAAGGCGTTGAGTCATTCAGATGCAGTCGGCGAGAATCGGCGAGTGATTCTCGACGATTCGGCGAGAATCACTAGTGATTCCCGTCGAATCGGCGAGAATCACTTAGTGATTCTCGTCGACTTTAACTTAGACGATTTTTTGTCTTTCTGCCCATGAGTTGGTCTTTGACCCATCCTTGCTCCTCTTCTGCTCTTGATCTATCTCAGCCTTGTACTTGAAAGTAAGTACACTCTAATAGAGAGAGTACACGTAAGCAAACACACTGATCTGCTCAACGAGGGATTACGTTGCGCAGACCCGTGTATATTTACCTACTGCACCCTGACATTGGTGTGTACTTATCGTGGAAAAACTTCAAGTACAACTTGAATACAGAGCATCAAAAACATTGTGAATTCATCTTAGCTTGATAGGAGGCTTCCTCAAATCTAGGTAATTGTGGATACAATACCCAACAATCACCCCGTATTTGAAGAAGCCAAAATCCTACTAGCTAAGATGAATTACACCAACCAGAGTAATATACAAGGAAAATTAAGAAAGACAAGACACAGAGAAATAAAGGCAAACAAAACAATATTTGAGTCAATCATGAAATCAAATATATATATATATATATATATATCCACAAGAATTGTTCATACAACAACATGAAGATAAAAACATGCATTGAGGAAATGACAAGCCATAATCCTAAGCCTATTTCTCCTTAGCTAAATCATCCTTTAGTTGTTGAGCCAAGAATTTCTTGCTTTGTCTCTCAAAATACTCCTTGGGCTTTGGATAATATCTGGGGGAGGAGCTTTATTTTCCACGGTGTTGGACCTGAAAAAGATATTCCATTTAGCTTCATATTCTTTATGCAGCTCCCACTCATACTGATTGTATACATCATTCCGATTTATTTCCCCCCTCTGTTGTAGCATAAAAGTATCCAAAATAATGCTCCTTGAAACAGGACTCCATCTTTCATTTCTCACTTCATCCTCCTTCAATCTTACTTTCTTTTCGGTTGGAGTTTCTTTGGACGTCCCTTCTTGGAGTTTCATTTTTCCTCTTGCTATGGCTTCCTGGTCAAACATGGCAGTGAGAGTAGCTTTTTCAGCAGCCCTGGCAGCCTTTTTGGCATCAGCTTCGCTAAGTGGAACCTCCTCAACACTTGCAATCTCATCAGAAGTAGTGGTAACCTCATCTGGAGAAGGAACCGGAATTGGAATTTTAATACCTGATGCCTGCTGAACGAGCCAATGACAGCTATCAAAAACATACTTATTTGACTGTTCGAAGTTGTCGATGATAATCTATTGTAGCCCTGCCATCTTAGCTTTATATTCTTCCTCCCCCTTTTTGGCTTCGAGGGCAATTGAGTTTGCATGAGTGTGCAGTGACCCATCGATGTACTGCACAGTCTTTGTAAACTCAGTCAGCAGGGTTTTTTGATTTGTATTTAGAATCACAATGTTGGCATCGAATTTCTGGATGTTGTCGGCCACAACATGAGCATTCTTATTTACTACTACCAGATCAATCGTATTTTTCTGAAGCCCTTGCATGAGAAGTGTGACAGTAGTGCCGGCCTCTGTGTACTTAGCATTAAACGTTTGTTACATCAGATCAGTCGTATTTTTAATACCTTGTTGTGTGATTTCTCAAAAGAATCTTTGAGTTCATCCACTATCCCTTGAATGATGTTCACGGTGTGATTTGATAGATTTGGTCTTAGTGGATAACCATGAGGCATGCCCGAGTCTTGCTCTTCAGCAGATTCACTGGACGAGCTTGACACTTGCACCGTTTCTAATGGGGGGATAGTGGCAGCCTCAGTAGTTTTCTCAGGAATGCTTACCATTCCCTGTTGAGAGGACTCCCCCTCCATTGTTGCACCAGATTTCTCAGGATCTACCATTGGAGCTCGTTCCTCAGATGGAACTTCAACATCATCCTATGGCTCCACCATCTCCCCCCTCTCCCTCAAGGTTGTTTCATCTTCAACCACATCCTCCACTTCTTCAGCACCCTCATCTTCCATATCATCACTGTCAATTGCATCATTGTCCAAGGCCTCCTCATCTTCCTCTTCCTCCCCCAGATCAGTGGCAAGGGTATCAACTGCATCTTTGGCTATCCGAGAGATATCAGAAACAACATAAGTAGGAGCAGGTACTGAGAGATCTGTCCTGTGAGTTCCAGTTGCAAGAGGTAGAGGCTCCCCCTTAGTTCCTGCAGGCAGCAGATCAGGAACTTCACTGGGTTAAGCAACGGGATCTTCTAGAGTTCTATTGTCCTCATCCCCATGGGACTCAGCAAGGGATTCATCATGTTCTTCAGCAACGGTTGCTTGACCAATTCTTCTTTCCCATCTATCAAAAACACTTGAATCCATTTTCTTCAGGTAGTGTAGAGGAACTCCCTTACTCATATCTAACCTGTCTCCATCCAGCTGGTTGAGAAACAGGCTGATGATTCTTCCAAAACTTGGGGTTTGCAGAGTATCTTTTATTTTCTCAAACAACATAGCTCCCCAGTTATATCTCTTTCGACAGACTATAGACACTAAGATCTTGAACATATCTCCCGAGATATGATCGTGGGAGCCTGGTTTGCAGATCAAGACTTTCCCAATGATATCCGACAGTAGCTTCCCTTCCTCATTCATTTCCTTTCTCTTGATTGATTTGGTTCCTTGAGCTAGTCCACAGAAGAGGAGAGTCCTGGCTCGATCCTCTTCCTCCAGATAGTCCTCATCTTCAGAACTGGAGAGCTGCAAATATTGTGTCAGTTTTCCTGCAGACACTTTGATCCGCACTCCAGCAATCTTACTCTTTATCACTGTATCTTCCTGCCATAGTTTTGCCGTTACAAATAACTCCAGCACCTCCTTATCCAGAATTTTGCAAGGATGCTCCAGGATGAATGTAAGTCCGACCTCTTCAAGCATGAGGATAATATTCCTGAACTCATCGGAGGCATTAGAGAAGCTTGTCCGAACCAGTTCACTTCAAGTGAGGAGTCCTTCAGTGGTTCTAGGAGCTATTGCAAACCTAAACAAGACTTCTAACCCTATCAGTACTTCTAGAATAGGAGATGCACTTAGACACGAACCTTCAAGAATGAGGGAAACTTACCCTAGCGCCGAGCGGTTTGAAGGGACGATGGTGACTGGAAGGATCGTCGACCGGTGATGGAAACCTGACGGGAAGGTGCATGATTCACGGAACCGACGGGATCACGGGATGGTCCTTGCGATTTGAGGGTGTTGTCGACGGGAGCCCGGACGAGAGACGGTGAGCACTTGGCGAAGTAGCTTCCGCACGACCATGAGATTACGCGAGGAGACTGGGAAGTCGACGGGATGCTCTAGGGGATTCGTCGGGAGTTCAGCGATATTCGAGGAGATGAAGAGTCAAACCAATTTATGCTATTTATATCTTCCGAACCGGGGGAAGTCGATGGGATTCGACGGGATTTACTAATTATTTCTTTCGTACGATCGAGGAGAGTGCGACGGGATTTTCTATACACATTAACCGTGGTATGTTAATTTCAAGCCTTAGCCTTCATTATATTTCTTAATCACGAAACCTCAATCGAGTTGAACAATATATGAGCCCTATACGTAAATCCAGAGTTATTCTAGGTGAAAAATTGTAATATTTGGTTACACCCACTGGCATACATTCTTTAATTTCAAATGGGTTGATTTATGCCTATTGAGATTCATTATCAAATATATAAATATTTACCTACAAGGAATTCTTCAGATTGTACCTAAGGATCATTTAACAGTTTCGGTCTGTCATCAAGTGTGTGAACATATGTGTGTATATATACATATAACCATTCACTTTTTAGAGTAAGAATTGACAAATTCTTTTGGATAAATATGAGGATATATATAAATGTAAACATCAAGAGAATCTAACTCAAGTCTTGACACTGAATGCGTGTACCTGGGATCATAAAATTGATCATTCAAATCTTCTATTTGAGGTACACCAGGTGTCCAATTTGAGTAGGCCATTGTAGTTAGCACTGCTCTTATCCCTAATACTTATTCCATGTCATTCTTGGAACATCACATGTCTAGTTCCCATCATGTTTACGGGAACCTAGACTAATCTGTAAAAAGGATTAGCTTACCTTAGGAACCCAATATGTATTGGGTCCTAGGTTCTTGTCAGCATAAAATCTTGAATGCCTTCCAACAGGAATCCTATCAGGAAGGCTAAATATGCCCAGAGGAAGTGGAAATACCCTTGCCCTTGGCACAGAGGGATTGTGCCAACAATCTACGGCAAAGTGACCCACCTTGCCACAGCACCAACACTCATGAATGTTGTATCGCCGTTTCTGACGTGATCTACTGACGGAGGTAGTCATGATCTTAGGTTTAAACGGAATAGGGCAGGTTCTGCTCACAAAATTTCCTTTTCCACCGTGACACGTGGGAGGGTGGAAAGAGAGCATGTGGTGAGTGTCATGAGGCCTGGGAGGTGGTTCCTTCCATTCGGTCAGCACACTTCTAGAGGCCCCATGGGTACTTACCGCATGTTTCCTGACCCCCCTTTCCTGTGTCCTAGGGAGGTAAGTACGACAGTGAGAGCTTGTTCCTGTAGATTCATGATGAGTTGAGGCAGAGGCCGAGAATACAAAGGGTTCAGGATGAGCCTTGGGTATTCTCTCATGGGTAGCCATGACAGCTCTTGCACTGTGGGCATTTCCACCTGAGGGCCAATCATTCTTGCAGTGACCATGGATGTTCCTGTGGTCATACCTGAAAGCATGATGTGTGCCCTTTTTACTCGGGGTGGGAGGTCTGAACACAGTTTCCCCATTTTTCCATGAATTAATGATTTTGGAGATCCACCCATTTTCTGCTTTTCTCTTGATAACATCTATCTTGGAAAAGTTAGAAACTATCCTCTTCTCGGTCTCTAGACGACTCTCTAGATCCGAGATCTTTGAGTCCTTTACCTTGATGGATTCCAATTGGAGATTCATCAAGGTCTTCAGCTGAGCAATCTCCTTAGCTTGCTCCTCCACAAGTAAGTTGCTCTTCTGAAGGGCACTCTCAAGGGAATCAAGATTTTCAATGTTTTGATTAAAGCTATCCATATCCCTTGCATCACTAGAAGAACAACCCTCTGAACTATTCCTGTCTTCAGGAACTTCAAGAGGAGAGGAGCATGATGAAGAGGTTACCTGCTCCTGACTTTGCTGTTCAGAGTTAGCGTTCAGATTAGCAGTGACTGTTGTGTTAGCTTCATCAGAACTGCCTTCCTCAACTTCTTCTTCAGTCTCGGACATGGACACATGAGCCCTGATACTGAGAGATTGGTCATGACCTTCATCTTCAGAAATGATGACCCCCATGTATGCTTCATCCTCTTGCTGGCAACTGATTTGAGCTGTCTCTGATCCCTCCATGAGGTCTTAGATGGTGTGCCACATTGACTTTACAGTCTTACACTTGTCCAATCTAGAGCGAGATGGTCCAGACCAGACATTAGTGATGATCTGACGAATCACTCTGTCCAGGTTGAACAGTGAGAGTTCGGTCTCAGACATCTCTTTGGGACTTTTGGGGATTTGGAGATCCTTTCCAAACCCGGAAGCCTTCATGGGAATGAAGGGACCCTCTTCCAAGATGAGTGATGCTCGAGGGTCGATGGCCTCCAGATGAACAACACTCTCATCTTCCAGATAGGATAATACTCCTTTGTGCATGCCGGGAGTCTTAGGGGGGAGACCTAAGAATACAACTCCATGCTTGAGTCTGATCTTCTTGTTGACACTAGAGGCAAGATTCTGCTCAAGGTGTTAACCTTTTTGATGAGCAACCTCCCTCTAATACCACTTGAAAGTCACTCTAGTATCAACTACCTTCACCTATGGGGGTTGGGGGATAGGTGATTTGCAATCATTTTGCAAAATTAAAAATTTACCTGCACAATAAAACAAAACAAGCACAACACAGAAACACACAGGCAGTTATAGTGGTTCCCCGATTTGGGTACGTCCACTCTCCCCCTTCGACCTATCTCCCAACACGGGACGACTCGGTCACTTCACCAATAGGATTGAAATCCAATCCTTTCACTATGGATGAAACTCTTCCACCCGAAGAAGTCACTACTCCTCCACCACGGGTTGCACCCAACCCTTACAATGAGGAAACAAAGTTCCTTTACAACAAAAGTAAAAATAGAATGTACAAAAATACAAACTACATTTGGAGCGCTTGGTGTCCCTCTTCGTTCGATGAAGCGTTCTTGAAGAAGACGAAGAGTCCACGACCTAAGCACTCTCTTGGAGAAGATCTTCCCGAGATCGGCGGTAGCAAGGATTGCGGCGACGATGCTTTGTAGATCAAAACATCTTAACAAAGCTAGCAAGGTATACCAACGATCTTATTTGGATCGATCGTCTCAATCGATTCGGAAGGGGAAGGTATTCCCGTTCAGCAAACCAAGAGACAAAGGATCTCAAGAAAGAAACGTGAGACACGTTGCTTGGCTAAGTTTCTGTCGCCGAGAGATCAAGAAGAATCCGATCAGCGGCGGCGACAACCTTTCGAGCGGCGACGGCGGACGAAGGAAATCCGCGATCTGCTAGGTCATGTCAGCGACGGCCGACTTTTTTTTTCGTTTTCTTCGCTCCTGCTTACGTTCAAAATAGGAGAGTATTTATACTGTAGAATACTCCTTTATGACCGTTGTGGGCCCCACAAGACGAAACCCTAATTCCGGTTCAAACAGCGCCTGAGTACATGGTCCGGTCCAGTGAGTCGACGGAAAACGCCTAAGGCAAATTCGGCGGGAATCATTGGTGATTCTCGACGATTCGGCGAGAATCACTTATGATTCCTGTCGAATTCTACTTAGAAGAATTCCTGCTAAAAAGCTTGCCATCCAGAGAGAATCGACGAGAATCACAACTATTCTCGACGAATTTGCGAGAATGCTAAGTCATTCTCGACAATTTGGCGAGAATTAGTTGACGATTCTCGTCGATTCTGCCTTAGCAGAAATCTTGAAGGCGTTGAGTCTGGCGTATGCAGTCGGCGAGAATCGGCGAGTGATTCTCGACGATTCGGCGAGAATCACTAGTGATTCCGGTCGAATCGGCGAGAATCACTTAGTGATTCTCGTCGACTTTAACTTAGACGATTGGTCTTTCTGCCCATGAGTTGGTCTTTGACCTATCCTTACTCCTGTTCTGCTCTTGATCTATCTCAGCCCTATACTTGAAAGTAAGTACACTCCAATAGAGAGAGTACACATAAGCCAACACACTGATCTGCTCAACGAGGGATTACGTTGCACAGACCCATGTATATTTACCAACTGCACCCTGACATTGGTGTGTACTTAGCGTGGAATAACTGCAAGCACAACTTGAAGTCAGAGAATCAAACACATTGTGAATTCATCTTAGCTTGACAGGAGGCTTCC
This sequence comes from Platanthera zijinensis, assembly GCA_039513925.1. Taxonomy (NCBI): domain Eukaryota; kingdom Viridiplantae; phylum Streptophyta; class Magnoliopsida; order Asparagales; family Orchidaceae; genus Platanthera; species Platanthera zijinensis. The sequence goes on along the minus strand of CM077097.1, from coordinate 59,632,201 downwards.
TCAAATCTAGGTAATTGTGGATACAATACCCAACAATCTCCCCCTATTTGAAGAAGCCAAAATCCTACTAGCTAAGATGAATTACACCAACCAGAGTAATATACAAGGCAAATTAAGAAAGACAAGACACAGAGAAATAAAGGCAAAAAGAACAATATTTGAGTCAATCATGAAATCATATATATATATATATATATATATATATATCCACAAGAATTGTTCATACAACAACATGAAGATAAAAACATGCCTTGAGGAAATGACAAGCCATAATCCTAAGCCTATTTCTCCTTAGCTAAATCATCCTTTAGTTGTTGAGGCAAGAATTTCTTGCTTTGTCTCTCAAAATATTCCTTGGGCTTTGGATAATATCTGGGGGGAGGAGCTTTATTTTCCACAGTGTTGGACCTGAAAAAGATATTCCATTTAGCTTCATATTCTTTATGCAGCTCCCACTCATACTGATTGTATACATCATTTGGATTTATTTCCCCCCTCTGCTATAGCATAAAAGTATCCAAAATAATGCTCCTTGAAACAGGACTCCATCTTTCATTTCTCATTTCATCCTCCTTCAATCTTACTTTATTTTCGGTTGGAGTTTTTTTGGACGTCCCTTCTTGGAGTTTCCTTTTTCCTCTTGCTATGGCTTCCTGGTCAAACATGGCCCTGAGAGTAGCTTTTTCAGCAGCCCTGGCAGCCTTCTTGGCATCAGCTTCGTGAAGCGAAACCTCCTCAACACTTGCAATCTCATCAGTAGCAGTGGTAACCTCATCTGGAGAAGGAACCGGAATTGGAATTTGAATACCTGATGCCTGCTGAACGAGCCAGTGACAGCTATCAAAAACATACTTATTTGACTGTTCGAAGTTATCGATGATAATCTATTATATCCCTACCATCTTAGCTTTATATTCTTCCTCCCCCTTTTTGGCTTCGAGGGCAATTGAGTTTGCATGAGTGTGTAGTGACCCATCGATGTGCTGCACAGTCTTTATAAACTCAGTCAGCAGGGTTTTTTGATTTGTATTAAGAATCACCATGTTGGCATCGAATTTCTGGATGCTGTCGGCCACAACATGAGCATTCTTATTTACTACTGCCAGATCGGTCGTATTTTTTTGAATCCCTTGCATGAGAAGTGTGACAGTAGTGCCGGCCTCTGTGTACTTAGCATTAAACTTTTGTTCCATCAGATCCATCTTGTGATTGATTTCCACAACATTTTTCAGCATTAGCTCCTCAGATTTCTTAATTCTTTTTAATACTGTTGGGGTTTGTCTCCACAATGCCTCAGATTTGTAGGAGGTCAGACCTTGAACTAAGATGAATTAATGTGTATTTGATGCTGTGTTTAAGTTGTATGTGTGCAGGTCCTTAATGCCAAGTGTAGACCAATGTCAGTCTATAATGGGTCACCAAACACAGGACCATACAATGTAATCCCTCATTGTGTGATCCAAAGTGTTGGCCCATGTATAGCCTCTCTATTGGGATACACTTCCTTCATGCACTTGGATTGATGGACAGAAGCATTGGAGCAAATTTCCTCATTGAATTTTTCTAAGTCCCTAATACTCGAGTAACCCCTTATGATACTCGAGTATCAGGCTTAATACTCGAGTAGTTAGTAAGACATACTCGAGTAGTTAGAGATACTCGAGTAGTCAGTTAGACTTACTCGAGTAAGGTCTTAATACTCGAGTAGTCTGTGTCCCATACTCGAGTAGTTAGTGAGATACTCGAGTAATCAGTTTGGCTTACTCGAGTAGGGTCTGAATACTCGTGTAGATATATCTATACTCGAGTAGTTAAGTTAGTCACTCGAGTAAGTTCTTTTCATACTCGAGTAAGTAACTTGATACTCGAGTAAATCATGTTTGATACTCGAGTAGATCCTTTTCTTCTCTTCTCTGCAAGTTCAAAGTACTGATACTCGAGTAAATACCCTGATACTCGAGTATGTGTTTTCTGATACTCGAGTAAATACCCTGATACTCGAGTACGTGTTTTCTGATACTCGAGTAATTCCCTGATACTCGAGTATATGTGTTTCTGATACTCGAGTAATCCCCTGATACTCGAGTATATCCTTCTGTTACTCGAGTATATGTTTTCTGATACTCGAGTATCTAAGTTCCCATACTCGAGTATTCCTTCTCTCACTCGAGTATAGCTATTCTCTAATTCAGAATTCTTCTAAGTTCTAATTCGTCTTAAGTATTTTGAATCTGTCAATTCTGATTGGTCCACGTGTCATCATTAATCAATATTATGACCGTTGGAACCCACCTATAAATAAGTCTTTTCAGAAATGACTTTTAAGCGTTATTACAGAAATATTCTTTTTAAGAAAGAGAAATTCCGTGAACCCTAATTTCACGCCGCCGCCATTGCCGTTCACGGAAGAAGAAGAAAAGTTTGGATCGCGACCTTCGTTTTCATCGATCTTTCCTCCAGCGATCCAGAAGAAAGAGAATCACTCGATCTTGCCGAGCCTTGAAGATTCCAGATCTACTTTCTCGATCGAGGTGGTTCTAGTTTTCAGATTCGTGGATTTCTCTCAGGTCATCTTCAACCTTTTTTTTCTGATCAAGCCGAAGTTCCTAAAGAAGAAGACCGTCAAAGATCCAGATCTGAGATTGATGTTTTGATTTTTATTTTCAAACCAAATTTCATTGTAGGAGATTTTTCTCCGAGACTTGTAGGAAGTTTTGTCTTCCGAGTTTTTGTAGATCCATTTTGGATCGAGATTTGTAGGAACGTGGTTCCGAGGTGTAGGATTGTTTTCAATCCGAGATAGTGGAGTAGCCGAGTCTAGTAATTTGCTAGATCGGTGAGGAAAGTGGACGTACCCAAGATTGGGGAACCACTATAAATCTCTTGTCTTCTGTGATTGCTTGATATTTGCTGTGTTAGTTTTTAATTCCGCATTTGACACGCATTTCACCTATTCACCCCCCTCTAGGTGATTTAGGCTAACAACTTAGACCTCTCAATTGGTATCAGAGGGAGGTTGATCGTTAAAAGGTTAACACCTTGATCTTATCCTTCTAAGTTGTTTCTTGAAAAGTATCAAGCATGAGTAAGACCAAGGATTTTGCTAAACTCCCTATCTGCACCAAGAACAACTTTCCTATGTGGAAGGAAAGAGTAAAGTTCTTCATGGAAGCAGTAGATCCCCGGATCTTCATGATTGTTGAAGAAGGTCCCCACATTCCTATGACTGCATCCACCATAGATCCCACCAAGCAAGTTCCCAAGAAGCTGATGGATCTAGATAAGGATGAGATTGCACTTGTCTCTCTGGACAAGAAAGCCAAAAATATTATAGCAAGTGCAGTGGATGACTCAATGCTGCAAAATCTGATTCATTGCCAGTCTGCCAAGGAGATGTGGCAATCCCTTGTGACTCTAATGGAAGGTACAGAAGAAGTGAGGGATGATCGTAGATCCCTACTGAACCAAAAATATGAAGCCTTCAGGCAGGGTCATAAGGAAGCCATAGCTGACACTTTTGAGAACTTCTTCAAGATAGTAAATGGCCTAAGAGTTTATGGACGTGTCTTCACCAACGGGGAACTCAATGACAAATTCTTAAGATCCCTAACCAAGGAATGGGACAATAAGGTATGTGCCATTCGGGAGTTTGGAAGGTTAGCTGAGACGGACCCGCAGAATCTGTTCGAAAAGCTTATGTCTTACGAGCTGCAAATCAACTCAAGAAAAGCTGAAGAAGAGACAAGCAGGTCTGCATCCAAGGAGAAATCTGTCGCTCTAAAGGCAGATAGCTCAAGGAAGATAAAGGCTAGCTCTCCTGCCCCAGTTCCTGAGGCTGATGAAGAAGAATCATCTGAGCCTAGCTCATCTGGCTCAGAACTATCTGATGGAGAGTTCTCCCTACTCTCAAGGCAGTTCAAGAAATTCTTGAACAAGAAGAAGCAATGGAGAGGCAAGGATGCCTCATATAGAAGATCACGACATGACGGTGATCATCGGAAGAAAGGCTCAAGCAGCCATGACAGGTACAATTCTAAACAGAACAAACATATTTCAACTGACATCATTTGCTATTGTTGCAATAAGCCAGGTCACGTCATCGCCGATTGCCCTCACAAAAAGAAAGAGGGTGGAAGAAGAGAGGAAAAGAAATCCTCACACCATAAGAAGAGGACAGAGAAAAGCCTAGTAGCCAAGAAGAGCAAAACTCTCAGCGACTCTGACTCATCTGAGTCAAGTGAAGAAGAGGAAGCTTACTTTGGGCTCATGGCTCATTCAGATGATGAACAAGTCCCCCAGTTCACTGGGGAGGTAAAATCTCACACTCCTCTCTCTGACTCTGATGATGACAATGAGCAAGAGGGCTATTCCTCTGAAGATGAATCTGAGCTCATGAGTCAGTATAAGGAGTTACTCACCGCCTACGAAAAATGTCGTAGAGTAGTGAAAACTCAAGCCAAAGAGATAAAATCTCTACAGGCTAGTGAGAGCAGCTTGAGAGTAGAAGTCAATAAGACTAACTCTCTTCAAGAGAACTTCAATGCTGCTATGGAGGAATACAATAAAGCTCTCAAGCACCTTGACCTTAAAGAGACAATCATCAAGGAATTGGAACAACAACTCGAGGCTGAAAAGAAGCTTGTTGAGAGCTTCTCTAAGCCTAAGACAGTTCTTCCAATCGTTGCTGAATTCTCTGCTAAGGCCAAGGGTGCTGGTTTAGGCCACATTGGCTCTTCTAGTAAATCCTCTAGAAGAAACAAGGCCAAGAGAAAGAATAAGGCTGCCCGAAAGACTCTAGCTGAAGAAAAAGGGAAAGCTCCCTTGGAACCTGTTGTGTTCAAGAAAGTTATCTTTCCCACGAACGAACTCGATTATGAGTCCACCTACGGACACTTTTCTAGGCCAATCCCTGAGAAGCCTAAGTCAAGATACCAAGGTTGGACTCATCCTCGTAACTTTGGCGAGAGTGTCTTCAAGGCACCTTATGAGGAGATTCAGCTTCAAAGCTATGGACCTTATGCTCATGGTCATAACTTTAAGAAGACACCAAAAGTAAAACCCATTGTAGAAAAGCCTATGAAGGAGAAGACTTCATGTAACTGCAATCATCATGAAGCCTCTTCCTCCAAAAGTAAGGCTCCTGCTAGACCTTCATTCCAGAAAGTCAGGCAGGACTACCCAAGGCAAAGATACAACAGGTTCAACTGTTGGTGTTGTGGCAAAATTGGTCATTTTGCCAGTGATTGTTGGTTCAATCCTAATAATGCTGCTAACCCTAAAGTTAGCAACGTGAGAATGACCACTCATGAGGCTAATACTCGTAGGGGGAGTATTCTAACTCGAGACCAAGGACCCAAACTTGTTTGGGTTCCTAAGGCTAAATGATTGTAATTGCAGGTATGTCCAAAGGCCACCAAAATGCCAATCTGGTACTTGGACAGTGGATGTTCTCGGCATATGACCGGGACAAGGAGCCTACTACTGAACTACACCTCAGTCTGCAACGGACCAAAGGTCATCTTTGGATGTTCAGATCGAGGAATCACTAAAGGCTATGGTATGATTTCTAACGGTAGCGTATCCTTCTCGGATGTAGCCTATGTTGAAGGATTGGAACACAATCTCATCAGCATAAGCCAACTATGCGACAAAGGATACGTAGTTGAATTTCATGCTGACAAGTGTTTGATAAAATCGGTTAACAATATGGAAACTATTTTATCAGGCACTCGAAGCAGAAATATTTTCTGTTTGAATTTTATTTGTATAGACTCTTCGACACCAGTGTGTCTTTTGGCAAAAAGTAGTGCATCTCTTGCTGACCAATGGCACAAGAGACTAGCACATATTAATTTCAAAACTATTAATAAATTATTCTCTCAAAACTTAGTGCGTGATGCACCCAAGGTCAAGTGCGTTACGGACAGTCCTTGTCACGCTTGTATCAAAGGCAAGCAAACAAGAAGTTCGTTTAAAAGCATAATAGGCAAGGATTCCAATAGAAGTTTACAGCTTCTTCATATGGACTTGTTTGGTCCACTGCAGGTTAGAAGTTTGGGAGGTAAGGAATATACGTTGGTTATTGTGGATGATTACTCGCGCTTTGCGTGGGTGTTCTTTCTGAAACACAAGTCAGATACCTTCGGTATTTTCACTAATTTTGTCAGGCAAATCCAGAATGAATACAACCGTTCCGTAGTCAAAATCAGAAGTGACAATGGAACGGAATTCAAGTCTGGAGCCATGACAGAATTTTGTGAAAGTCAAGGTATCTTTCATGAGTTTTCCTCTCCCCGCACACCACAGCAAAATGGAGTGGCTGAGAGAAGGAACAGAACACTCATAGAGGCTTGTCGGACCATGTTGAGTGATGCCTCACTTCCGGAGTATTTCTGGGCTGAAGCCGTCAACACCGCTTGTCACGTGCAAAATCGAGCACTCATCAACAAAGACCATGATAAGACTCCTTACGAACTTCTAAAAGGCAGGCAACCAACCATTTCATACTTTAGAATCTTTGGTTGTAAGTGCTTCGTACTTAACAATGGCAAGTATCACACTACAAAGTTTAGCGAGAAAAGCTTTGAAGGTATTTTTATAGGTTATAGTAGCCATAGTAAGGCCTATAGAGTTTTCAATAGAAAAACTCTGGTTGTGGAAGAGTCGATACATCTTGTATTTGATGAGACGAGTCTGTTGCAAAGCAACTCGTCTAGTGTGCCTATTGTAGATGCAGGTACAAATTTGAAAGAACTCAGCTTGGATGAACCTATTAAAGATAAAGATGAGACGTTCATCAAGATCCCCTCTACAACCACCTTTGGAGAGGGAGATGATCAAGATGAAGAAGACATCCCAGCTGAAGATATAACTCCAGTGGCTGAAGAGATCCCAGATGCAAGGACTTTAGAGTTCAGACACTTGAAGGATCATCCTGTTGACCAAATCATAGGAGATCCTCGGGATGGTGTCAGAACTCGTCGAGGTACAACTAACGAGAATTTACACTTAAGCTTTCTCTCACAGGTTGAACCAAAGAAATTTGAGGAAGCCAACTCCGACGCATCCTGGATTCTAGCCATGGAAGAAGAATTAAATCAGTTCAAAAGATGCAAAGTCTGGACACTTGTTCCTAGACCCAAGCATAAGAACGTCATCGGGACAAAATGGGTCTACCGGAACGAGATGGATGAAGACGGAACAATTATAAAGAATAAAGCCAGACTTGTCGCCAAGGGATATCGTCAAGAGGAAGGGATCGACTTCGACCAAACTTATGCTCCAGTAGCAAGACTGGAGGCAATCAGGTTATTTCTTGCCTACGCTGCACTGAAGGGCTTTACCGTCTATCAGATGGACGTAAAGTCCGCCTTCCTGAATGGTGACATAAAGGAAGAAGTGTATGTAGAGCAACCGCCAGGTTTTGTTGACTCAACCTTTCCTAACTATGTTTACTTATTGCAAAAAGCACTATATGGTCTTAAGCAAGCTCCTCGAGCTTGGTATGAGACGTTATCTACCTTTCTTCTTGAGAACAAGTTCACGAGAGGAAAGATAGATAAGACATTATTTCTTAGGGAAATAAAGGGCAAGATTTTGCTAGTGCAAATCTATGTCGATGACATTATTTTCGGCTCTACAGACAACAACCTCTGCGAGAAGTTTTCTAAACTTATGCAAGGGAAGTTTGAAATGAGCAGTATGGGAGAGCTGAAGTATTTCTTAGGGCTTCAAGTGAAACAATCTGAGGATGGAATTTTCATCTCTCAGACCAAGTTCACCAAAGAGCTGCTTAAGAAATTCGGAATGGAGAATGCAACCTCTATGAGGACTCCAATGGCCTCAGCTATGTCTCTGGACAAGGACGAGAAAGGGAAACCTTTTGATGAAACCAAGTACAGAAGCATAATTGGGTCCTTGCTCTACCTTACTGCGAGTAGACCAGATATAATGTTCTCAACATGTGTATGTGCTAGATTTCAGGTGAACTCTAAGGAATCTCACTACATTGCTGCAAAGCGAATTTTGAGATACCTCAAAGGAACACCAAATCTTGGCTTATGGTACCCGAGAAGTAATGATAGTGAACTAATTGGATTTTCAGATGCAGATTTTGCAGGTAGCAAAGATGACAGGAAAAGCACTTCCGGGACTTGCCAATTTCTCGGAAGGAGACTTATCTCCTGGAGCAGCAAGAAACAGAACTGTGTAGCCATCTCAACGGCTGAATCAGAGTACATCTCTGCAGGCAGCTGTTGTGCACAGCTGTTATGGATCAAGAATCAGTTTGAAGACTACAACATGAAGTTCTAGAACATTCCCCTGTTCTGTGACTCTTCCAGCGCCATAGCAATAGCCAACAACCCAGTCTCCCACAGTAGGACCAAGCACATAGAGCTTCGCTATCATTTCATCCAGGAGCATGTGGAAAATGGAGATATAGATCTACAGTATGTCTCCACAGACAGGCAAGTTGCAGATATTTTCACCAAGCCGCTGGACGAGTCCAAGTTCTCGTTCTTCAAAACTGAGCTTGGACTGCTCAACAAAGAAGACCAATGATGGACTCTCAAATTAAGAAGACATCAGTAATGTTGGCTGCTCAGAGGTACAGTTTTTCAGTGGAACAGGACATCTACCAGGGAAATTCCTTCAAGTATTCGAGACTCGAGTATCAAGTCACACTTACACGAGTAAACAGCTAATACTCGAGTATCAAGTTTTATATACTCGAGTAATCCAACAGTTACTCGTGTATGAACTTCCTCACTCGAGTATTAAAATTCGTAAAGGACTAATACTCGTGTATGCTGATTACATACTCGAGTATGCCTTCTCATTACTCGTGTATGTCATGACCTACTCGAGTATACCAACTTCATACTCGTGTATGCCGTCCTCCTTTACTCGAGTACTCGAAATTTTTCGGTTTTTCAAAATTTCTACTCGCACCTAGCAAATTGCCGCCTCTTCAGGTAAGTCCTTATACTTAATACCTTTTTAAACCTAATTAGGATTATTTATATATATATTCAAAACGAAAAAGTCCTTTCCACTTCTCATTCACTCGAGTAGCGCCGACTTTTCGTTTTCCCGAAACCCTGTTCTTCGTCTTCCGTCGCCACAAGAATTCCAGTTTCCTCGCCGTCTGGTTCCTTTGCATTGCAGTTTCCTGATGGCTCCTCCTTCGTCCAAGATCGGTATTGGGTCAGAACTCTTCCCAGAAGGTATCTCCGAACTTTCAGACGATTTCCGCAACCTCCTCATCCTATTCGACACCGCCGGATTATCATTTGTTCTGATGGCACCGTGCCGAGTTATATTCCCTGCGGTGGAGGAATTCTACAAGAATTTGAAGATTAAACGGAATGGAAAAGTGCTCAAATCCAAAGTCAGAGGACTCAAAATCCGCCTAGACAAGACCTCTGTAGCTACCTTGTTAAAGATGCCCGTCGTTGATGAAGAAGATGATTTAACTACAGAGGATTCCGACCGCACCAGTCTCTTCTGTGGAGTATGTCCTGAAGCAGACTCGATTAGCCGCTCAGACTTCAACTCTGAAGGGAAATTTCTTGTAGATGTCATTGCTAAAGTTCTCCTCTGCAAGACCTACTCTATCAGAGATATCTCAATGGACATGTTTGACATCATGCAAGCCATCATATGTCGCAAGAAATTCCAGTTTGGCATGATGATACTGGATAAGATTAGAGAAAGCGTGAAGCACCCCAGCTATGCAAGGATTATCTCCCTCCTCCTCCATGAGATCAACCCTACAGTATTTGATTTGTCCAAAGGAACTCCCCTTCACCACATGAAGAAGGTCTCTCTCTCCTCCATCCAGAGGTATGACATCAAGCTCCTCAATACTGCCTAAGCTTCCAAATCTGCTGCCACCTCAGAAATTCCCAAAGAAACCAGTTTCCCTGAAGACAGGATTCCATCTCCTCCTCTACATCAAACTACTGCTACCACCAGTGCAATAGTTGAGGGGGAGCCTGCCTCTTCTCTTCCTCAGAATCAGGTTTCTTCAGAATCAGTAATTCTAGAACAAGAAGAAGTAAGAATTCCTACTCCTCCAGTCTCTCCTCCTCCAGCAGAGATTCCATTAGCAAACCCAGACTCAGAGCTTCCAGACTCAGCAGCCCTTCTGTCTACAGCTGAAGAAATTAACAATCTTATTGATGAGCTCAGCTCAGATGCCCCACTCTTCCAGAATGGATCAGCTGCAAAGTCTCCAGTTCAGTCTCCTGCAAGAACCCCAGCTCCATCTCCTGCAAGAACCCCAGCTCCATCTCCTGCAAGAACTCCAGTCCAATCTCCAGTCCAATCTCCTGAGAGTGAGCCTAGCCAATCAGCTCATATTCTCCTGTCTGATGATGAGATGTCTCCAGATCCTGTGGAGGCACCTCTGAGGACTTTGGATTTCTCCATGCCCTCTCTCCTACCCACAGAAGAAAATGTTGAAATAGAACCCTTCAAGAGAGCTGTCAGCTCAGTGGTGATCACAGAAATCCTTCCTTGGACTGCCCCTGCTCCTGCTCCTGCTGCTTCAGCTCCTGAACCAACCTCAGCTCCCTCCTCTTCAGATATAATAAGCAAGATTGAGCTTATGCTCAAAGAACAGAGAGATTACTTTGATGCCTCTCTGCAATCAGTAACATCCAAGGTCTCTGCTCTTGAAACAGAGATGAGCAGAGGCTTTGCTGAGATTCAAGCAAATACTGATGAGTTAAAAAGGTTGTTCCAAATTGGAGGCAAAGCCATAGACAACACCATTACAAGCATAGGTGAGCTAAGAAACCAGGCCGAGACAGTAGCTCACAATCAGATCAAGCTAGATGAGAGAGCTGAAATGAATGTTGTGAAAGTATGTAATGAAGTGGGCACCTTCAAAGATGAAGCCATTGCAAAGCTAAACATAGATATCAGCAAGGGGGAGAAAGTTGTAAAAGAACAAGTGGACAAACTACATGAGCAAGCTCAAATAGTTGTAAAAGAACAAGTTGAAACTCTCTCTAAACAGGCTCAAACTACAGTGGATGGAATTGTAAAGGAAATGAAAGCAGACATTCTCTCTCAACTTCAATCTGTAAAGTTTTATACCTATGACACTACTGTGTGGCTGCATAACATGAACTTCCCTAATGCCCAGCTCAACCCAACCATTATACCTCAGCACCTAAATCCTCTTGAAGAGCAACCCTCTGCAGATGCCCCTGTCCAAGCTACCATTCCAGAAAGTGGTGTGCCAGCCTTCTCTCCTAGACCTGAGGGTGATGTGACTGAGCCTCCTCTTAACTACTCTGACATGTGGCAAGATGATTTTCTTTCCAGTTCTCAAGGTCCTTCTAAGAAGAAAAGAAAGTATGGTGAAGGTGCTTCTGCAAGTCGTTCTGCTCCCAGGAAAGAGCCAGCTTCTGAAAGTAGACCTCCTGTTGTTCATGCTGAAGTGTGGAGTCCTACCTCTAAGTCCATAATTCTTGATACTTTGAGGTTAGTGACAGATCTTGGAGAAAACAGAGATCAGTTCTACAGTAATACAGAATGGAAGGCCTATGAAGTGTCCCAGATTAAAATCAGACTCCATGACAGAAACTGGGGACACAATAATCCATCTGCTCCTCCTAGGCCCAGGACTTACTTTCCCAAGCCATACAGTTATCTAGAAAGGCAAGAACTAAAGAGAGAAAGGATGCACAAGGATGCCCCATCTTGAGTTGAACTGAGAATGTGAAATTGGACTTTTGTTTCTATGCTTAAAACATTTCTATATATATATATTTAATTCTGATTATGGCAATATTTTACTTACCCTGCTTTAGTTAAGTTTATTCTCCTGTTATATGCATGTTGTTTCTTTTACTCTTAAGTAATTCACCTTAGTATAGAGAGTGCTGACATCTATAAATAGGGGGAGATTGTTGGGGTTTGTCTCCACAATGCCTCAGATTTGTAGGAGGTCAGACCTTGAACTAAGATGAATTAAGGTGTATTTGATGCTGTGTTTAAGTTGTATGTGTGCAGGTCCTTAATGCCAAGTGTAGACCAATGTCAGTCTATAATGGGTCACCAAACACAGGACCATACAATGTAATCCCTCATTGTGTGATCCAAAGTGTTGGCCCATGTATAGCCTCTCTATTGGGATACACTTCCTTCATGCACTTGGATTGATGGACAGAAGCATTGGAGCAAATTTCCTCATAGAATTTTTCTAAGTCCCTAATACTCGAGTAACCCCTTATGATACTCGAGTATCAGGCTTAATACTCGAGTAGTTAGTAAGACATACTCGAGTAGTTAGAGATACTCGAGTAGTCAGTTAGACTTACTCGAGTAAGGTCTTAATACTCGAGTAGTCTGTGTCCCATACTCGAGTAGTTAGTGAGATACTCGAGTAATCAGTTTGGCTTACTCGAGTAGGGTCTGAATACTCGTGTAGATATATCTATACTCGAGTAGTTAAGTTAGTCACTCGAGTAAGTTCTTTTCATACTCGAGTAAGTAACTTGATACTCGAGTAAATCATGTTTGATACTCGAGTAGATCCTTTTCTTCTCTTCTCTGCAAGTTCAAAGTACTGATACTCGAGTAAATACCCTGATACTCGAGTATGTGTTTTCTGATACTCGAGTAAATACCCTGATACTCGAGTACGTGTTTTCTGATACTCGAGTAATTCCCTGATACTCGAGTATATGTGTTTCTGATACTCGAGTATATCCTTCTGTTACTCGAGTATATGTTTTCTGATACTCGAGTATCTAAGTTCCCATACTCGAGTATTCCTTCTCTCACTCGAGTATAGCTGTTCTCTAATTCAGAATTCTTCTAAGTTCTAATTCGTCTTAAGTATTTTGAATCTGTCAATTCTGATTGGTCCACGTGTCATCATTAATCAATATTATGACCGTTGGAACCCACCTATAAATAGGTCTTTTCAGAAATGACTTTTAAGCGTTATTACAGAAATATTCTTTTTAAGAAAGAGAAATTCCGTGAACCCTAATTTCACGCCGCCGCCATTGCCGTTCACGGAAGAAGAAGAAAAGTTTGGATCGCGACCTTCGTTTTCATCGATCTTTCCTCCAGCGATCCAGAAGAAAGAGAATCACTCGATCTTGCCGAGCCTTGAAGATTCCAGATCTACTTTCTCGATCGAGGTGGTTCTAGTTTTCAGATTCGTGGATTTCTCTCAGGTCATCTTCAACCTTTTTTTTCTGATCAAGCCGAAGTTCCTAAAGAAGAAGACCGTCAAAGATCCAGATCTGAGATTGATGTTTTGATTTTTATTTTCAAACCAAATTTCATTGTAGGAGATTTTTCTCCGAGACTTGTAGGAAGTTTTGTCTTCCGAGTTTTTGTAGATCCATTTTGGATCGAGATTTGTAGGAACGTGGTTCCGAGGTGTAGGATTGTTTTCAATCCGAGATAGTGGAGTAGCCGAGTCTAGTAATTTGCTAGATCGGTGAGGAAAGTGGACGTACCCAAGATTGGGGAACCACTATAAATCTCTTGTCTTCTGTGATTGCTTGATATTTGCTGTGTTAGTTTTTAATTCCGCATTTGACACGCATTTCACCTATTCACCCCCCTCTAGGTGATTTAGGCTAACAACTTAGACCTCTCAAATACCTTGTTGTGTGATTTCTCAAAATAATCTTTGAGTTCATCCACTATCCCTTGAATGATGTTCACGATGTGATTTGCTAGATTTGGTCGTAGTGGATAACCATGAGGCATGCCTTGGTCTTGCTCTTCAGCAGATTCACTGGACGAGCTTGACACTTGCACCGTTTCTAATGGGGGGATAGTGGCAGCCTCTGTAGATTTCTCAGGAATGCTTACCAACCCCTAATGAGAGGAATCCCCCTCCATTGTTACACCAGATATCTCAGGAGCTACCATTGGAGCTCGTTCCTCAGATGGAACTTCAACATCATCCTGTGGCTCCACCATCTCCCCCATCTCCCTCAAGGTTGTTTCATCTTCAACCACATCCTCCACTTTTTCAGCACCCTCATCTTCCATATCATCACTATCAATTGCATCATTGTCCAAGGCCTCCTCATCTTCCTCTTCCTCCCCCATATCAGTGGCCAGGGTATCAAATGCATCTTTGGCTATCTGAGAGATATCAGAAACAACATCAGTAGGAGCAGGTAGTGAGAGATCTGTCCTATGAGTTCCAGTCGCAAGGGGTAGAGGCTCCCCCTCGGTTCCTGCAGGCAGCAGATCAGGAACTTCACTGGGTTCAGCCACGGGATCTTCTAGAGTTCTATTGTCCTCATCCCCATGGGACTCAGCCAGGGATTCATCATGTTCTTCAGCAATGGCTGCTTGACCTATTCTTCTTTCCCATATATCAAAAACACTTGAATCCATTTTCTTCAGGTAGTGTAGAGGAACTCCCTTACTCATATCGAACCTGTCTCCATCCAGCTAGTTGAGAAACAGGCTGATGATTCTTCCAAAACTTGGGGTTTGCAGAGTATCTTTTATTTTCTCTAACAACATAGCTCCCCAGTTATATCTCTTTCGACAGACTATAGACACTAAGATCTTGAACATATCTCCCAAGATATGATCGTGGGAGCCTGGTTTGCAGATCAAGACTTTCCCAATGATATCCGACAGTAGCTTCCCTTCCTCATTCATTTCCTTTCTCTTGATTGATTTGGTTCCTCGAGCTAGTCCACAGAAGAGGAGAGTCCTGGCTCGATCCTCTTCCTCCAGATAGTCCTCATCTTCAGAACTAGAGAGCTGCAAATATTGTGTCAGTTTTCCTGCAGACACTTTGATCCGTACTCCAGCAATCTTACTCTTGATCACTGTATCTTCACGCCGTAGTTTTGCCATTGCAAAGAACTCCAGCACCTCCTTATCCAGAATTTTGCAAGGATGCTCCAGGATGAATGTAAGTCCGGCCTCTTCAAGCATGAGGATAATATTCCTGAACTCATCGGAGGCATGAGAGAAGCCTGTCCGAACCAGTTCAGTTCAAGTGAGGAGTCCTGCAGTGGTTCTAGGAGCCATTGCAAACCTAAACAGGACATATAACCCTATCAGTACTTCTAGAATATGAGATACACTTAGACACGAGCCTTTAAGAATGAGGGAAACTTACCCTAGCGCCGAGCGGTTTGAAAGGATGATGGCGACTGGAAGGATCGTCGACCGGTGATGGAAACCTGACGGGAAGGTGCAAGATTCACGGAACCGACGGGATCACGGGATGTTCCTTGCGATTTGAGGGTGTTGTCGACGGGAGACCGAACGATGGACGGTGAGCACCAGGCGAAGCAGCTTCCGCACGACCACGAGATTACGCGAGGAGACTGTGAAGTCGACGGGATGCTCTAGGGGATTCGTCGGGAGTTCAGCGATATTAGGGGAGATGAAGTGTCAAACCAATTTATGCTATTTATATCTTCCGAACCGGGGGAAGTCGATGGGATTCGACTGGGTTTACTAATTATTTCTTTCGTACGATCGAGGAGAGTGCGACGGGATTTTCTATACACATTAACCGTGGCATGTTAATTTTAAGCCTTAGCCTTCATTATATTTCTTAATCACGAAACATCGATCGAGTTGAACAATATATGAGCCCTATACGTAATTCTAGAGTTATTCTAGGTGAAAAATTGTAATATTTTGTTACACCCACTGGCATACATTCTTTAATTTCAAATGGGTTGATTTATGCCTATTGAGATTCATTATCAAATATAGAAATATGTACCTACAAGGAATTCTTCAGATTGTACCTAAGGATCATTTAACAGTTTCGGTCTGTCATCAAGTGTGTGAACATATGTGTGTATATATACATATAATCATTCACTTTTTAGAGTAAGAATTGACAAAGTCTTGTGGATAAATATGAGGATATATATAAATGTAAACATCAAGATAATCTGACTCAAGTCTTAACACTGAATGCGTGTACCTGGGATCATAAAATTGATCATTCGGATCTTCTATTTGAGGTACACCAGGTGTCCAATTCGAGTAGGCCATTGTAGTTAGCACTGCTCTTTTCCCTAATACTTGTTCCATGTCATTCTTGGAACATCACATGTCTAGTTCCCATCATGTTTACGTGAACCTAGACTAACCTGCAAAAAGGATTATCTTACCTTAGGAACCCAATATGTATTGGGTCCTAGGTTCTTGTCAGCATAAAATCTTGAATGCCTTCCTACAAGAATCCTGTCAGGAAGGCTAAATATGCCCAGAGGAAGTGGACATACCCTTGCCCTTGGCACAGAGGGATTGTGCTAACAATCTACGGCAAAGTGACCCACCTTGCCACAGCACCAACACTCAAGAATGTTGTATCGCCGTTTATGACCTGATCTACTGACTGAGGTAGTCATGATCTTAGGTCTAAACAGAACAGGGCAGGTTCTGCTCACAAAATTTCCTTTTCCACTGTGACACGTGGGAGGGTGGAAAAAGAGCATGCGGTGAGTGTCATGAGGCCTGGGAGGTGGTGCCTTCCATTCGGTCAGTACACTTCTAGAGGCCCTTTGGGTACTTACCGCATGTTTCCTGACCCCCTTTCCTGTGTCCTAGGGAGGTAAGTACGACAGTGATAGCTGGTTCCTGCAGATTCATGATGAGTTGAGGCAGAGGCCGAGAATACAAAGGGTTCAGGATGAGCCTTGGGTATTCTCTCATGGGTTGCCATGACAGCTCTTGCACTGTGGGCATTTCCACCTGAGGGCTGATCATTCTTGCAGTGACCATGGAAGTTCTTGTGGTCATACCTGAAAGCATGATGTATGCCCTTCCTACTCGGGGTGGGGGGTCTGAACACAGTTTCCCCATTTCTCCATGAATTAATGATTTGGGAGATCCACCCATTTTCTGATTTTCTCTTGATAGCATCTATCTTGGAAAAGTAAGAAACTATCCTCTTCTCGGTCTCTAGACGACTCTCTAGATTCGAGATCTTTGAGTCCTTTACCTTGATGGATTCCAATTGGAGATTCATCAAGGTCTTCAGCTGAGCAATCTCCTTAGCTTGCTCCTCCACAAGTAAGTTGATCTTCTGAAGGGCACTCTCAAGGGAATCAAGATTTTCAATCTTTTGATTGAAGCTATCCATATCCCTTGCATCACTAGAAGGACAACCCTCTGAACTATTCCTGTCTTCAGAAACTTCAAGAGGAGAGGAGCATGATGAAGAGGTTACCTGCTCCTGACTTTGTTGTTCAGAGTTAGCGTTCAGATTGGTAGTGACTGTTGTGTTAGCTTCATCAGAACTGCCTTCCTCAACTTCTTCTTCAGTCTCGGACATGGACACAGGAGCCCTGATACATAGAGATTGGTCATGACCTTCATCTTCAGAAATGATGACCCCCATGTATGCTTCATCCTCTTGCTAGCAACTGATTTGAGCTGTCTCCGATCCCTCCATGAGGTCTGAGATGGTGTGCCACAATTACTTTGCAGTCTTACACTTGTCCAATCTAGAGCGAGATGGTCCAGACCAGACATCAGTGATGATCTGACGAATCACTTTGTCCAGGTTGAACAGTGAGAGTTCGGTCTCAGACATCTCTTTGGGACTTTTGGGGATTTGGAGATCCTTTCCAAACCCGGAAGCCTTCATGGGAATGAAGGGACCCTCTTCCAAGATGAGTGACGCTCGAGGGTCGATGGACTCCAGATGAAACGACACTCTCATCTTCCAAATAGGATAATACTCCTTTGTGCATGCCGGGAGTCTTAGGGGGGAGACCTCAGAATACAACTCCATGCTTGAGTCTGATCTTCTTGTTGACACAAGAGGCAAGATTCTGCTCAAGGTGTTAAACTTTTTGATGAGCAACCTCCCTCTGATACCACATAAAAGTCACTCTAGTTTCAACTACCTTCACCTATGGGGGGGATAGGTGATTTGCAGTCGTTTTGCGGAATTAAAAATTTACCTGCACAATAAAACAAAACAAGAACAACACAGAAACACACAAGCAGTTATAGTGGTTCCCCGATTTGGGTACGTCCACTCTCCCCCTTCGACCTATCTTCCAATACGGGACGACTCGGTCACTTCACCAACAGGATTGAAATCCAATCCTTTCAGTATGGAAGAAACCCTTCCACCCGAAGGAGTAACTACTCCTCCACCACTATTTGCACCCAACCCTTACAATGAGGAAACAAAGTTCCTTTACAACAAAAGTAAAAATAGAATGTACAAAAATACAAACTACGTTTGGAGCGCTTGGTGTCCCTCTTCATTCGATGAATCGTTCTTGAAGAAGACGAAGAGTCCACGACCTAAGCACTCTCTTGGAGAAGATCTTCCCGAGATCGGCGGCGGCAAGGATTGCGGCGGCGATGCTTTGTAGATCCAAACTTCTTAACAAAGCTAGCAAGGTCTACCAACGATCTTATTTGGATCGATCATCTCAATCGATTTGGAAGGGGAAGGTATTCCCGTTCAACAAACCAAGAGACAAAGGATCTCAAGAAAGAAACGTGAGACACGTTGCTTGGCTAAGTTTTTGTCGCTGAGAGATCAAGAAGAATCCAATCAGCGGCGGCGACAACCTTTCGAGCGGCGACGGCGACGGAAGGAAATCCGCGATCTGCTAGGTCACGTCAGCGACGACCGACCATTTTTTTCGTTTTCTTCGCTCCTGCTTACGTTCAAAATAGGAGAGTATTTATACTGTAGAATACTCCTTTATGACCATTGTGGGCCCCACAAGACGAAACCCTAATTCCGGTTCAAACAGCGCCTGAGTTCATGTTCCGGTCCATCGAGTCGACGGAAAACGCCTAAGGCAAATTCGGCGAGAATCATTGGTGATTCTCGACGATTCGGAGAGAATCACTTATGATTCCCGTCGAATTCTACTTAGAAGAATTCCTGCTAAAAAGCTTGCCATCCGGAGAGAATCTGCGAGAATCACAACTATTCTCGACGAATCGGCGAGAATGCAAAGTCATTCTCGACGATTCGGCGAGATTCAGTTGACGATTCTCGTCGATTCTGCCTTTGCAGAAATCTTGAAGGCGTTGAGTCAGCCAGATGTAGTCTGCAAGAATCGGCGAGTGATTCTCGACGATTCGGCGAGAATCACTAGTGATTCCCGTCGAATCGGCGAGAATCACCTTGTGATTCTCGTCGACTTTAACTTAGACGATTCTTTTTCTTTCTTCCCATGAGTTGGTCTTTGACCCATCCTTGCTCCTCTTCTGCTCTTAATCTATCTCAGCCCTGTACTTGAAAGTAAGTACACTCCAATAGCTAGAGTACACGTAAGCCAACACACTGATCTGCTCAACGAGGGATTACGTTGCGCAGACCCGTGTATATTGACCTACTGCACCCTGACATTGGTGTGTACTTAGCGTGGAATAACTGCAAGCACAACTTGAAGACAAAGCATCAAACACATTGTGAATTCATCTTAGCTTGACAGGAGGCTTCCTCAAATCCAGGTAATTGTGGATACAATACCCAACACTTGCCAAAGAATCTGAAGAAAGAAGGAAAATACAACTCAAAAATATCAAGCCGTGCAGACTCAGAAAGAAGCCGCCGACTTTGTTGCTAACTACTGAAGGAGTCCACTCAGACCGCCGGTCACCAGACCACAACCTTGCCGCCCGGACTGCCCGTTATTCCAGTACTGAAAATGAAATGTCCACCGAACTTCAAACTGCCTCACCGCGGGGTCGCCTAGTCGCCAGAACGAGCAGACTGCTGCCACCAACTGAAATAGACTGCCAAGAGGCAGACAACTTATTGAACATAAGATCTAGTTGTAGAAGAGAAACAGTCTGGTCGCAAGCGACCTGATGTAACCGTTGATTGTAGCCGCAGAGTCCGCACTACCTTAGAACAAAATTCTTGGCTCTTCAGTGCTGTCCGCACAATCTGCACAGCAGAACCCGGTTAACCTCTTTAAACCGCGCGGATAGAATAACCCAGTCTGCAGAAACTAAACGCGAGATGCTTACTGTTCATTCAGTTATGGTAGAGGTGACGTGGGGGTCCTATTTATAGGCGTGGAGAGGAGTGTGGCCACCGCCCTAGTGGATAGAGACACCGCCCCAGTTCGCGGCGAGCATAGAGTTTATCCGCACAACTTGCGGATACAAACCATAGTCTGCCGCAACAAGACGAAAGCCAGCTCGCCACAAACCAAGACTGGCCAAATAGAAAGCTCTATTGGCCAAGTCGCCAAAGGCCAAGGCTGGACAATAACCCCAGCAGCAACCTCCACAAAAAACCACCACAGTTTGCACACCTTTGTGGATTCGGAACTAGGCCGCTCATACCGCGGTCTCTGCTCCAACCCGCAAAAACCAAGCCCATAGCCAAGGTACTAAGCTATTAGCTGCCGGACTAGTCCAGACACAAAAGACAGTCCTAAAGTCCAGCGTACACTACTTCAGACTGCACATAGCCGCACAAGAAGACATTACACCAGAACTAAGAGCAGACTCAGGTCCATACCACTTATCTGCTAAAGAGAGCGGACTCAATCAACAATCCGTCACAAAGACATCTCCACCACCAGACAACACAAACCCAATACAAGTTTGCCTAACCGCGAACATTGCGGTTACTCCCTAACCGTACCACCATAGATCAAGGCCACAGGCCAACTGACCTCCCAAGCTCCAAAAAGCAGTCCGCAAAGAGCGAACTCCACGGACTCCAAACCAGACCGCCTAAGTCGCGCATAATCAACCTATCCGCACGGCTTCCATCAAGGACAAACCACTAGCTGCAAATAACAGATCGCTCAAGAGCGTGAACTGGACCATATTTTGACTTATCCGACGTTCTGGATTTGCTCTTTTTCAGAAAAGAAAGAAGTAGGCGGGTTCGGTTTGTTTATGCTAAACATAGATCCCCTTCTTTAGACTGAAAGGTGGGAAAAGTTGACCCGGAATTCCTTAAGAGAAGATAAGAAAGGGTAGAAGATCTAGTTGATGCGTCGAAAAACCGAGTGCTTTCCCAGTCCGCTAGACTGCCTGCCCAGACCACGCGGTCTGCCCAATCAACCCCCACTTTCACTTCAATAATTTCAACACTCCCCCTTGAAGTGAGAAGTGGTGACCAAGCCTAGCAGTCCCCGTAACCGAGTAAATGGCCCCTTCGGTAGCGGCTTTGTGAAGATGTTCGCGATATTGTCCTCACTCCGCACATGCTCAACCATAAGAGACCCCACCAACACCTTATCTCAAATAAAGTGGTACTAGATCTCTATATGCATGGTCCGCGCGTGACAAACTGGATTATTAACCAGCTTCAGGGCACTCTCGTTGTCACCATGAAGCAAAGTTTGACCTCGCACTTCTTCATAGACATCCTCTATTAGCCTACTAAGACAGATGGCTTCTCGAGCTGCCAAGGTCGAAGCCTTGTACTCTGCTTCCGTAGTAGAGATGGACATCGAGTCTTTCTTTTTGTTACACCAAGAGATACTGGTTGATCCACATGTGAATACATAACCGTATGTTGAATTCTGGTCGTCTGAATCTCCCCCATAATCAGCATCCGAGTATCCTTGAAGAATAAAGCTTGTGTCTCTAGGGATACACATATCAGAAGTGAACTTCACATACTTCAGAATGTTCCTCGCCACCATCAGATGAGGCTTCCTGGGTTCCACCATATAATGACTTACATGGCCAACTGCATAAGTAATGTCTGGCCTTACAATCGTCAAGTAAATATGGCTCCCAACTAGAGACCAGAACATAAGAGGATCGGGAAGAATACTCCCCTCATCTCGCAGATGCTTAATCCCAGAGTCAAAAAGAGTAGAGCTACTCTTCCCCTCCCGCATGCCGAATCGTTAAACAATTCACTCTACATAGCCCTTTTAGGAGACAAGTATGCCACTCTCTTTCCTCTCCACCTCAAGCCCAAGGAAGTGGTGGAGCTCACCCAAGTCCATCATCTCAAATATTATAGCTAGCTCTTCCCTAAACCTAACTACCTCCTCCTTGGAGTTACCCGTGATGTTCATATCATCCACGTACAACAGCACCAAGACCATAAGCTCCCCCTTCTTATTGATGAACATGCTCGAGTCTGAGTTAGAAGCAATATAACCGCAGAATTGGAAGAATTCTGCGATCCTCCCATACCAAGCTCAAGGAGCCTTCTTCAACTCGTAAAGGGCTTTCCGGAGCTTTCAGACGTATTCCAGATGTTCTTCAAATATGTATCCAAGTGGATGATCCATGAAGATGTCTTTGCCAATTTCCCCATAAAGAAAGGCATTATTTACGTCTAGCTGCCACATATTCTAAGCCTGGCAAGCCGCCAAGGCTATCACCACCCAAACTGAAGTCATCTTGGCCATGGGACTAAACATTTGTTCATAGTCTTCGTTGTACTGTTGAGAGAACCCTCGAGAAATAAGGCGATCCTTGTACCACTTGATGTTCCCATCCGCCTTCTTCTTTAGCTTGTAAACCCACTTGTAAGTCATATGAGTAATACCATCAACCTTGGACACAAGGTCCCAGGTCTTATTCTTCTTGAGGGCAGCCATCTCCTCATCCATGACATCATCCAACTCCTTGACTCCAGTGGAGTCATTAAAGCTTGAAGGATCTCGCTCATCTAAAGGACATGCGAAGAAACATGAGACAAAGCTTAAACTATTTCCTTCACTATACCGAGCTAGTGGCTTGATGGTCCTCTTCGATCTCCGAAGGGTCTGATCCTTGCTCACCACCTCCGCTTCTTCTTCAGAATCAACTACATTCACTGGCAAACTTGGAGCATCTCTCCCCCTGCTTCTTGAACCAGAAGCCTCTTACCTAGAGTTTGAAACACCTGGAGCTCCTGGTGACACAAGCAAATCCACTTGAATATCTTCAGTAGTCTCCTCCTACCTTTCATCAAACCTGCTCTCTATTAGCTCTACAGATGAGCTACCTTTATACAACGTCAGTTCATCGAAGACCATGTCCCTGGAGATGACAGAACTTTCTCATCACTTGATCCATACACCTCCATCCCTTCTTCCGCTCATCATATTCCACAAAGACAAGCTTCACCACCTTTGCATCAAGCATGGTCCTTAGAGCATCCGGGTCGTATACATAGAAGGTTGATCCAAACACTCGAAGGTGTTCCACTCTAGGCTTCTCCTTAAGCAACATCTCAAATGGAGACTTCATGTTGATTGGACTCAGAGGAATCTGATTGATGACATAAGATGCGCAAGACATTCCCTTTGCCCAGAAAGACTTAGGAATGCCTTTTGCATGAAGCCAACACTTGCAGGTTTCCTTCAAATGACGGATCTTCCACTCCGTTACTCCATTTTGTTGTGGAGTATTAGCACAAGTGGGCTCTCTCTGGATTCCTGTCTTCCTGCAGAAGTAAGAGAACTCGGAAGAGATAAACTCACCACCATTATCTATCCTCAACTTCTTGATCTTCAGGCCAAACTGACCCTCCACCAGCTCCTTGAACTCCACAAACAAATGGAAAGCATCTGACTTCTCTTTCATAAAAGACACCGAAGTGTATCTTGAATAGTCATCAACAAACACCAATATGTATCTTCTCCCTCCAAGACTAGCAGTGACCATTGTCCCTATCAGATCACCATGTATACACTCCAATGGTGCTTTACTCCTTGTTTGCGACTTGTCAAACAATAGGCAATGAGCCATTCCATACTAACACCCCATGCAAACATAGCCATCACCGACGGATGACAACTTAGGCAAGCAGTTCACAAGACTTTTATCTGCCATAATTTTTAATTTGTCCATCCCGACAAGTCCTTGTCTTTCACACCACATAGCAGCGCTATCATTGGCCCTCATCAGATCAACATAAGAACTTGTTAATAAAACAAACAAGTCTCTTACTCTTCTCCCTACATGAGCAACATCAACCTTTACCGCTGATACATTGTGAATAAACTTCCCTTATGTTGAACTGAACTGAACATGATAGCCCGCGTCAACCGCATTGGTCACGGAGAAGAGGTTCTTATTCATGATCGGTACGTGATAAACACTCCTTAAGGTGAGTTGACCCCTATCACTACCCAAGTACACAACACCCTCCTTCTCTACTAAATGAACAGTATTATCAGATGTAATAATAGCCTCGTTACCTATGAATGTCTGCAGAAAGGACAACTTTGACTTGTCTCTGGTGAGGTAATGACCACACCCAGAGTCCACGATCCAGTCATATTGGTAGTCTGCGTGGACAAAGCACGGACACAAGTTCCCGTCATAAATGATCCTCCCCATCCGGCTTCCTCAGCACTTGAACCAGCTTCCTCCTTTCCTGCAACATGCCTAGGATGCAGCTTGACCTTACAGTCCTTTTTGAAGTTTCTTGGTTGGTTGAACCCATTGCACTTAAGCCACTTCTTCCAATCTTGCTTGGGATAAGCGCTCCCCTCTTGTTGATTATAAGTTAAAGGACCATCACCAGGAATATACTTCTTCTTCTTCTCCCATCTCTTCTTCTTCCCTGTGAAGAGAGCCTCACTACCACCTTTAGAGATAGTAACTCCAGCCATTTTCTTAGCCAAGCTTTCCTGCGAAGCCAGCAGGTTCTCAAGCTCCAGCAATGGTGGCTCAGTGGCCCAGCCTTGAACAGAAGTTACAAAGGCCAAATATTCCATTCGCAAACCGCGGATTATTTGCCTCTTCAGCTTAGCTTCAGAAATTGGATCATCAGGGTCTAATGTTGAAATCTCAACGCACAGGTTCTTCATTTTCAAGAAGAAGTAGATATGGACATATTTCCTTGAGTTACCCTTGCCAACTCATTTTCCAGAAATTGTAGCCTTGTTACATTCTTCCTGTTGAACAACCATCAAGGGAATTCCATATCTCAACAGCAGATCGACATTCTAAAATGTGATCAAAGAGTTCTGGTGATATAGCACGCCTGCGAGCAAACTCCACTTTTGCGTTGGTCTTTCTCAAGCTCTCACCTCATCAGCACCAGAAGTAGCAGCTGCAGCAGTAACCTCCTGCTTATCGTCACCATCGACGACATCCCACATATCCTCACCAAGAAGATAGCACTTCATACATGACTTCCACTTTTTAAAGTTAGTCGGTATAAGCAACTCGATTCCAAGACCCCTTGCATACCCAGCTTCCATTGCTCTAACTATGGTTACTTACTGATAGAAGCAAAAAAAATCTGAAGGTTGATCATTGCTTAAGCCACTGTTCCCTCTGATACCATGTTAAAAGTTCATATAGCGTAAAATGGAAAACCATGTGAAAGAACACTCAACCGCCTTGAGTCAAGTAAACCAGATGCACTAAGCAGAGCAAGAGTCTTGTACTATTAAAAAATCTCCTTTACAAAGCTGGGCATACATGGAGAGACATGCTTGTCAAAGAATCTGAAGAAAGAAGGAAAATACGACTCTAAAATATCAAGCCGCACGGACTAAGAAAGAAGCTGCCGACTTTGCTGCTAACTGCTGAAGGAGTCCGCTCTGACCGCAGGTCGCCGGACCGCAACCTTGCCGCGCGGACTGCCCGTTATTCCAATGTTGAAAAAGAACTGTCTGCCGAACTACAAACCGCCTGACTACGAGGTCGCCTAGCCGCCAGAACGAGCGGAGTGCTGCCACCAACTGAAACATGCCGCCCAGAGGCAGACAACTTATTGAACAGAAGATCTAGTTGCAGAAGAGAAACCGTATGGTCGCAAACGATCTGTTGTAACCGCTGATTGTAGCCACAGAGTCTACACTGCATTAGAACCAAATTCCTGGCTCTTCAGTGTTGACCGGACAACCTGCACAGCAGAACCAGGTTAACCTCTTTTAACCGCGCGGATAGCAAAACATAGTCTGCATCAACTAAATACGAGAAGCTTACTGTTCATTCAGTTACTGTAGAGGTGACAGGGGGTCTTATTTATAGGCGCGGAGATGAGTGTGGTCACCGCCCTAGTGGATAGAGACACCACCCCTGCTCGCGGCGAGCACAGAGTGTATCCGCACAACTTGCGGATACAAACCGTAGTTTGCCGAGACAAGTCGAAAGCCAGATCGCCACCAACCAAGCCTGGCAGAATAGAAAGCTCTATCTGCCAAGTCGCCAAAGGCCAAGGCTGTATAATAACCCCAGCAACAACCTCCGCGAAAAACCACCACAGTCCGCACACCTTTGCGGACTCGGCACTAGGTGGCTCATCCCTCGGTCTATGCTCCAACCCGCACAAACCAAGCCCACAGCCAAGGTACCAAGCTAACAGCTGCCGGACTTTGACAGACACGGAAGACAGTTCGCAAGTCCAGCGGTCACTAATTCAGACCGCACATAACCGCGCGAGAAGACAGCACACCAGGACTAAGAGTAGACTCAGGTCCATACCACCAGGTTAATGAAGAGAGCGGACTCAATCAACAGTCTGTCACAAAGACAGCTCCACTACCAGACCGCACAAACCTAAAACCAATTCGCCTAATCGCAAACACTGCGGTTACCCCCTAACCGCACCCCCAGATATCAAGGGCACAAGCCGACAGATCTCCCAAGCTCCAAAAAGCAGTCCGCATAGAGCGAACTCCGCGAACTCCAAACCAGACCTCCCAAGCCGCGTATAGTGAACCTATCCGCACAGCTTCCACCAAGGACAAACCACCAGGCCGCAAACAACATTCCGCTCAGGCCGCACACCAGTCCGCCAGACTGTCCACCCAGGTCGCGCTGTCTGCCCAATCAACCCCCACTTTCACTTCAATAATTTAAATAGCCACGTCTGCAACCGTCAACGGGTTCTTCGTGCTTTGTGAGTATTATTGTTTGTGTTATATTTTTTGTATTAAATATTGTGAAAGTACTTCATGTTTGTGAATTTGATTCGTTGCGTGGTTCACGCTTTTCTTTAAGTCTTGTAAATTTATTCGTGCAAATTGTGGTTTAAAATTTCCTCCGTGCGGAAGAAGCTTAGACATTGTTTGTGCGCTTGAAATGTTAGATTCATTTTGTATAGATTTTGCTAAACTTATATAATTTAATTTGCTAAAATTTATTTTCAGAATAATTAAAAACGTGCACACATCACATCTAAATTGGCTTGGTTGCATTCATTCCGCACGTTTGCACGATAGGCATTAGCGTGTCGACACCTGCATTTTGCATTACAGTAGCGTGTCATTACAAAAACTTTCACATCGGGCCGTCCTTCTTTCGTCAAACTCTATCAATTTTTAGAACATGTTTTCTAGCATCAATCAAAGATCTAAGGTGTAGATAGTTCGGACATACACTGACTGCTCATAAATTTGAAATTTTGAAAGCTTTTTGTGATTTATTAAGCATAAAATGCAGAAAAATGAGAACATCAAATCAACTCTTACAATAATTTTAAAGAAGTAATATTTTTGCAAGATAAATAAGTTCTTCACTACTTTGGATCTTCAATCTTAGAAATCCTTGTCATAATGTATAGGGATTAAATTTTAATCGTTCTATAAAATAACTATACACTAAGTTTAAAAAAAAAATATAGCTTGGATTATTTTCATGAAGATAATAACTGATAATCACGTCAAAAAAAATTGATCAGAAATTTTTTCGTTGTAGTAGTTTAACAACCTTCCACTTTCCCCGGTGTTCCACTGTTATATAGATTTGTAATAAGATGAAAATAACTAGTATCATGCAAGCATTAAAAGGTAAACTTTCTGACTTAAAATTTTAGATTTGCTATAAATTGTTTCATATCTATGCAGCTAAACATTTCTCATTCTTCAAAATTCTCTACACAATCCATCAATGTAAAGATTACACCTGGAGACAACTAATAATGAGCTTAGATAGTTTTCATGACAAGCGCAATTCATTAAAATGCACTATTTGATTGTGTATATGTTCCATGTGCTCTTACATGTGAGGGGACGTGCTGGAATATTTAGTCACACATTGAAAATTTCATATTATTTTACGTACTTTATATGTTTTTGGGCCACGTTATGGGCCCACGCAGGGGATGACGACACGTGTTCGGGATGACGTGTATCTACTACAACATTGTATCTTTATTTATCGCACATTGTTATTCTCTCATTATCTTTGCACGTTTTTATTTCTCATGCTTTATGTAGCACGGGTGAGGGGCATAGTTGGTTCTTTTTATTAAACACTTTTCTCTCTATATATATGGGTGAGGAGAGTGGGCTTGATGTTACGAAAAATTAAACCTTAATTCACTCTCATAAATCTCCTCCTTCCTTCATCCTCTTCGCTACAACTAGGGTTGAGCAAGGCTCCTCTCTTCCTTCCTCTCTCGGTCGAGCCTGGCTCCCGTTGTTTCTCTCGTCAATTGGAAGGCTAGGTTGAGGAAGGGTCGTGATGATCCCCTCCTATATTTCTCCCTCTTAAGACCGTGCACTCGCTCCCAATCGGAGGCTCATAATGTTACGTATTTTGTGTTTAATACTCTAGTTATGGTAGTTTTGTTATTTGTGTGTTGTCTGGAGGGCAGGTTCGTCTTTTGGCTTCTTAGGTTTTGGGGGGGGGGGTATATCTTTACCCGGTTTGCTGTGGATTGGGTTATGTGAAAAACTGGTTATTTCCTGTGCTTGTGCTGGAGGCGGCAGTGATGGGAAGATCTCCCTTGCTCCACCGTGCCACCCGTTCAGGGTATTCTGCCCTTAGGGTTGGGCTATTATCTATCTACTGTTGGGTTTCTGTGCTCCCTGTTGTGCTGTGTGTGTGTGGAGTAAGGTGCTGCAGGTGATTAGCGACGACGGAAGGAGGCAGAGAACGGTGGCGGCAGCGGCGTAACGAAGTATACGCATCAGAGTACCAAAGCCAAGTTGGAGGACGGGCAAGCATGCCGGTGTCGGACGCCACGAGATCTAAGGAGGCACAGTCGGAGACGGAAGGGTGGAAGTAGAGGCACGATTAACTCGCGAGGGCGATGCACGTCGTGGGCGAAGAAATGAGAACACTGTTTGCTGGTTTCAGAGGGAAGCGAGCGGTGGATGGAAGGAGGGGCAAGTCGCCGGACTGCCGTAGAGCGGGATCAGCGACATCATCATCGCACGTTGCCACCAGATTTCCGCGGTTGGATTTTCCGCGCTTCTCAGGTGAGGATCTTATGACCTAGATCTACAAATGCGATCAATTTTTTGCGATTGACGGAACGTCGGAAGATATGAAGGTTCGGATTGCATCGGTGCATTTGGAGGGGAAGGCGTTGTACTGGCATCAGGCATATATGAAGGCGAGGCTGACTCGTCAATGGTCGAATTGGGAGGGTATAGTCAAGCGCTGCACGATAGGTTCGGGTCCGAGCTATTTGGCGATCCAATGAGAGAGTTAAAAAACCTGCGGCAACGGACCACCGTTCAGAACTACTTGGATGAGTTCGATTTACTGTTATACCGAGTTTCGGTCTCGGAGGAGAATGCCACCAGTATGTGCCTTGGGGGACTATGGGAAGACATATAATACGGAGTAAGGATGTTCCGCCCTAAATCCTTGCAAGATACATTCTCGCTAGCACGCTTGCAGGAGCAGCATTTGGCATTTCGCAATCAGAAATCATCTTCGTATCGGGAGGAGCATGTGTCGTATGAGGAGTACAAGGGGCACGACTCAAAAGGTGCGGGAAAGCGGTTTAGCGGCTTGGGATCACGGCCGAACCAGCAGGAGTTAGGGGGATGATGCAAATCCACCTCGGCGAACTGGATGAGAAAAGAAGGAAGGGGCTGTGTTTCTGGTGTGATCAACAGTATACACCTGGGCATAAGTGCCCCAATCGACGATAAGCTTACTCGATGGAGGTGGTCGTGGAAGCGATCGGGGAGAGCGACGGTGAAGAGGAAGCGAACGGGCAGTTGGAGTTTGGGGCTGAGGAAGAGGAGCAACACGGGCCGCAAGTGTCCATGAACGCATTAACGGGGGTGACGCATTACCAAACGATGAGGGTGACGGCTTTCATCATGGGAAGGCCATTAGCGTGCTAATCGACTCAAGAAGCACCCATAATTTCTTGGATAAAAGGGCGGCGAATCGGATGCAATGCCACTTGGAGCCGATGGAGTCATTCTCGGTTGCGGTTGCCAACGGGAAAACCATAGCAAACTCATATATGGTGGAGAACTTCCAATAGCGGATGCAAGGGGAAGATTTCGAGTCGGACATGTTTATCCTTCCGTTGGGGGGTTGTGACCTGGTGTTAGAGGTCCAATTGTTTGTCACCTTGGGGCCGGTAAAATGGGATTTTGGTAACTTGAGAATGGAGTTTTGGAGTCGGGGAAAGAAAGCCTCTTTACGGGGGGCGACACCCGGGCCGGGGCTGTGGAGCAAGGGTACTCGGGTCCAAAAAAGGATTGAAAAAGGGGGGCAGCTCAATATGTTGACAATGCGCAACATCAAAAACTGGTCAGCAATAGAGGCGGGGAGCGGGGATCGGGTGCTGGGAACTCGGGAGTTGGAAGGGGATCTTCTGTCCATACCCGAACGGCAACAATTGACCCATTTATTGGACAGGTTTGCGGAATTGTTTGAGGAACCGCAGGGACTACTGCCCGAGAGGGGACAGGAGCATAAAATTACACTCAAGGACGAGGGGGAAAACCGTGAATTTAAGGCCCTATCGATACCCTCTGCTACAAAAGTCTGAAATTGAAAGGATCGTAGGCGAGCTCTTGGGCACGGGAGTGATTCGGTACAACAATAGTCAGTTTGCATCTCAAGTGGTGCTCGTGAAAAAGAAAGACAGATCATGGCGGTTATGTATTGAATACCGTGAATTAAATCAAAATACGGTGAAGGACAAAATTTCCTATTCCTCTTATTGAAGAATTGATCGAAGAGTTGCATGGGGCGATGTATTTCTCCAAGCTGGATCTGCGGGCGGGTTACCATCAAGTGAGGATGGTGGAAAAATATGTACACATGATGGCGTTCCGCACACATCAGGGGCACTACGAGTTCTTAGTGATGCCATTTGGCCTCACTAATGCGCCCTCCACGTTCCAAAGCCTCATGAACCGTCTTTTTCAAGGGAAATTACGTAAGTTAATTTTAGTATTTTTTGATGACATTGGTTTTCAGCTCATCTTGGAAGGAACATTTGGAACACCTGGATTTTAACTTGGGAGTATTACGCGCCAACCATTTGGTGCTCAAAAGAAGCAAGTGTGAGTTCAGCAGGCCACAAGTCCATTATTTGGGACACGTGATTTCCGGAGGCGGAGTTGCCACCGATCCCGCAAAGATACAAGCTATGGTGGATTGGCCTACACCCACAACCTTAAAAAAGGTTCGGGGATTTTTGGGATTGACGGGGTACTACCGAAGGTTCATACAAGGGTATGGCTCCTTGGCGCGGCCGTTGACGGAGTTGTTGAAAGGTTGCACATTCACATGGTCGGAGGAGGCCGAAGTTGGCTTCCAAGCTTTGAAGAAGGCGGTATCCAACCCGCCTTTGCTACAGTTACAAGATTTTCAGAAACCCTTTTATCGTGGAGATGGACGCATCGGACGCGGGGGTCGGTGCGTTGTTATTGCAAAAGGAACGGCCAGTGGCATTCTTTAGCAAGGCGTTAGGAGCAAAGAATTCTGGATTATCGACCTACGAAAAGGAGTTGATGGCCATTGTCTTGGCCGTACAAAAGTGGCGGTACTATTTGGTGGGCAGCCCATTCA
This sequence comes from Platanthera zijinensis, assembly GCA_039513925.1. Lineage (NCBI taxonomy): Eukaryota > Viridiplantae > Streptophyta > Magnoliopsida > Asparagales > Orchidaceae > Platanthera > Platanthera zijinensis. Next base: position 59,600,536 of record CM077097.1, on the reverse strand, counting down.
TTATACGCACTGACCACCAAAGTCTGAAGTTCATATTGGAGCAGAGATTAGCGACGCCGGAGCTACAATACTATTTATCCAAACTGATGGGGTATGACTTCAAAGTGCAGTACAAAACTGACAAGGAAAACGTGTGCGCAGATGCTCTATCGCGGGTGTACGAAAAATAGGAAGCTATCTTGTGCGCGGTGAGCTGCCTATAGTACGACGTGCTGCCCTTGATCAAGGGGACATGAGAGAGTGATGCTAGGTTGAAGAAAATTATTGGTGACAAGGAGATTGATGGGGGGGGCACACATGAAGTTCAGCTGGCAGCAAGGGGTACTCCAGCGAAAGGGGAGATTGGTGTTGGGGTGGGATGCAGAAGTCCGCAAGACCCTTCTGCAGTTATTCCATGATAGCTCCATGGGCGGACACTCGGGAATCACTGTCACGTACAAGCGGATGAAGAGACATGTGTATTGGAAAAATATGAAGCCAGATGTGTACGACTACATTCAGCAATGTACCGTCTATTAAAGGTGCAAGTCAGACAACCAACGGACTATGGGGTTGTTGCAGCCCCCACCCATTCTAGAGCGGGTGTGGCAAGACATTTCCTTGGACTTCATCGAGGGCCTCCCAGAGAGCAGAGGGAAATCAACAATATTGGTAGTGGTGGATAGGTTGAGCAAACAAGCACACTTCATGGCGTTGCATCACCCATATACCGCGGAAGTAGTAGCCCAAGTATTCCTCGACTCGGTGGTGTGGTTACACTGGATGCCGGCCTCAATCGTTAGCCACCGGTACGCCATCTTTACTAGCGGCTTTTGGAAGGAGCTATTTCAGGTGCTCCAAGTGCAGCTTCACATGTATACAACGTATCCCCTGCAGTCCGATGGCCAAACGGAAGTGGTGAATCGTTGTCTTGAAGGTTACCTCCGTTGTATGTGTTTTGATAGACCACGTAGTTGGGTGACGTGGTTGCCGCTAGCGGAATGGTGGTATAACACAAGCTATCAGAGTGCCATCCAGATGACGTCGTACGAGGTGGTGTACGGGCAAGAACCGTTGGCGTTACCTGTGTATGAAGAGGGAACCACGACAGTGTAGGCGGTAGACCGCTCCTTGGCAGCACGTGATCGAGTAATGCAACTCCTTAAGGGCAATCTTGCAAAGGCTCAGAATCGAATGAAGGTATTAGCGGATACGAAGAGGAGAGAGCACACCTTCGAGGCGGGGAAGCGGGTGTGGGTGCGCCTACAACCATACCGTCAAGTCAGTCTCAAGGGTCACAGAGCGCACAAGCTAGCCCTAAAGTTCTTTGGGCCGTTCATGGTGATGGAAAGAGTGGGAGCAGTCGCGTATCGGTTGGACTTGCCGGTGGAGACAAAGATACATCATACGTTCCACATTTTTCAACTCAAGAAGTACAAGGGCCCGTTTGCTGGGGTGGAGAAACCTATGCCGACGGCGGTCAATGAGGAGTGCATGGTGCTGGTGGAGCCGCTGAAGATATTGGGCTGTTGTCTCATCAACAAGGAGGGAAGAGCAGCAACGCAACTACTGATCCAGTGGGTTGACGGAACACCGGAGGAAGCTACTTGGGAGGATCTTTGGTCGCTCCGACTGAGATGGCTGCATCTTGTTCCTTGAAAACAAGGAACTTCTGATGGGGAAAGTATTGTCACGTCTTTTTGGTTTAAAACTCTTGTTATGGTAGTTTTGTTATTTGTGTGTTGTCTGGAGGGCAGGTTAGTCTTTTGGCTTCTTAGGTTTGGGGGGGGGGGTATATCTTTACCCGGTTTGTTGTGGGTTGGGTTATGTGAAAAACTGATTATTTCCTGTGCTTGCGCTGGAGGCGGCAGTGATGGGAAGATCTCCCCTGCTCCACCTTGCCACCCGTTCAGGGTATTCTGCCCTTAGGGTTGGGTTATTATCTATCTACTGTTGGGTTTCTGTGCTCCCTGGTGTGCTGTGTGCGTGTGGACTAAGGTGCTGCAGGTGATTAGCGACGGCGGAAGGAGGCGGAGAACGGCGGCGGCAGCGGCGTAACGAAGTATACGCATTACATAACATGCGGCATGCCGCTCCATCTAGTACCAATTCATTCTCTTTTCTTTCCTAAGGTTTAGGTGGGATGAAGATAATTTTCAATGGACATAGTCAGTGCAAAATGCTTGTTTAATGAAGCATACTTCATGATTATCCTTTCATTTCCAGGAATTGTATCGAAACTTGTTGAAGCTAATTTGTAATTTGCGTGATATTTGTTTGTTCATGACTAAATATTGATTTACGGTATGCAGAGATATGGGCTCTTGGTGAGGAGGATCCTTTTAGGTCGCCTGAAGGTGGAGAAAGCGCTGCAGATGTTGGCTCTAGACTTTTGACTGCTTTGGAAGCAATGGAGACAGGATATCAAGGGTAGTTTTTTCTCCAATTTAACAGAGATTTCTCTTCTGATCAAATTTTTTTCTTCCCATGCTTACATAGTTACATATCTTTTTATTGCAAGGGAGGGGAATATGTTTGCTATTACTAGAATATCACTAGGCATTCATTACCAGGACCTCTCCTGAGGCATTGCAATACTTATAAGAAACGTCTCTCTATGTTTTGAAATTAGAAAAACCTCCCCTCTGATTTTGCTCCGTGAAGAAGTTTATTAAGAAGAAGAAAAATAAGAAGCTTAAATATTTCTTTTCTTTATCTTTTAAAGAGGTTATATAAGAAGTGTTAAATATTCTCTTAAGGTGATCAACGTGATAGCCAAACCCAAATTAATATCTTCTGAACTATCAAGATCACCCCTTGATCATGCGGAAACCGGGACGCAAGCTCAACAACCAGAGACAAACAGAAGGAAACAAGCAGATCTTTATATTCACAAACTTCTTTACAGGGCGAGACATACATGGCGAGACATGATTTCGTCAGTACAGAAAAAACAAGAAAAAATTCAAGTAACAGTTCGCGCGGTTAAAGCCGGAAACCGCCAAACCGGCCAAGTCCGCCGAAACCGCCGAGCCCGCCTGAACTGCTACTGGACGCTGTCGAACTGAGGAACAGACCGCCTAACCGCCGAGTTTGCGAGGTCGCGCGGACAGGTTATTTGAACTTGAAAAAGTTGAAGCAGAAGAAACTGAATAGACGCAGAAGCGACTTGCTGAGACCGCCGATTGCTAGCCGCAAACTTCACTGAACTTGATCGCAGTCAGAACCAAACTCCTGGCTTCTCAGTGTTAGCCGCGCAACCTGCAAACAACACACGGTTAATTCTGTTCAAACCGAGTGGATAAGACAATCGAGACCGCAACACTTAATCAAGCCCAAACTTACGGTTCACTCGTTACAAAGAGGTTCCAGGGGGGTCCTATTTATAGGCGCAGGTATGAGTGTTGTCACCGTCCTATGAGATAGGCTAACCGCCGTTTTTCCGCTGCTAAAACACACAATCCGCCGAGTCCGCAACAACATTGCCGAGCTCGCGACCAAACCGCTAGTCCGCGGTTAACCAGGACTGGTATTATGGCCAGCAGCCAAACAGCAACCTGGCGAACAACAACCAGTCCGCACGCATCATGCGGACAGAACTCCAGTTCACCAAGTCCTTGCGGCCAACCTGGTCACACTTGACCCAGACAAACTAGAGCAAGCTCAGCAGACAAGAATACAGACCGCCAATAATCTAGGCAAACCGCCAAGGTGCACCAACAGAGCAAGGCTAACATCCTATCCACCCTAATCGCAAGAATCAATCCGCTGCCCATCTCCAACCTTGCTCTTGACAGCAAACAACAGTCGGACATCGACTAGTCCGCACTGTCCCCTCCAAGCAGCAATCTAACACCAAGCTAGTAACTAACCCAGCTCGCAGAAGAAGAAGGCGGACTCCAGCACCAGTCCGCGGCTTATCCCTTGCTCTTGCCGACAGCATCCCACTGCCGGACTCAAACACAAGTCCGCACAGTCCGCTCAAGAGCAATCCCGCTCACAAGCGACAACTTCCTACACAAGCCGCTCGGCTACACCAGGACTATACCAGGCCGCACCACCATACCGCAAAGTCTGTCCGCCCAGACCGCCCGTTCAGCCCGACCAACCCACCACTTTCACTTCACAAATTTAAACACTCCCCCTTGAAGTGAGAAGTGGTGATCAAGACTAGTAGTCCTCGCAACCGTTGGAATGGCCCCTTCGACAACAACTTCGTGAAGATGTCAGCAAGGTTGTCCTCACTCTTAACATGCCCGACCACAAGAGATCCCTCCAACACCTTTTCACGAATAAAATGGTGATCGATCTCAATATGTTTGGTCCTTTCATGACATACTGGATTGTTCACCATTTTGAGAGCACTCTCATTGTCACCTCGGAGCAGAGTAGGACCTTGCACTTCCTTCTGGACGTCCTCTACTAGTCTCCTTAGGCAAATGGCTTCCCGAGCTGCCAAGGCTGAAGCCTTGTATTCAGCTTCTGTAGTAGAGACGGACACCGAATCTTGCTTCTAGCTACACCAAGAAATGTCGGCTGATCCACAGGTGAAAACATAACCCGATGTCGACCTTCGATCATCCGAGTCACCACCATAGTCAGCATCCGTGTATCCTCGCAATGAGAAACTCAAGTCCCTCCTATAAATGAGTCCCATATCAGAAGTCACCTTGACATACTTCACGATACTCTTCGCCGCCATTAGATGAGTCTTCCTTGGCTCCACCATAGACCGACTTACTCGACCAACAACATAAGCAATGTTTGGCCTAATAATCGTCAGGTAGATCAAGCTCCCAACCAGAGCTCTGAACACCAAGCGATCAGGAAGAATCATTCCCTCATCTCGTCGAATCTTTAGCCCATGATCTAGAGGAGTAGAACAACTCTTCCCTTCCCTCATATCGAATCGTTTCACAATCTGATCCGCATATCCTTTTTAGGAAACGAGTATCCCGCTCTCCTTCCTCTCCACTTCAAGACCAAGGAAGTAATGAAGCTCTCCTAAGTCCTTCATCTTGAAGCGAATAGCTAGCTCAACCCTGAGCCTAGCCACCTCCTCCTCAGAGTTCCCTATGATGATCATGTCATCAATGTAACACCCCTATCCGTCACATGGCATATAGCAGTAGGTCCGGCCGGGGCCCGACGCCATATACCGCAGACAGACCGTGGAGTTACGCATCGCATTATCATACTCACAATTTATAAGACAACGTCCTACGCAACACCTAGCGGAAGCATTTTAGGTTATTAAAAAGAACCCAACAAAAAGCATGAATGTCCACTAATAATAAAACCCATAGGAATGAAACGACTAAAAATACACAAAACAGTCCTCGGCCTTAAGGCCTTACAAACATTGTTCTCTTAATCAAATAGTGTCTTTCATACATCGGCGCGCAGGCCGGCCAAACATGAATATGAAAAACAAAACTAAATCTTCAGCCTTCAAGGGCTAGCGCTGCAACTTGGGCTTTAGCCTGCTATTTGCCGCTCGGCTCCGCAGCAGCACCTGTAAGAAGCAATCCACCGAAGAGGTGGCAATTTACACGAGTAACCGGTCAGCATTGCTGACCAAATTATGACGACCCCGTCCCGCAAATGCGGGACGGCGGTGCTCCTTCCCTGCATAACAACTAACATAGCAATATATAATTCTATATAACTATTCGCCACAAGTGTCGGCACGCACGGCCGTACACCCCGTGCTCTCAGGGCACTAATTGGTGAATCCGGTCCGGACCCGGTCCGTTCCCGCGATTCCACCGTCGTCTCGTGGACGACAATTCTCGTGAGCAAATAGCCCTTTCAGCCGAAGCCTAGGCCCGTTTCCAGCCCCCCGGGAAGTCCCATGTACTTTAGGTCGCTTCTACCGAGACCACTTGGAATGGGTAGAGTTCCACCCGCCCGTTGCTCACTTCACCACGGCCCTTTAGCCATCGGTGCGGGCCAAGTTTCTCCTCATTCCCACAATCGATCAAAACACGCACATAACCCCGTTATGTACCGATTTGCCCTCCAAGGCAACATCGTGGCGGCAATGCGATTCCGCCCAAGCTTTCCGGGTGCGCCTCGAGGTTAATCCCCAAGGATCCCTGTATGCAATCTACCGCGTAGAAATTTCGGAAAACTGAAATCATCGGCGCGGAGTCTTCTCCGACCATGCAATGCAACATCACCGATTCGGGCTAAACCCGAATAGGCTTCACACACAATGCCTACGCCCGTACTTCGATTCCGGGCTCTAACAACGGGGACTTAACATATCTACCCGAAGGGATTCCGCTCCTCAACGCTTACTCGCGAGAGGGGGATTTCCCCATGCAAAGGAAGAAGGGCGACTACACATGCCCTATGAAGAGGATCGTTACCCTCGTAGATTTTCGCGCGCCCGTCATGAAGAAGTAGACGGTTGAAAAGCTTCGCCTCGCTCTTGCCGTCGAGGATCCGGTCTCGGATCGAGATTCGGTGCTCCGGCGCTCCGCCGGCGGCCGGATCTCCTCTTCTCCTTCCTTGCTCTCCCTTCTCTCTAAACTTTTAGAAAGAGAGTCTAGGGTTTGAAATGAGGGTTTAGAACCCTTCAACCCTAAATTAAATGTTTGGGCGGACCATCCTAGGCCGTTAGATGAGATTTGATGGAAAATCGGACGGCCACGGAGTCATTTTACGGATTCAGCACCCGTCCGCACGACCAGTGGCGCACGGTCAGTGGTCGTGCGCCCTATGTCAGTGATCGTGCGTTTTCGTTAAACAGGGATTTGACATTATACTTTCATTACGCACGACCAGTGGCGCACGGTCAGTGGTCGTGCGCCCTGTGGTCAGTGGTCGTGCGCTAAGGGAAAAACTGCACAGTTCAACGCCCTTCCGCCGACGGTTACTCTACCGCGAGGCGTTAACTCCCACCGACTCCAGGACTGAACATGGGGTGTTACAATCAACATACAGTAGGACCAAGACCTGAAGCTCCCCCTTCTTCTTGATGAACAAGCTTGAATCCGAGTTGGAAGCAATATAACCGCAAAATTGGATATATTCTGCTATCTTCCCATAACATGCTCTTGGAGCCTGCTTCAACCCATAGAGAGCCGTCCTGAGCTTGCAGACATAGTCCAGATGATATTCAGAGACAAATCCAAGTGGCTGATCCATGAAGATGTCCTTATCAATCTCTCCGTAAAGAAAAGTGTTCTTCACGTCAAGTTGCCACATTTTCCATCCTTGGCAAGCAGCCAATGCGATCACCACTCAAACAGAAGTCATCTTCGCAACTGGACTAAATGTCTCCTCATAGTCTTCTCCATACTGTTGCGAGAACCCTCGAGCAACAAGGCAAGCCTTGTATCTTTCGATGCTCCCATCAGCCTCTTCTTCAACTTATACACCCACTTGCAAGTCACTAGAGTGATGCCATCAACCCTGGGCACAAGGTCCCATGTTTCATTCTTCTTGAGAGCTATTGGGTATTGCATCCACAATAACCCAGATTTGCATGAAGTCACCCTTGAACTAAGATGAATTAAGTTGTATTTGATATCCTTGCTTAAGTTGTGTGTTTGCAGACTATCATTGCTAAGTGTAGACCAATGTCAGTCTACAGTGGGTCATGAACACAGGACCATACAGTGTAATCCCTCACTGTGTGATCCAAGGTGTTGACTCATGTGTAGCCTCTCAATTGGGATACACTTCATATTTAAGCACTTGGAGAATGGGATAAAGATTGGATTCTTGAAGAGAAAGATTTTCTAAAGTTCGAAATTTTTCCTAAGTCCACTTCTCGAGAAGTCTATGTATAATTCTTGAGAAGTAGAGCTAGCAGTTCTTGAGAAGTTCACTTAGTTCTCGAGAAGCCTTGGCTAGTTCTCGAGAAGCTTAGCCTAGTTCTCGAGAAGCTCAACCTAGTTCTCGAGAAGTCTCACCCTATACTTCTCGAGTAGCCAGAGACAGCCGTGAAAAAGTTTCTAAGTCCATCTCTCGAGAAGTCAGCTTAGTTCTCGAGAACAAGTTTCAGTTCTCGAGTACTATTTTCTTTAGTTCTCGAGAAGCTTCACATAATTCTTGAGTAGACTCAACGCCTTTTGTTCTCGAGTACTTACATAAGTTCAGGACGTATAGTTCTCGAGAAATCATCCTGTTCTCGAGAACTTATTCATACTTCTCGAGAACTGCTGTCAAATTTTTCAAAAAAATTTACTTAAGTCCAGATCGATGGGATTTTCAAATGAGACATCGTGATTGGTCCACGTGTCATCATTAATGTCAATTCTAACTATTAGGGGAAATACTATATAATGTCTTTTTGTTAAGACAAACCTTAAGCAGAAATCCGTACTGTCTATTATTCTGAATCGGCCATCTCTCTCCAAGAATGAACTTCCAGAAACCGCCGCCGCCGCCGCTCAACGTGAAGATCGACACATCTATTTTTGATCAAGAAAGGCTTGCTGTTCAAGGAATCTTCATCTTCTCCTTAATCGAGTAGGTCAAAGTTTTCTCAGATTAGATCTACCAAGCCTTCTTCAACAAATTTCTGAAAAAGCCGCATAGTTCAAGAATAAGACCCAGAGTTAACTTTTTCCCAGTTCTGAGACAAATCTCTGTTTGTATTTTAAATCTCTTTGTAAAGTTTATAGGAGATTAATCTCCGAGTTGTAGGAAGTTTTCATCTTCCGAGTGTAGATCCATTTAAATCGAGATTGTAGGAACTTATTTCCGAGGCGTAGGATTGGTTTTCAATCCGAGATAGTGGAGTAGTCGGATCTAGTGTTTTACTAGATTGGTGAGGGAAAGTGGACATACCCAAGGTTGGGGAACCACTATAAATCTTCTTGTCGTCTGTGATTGTTTGATTGTTTGTGCAAGTTCTTTTAAATTTTTTATTCCGCAAATAGACGCACAATTCACCTATTCACCCCCTCTAGGTGATTTAGATAGACAACTTAACACTTTCAATTGGTATCAGAGAGAGGTTGGTCGTTAAAAGGTTAACACCTTGATCAATTTCCTCTCTAAGTTGTCTCTTAAGAATTTTCAAGCAATGGACAAGGCTAAAGATTTTGCCAAGCTTTCACTGTGCACAAAGAACAACTTTCCCATGTGGAAAGAGAGAATTAAATTTTTCATGGAAGCTGTGGATCCCCGGATCTTCATGATTGTTGAAGAAGGTCCTTACATCCCCATGACCATCTCCACTATAGATCCAACCAAGAAGGTTCCAAAGAAGTTGATGGATCTGGATAAAGAGGAGATTGCACTTGTCTCTCTGGATAAGAAAGCTAAAAATATAATAGCGAGTGCAGTCGATGACTCTATGCTGCAGAATCTGATTAACTGCCAATTTTCTAAGGATATGTGACAGTCTCTCGTCACTCTGATTGAAGATACAGAAGAAGTGAGGGATGATAGAAGATCCCTATTGAACTAGAAGTACAAAGCCTTCAAGCAAGGGCCAAAGGATACCATTGTAGATGCATTTGAGAACTTTTTCAAGATAGTTAACGGCCTCAGAGTATATGACCGAGTCTTCACCAATGGGGAACTGAATGACAAGTTCCTAAGATCCTTAACCAAGGAATGGGACAACAAGGTCTGTGCTATCAGGGAATTTGGAAAGCTAGCTGAGACAGATCCTCAGAATCTCTTCGGGAAGCTGATGTCGTATGAGCTTCAACTCAACACGAAGAAAGCTGAAGAAGAGAAGAGCAGGTCTGCATCCAAAGAGAAGTCTATTGCTTTAAAGGCAGACACCTCCAGGAAGTCAAAGGCTACCTCTCCAGCCCCAGCACAAGAAGCTAGTGAAGAAGAAAACTCGGAACCAAGTACCTCGGGATCTAAGCTATCTGAAAGAGAGTTCTCCTTACTCTCACGGCAGTTCAAGAAATTCTTGAACAAGAAAATGCAATGGAAGGGCAAGGATGCCTCTCACAGAAGATCACGACATGACGGTGATCGACATAGAAAAGGCTCAAGCAGCCACGACAGGTATGGTTCTAAACAGAACAAACATATTTCGACTGACATAGTTTGCTACTATTGTAACAAGCCAGGTCACGTCATAGCTGACTGCCCCCATAAGAAGAAGGAGGGTGGCATGAGAGAAGAGAAGAAGTCCTCGTACAATAAGAAGGGGACAAAGAAGTGCCTGATAGCAAAGAAGGGCAAGACTCTTAGTGACTCTGAATCATATGAATCAAGTGAAGAAGAGGAAGCCTACTTTGGACTTATGGCTCAATCAGATGATGAACAAAAGCCCCAGTTAATCTGGAAGGTAAAATCTCACACCCCTCTTTCAGAATCTGAAGTTTCTAAGCATGATCATGAGTAAACCTCCTCTAACGATGAGTCTGAACTCATGGCCCAGTATAAGGAGTTGATCATGGCTTACGACAAATGTCGAAAGGTCGTGAAAACTCAGGCAAAAGAGATTCTCTAAAGGCCATAGAAAGCTCTCTAAGAGAGGAAGTCGTTAAGATGGACTCACTTAAAGAAGACTTAGATACTGTTGTTGATGAGTTCAACAAGGCTGTCAAGCACCTTGATCTTAAGGATGAAATCATCAAAGGGTTGGAAGACTTACTAGAAGCCGAAAAGAAACTTGTTGAAGGTTTCTCTAAGCCAAAGGAGTTCTTCCTCTTGTTGCTGAGTTCTCTGCTCAGGCCAAGGGTGCCGGGCAAGGCCATGTAGGAGCTCCTAGCAAATCTTCTAGGAGAAATAAGCCTAAGAGAAAGAATAAGGCCGTCAAGAAGGCCTCAGCTGAATAAAAGGGGAAAGCTCCTCTAGATCAGATTATTTTTAAGAAAGTCATCTTTCCAACGAATAAGTTTGATCTTGACTCGTCCTACGGTCACTTGACTAGACCTACTTATGTAGAGCCAAAGTCTCGCTACCAAGGATGGAATTTCCCCAGAAACTTTGGTGAGAGTGTCTTTAAGGCACCTTATGAAGAAGTCATTCTTCAGGACTATGACCCTTATGATCATAGTCATAACTCCAAGAAAGCACCAAAAGTAAAAAACCATTGTAGAAAAGCCTGTGATGGAGAAGAAATCATGTGATTTCCATCATCATGAAGCTTCTTCCTCCAAGAATGCTATCCCTGCTAGACCTGTATCCTAGAAGGCCAAGCAGGAGTTCCTAAGGTAAAGATACAACAGGTTCGACTGTTGGTGTTGTGGTAGAATTGGTCATTTTGCCATCGATTGCTGGTTTAATCCAAGAAATTTTGCAACTCCTCAAGTTGGCAACATGAGAATGACCACTCATGATTCTAATCCTCGTAGGGGGAGTGTTCTAACACAAGACCAAGGACCCAAACATATTTGGGTTCCTAAGGCAAACTGATTATGATTGCAGGGATGTCCAAAGGCCACCAAAACGCCAATCTGGTATTTGGACAGTGGATGCTCTCGGTACATGAATGGGACAAGAAGCTTACTTCAAAATTATTCTCCAGTGTTGAACGGACCAAAGGTCATCTTTGGAGGTTCAGACCGCGGGATAACTAAAGGCTATGGTATGATCACTAATGTTAGTGTATCCTTTTCAGATGTAGCTTATGTTGAGGGATTGGAACCCAATCTTATAAGCATAAGCCAACTATGCGACAAAGGGTACATAGTTGAATTCCACGCTGACAAATGCCTGATAAAGTCTGTTGACAATATGAAAATGATTTTATCTGACACTCGAAGCAGGAATATATTTTGTTTAAATTTCATTTGTATAAATTCTTCTACACCAGTGTGTCTTTTGACAAAAGATAGTGCATCTCTTGGTGACCAATGACACAAGAGGTTAGCACATATTAATTTTAAAACTATTAATAAATTATTCTCCCAGAACTTAATACGTGATGCCCCGAATGTCAAGTACGTCAAATATAGACCTTGTCATGCATGCGTAAAAGGCAAGCAGACAAGGGCTTCCTTTAAAAAAATTATTGACAAAAATTCATGTAGATGTCTCCATGTACTTCATATGGTCTTGTTTGGTCCACTGCAAATTAGAAGCTTGGGAGGTAAGGAATATACATTGGTTATTGTTGATGACTACTCGCGCTTTGCATGGGTGTTCTTTCTGAAACACAAGTCAGATACCTTCGACATCTTTACTAATTTTGTCAGGCAGGTCAAGAATGAATACAAGTGTTTCGTAGTCAAAATCAGAAGTGATAACGGAATAGAGTTCAAATATGGGGCCATGAAAGAATTATATGAAAGCCTAGATATCTTTCAAGAGTTTTCCTCTCCTCGCACTCCACAACAAAATGGAGTAGCTGAGAGAAGGAACAGAACACTCATAGAGTCCTGCAGAACTATGTTGAGTGATGCTTCACTACCGTAGTACTTCTGGGTTGAAGCCGTCAATACTGCATGCCACATGAAAAATCGAGCACTCATCAATAAGAATCATGATAAGACACCTTACAAACTTCTAAAAGGAAGGAGACCAACTATTTCATATTTTAGAATTTTTGGTTGTAAATGCTTCGTGCTTAACAATGGTAAGTATCATACTACCAAGTTTAGTGAGAAAACTTTTGAAGGTATTTTTGTAGGTTATAGTAGCCATAGTAAGGCATATAGGATTTTCAATAGAAAAACTCTGGTTGTAGAGGAATCCATACATGTTGTATTTGATGAGAAGAGCCTGTTGCAAAGCAAATCATCTATTGTGCTTGTTGAAGATGCAGGTACAAGACTGAAAGAAATCAGCTTGGATGAACCAGTAGAAAGGGAAAAAGAAAAGTTCATCAAGATCACTACTCCAACCCCCATTGGAGAGGTAGTAGATCAAGATGAAGAAACCATCCAAGTTGATGAAGTCACTCTAGTGGCTGAAGAAGTTCCAGATGCAAGAAATCTAGAGCTCAGACATCTGAAGGATCACCCATTGGACCAGATCATAGGAGATCCCCGGGATGGTGTCAGAACTCATCTAGGTACAACTAGCGAGAATTTTTATTTAAGTTTTCTCTCACAGGTTGAACCAAAGAAGTTTGAGGAAGCAAACTTAGATACATCATGGATCTTGGCCATGAAAGAAGAACTGAACCAGTTCAAGCGATGCAAAGTTTGGAAACTAGTTCCTAGAACCAAAGGTAAGAATGTCATCGGAACGAAGTGGGTCTACCGGAACAAGTTGGACGACGATGGAACAATCATAAAGAATAAGGCCAAACTCGTCGCCAAAGTATACCGTAAAGAATAAGGAATCGACTTCGACCAAACATACGCTCTAGTGGCAAGGCTGGAGGCCATCAGACTGTTCCTAGCTTATGCTGCACTAAAGGGCTTCACTGTCTATCAAATGGACGTGAAATCTGCCTTCCTTAATGGTGACATAAAGGAAGAAGTGTACGTGGAACAGCCCCCAGGTTTTGTTGATCCTAACTTTCCTGACTATGTTTATTTATTATCTAAAGCGCTGTACGGTTTGAAACAAGCTCCTCGAGCTTGGTACGAAACACTGTCTACCTTTCTCCTTGAGAACAAGTTCACAAGGGGAAAGATAGATAAGACATAATTTCTTAGGGAAATTAAAGGCAAGATTTTGCTAGTGCAAATCTATGTCGACGACATTATTTTTGGTTCTACAGACGACAACCACTACAAAAAGTTTTCTAAACTTATGCAAGGGAAGTTTGAAATGAGTAGTATGAGAGAGCTGAAGTATTTCTTAGGACTTCAGGTGAAATAATCTGAAGATGGAATTTTCATCTCACAGACAAAGTTCACCAAGGAGTTGATTAAGAAATTCAGAATGGAGAATGCAAACTCTATGAGGACTCCAATGGCCTCAGCTATGTCTCTGGATAATGATGAGAAAGGGAAACCTTTTAATGAAAATAAATACAGAAGCATAGTTGGATCCTTGCTCTACCTTACTGCCAGTAGACTGGACATAATGTTCACTATATGTGTTTGTGCTACATTCCAAGTGAACTATAAGGAATCTAACTATGCTGCTGCAAAGTGGATCTTGAGATACCTTAAAGGTACACCGAATCTTGGCTTATGGTACCCAAGAAGTAATGATAGTGAACTAATTGGTTTTTCAGATGCAAACTTTGCAGGTAGCAAAGATGACAGAAAAAGCACTTCCGGGACATGTCAGTTCCTTGGAAGAAGGCTTATCTCATGGATCAGCGAAAAGCAAAATTGTGTCGCAATCTCAACGGCCGAGTCAGAATATATTTCAGCCGGCAGTTGTTGTGCACAATTGCTTTGGCTAAAGAACCAGCTAGAAGATTACCATATGAAGGTTAAAGACATTCCGTTATTTTGCGACTCCTCCAGCGCAATAGCAATTGTAAATAACCCAGTCTCGCACAGCCGGACAAAGAACATCGAGCTCAGATATCACTTCATCCGGGAGCAAGTGGAGCAAGGGGATGTGGATCTGCAGTACGTGCCAACAGATCGACAAGTTGCAGACATTTTCACAAAGCCATTGGACGAGACCAAGTTCAATTTATTCAAAACTGAACTTGGGTTGCTGAACAGAGAAGAATAGACCAAAGTGGATCACCTCAAAGCTCAAGAATCAAGGACACTACAAAAAGGTCAGAAATTTCTCAAGTTGAAGAAAGCTCTCGAGAAATAAAGTAAACTTCTCGAGAAGTATGAATCTAGTTCTCGAAAACTAAGTCTACCTCTCGAGAACTAACTCTCACTTCTCGAGAACTCTAACTTACTTATCGAGAACTAACTAACTTCACGAGAACTCTAACTTTATCTCTCGAGAACTAACTCTGCCTCTCGAGAAATGCCCCGTCTCTTTTCGAATTATGGTCATTTTTTTCACAAACCGACTTATTTTCGCTTTATTAAAAGGCTTATCATAGATTGATTAGCCACTTAATTATCATAACTAGAGTTATATATATATATATATATAAAACTTTAGAAATCACAAATCAACCGACATTTCAAATCCATCTCTCTCGAAAACTCTTCGTCTTCCACCGACTCAGAGCTTCGACACCTCCGTTCTCTCACGCTCCATTCGTCACCGTCTTCAGAATCAATAGCGCAGCAATCCAGGATAGGAGTTGGAAGTGAGCTAGTGATGGCCGGGATTGCCGATCTTTTATATGACTTCAAGAATCTTCTACTTCTTCTTGACAACGCAGGTCTCAACTTTGTTCTCCAAGAACCTTGTAAAATCCTCTTTCCAGAGGTAGAAGAGTTTTATCAGAATGCCAATGTCAGGAGGAATAATACTGTTCTGAAATCAAAGGTAAGGGAGTTAAGATCAAGTTAAGCCCAACCATTGTGTCAAAACTTCTAAGATTGTCGATTGGAGATGATGAAGATGAAATTACAAGGGAAGATACTGACAGAACATATCATTTTTGTTGAGTACCAGTATATATCACCTCTCTCAGGAGGACAGCCTTGAATGATGTTAGCAAGCTTTTGGTAGATATTATTTGAAAGATCCTATGGAGCAGAACAGGGTCTTTTGGATTCACTGCCAATGTTCTATTTGATGTAATGACTTCCATAGTCTGCAGGAATAAATTTCCCTATGGGATGATGATTTTTGACATGATCAGGGACAACATTAAAGAACCAAAATTTGCCAGGATAATCTCCTTGAAGTTGCATGAGATTGATTCAGTTGTTTTCAAGACTTCCAGAGGTACACCTATTCATCACTTGAAGAAGATTTCCTTAGCTTCTATTCAAAGGTGGGAGTTAAAGCTGAAGAACCCCAAGTATATTTCTAAAGAGCATGCACACCCTGCTTCAGAGGACAGGACCCCATCTCCCTCCTCTCATGAAGTTGCTGAACCATATGGTACTGCAACTGAGGGGGAGCCTGCTCCCTCTATCCCAGTTGAAAGAATCCCTTCTCCTCCTCCAGCATAATCTCCAGTCAGATCTCCAGCTGCATCTCCAGTTAGAAGTCCTATCGAACTCCAGTTCCTTCTCTATCTCTAGAACCTACTCCAAGAGCAACTTCTTCACCTTCACCAAGAAAAGAATCACCTCCACCAGAGACAATCATTCTCTCAGGAGAGGATGAGCTTGAACAAGAGGAAGTTGAAGCTCCTCTAAAGAAACTTGATTTCTCCATCCCTTCCCTACTTGGTGAGGGCAATGATATATTTACTCATACTGTTAGAGCCAAAAGTTCTGTAGTGGTTGATGAGATTCCTCCATGGACTGCACCTCCTCTTGCTATTACTGTTTCTGCTAACCCTTCAAGTTCAGATATTCTCAGTAAGATTGAAGTCATGTTAGCAGAACAAAGGAAATATTTTGATGATTCTCTGAAAGTGGTCCAAGACAAAGTCACTGCTCTAGAAAAAGAGATGAGCAGAGGATTTGTAGAAATCTAGCACAACACAGACTCCTTTAAAGAACTATTTCAAATTGGTGGAAAATCTATATACCACACCATTACTAGTGTTGGTCAGGTAATGGAACAATATGTAACTCTTTCCAACAATCAGATCCAGTTAGAGAAGAAAGCCCAAGAACATGTGATGAAAATCTGTAAAGAAGTGAGAACCTTCAAGGAAGATGTCATAGAAAAGCTATGTGTAGAATTCAGAAAGGGGGAGAGCTTGGTGAAAGAACATGTGGAAAAACTTGTGGATAAGTTTACTGCTGCTGCAAATACAGCTTGATCTGACAAGATAAGTGAAATTAATAAGAAAGTTTTAGAGCAAATTCAGTCTGTGAAATTCCATACCTATGACACTGCAGTATGGTTGCACAATCAACTCTTCCCTTATTTTCAGCTTGATCCTAATGTCATTCCCCATCATTTGGACCCTCTTCTTGAAGGACAGTCAAGTAAGATGCCAGCTCAGATGCAACAACCTCATATGCCCTGTTTCTCTCCAAGGCCAGAAGATTAGAATCCTCCTCCTGCTTCTTATGACCAAGTATGTGATGATGATGTGATTCCTCAGGATTTGCCTAAAATCCACACTTCTAAGAAAAGAAAGTATGGGGAAGGCCCCTCTGCTAGCAAAAGTGTTCCCAAGACAGATTCAGATAAAAAAAAGCTCAAGAATTTGCTGAAGTCTTGAGTCCTACCTCAAAAGCATTGATTCTTGATACTCTCAAGTTAGTAATGGACTATAATGAAGACAGGAATCTCCACTATAACTCCTCTGAGTAGTATCTTTATGAGAAGTCCATGACTAAAAGAAGGATATATGATAGAGAGTATGGCAAGAATAATCCTAAGGCTCCTCCAAAACCCCCTAGGTACTATCCAAAGCCTTATAGCTATCAGAGGAGACAATAGGAGAAGTATGACAGACAACATCAGAGCAAGGAATGGTTTTCTGTGAATATTTGTTTTTGAGACTATAGATGAAATGAATGTCGAATTGTAAATCTAAAACATTATATATATACAATTTCTAGTTTTTATAATTGTGTGTTTAATTTTTCTTTCTTGCATTTGAATTCAATTTATTCATTTACAGTTCTTTCTTTATTGGTATAATTCACCTTAGTGTAGAGGGTTCTGACTTCTACAAATAGGGGGACATTTTTGGGTATTCTATCCACAATAACCCAGATTTGCATGAAGTCACCCTTGAACTAAGATGAATTAAGTGGTATTTGATATCCTTATTTAAGTTGTGTGTTTACAGACTATTATTGCTTAGTGTAGACCAATGTCAGTCTATAGTGGGTCATAAACACAGGACCATACAGTGTAATCCCTCAATGTGTGATCCAAGGTGTTGACTCATGTGTAGCCTCTCAATTGGGATACACTTCATATTCAAGCACTTGAAGCATGAGATGAAGATTGGATTCTTGAATAGAAAGATTTTCTAAAGTTAAAAATTTTTCCCAAGTCCACTTCTCGAGAAGTCTCTGTATAATTCTCGAGAAATAGAGCTAGCAGTTCTCGAGTTCACTTAGTTCTTGAGAACCCTTGGCTAGTTCTCGAGAAGCTTAGCCTAGTTCTCGAGAAGCTCGACCTAGTTCTCGAGAAGTCTCAGCCTATACTTCTCGATTAGCCAAAGATAGCCGTGAAAAATTTTCTAAGTCCATCTCTCGAGAAGTCAGCTTAGTTCTCGAGAACAAGTTTCAGTTCTTGAGTATTATTTTCTTTAGTTCTCGAGAAGCTTCACATAATTCTTGAGTAGACTCAACGCCTTTTGTTCGGGAGTACTTACATAAGTTTAGGACGTATAGTTCTCAAGAAATCAGTCTGTTCTCGAGAACTTATTCATACTTCTCGAGAACTGCTGTAAAATTTTTCAGAAAAATTTACTTAAGTCCAGATCGACGGGATTTTCAAATGATACATCGTGATTGGTCCACGTGTCGTCATTAATGTCAATTCTAACCATTAGGGGAAATCCTATATAATGTCTTTTCGTTAAGACTTACCCTAAGCGGAAATCCGTACTGTCTATTATTCTAAATCGGCCGTCTCTGTCCAAGAACAAAATTTCAGAAACCGCCACCGCCGCCGCTCAATATGAAGATCGACACAACTATTTTCGATCAAGAAAGGCTTGCTATTCAAGGAATCTTCATCCTCTCTTTGATCAATTAGGTCAAAGTTTTCTCAGATCAGATCTACCAAGTCTTCTTCAACAAATTTCTGAAAAAGCCGCATAGTTCAAGAAGAAGACCCAGAGTTAACTTTTTCCCAAATCTGAGACAAATCTCTGTTTGTATTTTAAATCTCTTTGTAAAGTTTATAGGAGATTAATCTCCGAGTTGTTGGAAGTTTTCATCTTCTGAGTGTAGATCTATTTGGATCGAGATTGTAGGAACTTGTTTCTGAGGCGTAAGATTGGTTTTCAATCCGAGATAGTGGAGTAGCCGGATCTAGTGATTTACTAGATCAGTGAGGGAAAGTGGACATACCCAAGGTTGGGGAACCACTATAAATATTCTTGTCGTTTGTGATTGCTTGATTGTTTGTGCAAGTTCTTTTAAATTTTTTATTCCGCAAATAGACGCACAATTCACCTATTCACCCCCATCTAGGTGATTTAGGTAGACAACTTAACACTTTCAAGAGCAACCAACTCCTATCCCATGACATTCTCCCACTCCTTGACTCCAGTGGCCTCATTGAAGCTTGAAGGCTCTCGCTCATCCAGAGGGCCTATAAAGAAACAGGAGATAAAGCTCACTGTATTCCCCTCACAATATCGAGCTTGTGGCTTGATAGTCCTCTTAGATCTCCGAAGAGGCTACTCCTTGCTCACCACTTCTGCTGCTTTCTCAGGCTCAGCTCCATTAACAGGAAAGCTTGGAGCAATGCTCCCCCTACTTCCTGACCCAGACGCCTCTGCCCCAGAACTTGAAGCTACAGGAGCTGCTGGTGACACATTCAGCTCCTCATGATGAACTTCAGTAGTCTCCTTCTGCCCTTCATCAATCTTGCTCTCCGGTAGCTCAACCGAGCTTCCTCCATATGATGTCAGTTCGTTAAATACCACATCTCTTGACACAATGAACTTCTTTGTCGCCGGATCTATGCACCTCCATCCATTCTTCCGCTCATCATAATCAACAAAGACAAGCTTCCTTGCCTTTACATCAAGCTTGGTCCTTAGAGCATCCGGGACATGCACGTAGCAAGTTGAACCAAACACCCGGAGGTGTTCACCACTTGGCTTCTCCTTCAGCAACATCTCAAAGGGAGACTTCATATTGATCGGACTTTGAGGAATCCGATTGATGATATATGCTGCACAAGACATTCCCTTTGCCCAAAAAGACCTTGGGATACTCTTGGCATGAAGCCAGCATTTGCAAGTCTCCGTCAGATGACGGATCTTCCTTTCTACAACTCTATTTTTTTGTGGAGTATGCGCACAAGTAAACTCTCTGGATCCCGTGCTTCCTGCAAAAATTAGAAAACTCGGAGGAGACAAATTCTCCGCCATTGTCAGTTCTAAACTTCTTGATCCGCAGGTTAAGCCGACCCTCCACCAGCTCCTTGAACTCCACAAATAATTTGAATGCTTCTGACTTCTCCTTCAAAAAATATACCCAAGTATACCTTGAGTAGTCATCAATCAACACGAGCATGTGTCTGCTTCCACCAAGACTAGCAGTGACAGTTGGCCCCATCAGATCACCATGGATACACTCCAATGGTGCTTTGCTCCTTGTGTGTTACTTATCAAATGGAAGGCGATGAGCCTTGCCATACTAATACCCCGCCCAAACGTGGTCATCACTGAAGGATGATAGCTTAGGAAATCCTATTACAAGGCTTCTATTTGCTATAGCTTTTAGCTTTTCTATCCCTACATGCCCCAACCTCTCATGCCACATAGTAGCGCTATCATTGGCTCTCATCCAATCAATGTAGGAGCTTGTTGATAAAACAAACAAGTCCTTTACTCTCCTTCCTATGTGAGCAATATCATCCTTTACTGTTGATACGTTTCGAAGGAACTTCACTTCTGTTTGCCCAAACAGAACATGATAACCAACGTCTACCACAATGGTCATAGAGAAGAGGTTCTTCTTTATGATCGGTATGTGATACACACTCCTTAATGTGAGTGGCCCCTTATCACTACTCAATGACACAACTCCCTCCTTCTCTACTACATGAACAGAATTATCAGCAGTAATAATAGCTTCATTACCTGAGTAAGTCTACAGCAAGGAGAACATTGACTTGTCTCCGGTGAGGTGATGACCAAACCTAGAGTCCACGATCCTGTCGAAATCAAAGTCGATGACGGACAAAGCACGGACACAAGTGCCCTTCAAGAAAGCTCTACCCTATCCAGCTTCCTCATATCTAGAGGAAGCTTCCTCCTTGCCTTCAACATGCCCAGGCTGCAGCTTGACCTTGTTGTCGCGCTTGAAGTGACCAGGCTGATTACACCTGTAGCACTTCAACCCCTTCTTCCAGTCCTTCTTAGAAGCAACACTCCTATCTTGCTGATAAGAGGTTGAAGGCTCTTCTTCAACCGCGATCTTCTTCTTCTTCCCTTCCCATCTATTCTTCTTCTTGCCAATGAAGAGAGCTTCACTACCTTCTTCAGAGATAGTAACACCAGCCATATGCCTGACAAAGCTTTCCTACGAAGCAAGTAGGTTCTCAAGCTCCAGCAGAGATGGCTGAGTGGCCCAGCCTTGAACTGATGTAACAAAGGCCACATACTCCTTCCACAAGCCGCAGATTATGTGCCTCTTCAGCTTAGCCTCAGAGATAGGCTCATCAAGATCAAGCGCTGATAGCTCAACACACAAACTCTTCATCTTCAAGAAGAAGTTGGTGATAGACTTGAGTGGCCCTTGCCAACTCATTCTACAGGAACTGTAGCTGAGATACATTCTTCCTGTTCAACAACCCATCAAGGGAAGTCCAAATATCAGCAGCAGACTCACATCCGATGATGTGATCAAACAGCTCGGTGAGACAGCCCGTTTAAGAGTGAACTCTGCCTTTGCATTAGTTCTCCTCCAAACTCTCACCTGCTCAGCAGTCCCAAAAGCAGTAGTAACCTCCTGCCTGTCGTCACCACGGACGACCTCCCACAGCTCCTCGCCCAGAAGATAGCTCTTTATGCATGACTTTCAATTTTTTAAAGTTAGTCGGCGTCAGAAGCTCAATACCCAGACCTCTTGCAAAACCTCCTTCCATGGCACAATTCTGGTCAAGCCTTCAGAAGCAAATAGAAACAACAGTCGTTGATCACCGCTCAAGCAAATGAACCTCCCTCTGATACCATGTTAAATTTTCTCTAAAGGTGATCAATGTGATAGCCAAACCCAAATTAATATCTTCAGAACTATTAAGATCACACTTTGATTATGCGAAAACTGGGACGCAAACTCAACAACCAGAGACAAACAAAAGGAAACACGCAAATCTTTATATTCACAAACTTCTTTATAGGGCGAGGCATACATGGCGAGACATGATTTTGCCAGTACAGACAAAAATGAAAAGATACAAGTAACAGTTTGCGCGGTTAAAGCCGGAAACCGCCGAACCCGCCAAGTCCGCTGAAACCACCAAGCCCGCCTGAACTGCTACTAGACACTGCCGAATTGAGGAACAGATTACCTAACTGCCGAGGCAGCGAGGTCGTATGGACAGGTAATTTGACCTTGAAAATGTTGAAGAAGAAGAAACTGACTAGCCGCAGAAGCGACTTACTGAGACTGCCAATTGCTAACCGCAAACTTCACTGAACCTGACCGCAGTCAGAACCAAACTCCTGACTTCTCAGTGTTAGCCGTGCAACCTGCAAACAGCACAGTTAATTCTGTTCAAACCGAGCGGACAAGACAATCGAGACAGTAACACTTAATCAAGCCAAAACTTACTGTTCACTCGTTACAAAGAGGTGCCAGAGGGGTCCTATTTATAGGCGCGGGTAGGAGTGTGGTCACCGCCCTACGAGAAAAACTTATCGAAAGCGAAAATTACGACTAAGAGCTCCTTTTCCGTCATTGTGTAATTTACTTGTGCGGAAGTGAGCGTCTTGCTAGCATAATAGATTGGATGAAAGTGTTTGTCTACGTGTTGGCCAAGATTGACACCTAAGGCAATAACATGAACATCACACATAATTTCGAACGGAAGATACCAATTAGGCGTCACTAAAATTGGTGAGTTGATAAGTTTTTGTTTTATAAAATTAAACGCGAACTCGCACTCGCTTCTAAAGAAAAAATGAGATTCCTTTTCTAGGAGCTGAGTAAACGACTTTGTTATTTTTGAAAAATATTGAATGAAACGTCTATAAAAACCTTCGTGATCTTAGATACTTCTATTAGATTTTATGTTGGTTGGCGGCGGAAGTTTTTCTATAATTTCGACTTTGGCCTTATCGACCTCCATCCCCTTAATCAAAATCTTATGGTCGAAGACCAAACCTCTTCGAACCATAAAGTTGCACTTTTCCCAATTTAAAACGAGATACGTGTCCTCGTATCACTGGAGGACACGATCTAAATTATGAAGACAATCCGGGAATGAGCATCCGAATACAAAGAAGTCATCCAAAAATAATATCTTCTATTAGCTCGCCAAAGATTGCCAACATACATCTTTGGAATGTAGCATGCGCATTGTAGAGTCCAAATGACAATCTTCGGTATGCGAAGGTGCCAAATGGGCAAGTAAAAATTGTTTTCTATTGGTCATCGGGGGAAATGGGGATTTGGAAAAACCCCGATAAACCATCAAGAAAACAATAATATGGATGACCGGATAAACGCTCAAGAATTTGGTCTAAAAACGGTAGTAGAAAATGGTCCTTGCGGGTGACATCATTAAGTTTTTTATAATCGATGCACACTCGACAACCCGTAACAGTACGTGTAAGATTTAGTTTATAGAGCCTAAACACCAAGAGGGGGGGTGAATAGGTTCAAATCCTTTTTAACAACTTAGGCAATTAAAAATGTTAAACACAACACAACTATCATTCCACAAAGAATAACAATCATAGAAAATTCACAGCACAACACACAATGGTTTTTAGTGGTTCCCCAATTGTGGGTACGTCCACTGTCCCCCTCCTCCTATCTAGTAGAGAACTAGATTCGGCCAAACTTCCTTCCACTATCTCAGATCCTCAGATCTTACAACTCAGAACCCAATTGGTTCCTACAGATCAGGCTTCTTTAAGTCCTACAACTCAGATTTTTCCCAAGAATCCTACCTCCGGCAACAGCCCTACCGCAGCTTTAACCACAAGGCCTACAACTCAGATCACCAAGATCCTACCTCAGACAATAGCCCTACCTCAGTCTTTATCACCAGGCCTACAACTCAGATCACCAAGATCCTACCTCAGGCACTCAGCCCTACCTTAGCCTTTATAAATTTAGGCTTACAACTCAGATCTATAAAAGATCTTACAAGGAAATTAATTGTTTAAAATAATAAAATCTTCACCCATATAGAAAGAGAATGATGTGAATACTTTCTTGATCAGTTCTTGATAGAACTGACTTCTTAAGATCCAACCTATCTTAGCTTCTTCAAAGCTTCTTAAATCTGAACAATGTAAGGTTGATCTTCAAATGAAGTTGGAGATGATCTTTAATCCAGCTTCCTTCTTGTATTCAGAATTAGAACTGAACTCCTCTTGTAGACTTGTTCAGGATCTGCCTTCTTCTTCTGTGTTTGTCTCTTAGTTCGCCGTTCACTCTTCACTATCTTTTCTCACTCTTCTCTGGTTGTGATAGAATATGTCTTTATATAGAACCCATCCAAAGTTACCGGTAGATCCGGTACATAACGGCCTTCTGACAGCTCTGACAGATGTGACAGCTTTGTTACTTATGACAACTATCAGGTCTTCAGTCTTGATACCTGAACCTCCTTGAACTTCTATCACAGCAGAGACTTGTCTAGATAACACTTCAAATGTATACACACAAATAGACCATGTGTCGACACAAGTCTTGATGATATCGACACAACTCCTAATATGTCGACACAGTCATTCTTTAACTTCTCGAAAAAGCTTCTGTTGGATGTGTCGACACAAGTCCTGTGTGTCGACACAACTGCTTCTAGTCTCGATATAGATTATGTTGACAGATTTCTTGAGTGTGTGTCGACACAAGTCCTGTGTGTCGACACAACTGCTTCTAGTCTCGACACAGCTTCTATTGACAGATTTCTTGAGCGTGTGTCGACACAAGTCCTGTGTGTCGACACAACTATTTCTAGTCTTGACACAAGTTCTGTTGATAGATTTCTTGAGTGTGTGTCGACACAAGTCTTGTGTGTCGACACAATCTGGCTTCTTGTGTCGACACATTTCCCTCACAAGTGTCGACACTTGTACTTAGAATATTTTCCTGCATTTCTTATCCTGCATATTGAAACTCAACATCCCATCAAATACATATTGATGTATATCATTGAGTTAAGTGAGGCTTCTCCAAATCTGGTACACAGTTTCCAGTGTACCAAACAATCTCCCCTATTTGGAGAAGTCATAACCCTTAGTCAATGATATACATCACTTATAATAAAACAAAGATTAAGAAGTATATAATCATTACACAGACAGGGTAACTCATAATACAGAAACAACATGAAATATCATCACAGAATATGATAAAATTCATTAATCAGGAATTATTTTTTGATTTACAAGATTTTTAGAACAGAAAATTACACAGTTCTAAAACTAGCCTATCTATCCCTAAGATTGATCAAGCTCCTTGATAACTATTCCTTTGCCAAATTGAATCTTAGCTTGCACCTTGGATTCTGTGTCATCAGCTGGCTTCTTCCCTTTCAGATCTTTCTTTTTGAGCTCTTCTGCCTTAATCTTTTGCCTTTCAAAGTAATGATAAGGCTTTGGGAAGTACTTGCTAGGCTCTACAGAGTTAGCAGGTAACTTCCCAGCTTTGATATCCCTTCTGAACTGATGTGTGGCGTCTTACCTTTTCTGATATTTACCCCACTCTTGTTCATAATACCATTTGCCTCTATCATGCATATTATCTTTCACAGCTTTCCAAGCAGTAAGAATGATATTTTTGGAGGTTGAACTCTATTATTGAAATCAGCCTTTAATTCAGCCTTCTCTCTGAATCTTTTCTTAGATTGTTGAGCTTCTTTCTGAGCATCCCTAGCTTTTTTAGCTTCTTGCTCTCTTTGTAAAGTAGCTTCAGACATTTCAACTTTTTCAATAATAACATTATGTGCCTCCTGTGGAGGGCTATACATTTGATGTACAGCCTGTTGTACTACTTCAAAATCAGATGGAGGATAGATGACTTGAGCAACTTCCTGTTAAAACCCTTTAATGTAAGCAGGTTGAATACCAGATTCAGCAGTATTATCATCATCACAAAGGGGTGGATATCAAAGCGTAGCTTTGATGGTATTGGATACCCATTTGGCATGATCTAAGCTTGCTTTGACTAACACTCTCTCCCCCTTTATGAATTCTATGGCCACATGATCTCTTAGATCATCCTTCTGAAACCTTACTTGATCAGCCAGATAATCTATTCCCTCTTTGTAGTAGAGTCTGAACTTCTGCAGTTGATCAGAAATAGCCTTTTGAGATGCCAGAATTGCTGTATGTACAACAGCTAGATCTTCTTTGATCTAGTTAGATACTTCAGTTTTCACATCAGTAGCAATACCTCCCATTTTTGTGAGAATAATATCATGTGAGTCTGTGAGATTTTCATTCATTCTGAATTGATTTTCTAGAATATATCCTTTTTTAACTGCAATGTCAGCTATTTGAGTTTTCATGTCCTGTTGTTGTGTGTCCAAGTATACTACAACACTACCTCACTTATGGAAGTAATCTGTCATCTCCTTCTTATGCAAATTTACTTCAAATCTGATAGAATTGATATCTTGGGCCAGCTGGAACTGCATTTCTTTGTGTGACTTATCCACATATTTCTCCAGAGTAAGTCTTTGCTCATCCATTTTCACTTGCAATTTCACCAAAAGTGAACTAAAGTCTATTCCAGGAGCAGATGTTTGAGGGATAGTCTGCAAGGCTTTCTTATAGCCTGTGTTCCTCTTCCTGAGTGCCACCAACTTCCTTTTCTTGGCCCTGGTGGCTTCTTTATCTTCAGAAGAATTTGATGAACTTTCTATAGCAATAATTTCCGTAGGACTTGAGCCATTTAGTGGCATCTCCCCCTCAGTCCTTATCATCTCCCCCTCAGGTTGAGCTCCTTGTAAATAAGGAAATAACTCCTCCAGAGTTACCTCCTGCTGTATCTGAACAGGAAGGATAATGTTCTCTTGTTCAACAAATGGTTCTCCCTGGACATCAAGATCCTTTTCCAGGGTTTTCTCTAAACCGGAGGAGTGGAGTTGCTCAGCTTTATCTGGGTCTGACATATGCACTTCCTGTGCTTCTTTCTCAGTGATGACTTTTGCAGCATTGTTGATTTTTAGGACTATGTCCATAATAGTATCAGTTGCATTCTCACTATCCAGTGCAACTTCAGCAATACCTCCCCCTTGGGCTGGCTACTGTGATTGTTCAGGTTCTTGAACAATTGTCATCTCAGTGTTGTCTCCTTCTGGAGTGGAGACCATCTGGTTTTCTGGTAGTTGAATGTTCTCCCCTTGGGCTTGAGCCTCTTTAGCTGGTGTTGGTGTAGGTGATTTTCTTGGTTGCTCTTCATCTGTGCTGAAGTCAACCTGCTCTTCAGAATCACTAGAAGATTCTGCTGTCAGGGTGGTAGTTTTCTTTTTCTTATCCTTCTTCACTTATTTCTGTGGGGTAGACGCATCTTTTGTCAAAACTCTATCCCATCGGGATAGTATTCTCAAATCACTTTTCTTCATGTGATTAATCTTGGTTCCTGGAGTTTGATTCATCACTTCTGGAATGGTGGAAACCAGATACAGGCTCAGTATTCTTCCCAGATTGGGCTTCTTAGCACTTTTTTTGATCTTGTCAAATATTACAGTAGGCCAGTCTATTTTCACATTGAATATAACTCTGGTCATGAGTTTGAACATATAGGCAGAAATCCTATCATGTCCTCCTGTTTTGCATAGAATAACCTTGCATATTATCTCGGATAGGAACTTACCCTGGGAATTCATTCCCTTCCTGATCATTAAAGATCCAATATTGGTAGTGGGATCCAGTCCACACCATTGGAGTGCATCCCTTATCATGGATGATGCGATATCATCTTCTTCCTTAATCTTGGGAAGCTGAAGTGACTTTCTTATATTCTTCGGTGAGAGTTTTACTGTAGTACCATATACAGTGAACTTTATCTTCTTTCCCTTAGAATCCATTGTTGCTGACGAGTAAAATTCAAGAACCTCCTTCTTTTAGATCCTTGTAGGTTCTGAGACCAAGTATTCCAATCCATTTTCAGTGATTAGGGTAATCACGACCTTGATTTCTGGTGAGGCAGTCTCGAATGCCTTATGTACCAGTTCATATCCCTCATTGACCATGTCTTCCTGTTATGGCGACATGAGTGAAAGAGAGAGAAGAGATTCGATGAGAGAATTTCATGTCGACATAAAGTATAGAGTCGAGAGTTCTGAATGCACAGTCAGCCAGATTTTTTCTTCTCCTATTTATAGTATACTTGTAAAAAGAAGGTCAAAAGATGCACCTGACTAGGTATTTTACTAGTCGACAAAATTTTATATGTGTCGACATAGACGACCTAGGTCTCGACAGATCTTTGTAGGTGTCGTCATGTCTATGTGTCGATATATTTTTGCCTGTGTCAACATAGATTACTTAAGTCTTGACAGAGTATTGAGGGTGTTGATATTTCTATGTATCGACAATGATTTTTGTGTGTCGACACAAAAATCTACTAGTACATGGTCTCGACATAGTGTGTCGACACAATTTGCTTATAGTGTCGACACATTTGGCGTATGTCGACACAAACTTTCTAAATTAGCCAAATTTCTTGAAAAATTTTGTGCTGACCTAACATCTCATTTTAGGTTCAACATACCTAATTCAATTTTAAAATAATTGAATTTACTTTCATCCAGAGATTTTGTAAATATATCAACAATTTGATTGTTAGTGTTGACAAATTCTAGGCTTATGTCTTCTTTTTCAACATGTTCTCTGATGAACTGAAACTTGATTTCTATATGCTTAGTTCTGTTATGTGAAACAAGATTTATAGCAATAGATATAGCATTAGTAGAATCACAATATAATGGAATTCTACTTACATTGATGTCATAGTCTTCAAGTTGATGTTGTATCCATAACAACTGAGTACAGCAACTGCCTGCAGCTATATACTCTGATTCAGCAGTGTAAATAACTACACTTATTTGCTTTTTTGCTTCTCCATGACACCAACCTTCCACCTAGGAACTGACATGTTCTTGTGGTGCTTTTCCTATCTTCATTGCAGCCTGAAAAGTCTGCATCTGAAAAAACTATTAGCAAGAAATCTCTATTCTTAGGGTACCAAAGACCTAGATTAGGTGTGCCCTTAAGATATCTTAAGATTCTCTTAACAGCAGAATAATGTGATTCCTTTGGGAAAGCTTGGTACCTTACACAGACACATGTGACATACATGATGTCAGGTCTACTAGCAGTCAAATAAAGTAAGGAGCCAATTATCCCTCTATACAAAGACTCATCAACAGGTTTTGATGCCTCATCTTTGCCTATAGGCATACTTGTCTCCATTGGAGTTTTCATGGTGGAGGCTGACTCCATGCCATATTTCTTAATTAACTCCTTTGTGAACTTAGACTGAGAAATGTACAATCCATCATCAGTCTGTCTAACTTGGAGTCCTAAGAAGAATTTCAGCTCACCCATGCTGCTAATCTAAAACTTCCCTTGCATAAGTTTGGAAAACTTACTACAAAGGTTGTTTTCAATAGAACCAAAGATAATGTCAATAACATATATCTAGACTAGGATGATCTTACCTTTTGATTCCCTAAAGAATAAAGTCTTGTCAATTTTCCCTCTTGAGAATTTATTCTCAATAAGGAAAACAGATAGTGTTTCATACGAAGCCCTAGGGGCTTGTTTCAATCCATATAGAGCTTTCTTAAGCCTATATACATAGTTGAGATAAAGAGGATCTACAAAACCTGAAGGTTGTTCAACATAAACTTCCTCTTTTAAGTCACCATTCAAAAATGCTGTCTTTACAACCATTTGAAATACTTTGAACCCTTGATAAGCTGCATAAGCCAAGAACAGTCTTATTGCTTCCAACCTTGCCATTGGGGCAAATGTTTGATCAAAGTCAATCCCTTCTTCATGTCTACAGCCCTTTGCTGCCAGTCTGGCTTTGTTCTTGATTATAGTGCCATTTTCAACTAACTTATTCCTGTAGATCCACTTAGTTCCTATGAAATTGTGGTTCTTTGGTTTAGGAACCAACTCCCAGATTTTACATATTCTAAATTGATTCAACTCTTCCTGCATGGCATCAATCCAATTTGTGTCTTGTATAGCCTCTTCAAACTCGTAAGTTCCATCTGGGACAGGAAGCTTGAACAAAGAACTGTGTTCATGCTCTTGCTTCTGGTTAAAACTCCATGTCTTGCATCACCAATGATTTGGTGTGCTGGATGATCCTTCAAATGTCTTCTTGCGGGAGGAAATCTGTCCATCTCTTGGCATTCTTCATTGTCTTCATCTAGATGTACTTCATTTTCTTCATCTTTATCCAGTGAGACTTGTACTCCCCCTGGACAGCATCCATCATTTTCTTCATCATGTCTTGCAGGTTGGTCTTCACTAATTGTTAGCTTTACCATCTTTTCCTTCAAAACTGTAGGACTAACAGAAGTGCTAGACAGCTCATAAATAATTAGCTTAGACACATCAAAGACTACATGGACAGATTCTTATACAACTTATGTAGTCAAGTTGTATATCCTGTAAGCTCTACTGTTATTGCTGTACCCAACAAATATCTCTTCTAGGGATTTGGCATCAAACTTAGTTTCATAGTGCTTTCCATTATTTAGAACATAACACTTGCTACCAAAGATTCTAAAGTAGGATATGTTTGGTTTTCTGCCTTCATAATCTCATAGGGTGTCTTGTCGTTTCTTTTATTGATGGATGCTCTATTGAGAACATGACATGCAATATTTACTGTCTCAGCCCAGAAATATTCTGGGAGAGAAGTGTCACTTAGTAGTGTTCTACTTGCCTCAATAAGAGTCCTATTCTTTATTTCAGCAACCCTATTTTGCTGGGGACTTCTAGGTGAGGAGAACTTATGATGAATCCCAAGTTCTTCACATAACTTTGTCATGCATTCAGACTGAAATTCAGTCCTATGGTCACTTTTGATTTTGACCACTGAATGGTTAAGTTCATTCTGAATTTGCCTAAATAAATTCTGGAAGACAGTTGGAGTTTCAGATTTCTGCCTCAAGAAGAAAACCCATGTAAATCTAGAATAGTCATCCACAATTACAAATGTGTAAGATTTCCTACCTAGACTATGAAATGACATAGGACCAAATAAATCCATATGCAAGAGGTAAAGACATCTCACAGAGTCTTTGGTATCATGTCCATGGAAAGAGGTACTGGTCTGTTTGCCCTTTTGGCAAGCTGAACATACACCCTCTTTAATGCATTTGACCTGAGGACCATTCCTCACTAACTCCATACTAAAGACTTAGCCTATTGACTTGTAGTTCAGGTAAGCTAGCCTCTTGTACCATTGGACACAATGAGATGCTTTCTCATCTGTAACTAAACAAATAGGAGAGATCTTTTTCTAATAATCAAAGTTAAGACAGTAGACATTTCCTTTCCTAGTTCTTGTTAGAATGATCTCTTGATCACTTGACCTTCTTATTTGACACACACTATTGAGGAAAGAAGTGTCATAAATAAGATCACTTAGTTGGCTTATGCTAATTAGGTTATGTTTTTGACCTTTGACATAAGCCACTTGGGTGATAGTAATAGATTTATTGGAAATGTTACCAAACCCTTTGATGACTCTCTTTTCTGATCCACCAAAGATCACTTTAGGTCCATTTTCTATGGGAGAGTAATCCTTCAGCATCCTTCTTGTTCCAGTCATGTGCCTGGAACATCCACTATCCAAGTACCATATAGGGGTATGGCCACTTGGACTCACCTACATCAAATAAAATTACCTAACCTTTGAACCCTAATTATTATTGGGTCCTAGGTCTAGGTCAGCTTGATATTTGACATACTTACCTGCAGCTTTTCTGACAGGTAAGCTGGCCTTTTTAAGAATACTAGTATTGTACCAACAATCAATGACATAATGGCCCATCTTGTCATAACACCAGCACTCAAATCCGTTGTACCTTCTCTTAAGTCCAGACTTAACAATATTGCCGCCAGCAGTCCTTTTAAGTGCAGGTGCTGGAGCAACAAATACTAAGGATTATTTAATAACCTGGTGTGTTTGCTAATGGGCAGCACTATTAACATTTGCTCCCTTGTCATTCAGATTATCATACTTATAGTGACCATGAGTGATGCCATAATCATACCTGTTAGTAGGATGCATCACTTTTCTGAAAGAAATAGGGGTTTGAAGGCTAGTGGCTGAACTGGGGCTTTCCCTTTTCTTTTGGAATTAGCTTCCCTAGTTCTTTCCTTGAATCCTAATCCTGTCTTACCCTTTTTGGAGATAAAGTTGTCTATTTAGGGTAAGACTGACTTTGGCTTTGAGAATTTAACCACAAGATCCTTCTCTCTTTGAAGTCTGACTTCCAGACTCTTGATGTGATCATTTTTGAAGGTAATTGTACCCATCTGAATAACAGTTATGTTTTTTTAGTTTGGCAACTTCATTCAGCTTCAAATCCAGCACTTTTGTTGAATCTGATGCAACCAATTTAAGAGATTCAATTTACTCAGCCTTCTTTTTGACAAGGATTATGCTTCTATTAAGAGCTTGCAATAGATCATCATACTCATCAATTAGTTGATGGATATTCCCTTCAGATTAAGAACCATCCTCATCTCTTGATGTTGATGCTTCTGATTCTGATCCAGTATAATAATCAGAGACTAATGGTGGATTGTATACCTTACTGGCACTAGGCTGATCCTGGCACTGAACTTCCTCAGTCAAAGCCATCAGCCCTTTACAATAATGATCTTAACTCCCATTTATAGAATCCGACATTTGCAGGAATTCAGTTTCTACAGAATCCTCTTCTATAGTGAACAATCCAATATAGGTTTCTGCTTCATCCTCTTCTCCAGATTCTGATGATGAAGAGTCAGTCCAACTCTTCTACTTCTAAGCAACAAGAGATCTCTCCTTCTTGCCCTTATTTTGATGCTTCTTCTTGTCCTTAGATTCCTTTCTTTTATCAGGACAATCAGCTATGACATGTCCTGGCCGGTTGTAACAATAGCAAATAATTTTAGAAGAAGTTTGTTTACTAGGATTAGAGCCATACTTTTCATCCTTAGGAGTTTTCTTCTTCTTGTAATAGTCATCCTTGGAGAGAGATGAAGATGGCTTTGTTCTCCATTTCTTCTTCTTCATGAACCTTTGAAACTACCTTGTAAAGGCAGCAAAGTCTTCATCAGAGTTGTGGTTGTCTGAAGTGTTGATGTCAGGATTTTTTGATTCAACTTCACCAATTCTCTTGGGTGGAGAAGAAGACTTTCTCCTACCCTTTCTTGTGGCTTCAGCCTTGAAGGCTACTGACTTTTCTTTGTATTCAGACCTATTGCGTTTCTCCTCCTCCTTTCTGGCAGTGAGTTGCATCTCATAAGATAATAATTTTTCCAAATAAGGTTGGTGGAGGTGTATTAGCAAGCTTGGCCACCTCTCTGATGACAAATATTTTTGTATCCCAGTCCATAGTTAGTGACCTGAGAAACTTGTAATTCAGTTCATATGTGCTAAAGACTCTTCCATAGGTCATTAACTCATTTACAATTCTTAAGAATTTCTTGTAACATTCAGCTATGCTATCTGTCTTGGCTTGTCTAAAGCTCTTATATTCTTGATTTAGCATGGACTTTCTATCCTCTCTTACTTCTTCAGTTCCCTCCATGTAGACAATTAAAGTGTCCCACATCTCCTTGGATGTTTTGCAATGTACCAGATTCTGGAATGTAGAATCATCTATGACACTCACGATTATGTTTTGTGCTCTCTTATCTAAGGTTGCTAGGATGATCTCTTCCTTAGTCATTTCAGAATAGCTCTTTGGAGTTTTGAGATTTGCATCAAGAACTGATATGTTCATAGGAATGAAAGGTCCTTCTAAAACTATGATGTAGATTCTTGTATCAGATGCTTCCATGAATAATCTGATCCTCTCTTTCCATATGCCAAAGTTTTCTTTCCTATATATAAGAAGTTTCATGGATCCAAGTTCCTTCTGATTTTCACTTGAACCCATTCTGGCAAAAAGTTAATTGCCTTGGAAATCTACACAGACTGTTAGGTCTATATTTGAGTGAACCTCCCTCTGATACCACTTGTAAGATTTGGTTTATAGAGCCTAAACACCTAGAGGGTGGGGGTGAATATGTTCAAATACTTTTTAACAACTTAGGCAATTAAAAATGTTAAACACAACACAACTATCACAGCACAAAGAATAACAATCACAGAAAATTCACAGCACAGCGCACAATGGTTTATAGTGGTTCCCCAATTTGTGGGTACATCCACTCTCCCCCTCCTCCTATCCAGTAGAAAACTGGATTCAGCCAAACTTCCTTCCACTATCTCAGATCCTCAGATCTTACAACTCAGAACCCAACAAGTTCCTACAGCTCAGACTTCTTCTAGTCCTACAACTCAGATTCTTCCTAAGAATCCTAACTCAGGAAACATCCCTACCTCAGCCTTAACCACCAGGCCTACAACTCAGATCACCAATATCCTACCTCAGGCAACAGCCCTACCTCATCCTTTATCACCAGGCCTACAACTCAGATCACCAAGATCCTACGTCAAGCACTTAGCCCTACCTCAGCCTTTATAAATTAAGGCTAACAACTCAGATCTATAAAAGATCTTACAAGGAAATTAATTGTTTAAAACAAAAAAATCTTCACCCAGATAGAAAGAGAATGAGGTGAAGACTTTTTTGATAAGTTCTCGATAGAACTGACTTCTTAAGATCCAACCTGTCTTAGCTTCTTCAAAGCTTCTTGAATCTAAACAAAGTAAGGTTGAACTTCAAATGAAGTTGGAGATGATCTTCAATCCAGCTTCCTTCTTGTATTCAGAATTAGATCTGAACTCCTCTTGTAGACTTGTTAAGGATATGCCTTCTTCTTCTGTGTTTGTCTCTTAGTTCGCCGTTCACTCTTCACTATCTTTTCTCACTCTTCTCTGGTTGTGATAGAATAGGTCTTTATATAGAACCCATCCCAGGTTACCGGTAGATCCGGTACATAACGTACTTCTGATAGCTCTGACAGATGTGATAGCTTTGTTTCTTATGATAGCTATCAGGTCTTCAGTCTTGATACCTGACCCCTCCTTGAACTTCTGTCACAGCAGAGATTTGTCTGGATAATACTTCAAATGTGTCAACACAAATAGAACATTTGTCGACACAGCTCCTAATATGTTGACATAGTCATTCTTTAACTTCTCGACAAAGCTTCTGTTGGATGTGTCGACACAAGTCCTGTGTGTCGACACAACTGCTTCTAGTCTCTACATAGCTTATG
Organism: Platanthera zijinensis; assembly: GCA_039513925.1. Classification (NCBI taxonomy): domain Eukaryota; kingdom Viridiplantae; phylum Streptophyta; class Magnoliopsida; order Asparagales; family Orchidaceae; genus Platanthera; species Platanthera zijinensis. Next base: position 59,565,432 of record CM077097.1, on the reverse strand, counting down.
TTGACATATTTCTTGAGTGTGTGTCGACACAAGTCCTGTGTTTCGACACAACTACTTCTAGTCTCGACACAACTTCTATTGACATATTTCTTGAGTGTGTGTCGACACAAGTCCTGTGTGTCGACATAACTATTTCTAGTCTCGACATAGCTTCTGTTGACAGATTTCTTGAGTTTGTGTCGACACAATCTGGCTTCTGGTGTCGACACATTTCCCTCACAAATGTCGACACTTGTACTTAGAATATTTTCTTGCATTTTTTTATCCTGCACATTGAAACTCAACATCCCATCAAATACACTTTGATGTATATCATTGAGTTAAGTGAGGCTTCTCCAAATCTGGTACATAGTTTCTTGTGTACCCAACAGTACGAGTTGGGACGAGCTCATTATTCTCATACGCCACTACTGTTAGACTGCTCTTTTTGAGCACGACATGAACGAGACTAACCCACGCACTATCTGAAAATGGATAAATAATTCCCACATCTAATAATTTAATTATCTCAGCTTTAACGACATCTTTCATGTGTGGGTTAATACATCACTGCGGCTGAATTTTTTTACGACAATTATCGTTAAGGAAAATCTTGTGGGTGTAAAAAGAAGGGTCAATCCATTTTTAATCAGAAATTTGCCACACAATTGCGTGGCGATGTTTAAGCAAAACTTTCAATAAATCGGAAGTCTCCAAATCGCTCAAATGCGAAGAAATAATAACGGGGAGGGTATTACCTTTTCCCCAAAAACGCGTATAAATAATAACGGGGAGGGTATTACCTTTTCCCCAAAAACGCGTATTTGAGAGATTCGGGTAATGGTTTAGGATGGGCGGTTCTTTTAGCGAGGTTTTAATTATAATGTCTTTCAAACTAATTGGTTTGAAAGGCAAATCCGTTGATTTATCCTCTTCACAATTAAAATTTTCGAGCACAAAAATATCGTCGTTAAGAAAAATTGACTCGAAAACGGGAGAAGAACGATCCCGAAAAAAGGTATCTAAATAATATCAGAAATCTTTGCTCGATGATGAGTTGCCCATCGAGGGAATAATAGGGAAAATAACCTCGTCATCCCCTACCCTAAGGAGGAGACGACCATTACTCATATCTATTAGTCCTCGGGAGGTGGCGAGAAAAGGGAGACCGAGTATTATTGGTACCTCGGCGTCCTCCTCGATGTCTAAGATGACGAAGTCTACCGGAAAGATAAACTTGTCTACTCGGACAAAGAAGTCCTCCACTACCCCGATGGGTAACTTAATCGAGCGATCTGCTAATTGGATGCACATACTCGTAGGGGCCGGAGTGTCTAAACCTAATTTTTTAAATAGCGAGAGCGACATAAGATTAATGCTAGTGCATAAATCTGCTAAGGCGTATTTTACTAATATATTGCCAAAAAGGCACGGGATGAAAAACCGTCCCGCGTCATTTTTTTTTATGAGCAATATATTAGTAAGAGCCGACGAGCACTCAACGTTGAGGGATATATGCGAAATATCCTCTAATTTACATTTATTGGAAAGTAGTTCTTTTAAATATTTCGCATTCCTTTGCATCTACGATATTTTCTCGCAGAAGGGAACATTAATGTGAATTTGTTTTAATAGTAAAATATTTTTTTTTTATTGCGCGTCCTTACGCTAACTTTCTAACTTATGCGGATACGACATGACCATATTTAAAATAATTTTTTCGTTTAAAATTGGTAAAGGTAACGTAAGGGAAGAAGAGGGAAGAGTGGTCAGAGTAGAGATGTATACCTGTCGATCGATCCGTTTTGGATCGACCACCTCCTTACCACTATGGAGGGTTATATCATTGATGTTCTCCCAAGGGTTGGGCTTCGAATTTCCTGGCAGCGCCCCAAGCGCGCGTTACGTCATTAGTTGCGCCAACTGTCAAACCTGTAGTTCAAAATTTTTTAGCAATCCGGTGATGTTCCAGATATTTTACTCGTTGGACGTGACGTATTTATGAAAATTATCCTCCACCAGAGAAGGTTTAGGAGGAGGGGGCGGAAAAGAATTAGGCGGGCGTTGGGCGTTGTTCGGGTTGCTCCATGAGAAATTAAGGGTTGTTCCTCCAACCCAAATTATATTTATTACAAAAAGTGTTGTTATTGGGGTTGAAGGAGGGATGACCCATATTTTCCACGTAGTCCATGAACTCTTTGGACATGCAGACGTTAGGGGGAATAAAATAAGGCGAAGTGGAGGAGGCAGCAGACATCTCCGCCACCTGCTTCGTTAACCTTTCAACTTGAAGGGTTTAGAGAGCAGTGACATCCACTTCAAAAACTCCGACCGTCGGCTTTGGGCGTGCCTGCGGGACGTTCCACTTGTAGGCGTTCATCGCCATTTCTTCGAATAAAGCCTGGGCGGCCTCGGGGGTCTTGCTGTTTAATGTACCCCCGGCAGCAGCGTCAATCATTTGACGTTTCTGAAAATTCAGGCCGTTATAAAAAATTATACCTACAACCACGTTGGCAGCGCGTGGTGTGGGCACCTGCGGAGAAATTCCTTAAACCGCTCCCAAGTCTCATATAAAGACTCAGGATCGTTCTGAACAAACGACGAAATGTCCGTCTGCAACTTTGCAGTTTTTGCGGGCGAAAAATTCTTCGTCAGGAAGCGCTCTGCCAACTCAGCCCAGGTGGTGATACATCCTCGCGGGAGGGAAACTAAGCATGCCTTAGCTTTGGATTTATGGGAGAAAGGAAATAAGCGCAAGAGAATGGTATCATCAGTGACGTCATTAATCTTAAAGGTGTTGCATATTTCTAAAAAGTCCGATAAGTGAAAATTCGGGTCCTCATCCGGCAGTCCATTGAACTGCACAGAATTTTGGATCATTTATATGACACTCGATTTTATTTTAAAATTATTATTCGCCACCGTAGGGCGAACAATACTCGACCCGGTATCATCCAAATTGGACCGGGCATAATAAGACATTGTACGCCCGACATTATTTTGGTTGGGGTCAGCCATAGAAATAACTACGGGCTCTCCGACGGATTCTTTGGGATCTGAAGTAAGATATTGACGTTAAGATCGAATGCGCCCATGGGTGTGGTCGATTTCAGGATCGAAATCCAAATTATCAGACTCTGAAGGTTGTCCACGGGTCATACACCCTAAAATAAAATATATTAATACTAAAAAATTATTTGTGTGGATTTTTTAAGATTTTTTTTAGTTTTTAGTTTTTTTTGGTTTTTAGGGAAATAGGAAAAAGTAATAGACTCCGAAATTCGAAATAACAACAGAAAAGATTCCTCGGCAACGGCGCCAAAAACTTGATGGTTTTGAAGCTGACCCTTTTTTAGGTGTTTGGTTAGATTGGTCGAATTTTGCGAAATACTAAAAAACGAAGTTTTTAACGAAAGGAGGCAAGTGCACCTATCGCATGTAGTACCAGATATTCGGGGGAATATCAAGGTCGTGTTGTTCTCGAGGTCATATTGATTATTCCTACTCCTCCCGAAGGGACTATTATTTGCCGAAAATAAGGTGAGATTTTTGTTAACTAAAGCGGAAAAATAGAGTTGTAAAAACGAGTTAGAAAATTCGATGAAGGGTTAACGCTCGGCAACGAATTAGATTAAAACTAATGCAACTCTAAATAATTATAGAACTTAATTTTCAAATTAATAGAAGGCACTTTGTCCATGGAGGTTCCATGAATATGAGCTCACCTATCTCTAGGAATATCGCTCATCTGAACATTAAGACTATTCGACCGGGCTCTCGTCCTATGAAGGATTCCTCTTAATGTACGCTTTACGCTAAGAACCCCGCTATTGGGTGGGGAACCCAATCCGTTAGAATTGCGCTTATCCTCTCTTGAGGGTATGCATGCAACTCTTTTTACCCATTGGTGATCGGTCCTTATGCACGTCCTCTCGGCTTGCTAGCGTACAGATAACGGAAATAGGGCCCACATGTCGATATGTTGTCCTACGCGTCGTATACCCGGGGCAAACCTTAAGTCCTTAAATTAAAATGAGAAAAATAATATTAATTATTTCGAGTGATTTTATATGTCCCAATACTCTTCGATGTCGAGGGCTAAGAACGTTTAGTAATTCATCGGAATGAGGACGACTTATGATTTTAAAGAGGCATGAGTTCGGAACTAAACGCTAAAGGTTATAAAAAGAGGACATAAAAAACAACACGTTAGAAAATATGTTAAACTAACTAAAAAAAGAACTCACCCGCTTTTCAAAATCATAAAATAAAAAGCTAAGTTACACAAAAGAGAAATTATAAGTCCTACTCAAACGAGTAGGCGGGAAATGACAAGTGAGTCCTACTCGAATGAGTAGGCGGGAAATAGATGCAAGTACAAGTCCTACTCAAACTACTAGGCGGGAAATTAAAGCGAGTCCTACTCGAATGAGTAGGCGAGAAAACGATGCACACGCACACACACACACACACTACATAATTGAAAGAAAGCAATAAAGATTATCCCCTACAAAAATACACTCTATATAATTTAAAGAAAGCAATAAAATTTAACTCATACACGCACACACTCTACATAAAAATTGAAAGATCGAAGTAAAAAACTAATCTCATACACTCACAAAAAAAAAGTGATCAAAAAATTAAAATAATAACATTTTCATTCTTATAGTTTTATAAAAATGCTTAAAAAGTTGAAATAAATTTGAAAAGAACAAAAAGTTTTACAAAATCAAAAATAACTAATTTAAAGAAAAGTTAAAACCACTTTGAAAATGTTTTTATAAAACCATAAAGATGAATACAAAGAGCAAAAATTAAACCTAAACGTACCTAAGGGACAAGATGACAAAAGCTACCATAACATGATAACAACTAAGAATTATTACAAAACCTAAAACTACACTAAGCAAAATAAAACTATGAAAACATAAAGGAACATTTTTACTCTCATACACACACACACACAAATTAAAAATAGAGACCACTAAGATAAACAAAGGATGAAAAGAGAACAAGTGGGGAACTCAAATGAACTTCATAACAAGGTAGAGAGACAAAAATCTAAACAATTTATTAATTCAAAAACAAGATTACAAAAAGCTAAAACAAACACTAAAAGAGAGGGGGAGAAAGTCTCCTTAAATAGTATGAAAATACACCAAGGCAGCCCACTAACACAAAATTGGCTCAAAAAAGGTGAACCCTTGGACATTACATAAAAGTTGTATTTATAAGAAAAAAAATGAGTTGACACGCCCTCTGCTCAAGGGCATGATAGGGGGGCGTGTTAGGCTGGCGTGTTGGAGAAGGCGAAATTTTGTTGACTGGTCGATTTATGGAATCTTTTGGAATGGGACACGTGTTGGTCATGAGCGTGAAATCATCTGTCACGGGCGTGACAAGGGGGTGTGTCGGGACACCTTGCAGTTTGATGACGACAATAATGGATCTTGGACAGGATTGACTTTTCGTTGACTGACACAGGCGTGTCAGATTTGTCACGGGCGTGACATGGTCTTTTCATTGCTAGAAGCTGATTCTCACTGGAATTAAAGAAACACGCCCAGGTCACGGGCATGAATGAATTGACACGGGTGTGTTAGGGGGAGTGTACTTTGAAATTTTTGTTTTTCTGTAGAACTTGCTGGAAAATAAAATAAAGTTAATTTAGAAGAGGAAATGCAAAAAAGGAACATTTTATTGAATAAAAGATAATCAAAATTGACAAAAATGAACTAAAATGTCCTAAACAAAGTACTGAAAAATACGTATATTTACAACTCATCATCCGGCAGGCGAGTTAGAGGGCGGCTTGATGGGTGAGGCGGCATCTCCCACCCCGCTCATGGACGAGATCAACGAGAATCTCTAGGCCATCCAGAAGAACCTGGGGCTGATGCGCATGCCTCACAGCTCGCGCCGACCTGCTGGGGAAGGTCGTGAGCCGGGTAGGTAGAAATGGCTCTCTTATAGATCCTACCAGCACTCGTGTAAGACCCCCCTCCTGGAACACAAAACACGACACGAAGGGAGTTTTATGCCTAGAATAACCTCCTCGCGGTAGCTCCAACAAATGAGTTGCCCACAACACGCCTATCCTGCCGGCTACATCTAATATCATTCATGACAACCCAACATAAAGAGAAACAAAAGTCATAATTCACATTAATATATATAGTCCACTAGAAAGTACGATAAATAAAGAGACACATCAGGTCTCTATACTATCAGAGTACATCATTAATATCTTGCCCAACGGTTACAACTAAATCTCTCAAAAGAAACTCACGTCAGTAACGAACGGTAACGATGACATCATCACTTCAGGACTGTCTCCCTGGCCTGGCTGTTCTCCAACAAAACCTGTTGCTCTGTCTGGGGTTCCCTCTTATAATGGAAGGATTAACAACCGTTAGTAGAAAAAACTAAGTGGCTATCACATCCGCTCCCCGGTGACTCTTAGGCATCGAGCGGGAGGAAGAGATGGTACAATAAATAAGTATATATATAAGTATTATATCAAGAAGGTGGAGTATGTAAGGTATAAACACAGAAGCATCAATATAATCTAGCAGTTCTATCATCAACCAGCAAGAAGTAACTCAACTTATATGAATGCCCATACAGACATATAAGTTAAGGATCGACTTAACAATAAAGTAACTCATCGTATAAGAGTGCCATACAAAACTTATACGATAAGAATCTAATGCGGTGCAATGAAATGTTATAATACAATATGATGACTCCCATGCTAACACCATGCAAGTTGCTATGTCGACACAGACTTGAAGTTACCACTTTTCGAGCAGGTAGCTATCCTCTCAGGCATCACCAATCATGGACAGACGGTGATAGTGGTTCGGGCTTTCCCACTACTAGGCAGTATCCACACTGTTGGAACCCCTATTTTGATTTGGGCTAGGTTCACCTCTTAGGATGTTTGACCCACACTTTATAGCTAGGGTCAACCCAGTCAGTCATATTAGAATAAGCTTTCAGAAGACTTCTGAAGATTCAAGACTTAGAGAAAATCAGAGTTCAGAACATTAGTTCGAAATTCTTCAAACTCTGCTCGACGATCATCGATCTCAGATTGACGACCTCAGAGTTCCTTCTCTGAGTTGAGCTTGACGATATTCGAGCTCAGGTCGATGAACTCTGCCTGAAGACAAATTCTTTGGTCGACGAACTTGGAGCTCAGAATTAACAAGATATTGCCAGACTGATTTTTACTGAGCTCAGGTCGAAGAACATGATTTCTTAGATCGACGATCTTGGATCTCAGGTCGATGAAATCTGTTCTCAGGTCGACAAAATCTGTTCAGAGTCAGAATGACAAGGTTTTTTATATCTGTCGCTCTCTTCATTATATTCTAAGTCAATAATTCTCTGAGTAATTAATGCATGCATTCCCTAAAAATATAGTCATTCAAGGTTGCATTAATTATGGATTTCATCAGAGTAATTATTTGACTTATTCAGGGGACAGTTTGGGAAATACAGTAAAGGCAAAATGTTCAAGTCATTTAACTCCCAAGGATTTCAACAATTAATGCAGAATGTTATTCAAATTTCAAAGGCTGAAATTGGTAGGGAATGTATAAGTCATTTTCTTTCAGAAGGAAACAGAACTGACCAATCTCTCTAATAATTCTCATCATTCTCATTCTCTCAGTTTCACACAGAACAGTCAGATACATTCTCATGCTTACAGGAAAATGAAGAAGAACACTCATATAACATTCTTAGTCTTCTTCAGTTTCTTCTTCAGGAATCCTCAAGAGAAAAGAATCACACATCTATCTATAGTTCCTGAAGATCCTAAAAGCAAAGTTCAAGGCCTACACCCAATGCAAATATTCCAGTCATCCTGAACCTTTATTCATCTCATGGGGAGCTTTGACAACAGAAAATCCACTAAGTCTTCTCATTGCTTTGAGAAAGAGAAGACAACATAACTTTTCCAAACCTCTTGTATAGGGTTATTACTCCCTTCAAAAGTGAATCCTTTGGTGGCAGGGTACATGATCAAAAACCCGTTCTTTGTTTTTGGGCACCTGATCAAAAGCCTAAAGGGTTTCTAGATCTACCTGAATAAGATCTTGTGGTGGCAGGACACCTGAGAAAAAACTTGTAGTGGATTCCTACCAGGGTGGTAAAAGAGTGGAGTACCCAGATTTTGGAACCACTATAAAATTCTTTTGTGTTGTTGTCTTGTTGTCTCTATTTCTTTATTCTGCTATGCTGTGATTAGTTTACTTGTTTTTTTTCTCTCATACTTATAAGTAATACTTATTTTAATTTCGCTATAAAATCAATCAAAAGTTTTTAATACTCTATTCACCCCCCCCCCCTCTAGAGTCACTTTGATCTATCCCCCCACTTTCAAACACTACCCATCCTAGGCCTTCGTATGCCTCCATGCTAAGAACACAACAACAGATCTCGCATGTGTACTACGAGTCAGCAGGAGTCTCGGGTAGGTGTGCACCGAGAACCAAGCCGTGACTTGGCCTATGACATGACCAGGAAGGAGCCTCAGAAAAAGCACGAGGACCAAGCCCAATCGTCCACCTGGCACGGAAGGAGCCTCGAGAATGAACACCGAGGAGCCCAACCGCCCAAATTCTATCCATCAACCGCCGTCGGTGTGACGACTGGCGAGCCCGTAGACCTGCCACACTATCCTTAACCCAGGATTACGACACCGCGTGTCGACTCATACCGCATGCAGTTCCACATCATTGTGGCACTGAAGGAGCCTTAGAATAAACACAAGGACCAAACCCAACCGCCCACCTGACACAGTAGGAGCCTCAGGAATGAGCATCGATGACCAAGCCCAACCGTCCATTTCAATTTCCATACCGCAATCTCCATCTCGAGTCCCTTATTACAATGTTATTCTAGTGCGGCAAACATTCACGCACATCCAAGGACTCCATACCGAGTCTATCTCATTATTCGCATCCGTACTCGAGGGTTCATTGTAATTTTAGGTGACAAGCCACCTTATCCAACATAACATGGTACACCGCTACCCGTAGGGAGACACGAATCTAGGCAGTGGACCACAATACACATTCCATTAATTATATACATCCCACAATCACGTATTGACCTTATTCAATTCTCTTCCACATGAAATCAATCGTATGGCTCGTATCAAGCGCATCCTTACAGGTTCTTATAACTAGTTTGTTCATACAATCCAACCCATCAACTTACTAGTTCATTTAAGGATCCATCAATAAATCGATCCACCATTTATTCGTTTAAATCCTAAACAATTTACTATTGAACTCCTCCACTCGTCTCACTGTTTGGCTACAAACCCTCTACCATAACCGAACCCGGATCTACACTAACCTGAGTACTACGAGTGCAAGAAGCTTGATGGACAACAACTTCGAATAGGGATTCCCGAGGCTTCAAGAATTTGGTGGGGACGTGTAACCATTCATTAGAAAGGTCTTTTGTTGGCATAACATTTATGTTCATCCCGAGATCACAATCCGGATTCTTCATGCCCGAAAACGGCTCTGAAGTTCACTGCGCGCAGAAAATAGATTTTCGCGTTCATCTTAAAGCATGACGAACGACATCGATTCGTCTTCCATATCAAACCATTTACTCAACAACAAAACCAGAAGTTTCTCCGCCCTTATTCACCCTCATGTGGCCATTTCTCTTCACGAACCAAGTCCATCACCATCAATCGAAGAGAGGAGAGGTTGAAGCTATATAGAGCACAAGCCCTAGCCGGCCTCCTCCTAGGAGATCTTCCCTCACAAGTCCAACTCTATTGAGTCGACATCTCTCCTAGAAATAACTAAGGATCTAACACCAAGGGAGGGGGTAGGAAGCTCACCTCATTCCGGGCATTCCCAACCATGGACCTTATTGTCCTTCGTTGCAATATTCTCTCCGTCGTGGGTTGTTCTTCTCGGCAAGGAAGGAAGTCGGCCTCCAAAATTTACGAACTCCGGCAACCTCGCGACCCGCACTTCCGATTCGTCGGCTTCACACACGAAAGGCTTGGCGCGATGAAGTGGCGTGATGGCTAGGGTTTGGTTTACTTCCTATTAATATTATGTCTTAGCTTTTAAATGCACTTGCAACATGTCACCATACCATTGGACCGCCCATGTTTGGCCTTATTTGACAAAACCGGTCCAAGGAAGTCAAACCGCACGTAACCTGAGGCCGATTCAGCCCGTCCGTTCAAGGCAACGGACCCAGTCAGCGCCAGAAAAATGCAAAGGAAAATCCAGTGAGTATCCATCCCGATACTCGCCGATTCGGCGAATATCCTCCCTGATACTCGTTGAATATCATCATTTATACTCTCAGAATTAATCGGATATCGTCACGATATCCGACGAATTTCCCTTAAACCAATTCCTTTATCTTTTAGCGTTGAGTCTGGCGAGTATCAACCACCGATACTCGCCGAATATCTTCATAATCGCCGAATTCTTCGGATATCGTCAGCGATATACTACTTATTTCACTAAACCGATTCCTCAATTTACAGCTTTGAGTCCGACGAGTATCAATCCCGATACTCGCTTAATTTGTCGGATATCCTTGGTGATATCTGATGAATTCCCCTTAGCCGCTTTCCCTCGATTCATTGTGTATCCCTCAACCCAAAAATTCATCACACACACCTAGCACCTTTTTGCCAGTGCACCACTAGTCTGAGTCAAGTCTCTTGACTCAAAACCCGTGTAAGGGGCCTAGCGCAAAACGGGACGTTACAAATTCTATAAACAAAATAAAAGATTTCTTCTCCAAAATCAGGCTAAGGCTATTGATGTAGGCCCGCTCTTTCGAGCATTTTGATGGTCGACGAAACAAATGCGACACTCTCGAATAACTCTCACGTCACACTCAAGCATTTAACGTCACAACGGTTTAATTAATATTATTACTACACTAACAATTACGGAGGGTTCGCAAAGCCCTTAAAGATAATACCAAGGCGATAAGCTAAGGTCCTCTCAAGCAAAAAGAACCCACACGGTTCGATCGAGTGTGTTGTACCAAAAGAGAAACCACCAAAAACAAAAGATTCGGGCAAGGGTGGTTCTCTCCCAACAAAATACAAATGAGGGACACCACACCTCATGAACTTAAACGAAAGAAATAAACACGACAATAACTAAAAGAAATTTAGCCACGAAAAATCAAGCGTTACACAATGCGCGGTATTTGCCAATGCCACATGAATTATCTAAAGAAGAGAAACTCATAAAGGTGGAAATTTTCGTTACCCAACCGGATTTGATGAATCCGATTCACTCGACTAGAATCATTCCTTAATGGCACCACCAAAGATACACCGGAGGGAGAGAAATTCGTCGCCTTCTTCGTGTCACGCTGTATTTGGAAAGTTTCGGCGGAATCTTCTAAATATGGAAACAAATATCTCCAAATAAGGCAGGAGAGAGAAAATGGTGGTGATTTAGAAATATTTAGGGAATGAAATATTTCTATTATGGTAGGCTAAGAGCTTAATTTGGAAAGTGATATTTGGATTTAAGACGGGGATTAGGAAGGGGTCGGGCTTGTTGGTGTTGGTGGTTGGCGGTTAAGATTTTGTGGAGGAGGGAGGGGCTCGGGTTGTTGGAGTTTGGTGGTGGCCGGATTTGTGAGAGAGGAGGTGGCGGCTTGGAGGTTGGAGGAGGGGCCGGGTAGGAAGGTGGTGGATAGGGCTCGGGTTTGCAAGGGAGTAGAGGAGAGGAAGAAGGAGGGAGGCCGAGATAGAGAGGGGGGGAGAGGTGGCCGGTAGACAAAGAGGAAGAAGAAGGAGGAGGGCCGAAAACTTGCCTTGGAGGAGGAGGAGGATTTCAATTCTTGAAATTGGTTTTCTTTTCATTCATTCACTAATGTGAAACAAAGGGGTACATGCCTATATATAGGCTACAACAAACACTCCAACTGGCTACATGCAGCCCAACATGAAAAATGAAATCTAAACTCATGGTTTTTGATGAATATTTTCGCTAAGTCTAAACTTGATGCGGATTCATTCTACAATTTATCATAACTATGTAGATGGGCATAAGCTAGATTGAATCATCTTTCAGGCAAGTGCACCTATCAATCATAGTATAAGAGAATTCTACATCTCGTATCGTATTCCACAGGGTCATTTCAACTATTCGTACTCACTCTCACTCTATTATCATACCTAAACTTAAGGTTGCGTTCTAACATAGATTAATCCTAACTATGACTATTTGGATAAAAATTGTATTGGAGAGTTATAAAAATAGTTTCAAGTCGAAAGTTAAGAGTATTCAATGAACATAATTAATTTGAGTAATCATGAAATAACAAGACTATCAAATTCATTGGATTGTAAGGGGTTAAACTAATTATCAAATTCTCTCTCGAGCAATTTAAAAATCTAAGTTAAGTTAAGTAAATTTTCTCTCGAACAATTTACAATACTCAAATATTTATTGAATGAAATACCCTATCTAATACATGGATTCATGAAACTTTATTTCTAAAATATCATAATTCCATTCATTCGTATTCTAATTTTCCAAGAAACATATCTCTCGATCATGATTTTTGAATTACAAAGAGAAATAACACATGAGTATGAAGATTTATCCCTCATCCAAACAATCCAATTTCTCAATCTAGATATTTGGACTTCATGTAAAAATAAATAAATATTCATAACAAGGATCATTCTCAATGGTTGCAAGCCCATATACGAATAAAATACAATGAAATTGACGAAAACAAAATGATACATGATTGCTAACTTGTTCAAACACATTGTTCATGAAAAATGAAAGATAAATAAAGTTGGATTACCAAGAGAGATACAAGATTAAAAGAGATAAATTAAAGAATAAATGCATACAAATATCTCCTTCAAGCTTTCCTTCTCTTGGATGCTCCACTTTCGTTCTCCAGAAAATCTCCAAGCAAAATAATCCAAAAAGTACAGAATAAAATTTTCTCCAGGTTTTTATAGTCCAATAGCAAACATGGTCGAACACGGGTTCCGACACGGCCGTGTTGCAGGCCGTGTCGGCAGTTCCAGGGCAGTTCCACACGAAAAGACGTGCTAGATCATGGGCCGTGTTGGATCACACGGGTACTGACACGGCCGTGTTATGGAACACGGCCGTGTTGTTCTTCACGTTCTTCAGACACGGGGGCTGGGTCATTGGCCGTGTTGGATCACACGGGTACTGACACGGCCGTGTTATGGAACACGGCCGTGTTGTTCTTCAAACACGGGGGTTGGAAAATTGCTTCAGCTGGGAAGGAACACGGGTAGTCACACGGCCGTGTTCCTACCCGTGTGTGAGCAAATCTTCTCTTGTGTTCAGTCCTGTTGGCCCCGTAAACTCCCCTGTTTGCTCCAAGACTTTTAGTTCCACTGGCTAGTTGTACCTGCATTAGAAAAAATGACATAGTAAGGGAGAAGTTCAATACATAAAATAGTAAAAACTCTAAACTATGTTCTACTATTCATGACAATACCAATTCTCAATTATTTAGTGCAATTACTTGAATAAAGAGGTAGAAATCAGTGGATATGATTACAATTATTACAATAAAAATCTACCATAATTGTAATCATCACACATCCCCAGACTTAAGTGTTTGCTTGTCCCTAAGCAAACTAATTCAAACAATTGGGTTACCAATACATAATTCTTCTTCCGCACACTGATTGTTTTGAATTCGAATAGAGATTTGATGCTGCAATTGTATAGGAAATAGTATAGCAGACTTTTCTAAATATAACTTTTTCTTAAAAATTTCTCCAATACATATCTTAACTACTTTTCACTCTTTCTTAGAATTATAATTATAGTTATCCATAACTATTGTAAGGAGAAACTAACAATCTTGATAACATATGCATTAGTCTTTCAAAAATTAAAAATCTCCCTATTGATAATCATACACTTCCCTTTACACACCCTCTCCACAACACTCATGAGAATTAGTAAAGTTGGATCCTTAGGACTTGTATGGTGGTGTATTGTTTTGGCTTAGGATAGGTGATTATAGGTGGGGTAAGCAAAATAAACTAGATCACAATTGAGCCCTTTGTATGATAAGGACCTTTAACATACATTGATATTTTATGAGCACCCCCAAACTTTGCACGTATTATCATTCCCTTATATTTTCTTCTCTTTTTTTTTTCTTAACCAAAGGTCCATAGTAGGGATCATTCTGAATGAGTGCAAGTGTACACTCACTCAGGCCACATATCACTATGTTTTTGTAGGGATTTCATAGTAGGGATCATTCCGAATGGGTGCAAGTGTACACGCACTCAGGCCACATATCACTATGAAAAATCATTTCATGACGAACTCAATGATAGGTGCTACTAGACGAGAATTGGCCTTGGTGTATTTTAGAGTTGGAATACCACAAAAATATAGGGATAAGTTTCAAATTGGGTGAGCAAAGGTATAATGTTTAAGGTTTTGGGATGAGAAAGGCTCAAGCTATCCAAAAGGAGGCCTAAATCATTTCCACTTTTACTAATTACCATGTGCAAAAGGTTTTGAGGATCGCTAGTAAGTTCTAGACACCAATAGAGAAAATTTTTGTTATTGTTGATCTACTAATACGCAATTATCAAAATTTTACACTCATCAACTCACTTTAGTATAGATAAATAATTTTTTCTAAAATGGAGTGATTATTAGTTAATAATATAAAGGACAATCTTTTTAAACCAAATTATATGGAGAAAAGTAATCTAATGAATTTCTATACGTAGTTACTAATCAACAAATTTGAACACGAATTTGGTTTAATCAGCGTGCGAAAGTGAATTAGATAGTTATATTCCCAATGAGTGAAGTAATGAAAGCTTAAAGAGAAGTAATCAAATTTTTCGAGTGGGTGTATAAGGAAATATAGAGGTTTATGATAAAGAGCAAATAAGTAATTGTAATCATGTATTCCACTGTCAATACTCATTATAAAAATGCCGCATACCCCCAGACTTGAGTTGCAATGTCCTCATTACAAATAAAAATTAAAATAAGGGGACATACATTGCACTAGATAAAGAACCGATGAGCAGGAATATAAAGCATCACGACACGAAACAGGAGCAAAATCTGAAATAAAACATTTTTTTTTTCATATATATGCCGATCATACAAATACAAAATGATACAAATACAAATACAAATATCGATCATACAAATACAAATACCGATCAACAATACTAAAAATATTGCATGACAGAGCCAGATATGCTAAGCCAGATATATCAGAAATACATCGGTGTGTCATCGTGATCAGTCGGATCATCCTGAGGGTGAGATGGACGAGGAGCTGGTCGCGGTGGGCTGGTGATCCCCATGTGCTGCCGGATCTGATAGATGGCGTCCTCAGTCCGCTGCTGCGTCTCCTCGATACGCTGAAGGCGCGGCGAGAGCTGAAGGTCATAAAAACGCTGCAACTCCTGCGCAAATCGAGACTGTCGCTGAGGCTGGGCAGATGATGACTCCCCCTGAGTACGCGTCGAACGGGCCGGCGGAATGAGAGGCTCATCGAGATCTGGATCGACCTCATCATCGTCGTCGTCGTGGATATAAAGGCCACGAGGCGCAATGGTATATATAGTCCCTCCTCGGCCTTGACGAGCAGTAACGAGGCGGATGGCTCGAAGACTGGCCATGGTAATAGGCACAGTTTTCGCTACCACCGCCATCGGGGGAAGAGGTAAAAAGATGCCCATATTCTTGGCTAGACGCGTGATGTAGGGGGCAATACAGATAGACCCGACTCGGGAATTCTCCGCCTGATGAAGAAAAAAATGAGCAAGCATATAGCCCAAATGGATAGGATAGTGGGCTGTCATGCTGTGCAGATAAAGAATGTCTTGTCGACTCACAACACCGGAGCTTTCGCCCCGGCCGCTCAGTGTATGGCTAAGAAGGTGATGAATATAATGCACGGCGGGGGAGACCAATTTGGAGGCTTTAGACCTCTTTGCTTCGTAGGCGCCGGTGTCAAAAGATAAACGTCGCCAAACTCCACCTGCCTGCTCGCGACTGGGGAGTTCAAATTTCAAGTCAGAGTAGGCGGCACTAAGGAGGAATGCTTCGTCGTATACTCCTAAATACCGTGTAAACTGGTAGAGAGAAAGTGTGTAGAATGTGCCCCTACTCGAAAAGAAATATTCCCCTCTGTAGGTCTTCCATCATCGGCCACACAAGATCGAAGGTTTACATAGAAAGTGGATAAAAATTCGAGGGTCAGCTCTCTAAATCCTATCTCTTCTATGGCAAAGAACCCTTGCCACCCCACTACAGAAATCAACTCCCTCACAGTATCCGCTAGATCTATAGATTCGAGGACATCCCAGTCTATGATTCGTATGTCCTGATACTTCTTGGCCTGTAGCCGATTATAGCGGTTTGTGTGGATAGGATCTGTGAAAGCTAGTGGCGGAGCGACGTCGCGTCTCTCGGTCGATAATGCTTGAAGTTCCGGGCGGCGCCGGCGACCACCTTGGCTACGAGAAGATGCCATGATCTGAAAGTAATAATAATAAAAAAAATAAATCTAAAGTGAATTTAGAAGGGAAAGGAAAATAGAAATGATCCAGAGAAGATTGGAAGGAAATAACTTAGGAGTTTTACCGCGTATGTTGAGTGCGAAGAAAGGAGACGATCCCGCGAATTTTGGAGAAGGAAAGTGATTTCCCGGCTGGAATGGAAGCAAGAATGGACGGAGGAGATAGAGGGAGTGATGAGGAGAATGAAAAAAAATCGGCCCCCTATAAAAAGAAGTCGAACACGGGTGCACACACGGCCGTGTGTGTACCCGTGTTGAGGAATCTTTCTGCGCGGGAAACACGGCCTTCAAGGAGACGTGTGGTCAATTCGCGGGAAACTGCCCGTGTCGGTGGGACACGGTCAACAACACGGGTTGGTGGGAAGCCGTGTACTTCTTTGACTTGAAAAAAATTAAATCGTCGTTTTGACACGGGTTTGCACATGGCTGGGTGGACAGCCGTGTATATTACACACGGCCAAGGACACGGGTTGGTGGAAACCCGTGTACCTCTCTGACTGGAAACAATTAAATTCGCCGTATCAACACGGGTGCTCACATGGCTGGGTGTGCAGCCGTGTGTGCTAGACACGGCCATGCACACGGGCGTGTGCATGGCCGTGTACACTTCTTCTTTGGTAATTTCTCCTGATTACGTATTTTATTTATTTTTAATTCAAGTTTCATTAAAATTTTTATTCTCCTATATAGACAAGATACTATACTAGTCTAGACATTCTCTTTATCTAGGTGAAGGCAAGATTCTAGTCGAATAAGTTCTTGGGGGAGTGCACTGTTATAAAGCTTTAACCGGTGCCCATTTACTTTAAAATCTCCCTTTTCAGGGTGAGTTAGTTCGACGGTGCCATAGGGAAAAACTTCTTTAACCTGGAACGGTCCGGACCACTTAGACCTAAGCTTCCCGGGAAATAGACGCAGTCTAGAATTAAAAAGGAGCACTTGATCACCCTTGTTGAATGTTTTAGTTTTCCGAAGGTGACGGTCATGAAATAGTTTGGTTTTCTCCTTATAAATTCTGGAGTTCTCATAAGCCATAGTTCTCCATTCATCTAGTTCATTAAGTTGAAGTTTGCGTTTTTCCCCTATAGAATTTGTATCAAAATTTAGAGAGCGTATTGCCCAATATGACTTGTGCTCCAATTCTATAGGTAAGTGACAAGATTTACCATAGACTAATCTAAAGGGAGTGGTACCTATAGGTGTTTTAAATGCGGTCCTATAGGCCCATAAACAATCGTTTAGTTTCCTAGACCATTGTTTTCTATTCCCCTCTATAGATTTTTCTAGGATGCGCTTAAGTTCTCTATTGGATACTTCAACTTGGCCACTAGTTTGGGGATGATATGGTGTAGCTATCCTATGTGTGACTCCATATTTCTGCAATACCTTATCTAACTGTAGATTACAGAAGTGAGAACCCCTATCGCTAATAAGTGTTCGTGATGTGCCAAATCGCGCAAATAGAGATTTTAGGAATTGGATTACTACTCTACTATCATTAGTAGGTAAAGCTTGCGCCTCAACCCACTTTGATACGTAATCTACAGCAACTAAGATATACTTATTCCCGAATGAAACTGGAAATGGACCCATAAAGTCTATCCCCCACACATCAAATACTTCACATTCAAGGATAAAATTTTGTGGCATTTCATGTAATTTAGAAATATTACCTGATTTTTGACAAGAATCACATGAAAGCACATACCTTTGGGCATCCCTGAATAGAAGGGGCCAATAAAAACCCGAATCAAGAACCTTTTTCGCAGAGCGATTTGCTCCATAGTGACCACCAGTAGGACCTGAATGACACTGCTCCAAAATTATCCACCCTTCCTCGGCGGATACACACCTTCGGATCACGGAATCTGCACATATCCGAAAAAGAAAAGGGTCCTCCCAAAAGTAATATTTCAAGTCGGAGAAAAATTTCTTTTTCTGCTGGTATGAAAAATCTTTTGGGAGGACCTTAGCCACAAGATAGTTTGCATAATCTGCAAACCATGGATAATCATTATTAATTTTCGAAGATAAGGCAAATAACGATTCCTCAGGGAACGTATCAGAAATTTCAGACTCATCTAACGTTGCTCGTAATGGATTTTCTAAACGTGAAAGATGGTCTGCCGCTAAGTTTTCTGCTCCTCGTTTATCCCTAATTTCCAAATCAAATTCTTGCAATAAAAGTACCCAACGGATTAAACGAGGCTTAGTTTCCGCCTTGGCTAGCAAATATTTAAGTGCAGAGTGGTCCGTGTAAACTACCACCTTGGATAATGTTAAATAGGATCTGAATTTATCAAACGCAAAGACTACTGCTAGAAGTTCTTTTTCAGTTGTAGTATAATTCTCTTGTGCATTATTAAGTGTTTTACTAGCATAAAATATAGGATGAAAATGTTTGTTTCGGCGTTGTCCTAAAACAGCTCCTACCGCAAAACTGCTAGCGTCACACATGATTTCAAATGACTGAGTAAAATCAGGCGCTATCATAATAGGAGAATTAACTAATTTGGCTTTTAAGAACTCAAAAGCATGCAGGCACTCTTGATCAAAGATAAACGGTGCATCCTTTTCTAATAGTCTCGTAAGTGGTTTAGCAATTTTTGAAAAGTCTTTAATAAACCGGCGGTAAAACCCGACGTGGCCTAAAAAACTTCTCACTGCCTTAACGGATATGGGTGGTGGTAACTTTTCTATCGTTTCTATCTTCGCTCTATCTACTTGAATTCCCTGATTGGAGATTTTATGACCTAGTACTAACCCTTCTTGCACCATAAAATGGCACTTCTCCCAGCTAAGTACTAAGTTCGTCTCCTCACACCTCTTTAGAACCTTTTCTAAATTATTCAAACATAAATCAAATGCATCTCCAAAGACGGAGAAGTCATCCATAAACACTTCCATGATATCTTCAACATACTCGTTGAAGATAGCTAACATGCATCTTTGGAAAGTGGCGGGGGCATTACAAAGACCGAATGGCATACGCCTATAGGCAAAGGTACCGAATGGGCATGTGAACGTGGTTTTCTCTTGGTCTTCTGGGGCTATTGGGATTTGGAAATACCCAGAAAGTCCATCTAGAAAACAATAATATGAATGTCCTGACAAGCGTTCTAATATTTGGTCAATAAAGGGTAAAGGGAAATGGTCTTTCCTAGTGGCATCGTTTAACTTCCTATAGTCTATACAGACACGCCAACCTGTTACTGTTCGCGTCGGAATTAATTCATTTTTATCGTTTGCTACCACAGTTAAACCACCCTTCTTAGGAACCACTTGGACAGGACTAACCCATGAACTATCGGAAATAGGGTATATCATACCAGCGTCTAATAATTTAACAATTTCAGCCTTAACTACCTCTTTCATATTAGGATTAAGCCTACGTTGCGGTTGAATAGATGACTTATAGTTTTCTTCCAAAAGGATTTTATGAGTGCAAAAGCTAGGATTAATACCCTTTATATCGGAGATTTGCCATGCTATTGCACCTTTACATTTCTTTAACACAGTTATTAATTTAGCTTTTTCAATTTCAGAAAGATTAGAAGAAATAATAACTGGGTAAGAAGAGTTAGTTCCTAAGAATGCATACTCAAGATGATCCGGTAATTTTTTTAATTCAACTACAGGTGGATCCTTAGTATTATTATTATGAACTTCATTATCTCCTTTTGTAAGTAAGTTATATTCAGTATTTCCATTCATCGATACAGAGTTATCTAGAAAAAGTAACTGATCAACAATATCTTTACTAGTTTCGTCTTCTAGAAAACAATTAGTAATGCAAATTTCTAAAGGATCTTTATAATAAAAATTAGAATCAATAGAAGACAATAAGTTGTCAACATCATGAGAAAAATAGCAACAATCATCACTATCTAAAGATTGTTTCATAGTATTGCCAATTTGAAAAGTGACTTCATCCTCCCCTACTCTCAAAACTAATTTACCATCAAAAACATCAATAAGAGCTCTAGAAGTGGCTAGAAATGGGCGACCAAGTATAAGTGGTACTTCGATATTTTCGTCCATATCTAGAATAACAAAATCGGCAGGAAATATAAATTTGTCTACCTTAACCAATACATCCTCCACTATACCTCTTGGGTACTTAACCGACCGATCGGCTAATTGAATACTCATCCTAGTCGGGCTAAGTTCTCCAAGGCCTAGTTTCAAATATAATGTATAAGGCATCAAATTTATACTAGCTCCTAAATCCGCTAAAGCTTTATTAACTTGCAAATCACCGATTAAACATGGTATTGAAAAAGAACCGGGATCCTTAAGCTTTTGTGGTAATTTATTTTGTAAAATAGCAGAGCATTCTTCACTAAGTGTGACTAACGATAATTCTTCTATTTTCTTTTTATTAGAAATTAAATCCTTCAAAAATTTAGCATACTTAGGCATTTGAATAATATCAGAAAAAGGTAAATTAACGTGCAATTGTTTAATCATAGAAATAAATTTACCGTATTGCGCATCCATGCGCTCCTTGTTCATCTTTGCTGGATATGGTATGGCTGGTTGATATTCCATCGGTGTCACGTTCGGTGCTTCTCCACTAGCCTCCTCTTGAGGTGCATCCGGTGCAAGCCTTGGGTCTTGTAACTCCTTCCCGCTCCTCAACTGAATTGCTCGAGCATGTTCCTTTGGGTTTGTCTCAGTATTTCCTGGAAGTGTTCCTTGTTGTCTCTCTGATACCATCCTTGCCAACTGCCCAATCTGATTCTCCAAATTTCGAATAGAACCTTCTTGATTACGGAAGGCAACATCGGTAGTTTGCATGAACTTTGCAAGGACATCTTCCAATGTTGGCTTCCTTGGCTCCAATTGTTGTTGTTGTTCTCCAAACATGGGTGGTTTACCTTGGTTGCCTTGCCCTCCCCAAGAGAAATTGGGGTGGTTCCTCCATCCTTGATTATATGTAAAACTATATGGGTTATTTCCTGGATTGAAAGGTGGTCTGGGATTATTACCCATGTAGTCTACATGTTCTTGCACTTGAGGTTCACCACTAGGGATTCCAATAAGGGAGGGGTCCCATTGTTGAGGAACCATTGGGGGTGGTGCTAAAGAAAGGTTGTCCATCTTTTGATGGAGCTTCTCCACTTGTATTGCTAAGGCTGTAACGGCATCCACTTCATACATTCCGGCGGGCTTGGTAGACTTCGGCCGCATGGTAGTCCATTGGTAGCTATTCAGTGCCATTTCTTCTATCAACTGCTGGGCTGCTTCAGGTGTCTTATTGTTCAAGGTGCCTCCACTGGCCGCATCAATCATCTGTCTGGTGGCTGGATTTAGACCATTATAAAAAGTCTGAATCTGAAGCCAAGAAGGTAAAGCATGATGGGGGCATCTCCTTAATAATTCTTTGAATCGTTCCCAAGTATCGTACAATGATTCAGCCTCCACTTGAACATACGTAGAGATGTCGTTCCTTAACTTTGCGGTCTTTGCCGGTGGAAAATACTTCATCAAAAACTTCTCAACCATCATGTCCCAAGTAGTAATGGATCCTTTAGGTAACGAATTGAGCCACTGCTTTGCCTTATGCCTCAATGAGAATGGGAACAATCTCAATCGAATGGCATCGTTGGAGACACCATTAATCTTGAAAGTATCACATATCTCTAGGAATCCGGCTAAGTGTGTATTGGGATCTTCGTCTTGTAAGCCATCATATTGAACATATTGTTGGACCATTTGTATCACGCTCGGTTTCAGTTCGAAATTATTGGTTGGAATGGGTGGTCGAACAATGCTTGACCCAGTTCCTTGGAGATTGGGTCTAGCAAAGTCATACATGGTTTGCTCATTTTGGTTGGCCATGGTATCTAAATTTTCAGGATGGTGTTCTCCTTGATTCACTGTTTCTTCTTCTCTCAGATCGTCTACAATAACTGTGGTGTTATTACCCACGTCTCTGTGATTGGTGTTGTGAATAATTCGTTCCGGTTCAGAATGAAATGGTTCTAACCCAGAATTTCTTGCCCTGGTCATAGACTAACAGACTACAAAACAGAGATTAAATAATATAATTTTACTTTAAACTAATCTACAAAGATTTATTAGTAAACAATAATGGTAGATTAATAAAGTTAACGCTTTCAAAATATTGAAAAGATCCCCGGCAACGGCGCCAAAAACTTGATGAATATTTTCGCTAAGTCTAAACTTGATGCGGATTCATTCTACAATTTATCATAACTATGTAGATGGGCATAAGCTAGATTGAATCATCTTTCAGGCAAGTGCACCTATCAATCATAGTATAAGAGAATTCTACATCTCGTATCGTATTCCACAGGGTCATTTCAACTATTCGTACTCACTCTCACTCTATTATCATACCTAAACTTAAGGTTGCGTTCTAACATAGATTAATCCTAACTATGACTATTTGGATAAAAATTGTATTGGAGAGTTATAAAAATAGTTTCAAGTCGAAAGTTAAGAGTATTCAATGAACATAATTAATTTGAGTAATCATGAAATAACAAGACTATCAAATTCATTGGATTGTAAGGGGTTAAACTAATTATCAAATTCTCTCTCGAGCAATTTAAAAATCTAAGTTAAGTTAAGTAAATTTTCTCTCGAACAATTTACAATACTCAAATATTTATTGAATGAAATACCCTATCTAATACATGGATTCATGAAACTTTATTTCTAAAATATCATAATTCCATTCATTCGTATTCTAATTTTCCAAGAAACATATCTCTCGATCATGATTTTTGAATTACAAAGAGAAATAACACATGAGTATGAAGATTTATCCCTCATCCAAACAATCCAATTTCTCAATCTAGATATTTGGACTTCATGTAAAAATAAATAAATATTCATAACAAGGATAATTCTCAATGGTTGCAAGCCCATATACGAATAAAATACAATGAAATTGACGAAAACAAAATGATACATGATTGCTAACTTGTTCAAACACATTGTTCATGAAAAATGAAAGATAAATAAAGTTGGATTACCAAGAGAGATACAAGATTAAAAGAGATAAATTAAAGAATAAATGCATACAAATATCTCCTTCAAGCTTTCCTTCTCTTGGATGCTCCACTTTCGTTCTCCAGAAAATCTCCAAGCAAAATAATCCAAAAAGTACAGAATAAAATTTTCTCCAGGTTTTTATAGTCCAATAGCAAACATGGTCGAACACGGGTTCCGACACGGCCGTGTTGCAGGCCGTGTCGGCAGTTCCAGGGCAGTTCCACACGAAAAGACGTGCTAGATCATGGGCCGTGTTGGATCACACGGGTACTGACACGGCCGTGTTATGGAACACGGCCGTGTTGTTCTTCACGTTCTTCAGACACGGGGGCTGGGTCATTGGCCGTGTTGGATCACACGGGTACTGACACGGCCGTGTTATGGAACACGGCCGTGTTGTTCTTCAAACACGGGGGTTGGAAAATTGCTTCAGCTGGGAAGGAACACGGGTAGTCACACGGCCGTGTTCCTACCCGTGTGTGAGCAAATCTTCTCTTGTGTTCAGTCCTGTTGGCCCCGTAAACTCCCCTGTTTGCTCCAAGACTTTTAGTTCCACTGGCTAGTTGTACCTGCATTAGAAAAAATGACATAGTAAGGGAGAAGTTCAATACATAAAATAGTAAAAACTCTAAACTATGTTCTACTATTCATGACAATACCAATTCTCAATTATTTAGTGCAATTACTTGAATAAAGAGGTAGAAATCAGTGGATATGATTACAATTATTACAATAAAAATCTACCATAATTGTAATCATCAGTTTTATAACATAACCATGTAACAACTAATACATGAAATTAAACACGAAATAACCATGATAATTTTGAAATAAAACAAATAATCAAATATATTAATACTCCATAATAATTTATTAATATTTATTATTAATAAATTATAAATGGGCTTGCGCTCCGGACGGCTATTGTGGCGATGCTCTTCATGGTCAAGTGTCAGTGTGCCATAGCCGTCTTCAAGTAGTTGTGGGCCGTCGTCTCCATTCATATCTACCGGGTCACCATCATCGTCAGAGGGAGGACGCTCCTTGGCCACATGTCATGGGAAGTCGGCTCCATCAGCTATGCTGGAATCTAAACCATGAAAATAAATGGTGCTATTTAAATTTACCTCGGAGAAATAACTCTGGGTAGCGTTTCTGCATCAAGTCTATTGACACCCGGGTAAATTCTTCCTTCCCATGATTAGACCACAACACCTTTACCAAAGGAACACTCTTACGGCGTAAGTTCCTTGTCTCGGTATCTATTATCCGCACCGACTCCAGTCATACATATCTATCCGTTGCTAAAACTACATCGCTGGCGGTGACATGTTGATCGGGTCGTAGAAGTGCCTTTCTAAGCAATGACACATGGAAGACGTCGTGCAAATTCTCCAGCTCGGATGGTAGTTCCAGCCCGTAAGCCAAGGGGCCAATCCTTTCCAATATAACATAAGGCCCCACATACATCAGGCTATGCTTTTTCACACCACGCACCCGAGACACTCCATGTATCAGCCTAATCTTCAGGAACACTTGTCACCTACCTGAAATTCCACCATCTTGTGCCTCACATCATAATACTTCGCTTGCTGACTTTGAGCCTCGAGCATGAGGTCTAGTATTAATCTGACAACCGCATCTGTATCATCAATATATTCACTTACCAAGGCCTTCAGATCCTCATCCTGCACCCACGACAATGGACTTCTACACCTTCTCCCATAGAGTGCTTCGTGGGGTGCCATCCTGATACTGGCTTGATGACTATTATTATATGAAAATTCCACTAAAGGTAAAAGCCTTTCCCATGACTCTCCTCTATCCAGCACACACAATCTCAACAGGTCTTCCAATGTTCTTATGGTCCTCTCAGACTGAACATCCATCTGAGGATGAAAGGTTATGCCGAAAGTAAGGCGAGAGCCAAGATATTCTTGTACTACCTTCCATTCTTTAGATGTGAAACGACCATCCCGGTCAGAAACAATTGTCTTTGGCACACCATGGTACCGTACAAACTGCTCCACAAAGAGGCGTACCAAAATGTCCACATGCGCCTCCTTATTAATGGGGATAAATCTGGCCACCTTAGTAAATCGGTCCACAATTACCCAGACAGAGTCATTCCCAGAGCGCAAGCGAGGTAACCCATGAACGAAGTCCATGGAGATATCCTCGAACTTCCACTCGGGTATGGGCAATGACTGTAATAATCCTCCAGGGCTTCTGCATTCCACTTTTACCTTCTGGCATGCCTCACAGTACGTAACAAAACATTTAACATCTCTTTTCTTTCCCGGCCAACACATGGTCTTCCGCAGGTCACTATACATTTTGGAAATCCTGGGATGCACCGAATATTTCGAACAATGTGCCTATCTCAGTATATCTTCCCAGATTCCACCGCCCTTGAGAATGTAGAGACGACTGTGAAAATAAACGAGGCCATCCTTTAGGTTATACTCCTCAGTTGATCCATCTTCAACTATCTTAATCACTAGGGCCAGAGCAGCATCTTTCCCTTGCTCTGCTCGGATCCGATCACGAATAACCCATATTATGCTCACGACCATTAAATACTCCGTGTACCCTTTAGAGTGCCCCTCAAACACTAGAGTGGTTCCCATTTCCTCGAGCACTCGTACTAGTTCCATGCTCATTATTCGAGATTTGGGGTTCGACTCAGGTACCTTTATGCTCAACGCATCAACTACGGAGTTTGCCTTTCCGGGGTGGTAATTTAAGGTGAATTCATAATCGCATAAAAACTCCAACCACCGCCATTTCCTTAAATTCAATTCCTTTTGGGTATGCATATATTTTAAGTTCTTATGATCGGAGAAAATCTCACAGTGGATGTTGTATAAATAGTGCATCCATACCTTCAAGGAGAACACCACTGCTCCCAATTCTAAGTCATGTACCGGGTAGTTAGCTTCATGCTTTTTCAATTGCCGCGAAGCATAAGCGATTACATGCCCGTGCTGCATCAAGACTACTTCCATCCTTTGATATGATGCGTCTGTGTAAACATGGAACCCTTCCTTCCCAGATAGAAGTGCTAGGATGGGGGCGGTGGTAAGTCTATCCTTCAACTCTTGGAACGCGACTTCGCACTAGGGTGACCCCTCATATGCCAAACCTTTCTTCGTCAAAGCAGTGAGGGGAAGGGCCAATTTTGAGAATCCTTTCACAAACTTGCGGTAATACCCTGCAAGTCCAAGGAAACTTTGCACATCAGCCGCCGACTTCAAAGGAGACCATTCCTCCACCGCTCGCACCTTGGCCGGATCCATAGTTAACTCAACATCACTGATCACGTGGATTAAAAAGGCAACCTTTTGAAGCCAAAATTCACACTTTTTGAACTTGGCAAACAAGGTATGTTCCTTTAGCTTTTTAAGCACCAACGTCAAATGTTCCACATGATCTTCTTCTGTCTTCGAGTAGACCAAAATATCATTGATGAAAACGATGACGAAGACATAAAGATATGGTTCAAACACCTTGTTCATCAGACTCAGGAACGCCGAAGGAGTGTTCGTGAGTCCAAAAGGCATCACAACAAACTCGTATAGCCCATACCTTGAGCTAAATGCCGTTTTCTGGATGTCCTCCTCCTGTATCCTCATTTGGTAATACCTCGAGCGCAGATCCAACTTGGAAAACTAGTGCGCTCCTACTAATTGATCGAACAACTCTTCTATCCGGGGTAGAGGGTAGGTGTTCTGCACCGTCAATCGGTTGAGTTCCCGATAGTCTATACATAGTCTTAGCGTTTCATCCTTCTTCTTAACAAACAGAACAGGGGCTCCCCAAGGTGATGAATTTGGGCGAACGAACCCCGACTCTACCAATGTAACACCTCCCCTGTAAAGACCATATAATATGGGTCCGGCCGGGGCCCCACAACATACGGACACCACAGCTTTAGTATTAAAAGATGATATGAAACTACCCAAACTCAAAACTCCAGACATACACAGCGGAAACATAAAACTAAAAGACAGAAGTTATCCACTAACAATAGAGTATCGAAATGGCCTTAAGGCCTTACACAATATAAGTCCACAAATATAAAAGTGCCAAGCACCCCTAGGCTACCTCGGCATGCAAGCCGGACATGATCAAACAACATCAACAAAACAAGGAAAAGAAACTAGCCAAGCACAGCAACACTTCATGAGGCTTAGGGCTTTTCGCCCGATGCGCTAGCTCCTGCATGCGATCCTTGCCCTGAATGGATTTGAAGTAACGTGGGTCAGCAAAGGCTGACCTCTACTGTGTAACAAACACATCTCCTCTCGGATGTCCCTAACGGACCCCGGGGTACCACTCCACCTGCAAGTTAACACTTCGTACACCAAAAGAGTATATATATATAAAGCGGTAAAACAGGCTTGGATGTCTCATACAGCATACACGTTCTCTATGTTTTGTACAAAGTAAAAGGGGCCTACTATGCAACATGAATGCAACCCGGGTTTCACCCAAGGCACCCTAGCTCGTATGCATCTAGCACAACATCAAACATTGGGTACTTCCGTTTCCCCATTGGCTTAAAGCCGCAAACAAAAGGGAGACACCATGTCCCCAACGGCACACAGGCCGTCACACGGAACCTTGCAATGGCCCCACCCGCACATGGGTCTTAAACCCCGGGCTTGCCCGCATATTCTGACTTCGCACGTCAGGGTTCCATCTCACACTGACCGATTCTAAGAAGCCTTGCTGGACCACACCCGCTCATGGCCACATTGCCCGGGCTTGCCCTCCGCTCGGCATTCTCGTCAGTCTCACGCAAGGGCTAGTCTCGCCGGGACACTTTCCCCACATGACTTGCGCGTCACGGGATAGCCAGCCGACCATGGAGACATAGCCGCGCCTTAGCACAGCACAAACAAAGGTTTCCCCACCCCAATTGCCACTCGCACCGTGTCTTTCCTGTGCTCCAAGGAAACCATCTACCACACAAAGCGGAGCTAACCTCGTCCGGTTCCAACTACGAGTACTCACTCAAATATAAGGGGGAAAATGCATACACACAACGGCGTATTGCCGCAACGGATTTTCTATCGAAGCTCGCTATGCAACATCACCGGGTCGGACTATCGGTCGCGACCCCGGCTTCACCCACAATGCCTAATCCGCTAACGGAGCGGATCTCTAATGCAAGCATGCCGGGATGAACACGATCAACCCGGAGGTTCCTTTTGAACCAAGGCTACACGAATCCCTCTCATTTGAGAGATCCTGTGCTCAAAATACGAAAGGAAGGGGATGCTACTCATGCATCCTAAATCCTAAAAACCGAGAGGAGAAGTGTCGTTACCTTCCGTCCCCTTTTCCTAGCCATGGAGAAGATTTGCTCGGTTGAACACCACCGCAACGCTCCCACCTTCGCGGATCTGAACTCCGCTCGCGAAACGGACCTCCGAAGCTTCGCCGGCGGCCGGAACTTGGCCTTCTTCCTCCTCCTTGCTCTCCCTTCTCTCTAGAATCAAGAGAGATAAAGCCCCAAAGAAAATGAGGGTTTCAAACCCTATTCCCGGCCTTAAACCGCCGAGGGAGGCCCCCCCACCGTTGGATCTTCCAAGGAAATGAACGAACGGCCATGATCGGAACCTAAATTAGAAAATCTGGGCCGAACACGGGTTGCAACACGGCCGTGTGCCTGGCCGTGTTACCCATTCGCCGTCTCGATTGATTCGAAAACCAACACACGGCTCCTGACACGGCCTTCGACACGGCCGTGTCTCGCTCCACACGGCCGTGTCGTGACCCGTGTCACGACACCCGTTTTCAACATTTTCAGTCAGAGAAGTACACGGCCTCTGACACGGCCCCTGACATGCCCGTGTCACCTGGGACATGGCCGTGTCCGGGCCCGTGTCATGCCCCGTGTGCAATACCTCAAAAAAGTTTCGAAACTACCCGATGCTACACGGCCTGGGACACGGCCGTGTGCCTGGCCGTGTTCCATACTCGACTATCGTCGACCTTAACATGGTCGACCACATGGCCATCTCGACGACCGAGCTCGTCACGGCCGATACGGCCTCCGACACGGCCGTGTCGGGACCCGTGTGATAGTTTAACTTTCAAGACAACCTAAAACACCTAGAGGGGGGGGGGGGTGAATAGGTTCTAATTGCTTGTTTATACTTTTAGGCAGAATTCAATCACAGAATTAAAACATCCAGCACAGCAATCACAGAAATCTAAACATCACAGATTGCACAATGTTTTATAGTGGTTCCCCAAGGTTTGGGTACATCGACTTTCCCCCTTCACCTATCTAGCAGTATGCTAGATTCAGCCAAACTTCCACTATTCTCAGATCCTCAGATCCTACAGCTCAGAACCTGGATAGGTTCCTACAACTCAGGCACAACAGCCCTACCTCAGCCTTCCACACGGCCTACAACTCAGAGAAGAACCTTCTCCTACACTTAGGCAAATAGCCCTACCACTCAGAGCTCAACTCTCCTACACTCAGCCTTTATATCACAGGCTTACAACTCAGATCTGTCTAAAACAGATCCTACAGAAATTTAGAAAAGAAGTTTTAATATCTTGCTTTTGTTGAGAGAGAAGAGGACAAGACAATTCTTGATCAGCTGATGAAATCAACTGAATCTGAGCTTTCTTCAAAGCTTCTTGAATCTGAACTTAGCTGAGTTGATTTCCAAACAGCTTCTTGAGAAACCACTGATGGCTTCCTTCTTCTTCTTCAAAAATGGGTGGATCCCTCTCTATCCAACTCCTTTGATGATACTTCTGAATTCTTATTAGAACTCTTCTTAGATCGATCCTGAGATCGTCTTCTTAGATCGATCCTGAGATCGTCTTCTTAGATCTTCTGATGAAGATCTTCTTTAGAGTATTACTCCTTCTTGATTTGATTTCTCAATTTGATTGCCAAAGTTCAATCTTCTTCTCTCTTTTTTTTTCTTCTTTCTGAATCTGTCTATTTATAGACCTTCTTAATGGTAACCGGCTGATTCGGTTTATAACTGTCTTCTGACAAGTCTGACAACATAAGTTAACTGGCTGCAACCCACAGCTGTCAAGTCTTCAAACAGATCCTGTGCCTTAGTCTTGGTCAGCAATGTGTTGAGACAGACTGTCAGGAAGTGTCGAGACCAACTGTCTATATGTGTCTACACAAGTAACTTTGGTGTCGACACAACCTTTGATGATGTCGACAAGTTTGCCTTTAAGTCGACACAGCTTCTTCAGAAAATAACTTGGTCTTGACTTTGCAGTGTGTCGACACAAGTCCTGTGTGTCGACACAGTTATTGTAGATTCAGAACTCAGTATGTGTCGACACAGCCTTCAGGTGTCGACACATCAATTGTCGACTCTGCCAACATGTGTTGACTCTGTCTCATTGTGTCGACTATTTCCTTCTGCGTCGAGGTCGACTATCTTTTAGTTAGTCGACACTGCTACCCAGTGTCGACACAAATATGGTCGACTATCTCCTGTGAGTCGACACTGCTTCCCAGTGTCGACACAAATGTGGTCGACTATCTTTCTCTGTGAGTCGACACTGCTTCCCAGTGTCGACACAAATGTGGTCGACTATCTTTCTCTGTGAGTCGACACTGCTTCCCAGTGTCGACACAAATGTGGTCGACTATCTTTCTCTGTGTCGACACAGCTTCCTTCAAGTGTCGACACAAATATTCTGGAGTGTCAACACTGTTTCTTCAGGTGTCGACACATGGACTTAGAATATTTTTCTGCATTCTTTAACACTTCTTCACCTGCACATGTCAACTTAAAACAACATCAAATACACCTTGATGTATATCATTGAGCTAAGTTGGGCTTCTTCAAATTAGGTACACATTTTCCAATGTACCCAACAATCTCCCCCTATTTGGAGAAGTCATAACCCTTATAGCCAATGATATACACCATTTATAAAAAATATAATATGATGATATATGACATAACAGGATTACTTAATATAAACAAAATATGAACAATCCATCACAGAGTGAACATTATATGATTCCAAACAAAATTTTGTTTATAACTTGATAATGTTTGATTACAGAGTTTTACATTGAATGATTTAACCAAAACATTACAAAACACATTTGAAAGAACATAAACTAAGACTGATCAGGCTCTCTTATGACAATCCCTTTGCCAGATTGGATTTGATCCTTCATAGGAGCTTCAGCGTCTTCAGCTGGCTTCTTGCCTTTTTGATCAGCCTTCTTCTTTGCTTCTTCCTTGAGCCTTTGCCTTTCAAAGTAATGAAAGGGCTTTGGAAAGTACTTGCTCGGCTCCTGATCATCTGGTGGCAGCCTACCCAGCTTGGCATTTCTTCTGAACTGTACTATTGCCTCCTGCCTAGCTTCATGCTTTTTCCATTCTATTTCATTATACCACTTTCCTCTTTCATGAACTTGTTCTTTCACAGCCTTCCATGCAGTGAGTATAATATTTCTTGAAGTAGGGCTCCACTGCTCAAAATCTGGCTTAAGTTCAGCCTGCTCTCTATATCTCTTCTTGGATAGTAGAGCATCTTGCTGTTCTTTCAAATTGGCCTCAGGCTTATCCACTTTCTCAATAACAACCCTATTAACCTCCTTTGGAGGGCTATACATATCTTGAACTTGCTGATCAATCATATCAAAATCTGGAGGAGGGTAAATGACTTGGGCAACCTCAGGTTGATTGCCTTCAAGTAGACCTGTTTGTATTCCTGACTCAGCCACCATAGCATCATCACACAAAGGTGGATATCCCATTGTGGCTTGAATACTATTTGTCACCCATTTGGTGTGCTCTGAGCCAGCATGAACCAACAACCTCTCCCCCTTTATGGCTTCTCTGGTAATATGATCTCTTAGATCTTCCTTCTGAAATCTGATCTGTCCATCCAGATAATTCACACCCTCTTTAAAAAATGGTTTTAACTTTTGAAGTTTGTCAGATATGTCCTTTTGAGCGGTAGTGATAGCAGTTTTAACTGATTCAATAACATTTTGAAGTTTCTTATCAAATTCTCCCATCTCCTTTGCTCTAGCTTCAGTCAGCCCTGGAGTAGACTTTTTCAATTCATCAATAATTTCGTGATGAGATTCAGTTAAATTGTCATTCATCCTCAACTGATTCTCCAAAACATAACTTTGCTTTAAAACAATATCATCCACTTTAGGGATGATGGACTGTTGTTGTTTATCCAAATACACCACAGCATTACCTCCCTTATGGAAGCAATATGTCATCTCCTTCTTATGCATATTGACTTCAAATCGAATTGACTTTATATCCTGAGCCAGGTCAAATTGAAGGGACTTATTGCTCTCATCAACATATTTTTCAACAGCCACTCTATGGTCATCTAACTTAACTTACAAATCAACCATAAACTTGTTATAATTAAATTCAGAATGAGATGGTGGAGTTGTAGTCTGTAGAGCCAGCTTATAACCTTTGCTCCTTCTCTTGAAGACAACAAGTTTTCTCTTCTTAGCCATTCTGGCTTCTTCAGTCTCAGATTCAAATGAACTATCAACTTGAACTCTTTCTTGAGGAGGAGGAGGAATATCTGTCTCAGTGCCATGTTGTTCAGCTTCAACATGTACAGACTCCCCCTCAACCATTTGCTCCTTCTCAAGTTCTATCTCCATGTCCAGGGCCTTTTCATTATCTTGCCCCTCTTCTACTCTATCAGTAGCAATATCAACATTTGGAAATAACTCATCAAGAGTATATTCCTTCTGAGCTTGAACATAAGATGTATCAATTAGATCTTCTATATTCAGATCTCTGGAGATATCAATTTGTACTGCCTCTTGCACTGGGTCTGACATCTTCTCCCCCTGTACTTGTTCAGTATTGGTAATGTCCTGGGCAGGTGAGTACACTTGCTCCCCCTGCACCTGTGCATAAGTTGAAATATTAGAAATGTCTTTTATAAGAAAATACACCAGCTCCCCCTGCTACTGTACCTGGTCAGGAGTAGTTTCATTCTGGGCAGGAGAATGAGCTTGCTCCCCCTGCATCTGTGCAGGTATAGTGTCTTGCTGGGCTGGAGTACACGCAGGGTGATCTTCATCCTGTTTCCTCTCTTGTTCTTCTTGAAGCTGCTCAGTATCTTGAGCATGAGAAGAGGATTTCACTGGGGTGTCCTGCCTGCTCTCATCAGGCACATCCTTAGACAGTACCCTATCCCACCTAGAGAACAATCTCATGTCCATCTTTCTCATGTGATTGATTTTTGTTCCTGGCAGGTGTTGCATTACCTCAGGGATTACTCCATTCAGATATAAACTCATAATTCTAGCCAGATTTGGCTTCTTGATTCCTTCCTTGATCTTGTCAAAGATTACAGCTGACCAATCAGTTGGAATTGTAAACACAATTCTGGTCATGAGGCTGAACATATAGGCTGAAATCCTATCATGTCCCCCTGGTTTGCACAGAATCACCTTGCCAACTACTTCAAACAGAAATTTCCCTTGCTGATTCATCCCTTTCCTGTTGAAAGCAGCTCCAATCTTCAGTGTGGGATCCAATCCGCACCATTGGATAGCCTCCCTTAACTTAGATGTAGGGACTTCTTCTTCATTCTCAATTATTGGTAAGTGTAGAATCTTCCTTAGACTTCTTGGGGTAATCTTCACTGTCGACCCATGCACAGTGGATTTTATCTTGAGTGTATCTGAACATATTGATGCAGAGTTAAAGAATTCATGCACCTCCTTCTTCCATATCTTGGAAGGTTCAGAAACTATAAACTCTAATCCGGATTCGGAAATAAGAGTGATAACTCGTTGAACATCTGTCGGGGCTTCGGCAAAGGCATTCCTTACCAACTCATAACCTTCATTGACGTTGTCTTCAATCTTCGGCGCCATTGTTCAGGTGAGAAAGCTTGAGAGAAGAGAGAGAGAGAGAGAAAGTTGACACAGGGTTTCAGTCTCGAAAACCTTGTAAGCGTGTCGACTGAATAATTTCTTGACCTATTTATACCTTCTATTGAAAGAAGATCAAAAGGCGGGCAAAAACAGTCTATTTGTGTCGACATAGATGGAATGTGTCGACACAAACATCTATTGTCTCGACAACAAATCTGTCTACTATGTGTCGACACCAATTGTGGATATGTCGACACCTGAGAGATATAGTAGAGTATCAGAAAATCTGTGTCGACTCTTAGGATAAGTGTCGACACAAAATTTGGAAGTGTCGACATCACTATTCTGATGAAGTCGACACTACATTCCTGGATAAGTCGACAATTTAATTCTTACGTGTCGACACATATTCTCTGTGTCGACACAATATTTCTGACTTGTCGACATTACAACACTGAGTCGACACATTATCACTGAATGTGTCGACACTATTTTACTTAGCCAATTTCTGTTTTTGTCAACACCACTTGAGACCATTTGATAATCTAATATATTACTTGTAAGTTTGTTGATAATCTAATCAATGGTCAACATGCCTAATTCAATTTTAAATTTATTGAATTTTGTTTCATCCAGAGGCTTAGTGAATACACCTGCTATTTGATAATCTGTTTTAACAAATTCCAATGTGATGTCTTCTCTTTCTACATGTTCTCTAAGAAAATGTTATTTAATTTCTATATGCTTAGTTCTACTATGAGAAACAGGATTATTTGCAATAGAAATTGCACTCTTAGAATCACACAAAAGAGGTGTTCTACTTACTTGAATACCATAATCTTTAAGCTGATGCTGTATCCACAATAGTTGTGCACAGCAGCTGCCAGCAGCAACATATTCTGACTCAGCTGTAGAAATAGCCACACTGGTCTGCTTCTTACTACTCCAAGATATCAATCTTCCTCCCAAGAATTGACAAGTACCTGTTGTACTCTTCCTATCCTCTCTACAGCCTGCAAAGTCTGCATCTGAATAACCTGTTAGTAGAAAATCTCTATTCCTAGGGTACCAAAGGCCTATATTAGGTGTGCCCTTAAGATATCTCAGAATTCTTTTTACTGCAGTATAATGAGACTCTTTAGGGCAGGCTTGGTACCTAGCACAGACACATGTAGCATACATAATATCTGGTCTACTAGCTGTGAGATATAGTAGAGAACCAACTATTCCTCTATACAAAGTCTCATCAACAGGTTTACCTGCATCATCTTTGCATATAGGCACACTTATTCCCATAGGAGTTCTCATGATGGAGGATGACTCCATACCATACTTCTTAATTAATTCTTTGGTAAACTTTGACTGGGATATGGACAAGACATCATCAGTCTGTCTTACTTGGAGTCCCAAGAAGAACTTCAGTTCCCCCATACTGCTCATCTCAAACTTCCCTTGCATAAGTTTGGCAAACTTTTTACAAAGGTTATTTTCAGTAGATCCAAAGATTATGTCATCAACATAGATCTGAACTAAGATGATCTTGCCTTTGGATTTCCTAAGGAATAGAGTTTTGTCTATTTTTCCTCTTGAGAATTTATTCTCAATAAGGAAAGTAGACAGGGTTTCATACTAGGCCCTTGGGGCTTGCTTTAACCCATACAAAGCTTTTCTAACCTTATACACATAATCAGGTTTAAGAGGATCTACAAAACCTGATGGCTGCTCTACATATACTTCTTCTTTAAGATCACCATTCAGAAATGCTGACTTCACATCCATCTGGTATACTTTGAAGTCTTGATAGACTGCATAGGCAAGGAATATTCTGATTGCCTCCAGCCTTGCTACTGGGGCAAAGGTTTGATCAAAGTCAATCCCTTCTTCCTGCCTGTATCCTTTAGCAACCAATCTTGCTTTATTTTTCACTATTACTCCATTTTCATCCAACTTGTTCCTGTAGATCCATTTTGTCCCAATTATATTGTGACCTCTTGGTTTAGGAACAAGCTCCCAGACATTGAACCTTCTGAATTGATTCAGCTCCTCTTGCATAGCATCAGTCCAGTGCAGGTCTTGGATGGCTTCTTCAAACTTCTTAGGATCCATTTGTGACAGGAAACTTGAATGCAGAACTGTGCTTTGACTTCTGCTTCTAGTCTGCACTCCCTGTCTTGGATCGCCTATTATCTGATCAGTTGGATGGTCTCTTAAATGTCTTGTAGCTGGAGGAAGATTCCCTTCTGGTTGAACATCTCCAGCTCCTTCATTATGCTGAACCTCTTGGTTTTCTTCATCTTCTATTGTGTCTTGTACTCCCCCTGGACAATAGCCTTCATTTTCCAATACTCCATCTTCCCTTGAAGCTTCAGCACTGGAGAGCTTGTCCATTCTTTTGCTTAAACCTGTTGAGTCATTTGATCTACAAGACAACTCACAGTTGATTAATCTTGTTTCATCAAACACAACATGCACAAATTCTTCAATAACTTGAGTAGTCAAGTTGAAGATTCTATAGGCCTTACTATTTGTGCTGTACCCAATAAATATCCCATCCTGGGATTTGGCAGCAAACTTAGTAAAATATGACTTACCATTGTTAAGTATATAGCATTTGCAACCAAAGATTCTGAAGTAGGATAGATTTGGTTTTCTACCTTTCATAATCTCATAGGGAGTCTTTTTGTGGCTCTTGGTGATAGAAGCCCTATTGATCACATGACAAGCAGTGTTTACTGCCTCAGCCCAGAAATATTCTGGTAGAGAGGTGTAACTCAATAGAGTTCTACCAGCTTCAATTAATGTTCTATTCTTTCTTTCAGCAATTCCATTTTGCTGAGTTGTTCTTGGTGAGGAGAACTCTTGGAAAATCCCAAAGTCTTCACATAACTTTGTCATGCTTTCATATTGAAACTCAGTACCATGGTTACTTCTGATTTTGACCACTGTACTATTCAGTTCATTCTGAATGTGCTTTACAAAATTAAGTAAGACACTTGGGGTTTCAGATTTCTGTCTCAGAAAGAACACCCATGTAAATCTAGAATAGTCATCTACAACCACAAAAGTGTAGACCTTCCTACCTAGACTATGAACTGGCATAGGACCAAAAAGATCCATATGCAAGAGGTATAAGCACCTCACAGAATCCTTGTTTTCAAGGCTTTGAAAGGAGGATTTTGTCTGCTTGCCCTTTTGACAAGCTGAACATATCCCTTCCTTCATACACTTAACTTGAGGACCATTCCTCACTAATTCTTTGATAAAGAGTTGGCCAATTGTCTTGTAGTTAAGATGAGCCAATCTCTTGTGCCACTTAACACAATGAGAAGCATTGTCATCAGCTACAAGACAGATGGGAGAAGCCTTATTCTCACATACAAAATTAAGACAATATACATTTCTCTTCCTATACCCAGTCAAAATGATCTCTTGATCACTTGACCTTTTGATATGACATCCATCCTTAACAAATGAAATGTCATATCCTAAATCACTCAGCTGGCTTATGCTTATTAGATTATGTTGCAAACCTTTTACATAAGCCACTTGGGTGATAGTAATTAGGTTAGAAGAAATGTTACCAAACCCTTTGATGACTCCTTTTTCAGATCCACCAAAGATCACTTTAGGTCCATCTTTGACAGATGAATACTCCTTCAACAGCCCCTTTGTTCCAGTCATGTGCCTGGAACAACCACTATCCAAGTACCATATAGGGGCATGGCTACTTGGATACACCTGCAACACAGATTTACCTTCCCTTAGAACCCAAGCAAGTCTTGGGTCCTTGGTTCAAGTTAGCATTAACAAAGCTACCATTATCTCTTCTAACAGGTAGACTATTGTTCTTTCTAACACTTGTGTTATACCAGCAGTCTAGTGCAAAATGGCCTCTCTTGCCACAGCACCAACATTCAAACCTATTGTATCTAGTTCTGGATACATCCTTGACAAAAGAATTTCTGTCCATTGCTGGTGCTGCAGCTCCTTCACCCACTGATTTTTTATAACCATTGGGTTTATGAACATAGGTAGGCCTGTTGGCAGTTACACCCTTGGTTTTCAGAACATTAGACTTAATATTACCATGAATATTTTCATGATCATATAGGTTAGAAGGCACTTCCACCTTTCTAAACTTAATAGGGACTGAAAAGTTAAGTGGCTTGATAGGAGCTTTGCCTTTCCTCTTGAATTGGCCAGCCCTGGAGTTACCTTTGAATCCTAATCCTGCCTTACCCTTTTGATTCACAAATTCATCTATCAAGGGTAAGACAGACTTTGGCTTAGAGTAACTAGCCACTAAATATTTTTCAATTCTTAGTCTGGCCTCCAGACTCTTCACTTGATCATTGGTATAATTAATTGTGCCCATCTGAATAATAGTTATATTCTTTAGCTTGGCAATTTCATTTAACTTCTGATCAATTACTTTCTCTAACTCAGTTGCAGCTACCCTTAGTTTAGCAATTTCATGAGCCTGAAGTTTAACCAGGTTCTTGCTTTTCTTAAGGGCCTGCAACAAGTCCCCATACTTATCTATCAATTGATAGACATCTCCTTCAGATTCAGATGCATCTACATCACTTGATGCAGATGTAGATGATTCTGTACTTGTACTACAAACAAATTTCATAGAAGGACATTGTACCTTATTAGGACCAGACTGATTCTGGCATATGTCCTCTTCTGATCCTGCCATCAGTCCCATGCACTGATGATCCTCTTGTTCATTGATGGAGTCTAGCAATTGCAGAAACTCCTCTTCTTCAGATACAACATATAGTCCAATATATGCTTCTGCTTCAGATTCTGACTCTGAAGTTGACTGATCTGTTAGGCTCTTATCCTTCTTTGCAACAAAGGATTTCTCCTTCTTGCCCTTTTGATGAGTCTTCTTCTTGTCTGAAGACTCCTTTCTCTTATCAGGACAGTCAGCCACTACATGTCCAGGCCTATTGCAACAATAGCAGACAATCTTTGAAGTTGTGGCTTTGCTGGGCTTTGATCTGCTCTTATCTTTCCTTGATGACTTTTTCTTCTGATAATAGCCATTAACTTGCTGTGAAGTGGAGGGCTTAGACTTCCACTGCTTCTTCTTTAAGATCCTTTGGAATTGCCTTGTGAATGCAGCAAAGTCTGCATCTGAATCACAGCTTTCTGAATCCTGATAATCTGAATTTTCTGAACTAACTTCTGTAATTTCCTTAGGAGGGGATGGTGATATCCTCCTATTCTTTCTGATGGATTCTGCATTGAATGCCACAGTCTTTTCTCTATGCTCTCCTCTTGAATTCTTTTCCTCCTCCTTCCTCACCATAAGTTGCATTTCATAGGACAACAGCTTTCCAAACAAGGTGGGAGGAGAGATCTCTGCCAATTTAGCCACTTCTCTTATGGCACAGATCTTTGTGTCCCAATCCTTTGTCAAGGATCTTAAGAATTTGTCATTCAGTTCATAGGTACTGAAGACTCTTCCATAGGACATTAACTCATTCACAATTCTATAGAATTTCTTATAGCATTCAGTTATGCTATCAGTTTTTCCTTGTCTAAAACTTTCATATTCCTGGTTGAGCATAGACTTCCTATCCTGTCTTACTTCTTCAGATCCCTCCATGTAG
Organism: Platanthera zijinensis; assembly: GCA_039513925.1. Classification (NCBI taxonomy): domain Eukaryota; kingdom Viridiplantae; phylum Streptophyta; class Magnoliopsida; order Asparagales; family Orchidaceae; genus Platanthera; species Platanthera zijinensis. The sequence continues at coordinate 59,525,310 of CM077097.1, read as the reverse complement.
ACAATAAAGGTGTCCCACATTTCTTTGGAGGTCTTGCAGTGAATCAGATTCTGAAATGTAGAATCATCTCTGACACTCACAATAATATTCTGAGCTCTCTTGTCCATGGTTGCCAAAATGACTTCATCCTTGGTCATTTCAGAATAACTCTTTGGAGTTTGAATATTAGCATCAAGAACTGATACCTTCATTGGAATGAAGGGTCCTTCCTGAACTGTGATGTATATTCTTGGGTCAGATGCTTCCATGAATAATCTGACTCTTTCTTTCCAAATTCCAAAGATTTCCTTCATGCAGATGGGTAACTTCATTGACCCTAACTCCTTGTGATTTTCTCCAGAACCCATCTTCTTGAATCTTGATTCTGCCTTTCAGATCTACCTCAGACTATTAAGTCCTTTTTGAGGAACCTCCCTCTGATACCACTTGATAGTTTAACTTTCAAGACAACCTAAAACACCTAGAGGGGGGGGGGGGTGAATAGGTTCTAATTGCTTGTTTATACTTTTAGGCAGAATTCAATCACAGAATTAAAACATCCAGCACAGCAATCACAGAAATCTAAACATCACAGATTGCACAATGTTTTATAGTGGTTCCCCAAGGTTTGGGTACATCCACTTTCCCCCTTCACCTATCTAGCAGTATGCTAGATTCGGCCAAACTTCCACTATTCTCAGATCCTCAGATCCTACAGCTCAGAACCTGGATAGGTTCCTACAACTCAGGCACAACAGCCCTACCTCAGCCTTCCACAAGGCCTACAACTCAGAGAAGAACCTTCTCCTACACTCAAGAAAACAGCCCTACCACTCAGAGATCAACTCTCCTACACTCAGCTTTTATTTCACAGGCTTACAACTCAGATCTGTCTAAAACAGATCCTACAGAAATTTAGAAAAGAAGTTTTAATGTCTTGCCTTTGTTGAGAGAGAAGAGGACAAGACAATTCTTGATCAGCTGATGAAATCAACTGAATCTGAGCTTTCTTCAAAGCTTCTTGAATCTGAACTTAGTTGAGTTGATTTCCAAACAGCTTCTTGAGAAACCACTGATGGCTTCCTTCTTCTTCTTCAAAAATGGGTGGATCCCTCTCTATCCAACTCCTTTGATGATACTTCTGAATTCTTGTTAGAACTCTTCTTAGATCGATCCTGAGATCGTCTTCTTAGATCTTCTGATGAAGATCTTCTTTAGAGTATTACTCCTTCTTGATTTGATTTCTCAATTTGATTGCCAAAGTTCAATCTTCTTCTCTCTTTTTTTTTCTTCTTTCTGAATCTGTCTATTTATAGACATTCTTAATGATAACCGACTGATTCGGTTTATAACTGTCTTCTGACAAGTCTGACAACATCAGTTAACTGGTTGCAACCCTCAGCTGTCAAGTCTTCAAACAGATCCTATGCCTTAGTCTTGGTCAGCAATGTATTGAGACAGACTGTCAGGAAGTGTCGAGACCAACTGTCTATATGTGTCGACACAAGTAACTTTGGTGTCGACACAACCTTTGATGATGTCGACAAGTTTTCCTTTAAATCGACACAGCTTCTTCAGAAAATAACTTGGTCTTGACTTTGCAGTGTGTCGACATAAGTCCTGTGTGTCGACACAGTTGTTGTAGATTCAGAACTCAGTATGTGTCGACACAGCCTTCAGGTATCGACACATCAATTGTCGACTCTGCCAACATGTGTCGACTCTGTCTCATTGTGTCGACTATCTCCTTCTGCGTCGAGGTCGACTATCTTTTAGTTAGTCTACACTGCTACCCAGTGTCGACACAAATGTGGTCGACTATCTTCCTGTGAGTCGACACTGCTTCCCAGTGTCGACACAAATGTGGTCGACTATCTTTCTCTGTGAGTCGACACTGCTTCCCAGTGTCGACACAAATGTGGTCGACTATCTTTCTCTGTGAGTCGACACTGCTTCCCAGTGTCGACACAAATGTGGTCGACTATCTTTCTCTATGTCGACACAGCTTCCTTCAAGTGTCGACACAAATATTCTGGAGTGTCAACATTGTTTCTTCAGGTGTCGACACATGGACTTAGAATATTTTTCTGCATTCTTTAACACTTCTTCACCTGCACATGTCAACTTAAAACAATATCAAATACACCTTGATGTATATCATTGAGCTAAGTTGGGCTTCTTCAAATTAGGTACACATTTTCCAATGTACCCAACACCGTGTCACCTGCTCCATAAAATTTATCTTGGCCAAAAGCGATCCCCGTCGCTCCTACAACATTTTGGGGCGTTACAATTCTCCCCCCCCCCCTTAAAAGAATTTCGTCCCGAAATTTAAAACATGGAAAGAACACAAATTCTAAATGATACCTGAGGAGAAAAGCTCAGGGTACTCCTCCAGCATGGCCTGCTCTCGCTCCCATGAGAGCTCCTCGCAGCCACAATTGTCCCAACGGACCTTTACGAGTCGGACCTCCTTGTTCCGCAGTTGCCGAACCTCCGAATCTTCTATCCCGATAGGACGTACTCGCGTCCTCAAGTCTTCCTCTACCGGCACCGCCGCCGGTTCAATCACCACGCTGGCCTCTAACAAGGCTTTCCTCAAGACGGAGATGTGAAAACCGTCATGAAAACTGTTTAGCTCCGTGGGCAACGCCAACCGATACGCTGCCTCTCCCACTCCCTCGATGACCTTGAATGGTCCCAAAAATCTCGGACTCAGCTTCTTGAGTCGGCAAATTCGTGAAACGCCTTTGAACGGCTTGATCTTAAGATACACCCAGTCGCCCATCGCGAATTCCACATGCCTGTGGCGAACATTGTAATACTTCGACTGCCGGTCTTGAGCTACCTTCATGCGCTCTTGGATGGTCCGCACTAGCTCACTAGCGTCGGCTACCACTTCTTTCCCCAAAAGCTTTGTGTCTCCCGCCTCTGTCCAAGACATCGGTGTTCGACACCGCCTCCCATAAAGAGCTTCATATGGCGCCATCTTGATACTAGCTTGGTAGCTATTGTTATACGCAAACTCCACCATGAAGAGGTGATCCTCCCACTTCTTGCCGAAGTCGAGAGTGCACATCCTTAGCATATCTTCCAAAGTACGGTTCGTTCTCTCAGTTTGCCCATCGGTTTGAGGATGAAAAGCCGTACTGAACTTGAGTTTTGTGCCCTAGCTCTTCTGCACCAACTGCCAATCCTTAGACGTGAAACGTCCATCCCGGTCGCTGACTATACTCTTCGGAATCCCATGGAGTCATACAATATTGCGGACGTACAACTCCACCAACTTTTCCATACCGTCCTCCTTCCGGTTTGGGATGAAGTGTGCCACTTTGGTCAAGCGGTCCACAATCACCCAAATGGCATCATTACCCTGCTGCGATCTAGGCAACCCATGCACAAAATCCATGGAGATGTCATCAAATTTCCATTCGGGGATTGGAAGAGGCTTCAAGAACCCGCCCGGCTTCTGACACTCGGCCTTCACAAAGGCACAAGTTTGTCACCGACTCACACACAAAACTACGTCCTGCTTCATCCCAGGCCACCAATAGGACTTCTTCAAGTCCAAGTACATCTTTGTACTACCCGGGTGAATGGAGTACTTGGTGAAGTGTGCCTCAAACATCAACTCCTCGCGGAGCTTGCCGAACTGTGGTACACAAATCCTTCTGCCCTTCCTCAGAACCCCATCAACCATCTCCCAGGCGCTACCCTCGCCCTTAAGAGCTTCCTCCACGAAGGGTTGGAACTCCTCATCCACACGGGTCGCTTCCCGAATACGATCGCATAAGTCATTCTGCATCTCAATACAGTTTAGCCGAGCCACGCTAGACTCGCCTCTTGCCACACATTCCAAACCAAGGGACTCCCAGTCCCGCCTTAACCGCTCATCGTGAGCTTCAATCCAACTTCCTTGCCCCGAGTATTTCCTACTCAAAGCATCCGCCACCACATTGTCTTTTCCTGGCATGTACTGAATTGCCACCTCATAGTCCCCAAGGAACTCGACCCACCTGCGCTGCCGCATATTTAGGTCCTTCTGATCCAGGAGATACTTCAGGCTCTTGTGGTCTGTGAAGATCTCCACCTTCGCACCGTAAACGTAGTGCCTCCACAGCTTCAAAGCAAAAATTACCGCCGCCAATTCCAGATCATGGACGGGGTAATTTCTCTCATGAGGCTTCAGCTGCCTCGACCCAAAAGCTATCACACTGCCGTGCTGCACCAACACGCACCCTAATCCGCATTCGGATGCGTCGCTGAAAATCTGAAATCCTTCGGTCCCCTTTGGTAGACTTAGGATCGGTGCCATCATCAGCCTCTCCTTCAGGGTTTCAAATGCCTGACTGCACTCTTGAGTCCACACGAACTTCTGATCCTTGCGAGTTAGCGAAGTGAGGGGTAGAGCTATCCGCGAAAAGTTTTCCACAAACCTTCGGTAGTACCCAGCTAGTCCAAGAAAGCTCCGGACTTCCGCCACAGTCCTCAAAACTGGCCAATCTCTGATGGCTTCCACTTTCGTTGGATCTACTGCCACCCCATCCCCACAAATCACATGGCCTAAAAACGCCACCTTCTCCAACCAAAACTCGCACTTGGAGAACTTCGCATAGAGCTGGTTCTCTCTCAATATTTGCAACACTGTCCTCAAGTGTACCTCGTGCTCCGCTTCCGACTTCGAATACACCAAAATTTCATCGATAAAAACGACGACGAACCTGTCCAAGTATTCGCGAAACACTCGGTTCATCAAGTCCATGAACACGGACGGCGCGTTCGTCAACCCGAACGGCATCACCGAGAACTCAAATTGACCATATCTCGTACCAAACGTTGTCTTGGGTATGTCTTCGTCACGAATCCGCAACTGATAATATCCGGACTTCAAGTCCAACTTGGAGTACACCACCGACCCCACCAACTGGTCGAAGAGATCGTCTATCCGAGGAATTGGATACTTATTCTTGATTGTCAATTTGTTCAACTCTCGGTAGTATATGCACAAACGCATACTACCATCCTTTTTCTTTACGAATAACACCGGCGCACTCCACGGTGAAGAGCTGGGTCTGATATACCCTTGTTCCAAAAGCTCCTGCAACTGATCTTTGAGCTTGGCCAACTCCTTTGGTGCCATCCTAAATGGTGTACGAGACACCGGTCTAGCCTCGGGCACTAACTCGATGTAGAAATCAATCTCCCGCCGAGGAGGTGCTCCCGATAGCTCCTCGGGAAAAACATCTCCAAACTCCGCCACCACGGGCACTTCCCCAAGAGACAGACTGGAAAGGCTAACCTCCAACAATGCTACTAGAGCTACACCTCCCTGGTTAACAGCTCGCACTAGTTGAAGTGCCGAAACTAGGGAACAGGCCACTCCATGCATGCCCTCAAACTTGACTTCCGCTTGCCCCACGCCCCTCAGGATTACCACCTTGGACAAGCAGTCGATACTGGCACGCTGCTCCGCTAGCCAGTCCATCCCCAAGATCACATCGAACTCGGACAATGGCAAGATCGCCGCTACCAACACGAAGTCGACCCCCTCAAGACTCCAACAAATCAGGCCTCTAGCCCTGGTAGTCATAAATGACCCATTGGGCATGCGCACCTTCAACTCTGAGTCCGTTGAGAAGGACTCAACTCCAATCCTCCGGATGAAACTTTCCGCAAGGAAGGAGTGCGACGCTCCCGTATCGAAAAGTACCCTAGCGGGGTACCCTGATACCACTACAAAGCCTACACACATGCAACAAACATAAAAAGGCTTGAAAGTAAGAAATCTAAGGTGCAGGTCGAATTCTCGTACCTGTCACCACATCGGGTTGACGGATTGCTTCTTGCTGCCCAAGGTTGTAGGCCCTTGGCTGCACTGGTTGAAACCGGGAAGCACTCGACTCCGCCATCTTCCCTTTCTCTGTGGCACTAGGGCCGGAGCGCACAGTCTGCTCCTGCCTTGGCTCTTGCTCAGTGCCCCATTGGGTACAAAATCTTGCTATGTGGCCTGGCTTGCCACAACTATAACACGTCTGCGGTCCCTTAGAGCGTGACCCTCCGGCCGTCCAATTGCTTTTCTCGCCCGACTTAAACGGGGAAGGCTTCTTCTTCCATCGGCTCCCTTCCGCCTTTCCATGGGACTGAGCCGACTTCTTCTCTTCCCCCTGCTTGGGTGTGAAACCCTTTCGGCGCTGGGATCGCTCCATATCGCTCTCCAAAATTCGGGCCGCCTCCACCAATTCGTTGAAGCCCGCACGCTTCATCGATATGAGGGGTTGTCTTAGATTTTCCCTCAATCCATGGTAGAAGAGATTGTCCCTCTCTTCATCGTCCGCCATGGTCGTCCCCGCATAACGACCCAATCGAGTAAATTCCTGAACATACTCATCCACTGTCTTGTCTCGCTGCACAAGATGTAGAAACTGCCTCTGGAGGGCTAACCTTGTTGATGCGGGAATGTACTTCATCAGAAAGGCATTCCCAAACTCCTCGATGGATGGTGTGCGTCCTGGAAATTGCCGGCCACTATGGCTCACCCACCATAACTGGCATCTCCTTCTAGCATGAAGGCTGCGAACTTCGCCTTTTTCTCATCCGGCGCCTCTGCTGCGCTCAGAAGCTCTTGAATTCTAGCCCACCAGTCCTCCGCATCTGTGGGCGTTCCAACTCCCTCGAAGGTTGGAGGGTGGAAACTCAGAAAGTACTTCATTTGCCGGTCCCCATGCTCGACAACCACTCTCTCGGCCTGCGGCTCCGCCCGCCTGGCCTCCTCAACCTGCACGGTCGCTGCCGTGTTCGGGGTAGCAGGAGTTGCTACCTGAGCTGTCGCTGCAGCTTGGGCCGCCACCATCGCTTCTGCAAGCATACGACAGAAGTCGGCCGGTGTGACCCCCATCCCTAGCGGACCTTGCGCAGTCGCACTACTTGCCGAGAGCTCTTCTCTTGGCCTCGAGGTCCCAGCCTCGTCGCTTGCACTCTAAACACAAGCAAGAAAAAACAAATCAGTCTCTAATCGCAAGACTCGAACACCAGGGCACTCATGGTCCCGCGATACTCCTATGTGGATAACTTCTTATACGCGACTCGACTTATACTTTCGACTGCGAAACTTCTCCTTGGAACGCAAACCTCCCTCTGATACCAAATTGTAACACCTCCCCTGTAAAGACCATATAATATGGGTCCGGCCGGGGCCCCATAACATACGGACACCACAGCTTTAGTATTAAAAGATGATATGAAACTACCCAAACTCAAAACTCCAGACATACACAGCGGAAACATAAAACTAAAAGACAGAAGTTATCCACTAACAATAGAGTATCGAAATGGCCTTAAGGCCTTACACAATATAAGTCCACAAATATAAAAGTGCCAAGCACCCCTAGGCTACCTCGGCATGCAAGCCGGACATGATCAAACAACATCAACAAAACAAGGAAAAGAAACTAGCCAAGCACAGCAACACTTCATGAGGCTTAGGGCTTTTCGCCCGGCGCGCTAGCTCCTGCATGAGATCCTTGCCCTGAAAGGATTTGAAGTAACGTGGGTCAGCAAAGGCTGACCTCTACTGTGTAACAAACACATCTCCTCCCGGATGTCCCTAACGGACCCCGGGGTACCACTCCACCTGCAAGTTAACACTTCGTACACCAAAAGAGCATATATATATAAAGCGGTACAACAGGCTTGGATGTCTCATACAGCATACACGTTCTCTATGTTTTGTACAAAGTAAAAGGGGCCTACTATGCAACATGAATGCAACCCGGGTTTCACCCAAGGCACCCTAGCTCATATGCATCTAGCACAACATCAAACATTGGGTACTTCTGTTTCCCCATTGGCTTAAAGCCGCAAACAAAAGGGAGACACCATGTCCCCAACGACACACAGGCCGTCACACGGAACCTTGTAATGGCCCCACCCGCACATGGGTCTTAAACCCCGCGCTTGCCCGCATATTCTGACTTCGCACGTCAGGGTTCTGTCTCACACTGACCGATTCTAAGAAGCCTTGCTGGACCCCACCCGCTCATGGCCACATTGCCCGAGCTTGCCCTCTGCTCGGCATTCTCGTCAGTCTCACGCAAGGGCTAGTCTCGCCGGGACACTTTCCCCAAATGACTTGCGCGTCACGGGATAGCCAGCCGACCACGGAGACATAGCCGCGCCTTAGCACAGCACAAACAAAGGTTTCCCCACCCCAATTGCCACTCGCACCGCGTCTTTCCCGTGCTCCAAGGAAACCATCTACCGCACAAAGCGGAGCTAACCTCGTCCGGTTCCGACTATGAGTACTCACTCAAATATAAGGGGGAAAACGCATACACACAACGGCATATTACCGCAACGGATTTTCTACCGAAGCTCGCTATGCAACATCACCGGGGCGGACTATCGGTCGCGACCCCGGCTTCACCCACAATGCCTAATCCGCTAACGGAGCGAATCTCTAATGCAAGCATGCCGGGATGAACACGATCAACCTGGAGGTTCCTTTTGAACCAAGGCTACACGAATCCCTCTCATTTGAGAGATCTGGTGCTCAAAACACGAAAGGAAGGGGATGCTATTCATGCATCCTAAATCCTAAAAACCGAGAGGAGAAGTGTCATTACCTTCCGTCCCCTCTTCCTAGCCATGGAGAAGATTTGCTCGGTTGAACACCACCACAACGCTCCCACCTTCGCGGATCTGAACTCCGCTCGTGAAACAGACCTCCGAAGCTTCGCCGGTGGCCGGAACTTGGCCTTCTTCCTCCTCCTTGCTCTCCCTTCTCTCTAGAATCAAGAGAGATAAAGCCCCAAAGAAAATGAGGGTTTCAAACCCTATTCCCGGCCTTAAACCGCCCAGGGAGGCCCCCCCACCGTTGGATCTTCCAACGAAAAGAACGAACGGCCACAATCGGAACCTAAATTAGAAAATCTGGGCCGAACACGGGTTGCAACACGACCGTGTGCCTGGCCGTGTTACGCATTCGCCATCTCGATCGATTCGAAAACCAGCACACGGCTCCTGACACGGCCTTCGACACGGCCGTGTCTCGCTCCACACGGCCGTGTCGTGACCCGTATCACGGCACCCGTTTTCAACATTTTCAGTCAAAGAAGTACACGGCCTCTAACACGGCCCCTGACACGCCCGTGTCACCTGGGACACGGCCGTGTCCGGGCCCGTGTCATGCCCCGTGATAGTTTTACTTTCAAGACAACCTAAACACCTAGAGGGGGGGTGAATAGGTTCTTATTGCTTGTTTATACTTCTAGGCAGAATTCAATTGCAAAAATAAAACATCCAGCACAGCAATCACAGAAATTGAAACATCACAGATTTCACAATGTTTTATAATGGTTCCCCAAGGTTTGGGTACATCCACTTTCCCCCTCCACCTATCTAGCAGTATGCTAGATTCGGACAAACTTCCACTATTCTCAGATCCGCAGATCCTACAGCTCAGAACCTGGATAGGTTCCTACAACTCAGGCTCAACAGCCCTACCTCAGCCTTGCCTCAAGGCCTACCACTCAGAGAAGAACCTTCTCCTACACTCAGGCAAATAGCCCTACCACTCAGAGATCACCTCTCCTACACTCAGCCTTTATAACACAGGCTTACAACTCAGATCTATGTAAACAGATCCTACATAAATTTAGAAAAGATATTTTAATGTCTTGCCTTTGTTGAGAGAGAAGAGAACAAGACACTTCTTGATCAGCTGATGAAATCAACTGAAACTGAGCTTTCTTCAAAGCTTCTTGAATCTGAACTTAGCTGAGTTGATTTCCAAACAGCTTCTTGAGAAACCACTGATGGCTTCCTTCTTCTTCTTCAAGATGACTGGATCCCTCTCTATCCAACACCTTTTCTGATACTTCAGACTTCTTCTTCTTAGATCTTCTGATGAAGATCTTCTTTAGAGCTTAGCACTTTCTTGAATTGAAACTTCAATAGGATCGTAATCCTTTTTTTTTTCTTCTTAGATCTTCTTCTCTCTTTTTTTTAATTTTCTTCTGAATATGTCTATTTATAGACTTTCTTCATGGTAACCGGCTGATCCGGTTTCTAACTGTTTTCTGACAGGTCTGACAGCTTCAGTTAAACGGTGGTAACCCACAGCGGTCAAGTCTTCAAACAGTTCCTGTACTTTAGCCTTGGACAGCAAAATGTCGAGACAGTCTGTCAGAAAGTGTCGAGACCAATCTGTCTATCTGTGTCGACACAAGTGACTTTGGTGTCGACACAGTCTTTGATGATGTCGACTAAGTTGCCTTTAATTCGACACAGCTTCTTCAGAAAATAACTTGGTCTTGACTCTGCAGTGTGTCGACAAAAGTCCTGTGTGTCAACACAGTTGTTGTAGATTCAGAGCTCAGTATGTGTCGACTCAGCCTTCAGGTGTCGACACTGCAATCTTCAATTCTGCCAAAATGTGATGACTCAGTCTTCTGGAGTCGACACAAGCATAGTCGACTTCTGCCAACATGTGTCGACTCAGCCTTCAGGTGTCGACACTGCAATCTTCAATTCTGCCAAAATGTGATGACTCAGTCTTCTGGAGTCGACACAAGCATAGTCGACTTCTGCCAACATGTGTCGACTCAATCTCAAGGTGTCGACACATCCTCCCTGTGTCGACACAGTTGAGGTCGACTATCTTCTTCTGTGAGTCGACTATCTTTCTCTGGTCGACTATCTTTTACTAGTCGACTATCTTCCACTAGTCAACTATCTTTCTCTGGTCGACTATCTTTCACTAGTCGACAATCTTTCTCTGGTCGACTATCTTTCACTAGTCGACAATCTTTCACTGGTCGACTAACTTTCTCTGGGTGTCGACTATCTTTCACTGTGTCGACACTGCTTCCTAGTGCTGAGGTCGACGATTTTCTTTATGTGTCGACACTGCTTCCCAGTGTCGACATAAATGTGGTCGACTATCTTTCTTTGTGTCTACACCGATATTCTGAAGTGTCGACACAAATATTCTGAAGTGTCGACACAATTTCTTTAGGTGTCGACACGTGGACTTAGAATATTTTTCTGCATTCTTTAATACATCTTCACCTGCACATGTCAACTCAAAACAACATCAAATACACCTTGATGTATATCATTGAGCTAAGTTGGGCTTCTTCAAATCAGGTACACATTTTCCAATGTACCCAACAATCTCCCCCTATTTGGAGAAGTCATAACCCTTATAGCCAATGATATACACCATTTATAAAAAGTATAAACTGATGATATATGACATAACAGGAATACTTAATATAAACAAAATAAAAACAATCCATCATAGAATGAACATTATATGATACCAAACAACATTTTGTTTATAACTTGATAATGTTTGAATACAGAGTTTTACATTTAATGATCAAAACATAACAAAACACTTTGAAAGAATTAAAAATTAAGACTGATCAGGCTCTCTTATGACAATCCCTTTGCCAGATTGGATTTGAGCCTTCTCAGGAGCTTCAGAATCTTCAGCTGGTTTCTTGCCTTTTAGCTCAGCTTTCTTCAGAGCTTCTTCCTTGAGCCTTTGCCTTTCAAAATAATGAAAGGGCTTTGGAAAGTACTTGCTCGGCTCCTGAGCATCTGGTGGCAGCCTACCCAGCTTGGCCTTTCTTCTAAACTATACTATTGCCTCTTGCCTGGCTTCATACTTCTGCCATTCCATCTCATTGAACCACTTGCCTCTTTCATGTACTTGGTCTTTGACAGCCTTCCATGCAGTGAGTATAATGTTTCTGGAAGTAGGACTCCACTGCTCAAAGTCTGGCTTAAGTTCAGCCTGCTCTCTAAATCTTTTCTTAGATAGTAGAGCATCTTGCTGTTCTTTCAAAGTAGCCTTAGGCTTATCTACTTTCCCAATAACAACCCTGTAAACCTCCTTTGGAGGACTATACATTCCTTGAACTTGCTGATCAATCATATCAAAATCTGGAGGAGGGTAAATGACTTGGGCAACCTCAGGTTGATTGCCTTCAAGTAGAACTATTTGTATTCCTGACTTAGCCACCATAGCATCATCACACAAAGGTGGATATCCCAATGTGGCTCGAATACTATTGGTCACCCATTTGGTGTGCTCTAAGCCTGCATGAACTAACAACCTCTCCACCTTTATGGCTTCTCTAGTAATATGATCTCTTAGATCTTCCTTCTGAAATCTGATTTGTCCATCAAGATAATTCACACCCTCTTTAAAAAATGGTTTTAACTTTAGAAGCTTGTCAGATATGTCCTTTTGAGAGGTAGTGATAGCAGTTTTAACAGAATCAATAGCAGCTTGAAATTTCTTATCAAATTCTTCCATTTCCTTTGCTCTAGCTGCAGGCAGGCCTGGAATAGTCTTTTTCAATTCATCAATGATCTCTTGATGAGATTCAGTTAAATTGTCATTCATCCTTATCTGATTTTCCAAAACATAGCTTTGCTTTAAAGCAATATCATCCACTTTAGGGATGATGGACTGCTGTTGTTTTGCCAAATATACCACAGCATTACCTCCCTTAAGGAAGCAATCTATCATCTCCTTCTTATGCATATTGACTTCAAATCGAATAGACTTTATATCCTGAGCCAAGTCAAATTGCAGGGACTTGTTGTTCTCATCAACATATTTTTCAATAGCCACTCTGTGTTCATCCAATTTCACTTATAAATCGACCATAAACTTGTTATAATCAAATTCAGAAGGAGTGTGATGTGCTGTAGGCTGTAGAGCCTGCTTATAGCTCTTGCTCCTTCTCATGAAGACCATAAGTTTTCTCTTCTTAGCCATCCTGGCTTCTTCATTCTCAGAATCAGAAGTACTATCAATTTGAACACTCTCTTTGGGAGGAGGAGGAACATCTGCTTCAGTGCCATGTTGTTCAGCCTCAACATGCACAGGCTCCCCCTCAATTGCTTGCTCCACTTCCATTCTATCAGTAACTATTTCATCATTTGGAAATAACTCATCTAGAGTATATTCCTTCTGGGCTGGAACATCTGCAGTATTCAAATCTTGAGATAAATCAATTTGAGCTTCCTCTTGCACTTGCTCAGACAGCTTCTCCCCCTATACTTGTTCAGTATTGGTGATGTCCTGGGCAGGTGAGGACACTTGCTTCCCCTGGACCTGTGCAGAAATAGAAATATTAGAAACATCTTTTGTAGGAAAATACACCAGCTCCCCCTGCACTTGTACCTGGTCATGATTAGATACAGCCTGTGTAGGTGAATAAACTTGCTGAGCTGGTAATCTTACTTCTTCTCCTTGAATTGCAGGTACAGTGGCATCCTGAACTTGTGTAGAAGCAGGCTGATCTTCAACCTCTTATCTTACTTGCTCTTCTTGTGGGTGCTCAGTACTGGTAGCATGACCTGGGGATTTCTCAGGTGAATCCTGCCTTTCCACTTCAGGCATCTCTTTGGTCAGCACCCTATCCCATCTGGAAAACAATCTCATGTCCATCCTTCTCATATGATTAATTTTTGTTCCAGGTAGTTATTGCATAACATCAGGAATCTCCTTAGTTAGGTATATACTCATTATTCTAGCCAGATTTGGCTTCTTGATTCCTTCCTTAATCTTTTCAAAGATTACAGTGGACCAATCTGTTGGAATTGTAAACACAATCCTGGTCATGAGGCTGAACATATAGGCGGAAATCCTATCATGTCCACCTGGCTTGCACAGAATTACTTTGCCAACCACCTCAGACAGAAACTTGCCCTGTTGATTCATTCCTTTCCTGTTGAAAGCAGCTCCAATTTTCATGGTGGAATCCAATCCACACCATTGAAGAGCCTCCCTTGATTTAGAAGCAGGGACGTCCTCTTCATTCTCGATTATAGGTAATTGAAGAATTATTCTTAACTTACTTGGAGTAATTTCCACTATTGACCCATGAACTGTGGATTTTATCTCGTGACTTTCAGAATCTACAGATGCAGAAGTAAAGAACTCATGCACCTCCTTCTTCCATATCTTAGATGGTTCGGAGACCAGAAATTCTAATCCCGAGTCGGAGAGGAGAGAGATAACCCCGTGAACATCTGGTGGGGCAGCAGTAAAGGCCTGGCGCACCAACTCATTTCCTTCATTTATATTATCTTCAATCTTTGGCGCCATAGATCAGTCGAGAAAGCTTGAAAGATGAGAGAAAGAGAGAGAGAGGGAGAATGTCGACACAGGGTTTCAGTCTCGAAAACCTTGTAAGCGTGTCGACAGAATGAGTTTTTGACCTATTTATACCTTCTGTTTAAAGAAGATCAAAAGTCGCCAAAAAAGACTATAAGTGTCGACACAGATGGAATGTGTCGACACAAGCTTCTATTGTCTCGACTTCAAGTCCATCTATTATGTGTCGACACCAATTTGCGGATATGTCGACACCAGAGATATATAGTAGAGCATCAGAAATTCTGTGTCGACACTTAGTATAAGTGTCGACACAAAATCTGTAAGTGTCGACACCACTATCCTGGTTAAGTCGACACTACATTCCTGGATAAGTCGACAATAAGATTCTTAAGTGTCGACACATATTTTCTGTGTCGACACAATATCTCTGACTTGTCGACATTACTACCCTGAGTCGACACATTATTACTGAATGTGTCGACACCATCTTACTTAGCCAATTTCTGTTTGTTCAACACAACTTATAAGTACTACAAAGTACTTGATACTACTTCAATGTGTCTTTATATCACTTGAATGTCTTGTTACCACTTCAACTTCATTGTTGATGATTTTGTGATTACACTAATCAATGGTTAACATACCTAATTCAATATTAAATTTATTGAATTTGGTCTCATCTAGGGGCTTAGTAAACACATCTGCTATTTGATAATCTATTTTCAAAAATTCCAATGAGATGTCTTCTTTTTCTACATGTTCTCTAAGAAAATGATATTTAATTTCTATATGCTTAGTTCTACTATGAGAAACAGGATTATTAGCAATAGAAATTGCACTCTTAGAATCACACAAAAGAAGTGTTCTACTTACTTGAATACCATAATCCTTAAGTTGATGCTGTATCCATAATAGCTGTGCGCAGCAGCTTCCAGCAGCAACATACTCAGACTCAGCTGTGGAAATTGCCACACTGGTCTGCTTCTTACTACTCCATGATATTAGTCTTCCTCCCAGGAATTGACAAGTACCTGTAGTACTCTTCTTATCCTCTCTACATCCTACAAAATCTGCATCTGAATAGCCTGTTAGTAGAAAATCTCTATTCCTAGGGTACCAAAGACCTAGATTAGGTGTGCCCTTAAGATATCTCAGGATCCTTTTGACTGCAGTATAATGAGATTCTTTAGGGCAGGCTTGGTACCTAGCACAGACACATGTAGCATACATAATATCTGGTCTACTAGCAGTGAGATATAGTAGTGAGCCAACTATTCCTCTATACAAAGTCTCATCAACAGGTTTACCTGCATCATCTTTGCATATGGGCATACTTGTTCCCATAGGAGTTCTCATGGTGGAGGATGACTCCATACCATACTTCTTAATCAATTCTTTGGTGAACTTAGACTGGGATATGGACAAGCCATCATCAGTCTGTCTTACTTGGAGTCCCAAGAAGAACTTAAGTTCCCCCATACTGCTCATCTCAAACTTCCCTTGCATAAGTTTGGCAAACTTTTTACAAAGGTTGTTTTGAGTAGATCCAAATATTATGTCATCAACATATATCTGGACTAAGATGATCTTACCTTTGGATTCCCTAAGGAATAGAGTTTTGTCTATTTTTCCTCTTGAGAATTTATTCTCAATGAGAAAAGTAGACAGGGTTTCATACAAAGCCCTTAGAGCTTGCTTTAACCCATACAGAGCTTTCCTAAGCTTATAAACAAAATCAGGTTTAAGAGGATCTACAAAACCTGATGGCTGCTCTACATATACTTCTTCTTTCAGATCTCCATTCAGAAATGCTGACTTCACATCCATCTGGTATACTTTGAAGTCTTGATAGGCTGCATAGGCAAGGAACATTCTGATTGCCTCCAGCATTGCTACTGGAGCAAAGGTTTGATCAAAGTCAATCCCTGCTTCCTGCCTGTATCCTTTTGCAACCAATCTTGCTTTATTCTTCACTATTATTCCACTTTCATCTAGCTTGTTCCTATAGATCCATTTTGTGCCAATTATGTTATGGCCTCTTGGTTTAGGAACAAGCTCCCAGACATTACACCTTCTAAATTGATTCAGCTCCTCTTGCATAGCATCAATCAAGTGCTGGTCTTGGATAGCTTCTTCAAACTTCTTAGGCTCCATTTGTGACAGGAAACATGAATGTAGACCTATGTTTTGATTTCTGCTTCTAGTTTGCACCCCCTGTCTTGGATCACCTATTATCTGATCAGCTGGATGATCTCGTAAATGTCTTGTAGCTAGAGGAAGATTCCCTTCTAGTTGAACATCTCCAGCTCCTTCATTTAGCTGAATCTCTTGGTTTTCATCAACTTCTATAGTGTCTTGTTCTCCCCCTAGACAGAAGCCTTCATTTTCCAATGCTCCATCTTCCTTTGATACTTCAGTAATGGAGAGCTTGTCCATACTTTTGCTTATACCTGTTGAGTCATTTGATCTACAAGACAACTCACAGTTGATTAATCTTGTTTCATCAAACACAACATGCACAGATTCTTCAACAACTTGAGTAGTCAAGTTGAAGACTCTATAGGCCTTACTATTTGTGCTGTACCCAACAAATATCCCATCCTGGGATTTGGCAGCAAACTTAGTCAAATATGACTTGCCATTGTTAAGTATATAACACTTGCAACCAAAGATCCTAAAGTAAGATAGATTTGGTTTTCTGCCTTTCACAATCTCATAGGGAGTCATTTTATGGCTTTTGGTGATGGTAGCCCTATTGATTACATGACAAGCAGTGTTAACTGCCTCAGCCCAAAAATATTCTGGGAGAGAGGTGTCACTCAACAGAGTTCTACCTGCTTCAATTAATGTTCTATTCTTTCTTTCAGCAATTTCATTTTGCTGAGGTGTTCTAGGTGAGGAGAACTCTTGGAAAATCCCAAAGTCTTTACACAATTTTGATATGCTTTCAGATTGAAACTCAGTACCATGGTCACTTCTGATTTTGACCACTGTACTATTCAGTTCATTCTGAATTTGCTTTACAAAATTAAGTAATACACTTGGGGTTTCAGATTTCTGTCTCAGAAAGAACACCCATGTGAATCTAGAATAGTCATCTACAACCACATAAGTGTAGAATTTCCTACCTAGACTGTGAAATGGCATAGGACCAAAAAGATCCATATGCAGGAGGTATAAGCACCTCACAGAATCCTTGTTTTCAAGGCTTTGAAAGGAGGATTTTGTCTGCTTGCCCTTTTGACAAGCTGAGCATATCCCTTCCTTTATACACTTAACTTGAGATCCATTCCTCACTAACTCTTTGCTAAAGAGTTGGCCAATTGTCTTCTAGTTTAAATGAGCCAATCTCTTGTGCCACTTAACACAATGAGAAGCATTGTCATCAGCTACAAGACAGATGGAAGAAGCCTTATTCTCACATTCAAAATTAAGACAATATACATTTCTCTTCCTATACCCAGTCAATATGATCTTTTGATCACTTGACCTTTTGATATGACATCCATCTTTAACAAATGAAATGTCATATCCTAAATCACTTAGCTGGCTTATGCTTATTAGATTATGTTTCAAACCTTTTACATAAGCCACTTGAGTCATAGTAATTAGGTTAGAAGAAATGTTACCCAACCCTTTGATGACTCCTTTTTCAGATCCACCAAAGATCACTTTAGGTCCATCTTTGACAGATGAATACTCCTTCAGCAGCCCCTTTGTTCCAGTCATGTGCCTGGAAAACCACTGTCCAAGTACCATATAGGGGCATGGCCACTTGGACTATCCTGCAACACAGAATTACTTACCCTTAGAACCCAAGTAAGTCTTGGGTTCTTGGTTCAGGTTAGCATTAATAAAGCTACCATAACCTCTTCTAACAGGTAGACTATTGTTCTTTATAACACTTTTGTTATACCAGCAGTCTAGTGCAAAATGGCCTCTCTTGCCACAGCACCAACATTCAAACTTATTGTATCTAGATCTAGATACATCCTTGTCAGAAGAATTTTTGTTCATTGCTGGTGCTGCAGCAACTTCACCTACTGATTTCTTAAAACCATTTGGTTTATGACCATGGGTAGGCCTGCTTGCATTTACACCCTTGTTCTTCAGAACATTAGTCTTAATATGACCTTGAATATCTTCATGATCATATTTGTTAGAAGGCACTTCCACCTTACTAAACTTTATGGGGACTGAAAGGTTTAGTGGCTAAACAGGAGCTTTGCCTTTCCTCTTGAATCTGCCAGCCCTGGAGTTACCTTTAAATCTTAATCCAGCCTTACCCTTTTGAGTGACAAATTCATCTATCAAGGGTAAGACAGATTTTGGCTTAGAGTAACTAGCCACTAAATCCCATTCAATTTTAAGTCTGGCCTCCAGACTCTTCACTTGATCATTAGTATAATTAATTGTGCCCATCTGAATAATAGTTATATTCTTCAGCTTGGCAATTTCATTTAATTTTTGATCAATAACTTTCTCTAACTCAGTTGTAGCAACCCTTATTTCAGCAATTTCCTGAGCCTGAGATTTAACCAGGTTCTTTCTTTTCTTAAGGGCCTGCAACAAGTCCCCATACTTGTCTATCAATTGATAGACATCTCCTTCAGATTCAGATGTATCTACATCTCTTGATGCAGATGTAGCTGATTCTTCACTTGTACTACAAACAGATGTAATAGAAGGACATTTTACCTTATTAGGACCAGACTGATTCTAGCATATGTCCTCTTCTGATCCTGCCATCAGCCCCATACACTGATGATCCTTTTGTTCATTGATGGAGTCTAGCAACTGCAGAAACTCCTCTTCTTCAGATGCAGCATATAGTCCAATATATGCTTCAGCTTCAGATTCTGACTCTGAAGTTAACTGGTCTGTTAGACTCTTATCTTTCTTTGCAACAAAGGATTTCTCCTTCTTGCCTTTCTGATGAGTCTTCTTCTTGTCTGAAGACTCCTTTCTCTTATCAGGACAGTCAGCCACTACATGTCCAGGCCTATTGCAACAATAGCAGACAATCTTTGAAGTAGTGGCTTTGCTGGGCTTTGATCTGCTCTTCTCTTTCCTTGATGACCTTTTCTTCTAATAATAGTCATCAACTTGCTGTGATGTGGAAGGCCTAGACTTCCATTGCTTCTTTTTCAAGAACCTCTGGAATTGCCTTGTGAATGCAGCAAAGTCTGCATCTGAATCACAGCTTTCTGAACCCTTATCTGAATTTTCAGAACTATCTTCTGCAACTTCCTTAGGAGGAGATGGTGATTTCCTCCTATTCTTTCTAGTGGATTCTGCATTGAATGCCACAATCTTTTCTCTATGCTCTCCTCTTGAATTCTTTTCTTCCTCCTTCCTCACCATAAGTTGCATTTCATAGGATAGCAACTTTCCAAACAAGGTGGGAGGAGAGATCTCTGCCAATTTAGCCACTTCTCTTATGGCACAGATCTTTGTGTCCCAATCCTTTGTTAAGGATCTCAAGAATTTGTCATTCAGTTCATAAGTACTGAAGACTCTTCCATAGGACATAAGCTCATTCACAATTCTATAGAATTTCTTGTAGCACTCAGTTATGCTATCAGATTTTCCTTGTCTAAAACTTTCATACTCCTGATTGAGCATAGATTTCCTATCCTGCCTTACTTCTTCAGATCCCTCCATATAGACAATTAATGTGTCCCACATCTCTTTAGAGGTCTTGCAGTGAATCAGATTCTGAAATGTTGAATCATCTATGGCACTAACAATAATGTTCTAAGCTCTTTTATCCATGGTTGCCAAG
Source organism: Platanthera zijinensis (assembly GCA_039513925.1). Taxonomy (NCBI): domain Eukaryota; kingdom Viridiplantae; phylum Streptophyta; class Magnoliopsida; order Asparagales; family Orchidaceae; genus Platanthera; species Platanthera zijinensis. The sequence continues at coordinate 59,505,406 of CM077097.1, read as the reverse complement.
ATGATTTCATCCTTGGTCATTTCTGAATAACTTTTTGGAGTTTGGATATTTGCATCAAGAACTGATACCTTCATTGGAATGAAGGGGCCTTCCTGTACTGTGATGTAAATCCTTGGGTCAGATGCCTCCATAAACAATCTGACTCTTTCTTTCCAAATTCCAAAAATTTCTTTCTTGCATATGGGTAATTTCATAGATCCTAGCTCCTTATGATTCTCACCAGAACCCATCTTTTTGAATCTTGATTCTGCCTTTCAGATCTATCTCAGACTGTTAAGTCCTTTTTGAGGAACCTCCCTCTGATACCACTTGATAGTTTTACTTTCAAGACAACCTAAACACCTAGAGGGGGGTGAATAGGTTCTTATTGCTTGTTTATACTTCTAGGCAGAATTCAATTGCAGAAATAAAACATCCAGCACAGCAATCACAGAAATTGAAACATCACAGATTGCACAATATTTTATAGTGGTTCCCCAAGGTTTGGGTACATCCACTTTCCCCCTCCACCTATCTAGCAGTATGCTAGATTCGGCCAAACATCCACTATTCTCAGATCCGCAGATCCTACAGCTCAGAACCTGGATAGGTTCCTACAACTCAGGCTCAACAGCCCTACCTCAGCCTTGCCTCAAGGCCTACAACTCAGAGAAGAACCTTCTCCTACACTCAGGCAAATAGCCCTACCACTCAGAGATCACCTCTCCTACACTCAGCCTTTATAACACAGGCTTACAACTCAGATCTGTGTAAACAGATCCTACAGAAATTTAGAAAAGATATTTTAATGTCTTGCCTTTGTTGAGAGAGAAGAGGACAAGACACTTCTTGATCAGCTGATGAAATCAACTGAAACTGAGCTTTCTTCAAAGCTTCTTGAATCTGAACTTAGCTGAGTTGATTTCCAAACAGCTTCTTGAGAAACCACTGATGGCTTCCTTCTTCTTCTTCAAGATGACTGGATCCCTCTCTATCCAACACCTTTTCTGATACTTCAGACTTCTTCTTCTTAGATCTTTTGATGAAGATCTTCTTTAGAGCTTAGCACTTTCTTGAATTGAAACTTCAATAGGATCGTAATCCTTTTTTTTCTTCTTAGATCTTCTTCTCTTTTTTTTTTAATTTTCTTCTGAATATGTCTATTTATAGACTTTCTTCATGGTAACTGGCTGATCCGGTTTCTAACTGTTTTCTGACAGGTCTGACAGCTTCAGTTAAACGGTGGCAACCCACAGCTGTCAAGTCTTCAAACAGTTCCTGTACCTTAGCCTTGGACAGCAAAATGTCGAGACAGTCTGTCAGAAAGTGTCGAGACCAATCTGTCTATCTGTGTCGACACAAGTGACTTTGGTGTCGACACAGTCTTTGATGATGTCGACTAAGTTGCCTTTAAGTTGACACAGCTTCTTCAGAAAATAACTTGGTCTTGACTCTGCAGTGTATCGACAAAAGTCCTGTGTGTCGACACAGTTGTTGTATATTCAGAGCTCAGTATGTGTCGACTCAGCCTTCAGGTGTCGACACAGCAATCTTCAATTCTGCCAAAATGTGTCGACTCAGTCTTCTGGAGTCGACACAAGCATAGTCGACTTCTGCCAATATGTGTTGACTCAATCTCAAGGTGTCGACACATCCTCCCTGTGTCGACACAGTTGAGGTCGACTATCTTCTTCTGTGAGTCGACTATCTTTCTCTGGTCGACTATCTTTTACTAGTCGACTATCTTCCACTAGTCAACTATCTTTCTCTGGTCGACTATCTTTCACTAGTCGACTATCTTTCACTGGTCGACTAACTTTCTCTGGGTGTCGACTATCTTTCACTGTGTCGACACTGCTTCCCAGTGCTTAGATCGACGATTTTCTTTATGTGTCGACACTGCTTCCCATTGTCGACATAAATGTGGTCGACTCTCTTTCTCTGTGTAACGACCCCATCCGTTAAATGACGTATAGTAGAAGGTCCGGCCGGGGCCCCACACTATATGCCACAAACAGACGGTGAGGTCACAGGATAATACCAAACCAAACACGAATCCTAACTCAGAGCATTCTAGCGGAAGCTTTAAGTAGTAATTTGAACTTTCACCAGGAATGTCCAATATATAAACCACCTTTATATATAATCACGGAATGTACACAAATACATAGAGTTTTGCCTTAAGGCCTTACAGTTCCTCTTTTCACAACGTATGGTTTACAAACCTCGGCGCGCAGGCCGGCCATACATGAGTACAAGCAAATAAGCAAAAACATTCGCTTAGCCTTCAAGGGCTAGCCGCAGCAGCAGCAGCAACAGCAGTAGGGCTTCAGCCCTTCACTTACCACTTGGCTCTCCAGCACCTGCACGGGAACAATCCACCCAACCGGTGGCAAACAATGCAACGGTCAGCATTCAGCTGACCCAATTATAACAATCTTACCCCTTTCTCGGGGCATTAGCATTCTTTCCCTGCAAAGCATGGCATCATCATATAGCAACTATGTGCGCGCAGGCACATTCAAGCCATCACAACTATCGGCCACACGGCCCGACAGTCCGTGCACTCAGGGCACATTCTCGGTGTACCGGAATACCAGGGTCAACACCACCGTCTACACGGTATTTGAGCATTCTAGTCTTTCCGGCGCGCGGGCCTAAGACTCTCATTAGGCGCTCCAACAAAACCTATAACCAGGCTTCCAAGTCGGACGGACCTAACGCAGGTACGGATCAGCCACCCCCCGTTGCTCAAGTCGTCGTGCCACCTCGAATACGGAAGTATCCATGGCTATTTATAGGCGCGGGTCGGTTTAACCTTTCCTGTTCGGCAATCTGCCTTTTCATCGAGTTGCAGCCCAACGGCTCAACCGCTCATAAAGTGGCAACGCACGGCCACAAGAGTTGCATCCAACCCTCTTCATTTCCTGGACATCATCCAGTACTTCCTGCTGCACCAAGCAACAGGTAGGCACAAGGCAACACAAGCCATAATCACGGAGCCTTCTCCGATATGCAAACAAGCATCACCAATCCAGACCATGTCCAGATGGGCTTCACACAGTATGCCTAGAGCCGTACTCCAATTCCGGCCTCTAACAAGGGGGACTTCACATATCTACCCCAAGGGACACCACAACCCACCGCACACTCGCGGGGAAGGGTTTTCCCTATGCAATGCAGAAAAGAAGGACTTCACATGTCCAAGAAGGGAGATCGTTACCCTTGTCGATCTCTTGGGAGCCATCGAAAACTAGCCGGTGAGAAAGAACCGCAGCAGCCTTGCCTTCACAACGCCGGCTTCGGATCACGAATCGGACCACGTGAACTCCGCCGGTGGCTTGATCTCCTCCTCCTTCTTCTTCCTCCTCTCTCTTTCTCTCTTCCTTAAGCACATGAAGAATGAATATTCATCAGCCTTCACGAATTAAATCCAGCCAGGAAACCACCTGAGCCCTTGGATCAAAAGAGAGAAATCTGAACGGCCACGATTTGCCCAAAAACCCAATTTTTGGCTGACACGGCCTGTGACACGCCCGTGTCACAGGCCGTGTACCCTTAAGCGGCACACACGGTATTCGTACCGACTGAGATTTACCAGAACACGGGCATCGACACGCCCGTATCGAACCTGACACGCCCGTGTCATTCCTGAGACACGCCCGTGTCACCCCCGCCTCATCGAGCTGCAAGCAGTACACGGGTCGGCACACGGCATCGGACACGCCCGTGTCCAACCTGACACGCCCGTGTTCAAGGCTTGGTTCAAGGCCGTGTAATCTTCTGACTCGGGCCACATTTTTATTTGCGTGACACGCCCTGGGACACGCCCGTGTCCCAGGCCGTGTACCCCCGACACGCCCTGGGACACGCCCGTGTCCCAGGCCGTGTAAAATGACCTGCACCTCAAACTTCATTTTGAGTCTTTTTGGGGTCTTTTTGGGGTGTTACAACCCTCCCCCCTTAACAAAATTTCGTCCCGAAATTTGCACGGTAAGGAAACAAGAACCAGCAATGCTATAACTTGAAAACTATGTTATAACAAAAAGTACACGGTCTACAGTTTATACAAATAACTCGGGAAATTCAGCTCGCATGGTCTGCTCTCGCTCCCATGTTAGCTCTTCACGACCACAATTGTCCCATCGAACCTTGACCATCCCGATCACTTTGTTCCGCAACTGTTTCTCGGCTCGATCCTCGATCCGAATGGGTCTAACCCTCGTCGTTAGCCCATACTCGACCGGTACCCGATCATTCTCCACTACTTGAGCTGGATCCTTCACCGCCTTACGAAGGACTGAGATGTGAAATACATCATGTAATCCACCCAAGTCTGCTGAAAGTGCTAGTCGATAAGCAGCTTCCCCAACTCGCTCCACCACCTCAAATGGACCAAGATACCTCGGACTTAGCTTTTTCAAACGCCGAATCCTGGACACGCCTTTGAAGGGTTTGATCTTCAAATATACCCAATCACCCACCGCGAATTCCACGTTCCGGTGTTTGGCATTGTAGTACTTTGCTTGACGATCTTGGGCTATCAATAGCCTCTCCCGAATAGAGCGTATGAACGAGGTAGCTTCTTCGACTTCCTTTTTCCCACTCAGCTTAGATTCGCCTGCTTCTGCCCAAGCTAACGGTGTACGGCATTTCCGACCATATAAAGCTTCAAATGGCGCCATACCAATACTCGCTTGGTAGCTATTATTATAGGCAAATTCGACAAGAAATATATAATCTTCCCATCTCTTACCAAAGTCTAGGGCGCACATGCGGAGCATATCCTCCATCGTTCTGTTGGTTCATTCAGTCTGGCCATCCGTTTGGGGATGAAAGGCCGTACTAAACGCTAACTTTGTACCCAACATTTGATGAATGAGCCGCCAATCATTCGATGTGAACCGCCCATCACGGTCACTAACGATGCTCCGAGGAACACCGTGCAGTCGAACAACCTGCTCCACATAAAGCTTGGCCAAGGTTTCCACTGAATCGTCTCTTCTGTTTGGAAGGAAGTGCGCCACTTTTGTCAACCGGTCCACAATCACCCAGATTGAATCATGACTGCGTTGAGATCTCGGCAACCCATGCACGAAATCCATCGAAATATCATCGAACTTCCACTCCGGAATAGGTAACGACTTCAGGAAACCGCCAGGCTTCTGGCATTCTGCTTTCACCAACGCACAGGTATTGCATTCAGCCACATAACGTGCGACATCTTTCTTTAATACGGGCCACCAGAACAGCTTTTTCAGATCTCTGTACATCTTTGTGCTCCCTGGGTGAACTGAGTACTTTGCAAAGTGAGCTTCGTACATCAACTCTTCCCTCAATTTACCCACACTCGGGACGCACACTCGACCATTTCTTCTTAACAAACTGTTATCCCAAGAGAATTGGTCATCCGGCCCATCTTTTGCATAGCGCTGGAGGCTTTCATCAAGCTCCGTTGCTCGCCGAACTCTGTCCGTAAGGTCATATTGCACCTCCATCCAGTTCAAGCATGCATCGGTTGACGAACCCTTGTCAACACAAGATATCTCCAATGCTTCCAATTCCTGGATTAAACGCTGATCTTGCCTCTGCAACCAGCTTGCTCATACCGGAGTCTTTCGACTCAAAGCATCAGCGACCACATTTCCCTTCCCGGGAGTATAGTGAATCTCGAAGGTGTAGTCCCCAAGGAACTCCATCCATCTTCGTTGTCGCATATTCAGATCCTTCTGATCCAACAAATACTTTAGGCTTTTATGATCTGTATAGATATCCACTTTAACGCCATATAGATAGTGCCGCCACAACTTGAGTGCAAAGATTACCGCCGCCAACTCCAAATCTTGGACGGGGTAATTCCGCTCATGCACTTTCAACTGGCGCGAGCCATAAGCAATCACTTTACCAAACTGCAGAAGAACGCAGCCTAAGCCGCTCCCGGAAGCATCACTATAGATCTCATACCCATCTGTACCACATGGTGATGTCAACACAGGCGCCATGGTTAAACGACTCTTCAATTCTTCAAAAGCTCGCGCGCACTCCGGCGTCCAAATGAACTTTTGATCTTTTCTCGTCAGCGTGGTCAGAGGTAAAGCAATCCGTGAGAAGTTTTCCACAAACCGTCTATAGTAGCCTGCAAGTCCAAGGAAGCTCCTGACCTCGGCCACTGAAGACATCACTGGCCAATCTCGGATGGCACTTATCTTCAACAGATCCACCGCGATACCTTCTCCGCTTACCACATGGCCTAAAAAGGCTACTAAAGAGAGCCAGAACTCACACTTTGAGAACTTGGCAAAAAGCTTATTCCTCCGCAGGGTATGCAAGACCAACCGCAAATGGTTTGCGTGATCCTCTTCCGACTGAGAGTATACTAAGATGTCATCGATAAACACAATAACAAACAAATCCAAGTACTCTCGGAACGTTCGATGCATTAGGTCCATAAATATTGAAGGCGCATTACATAGGCCAAACGGCATTACCGTGAACTCATAATGACCGTAGCGTGTTCCAAACGCCGTCTTGGGAATGTCACCTTCCCTAATCCGCAGCTGATAATATCCCGATTTCAAATCCAATTTGGAATAGACCGTTGATCCTGCCAGCTGATCAAAGAGGTCATCAATCCGCGGGATCGGATATTTGTTTTTCTCCGTCAGCTTATTCAATTCGCGGTAGTCAATACACAACCGTAAGCTACCGTCTTTCTTTTTCACAAATAGAACAGGCACGCTCCAAGGTGACATACTTGGGCATATATATCCCTGCTCTAACAACTCTTGCAATTGGATTTTCAACTCAGCCATCTCTTTTGGCGCAATGCGATATGGAGAGCGGGCCACAGGTTTCGCACCTGGCACCAACTCAATCGAGAAGTCAATCTCCCGCTGGGGTGGTAACCCAGGAAGATCTTTAGGAAACACATCGGCAAACTCTAACACAACTAGTACTTCACCGACACTAGCCTTTGGCTCAACAGCCTGAATTAGCGTGAAGAATAACTCCGCGCCCTTCCGAACAGCATTGACGACTTGGAGTGCAGACAATAGGGTCCCGCCAACTCCTCGCATACCAGCGAACTTCGTCACAAGTCCGGTATTCTGGCCCAGTGTAATCTCCTTGGAGTTGCAATCAATAAAGGCACGCTGCTCCGAGAGCCAATCCATACCAAAGATCACATCAAACTCCGACAACGGTAGCACAGCTGCACTCAAAACGAAATCCCGACTTCCTATTTGCACATCCACATCGCAAGCCCTATCCGCAAGCATCACACAGCCATTCGGCAATAGCACCCTTGTACTATCCACCGTCACATGACTTGGTACCCCAATGCGAGATACAAACTCCTCAGACAGAAAAGAATGCGAAGCACCCGTATCAAACAGGGCTCTCACCAAATTATTCCGAATCCGGACAAAGCCTGCAGCACACACACATGCACAAGCTATACATAACCAAAAACAATAGCACATAAGCAAGTAAGCTAACTCAACTAGTCACTTGCCCAGACGGCTTGGACCTCTTGCCCCCTTTCTTCTGGTAAAACGATTTGCTCGGGCGAGGTGCTTGTACCTCTGGCTTTGACACAACTAAGCCCTTGTTCCCTTGCACCCGCTGCATGTCCTTCTCCAACGCACACGCAGTATCAACCAACGCCTGAAACCCTTGGTTCACTGAACTCGAAAGCAGGAATCGCAACTCATCCCGCAATCCTTCATAGAACCGATTCGTTTTCCTTTGGTCATCCGCGAAGATTGTGCCCGCATACCGTCCCAAACTGGTAAACTCATGCAAGTAGATATCCACGCTATCTTCCCCTTGCGTTAACCGTTGGAACTCATTTTCCATAGCAATGCGTTGCGCCGCTGGGACATGTTTCGCCAGAAATATTCGAGAGAACTCCTCAATCGACACTTACGTTAATTGCCTGCCCGCCAAATGGTGTACCTCAACCTCGTCCCACCACAACCGCGCCTCTCCTTCAAGCATGAAGGTGGCCAAGGTGACCTTTAGCGTTTCCTCCGCCCTGATCGCTGTCATTAACCTCTTGACACGCGATAACCAATCTTCCGCCTGCGTTGGGGATCCCATTCCTGCAAACGTAGGAGGACTGAAGCTCATGAATTGCTTCAACTGTCGGTCAGCTGCTCGTGGATCTACATCCTCAACCGGCTCGGGTCTTACAACAACACGAACTGGCTCGACTGCCGGCTGCGCTTGCCCGGTCGGCTGAATCATGGCAAATAGAGCCTCAGCAACTAAACGAACAGTTTCCGCAGATGGAGGAGGTGTTGGCACCTCAGTTGGTGTCGCACTCTCATCAGAGTGCTGGGGCTCAGACTGCCCAGCACCACTACGCGTCACCTATAGGTAGACAAGACACACATTAGCGAACGTATGCAAGCAAAACAACACAAAGAGGAACGCGCAGATTCCTCAAACAAGATTTTGTACATTCCTTAGTGGACATTCCAGAGTTCATTAGCGTTACAGCAGGGCGCATAAACACGCGCTCGCCACCCCATAAAAGAATTCGTCCACGAATTCGATAGAGGAAGACCGAATGAAGCTGATACCAAAATGTAACGACCCCATCCGTTAAATGACGTATAGTAGAAGGTCCGGCCGGGGCCCCACACTATATTCCACAAACAGACGGTGAGGTCACAGGATAATACCAAACCAAACACGAATCCTAACTCAGAGCATTCTAGCGGAAGCTTTAAGTAGTAATTTGAACTCTCACCAGGAATGTCCAATATATAAACCACCTTTATATATAATCACGGAATGTACACAAATACATAGAGTTTGGCCTTAAGGCCTTACAGTTCCTCTTTTCACAACGTATGGTTTACAAACCTCGGTGCGCAGGCCGACCATACATGAGTACAAGCAAATAAGCAAAAACATTCGCTTAGCCTTCAAGGGCTAGCCGCAGCAGCAGCAGCAACAGCAGTAGGGCTTCAGCCCTTCACTTACCACTTGGCTCTCCAGCACCTGCACGGGAACAATCCACCCAACCGGTGGCAAACAATGCAACGGTCAGCATTCAGCTGACCCAATTATAACAATCTTACCCCTTTCTCGGGGCATTAGCATTCTTTCCCTGCAAAGCATGGCATCATCATATAGCAACTATGTGCGCGCAGGCACATTCAAGCCATCACAACTATCGGCCACACGGCCCGACAGTCCGTGCACTCAGGGCACATTCTCGGTGTACCAGAATACCAGGGTCAACACCACCGTCTACACGGTATTTGAGCATTCTAGTCTTTCCGGCGCGCGGGCCTAAGACTCTCATTAGGCGCTCCAACAAAACCTATAACCAGGCTTCCAAGTCGGACGAACCTAACGCAGGTACGGATCAGCCACCCCCCGTTGCTCAAGTCGCCGTGCCACCTTGAATACGGAAGTATCCATGGCTATTTATAGGCGCGGGTCGGTTTCACCTTTCCTGTTCGGCAATCTGCCTTTTCATCGAGTTGCAGCCCAACGGCTCAACCGCTCATAAAGTGGCAACGCACGGCCACAAGAGTTGCATCCAACCCTCTTCATTTCCTGGACATCATCCAGTACTTCCTGCTGCACCAAGCAACAGGTAGGCACAAGGCAACACAAGCCATAATCACGGAGCCTTCTCCGATATGCAAACAAGCATCACCAATCCAGACCATGTCCAGATGGGCTTCACACAGCATGCCTAGAGCCGTACTCCAATTCCGGCCTCTAACAAGGGGGACTTCACATATCTACCCCAAGGGACACCACAACCCACCGCACACTCGCGGGGAAGGGTTTTCCCTATGCAATGCAGAAAAGAAGGACTTCACATGTCCAAGAAGGGAGATCGTTACCCTTGTCAATCTCTTGGGAGCCATCGAAAACTAGCCGGTGAGAAAGAACCGCAGCAGCCTTGCCTTCACAACGCCGGCTTCAGATCACGAATCGGACCACGGGAACTCCGCCGGTGGCTTGATCTCCTCCTCCTTCTTCTTCCTCCTCTCTCTTTCTCTCTTCCTTAAGCACATGAAGAATGAATCTTCATCAGCCTTCACGAATTAAATCCAGCCAGGAAACCACCTGAGCCCTTGGATCAAAAGAGAGAAATCTGAACGGCCACGATTTGCCCAAAAACCCAATTTTTGGCTGACACGGCCTGTGACACGCCCGTGTCACAGGCCGTGTACCCTTAAGCGGCACACACGGTATTCGTACCGACTGAGATTTACCAGAACACGGGCATCGACACGCCCGTGTCGAACCTGACACGCCCGTGTCATTCCTGAGACACGCCCGTGTCACCCCCGCCTCATCGAGCTGCAAGCAGTACACGGGTCGGCACACGGCATCGGACACGCCCGTGTCTAACCTGACACTCTCGTGTTCAAGGCTTGGTTCAAGGCCGTGTAATCTTCTGACTCGGGCCACATTTTTATTTGCGTGACACGCCCTGGGACACGCCCGTGTCCCAGGCCGTGTACCCCCGACACGCCCTGGGACACGCCCGTGTCCCAGGCCGTGTAAAATGACCTGCACCTCAAACTTCATTTTGAGTCTTTTTGGGGTCTTTTTAGGGTGTTACACTCTGTGTCTACACCGATATTCTGAAGTGTCGACACAAATATTCTGAAGTGTCGACACAATTTCTTCAGGTGTCGACACGTGGACTTAGAATATTTTTCCGCATTCTTTAATACTTCTTCACCTGCACATGTCAACTCAAAACAACATCAAATACACCTTGATGTATATCATTGAGCTAAGTTGGGCTTCTTCAAATCAGGTACACATTTTCCAATGTACCCAACACCCCGTGTGCAATACCTCAGAAAAGTTTCGAAACTACCCGATGCTACACGGCCTGGGACACGGCCGTGTGCCTGGCCGTGTTCCATACTCGACTATCATCGACCTTAACATGGTCGACCACACGGCCATCTCGAAGACCGAGCTCGTCACGGCTGACATGGCCTCCGACACGGCCGTGTCGGGACCCGTGTCACCTGCTCCACAAAATTTATCTTGGCCAAAAGCGATCCCCGTCGCTCCTACAACATTTTGGGGCGTTACAACCAATTCCTGTAATTAAACTCTGAACTCAACGAGTTGCTTTAGACCCATTTTGTACGGGGTCCGAGAGACGGGCTTGTCACCGGGTATTAAGTTAATTTGGAATTCCACTTCTCTATGTAGGGGTAAACCCGACAACTTCTAAGGGAACACCTCAGGAAAATCCCGCAACACCCGCACATCTTTTACCTCTTGAGCTATTTTTGTTAACTCAAAGCATATTATGTATGCCTCATCCCCTTTCATGTGGGAATTTAAGGCCTGAACTGAAGATAACATCATACGGGGCATGAGCTTAATACCTTGGAAGATGATTTCTGAGTCTCCATGACTCAAGGAGAATTATTTCGTCGGACAGTCAATCGTGGTGTGGTGCCAATTCAACCAATCGATGCCCAGAATGAGGTCAAATTCTGGGACCCTCAATACCGTTGCTGGGGTTTCAAAGAACTTTCCTCCTATGAGTGTGTCAAAATCACAACTCGCGTATGAAGTCATTTCGGATCCATCGGGGAGGCGTATTCTCTGAGTGGTACCAGTGAAATGTTCCACTCTTTCTAAGTCTTTAACGAAGTCAGCCAAAATGAACGTATGAGTTGCACCAGTATCGAATAGCGTATAGGCTAGCTTCCCACTAACCACTATAGTGCCTACGTATCAGTTAAAGACTTAAGCTAGACTCCTAGCATATATTAAGCAAATAAATGAGGTATTCTCATAAAAGCTTTATTCTAAACAGAACGTACCTGCGATTAAATCCTGGGGGTTTCTCTCTCGTGTCATGTCAAGTGCATACATCTGTTCTTGGGTAGGTCTCAAATTCTTTCATTGTTTCCCTCGACCGTGCATGTGACCTCTTCCTCGCGGAGCTGGCGGTGGAAAAGCGACGTTTTGACCAAGTTGCGGTCAGTAACGTCGGATGTGACCTGGCTAGTTGCATTGGAAACACATCTGATCATCTCGTACCCTGGGCTGTATATACATCTGCTGCGATGGGGTAATGTTGTTTGCGGAGCCGGATGCTCCATCCTGAAATTCTTATTGAAGAAACCTCTGCCTCTATTGTTTCCTCTCCCCCGATTCTCATGCCTCCTTCTATAACTGGGGCCCGCCTCTATCATACCCTCGGCGGGTCTCTTTCCACTACTCAGATTATCAGCCTCCAACCTTTTGTCCATATCAAATATCTCCGCTAGGCTTGCATTCGCTATAAACAAAAGGCTTTGCTTTAGGGGGCCCTCAAGCCCTTGAAAAATCGTTAAGCATATCCCTTATCGTCCAGGTCATATGAATCAGAAAATATTGCGAGGTGTTGGAACTCTCGTTGATACTCCGTGACTGACTTGGATCCCTACTTTAGCTGTAGGAATCATTACTCAAGTTCATCCCGAGCAGACGAGGGAATGAAATGTTCTAAGAAAACATCTGAGAATTTACCCCAGTTAATTTCTATATAGATTCGGCCTTGGAATATGGAGCCCATAAGAGACTTCCACCACCTTTTCACATGTAGTTCCAATGCTGATACTGCCAAAGTCACATCCATGCTGGCTGGACATCTAATTCTCGCCATCAGTTCTTGTATCGTGTCGAGCCATTCTTCTGTGTGCACAACCGACTATGTCCCCAGATAGGCAGGATTGGAGAGCGCGCGAAAGGTTCTTAACAAGTTTGAGCCCGGTGCCTGTTGCTGCACCGGAGCTTGTTGGGCTTGAATCGCGTTTAAGATGGCCGTAAGCGTTTGTCCAAGTTCATATTGTTGGAACTGGGTAGGTACAGGTGGGGTCAGAGTACCCCCGACCGGTTCCACATGCGCTGGGGCCTATACACAAGGTAAAAACCTAAAGTTAGGTTGGCTAATAATGGGTTGACAACTGGACATACTAGTGTGAATTACATATAGGCATAGCACTGCTTCCGCTAAGTCAGTTTGTCCCCAAATTAACTATTCAAACGGGGTGTCACCATTGTTCCATAAATACTTTTTTGAGGATCGTTGCACTCTGATACCCTTTGTTAGACCCCCATTCCGGAACACAAAACACTGCACGAGGGGAGTCTTATGCTCAGAATAACCGCCTTGTGGTTGCGCCAACACACGAGTTGACCTGTATCACAACAAGCCTATCCTGCCGGCTACATCCAATATCATTCATGACAACCCAACATAAAAAGAAACAAAAGTCATAATTCATATTAATATATATAGTCCACTAGAAAGTATAATAAATAAAAATACACATTAGGTCTCTATACTCTCTGAGTACATCACTAATATCTTGCCCAAAGGCTACAACTAAATCTCTTAAAAGAAACACACATCAGTAACGGACGGTAATGATGACATCGTCCCTTCAGGCCCTGTCTCCCTAGCCTGGCAATTCTCCAACATAACCTTTTGCTCTGTCTGCGGGGTTCCCTCTTATAATGGAAGGCATAGAAACCGTTAGTTGAAAAGACTATATGGCTATCACATCAGCTCCCCCGATGAATCTTAGGCACCGAGCGGGAGGAAGAGACGGTATAATATATAAGTATATACATTTAAGCAGTATATCAAGCAGGTGGAGTATGTAAGGTATAAACACAGAAGCATCAATATAATCTAGCAGTTCTATCATCAATAGGCAGGAAGAAAATCAACTTATATGAATGCCCATACAGACATATAAGTTAAGGATCGACTTAAAAATAAAGTAACTCATCGTATAAGAGTGCCCATACAAAATTATACGATAAGGATCTTATGCGGTGCAATGAAATATTTTGAATGCAATATGATGACTCACCCATGCTAACACCATGCAAGTTGTTATGTCGACATAGAGTTGAAGTTCCCACTTTTCGAGCAGGTAGCTAACCTCTCAGGTATCACCCGTCGTGGCCAGACGGTGATAGTGGATTAGGCTTTCACACTACTAGGCGGTATCCACACTAAGCATCCCAAGCCTCCGTACGCCTCCATGCTAAGAACACAACAACGGAGCTCACATGCGTACTACGGCTCAGTAGGAGTCTCGGGTAGGTGTGCACCGAGAACAAAGCCTTGAACTGGCCTATGACGTGCCCCAGAAGGAGTCTCAGAAAAAGAACAAGGACCAAGCCCAACCATCCACCTGATATAGAAGGATCCCCAGGAATGAGCAACGAGGACCAAGGCCAACCGCCCAAAGTCTATCTGTCAATTCCCGTTGGTGTGACGACTGGCGAGCCCGTAGACCTGCCACACTATCCTTAACTCAAGATTACGAAATCGCGTGTCGACTCACACTACATGTAGTTCCACATCATCGTGGCGCGGAAGGATCCTCAGAACAAACACGAGGACCAAGCCTAACTACCCACCTGACACGGAAGGAGCCTCTGGAATGAGGACCGAGGACCAAGACCAACCGTCCATTTCAATTTCCATACCGCAATCTCCATCTCGAGTCCCTAATTAACAAATTATTCTAGTGCGGCAAACATTCACGCACATCCAAGGACTCCATACCGAGTCTATCTCATTATTCGAATCCCATACTCGAGGGTTCCTTGTAAACCTTAGGTGAGAAGCCACCTTATCCAACATAACATGGTACACCGTTACCTGTAGGGAAAAACGAATCTAAGCAGTGGACCACAATACACATTCCATTAATTATATAAATCCCGCATGCACGTATTAACCTTATTCAATTCTCTTCCACATGACATCCAACACATGGCTCGTGTCAAGCGCATCCTTACTGGTTATCATAACTAGTTTGTTCATACAATCCATCCCATCGACTTACTAGTTCATTTAAGGATCCATCAATCAATCCATCCACCATTTACTCGTTTCAATCCCAAAAAAATTACTACCGAACTCCTCCACTTGTCTCACTACTTGGCTATAAACCCTATACCATATCCGAACCCGGATCTACACTAACCCGAGTGCTATGAGTGCAGGAAGCTTACTGGATAGAAACTTTGAACAGGGATTCCCGAGGCTTCAAGAATCCGGTGTTGACATTTAAACATTCGTTAGAAATGTCTTTTAGTTGGGTACAACATTCATGTTCAGCCCGAGATCAAAATCCTGCTTCTTCATGCCCGAAAACGGCTCCGAAGTTTGCTGCGCGCAGAAATAGATTTCCGCGCGCATCTTAAAGAACAATGAACGGCATCGGTTTGTCTTCTCCATCAAACCGTTTACTAAACAACAAAACTAGAAGGTCCTCCCACCTTATTCACCCTTATGAGGCCATTTATCTTCATGAACCAAGTCCATCCTCTTCAATCGAAGAGAGGGGAGGTTGAAGCTATATAGGGCACAAGCCATAGCCGGCCTCCTCCTAGGAGATCTTCCCTCACAAGTCCAACTCCGTTGAGTCATCATCTCTCCTAGAAATAACTAAGGATCTAGCACCAAGGGAGGGGGTAGGAAGCTCACCTCATTCCGGGCATTTCCGGCCATGGACCTTGTTGTCCTTTGTTGCGGCATTCTCTCTGTCGTGGGTTGTTCTTCTCGGAAAGGATGGAAGTCGGCCTCAAGAATTTCCGAGCTCCGGCAACCTTGCGACCCGCTCTTTCGGTCCATCGTCTTCGCACAAGAAAGGCTTGGCGCGATAAAGTGTAATGATAGCTAGGGTTTGGTTTACTTCCTATTTATATTAACTCTTAGGTTTTAAATGCACTTAACACATTTCGCCATACCATTGGACCGCCCATGTTTGGCCTTATTTGACAAGACCGGTCCAAGGAAGTCAAACTGCATGTAACTCGAGGCCATTTCAGCCCGTTCGTGTAAGGCAACAGACCCATTCAGCGCTAGAATAACGCCAAAGAAAATTCGGCAAGTATCCATCCTGATACTCGCCGATTCGGGGAATATACTCCCCGATTTTTGTCGAATATCATCATCTATACTCGCCGAATTCGTCGTATATCGTCAACGATATCCGACGAATTTCCCTTAAACCAATTCCTTTATCTTTTAGCGTTGAGTCCGGCGAGTATAAACCTCCTAAACTAGCCGAATTTCACTTAACCAATTCCTCAATTTACAGCTTTGAGTCCGGCGAGTATCAACCCCGATACTCGCCGAATTCGCCGGATATCTTGGTGATAGCTGACTAATTTCCCTTAGCCGCTTTCCCTCGATTCGTTGGGTATCCCACAACCCAAACATTCATCCCATGCAACTAGCGCCTTTTGCCAGTGAACCACGAGTCTGAGTCAAGTCTCTTGACTAAAAACTCATGTGAGGGGCCTAGCGCGAAACGAGATGTTACAACTCGCCCCCAAGCCCCTCGGTTTGTGCGCGAGAAAGATGGTCCTTTTTCTTTTCTGCTTTTGACTTCTTTGAACAACATTCATCTTCATGTCTATAAAAACTTAGAAATATTTTTCAGATTTTTTATTTGTCTTTTAAATAAGATACTGCCCTTTAGACTCAGCTCGACATGTAATGATACAGGCCACTGAAGTCGGCGAGCTGTGGTTGGCGAGCTTGGGCAGGCGATCCAGACTGAACGGTCGGCTCAACCTCAAATTTCTTTTTCTATAAATAGGCCCCCTAACCTACCCCAGTACACTACATTTACTGCTCTCATACTCCCTCCCCTTCTTGCCTTTTCCATTAACCGAGCTTGCATTTTACTCATCTTGCGAACATGGGTAAGACAAACCCAGACTCTGACGGTCGCTCCAAGTGTGCCCGGCACTTTGCCGAGTACTACATTACTGATGGGAGCTCCACGGAGGGGGAACTCACTGAGTTCATTGCCGACTACCTGCCACCTGGTTTCCACGCACGTGGGCCCAGGGAGGGTGAAGCCGTCAACACTTTCTACCCAGAGGAGCTCGCCTTCCCAATCTCACATTTTGAGGTGGGGTTGCGCCTCCCCCTCTGGCCGGAGGTTTTCCAAATCCTCAAATACTACGATGCGGTGCCCACACAGCAGAATTCGAACTCCATCACTATGATGGTCTCGTTCGCCTGCTTCATCCGCAGGGTGCAGATCAAGTTTAACTTGACCATTTTCCGGAAGCTTTTCACTTACAAGGCGACCCCTGACGGCGTCTCCTACTTCGGTGGCTCGCTCCTCAAGGTTCGCGAGATCGCCAACAAGAACCACAGCTGGATGACCCAGATCATCTTTATTAGCAATGACCTTTGCAATATCCCATTCTCCCCTCAACAAAAAGGCGAGGAGGTATATCACCCTCCTGCGGTATCCGACAATGATGCCGAGCTCCACAAATTCTTCCTCTACAAAGACTTTGAGGTTTCCTTCCTCCGAAGGGGTATCGACTTGCTCCCCCTATTCTTCCTGGCAAAGGTATTCCTCTCACCTTTCCCTTTTGTCGAGCTCGACAAAATGATAGGGTTTACTTACTAAGTCTTATTTCAAGGGAGCAATTAGTCCCTGAGAACCCGTCTTATGCGGACTCGGGTCTCTACCCTAACCCGCTTGCGCGTGAGAAGGCAGCCACTGCAGCCTGCCGAGATAACCTTGCGGCATCCCAGCCTTCCTTCGTCAAGAAGCGGTTGAGCCTGGGGGTACCCGGCTTGCCTCGACGCCACCCTTCTCAAATGAAGATGAAGAGGGCGGAAGTGGATCCCAGGGTAGGACGACAAAAAAACAAGAGACCAAGTACATGAGCTCGCCTGAGCCTTCCCCTGATGGGCTATCAGAGAGCCCACTGAAGGAGGTGTCAGAAAAAGAGGAGGGAGGTGGCGAGCCCTCCGCCCTTCCTGCTGAGACGAAGGTTGTGGCCCGCGTGCCGCGCTCGTTGAAGACTACCACTTCTTCGACTTTGTAGGGAGGGTGAAGGACTCGGTCGGCGAGCCGATGGTTAGGTGGGATGAGGAGGCCCACCAGGTCTCCATATCAACCCTCCACCCTCCTAGTCCGATCGCGAAACCATCTCCAGTCACGCCAATGCACTAGGCTTTGGCCTGTGTGGCCGTGAGGACACCGAGACCTTCAAGGGTACGTATCTGCGCCAGCTTGACAATGAGGGTATGCAAGCCCAAATGAGGGCCCTGGAGCTGCATCACATGACGATCTGTCGTGGCTTCAACACCAGCCGCCTCCTACAAAAGGCCGAGCAACGGTGCGACCTAGTCAAGTACAAGGTCGCCGACCTGACAAGGCAACTCAGCATTGCCGAGAATCTGCTCACCCAAGCTGCAGGCGGGATGGTAAGTGTCGGCAACCCCTTCTCCTTTTCACTTAAGATTTTTCTTAGTGGTAATAGCTGACCTTTAATTCTTACAGGATGCTAAAGCTGCCAGCGAGCTATTGGCCCGTGCCTCCAGGCTGGAAAGAGAAAGTGACCAGCTGCGTGCTCGCGTTGTTTGGCTTGAGGAAGAAGGAAGTCGACTGCATGCTCGCGCCACCGAGCCGGAGGAGGAGAACGACACGCTGAAGGAGAAGAACAGAGAGCTCCTCAATGAGGTCATTTACCAGGCCGATCTCCTCCTTCCTATGGGAGGCGGTGAACCCCCCTTCCCGTTCAGGAGGCCGAAGGTCTTTGGCGATGACGAGGTCGTGGAGCGGCTGCGGATCAACTCAATCATGTCCGCTAAATGGACCCTGCAGATTATGAAGGCAAAAGGGGTGCTGGTGGTGGGTTGCGAGGAGATCACAAACCGTGACCTCATGTCGAGCCTATTTCTGCCGTCCCTACCCAGCGAGAAGGAAGAAAGCTTCAATGCGCTCTTCGCAACAACCAATGATATCAAGGATGGGCACAGATCCGGGGGCGAGGACGACCATCATTCCGAGGAAGAAGGCGAGAGCTGACCCTTATTTTCCCCCTTTCTTTTCCTTTCTTTTCCTTTTTTTCCTTCCCCTGTAATCCTTTCCCCTTTTGTAATCCCGCCGAGGCGAGCTCCGAATTGTAATACACTTCCATTTAATGAAAAGGAAAGATTTGTTCAAGAAATTTTCTAACTCTTTTTAGGCTTAATTATTGCACCCGTCTGCGAGCCCCCTTTTATTTCTTTAAGTGCCCTAGATAGGATAGGGCTCGTCTCTTAGAATGCATGTGTTAGAATTCAAACCCGTGAGTGGGCAGGGAGTGCTCGTCAACTTTGAGATCGTAGAGAGGCGAGGTACTCTCCTGGCTAGGCTCGTCGCCCAACTCGCCCGTGGGCTTCCCCTTTCTTTACTGATGATACGCTAAAAATGCTAAAGAAATTCACAGGTAAAACTACTGTGGGGGGGGGGGGGGTGGAGCCATCTTCTGAGCTGCGCCCGTGGGTCCTTGCCCGCCAGGTGCAATCCCGACTCTCATGTTACCACCTTTCAGGGATAAACCTCCGGGCGCTAACACTGACCCAATCAACTAGGTGAGAGCCTAAAGGCGGGCATTGAGCATCAACTGCACTTCACCCCCGGGATCATAACGATGTCCATTTGGGAACCCGGCCCTGCCAGCCAGGTGGAAGCCTGATAGTGAGGGAATCTTGAGACCAATCCGTAGAGGGAGATAACCTGAACTTTTTACAACCTTCGGGCGCTACCACCGGCCCAATCAGCTAGGTGAGAGCCTTATGGCAGGTGCTGAGCATCAATCAGACTTCACCTCCAGGGTTATAATGACATTCATCGAGGACCCCGGCCTTGCCAGTTAGGTGGAAGCCTGGCAGTGGGAGCATCTCGAGACCTAACCCTGTAGGGATATAACCTGAACTTTTTCCAACCTCCCGGCGCTACTACCGGCCTAATCAGCTAGGTGAGAGCCTGACGATGGGTGTTGAGCATCAACCGGACTTCACCTCAGGGGTCATAACGACATCCATCGAGGACCCTCACCCTGCCAGCAAGGTGGAATCCTGACAGCAGGAGCATCTCGAGACCTAACCCCAGAGGGAGATAACCTGAACTCTTTCCAACCTCCGAGCGCTACCACCGGCCCAATTAGCTAGGTGAGAGCCTGACGACGGGTGTTGAGCATCAACCAGACTTCACCTCCAGGGTCATAATGACGTCAATCGAGGACCCTGATGAGTTTGATATTTATAGTGTTTTTCAGACTCATCTGGGCATGTTTTCTCACTCGTGCACTACATTTCAACGGATAATCAGTTACATTTGCTTTGTTCGGTCATTGACCACTTTATGCACCACTTTGGCCCGAGGGTGTGCAATTGTGCATTCTATTGTCAGGGGTAAGCACATGGTGCTCCCCGTGGCTCTTTATGGCTGATTTTGTTTCATTTCTTTGTTACTAGAGGGTCCCCTTGTGTTTTATTTATTTGTGTGCAGGTGGTCAGTTTTCCCCCAAGTCAAGAATTTTGACCTGTGGAAAACACACGGTCATGCGTTTCCTTAGCGCATGCTCGCTCTGAATCGTGCATTTTCTACAGGTTTCTCTAGAGGATTGACTGACTCGGGTAATTTCTTCATGCACGGTTTCTTCTGAACCATGAGCAAAGGAGACGTACAGTTTTCCTATAGCTGTCTAGTTTTATTGTGCTCTGTGGTTAATCGTGTGATTTGTTCACGCACGGGCAGAAGTGCTCGTGCGTGAGTAAAACACACGGTTCCACCTACTTAACGGAAATTTCAGCTTTCTATGGTTACCCATGTGTTTTCCTTCATGCTTGGGCGGAAGAGTTTGTGTGCGTGTAAATGCACGGGTCAACACATCTTCATCCGCAAGCTTGTTCTGGAATTTAATATCACACGGTTAATGCACGGTCGTGCGCCAAACCGTGCGTGACCATTATTTATGACTTCTCTATTTAAGTCGCAGGTTTCTTTCGCCCGGAGGATCAGATCGAATTCCTCCATTTGAGCGGGAAAAAGCACCATTTCACCCATTTTCACCATCACCTTGTCGCCCACCGTGGGGAGAAGCTCAAGCCACCATTTTCCTTCCAAAATCTCTCAATAGCTTCATTTCCGGCAGTCATCGTCTTCTCCAACCTCAAAGCTTCGTTTCAAGCGCTTTGGTGCTTCATACGGGAGTTCTCCAGTTAGATATAACCCGACGGTGATTCACGTAGAAGATGGGTTATTAGAAGGAAGTGACAACCCTTCTCGACCCCGAACGTCATCTATAGACCGTGCATGGACAAGGCTTGACAACCCTTGACTCCAGGTGCGAATCTCGGAAATTCATTGTGCGTTTGGTTGTATTTCTCCCCCTTCCCTTGTAGTAACTTTACTTATGAGTATGTGGTTGTTGGACTGATGATTAAGAACATTTATTTGCTTAATGATTTCATCATGTCTATGTGGTGATATATTTTAGTTCTTGATTGTGTTGGTGTGCTTCCATCCTTTCATGTTTTACTCGCGATAGTGCCGTCCTAGTTTTTATTAGGAGCATGTGCGGCAAAGAGGTGATGGAGACCCTCATTGGTTTGTCCATCCTTCTTATTACTCACTTGAGTAATCCACCCAAGCGACGTGGTGAAGGCAACCTGCCATAGTTTTATTAGTGTTAAAATTAAGAAACAAAAATAAAAACCCCTTGTTACGTTGACACTTGTAATCGCTCTTTCAATAGCAAAATCATACTCCAAATCTGCACTCCTCGAGAGATCGATATCCAGGGATTCAATAACCCAACTTTATTACTTGACGACAACCGATACACTTGCCGAAAGTGCATCAAGTTTTTGGCGCCGTTGCCGGGGAGTGCAATAGTTGTGTGTATTTTTCTACTGGAAAAGTTGTTGCCAGTATTTTTGGAATTTTGATCGGTTTTTGTGTGTTGTATGAGAGATTCAAACCCCAGGGATAGAGGTGAAGATCATGGAGTTGATCTTGAAACTATATGAGCGAGGCGAGCTTGCCAACGTGTTACTGCTGCTGAAGAAAGAATGGAAGATTTAGGTCAAAGAGGAAATTGCCTCGGTGAAGGGGTCGGTGAGGCCCAGGAGGAGGTCCAACCATGCATTAGGACAATATAAAACTTCACGACCCCTACCGTGGGAAGTGTTTACCCTGGTTTTGTCCCTGCCATCGTGAACAACCACTCTGAGATAAAGCCCTCCATCCTTAACAAGATCCGCAATAACACGTAGTTTTCGGGCCTGCAAGCGAGAATCCACAGCTCCATCTGGCGGAATTCTCGGAGATCTGTGGCACCTTTCGCTACGCTGGCATTACAGATCATGTAGTGAAGGCGACCTGCCATAGTTTTATTAGTGTTAAAATTAGGAACCCAAAATCAAAATCCCTTGTTATGTTGACACTTGCAATCGCTCTTTCAATAGCAAAATCACACTCCCAATCTGCACTCCTCGAGAGATTGATATCCGGGGATTCAAATCCCCAACTTTATTACTTGACGACGATCAGTACACTTGCCGAAAGTGCATCAAGTTTTTGGCACCGTTGCGGAAGATTCAACTCCCCTACGCATTCTGATTATAACCCGATTGCGGCAGTCTCTGCTGGCTATGAGAAGCTTGAGCATCAAACTGATGTCGGCCTCCCTGACACCTTTGACCGGGAACATTTTGGTCCCAGGAGAAATTCGGATGATCTCTTGCTTTCAGGTTATAAGCATTGTTATAAGGAGCAGCGCGGTTCTGATTATTTATAAAATTTACACTCTCATCAGCAGTTATACCTGAGGAATCAGCAAAGGTTTCTAATGCTGGGAAACTGGCCCAAATGTTCTCCGAGCGTACTCGCGCCGCCCTCCCAAGAGACATGGAAAAAAATCCCCTTGAGCAGGGGAAGAGCATTGGGGAGACAGATGAGTGTATTAAAAATGAAGTGACTGTGAAGTGTGAAATAAATGAGGTCGAGACGGTGGCCCTATGTGATTCCGGATCTTCTTGCAATATTCTTGCTTTGCAAGATGTTGAAAAATTTAATTTAAATATCGAGTCGAATGTCCAGAAATCACTCGTTCTAGAAGACGGGTCGGTAGTGAAGACCGACGGTGAGATAAAGGAGGTGGAAGTGATATTGAATGGGGCTGTAGTGATCACTGATTTCTAGGTGCTCGGACAATTGGGGAATACTTCAAAACCCATCTTAGGGGTCCCCTTCCTGAAAGCTAGTGAGGCGACGTTGCAGTTTAATGCGAGCGACATCACCTTGGCTTCCAAGGTTGATTTGCCTTTACCACTGTCCCTTCCCCCTATAATTCCAAATGAACATGGAAAACTGCGGTAGTTGAATGTTGTGTTATCTGACGTTATGTCTAGTGATTTTGAGACAGGTGTGCTGCTGAAAGAGGTAGACAAGGCGATGAAAATAGTAGAAATACTGAAGATTGTTGAAGGGGAAACAAATACAGAGTTGCTTGGAGTGCAGCAAGTTGCGGATGAGAAGGGGGATGAGCGAAATGAAAGACATGTTGCTGAGACTAAGGAGCGGAGCACGACTATTGAAAGCGTTCTTAAATTAGAGTTAAAAACTATTATCAAATCGAATGAATTACGTAAAACTATAAAATAGGTTACTTGGGCTGATTTATCACCCGCCGCGGGTGAGAAAGGATTCCTTCGAATAGAAAATCTAGAGCTACCTCTCAATGGGATGGAGTGGTTGTACCACCATGGCGGTCTCCATCCGTGGAATTGCGAAAAGAAGAACTGCGAATGCGCAAGGCGCTGGATTTTTCCCTCCGGCGCTAGAAGGAAGAGGCGAGGGACAGGGGAGATTCGTCTTCCATGGGACCTAAGGCTTACGCTCCTCCCTCGTCTCGCGTGTCAGGGGTAATCTATCACAAGTCAGCGATTAGCTGAGATGTGAAGGAACTCCGGTCCCCTTTTTTTCTAGTGTATTATTTTGTCAGAGATTAGCTTGTTTTAACTTTAGTGCATGCTTGCGAGATTTTTGTGTGTTTGCGCCTAATTCTGGCAGATTGCGTAGTCTCTCGGGAGGTTCATTGTTCCATTTGTGATGCAGGCTTGCACGTTGACACCGAAATATATCTACGGACGCACACAAATATCTCTCTACGAATCAAATTCTACACTCGCACACTCGATCTACGCAGCACCACGTAATTAATGTTATCAATATATACTAGCGTATGGGTGGCCAAACCAATTAGGATCGAACAAGGGCTATAGGCCAATGTTATTTCTGGCTAAAGGGACCTACACGGTCTGAACGAGCGGTGTTGTACCAAAAGAGATCTACCGAATAAAATACGATTCGGAAAGGGTAGGTCACTCCCAACAAAAGAAAACGAAGGTTCACCAAACCTTTTCGAAATTAAATCAATTAAGAAAAACACAAACCAATAAAAGAAATTCCACGATTAAATAATGCTTCAAAATTTCACGCCAAGAATATCCACCACAAGACAATCAAGGAAAATAAACACTCGAGAGTAGAAGTTTTCGTTTCCCAACCGGAATGGATGATTCCGGTTTTCTCTACTTGGATCGTTCTTCAACGGCTCCTCCGGAGTCACGCCGTAAGGAGAGAAACTTGACTGCCTTCGTCGCTTCACGTCGGAGTTGGAGTCTACAAGGAGGCAACCTTTGCCTTGGCTGATTTAATCAAGGAGGAGGGTTGAGGAGGGGAGAAGCCGAGATAGAGAAGGGTGACAAGGGGGCCGAAATTTGGAGAAGGAGAAAGGAGAGGAGGAGAGGAGAGGAGGAAGGAAATCTTCACAAGATTTTGAGGGTTTTTTTTCTTCTATTTCATTCTCTCTAATTATTCTTTCATAACATGACTATATATAGCCTACACCACTCAATCTCCCTCCATTCGAAATTCAAAATTCAAAATTCAAAATGAAAGTTATGATGGTTATATGCACCCATCATAATACAAGAAATGAAATAATTAAAATAACCTATGATGGTTATAAGCACCCATCATTACATGAATTATTTAAATGCAATAAAAATAAAAATGCAAAATGAAATAAAACATGAAAATGACTTAATAATTAATAATAATAATTAATAAATTATTATTAATTATTAATATATTGGTTTGCGTTCAGGACAGATATTATAGCGACACTCCATATGGTCATCTGTAAGCACGCCGTCGCCGTCATTAAAACGTTGCGGTCCATCGTCTCCATCGATCCTGCCCCACTCAAAAGTACTCATCACTAATGAGTTGGGCTGAATGCACCAGCGTGGGAGAGCAACATCCAAAAGAGCCACCTCCGATCTAGTAAGCCAAGATTCATCGGAGGCCGGATGATCACGCCATCGAATCAAGGAGTGGCAAACATCACCACATGAAAAGGAGAGCACTTCAACCTGGAGTATCCTGTCATGCAAAAAGATGGTCCCAGGGAACCTTGGAAAAGAATTAGGCAATAAAGGAAAGCAAATTTCTATATCAACAACCAACATACCTCCAGTGAAGACCGATGAAGAGAACGATCCAGACAAAAGCTTACTACCCAAACCATAAGAAAACAAAGTGGACACAAACAGACAGGCAGATAATTCAAGTGGTGGAGAAACATATAGCGTTAAATTAGAAACATTAAAAATAGAGGTAATACCCTAATCAGTGGAAAGCTTCAAATGATATGTGTTTTCTCCTAATTTCATTACTATCCGAAAAAGGTCCAGCTCGCCAAATTTCTATAGTGCCCGAAGGCAAACATTTAGGGACGAGACGCACCAAAACTAAATCGCAAATCATATAGTGAGACGCTCTTCTATGTAAACTAGCATGAAATTGATAAAATATAATTTGTATGGCTAGCGCTTCACTACTGTGCTTATATAATTTTTGAACATGAGATGCATAAACTAGTCCGAGTTGACTTGGTTTATCAGACAGAGGAAATGAAGTCAAGTCAAAAGGCACTTGTGCTTTAAATCTGTGCACGATCTCATTCGCCGAGCAACAAGCATATAAATAATCATAAGACGCAACTATATCGAGTAATTTATTACAAGTGTGCCTAAATATCTCGCAACCGTGTGGAGTGAACCCATGCGCTATGTGACTCAACCCGAAAACGGAGGGTAACAGGGTTAAATCTGGGGGTACGGGAGCCTTAAAATCAAAGATGACTTTCATAGGCATCAAAGTCGCAGTTCTAATTTTATAATTAACGTCATCCAAGTCAGATTCAGTAACGGTCTCCAAAATGGGCACATCAATATGTCTCAGACTAAAAAGAACCATCTCGAGTCCTAGCAAGTCATCTAATCGAGTCAAGTGAACCGGAGGGAGAGTCAGCATGGTCGATTTCGGAGGAGGAGCTAAGTCATACTCTCCGTCAAAACACGAATTTAGCGTCCAAGAAAATTCCTCCGGGTGCCAGTCATCAAAGTCAAAAGGAAGATCAAACAGTAGATTCGTCCTCACAGAAAACTCAACAGGATCGTCATCAACTAATTCACTCTCAGATAAACATTCATCACAGGGTGAATCTACCAATTCAGCCAAAATGTCTTCCAACCCACTAGATACATCCTCCAAATCATAATTAATAACGGTCTCTAAAGTAGGCAAAATTGAACCTGACATAATTTCTAATCAATATTGGGCTTCAGGCAACGGAGATATCATCAAGGAAATGCCTTTTGGGTCCTCAACGCTAATGTCATCGAAAAATAACTTTCCCACACAAGGCAAATCTTCCAATATAACACTTCCTTCGCTAGCCAAATCTTCCCATGATGTTGGTACATCGTCAAAATCAGGATAGAGTATTGGGCTAATCGAATCCCGGGGAGAATCTAAATTAGCTTGAACCTCAAGAAATTATGATAATATCAATGGACTATCTCCCGGATATGCATCACTAAGTTCATCCCAAGATATACATCCATCCCAAGGTGACTCTCCCAACACCGCTGAAACATCTGCCAACACTGGGTCAACCGAAGACTCCATGATAATTAAGGGTGATACCTCAGAAACATCATCAAAGGGAAGAGGAGATGATTCCTCAGAGGATAAATCCTCATCCAGGTCACTTGGGTAACCAATCTCCTCATCGTCACTCAAATCGTCAGCGTAATCAGCCTCGTCCTCAGTGATAGGCACAGTCCTAGACATAGCTTCAGACTCAACAAGAGAGTCAATGACTAATGCAGGTAACTTGGGGGGAGACTCACAAGGGTCTACAGGCATAATTAGGGTAGATCGCTCCATAGAGCCACGATCAGATATGCCACTAGACTCACATATAGTAATCGTCTAACACAAGGGAACTTTACTCCTAGGAATGTGGTGCTTCTCAATTTCCAATGCAGCATTAAAAGTGATGTTCAGGTCGGTGTGACCCTGACGCAGTAACTTACCCTAGATGTAGGGGTTTAACCCCCTACGAAACCTATAAAGGGTGACCTCAGACAATTCCTTCACACCGCTCCTAACCATCATATCCTTAAAGAGTTGTATATAATCTGAGACCGACTTATTTTCTTGTTTAAGGGTAGCAAAATCATCATTTATCTATCGCTCGGTCTGGGCGTGTGGTTTATAGTCATTCTTAAAGGCAGGTATGGAACTAGTGCTATAAAGATACTCACTCGCAGGCTTGGTGTTAGCAGTGCGGAGATAAGCGGGATCAAATTGATCCGTGAGTAGGCTACGCATTGCCCGCCAAGTATTTTTATAACTACCAACACGACGCTCTTCGTTTGCCAAAATATGCGGGCTTGACCTACTAATCGATCTCAAGCGATGTTAACCTTTTGGTGGTCGTCCTATAAGCGACAATTAAAATAATTTTCTAGTCCCTTAAGCCAATCTCTAAAAATTTGGGGGCAACTTAACCTGTCATAAGTAGGATAAATGTGGTGTGACCTAGGGGTTTGTTTAGCCCTATCCTTAGCATATGAATAGTCTAACCGGGCAGCATATACATCATATGCCATTTTAGTGAGAACTAGAGAGAAAACTCACCCGGAACTGGTGCACATGCAATGAGAAATGAATCTGACCCTATTTAATTTTCAAAGATGGAATTATTCCCACTTAATAACTATGGCAATAAAATAAATTTTTTATTTGCTTGCAGGAAATAATATGAAAACTATTAAATAATTTTTTTTTGATTTGTTTGCTAAAAAAATAAAAATATAGACCGCTATTTGCACACCAAAATAAAAATTTTATAACGATTTAAAAAAAAATAATGACTTAATTAAAAATAAATTTTTTTTGGATTTCCTACTAATAAAATGATAGAGAATTCCCAGAATTTTATTTTTTGAAATTTGAGAAAAAATTGAAAAGTTTAGTTCGCTATTTGCAGACCAAAAATAAAAAATTTGCTTTATATGTTGTGCAATGAAACGTGCAAGTGCGTGTCGGCGAAAAAATAATAAAAGGGGGATGGTGACAATTAGAAAATTGACGTGAACCTCCCTCTGATACCAAATTGATGCAGGCTTGCACGTTGACACCGAAATATATCTACGGACGCACACAAATATTTCTCTACGGATCAAATTCTACACTCGCACACTCGATCTATGCAGCACCACGTAATTTATGTTATCAATTTTATACTAGCATACGGGTAGCCAAACCAATTAGGATCGAACAAGGGCTATATGCCAATGTTCTTTCCGGCTAAAGGGACCTACACGGTCCGAACGAGCAGTGTTGTACCAAAAGAGATCTACCGAATAAAATAAGATTCGGAAAGAGTAGGTCTCTCCCAACAAAATAAAACGAAGGTTCGCCAAATCGTTTCGAAATTAAATCAATCAAGAAAAACACAAACCAATCAAAGAAATTCCACGATTAAATAATGCTTCAAAATTGCAAGCCAAGAATATCCACCAAAAGACTATCTAGGAAAAGAAACGCTCGAGAGTAGAAGTTTTCGTTATCCAACCAGAATGGATGATTTCGGTTTTCTCTACTTGGATCGTTCTTCAACGGCTCCGCCGGAGTCACGCCGGAAGAAGACAAACTTGATCGCCTTCGTCGCTTCATGCTAGAGTTGGAGTCCACAAGGAGATAACCTTTTCCTTGGCCGATTTAATCAAGGAGGAGGGTGGAGGAGGAGGAGAAGCCGAGATAGAGAAGGGAGACAAGGGGGGTCGAAATTTGGAGAAGGAGAAAGGAGAGGAGGAGAAGAGAGGAGGAAGGAAATCTTCACAAGATTTTGAGGGAGATCTTTTTCTTCTATTTCATTCTCTCTAATTATTCCTTCATAACATGGCTATATATAGCCTACACCACTCAATCTCCCTCCATTCAAAATTCAAAATTCAAAATTCAAAATAAAAGTTATGATGGTTATGTGCACCCATCATAATACAAGAAATAAAATACTTAAAACAACCTATGATGGTTATAAGCACCCATCATTACATGAATTATTTAAATGCAATAAAAATAAAATGCTTAAATGAAATAAAACATGAAAATGACTTAATAATTAATAATAATTAATAAATTATTATTAATTATTAATATATTGGTTTGCGTTCAGGACGGGATATTTTTGTGATGCTCCACATGGTCATCCGTAAGCACGTCGTCGCCGTCTTTAAAATGTTGCGGGTCGTCGTCTCCATCAATTTGTTGTTGTTCTTTTCATTGTTTTTGCAGGATGAGAATTCCCGAAGAAAATTAGTCGAATTGGCCTGTTTGTGCAAAAAGCACGGTTTGTGGAAAACGTGCGCAGCAAAAATGCATGACTGTGCATTTTATATTTATAAAAACGCTCGGCCGAGCGATTTGGTGCGCGCGCTGGCCATAATTCTCCCATGCAGCTGCTGCAACCGTTCTTCTCCATTTTCTACGGCAAGATCTCCTTCTTCTCCTCTAAATCCTCCACCACCCCTCCTATCTCTCCGCCTCTGCCTCCATCTTCTTCTGATCAGCCCGAGTGACCATTGCTTCTCTCTCCGGATGGGGTTTTATGTTTTTCTTCATGTTTGTGTTTTTGTTTATTTGACCGATAGTGTATTTTACTTTATTCAACTAGGGATTCGTCCCCAGGGTGGTTAGTAATTATATCTTTCAGTACCCTTCCTTAGTGTGTTACTGTGATCCATTTTTTTTATTGGTGTTGATTTTGTTTTGCTTAATAACTTGCAAGCACTGCTTAGTTTAAATTTGGTATTGTCATGTATATACAAAATTTTGTTGGAGCTCTTTTGCATGTTGCCTTTCCCTTGCGCGGCGGAGGAGAAAACGTTTTGCAGGTTTAGCTTTACGCTTTCTCGTGGCTTTTGGTATGCTCATTTGATGAGTATGGGGTAACCTCTCCCTCAACTTATATTTCATTGTTTTTATTGCAAATCTTGGTTAGGTTGCTTAGATTAAGTCTGGTGGGAGGGGGGAGTTATTCGGTTACCTGTGCATATGCACCACTATTACTTTCATACCAAAAGCACATTTTTATTTTTTGTTTAATGTAATCTCATCTGCATTGTTCACCTACACCCACATGAGCGTGATCTTAACCACGCGCGTGACTCGATTCAAATGTATTTCTTTTGTATAAACTTTAAAATAGCAATGCTGGCTTAGGATTTTAGGATAAAGTAGTACGAGACTCGCGTAGTGCTCTTAATCGAGTACTCATTGTCTGTGTAAAAATAGTATAGATTTAATTTTTCTTTATGCACGTAGATTTATACTTTTCTGCATATGTAAATATTGTTTATACTACTCAAAAATGTTGAATCTGGTGTAATCGAACGGTAGTGTAGGGATGTGTGTAGCCATCACTAGACTAGTATTGCTCGAGTTAGGAGTAAGTATCATCTTTCTCGGTGGCTAAGAACTTGCCCCAAGCTACTCTCGAAGCATTGGTGCATGGTTAGTCAAGCATGAGTGTGATGTAGGCAATCATTTTGGCCCGGTTGAGCCTTGTACCCCGTCCCAATGTTAATCTTTGTTATCCTATGTTGTGCTTATCCCACCTTTTTATTTAGCCCTACTTCGCGATCACCAAAGCCTAAAAGCCTTTCCCAGTCGCACGCCCCAATCTCGAGCTATTAGTATGTTACTTCTCGTATTTGTGTTGTTGTTGTGGTGCAGTTATGTGGTTGTGAGGTGGAGTTTTCATGATAATTTGGCTAAATGTGTTGTTATATAAAAAATTGGAAAAAGAAAAGAAAAGAAAATTGTTGTTTGTTCTGAAATATGAAAGTGAAATTGAAAATTTCATTTGTTTTATTGCTGTGGTAGAAGGCGGTGTACACACCCTTGATGTCAAGTTCAAGTCTGGTGGTGTGGTGCACCTGCATTTATTGTTGGCATGAGGATAATCTCTTGTATGAGCTCATTTGGGTTGTGCGTAGCCGTCATTTTTACCCTTGTGCATCCTTACCTACGTATTCACCCAAGCCCCATTATTATCCTAAAGTCCTACGGATTCACGCTTGAGTAAAAATAGCACCGTAGAGAGAGAGTATGAAAGGGCAAGTATGGTCCCCGACATTGATGGATTTCTTTGGAGGTGATCTCGAGCCCCAGTCTTTGGCAATGCTCACCTGAGTGGCCACCCTACTTTCTTCCTACTTATGACCGAACAATTCTCTAGAATTCAAATTTTCAGTAGATACAATATTTATTTCGCCTGTCAAAATGTATAAACTCCGTAGTATGATTAAAAAGTTTATCTATTATATTTTCTATGCCCATGATGTATTTGATTTCTCGCAATACTTTATTTTGAAATTACTGAGCCGGCTAACTGTTTTCTAGTCAATGGAGTGATGATTTGCTCGGTATGAGCAAATGTTTAAGTCTGGTGGTGTGATGAGTCCGATATTTATAGGGGTTTTCAGACTCAACTGGGCCTATTTTCTCACTCGTGCACAACATTTAAACCGGTAATCGGTTATATTTGCTTCGTTCGATCAATGACTGCTCTGTGCACCGCTTTGGCCCGAGGGTGTGCAATTGTGCATTCTGTTGTCAACGGTAAGCACTTGGTGCTCCTCGAGGCTCTTTTTTGGTTGATTTTGTTTCATTTCTGTGTTGCTGGAGGGTCCCCTTGTGTTTTATTGGTTTGTGTGCAGGTGGTCAGTTTTCCTCCATGTCAAGAATTCTGTCTTATGGAACACGCACGGTCGTGCATTTCCTTAGCACACGCTCTCTCTAAATCATGCATTTTCTACAAGTTTCTCAAGATGATTGACCGACCTGTGCGATTTCTTCACGCATGGTTTCTTCTGAACCGCACGTGAATGAGACGCATGGTTTTCCTACAGCTGTCTAGTTTTATTGTGCTCTGTGGTTAATCGTGCGATTTGTTCACGCACGAGAAAAAGTGTCAGTGCGTGAGTAAAATGCACGGTTCCACCTGTTTGCCTGAAATTTCAGCTTTCTGTGGTTACCCATGCGTTTTCCTTCAAGCACGGGCGGAAGTGTCCATGCACGTGTAAATGCACGAGTCAATGAATCTTCATCTGCAAGCTTGTTCTGGAATTTAATATCGCACAGTTAATGCACGGCCATGCACCAAACCATGTGTGACCATTATTTCTGACTTCTCTATTTAAGCCGCAGGTTTCTTTCGCCCGGAGGATCAGATCGGATTCCGCCATTTGAGCGGGAAAAAGCACCGTTTTGACCATTTTCACCATCACCATGCCGCCCATCGTGGAGAGAAACTCCGCCCACCATTTTCCTTCCAAAATCTCTCAATAGATTCATTTTCGACCGCCATTGTCTTCTCCAACCTCAAAGCTTCGTTTCAAGCTCTTTGGTGCTGCATACGGGAGTTCTCTAGTTAGATCTGACCCGATGTTAATTCATGAAGAAGACGGGCTATTAGAAGGAGGTGACAACACTTCTCGACCATGGACGTCATCTGTAGACCGAGCACAGACAAGGCCTGACAATCCTTGACTCCGTCCGCGAATGTCAGAAAGTCTTTGTGTGTTTGGTTGTATTTCTCCCCCTTCCCTTGTAGTAACTTTACTTATGAGTATGTGGTTGTTGGAATGATGATTAAGAACATTGATTTGCTTAATGATTTCATCATGTCTATGTGGTGATATATTTTAGTTCTTGATTGTGTTGGTGTGCTTCCATCCTTTCAAGTTCTTGTCATGATAGTGTCGTCCTAGAAATTATTAGGAGTGTACATGGCAAAGAGGTAACGGCGACACTCATTTGTTTGTCCATCCTTCTTATTACTCACTTTAGTAATCCACCCATGCGACGTGGAGAAGGTGACCCGCCACAGTTTTTTTAGTGTTAAAATTAGGAAACCAAAATCAAAACCCCTTGTTATGTTGACACTTGCAATCGCTCTTTCAATAAAAAAATCACACTCCCAATCTGCACTCCTCGAGAGATCGATATTCGGGGATTCAACTACCCAACTTTATTACTTGACAATGATCGGTACACTTTCCTAAAGTGCAACAGATCCCGGCCCTGCCAGCTAGGTGGGATCCTAACTGCAGGAGAATCTCGAGACCTAACCATAGAGGGAGATAACTTGTTTTCCAACCTCTGAGCGCTACCACCAGCCCAATCAGCTAGGTGAGAGCCTGACGGCTGGTGTTGAGCATCAACCGTACTTCACCTCTAGGGTCGTAACTACGTCCATCAAGGACCCCGGCCCTGCCAGCTTGGTGGAAGCCTGATAGTGGGAGTATCTCGAGACCTAACCCCAGAGGGAGAGCCTAAACTTTTTCCAGCCTCCGGGTGCTACCATCGACTCAATCAGCTAGGTGAGTGCCTGACGGCGGGTGTTGAGCATCAACTGGACTTCACCTCTAGGGTCATAACAACATCCATCGAGGACCTCGACCCTGCCAGCTAGTTGGAAGCCTGACAGCGGGAGCATCTCGAGACCTAAACCCTAGAGGGAGAACTTGAACGTTTTCCAACCTCCGGGCGCTACCACCGGCCCAATCAGCTAGGTGAGATCCTGACAGCGGGTGTTGAGCATCAACCAGACTTCACCTCTAGGGTCATAATGATGTCCATCGAGGACCCCGACCCTGCCAGCTAGGTGGAAGCTTGACAGCGGGAGAATCTAGAGACCTAACACCAGAGGGAGATAACCTGAACTTTTATTTAGAAGTCCT
The DNA here is from genome assembly GCA_039513925.1 of Platanthera zijinensis. Lineage (NCBI taxonomy): Eukaryota > Viridiplantae > Streptophyta > Magnoliopsida > Asparagales > Orchidaceae > Platanthera > Platanthera zijinensis. Next base: position 59,471,430 of record CM077097.1, on the reverse strand, counting down.
AGCCTTGCCATCCGGATGAGAACCTTGTCGTGATCACCCTGATGATTATTACGAATTTCTCCTGCCAACAATGTCATTGCCAAACAAAATGGATTGAAAGAATAACTTTTTATTTATTATAAGGGTATGTACAAATCTCATGGATAGAAGCGTTTAAGGCCATCACTGCTCCAAGTATGGCTCAAGGTCTCTCCATTCGCATCTCGGAGGCGGTACAACCCTGACCGGAGTGCTTCCTGTATAATATAGGGCCCTTCCCAGTTGTCGTTAAGCTTTCCAACAGCAGCTGACCTCCCTGCGACATCTTCCTTCTTCAAGACCAAGTCCCCTTCTGCGAACTGTTTTACCCTGACATACTTGTCAAAGTACTTAGCCATTCCTGGCATTACCTCTTCCTGTTGGATGGCAGACAGGTCACGCAGCTCCTCCACCATGTCCAAGGAGAATCACATCTCTTCCACTTTCTTGGCTCTCCACTCTTTCAAGCCTTCCCGGGCCTCTGCCACTCGAGGTGTCCGGACCTCAAATTCCACCGGGAGTATGACTTCACAACCATGGGAGAGCTTGAAGCGTCTCACCCATGGCCGTAATGGGGTTGGTTCTCAAGGCCTAGAGGACTGCAGGGAGCTGCTCGACCCAGCTCCCCTTTAAATTTTCCACAATTTTCTTCAACAGGATTAAGATAATCTTATTTAATGCCTCCAGCTTCTCGTTGCTCCTAGGGTGGTGAACCGAAGCAAACCTGAGGTCAATCCCGAGCTTCCCGCAAAAACTGATGAACTCGACGCTAGTGAACTAGGGATCGTTGTTCTTGACAATGTGAAAGTGAGGGTAAGATCAATCCTTCACACTAGAGTGGCGGGGGGGGGGGGGTGAATAGAGTGATTTTAAAATAATTTTGCTAAATTAAAAATTATTTTAGCAGTGGAAGACTTGATTTAATAAGTGTAGAGTGCTAAGCAGAAACTGAAATAAAACAACTACAAAAAGATAAATTCACTGCACACAACATAAGAAAGAGCAAGCAATCCAGAAGACACAAGGAGCTATAATGGTTCCCAAAAACCTGGGTACATCCACTTTTCTACCACCCTTGGTAGGAATCCACTGCAGGATGAGTTGATCAGGTGTCCTGGGCACCAATGAGCTTTTGATCAGGTGCTCAAAAACCAAACCAGATTTTTTGATCAGGTGTCTTGCCACCACTGAGTTTTGATCAGGTCTCAGGAACCAAAGCAAAACTTTTGAAGGGAGTTTAAAAACCCTTTTACAGGAAAGGAAAAGGAAAAGGGGTGAAGTTGTCTTCTCTGTCAACTATCAAAGAGAAGCACTAGTGGATGAGATATTATCAAAAATCCCCCTGAGATGTAGTAGAGGTTCAGGAACTAGAAGCTTTGCAAGGGTGATAGGTCTTCAATGAAATTATTGCTCCAGTACTAGATGATTTCAACAAGAACTGAAATGTTTGTTGTCTGGAGTGTGAATGATGAAGACTTTTAATCAGCATGAATCAGAAAGAAAACTTGTTCTATTTTATGAGTTATTGATCTCCTTCTTCTTTCTCTGTGTCTCTGTGTATATTGTTGTGTATCTTTGTTCTCTCTGAATGATGATAATAAGAACTCCAGTCATCAAATCTTGAAAATAGCCGTTAGCAAAGTCATAAATGCTATCCTTAATTGTCAACTGTCTCTGGAGGAAATAACCTAAGTACATTCCATCTTTGTTACCTTGAAACTTGCTCCAGATTTATTATAACGGCTAGAAATCTTTTTCATTAAATGCTCCGATTTGAAGATATTTGAAATCCTTAACAAATTGACAAAATCCTAGAAATCGTCGATCTCAAAATAAAAACGTCGATCTGAGCTCAATTATCGTCGAACTGAGCTTAGAGATATTGGAATTTTACTTGGATAGAAATCATCGATCTGAGCTCAAAGAACGTTGAACTGGGTTCAACACCTCGTCGACTTGAGCTCAGAGATCGTCGAACTGAGGTCGACGCTTTGTTAGACTGAACTTGGAGATAGTCGAACTGAGTTTGACGCTTTGTCGATCTGAGCTCGACGACAACTTCGATTCTTCTTCTTGGCTTTTTCATCTGAACTAGGAGGTCTTAGGGAAATCTTCAACCCTAAGTTCTAAGCCATAGACCTAACTAGTTTACCTTTTATCTATAAAACAAGGTCACAGCAACAATCCTATTGACATAATGATCCTGACCCAAATTAGTAATAAGGTGTTCCAACAATCTCCCTCTATTTGGGTTAGGATTACTATTTACATGAGTTATAGAAAATAATAACAACATAAATACATAAACAACATTGCAGAACCACAGATATGATTATATTACAGCACAAAAGTAGTTCAGCAGAGATATAAAATAGTTTTCAGCTTACATACAGATTAATGCTTGTCATCAGTTCTTTTCTTGAAAATGATTTCTCTATTTGGATTTTCTGAGTCTTTCTATGATCTGAAATCATCAGCAACACCAAGAGTCCTTTGGCTTTTACTTCTAGGAACTACAGCTTAAGGATGTAGCTGTATGTATTCCTCAGTATTGAAGAATCTCTTGGAGCTGTATCTTTCAAGTTCCTGTCTTCTTTGTTCTGATAGAGTAGATATATTGGATGTGTCTTGGCCCTTCTCTCTTGCTTTATTAATTTGATCTAGAGCATCCATTTCTTTAAGTCTGGTTGTCCAGGAAGCTGGATTGTTCTCTGGATCTTCAGAAGGTACTGGTGGCTCATACCTTTTTATGGTGTCAGTAGGAGGAGATTTTGAGAGAAAACTTTCTTTGAGCTTGTAAGGAAAGGGACCAGTAGTTGAGTAAATTGGGCCTTGTCCTTTCCTTTGATAAGTTTGCTGTCTAGGTTGTCCTCTTGAATAAACTTGATAGTCTGTTTGATTTCCTCTATACTGTCTTCCTCTAGGCTGATTTACTCTTTGCTGATAACCTATGGATTGAGATCTTCCTTGATAGGTTTGCTAGGGTTGAGAAATGTTAGAAGCTTGAGGAGCTGAGACTCCACCAGATCCTGTGCTTGGAGAAGGAGGAGGAGGAGGATGAGAAGTTCTTTTGTCATACTTTCTTCTCTTCTTCATTGCTTTCAACTGGTTCTTAGAATATTGCATCCAATGCTCAGTAATAGGACAATTGTGCAGAATGTAATATGGTATGTCATGATCAGTTGTAGCTTTGGTCAATTGAACCCTTTTCATAGCCTTGATTCTGGCTTTCCTCTTCTTTGCAATAGTTGCAGAGGAATCATCTAAGTCAGTTCTAAATTCATCATCCTCATCCGAACTCTGAGGCTCATCAAATAAAGAATCTATTTCCCTGTAAGCTTCTTTGGTGGTGGAAACAGGAGCAGAAGCAGAGGGAGCAGTAGAAGAACGAACAAAAACAGTACTTGAAATAGCAGTTGAAATAGCAGGAACAACAGTAACAACCGGAGCACCAACTGAAGAAGTAGCCTCAGTAACTGAACAAACTGGCTCTTCAACAGCCTCTAAAGAATCAACATCAGTAGCAGAAGTAGACTCAAGAACCACAGAATCACTCTCCACAGATTTAACAGAATTTATATACATCTCTATCAAGGTTGGATCACAGCAGGAGAGGGGAACAATGGCCCTGGTTAAATATTCAACAGGGAGAGGTGATGGAGGACAACAGCTATAAATTGAATCAAATAATGATAATAAGGAATGTATATCTATTATAGGATTGATGGTTGGAGCTGGAGCTAAAGTTGGAACTGAAACTTGCTCTGAAGCTGTACTTTCTGAAACTGGAATTTCTGATATCAGCATTGCTAAAGCAAAATCCTCTGAAGGAAGCACTTATTCATAAGGCATCTCCCCCTGCCTAGTTTCAGTGATAACTGAATCTAGGCCCCCAGAAGAATGGGTGGCCTGAAAGGAGAAGGAAGAAGATAGTCTAACAGATAAATCAGTCAGATTCTTGACTAAGGGAGCCAAGGCTGAATCCAGTAAGAGTGTTAGCTTGGGGGCCAACAACTCAAACAGTCTATCTGCCAGAGGAATAAGATCTACTTGCTCAAGGTTAACTTGAGTAGAGGTAGAGGGGTGTGCTGCAGAGATGGATGGAATGAATGCTGGGTGAAGTGTTATGGATGGCTGAGAGATGGGGATGGATGAAATAGATGAAGCTGGGATGGTGACTATTGGTAGGAATGAGGACATGGTAGGGGAAAAAGATGGTTGAGAGATGATGTCATGAAGTATTTGTTGGAATGATGTTGAGGTGGATGGGATGTCTGGAGTTGAAGAGGGGGAATCATCCATGAAAGAATCATCTAGGAGATTGAAGGATGGAAGTTGGGAGGATGATTCTAAGTCAATAGAGGAGAAGAAAGGTAGAGATTGGAAATCTTCTTGGAAAGTGGCTGGAGGAGGTTAAGAAACTACAGGATGAGGAGAAGAAGGAGAAGATATAACTGGTTGTGAAGATAGAGGAGAGGAAATTGAGGGGGATGACAACACTTCTGCTAGGGCAGTGGATTGTGGAAGAGTGACTGAATAGTCCTTATGCCTGAAGAAGTTTGTGCTGCAGGACCCCTGCTTGGTTTGAAAATCTGCCTCTCCCATTTGCCAAAAAGAGCAGAAGAAAGTCTCTTGGAAGCATTGATATGCATTCCATTTGCCACTAACAGCTGAGGGCACCTATTCTGCAGGAATAGGCCCAGAATTCTTCCAAAATTCACAAAATTCTTATTGATTTTCTTCTTGATCAAATCAAAGAAGATGGCTCTCCAATCCAAGTGCTTCTTATCTACTATGGCAGCCATTAAGCAGAACTGATGTCTTGTGTTGGGTACATTGGAAAATGTGTACCTGATTTGAAGAAGCCCAACCTAGCTCAATGATATACATCATGTTGTATTTGATGTTGTTTTGAGTTGACATGTGCAGGTAAAGAATTGTTAAAGTTTACAGGAAAAAAATTCTAAGTCCAAGTGTCGACACAAAGGAACATGTGTCGTCACATAGAAGAAAGTTGTCGACACAACACTGGGAAAGTGTGTCGACACAGAAGGTGTAAGTCGACACTACTCTGGGAAAAAGTGTCGACACATAACATAGTCTACAACAACACTGGGAAATTGTGTCGACACAGAAGAAGTAAGTCGACACAACACTGGGAAATTGTGTCGACACAGAAGAAGTAAGTCGACACAACACTGGGAAATTGTGTCGACACAGAAGAAAAACGTCGACCTCAACATTGGGAGAATGCGTCGACACTGAAGAGTATAGTCGATCTCAAGTTTGTCGACATCATCTGAATATGTCGACACAGAAGAAAATAGTCGACACCTGAAGGCTAAGTCAACACTTACTAAAGTTATGATTCTACAACAACTGTGTCTACACACAGGACTTGTGTCGACACACTGCAGAGTCAAAGACCAAGTTAGTTTCAGAAGAAGATGTGTCGACACAAAGGCAATTTAGTCGACATCACTGAAGGCAGTGTCGACACCAAAGTCAATTGTGTCGACACAAATAGACAGATGGTCTCGACACTTTCTGACAGACTGTTTCAACACTAAGGCACAGGACTTGTTTGAAGACTTGACAGCTGTGGGTTATCACCAGTTAACTGAAGTTGTCAGACTTGTCAGAAAACGGTTAGAAACCGGATCAGCCGGTTACCATGAAGAATGTCTATAAATAGACAGATTCAGAAGGAGAAGATGACAATGAACAACATATAGAACTGACCCTTTGAAATACATTGGATCAGAAAGTGGAGAAGGATTACATTCTACTCATTTCAAGAAAGTGCTAGGCACTTAAGAAGATCTTCTCCGGGAGATCTAAGAAGACTATCTAAGGGTAGATCTAAGAAGAGTTCTAATCAGAATTCAGAAGAATCATTCAAAGTTCTGGATAGAGAGAGATCAAGTCAGAATTTGAAGAAGAAGAAGGAATCCACCAGTGGATTCTCAAGAAGCTGTTTGGAATCAACTCAGCTAAGTACATTTTCAAGAAGCTTTGAAGAAGGCTAAGAAATAGTTGATTGCATCAGCTGATTAAGAATTGTCATTGCCTTTTCTCTCTCAACTTGGCAAGACAATTTAAACTATCTTTTCTATATTTCTGTAGGATCTGTTTATACAGATCTGAGTTGTAAGCCTATGTTATAAAGGCTGAGTGTAGGAGTGTTGAACTCTGAGTGGTAGGGCTGATTGCCTGAGTGTAGGAGAAGGATATTCTCTGAGTTGTAGGCCTTGGGGCAAGGCTGAGGTAGGGCAGTTGTGCCTGAGTTGTAGGAACCTGTTGGGTTCTGAGTTGTAAGATCTATTGATCTGAGATAAGTGGAAGTTTGGCCGAATCTAGCATACAGCTAGATAGGTGAAGGGGGAAAGTGGATGTACCCAGACCTTGGGGAACCACTATAAAACATAGTGCAATCTGTGATGTTTTGTTTTCTGTGATTGCTGTGTTTTCATATTAGTTAATAAATTGAATTCTGTCTAGAAGTTTTAGAAAGAGAAGCAGAACCTATTCACCCCCCCCCCCCTCTAGGTGTTTAGGCTGCCTTGAAAGTTAAACTATCAAGTGGTATCAGAGGGAGGTTCCTCAAAAAGGACTTAACAGTCTGAGGTAGATCTGATAGGCAGATTCAAGAATCAAGAAGATGGGTTCTGGAGAGAATCATAAGGAGCTAGGGTCAATGAAATTACCCATATGCAAGAAGGAAATCTTTGGGATCTGGAAAGAAAGAGTCAGATTGTTTATGGAAGCATCTGACCCAAGGATTTACATCACAGTACAGGAAGGCCCCTTCATACCAATGAAGATATCTGTTCTTGATGCAAATATCCAAACACCAAAGACTTATTCTGAAATGACCAAGGATGAAATCATCTTGGCAACCATGGACAAAAGGGCACAGAACATCATTGTCAGTGCCATAGATGATTCAACATTTCAGAATCTGATTCACTGCAAGACCTCCAAGGAGATGTGGGACACATTGATTGTCTACATGGAGGGATCAGAAGAAGTAAGGCTGGACAGAAAATCTATGCTAAATCAGGAGTATGAAAGTTTTAGACAAGGAAAATCTGATAGCATAACTGAGTGCTATAAGAAATTCTATAGAATTGTGAATGAGCTAATTTCCTATGGAAGAGTCTTCAGTACCTATGAACTGAATGACAAATTCTTAAGATCCTTATCAAAGGATTGGGATACAAAGATCTGTGCCATAAGAGAAGTGGCAAAATTGGCAGAGATATCTCCTCCAACTCTGTTTGGAAAGTTGCTATCCTATGAAATGCAACTTATGGTAAGGAAGGAGGAGGAAAGAAACTCAAGAGGAGAGCATAGAGAAAAGACTGTGGCATTTAATGCTGAAGCCACCAGAAAGAATAGGAGGAAATCACCATCTCCTCCTAAGGAAGTTGAAGAAGGTAGTTCTGAAAATTCAGATAAGGGTTCAGTCAGCAGTGATTCAGATGCAGACTTTGCTGCATTCACTAGGCAATTTCAAAGGTTCTTGAAAAAGAAGCAATGGAAGTCTAGGCCTTCATCATCACAGCAAGTAGATGACTATTATCAGAAAAGAAGGTCATCTAGGAAAGAGAAAAGCAGGTCAAAGCCCAGCAAAGCCACTACTTCAAAGATTGTCTGCTATTGTTGCAATAGGCCTGGACATGTAGTGGCTGAGTGTCCTGACAAAAGGAAGGAATCTTCAGAAAAGAAGAAGACTTATCAGAAAGGCAAGAAGGAGAAATCCTTTGTAGCAAAGAAAGATAAAAGTCTGTCAGACCAGTCAACTTCAGAATCAGGATCTGAAGCTGAAGCATATATTGGATTATATGCTGCATCTGAGGAAGAGGAGTTTATGCAGTTGCTAGACTCCATCAATGAACATCAATGCATGGGGTTGATGACTAGATCAGAAGAGGACCTATGCCAGAATCAGTCTGGTCCTAATGAGGTAAACTGTCCTTCCAGTACATATGTTTGTAGTACAAGTGAAGAATCAGCTACATCTGCATCAAGTGATGAAGATGCATCTGAATCTGAAGGAGATGTCTATCAATTGATAGACAAGTATGGGGACTTGTTGCAGGCCCTTAAGAAAAGCAAGAACCTGGTTAAATCACAGGCTCAGGAAATTGCTGATCTAAGGGTTGCAACAACTGAGTTAGAAAAAGTCCTTGATCAAAAGTTAGCTGAAATTGCCAAGCTGAAGAATATAACTATTATTCAGATGGGCACAATTAACTATACTAATGATCAAGTAAAGAGTTTGGAGGACAGACTTAGAATTGAAAGGGATTTAGTGGCTAGTTACTCTAAGCCAAAATCTGTCTTACCCTTGATAGATGAATTTGTCACTCAGAAGGGTAAGGCTGGATTAGGATTTAAGGGTAACTCCAGGGCTGGCAGATTCAAGAGGAAAGGCAAAGCCCCTATTCAGCCACTAAACCTTTCAGTCCCCATAAGGTTTGGTAAGGAGAAAGTGTCCTTCTAACATATATGATCATGAAGACATTCAGGATCATATCAAGACAAATGTTCTGAAGAACAAGGGTGTTAAGGCAAGCAGGCCTACCTATGGTCATAAGCCCTATGGCTTTAAGAAACCAGTAGGAGAAGTTGCAACAGCACCAGCAATGAACAGAAATGCTTCTGACAAGGATGTATCTAGATCTAGATACAATAAGTTTGAATGTTGGTGCTGTGGCAAGAGGGGTCATTTTGCATTGGACTGCTGGTATAACACAAGTGTTATAAAGAATAAGAGTCTACCTGTTAGAAGAGGTTATGATAACTTTATTAAGGCTAACCTGAACCAAGGACCCAAGACTTACTTGGGTTCTAAGGGTAAGTAATTCTGTATTGCAGGTGAATCCAAGTTACCATGCCCCTATATGGTACTTGGATAGTGGTTGTTCCAGGCACATGACTGGAACAAAGGGGCTGCTGAAGGAGTATTCATCTGTCAAAGATGGACATAAAGTGATCTTTGGTGGATCTGAAAAAGGAGTCATCAAAGGATTTGGTAACATCTCTTCAAACCTAATTACTATCACCCAAGTGGCCTATGTAAAAGGTTTGAAACATAATCTAATAAGCATAAGCCAGCTGAGTGATCTAGGATATGACATTTCATTTGGTAAGGATGGATGTCATATCAAAAGGTCAAGTGATCAAGAGATCATATTGACTGGGTATAGGAAGAGAAATGTGTATTGCCTTAATTTTGAATGTGAGAATAAGGCATCCCCCATTTGTCTTGTAGCTGATGACAATGCTTCTCATTGTGTTAAGTGGCACAAGAGATTGGCTCATCTAAACTACAAGACAATTGGCCAACTCTTTAGTAAAGAACTAGTGAGGAATGGGCCTCAAGTTAAGTGTATAAAGGAAGGGGTATGCTCAGCTTGTCAAAAGGGCAAGCAGACAAAAACCTCATTTCAAAGCCTTGAAAACAAGGATTCTGTGAGGTGCTTATACCTCTTGCATATGGATCTTTTTGGTCCTATGCCAGTTCACAGTCTAGGTAGGAAGGTCTACACACTAGTGGTTGTAGATGACTATTCTAGATTTACATGGGTGTTCTTTCTGAGACAAAAATCTGAAACCCCAAGTGTATTATTTAAGTTTGTAAAGCAAATTCAGAATGAACTGAACAGTACAGTGGTCAAAATCAGAAGTGACCATGGTACTGAGTTTCAATCTGAAAGCATGACAAACTTGTGTATAGACTTTGGGATTTTCCAAGAGTTCTCCTCACCTAGAACACCTCAGCAAAATGGAATTGCTGAAAGAAAGAATAGATCATTAATTGAAGCTGGTAGAACTCTATTGAGTGACACCTCTCTCCCAGAATATTTTTGGGCTGAGGCAGTTAACACTGCTTGTCATGTCATCAATAGGGCTTCTATCACCAAAAGCCACAGGAAGACTCCCTATGAGATTGTGAAAGGCAGAAAACCAAATCTATCCTATTTTAGGATCTTTGGCTGCAAGTGCTATATACTTAACAATGGTAAGTCTTATTTGACTAAGTTTGCTGCCAAATCCCAGGATGGGATATTTGTTGGGTACAGCACAAATAGTAAGGCCTATAGAGTCTTCAACTTAACTACTCAAGTTGTTGAAGAATCTGTGCATATTGTATTTGATGAAACAAGATTAATCAATTGTGAATTGTCTTGTAGATCAAATGACTCAACAGGTATAAGCAAGAAGATGGACAAGCTCTCCATTGCTGAAGCTTCAAAGGAAGAGGGAGCATTGGAAAATGAAGGCTGCTGTCCAGGGGGAGTACAAGAGATAATGGAAGCTGATGAAAACCAAGAGGAACAGCAGAATGAAGAAGCTGGAGATGCTCAACCTGAAGGGAATCTACCTCCAGCTATAAGATATCTAAGAGATCATCCTACTGATCAGATAATTGGTGATCCAAGACAAGGAGTGCAAACTAGAAGCAGAAATCAAAGCACAGTTTTGCATTCTAGTTTCTTGTCTCAAATGGAACCTAAGAAGTTTGAAGAAGCTATCCAAGACCAGCACTGGATTGATGCTATGCAAGAGGAGCTGAATCAGTTCAGAAGGTGCAAGGTCTGGGAGCTTGTTCCTAAACCAAGAGGCCACAACATAATTGGGACTAAGTGGATCTATAGGAACAAGCTAGATGAAAGTGGAATAATAATAAAGAATAAAGCAAGATTGGTTGCAAAAGGATACAGGCAGGAAGAAGGGATTGACTTTGATCAAACCTTTGCTCCAGTAGCAAGGCTGGAGGCAATCAGAATGTTCCTTGCCTATGCAGCCTACCAAGACTTCAAAGTATACCAGATGGATGTAAAGTCAGCATTTCTGAATGGTGATCTTAAAGAAGAAGTATATGTAGAGCAGCCATCAGGTTTTGTAGATCCTCTTAAACCTGATTCTGTGTACAAGCTTAGGAAAGCTTTGTATGGGTTAAAACAAGCTCCAAGGGCTTGGTATGAAACCCTGTCTACCTTCCTCATTGAGAATAAATTCTCAAGAGGAAAGATAGACAAAACTCTATTCCTTAGGGAATCCAAAGGAAAGATCATCTTAGTCCAGATCTATGTTGATGACATAATCTTTGGATCTACTGAAAACAACCTTTGTAAAAAGTTTGCCAAACTTATGCAAGGGAAGTTTGAGATGAGCAGTATGGGGGAACTTAAGTTCTTCTTGGGACTCCAAGTAAGACAGACTGATGATGGATTGTCCATATCCCAGTCTAAGTTCACCAAGGAATTAATTAAAAAATATGGTATGGAGTCATCCTCCTCCATGAGAACTCCTATGGGCACAAGTATGCCAATATGCAAAGATGAGGCAGGTAAACCTGTTGATGAATCATTGTATAGAGGAATAGTTGGGTCACTACTATATCTCACTGCTAGTAGACCTGACATTATGTATGCAACATGTGTCTGTGCTAGGTACCAAGCCTGCCCTAAAGAATCTCATTATACTGCAGTAAAAAGGATTCTGAGATATCTAAAGGGCACTCCTACTCTAGGTCTTTGGTACCCTAGGAATAGAGATTTTCAACTAACAGGCTATTCAGATGCAGATTTTGCAGGATGTAGAGAGGATAGAAAGAGTACTACAGGTACTTGTCAATTCCTGGGAGGAAGACTAATATCTTGGAGTAGTAAAAAACAGACTAGTGTGGCAATTTCCACAGCTGAGTCAGAGTATATTGCTGCAGGAAGCTGCTGTGCACAGCTATTATGGATGCAGCATCAGCTTAAAGATTATGGTATTCAGGTAAGTAGAACACCCCTTTTATGTGATTCTAAGAGTGCTATTTCTATTGCTAATAATCCAGTTTCTCATAGTAGAACTAAGCATATAGAAATCAAATATCATTTTCTTAGAGAACATGTAGAAAAAGGTGACATCTCATTGGAATTTGTAAAAACAGATTATCAAATAGCAGATGTATTTACTAAGCCTTTAGATGAAACCAAATTCAATAAATTCAAAATTGAATTAGGTATGTTAACCATTGATTAATGTATTAAACAAAATCATTAACAATGCTATTGAAATGGGTTATAAGTAAGTAAAAGTAGTAACAACAATAATCAAGTGTTAAAAAGGACACATTGAAGTTACAGAAATTGGCTAAGTAAGAATGTGTCGACACATTCAGTAATAATGTGTCGACTCAGAGAAATTATGTCGACAAGTCAGAAATATTGTGTCGACACAGAGAATATGTGTCGACACTTAAGAGTTTTATTGTCGACTTAACCAGAAATGTAATGTCGACTCAACCAGAATTATGGTGTCGACACTTACAAAATATGTGTCGACACTTGTCCTTAGTGTCGACACAGAATTTCTGTCTTTCTACTATGTATCCAAGGTGTCGACATAACCACATATTGGTGTCGACACATAGTAGGCTGAAGAAATGTCGAGTTAATAGAAGCTTGTGTCGACACATTCCGTCTGTGTCGACACATTTAGACTGTTTTTGGCGCCTTTTGAACTTCTTTCAACAGAAGCTATAAATAGGTCAAAAGCTCTTATTGTCGACACGCTTTCAAGGTTTTCGAGACTCAAACCCTGTGTCGACAATCTTTCTTTCTCTCCTCTCTCAAGCCTTCTCGACGACTCGATGGCGCCAAGGATTGAAGACAATGTTAATGAAGGGTATGAATTGGTGCGCCAGGCGTTTGCAGAGGCGCCGCCTGATGTTCAAGGAGTTATCACCCTTCTCTCTGCATCAGGGTTAGAATTTCTTGTCTCAGAACCATCCAAGATCTGGAAGAAGGAGGTGCACGAGTTCTTTATCTCAGCATCAGTCCATTCTACTGAACTCAAGATCAAGTCCATTGTTCACGGGACTAAGATTAAGATTACCCAAAGAGGTTTGAGAAAGTTTTTGCAATTACATGTAGTTGAAAATGAAGAAGAGGTTCCTAGTTCTAAGACAAGGGAAGCCCTTCAATGGTGTGGTTTGGATTCAAACATGAAGATTGGAGCTGCATTCAATAGGAAGGGTATGAATCAGCAAGGAAAGTTCTTGTCTGAAATAGTTGGGAAAGTAATTCTCTGCAAGACAGGTGGACATGATAGGATTTCTGCCTATATGTTCAACCTTATGACCAGGATTGCCTTTACAATTCCTACTGATTGGTCAGTAATCCTATTTGACAAGATTAAAGAAGGGATCAAGAAGCCTAACATGGCTAGGATCATAAGTCTATATCTCAATGGAGCAATTCCTGAAGTGATGCAGCAACTGCCAGGATCTAAAATCAATCATATGAGAAGGATGGACATGAGACTATTCTCCAGGTGGGAAAGGGTGCTGTCTAAGGATGTGCCTGAAGAGAGCAGGCCAGACACCCCTGTGAAATCCCCTTCTCCAGCTCACGAGACTGAGCAACAACAAGAGGACCTACTTAGGATACAGAGTGTAGAACAACCTGCCTCCACTATAGTTCATCAAGTAGATACATCTGCACAGATGCAGGGGGAGCCAGTTCAATCTCCTGCTCAAAATGTATCTACCCCTGCTCAGGTACAAGTGGTACAGGTGTAGGGGGAGCAAATGTATTTTACTATAAAATACTTTCTAAAAGTTTTTTTTTTCTCTGCACAGGTTCAGGGGGAGCATGTGTCTTCTCCTACTCCAGATATGCAGCTGCCTGAGAATGTGCACAAGGATGCACCTAATGACTTATCTTCAGGTGCTCCAGTTCAAAAAGAATACACTCTGGATGAGTTATTTCCTAATGATGACATAGCTACTGATAGAATAGAAGAGGACCAAGATGTTGAGCAGCCTCTTGACATAGAGCTAGAACAAGGAGTGGAGAAAGTTCAAGAGATTGAAACAGTACAAGAAGTAGAGGAGGAGCAAAGAATTGAGGGGGAGCCAGTACATGTTGAAACTGAGCAACATGGCACTGAAGCAGATAGAGTTCACATTGAGAGTACTTCTGAATCTGAAACTGAAGAAGCCAGGTTGGCTAAGAAAAGAAAACTGGTTGTATTTAAAAGAAGAAGCAAGACTTATAAGCAGGCTTTACAGACAACACCTCCACCACCACCTCCTGAAGTTGATTATAACAAGTTCTTGGTGGATTTACAGGTGAAATTGGATGACCACAGGGTGGCCATTGAGAAATATGTTGATGAAAGCAACAAATCTCTGCAGTTTGACTTAGCCCAAGATATCAAATCTATCCAATTTCAAGTCAACTTGAATAAAACTGAAATGACAGATTGCTTCCACAAGGGTGGCAATGCTGTAGTTTATCTGGCTAAACAACAGCAGGCTATCTCTACAAAGGTGGATGATATTGCCTTGAAGCAAGGTTATGTTCTGGAAAATCAAATAAGAATGAATGACAATTTAACTGAATCTCATAATGAGATCATTCAAGAGGTGAAGAAGATTGTTCCAGGGATGCCTGCAAATAGAGCCAAAGAAATGGAAGAATTTGATAAGAATTTTCAGGCTGCTATTGCATCTGTTAAGACTGCCATCACAACCTCTCAACAGGAAATATCTGAAAAGCTTCAAAAGTTAAGACCATTTTTCAAGGAGGGAGTGAATTATTTGGATGGCCAAATTCGATTCCAGAAAGAAGATCTTAGAGATCATGTCTCAAGAGAAGCCATAAAGGGGGAGAGGATGCTAATTCATGCAGGCTCTGAGCATGCCAAATGGGTGACCAATAGTATAAGAGCCACATTGGGATATCCACCATTGTGTGATGATAACATGGTGGCTGAGTCAGGTCTACAAACAGGACTACTTGAAGGTGACCAACCTGAGGTTGCCCAAGTCATATACCCCCCTCCAGATTTTGATATATTGGATCAGCAAGTGCAATATATGTATAGTCCTTCAAAGGAGGTTGTAAATGTTATCTTTGGAAAGGTTGATAAGCCTGAGGTAAATTTGCAAGAACAGCAAGATGCTCTACTGTCAAAGAAAAGATTTAGAGAGCAGGCTGAGCTGAAGCCAGATTTTGAGCAGTGGAGTCCTACTTCCAGAAATATAATACTCACTGCATGGAAAGCTGTCAAAGATCAAGTTCATGAAAGGGGCAAGTGGTACAATGAGTAGGAATGGCAGAAGTATGAGGCAAGACAAGAAGCCATTGTACAATTCAGAAGGAAAGCTAAGCTGGGAAGACTTCCACCTGATGCTATGGAGCCAAGCAAATACTTCCCAAAGCCTTTTCACTATTTTGAAAGGCAAAGGCTCAAGGAAGAAGCTAAGAAGAAAGCTGATCTTAAAGGAAAAAAGATGGCTGAAGAATCAGAAGCTCCTGTGACAGCTAAAATTAAATCTGGCCAAGGGATTGTTATTAGAGAGCCTAATCAATCCTGATAATGTTTAGTTCTTTCATAATGTTTTGTAATGATGTAATGTGATCAGTCAAAGAAAAACCATGTAATCAAACATTACCCAGTAATAAACAAAATATTGTTAAATCTGTGATAGATTGTTTTATCCATGATGTTCTTATTATTTTGTTTATAATTAAGTATCCCTGTGTATTGTCATATATCATCATTTTATACTATTTATAAATGGTGTATATCATTGGCTATAAGGGTTATGACTTCTCCAAATAGGGGGAGATTGTTGGGTACATTGGAAAATGTGTACCTGATTTGAAGAAGCCCAACCTAGCTCAATGATATACATCATGTTGTATTTGATGTTGTTTTGAGTTGACATGTGCAGGTAAAGAATTGTTAAAGTTTACAGGAAAAAATTCTAAGTCCAAGTGTCGACACAAAGGAACATGTGTCGTCACATAGAAGAAAGTTGTCGACACAACACTGGGAAAGTGTGTCGACACAGAAGGTGTAAGTCGACACTACTCTGGGAAAAAGTGTCGACACATAACATAGTCTACAACAACACTGGGAAATTGTGTCGACACAGAAGAAGTAAGTCGACACAACACTGGGAAATTGTGTCGACACAGAAGAAGTAAGTCGACACAACACTGGGAAATTGTGTCGACACAGAAGAAAAACGTCGACCTCAACATTGGGAGAATGCGTCGACACTGAAGAGTATAGTCGATCTCAAGTTTGTCGACATCATCTGAATATGTCGACACAGAAGAAAATAGTCGACACCTGAAGGCTAAGTCAACACTTACTAAAGTTATGATTCTACAACAACTGTGTCGACACACAGGACTTGTGTCGACACACTGCAGAGTCAAAGACCAAGTTAGTTTCAGAAGAAGATGTGTCGACACAAAGGCAATTTAGTCGACATCACTGAAGGCAGTGTCGACACCAAAGTCAATTGTGTCGACACAAATAGACAGATGGTCTCGACACTTTCTAACAGACTGTTTCAACACTAAGGCACAGGACTTGTTTGAAGACTTGACAGCTGTGGGTTATCACCAGTTAACTGAAGTTGTCAGACTTGTCAGAAAACGGTTAGAAACCGGATCAGCCGGTTACCATGAAGAATGTCTATAAATAGACAGATTCAGAAGGAGAAGATGACAATGAACAACATATAGAACTGACCCTTTGAAATACATTGGATCAGAAAGTGGAGAAGGATTACATTCTACTCATTTCAAGAAAGTGCTAGGCACTTAAGAAGATCTTCTCCGGGAGATCTAAGAAGACTATCTAAGGGTAGATCTAAGAAGAGTTCTAATCAGAATTCAGAAGAATCATTCAAAGTTCTGGATAGAGAGAGATCAAGTCAGAATTTGAAGAAGAAGAAGGAATCCACCAGTGGATTCTCAAGAAGCTGTTTGGAATCAACTCAGCTAAGTACATTTTCAAGAAGCTTTGAAGAAGGCTAAGAAACAGTTGATTGCATCAGCTGATTAAGAATTGTCATTGCCTTTTCTCTCTCAACTTGGCAAGACAATTTAAACTATCTTTTCTATATTTCTGTAGGATCTGTTTATACAGATCTGAGTTGTAAGCCTATGTTATAAAGGCTGAGTGTAGGAGTGTTGAACTCTGAGTGGTAGGGCTGATTGCCTGAGTGTAGGAGAAGTATATTCTCTGAGTTGTAGGCCTTGGGGCAAGGCTGAGGTAGGGCAGTTGTGCCTGAGTTGTAGGAACCTGTTGGGTTCTGAGTTGTAAGATCTATTGATCTGAGATAAGTGGAAGTTTGGCCGAATCTAGCATACAGCTAGATAGGTGAAGGGGGAAAGTGGATGTACCCAGACCTTGGGGAACCACTATAAAACATAGTGCAATCTGTGATGTTTTGTTTTCTGTGATTGCTGTGTTTTCATATTAGTTAATAAATTGAATTCTGTCTAGAAGTTTTAGAAAGAGAAGCAGAACCTATTCACCCCCCCCCCCCTCTAGGTGTTTAGGCTGCCTTGAAAGTTAAACTATCATCTTGATATTGTGTCATGAGCTGAATGTTTGGCTAACAACACTTTTCCTATAATGTCTGCTACAAATCTATACTCCATAGACAGATTTTTCTTTAACAGCTTATTAGGGTTTTCAGAATTATTACCCATTCTATCTAACATTTCAGTAAATTCTACCCCTGATAGGTCTATTCTATCATGTCTAGTACTTAACCCAAAAATTTCTGTAAGAATGGTCGGGGTTAGGGATACCTGAGTTCCTGAGATGGTTCCAGTGACTGTGTGTTGATCTAGATTGTGGGCAGTATAGACCCACTCTTTAATTTCATCTGCTGCTAATTTGATTCTGGTTGTCATGATGTTCACAAGTTGTTGCTCCTTAAACAATTACAGAATGTCCTTGAACATTTGATCAGTTCCTTCAAACGAATCCATGTCAATGTCAAACCCAGTATCGAACTTCATTGCTGCTAAAACGGAGACTGAAACCGACATGTTTCCTGCAAAAACAAACACGATCAAGTGTAGAGGAGTTTGGAGGGAAGAAAGTTCTTGCAGAAAGTATGAAAGCATAAAGGAGAATGACGCCTGAAAAAATTATTTTATATTAGGGTTCGACGCTGAAAAGGAAAGATCATTGAAATCAGTTCGACGATCGATGGCTCTAGCGGAAACTGAAAGGTCTCAACATCGTCGATCTCCGTTCGATGATATTTAACATTGTCGATCTTCATTCGCCGATAATCTAGATCGCTTACCGAAAAGGATAGTCCAGCATTATCTGGAAAATGCCGAGCTCCGTTCGACGATTCCTAACTTTGTTAATCTCCGTTCGACGGAAAACAAAAGATAGTTAAATACTATCTAGAAACGATGAGCTCTGTTCGACAATCTTCAGGAAAATCGTCGAGCGCAGTTCAGAGACATAGAAAACTTATAGACACCAGGAAATTCAAATTTTTTAACCTAGTCTTTGTCTCTTTTTTGGTCTAAAGGTCTTGGAACTTAATTAAGACTTCCTCCATCAAACATTCCTAACTGATTAAGGAAGAAGGTGTGTTTCTTTTCATCAAAGGGTTTGGTGAAAATATCTCCCCTTTGTAAATCAGTTGGGATATATTCCAATTCAATTTTATTCTTCTCTACATTATCTCTTAAGAAATGATGCCTAATCTCTATGTGTTTTGTCCTACTATGGAGGACTGGATTTTGAGCTATTGAAATAGCACTAGTGTTATCACAAAATATTTTGGACTTTTCTAAGTCTAAAAGCTGATTTTGAATCCACAATATTTGTGAGAAACAGCTCCTGCTGCCATATATTCAGCTCAGCAGTTGAAGTAGACATAGATGTTTGTTTCTTGCAAAACCAGGAGACAAGTCTGTCACCAAGAAACTGACAAGTTCCACTGGTGCTTTTCCTGTCTACTCTATATCCAGCATAATCAGCATCTGAAAATCCAGTTAGATCAAATCCTGAATCAGTTGGATACTAGAGAACTAGATTTGGACAACTTTTCACATACCTAAGAATCCTCTTAACTAATATAAGGTTTGAGTCTCTAGGGCTGACTTGGAATTTAGCACATATGCATATAGCAAACATTATATCAGGTCTACTAGCTGTAAGATACAATAAGAAGCCAATCATTGCTCTATATATTATCTAATCAACTGGTTTCCCATGTTCATCAGCATCTAATACATCATTAGTAGGCATAGATGTTTTCATAGAGGATGCTTCAGACATACCAAATTTCTTAACCAATTCTTTTGCATACTTGGTTTGAGAAATAAAGATGCCATCAGCATTTTATTTGACTTGCAATCCTAGAAAGAAGGATAGCTAACCCATGCTACTCATTTCAAATTTGGAATGCATTAGGTTGGAGAACCTTTTGCACAAATTTGAATCAGTAGAACCAAAGATAATGTCGTCTACATAGATTTGTACTAGTAGGCTATTGGACTTATGGGTTCTAATAAAAAGAGTTTGATATACTCTACCCCTTTTAAAATCATTTTTTAAGAGAAAGCAAGATAGGGTCTCATACCATGCTCTTGGAGCTTGTTTGAGACCATATAATTCTTTATGCAATTTATAAACAAACTCAGGGTGAGTTAGAGAGAGAAAACCTGGGGGTTGTTTCACATAAACCTCTTCCTTGATGTCACCATTGAGGAATGCACTTTTGACATCCATTTGATATACTTTGAACTTCTTGTGAGCTGCATATGCTAGAAAGATTCTTATGGCTTCTAACCTTGCAACTGGTGCAAAGGTTTGTTCATAGTCTATGCCTTCTTCTTGAGAGTATCCTTGAGCAACCAGCCTTGCTTTATTTCTTACTATAACTCCTTGATCATCTAGCTTGTTCCTGAATACTCATTTTGTTCCAACAATGGGATGATTCTTTGGCTTTGGTACTAGTTCCCAAACTTTATTTCTTTCAAATTGATTTAGTTCCTCTTGCATTGCAATGATCCAGTTTGGATCTTGTTCTGCATCTTATATGGATTGAGGTTCAATTTGAGAAAGAAAGCAAGTGTGCATCAGATTTTGATTGAATTGGTTTCTGGTTTGTACACCAGCTGAGATGTCTCCAATCACTTGGGAGATTGGATGGTCTCTTGATGTTACTAAATCAACAATGTGTGTTAATTGTTCACCAACCTGTGTTGTTGTTTCCTCTTGTGGAACAACAACTGGCTCTTCATTTGGATTATCACTATGGCTTGCTAAGATCTAACTATCATCTTCATTTTCACTGCTTTCAGCTTCTTGTTGAATGGATTAAGGTGATGGATCTTGTTCAATGATATGTAGCCTGTCCAAATTTTCTGATATAGAATGTACCTACAAAGGGTCTATGGTAGAAGTGCTCTTCTCCTTGTAAGACATGTTAGTTTCATCAAAAGAAACATGCATAGTCTCTTCAACTTTATGAGATGATTTATTAAAAACCCTATAGGCCTTACTGATCATGAAGTATCCCAGAAACACTCCTTCATCAGCTTTGGCTTCAAATTTTGCTAAGTATTTCTTGTTATTGTTATGAATGTAGCAAATACAACCAAAAATCCTAAGATAATCAACTTTAGGTTTCTTCCCTTTGTGTAATTCATAGGGAGTCTTTCCCTTTAGCTTATGTATCAAACTCCTATTTAAAACATAGTTTGAAGTGTTCATAGCCTCTTCCAAAAAGGATAGAGGAAGGTGAGCATCTGTCAACAATGTTGTGGCAGATTCAATAAGGGTTCTATTCTTCCTTTCAGCTACCCCATTCTGTTGAGGAGTTCTAAGAGCTGAGAAAGTGTGCCTAATCCCTTCCCTCTGACAGAACTCTTGCATACAAAGAGAATCAAACTCTATCCCATGATCACTTCTGATCAGGGCTATGTGAGTTTTGAACTCAATCTGTATGCCTTTGAGAAACTCTGTCAAACACTTGAAGTTATCATACTTATTCCTCAGAAAGAACACCCATGTGAATCTAGAGAAGTCATCTACAACTACTAAAGTGTAAGATTCCCTCCTAGGCTTTGTACAGAAATGGGTCTAAATAGATCCATATGTAATAAATACAAAATCATAGGTGAATCACTCTTATTAAGTGACTTAAAACTGTTTTTAGTTTGCTTCCCTAATTGACAAGACCTGCAGAGTCCTTCCTTCTTGTAGGCGCCAGAAGGTAGTCATCTAACAAGATTGTGCTTGGATAGCCTAGCAATGGTTCTAAGGTTGATATGTCCTAATCTCTAATGCCATAATTCATTAGGTTTGCTAAGAGAATTAAATAAACAGATATCTACCTTGGTTGAATTAAAATCTACTAGATAGATGTTACCTCTTCTGTTACCTGTAAACACAGTTGTGTTGTCTTCTAATTTGATGAATCATGAAGACTTGTTAAATGTGACCTGGTAGCCTTCATCACACAGCTGACTGATGCTGATAAGATTGTGCTTCAGTCCTTCCACAAATGCTACCTTTTTGAATGTGACTGATCCTATTTGGACTGCACCATATCCTTTGGTCTGTCTAAAGTTTGAATCTCCAAACATGACTTTGGGTCCATGTTTAGCCTTGAAGGATGTCAGGTTATCCTTGCTTCCTGTCATGTGCTTGGAGCAACCGCTATCCATATACTAATGCTGGTCCATGGTTGGATAGGTCTTCACCTGTACAAATAGCATTTCATTTGTTTTTGACCCTGTTTACCTTGGGTCTAGCTTGATAACCTTTGAAATCAGAAATGAAAGACATCTCTGGTTGACACTTATACCCTTCAGGATGATATATCCTAGGAGGAATTATCCATTCAGTATAAAGGTTGAACCCTTGAGATGTAGGATATCTAGAACTAACTTTTGATGTACCCTTTGAGAAATGGTCAAATCTCTGAGCTCCGTACGACGATCGTGAAACTGAGTTTGACGATCTTGGATCAGATCATCGAGCTCCGTTCAGCGATCGATCTTGCATGTGTTCAGAGATCAGAGATCGTCGACCTGAGTTCGATGATTCAGCATGAAAACGCTAAGCTCTGTTCGAAGATCGTCGAGCTCTGTTCAAAGATCGTCGAGCTCTATTTGACGATATCTGTTGAACTTTGTTCTTTTTGGGTAGATCAGAATTTTTTATAGCTACCTCCACAACTCCTTTTCCTTTATCTGAGATAAATTTAATGGGAGTTGTTAACACAATAGCTTGGCTGGATGAAGCACCCAAGCCCATTGTACTATTTAGTCTTGAGTTCACTGTGCTTGTGATGTCCATCAGTTTGATACTTCTCCCATTGAGGGTTTCTTCAAACTTCTTGCCCTCAGATAGTTCACTTTTAAGTGAAGCTATATTCTCTCTACAACATTCTAACTCATCTGAGAGTTTGAGGTTATCTAAACTTAAGGTACTGTATTCAGATAATTGATTTCTGAGAGAGATAATTTCTTTCTCAGAATTGAGTAGATCTAAACACAATGCTTTAAATTAAGACTTGAAGTCCTCAGAATTAAAATCAAATGAATCAATTACCTGATCTTCTTCTAGCTCTAGTTCAGATCCAGATTCAGATTCATGTTCTGAATCAGTATTGTTCTGAGATTCATTGATTGCCATCATGCAGAATTCTTTTTCTTGTGCATCATCTTCATCATCACTTGAGCTTGATGATGTATCAGATTCTTCTTTTGTTGCACTCCATGTTTCAGCAACAAATCCCTTCCTAGTGTGCTTGTTCTTGCTAGAAGAGGATCTGTCATGATGATTTCTTCTAGAGTCTTTGTCTTTTCTCTTTTCCCTCTTGTCCTTTTTGTCCTTATTTTGATTTTCTGGACAGTCAGGCAGTATGTGGCCTGGTTTTCTGCAACCATAACAGATAATTTATTTATTATTTGACCTGTCATACTTTGGCTTTTCTTGGCCTCTGGATGACCTTTTTCTAAAATCCTTCCTAGCTATTTTGTAAAACCTTTTGGCTAGAAGACTCATCAGTTCTTCATTACCTGTGATTTTGTCTTCAGGCTGCTCTTCTGTGGCTTTGAAAGCAATTGATTTCTCCTTCCTGACTGTTGGAGAACTTGTCTTCTGCTCTTCTTCTCTATTCTTGATGAGCTGCTCATAGGATTTGAGCTTGCCCAATAGAGCTTTTGTGGTAATCTCATTCAGACTTCTGGCATCCTTGATTGGCCAGATTCATGAATCCCAAGTGCTGGGGAAGCACATTAGAATTTTGTCATTGATCTCTGTGAGAGAGATCTCCTTGTCCAAAGTTTACAGTTCACTGACAATTAAGCTTAGTCTGCTGTACATCTCAGCTACTGACTCATTTTCTGTCTTCTTGAAATTTTCATATTGGGTGATGAGATGAGATCTTCTATCTTTCCTCTCATCAGCTGATCCTGATACAATTTTATATAGTTTGTCCCAAATTTCCTTAGCTGAGTTGCATTCAGCTACCTTTTGAAAGATATCATCAAACATTGTCTGTGCCAGGATGTTCAAAGCTTTGGCATTAGCAACCTTCCATTTCTTTATATCAGCATCTGTTCCTAATGGAGGTGGAACAACATTTGTACTTGTGCTTGCAGGAGGCTTTGGGCAATCTGTCAAAACAGAATTAAAGATATCTTCATCAATAGAATTCATGTATAATCTAATCCTTGCCTTCCAAAGTGCAAACTTGGAGAGAATGCACACTGGAGGTCTGGTGCTAGCATAATCCTTGTTTTGTGCCATGAATTTAAACAGAAATAGATATAATAAAAATAACCCTCTATAAGGATGGATCTTAAGATAGATCTTTTGGTTCAGATGTTAGTCTGTATTAACAACCAGTTTTGCTGAGCAACCAACCTGGCTCTGATACCAATTGAAAGTGAGGGTAAGATCAATCCTTCACACTAGAGGGGGTGGGGGGGGGGGTGAATAGAGAGATTTTAAAATAATTTTGCTAAATTAAAAATTATTCTAGCAGTGGAAGACATGATTTAATAAGGGTAGAGTGCTAAGCAGAAACTGAAATAAAATAACTACAAAAGAATAAATTCACATCACACAACAAGAGAAAGAGCAAGCAATCTAGAAGACACAAGGAGCTATAGTGGTTCCCACAAACCTGGGTACATCCACTCTTCTACCACCCTTGGTAGGAATCCACTGCAGGATGAGTTGATCAGGTGTCCTGGGCACCAATGAGCTTTTGATGAGGTGCTCAAAAACCAAACCAGATTTTTTGATCAGGTGTCTTACAACCACTGAGTTTTGATCAGGTCTCAGGAACCAAAGCAAAACTTTTGAAGGGAGTTTAAAAACCCTTTTACAGGAAAGGAAAAGGAAAATCGGTGAAGTTGTCTTCTCTGTCAACTATCAAAGAGAAGAACTAGTGGATGAGATATTGTCAAAGCTCCCCCTGAGATGTAGCAGAGGTTCAGGAACTAGAAGCTTTACAAGGGTGATAGGTCTTCAATGAAATGATTGCTCCAGCACTAGATGATTTCAGCAAGAACTGAAATGTTTGTTTTTGGAGTGTGAATGATGAAGACTTTTAATCAGCAGGAATCAGAAAGAAAACTTGTTCTATTTTCTGAGTTATTGATCTCCTTTTTCTTTCTCTGTGTCTCTGTGTATATTGTTGTGTATCTTTGTTCTCTCTGAATGATGATAATAAGAACTCCATTCGACAAATCTTGAAAATAGCCGTTAGCAAAGTCATAAATGCTATCCTTAATTTTCAACTGTCTCTGGAGGAAATAACCTATGTACATTCCTTCTTTGTTTCCTTGAAACTTGCTCCAAATTTATTATAACGGTTAGAAATCTTTTTCATTAAATGCTCATATTTGAAGATATTTGAAATCATTAACAAACTGACAAAATCCGAGAAATCGTCGATCTCAAAATAAAATCGTCGATCTGAGCTCAACTATCGTCGAACTGAGCTCAGAGATATTGGAATTTGAATTGGACAGAAATCGTCGATCTGAGCTCAGAGATCATCGAATTGGGTTCGACGCCTCGTCGACTTGAGCTCAGAGATCGTCGAACTGAGGTCGACGCTTTGTCAGGCTGAACTTGGAGATAGTCGAACTGAGTTCGATGCTTCGTCGATCTGAGCTCGACGACAACTTCAATTCTTCTTCTTGGCTTCTTCATCTGAACAAGGAGGTCTTGGGGAAATCTTCAACCCTTAGTTTTAAGCCTTAGACCAAACTATTTGACCTTTTCTCTATACAACAAGGTCAAAGCAGCAATCCTATTGACATAGTGATCCTGACCCAAATTAGTAATAAGGTGTTCCAACACAATGGCCTGGGTCAACCCGTGCCGACAGATGATCTCCCCCCCACTCAAAGTTCCTGATAACTTGGGAGGTCACCTTGGCCAGCTCCTTCACTTCCAGCCACTTTGAGAAATAATCGATCATTACCAACAAGAACCTCCTCTACTTGGTGGCCTGGTGGAAAGGTACCACCAGATCCATCCCCTAAATTGTGAAGGGCTAGGGTGTTGTGATACTCCTGAGCCGTTGGTCCGGTTGTAATTGGAGGGGGGCAAACAAATGGCACTTGTGACACTTCTTTGATAACTCCGCCACATTATGTACTAGGGTATGCCAAAAGTACCCTTTCCTGATAACCCTTCCTTATAGGGTCCGACCACTTGAGTGACTCCCGTACTCTCGTGAGTGGACCTCCTCCAAGATCCTTTGCGCCTCTCTCTCCGCCACGCAACGAGCCAGCAACCCGGAGAGAGTCTTCCTGTAATGTTGTCCATCGTGCATGTGGTAGTATGCCGTCTTATGCTTGAGCTTATTCTTATCCGTTCCCGCTGGATACTCTCCTGTAGATAAGAAAATCACGAGAGGGTCCATCTACGAGGGGTGTTGGTCCACCTCCATTATCTCACCCTCCTCGATGGATGGACGGAACAGGTTGGTGATGGTACCCCACACCCGCGGTCCATGATTGGTTAACTGATCCGCATGCTTGTCCTTCTCCCGGCGCACATGTCAGATGGAGAATGTTTGGAACATACCGATGACTCCCTTTACTTTCTCAAAGTATGACTGGAGGGTAGGCTCCATCATATCAAACTCCCCGTTGATCTGAGGGGCCACCACCATGGAGTAAGTGAGGAACCCCACATCATATACCCCCAGCTTTCTGGCCAGGCGCAGCCTTGCAATTACTGCCTTGAACTCAGCTTGGTTGTTGGTGATAGGTGTCACAACCCTCATTTTTCACCGTATTTAAAGGTATATCATAGTAAGGGAAAATGCACGTTATGATGCCATACCAGCAGGGGATAGCTACGGACGCTCAGGCAAAACTCCTACCTAACGCATAAAGAAAGATCTTTAGGTTATTTAGAGGGAAGTCCAGTTTAAGTTAAGAAGTTGGCTGTATCTCTCAGCTTAGTGGATCAACAAGTCCACGAATCAAAATATAATCATACGCTGTGGAAGATGCTTGTTTAGGTTTACTCCAACATCCTACACGAGTATAAACGCCCGCGAAGGACAACTCATGTTATGCAAGACTATAGATTTATAATAAGTATTGGAAAAAAGTATTTACGGTAATATGAAAGTAGTGAATTAGTTTGAAAGAGGGATGACATGTGTGTTATACTAATAATATGGTTTTATAAGTTAAAAATATCTAACATGCAATCCTAGCAATAAAACATCCCAGAGAGCAAACAATCCAAATCATTCAGAAGGAAAACAAATAGCAGCTAACAAGTATCCAAAAGAATCAACAACATTGTGGGCGTCAACAACCTGACACGAATCCACAGTACAAAAGTATGTATGAACTAGGTAAAGAAGCTAAAACAACAAACTACCTCGCAACGGCGAGGTGAAATCCACACCCAACACTCCTGCCCAGGAACTCCGAAACCAGCTCCACTACCTGCTAAAGCTCCGGACCTGAGGCATTCCAAAGACAGAACACCTCAGCAAGAAGGTACAAATAATGGCAAAAAAGTAAGCCAAAGTAACAAAAGTCGAAAGGGGTACCAACCCAAGACCAAAAGTACTGAAGTAAAGTACAAAAATAAAGCACCAAAATCGGAAAGGAACACTTACGTGAATCGTCACATAGGTAAAAATACACCAGATGCACAAGGATAAAAGGTGGAAAGCACAGTAAAACCAAAAGAAAGAATTCGTATATCTTTATTAGCCACATGTGGTCAACTCTACCTAAAAACACAGACGAGATGGTCACTCTACCAGACACACCCTCGCGAATATAATATCGTCAAACAGTGAGGGAGACTCAAACAATCCACCATTCATCGCAGACGCCCAAACACCCGGTAGAGTTCAGCAAGGTACTAATAAAGGGAAAAAACATTGTGGCGGTGGTTTCGTCCACTAACACCCGCAACAAAGAAAATAATGATATAAATCTCAAGACTTGACACATCGGATTCTACTAAACATCATTAGATTTAAGGAGTGGTTGATAAACCTTTAAGTTAAAAGCACGATCCTAAATAAACTCTACCACGATCTACATAGTGGTTAAGGGGCGGTAAATGTCCAACAAACATAACTCGTGCGAGGGAATGCAACACTAATATTCATAATAATGCTACATATTTAGTTTAGCATAACAAGAATAATGTTACAAGCAGATTTCATAGGGAAGATCAAACATATCTAAAAATCAGAATGACAAAATATATAAATATTAAATAAAGAAGATTAATAGTTATCATCAAGATCGGAAACGGAGAGAGGAGGGAAAAACCACCACTTGCCTTGGTTTTCCTAAAAAGACCTCCATATCGCACCTTGGCGTAGATCGAGACTAAAGAAGATGAGGGGAGTCAAAATCTAACAAGAAATGGCCGAAATAGATGTTAGGGAAAAAAACTAACGATAAAAACTCAAGAAATGGGGAAGATTTTACCATAATGATGAAGCTCTCGCTGAGAGCTTTCTGGATCTATGCTTGGTTCAAGATTTCGAGCACCG
Organism: Platanthera zijinensis; assembly: GCA_039513925.1. Lineage (NCBI taxonomy): Eukaryota > Viridiplantae > Streptophyta > Magnoliopsida > Asparagales > Orchidaceae > Platanthera > Platanthera zijinensis. Next base: position 59,443,544 of record CM077097.1, on the reverse strand, counting down.
GAGCACCGTCGACGACTACCGGAAGAATCAAGGAAAAACCTTCTCTCTCTTGCTCATGCCGCTCTGGTATGGGAGATGAACAGGAATTTGGTCTAAATGAAGGCGGAAGAAGAAGGTATATATATATATGATAAGTTTAATATTAGAATAACTATACTTAAGAAAACGAACTTGGGTTCTCTGAACCGGGTTTCTCGAGAAGAAGCCATGGACTACTCGAGAAGAACAGAAAGAAGCTTTACTCAGGAATAACAAATCATTTCTCGAGAACAAAAGGAAGCATTCTAGAAAATAATGGGCATGTCACGAGTATAGAGGAGAGCTTCTCGGGAACTAAAGAAAGTTTCTCGAGAATTGGAAGAAGCATCTTTCGAGAACAACTCTCGGCTTCTCGAGAAATCAAGGGCAAATTCTGGAGTACAAAAAGGCTTCTCAAGAACTAACGGAGACTTCTCGAGAACAGCAAGACAGGACCTCGCGAGAATGAAGGACAGATCTTGAGAACTAAAATGGATTTCTTGAGAGCTAGAGGAGGAATTTCTCGTGACAAGCAGGACTTCTCGGGAACAACCCAACATTTTTTGAGAATGAATAAAACTTCACGGGAACTGCTACCAGCTTCTCGAGAAATGAGGCTGGCCGTCCCGAGAACAAATAGGATGAACAACTCCGTTCGACGAATTACGTTCAACATTCATCGAACACAAACCAGTTCGACAAACTCTGGTTGAATTTCCTCGAATGCAACCAGTTCGATGAACTCTGGTCGAATTTCATCGAATGCAAACCAGTTCGACGAACTCGTGTCGAATTTCGTCGAACACAAAGGAAAACCCTGCTCGGTGATCTTCGAACACCCAGATCGCCGTTCATCGAACGTCGATCGACGCTTTGTCGACCCCATACAGCGGCCAAACGAGCGTCGAATAAAATGAAAATAACAACAACGGCAACCCTAGAATCCAACTCATAATTCTTGAGACACTATCATCAATTGCTCACACAAGCAAAAATAAAAAAAACTTTGAATATGCACCGAGACTCCAAAAACACCTGGGCCGCAAAAAAACTAGACAAGAAAATCCAAAAACACAAACTTCATTCTCCCAACATGAAAACCTTCAATCTCGTCAAAACCTCAAAAAAAACTGGTCAAATAGACCCAACGGACGTGAAAACGCACTAACGGTGCGACGCCGTCAACATGACGTTAAAAGTAATGCCCTGACATCATAAATATAATGATAGTTCATCATATAAAATCATCGAAAATGGGGGGGGGGGGAATTACAGTCACTCCCCCTTAAAAGAAGTTTCGTCCTGAAACTTTACACCACTTCAAAACCAAACTAAAAAGAGAAAATCAAATACAACCAAAAGAATGGAGACATACCAGAAACTAAGGGAAGAGATGCGGGTGAGATTCTCTCATTACCGACTCCAATTCCCTCATCGCACCCTCGACGTCTTGATTTCTCCAAAGAATCTTGACCACATGGATGGTCTTTTTTCACAACACTCGATCTTGAGATTCCAAAACACGTACAGGCTCTTCCACATACAAAAGGTTGGGTTGAATCTGGGGCACCGAGTCAAAGACTTGACCGTCACTATGATCACACTTTCGCAACTGGCTCACATGGAACACATCATGGACACCGTGAAAGATAGCAGGCAAATCCATCCTATAAGATGACACTCCGATGCGCTCAAGAATATGGAAAGGTCCCCCATATCAGGGATCTAACTTGTGGTTCCTTCCAAACCTTTTAACAACCAACATCGGAGAGACATTCATAAAAACCGTGTCCCCAACGACAAACTCCAGATCGACCCTTCGTCGGTTAGCATACTTCTCATAATGCTCTTGCGCTACATGGAGCTTCTATCGATTATGAGTCACAACACAATTCATCTCTTAAAGGGCTTCCGGACCTAGCAGCAGTTTTTCACCAACCTCAGCCCAAAACAAAGGTGTCCTACAACGACTCTGGTACAAGGCCTCAAACGGAGCCATATGCAGGCTCACTTGATCGCTATTATTATAAGAAAGTTCCATGAGTCTGAGAGGCTCATCCCTAGCACCACCATGATCAAATATGTTACACCATAACATGACTTCCATGATCTGATTCACCCTTTCTGTCTGACAATTTGTCTGTGGATGATAGGCGGTGGAATACCTTAAATCAGTACCCAACCTCTCAGGTAAGATCTTCCAAAACTGAGACGTAAATCTGGAGTCTCGATCTGATTCAATGCTAACAGGCACTCCATGTAATCTGATGACCTCATTAAGGTATAACTCAGCTATCTTATTCATAGAATATCCAATCTTAAAGGGCATAAAGTGAGCACACTTTGTCAATCTATCAACTATTACCCAAAAAAAGTCGTTCCCACGGGGAGATTTCGGTAAACCGATGATGAAATCCATCAAAATACTCTAACACTTGCCTCTCGGAATATCAAGCGGTGTAAGCTTACCACCAGACCTTCTATGGTCAGCCTTTACACACTGACACATAAAACATTCTAACACAAACTTTGCTATATCATTCTTCATTCCCGACCACCAAACAATTTGCTTTAGATCTTTATACATTTTGGTGGAACCAGGATGGTATGCAACACTCGAACCATGAGCTTCATTGCAAATCTTAGCCCGAATATTACCAAAAGAGGGGATACAAAATCTACCCAAATATCTCAGAGTATCTAACTCGTCCAAAGAAAAATCAGGTAGCTCTCCCTTCTAAGTTCTATTCCAGAGATGCAACAAATCAGGGTCATCCTTCTGGTGCACTATAGTAAGGGAAATCCAAGAGGGCTGTTCTGCTTCCAAACTAGCAGCCACAATACTACTCCCAACTTCAATGTCCATCAACAAGAATTCCTCCACCAGGGACTGCGCAGATAGATTGAAGATTTTAGCAGTCTTCCTACTCAAGGCATCAGCTACCATATTAGCCTTTCCCGGATGATACATGATCTCCACTTCATAATCGGCCACATACTCTAACCACCTATGCTGGCACAGATTTAGCTCCTTTTGAGTGAATACGTACTTCAAACTCTTATGGTCTGTGTATATCTTGCACAATGCTCCATACAGTAAGTGTCTCCAAAGCTTCAGCGCATAAACTATAGCAGCAAACTCTAAAACATGTATAGGATAGTTTCTTTCATGAATCTTTAATTGACTTGATCCGTACGCGATCACCTTTCCTTCTTGCATCAAAACACAACCAAGTCCAATATGTGATGCATCCACATACACAGTGTACTTGAATTCTTCAATAGGCAAAGTTAAGACTGGGGCATTACACAATCTCTTCTTCAACTCTTGGAAAGCTTCTTCATACTTATCGCTCCAAATGAACGCGATGTTCTTCTGTTTAAGTCTAGTTAGAGGTGTAGACAACACAGAGAACCCTTCCACAAACCTTCTATAATAACTGGCCAGACCTAAGAAGCTCCTAATCTCCTTAGGAGAAGAAGGTCTCTTCCATTCCATCACAGCAGAAATCTTTGTCGGGTCTACGAAAACACCGTCCTTGCTCACAACATGGCCCAGAAAGGACACTTTGGGTAACAAGAAATTGCACTTCCTTAGCTTGGAATAGATCTTGCGCTCCCTTAGGGTTAACAAAACTAAATGCAAGTGTTGAGTATGCTCCTCAACACTGCGGGAATACACGAGGACGTCATCTATGAACAAAATCGCAAAATGTTCCAAGAATTCTTTGAACACTCAATTCATTAAATCCGTGAAAGTAGCGGGTGCATTTGTCAAACCAAAGGACATCGCCAAGAACTCAAAATGCCCGTGTTGGGAACGAAAATCTATTTGTGGTACATCAGCCTCACGGACCCTCAACTAGTGGTAGCCTGAACGAAGGTCAATCTTCGAAAACACAACGCATCCACACAACTAATCAAATAGATCATCAATCCACAGCAATGGATATCAGTTCTTGATGGTTACCTTTTTTTAACTCCTGATAATCTATGCAGAGCCTCATGGAACCGTCTTTATTATTTACGAACAAAACAGGAGTACCCCACAGAGAAGAACTCGGCCTAATAAAACCACACTAAAGCAACTCATCCAGCTGAGTGCGCAATGCTTCTAACTCACGTGGAGCCATACGGTACGGTGCCTTAGCAATAGGGTGAGTACCTTGCTCAAGGTCTATCACAAACTCCACCTCTCTTTTAGGAGAAATTCCTGGAAGACTATCGGGAAAGACATCTTGAAACTCTCGTACCACCGAGATATCCTCAAGATATGGTGTAACAAAAGCTATTTCCAAGGCAGAAATAGAAACAAGATACGCCTCACAACCAGACTCTATAGCTCAACAAGCACGTACCTCCGAAATAAGGAGGTAAACCTTGCCCTAAAAACCATAGACACTCATAGGTTGGCCATTGTCTAACTTGAAGTCCAATCTTCTTGTCTTGCACTGGATGACAGCATTATACTTGCACAGCAAGTCCATGCCCAAAATCACGTCGAAATCTGTCATATCAAACACCATCAGATCGCAAAGGCGAGGAAATCACCTAGAAATATAGGGCATCTCTGAAATCCTATATTTGATATCGCAAGATCTCCGGAGGGAAACTTTACGTTGAAGGAATCCCCTAATTATCCACGTTCAAACAATATTTATCTACAAAACTCCCCGTCATAAAAGAATGGGTGGCACCCGAATCGAAAAGAACACGCACTCACCTATTCTTCACCTTAAACTCCCCTAAAACCGAAGCATACATAACTAAATGAACGAAATCTATATCAAACAATGGATAGTAAAATTTAAACTAGAATCTATCTTGATATCACTTGGGTAGAGGTCCGAGCTTCCTCCATGGTCACCACATTTAGCTTTCCTTTCCCTTTTTCCTAGTTTGGTGGAGGCGGCAGCGCCAGAAGAAGGGTAGGTTGCAGTGAGGATAGATCCTGGGGGCATGAAGTCTTCAGGTGCCCCTTTTGCCCCACTGGAAGCAAGTCTTTTCTTTCAACCAACAATGACCACGTTACGTCCCTTCTTTTAACAGAGCGTGCACACCAGATCTCCCTTGGGTGCTCTTTGAATAGAGAGCACCCACAACTGCTTTTGAGTTGCAGTCCACTTGTAACATCTTTTGTAAGGGTGGCCAGATCGACCACAGAAGCAAAAAAGTTCTCCACCCTTTTTCTTGGGAGCTGGGCCAGATGCCTTAGAACTCCCATCATCTTCAGCCTTTCCCTTTTTTTTCTTAATGATGCACCCCGATTCTTGGCATTGTCGATCGCCTCAACCGTCAAGGCGGCTTCCACTGCCTCAGCATAACTTCCCACTCTATAAGCGCTTGCCCACTACTAGACACTGCTTCTTATTCCACCTAGGAAATGCTTCACTCTTTCCATCTCTAAAGCTACCAAATTTGGAGAAAACATGCTCAATTTACTAAACTCAATCTCATATTAGCTCACTGTGAGCTGTCTCTGCTTTAGATGCAGGAAATTATTCATCAAACGGTCCTGCTAGACCGAAGGTAGAAACTTGTTCAGCAGCATCTTCTTAAATTACTCCCAAGAGCATCCTTCCTTCAGACTCTCCTATTCTTGAATCCACCAGCTCTTTTCCAGTCCTTTTAGCTGGTAGGCCGCAATCATCACATTTTGGGCTTCTATAATCCCCGAGTACAAGAACATCTCCTCAATAGCGTTGATCCAATCATCCAAAACCATAAAGTCAGAACTCTCGTCATAGGTAGGAGGTCCCAATCGCTGGAAATGTGAAATAAAATTCATCTCTGGTGGTAGCGTCACAGGGGAACCAGAGGTGCAGTAGTATCGTGTATACGAGAGAGGCAAACAACAAAGACTTAATTTGCTTTTGCATCGCAACTAATTGTCTCGATAGAGCCTCGTTGCTCTGACGCAGACTCTCGATCAGCGCATCACTTTGTGCACCTGACGACTCACCCTCCGAATGGGGAGTTGACCTCGTCGCAGGACGCTTAGCCGACATTTCTAAAAGTCAAACGAACAACTCATCAAAATCCTAGATTACAATTAGGCCACACAACTTAGTTTAGACCATAATTAAAAGACACTTGCTTATGCTACAACTTGCTCTGGGATTTTATAATGATGTTATGTCCTACTTAGGATGATATCATTTCATTCTATTGACTCACGTGCCTATGATATGAATGCATGGATTCTTTATTCTTATTTAAAATCATGTGTGTACATGTGTCATCATGTAAACCTTAACTTAACACGCATGTTTATGCGATGATATGCTATGTATGCAGTGCTATGCATTCTAAAAAGGCCTTAATGCATGTTATGAGCGGCATACACATGAAATGTTATAAGCTGAAAGTACCTGAAGAGAACTTGCAAATATCTGTTAATCTCTGCAAAATAAAAGTTAGGTGCAGATATGATAGAGAAATAAGCTGCAAGTACCTGAGGGGAACTCGAAAATATCTACTAGTCTCTGCAAAAGAAGAGTTAGGTGCAGATATGATAGAGAAATATGCTGCAAGTATCTGAAGAGAACTTGAAAATATCTATTAATCTCTGCAAAAGAAGAGTTAGGTGTAGATATGATAGAGAAAAAAGGTGCAAGTACCTGAAGAGAACTTGCAAATATCTGCTAATCTCTGCAAAAGAAGAGTAAGTAGTAGATATGAAGTGAAACTAGGCTACAAGTACCTGAAGGGAACTTGCAAATATCTGCTAATCTCTGCAAAAAAAGAATTAGGTGTAGATATGATAGAGAAATAAGCTGCAAGTACCTGAAGAGAACTTATAAATATCTACTAATCCTTGCAAAAGAAGAGTTAGGTGCAGATATGATAGATAAAGAAGCTTCAAGTACCTCAGGGGAACATGCAAATATCTGATAGTCTCTATAAAAGAAGAGTTAGGTGCAGATATGATAGAGAAATAAGCTGCAAGTACCTGAAGAAAATTGTAAATATCTGCTAATCTCTATAAAAGAAGAGTTAGGTGCAGATATGATAGAGAAATAAGCTGCAAGTACCTGAGGGGAACTTGTAAATACCTGCTAGTCTCTGCAAAAGAAGAGAAAATAACAAATATAGAAGAAAGAAAATTAAGTCACAAGTACCATGATGGGACCTGCGATTGTTTATCTGTTAACTGTTGATATGACAAGATATAGTTGGATAGCCGAAGAGATACCCGATAAACTCTGCTATGAACCAAATAGAGATTAAACCGTGATAATGATTGTCTCGCGTGATCAAGTATGATGTTTCTAATATGAAATCCAGATCAGCCAGATGAGAACCTCTTGATTTGATTTCAATAGCATGGCTTAACAATCAAGGAGAACTAGATATTCTGATTGAACTTCATGCAATCCGAATATACATATGATGAGCATTGGCAACAATGATGTTGCAAATATTTAGAATAGGTTGGATTTAACCTGTTAACCTGTAAGAAGGAAAAAATAAGGAGGGCTACACCCGAAGATGACTAAGACTAAATGTTGCCATAGGAGTGCACCTGTGGGCTTTATTCATTAATTGCTTAAGAAAAAATCATCTAGGATGTAGTCCTACCTAGAGCGGGCTAGCCGCACTTCCTTTAGAAGGGCATAAGAGAAACAAGCACAGAAAATCCTTAGAAGGATCGATAGATGCACTGCTCTCATGCCTCAGGTTACAAGCATCGCTGATCAATTAGACTAGTTTCGCCAAGTGACCTATTGCTTGTCTGTGGAGTGATCGGCAAAGTTGTGGGCCCCGCAAAGGCATGGATTGAGAGTACCATAGAGTGTTCGGCAGTTACAGATGTAAGATGATCGAAGAGACAAGGCTACACTTGAGTGATATTGCTTGTCAAGCAAAGATCATCGTAATTGTAACGTATCCCTAGCGAAGCACAATAGGGCTAACACATGGGACCTCTCTTGATACACACTTTGTATTAGATACTGGACAGGATCTGAAGTCCCATCATCCTCCGTACGAGAGTTGAACGACCCCCACTACACATACGTGAAAACTCCCTGCTATACATGTTCATTGTGGTCTTACGCCGGAGTCCAACCTCGAGGGGGCCCTAAGCAAGACTCGACGATATCTCGGTTGTTCAGTGATCTCTTTGGAAAAGATAAAATAGAGGAGGAGGCACTCCAAAAAAGGGAAAAGTGTTAGTATGTGATCTCTGACGTAAAATTTATTGAAAAGAATAAGAACACCTAGAAGTGTTTAAGAGAAACAATGTTTGAAGAATGAAGGGTAAAAATAACTAGCTAGGATTGTGAAGAGCTTTGTGAACTTTGATGTTGTCCTCTTTTGGCTCAGAATAGCCTTCCCAAAATTCCTTCATCGTCAGCGTCGATGCGTGTATTTTTGTGGCATTGCAGTTGCTAACTTGAATTACATTTTTCCAACCCGGAGAGGGGTTCTCTACTCATTTGCCCTTTGAAGTAGATGGATCAGAATGATCATCCTTTGCGAGTAGATCGCACAACTTTCCCTGCCTCAGCATCTTTTGCACTAGTTGACAAAGAGCTCGGCAGTTTTCAGTTAAATGCCTGCTTTCTTTGTGGAACTTACAGAACGGATCTGAATCTTTTGGTCTTTGATCTATCGGCTGGTAAGGCCTTTTTAAATTAGCTCTATCCTTCACGACTTGGCTTACTTCTTGCATGGACTCATCTAGTTCAGATTCTGGTAAGTCATCATCTTGCTGCTGATGAACCAAAGCTATTTGCGGAACTGGGCTGGCAATAGTAAAAACTGATCTCGGGCACAATCCTGGCCCGAGAAGGAGTGTTGATGATGCTGAAATCTTCTTCCCTTCTTTGAGTAGGATGGAAAATCTTTCTAAGGAGATCTCGGGGGTTGCTTGAAAGAAGAAGGATCTTTCTCTGTTACAAACTTGGAGACGAAGCTGGGATTACTTTTCTCACCTTGAATGTTTTAGTTGGCTAAGCCAACCAACTCTTGATATGTCATTGGTGCTCGAACATTAGCTTCAAACTTAAGTGGTCCTTCTAGCAGACCATGAATAAGATCCACTCGGTACATTTCTTGATCGACGATCTCAATGTCCAGAATTTCTTTTTGGAAATGATCAATGAAGTGAGACAAGGTCTCATTCTCTCGCTGCCTGATCTCAAATAGGGCTTCACGACCGCCCTTCCACTTTGAAGGAGTAGAAAATATGAACAAAAACTCTCTTCGCAAATCATCAAAGGAAGAGATGGACTGAGGATGTAGTCCGTAGAACCAATCCCTAACTTGCCCATCAAATGTTGTCACAAAGAGTTTGCACTTGGTTGCATCTGAAAGAGTCTTGAGAGCTACGACTGAATCAAAAGCTTGAAGGTGCTTCATTGGATCAGTCTCTCTAGTATAAATTGGCAATCGAGGCTCTCTGAAATTAGTTGGAGTTGGTTCATGTCAAACATTTTCTGAAAACTGTGACAGCTCTTCTTGCTCTCCTACAACATATGGAAAATAGGGAACATAAGTTGCATCTACAAAAGGAGGAGGATAGAAAGGAAAAGTTATTGTGGGAGGAGCAAAGTCTGGAGCTGAAGAGTAGGGAATACTTCCCTAAAAATTTAGAAATTTTGCTGGACTCCCCCGGGCAGCTTCCCGGAAGAAGTTTTGACGAGCGGCAAACTCATCATTTTGAGACCGTAAAGGGGCTGCAGGCCCTTGCAAAAAGGTTGCTTGATAAATGGGAGGATAGGCCGGCGGGTAGGCTGGAGGATAAGCTTATGGAGTATCCAATGCTGGTGTTGGATTGACTGGAGGAACTGGTGCTGCTGCTGATTTCACTTCTAACCACCGTGTGATAGCAGCTAGTGTACGGTTGATTGCTTAAAACTATTTTGCAGTTTACCTGCGCGATTGCTCCAAGGCTTCCTATAGAGGACCTCCCCAGGACTTTGAGCAATGTTCTCAGCTGACAGATGATCTGACATGACTAACCGCTGATTTTCACTGTCTAGTTGAGATTTGAAGGTCGCATGTTAACTGTTAATGCATGAAAATGGGCACCACAAAGTTAACTGTTCGAGATCACATGGGGGAATGAGGAGAAGGGGATGATGAGGATATGGTGAATGCTTCTGCATGCTCGAGAGTGGAGCATATGCTTGGTCAAGGGTTTTAGGGATTAAAGAGAGGTTGAGGATGCTGAGGACATCATGGAAGGTGTATCAGGAGATGTCAAGCATACGGTTACTTTGACGGTTGAGCTTGCAAGTTGATGCCAAGAGAAGAGAGAAGAATAGAGGGGGCCGCTGGCAGCAGAAACAGCAGACTTGGACCACTACGGCTTAAATTCCACTCTTGCGATGGGCTTTCCTTTGATTATGAATCAGAATTACAGCTTGAGATTACACCTTTATACATAAAGAAAATAAAGGGTACAAAGGGGGAAGCTGGCGGCTAAGGAGAGAAGATGCCAGAGGCTGTGCGGACACAGTAGATGTAACATCCCATTTTCGGCTAGACCCCTAGGAGTCGGTTAGTTGTGGTAGAATCCCAGGGAGCCCAAAATTTGAAATAAATCGACCAAGAAATCAGGTCGCGGGTCGGTCACGCCCGTGACCCGCCATGTCACGCCCGTGACATAGGGCGTGACCATGATCGTCGGTTCCAGGTCGACGGCCGTCGACCCAAAATGGACCCACGGGCATGTCACGCCCGTGACCCGCCATGTCACGCCCGTGACATAGGGCGTGACACGCTCGACGATCGTCGATTTCAGTTCGACGTCGTCGACCCAGAATTTGGCCACACGGGCCAGTCACGCCCGTGACCCGCCATGTCACGCCCGTGACATAGGGCGTGACCACGCTCGACGATCGTCGACCCCAGTTCGACGCTCGTCGACCCGGAATTGTCCACATGGGCCAGTCACGCCCGTGACCCACAATGGCACGCCCGTGACATTGGGCGTGACCACCCTCGACGATCGTCGATCTCAGTTCGACGGTCGTCGACCCAGAATTTGCCACGGACCAGTCACGCCCGTGACCCGGGTGTCACGCCCGTGACCACCCTTCGACGATCGTCGATCTCAGTTCGACGATCGTCGAACCCAGAACCGCTAACCGGGCCTGTCACGCCCGTGACCCATGTGTCACGCCCGTGACCAAGGCCGAAACGACAGCCAGGTTGGAAATTTTGGTAACCGACGCCTTAATAAATTTTGGCGGTGGGGATGAAAAATCAAGAGCATTTATGGGTCGTTCCCTACTTTAATTATGTTAATAATTAAGGAAGAAATGGGTCCAGTAGGAAATTGCCACCTGGCAAGCACCTCTTCATTCCCAACTTTTCAACTGCCATTCGTCATAACCGAAACGTCATAGGAGAGTTATTAATGGCTGCCAACGTTTCATCTCCAACGTTTCACCCGTTCCCCTCCCCATTTGCTCATCTATAAAAGATTCCTGACAGCAAGAGGAAACGGTTACACTCCCTCAAACTATTCCAGACTTCCCCTTGCTGTTGAAGAATTTCCGGCGACGCCACCACCGCGCAAATGGCTTCCCGACGCTCTGCACGCCTTCAACCCGCGAACAAGGTCCTCCCCTCCCTCTTCTTCTGCGGATAGATCTTAGGAATCGTTAGGAGAGATATCGGGCTCAAAAGAGCCAGATCGGGTGAGCGTAATGGTGGTTTTCCGAAAATATCATGGTGGCAGGTTCGCCGGAAACCGCCTCTCCGGCGGCCGTGCCGCCGCCCGACGTTAGCCCTCGCCTCAACGGAGGTGGTGGTGGTGGTGGCCGGCCAGGGAGATGGCTGGGTGGCCGGGAAATAGCTTGGAAAGGCTACAGGAAAATTAGGTTTACAGTCTCTGGTTCGGGCTGTAGAAGAAGATGAACAGTGCCTTTAATTAGATTTTATTTGTAAAATCAATTTCTGAATGAGATTTCTGTCATGTTAAATAATTTGGGAAAAAAATACTTAGAGGCTCCTACAGGAAAAGTGGTCAACATAGAAACTGTAGCCCTTGAAGTCTAGTTTTATTCAAAATTAATTTCATTCAATTTGGATTCCTGGTTAGACCACAGCACCCTTTTTGGTGAGGTCTATCCAGAGGGCTGCCTTGACCTTAGAAAAATTCCCCACTCCAATCCAGTCGTCCAAACGACTTGAAATTTGGGATGTGGTCTAATCTTACATATATCTAGGTGCTATCCAAAAATGAGAATTTTTGGAGAATATTTTTCTATATTTTTTAGAAAAATTCAATAATCCTAGCCGATTTTAATTAGATTGTTAAATAATTTCCAAACCCTCCCAAATTTTGGTGAGTGGTCCCTGGGTTCACCATAAGGTTCTCTTTAATTTTTCATCTCATTTGGAGATGGTTTGGATCAGAAATGATCAACCCAAAGTTTTGCCCTAATAAGAGGCCTTAGGTTAAAAGTGCACTTTTGAAGTTTGAGTGGTCAAATCACCTCAACAGAGGCTGAGATTTTTACCACTGGCTAGTAATATTCTCTAGCACCCCCTCATGGAGTTGGAGGTGGATCGGGGTAAGTTTACCCTAAGGACCAAGGCCAAACCCTAAGGATGGGTCTTGGTGGTTTGTGAAGGTCATGTGGGCAAATGACCTCGGATTGACCCGAGATTGGGTGATGAGAACCATAGGGCTAATATTGTTCTCTGGATGAGATCTTAGTAGATTTGGAGATCGTTGGAATATCTAAAAATCTAACCCTAGTTTAGGGCGCAAAACTTGTAGAGATAGGAAATAACACCAAATCACATTAAAAAGTGATGAGAAATGGGTAGAGATGGTTATAGGGATAGTACAAGCTCTGGATATTTTTCTATGAATTTTATGATCACTATTTTGGGTGCTTCCTTAATGATTTTGTAGTTGTATGATTTGCTTAGAGAAAATTATTATGGAGTACAAACTTCCTGGAAATTGATGAAATTTAGGCAGAGAACCTTTATTATGATTTTAAAACTCTGTGAATTTTTATGGGATTTTTAGAAGCTTAATTCTAAGGCTTGTTTCATTAAGTATTATTTAGCGTGGATATTGGATTAAATCTATTTTAGTGCTTATCAAGCTGGTAAAATTATGATTCTTTGCACAATGGTCTTTTCTGTATCATACTATTAGTCAGTAATTTTTCTATAATTTTATGATGAGTAATTTCAGTACTTCCTTCTTTAAAAGAGAATAATGAGATTGTAATGGATAAATTAATTAGAGGCTAAATATCTTTTGTAAAATCCTGCAAATTAGTATTTGATGATACCTTACAGTTATTTAGTGATCACAATTTTCGGGTGGCCATAACTTAAGAATATCATGTACTTCATGTTAAAAATTACCCATGGCCAATCTTTGAGAAAAATAAAATAAATATCAGATTAATTAGGAAAATTATAAATTTCTGGATTTAAGCTAATTAAGTCATGATAGATCTCCAGTAAATTTTATAGGAGATTTGGAAGATAATTTGGAGTACCTCCCCTTATGTACCTCATATAGTTTAGGATGGTCTGCATTTAGTAAAACCACGGAATTCTGATAATCGATGGTTGGTAGGGCAAGTTAAGGTTGTGTTCATTATTAGAAGTCAGGATAAGTAGAATGTGGGACTGGTTAGGGTAAGGGAGTACGGGGACGACGAAAGATCGTCCGTCCCGGGAAGAAGAGGAAGAGTCTTAATACTCTAGGGTTAGAACTAAAGCAACTAAAGGGGGATTGGGTAAAGGGTAGACAACCAATAATAATAAGTGCCTTGCGAAAGGGAACTTCGGGCCGTAATGCACCGTCTTGGTTCCTAGTGCCCCTTGAGAGCCCTTCACGGGGTATACCGGGGGCAGTCCTGGGCTAACGTAAACCATAGGAGTAATAAAATTAAAAGAGCAACTAGTATAACTAGGGTTGCACACACTCACTCCCCGGTAGATAGGAAAGTAGAATTATAGGATTACTTGCCATCAGACAGTAGCTCTGAAGGTAGATGCACGGACAGTACTGTCCGGGGGGCCGCGGGCTCGAGGGTCGGAGTACGGAGAAGGGTGGTGGGTCATCGGTACTAGGCGATCGATCACACCGACAGCGGTACGATGACTCGGAGAAAAGTCTGGAGGGTACATCCAGCAGCAGTACGCGGATACTCTAGGTTGTGTTCTTCTAGGGGCGTACGGAAGGGCTAGGCCTGGTAGTGTGGTTACCCGCCTAGGAGTGGGGGGCCCGACCCACTATCTCCGTTTGCCACTACGGAGGTTCCTGGGGGTGAAGCTAGCCTCCCGAACAGGGGGAACTAAAGGTCTGTGCGCATAGAGTCGTGTGCGTGGGTTGCACTTGCATGAATCATGGCATAGCATATCACTACACTCATATTTGCATACAACCGACACCCCAACGTATAAATCGGTATGGGACTTTTTATACGATGGGAGCCTTGCAGAAGATCCCTTAACTTATAAGTTTGTATGGGCATTCATATAAGTTAAGGTTACTTACATACTTACTTACTCGTTGCTTACTTTCTATTCTCTAGCAGTCTTTAATGCAATTTGCTATTTATTAATTGTTCTACCTATTACAACATTTATATTGTTCACCTGATATACCTTGCTAGTTAGGTCCACCGTCACTTGCTTGACTATTCTCCACTTTTGTAGCTTCCCTTTCCTCCTCTCCGCCCGGTGCTTAGGAGCCGTGGTGGGAGGGGTAGGGGATGATAGGGCTTAGTCTTTATGACTAATGGTTTTCGAACCAAACATTACAGGATCTCCGGATGGGAGACAGGGACCAGCACCAGCGGAGTACGGTGCGCATGGAGGTGGGACAGTCTAGCACCGGTGCACCTGCGACCAGCTCCGTGAGTGATTAGCATTTTCTTATCTTCCGCGATGAGCGTCTTGTAGTGAGGACTTTGATGTACCGGGCATGAGCCCTTTTATTTCCAGACTATTTATACTCTGATGATTTTCTGTGGACACTCCCTTCGTGGAGTTTATTTTATGTGATATTCTCTTTTAGTGGACTTGCTTCTCTCTTGCTTGCTACATATTGCGATCGAAAAGGCCGGCAGAATCGGCGCGTTGTAGTGGCAACCTTCCCGGGTGCGAAGGTGTCACCGCAAAGCGGCGGTTCTGGGCATAAGACCCCGGTGGTTGAAAAAGAAAAAAAAAGGGGGTCTTACAAGTGGTATCAGAGCAAACCTCGATCGAAAGAGAAGTAGTCCACAAAAAACCTTGGGCCACCCCCGTGCGAGCTTAGTTTGCGGACAAACTAGCAGCGGAAGCAGTGGTGGGCCCATAAGGGAAATCACATGTGAAAGTCCATCATAACTCTTCTTAAATTCCATTCATTTCGCTCGCTAACAAATGGAATTTTTGCTTGTAGCCTGCGACGAACCCTACATCGCAGCAGGGGACACCTCAGGCTCCGAATGTGGTCCCGACTCTGCCAGCACCCGTTCCGTTCCAGCAGACGGAGATGGGGCAAACATTGACGGCCATCCTGGAGGCCTTCAGAGCTCAGCAAGCCCCGGCCCCACAGCCAAACCCCGGGGCCAATTGGATGACTGTCTTCCGGGGACTTTCCCCTCCATCCTACCAGGGGACGGAGTCCGCAGTACGTACGGAGGAGTGGTTGGACACCATTTATGAGATGTTGGCAGGGATTCGATGCCCCACGGAGGAGGCAGTCGCTTTGACAGTCTCCTGCTTAGAGTCACATGGAAAGAGATGGTGGAAATCTCAGCTGGACACCACCTTTGCGGGGATGGACTGTGCTGATATTACCTGGGAGGAGTTCAGAGCAGCGCTCTTGGGACATTTTGTACCTCAGTCGGCGAGAGATGACCTGGAGGATAGATTCCTGCGGCTGAGGCAGGGGAACAGGACTGTGGTGGAGTACTATCAGGAGTTCACTCACCTGGCCCGTTATGCGGACGCTTATCAGTTAGACGATGCTGGCTACGCCCGGAGGTTTTATAAGGGGCTGCAGGATGACATGAGGCAGGCCCTCCTTTTTGTTTCAGAGGGGAGTCTGGCCAGGATTCTGGAGATGGCTAAGAAGAGAGAGGCGGATCAGCTCACAGTGAAGAATCGGAAGAGACCGGCTGATGATTCAGTGATTGGAGGTCGTAGAGACCGTCCTCGGGGCCAGGTTATCGGAGAGAGAAGGAACGGGGATCAGCCCCGTCAGGAGTTTGGGCAGGAGCAGAGGACTCAGGGGGTATTGGCTCCCCAGCCTATACAGATGCTGGAAATGCCAAGGACGGCAGGGCAGCCACCGGTATGCTATCAGTGCAACCAGCCGGGGCATATCAAGCGGAACTGTCCTGTGGGGCGAGCACCCCCACCAGCACATCAGGGCGCTCCACCTCCCCGACAGTTTGGCGGACGAGGACAGGACCGAGGACGGGGATTCCAGGATCGAGGTCGTAGGCCAGAGAGAGAGCAGGTGTATGCTCTAGACCTGACACAGCCTCGGGACCCGGAGCAGGTTATCACAGGTATGGCAGTACTTTTCAGATTTTTCTTTATATAAACTACTATTTTAAACATAACCTGGTTAGAAATTAAGAGAAGATAAACTACAATAAGAATACTAAGACATTTAATTACCCCAGGCATAGTGTTCGTGAGCGGCAAGCCCGCTCACACCCTCTTCGACACTGGTGCGTCGCAATCCTTCGTGTCGGAGGATTTCGTGAAAGGACTGGCAGGAGTGGAGCCATTCACCGGGAAGATGATGAGGGTGCGCCTACCCGACAGGTCAGAGATATTGACCTCTGCTCATTGTAATATGGAAGCAAGAATCGGCGGAAAGGCGTTTGAGGCACCAGCGACGGTTTTGAAAATGCCAGATTATGATCTGATCCTGGGCATGACTTGGCTCTATTGGAACCATGCCCAGATCGATTGCGTGGCGAAGAGGATCACCGTGAGGCACGGCGACTCCTTCATTGTTATCGAAGGTATTATATCAGCACCCCGTACTTTACTATCGTCTGTGCAGGCCGTTAAGGCCCATCTGCAGGGGGAAGAGGTTTATCAGGTCCTCTTTGAGGCGGTCGTAGCCAAGGATTCCATTGCAGATATTCCGGTAGTGCGGGACTTCGCCGACGTGTTTCCAGAGAAGCTACCAGGGCTACCCCCGCACAGAGAGAGGGACTTTCAGATTCAGCTCGTACCGGGGGCTAAGCCGGTATCCAGAGCTCCTTATCGAATGGCCCCAAAGGAGTTGGTGGAATTCCGGAGTCAGCTTCAGGAGTTAGTGGAGGCCGGGTTCGTCCGACCTAGCTCTTTACCATGGGGAGCTCCGGTGCTGTTCGTCAAGAAGAAAGACGGGACCCTTCGTCTGTGCATAGATTACCGGGCTCTGAACAGGTTGACGGTCCGGAACACTTATCCCTTACCACGGATAGATGAACTTTTTGACCAGCTGGAAGGAGCCCATTGGTTCTCAAAGCTGGATCTGAGGTCAGGATACTACCAGCTTCGCATTCGGGAGGAGGACATCCCGAAGACGGCGTTCAGCAGCAGATACGGCTTGTACGAGTTTACCGTGATGCCGTTCGGGCTCACGAATGCACCCTCCGCATTCATGACTTTGATGAATCGGGTGTTCGAGGAGTACCTGGATGTCTTCGTCATTGTATTCATCGACGACACCCTCATCTATTCAAGGACGGAGGAGGAGCACGCGAGACATCTAGCCTTGACCTTGGAGAAGCTGCGTGAGCACGAGATGTATGCCAAGTACAGCAAGTGCCAGTTCTGGCTAAAGGAGGTGGCCTTTCTGGGTCATGTCATCAGTGGAGCAGGTCTGGCAGTGGATTCGGCAAAGATCCAGGCAGTACGGGATTGGCCACCACTAAAGTCGGCCACGGAGGTTCGAAGTTTCTTGGGACTTGCCGGTTACTACCGGAAGTTCGTAAAGGGGTTCTCTCAGATTGCCCTTCCTCTTACGTCTCTGACGAAGAAGGAGTCCCCTTTTATTTGGACGCCGCGATGCGAATCTGCCTTCCAGGAGCTGAAGGATCGTCTCACCTCGGCCCCCATCCTTGCTCTTCCATCAGGGAGGGAGGGATTCCAGGTATATACAGATGCTTCCTATCAGGGGATGGGAGCCGTCCTTATGCAGAATGGGCATGTAATCGCCTATGCCTCCCGTCAGTTGAAGCAGCACGAGCAGAACTACCCCGTGCACGACTTGGAGATGGGGGCAGTCATTTTTGCCCTTAAGATCTGGCGGCACTATCTCTACGGGGTACATTGTGATATCTTCTCCGACCACAAGAATCTGAAGTACGTCGACACCCAGAAGGAGTTAAACATCAGGCAGAGACGCTGGGTGGAGTTTCTTTCGGACTACCAGTATACCATGCACTACCACCCGGGGAAGGCGAACGTGGTTGCGGATGCTCTGAGCCGGAGAGCGAGTACGACTGGAGTAGGCGCGCAGCTGATGGCCTTGGAGTTGATTAGATCATTCGAGGAGATGCAGATTTTGCTGGTATCTGAGGATGACCCGGAGCTGTACATGGAGTACCTGGGGTCGATGGCTACTACAGATGACATCCGAGACCGCATCAGAGATGGGCAAATGCTGGACGAGAGAGCTGAGCCGATATTCAGGGCCTTGGAGGAAGGCACGACATGAGATTACACCTTGAGGGATGGGCTTCTGTGTTTCCGGGGCAGAGTCTACATACCAGCAGGAGGACGGATCCGGGAGGACATTTTGACGGAAGCTCACTGCAGCCGGTATTCGGTACACCCGGGGATCACCAAGATGGTAAAGGATTTAAAAAGGACGATGTACTGGCCGGGTATGAAGAAAGATATTACATATTTTGTGATGCATTGTGAGGCCTGCCAGCTCGTGAAGGCGGAGTGTAGGAACCCGGCAGGATTGCTGCAGCCGCTTCCAGTGCCGGAGTGGAAGTTTGAGGATATAGCCATGGACTTTATACATGGGCTACCTAGATCCCGTGCGGGGAACGACTCGATCTGGGTGATATTGGACAGGTTGACAAAGGTAGCCAGATTCATCCCAGTGGCGAAGGACACACCGGTCAGAGTATTGGTACGGAGGTTCATCGAGCAGTTTGTGCGTTATCATGGGGTGCCCAAGACTATCGTTTCGGATCGGGATGGGCGGTTTACATCCAGGGAATGGAGGTCAGTCCAGGCCCATCTGGGTTCTCGGTTGACTTTCAGCACAGCTTTCCACCCTCAGACCGACGGACAGACAGAGCGCACAAACCGTACACTGGAGGATCTGCTACGACTGTGTATTTTGGACCGTGGCGAGCCTTGGGAGAGATTGCTGCCACTGGTCGAGTTTTCGTACAACAACGCTCATCAGTCCAGCATAGGCATGGCTCCATACGAAGCGTTGTACGGAAGGAGGTGCAGAACCCCACTATCATGGGTTCAGGATGAGGATCCGCAGGCACTGGGCTCGGAGTTTGTAGGAGATACAGATGCTCAGATTAGATTGATCCGAGACAGGATGTTGGAAGCCCAGAGCAGACAGGCGAAATACTACGATGCGAGGCATCGTCAAGTGGAGTTCCAGGTGGGGGACCGAGTTTTCTTGAAGATACGGCCGATGCACGGAGTCTCGCGGGTTCGCGGGCGGAGGAAGCTCAGTCCAAGATATATGGGGCCCTACAGGATCCTGGAGCGGATCGGCCCTTTAGCCTATAGACTGGAACTACCGCCGGAGTTAGCGGGATTGCATGACGTCTTCCACGTCTCCTCACTTCGGAGGGCTCTGCTACGCCCTGAGCAGCTGATTCCCTCGGCAGATGGCCCGGTGGCCTCGGATCGGTCAGTCAACGTGGAGCCTATCAGGATTGACGATACGGCAGTGCGGGTCTTGCGGAGAAAGAAGGTCCCGTTAGTCAAGGTTCTGTGGAACAATCATGGGCAGGAGGAGCATACATGGGAGCCACAGGACTTGATGCGGCAAAAATATCCGGAACTTTTCCGTCAGGTATACCTCAAACCCCTCTGGACAATCAATTTGCCTTCCTGTTTTAAACCAATGGAATTGTAATTTCAAGAATAGGGGCTAATCTTTTGTTTATTGGGGTATATATACCTAGTTAGGTGGGCGAATTAACATTAGATTCGAAACCGCACAAGCAAACGTAACGTAGGGAGGTAATCATTCAGTTCTCATGGGATGTTACAAGTTTATTTTTCCCGATTTAAGTCCCGTAGGCTTAACCTTGATTTCGGGGACGAAATCTTTGTTTTGTTTATTGGGATTTGTAACATCCCATTTCCGGCTAGACCCCTAGGAGTCGGTTGGTTGTGGTAGAATCCCAGGGAGCCCAAAACTTGAAATAAATCGACCAAGAAATCAGGTCGCGGGTCGGTCACGCCCGTGACCCGCCATGTCACGCCCGTGACATAGGGCGTGACCATGATCGTCGGTTCCAGGTCGACGGCCGTCGACCCAAAATGGACCCACGGGTATGTCACGCCCGTGACCTGCCATGTCACGCCCGTGACATAGGGCATGACATGCTCGACGATCGTCGATTTCAGTTCGACGTCGTCGACCCAGAATTTGGCCACACGGGCCAGTCACGCCCGTGACCCGCCATGTCACGCCCGTGACATAGGGCGTGACCACGCTCGACGATCGTCGACCCCAGTTCGACGCTCGTCGACCCGGAATTGTCCACATGGGCCAGTCACGCCCGTGACCCACAATGGCACGCCCGTGACATTGGGCGTGACCACCCTCGACGATCGTCGATCTCAGTTCGACGGTCGTCGACCCAGAATTTGCCACGGACCAGTCACGCCCGTGACCCGGGTGTCACGCCCGTGACCACCCTTCGACGATCATCGATCTCAGTTCGACGATCGTCGAACCCAGAACCGCTAACCGGGCCTGTCACGCCCGTGACCCATGTGTCACGCCCGTGACCAAGGCCGAAACGACAGCCAGGTTGGAAATTTTGGTAACCGACGCCTTAATAAATTTTGGCGGTGGGGATGAAAAATCAAGAGCATCTATGGGTCGTTCCCTACTTTAATTATGTTAATAATTAAGGAAGAAATGGGTCCAGTAGGAAATTGCCACCTGGCAAGCACCTCTTCATTCCCAACTTTTCAACTGCCATTCGTCATAACCGAAACGTCATAGGAGAGTTATTAATGGCTGCCAACGTTTCATCTCCAACGTTTCACCCGTTCCCCTCCCCATTTGCTCATCTATAAAAGATTCCTGACAGCAAGAGGAAACGGTTACACTCCCTCAAACTATTCCAGACTTCCCCTTGCTGTTGAAGAATTTCCGGCGACGCCACCACCGCGCAAATGGCTTCCCGACGCTCTGCACGCCTTCAACCCGCGAACAAGGTCCTCCCCTCCCTCTTCTTCTGCGGATAGATCTTAGGAATCGTTAGGAGAGATATCGGGCTCAAAAGAGCCAGATCGGGTGAGCGTAATGGTGGTTTTCCGAAAATATCATGGTGGCAGGTTCGCCGGAAACCGCCTCTCCGGCGGCCGTGCCGCCGCCCGACGTTAGCCCTCGCCTCAACGGAGGTGGTGGTGGTGGTGGCCGGCTAGGGAGATGGCTGGGTGGCCGGGAAATAGCTTGGAAAGGCTACAGGAAAATTAGGTTTACAGTCTCTGGTTCGGGCTGTAGAAGAAGATGAACAGTGCCTTTAATTAGATTTTATTTGTAAAATCAATTTCTGAATGAGATTTCTGTCATGTTAAATAATTTGGGAAAAAATACTTAGAGGCTCCTACAGGAAAAGTGGTCAACATAGAAACTGTAGCCCTTGAAGTCTAGTTTTATTCAAAATTAATTTCATTCAATTTGGATTCCTGGTTAGACCACAGCACCCTTTTTGGTGAGGTCTATCCAGAGGGCTGCCTTGACCTTAGAAAAATTCCCCACTCCAATCCAGTTGTCCAAACGACTTGAAATTTGGGATGTGGTCTAATCTTACATATATCTAGGTGCTATCCAAAAATGAGAATTTTTGGAGAATATTTTTCTATAGTTTTTAGAAAAATTCAATAATCCTTGCCGATTTTAATTAGATTGTTAAATAATTTCCAAACCCTCCCAAATTTTGGTGAGTGGTCCCTGGGTTCACCATAAGGTTCTCTTTAATTTTTCATCTCATTTGGAGATGGTTTGGATCAGAAATGATCAACCCAAAGTTTTGCCCTAATAAGAGGCCTTAGGTTAAAAGTGCACTTTTGAAGTTTGAGTGGTCAAATCACCTCAACAGAGGCTGAGATTTTTACCACTGGCTAGTAATATTCTCTAGCACCCCCTCATGGAGTTGGAGGTGGATCGGGGTAAGTTTACCCTAAGGACCAAGGCCAAACCCTAAGGATGGGTCTTGGTGGTTTGTGAAGGTCATGTGGGCAAATGACCTCGGATTGACCCGAGATTGGGTGATGAGAACTATAGGGCTAATATTGTTCTCTGGATGAGATCTTAGTAGATTTGGAGATCGTTGGAATATCTAAAAATCTAACCCTAGTTTAGGGCGCAAAACTTGTAGAGATAGGAAATGACACCAAATCACATTAAAAAGTGATGAGAAATGGGTAGAGATGGTTATAGGGATAGTACAAGCTCTGGATATTTTTCTATGAATTTTATGATCACTATTTTGGGTGCTTCCTTAATGATTTTGTAGTTGTATGATTTGCTTAGAGAAAATTATTATGGAGTACAAACTTCCTGGAAATTGATGAAATTTAGGCAGAGAACCTTTATTATGATTTTAAAACTCTGTGAATTTTTATGGGATTTTTAGAAGCTTAATTCTAAGGCTTGTTTCATTAAGTATTATTTAGCGTGGATATTGGATTAAATCTATTTTAGTGCTTATCAAGCTGGTAAAATTATGATTCTTTGCACAATGGTCTTTTCTGTATCATACTATTAGTCAGTAATTTTTCTATAATTTTATGATGAGTAATTTCAGTACTTCCTTCTTTAAAAGAGAATAATGAGATTGTAATGGATAAATTAATTAGAGGCTAAATATCTTTTGTAAAATCCTGCAAATTAGTATTTGATGATACCTTACAGTTATTTAGTGATCACAATTTTCGGGTGGCCATAACTTAAGAATATCATGTACTTCATGTTAAAAATTACCCATGGCCAATCTTTGAGAAAAATAAAATAAATATCAGATTAATTAGGAAAATTATAAATTTCTGGATTTAAGCTAATTAAGTCATGATAGATCTCCAGTAAATTTTATAGGAGATTTGGAAGATAATTTGGAGTACCTCCCCTTATGTACCTCATATAGTTTAGGATGGTCTGCATTTAGTAAAACCACGGAATTCTGATAATCGATGGTTGGTAGGGCAAGTTAAGGTTGTGTTCATTATTAGAAGTCAGGATAAGTAGAATGTGGGACTGGTTAGGGTAAGGGAGTACGGGGACGACGAAAGATCGTCCGTCCCGGGAAGAAGAGGAAGAGTCTTAATACTCTAGGGTTAGAACTAAAGCAACTAAAGGGGGATTGGGTAAAGGGTAGACAACCAATAATAATAAGTGCCTTGCGAAAGGGAACTTCGGGCCGTAATGCACCGTCTTGGTTCCTAGTGCCCCTTGAGAGCCCTTCACGGGGTATACCGGGTGCAGTCCTGGGCTAACGTAAACCATAGGAGTAATAAAATTAAAAGAGCAACTAGTATAACTAGGGTTGCACACACTCACTCCCCGGTAGATAGGAAAGTAGAATTATAGGATTACTTGCCATCAGACAGTAGCTCTGAAGGTAGATGCACGGACAGTACTGTCCGGGGGGCCGCGGGCTCGAGGGTCGGAGTACGGAGAAGGGTGGTGGGTCATCGGTACTAGGCGATCGATCACACCGATAGCGGTACGATGACTCGGAGAAAAGTCTGGAGGGTACATCCAGCAGCAGTACGCGGATACTCTAGGTTGTGTTCTTCTAGGGGCGTACGGAAGGGCTAGGCCTGGTAGTGTGGTTACCCGCCTAGGAGTGGGGGGCCCGACCCACTGTCTCCGTTTGCCACTACGGAGGTTCCTGGGGGTGAAGCTAGCCTCCCGAACAGGGGGAACTAAAGGTCTGTGCGCATAGAGTCGTGTGCGTGGGTTGCACTTGCATGAATCATGGCATAGCATATCACTACACTCATATTTGCATACAACCGACACCCCAACGTATAAATCGGTATGGGACTTTTTATACGATGGGAGCCTTGCAGAAGATCCCTTAACTTATAAGTTTGTATGGGCATTCATATAAGTTAAGGTTACTTACATACTTACTTACTCGTTGCTTACTTTCTATTCTCTAGCAGTCTTTAATGCAATTTGCTATTTATTAATTGTTCTACCTATTACAACATTTATATTGTTCACCTGATATACCTTGCTAGTTAGGTCCACCGTCACTTGCTTGACTATTCTCCACTTTTGTAGCTTCCCTTTCCTCCTCTCCGCCCGGTGCTTAGGAGCCGTGGTGGGAGGGGTAGGGGATGATAGGGCTTAGTCTTTATGACTAATGGTTTTCGAACCAAACATTACAGGATCTCCGGATGGGAGACAGGGACCAGCACCAGCGGAGTACGGTGCGCATGGAGGTGGGACAGTCTAGCACCGGTGCACCTGCGACCAGCTCCGTGAGTGATTAGCATTTTCTTATCTTCCGCGATGAGCGTCTTGTAGTGAGGACTTTGATGTACCGGGCATGAGCCCTTTTATTTCCAGACTATTTATACTCTGATGATTTTCTGTGGACACTCCCTTCGTGGAGTTTATTTTATGTGATATTCTCTTTTAGTGGACTTGCTTCTCTCTTGCTTGCTACATATTGCGATCGAAAAGGCCGGCAGAATCGGCGCGTTGTAGTGGCAACCTTCCCGGGTGCGAAGGTGTCACCGCAAAGCGGCGGTTCTGGGCATAAGACCCCGGTGGTTGAAAAAGAAAAAAAAGGGGGTCTTACAGTAGAGAGGTCGGCAGAATGCGCGGTTTTGCTGATCCCGCAGCTCACTCCTTAAGATTGAGTGGACTGCACGATCAGGAAGAGAAGGGAGCTGATATCGCTGAAGCCGTGGTAGTCAGCGCGGGCTGAGTGGGAGGCTGCGCGGTTAGGACAGGAGTTCGCCTGTTATCTGGCAGAAAGGGAAATTGGAGGCCGCAGAATCTGGTTGCTGAAGCTTCCTCCGGCTGTCTGTTTTTCTGAGGAGGCATGGGGGCTTATTTATAGGCTTTGGCTTGAGATGATTTTGGTAACGTTACATGTAATGCCCACGATTTTTCTGCGACTATTTTATTCTCGTTTGGCATTACGGTGACGCGTTTTCGTGGCGTGTGCCATTTGTGGAGTGTGGTTTAGCTCCTTAGAACTGAGTGGCCTATTTTGTAGCCTATGGGCAAGGACTCCCTAGCAAGCCGAGTCGTTTTGGGTGACCCGGTGTGGCCTTTTGGGGGATGCTTGTATTTTGGCTTTAGGTGGGTATAACTCGAGTTCTGTTCGTCAAAAGTTAATTTCGACTTCGCCGATATGTTCGTAGCGTGGGAATTTTGCTACACTGCGAATTTCGTCGAATTCCGAGGTAATTCGGTTTTCGTATCGTTTTGGGTGTGCCATTAGTAAAGACTATTAGAAAATTCTCTTATTTTATTAAGAGAACCGGCGGCTAGGCTTCAGTTATGCTGAACCGACGTGTTTAAAGCTTATATAAAAGCTTTACTTAGAGTGGCGGGCCCACTCTTTCCTCCTTCTTCCTGAGACCTATAACCGTTGCTCCAGTTTGCGGAAAGCAGAGGCAGAAACGACGGACTGCCCTAGCCTTCGGTCGGCGATTTCGGGAGCTTTCGTGGACGGAATTTGTTTCCGAAAGCGGCGTTGGCTTGCTCTCGCTAAGATATACGTTTCGACAGTAAGAGATTCGATTTTCGTGGAGTTTTAGGAGACTTGGATTTTCGGGTCTTTTGGATTTCCGCCATTTAAGTGCGGGTTGCATGTTAGGTGCTTTTAGGTGCTGCTGCTGCTAGTGCCGAGTTAAGAGGAGGGAAAGTCATCCAAGCTTCGCCGGAAATCGAGGCAAGTGGTATTCTTGCCCTTTCCATTTTTATTCTCTTGCTGAATTGAAAAATCTCGGTTAGCCCTAGGGTAGAGGCCAAGCTGTTCTTTTATCTTGCTGAATTTTAGGGCTTAGTTTCTCCTAATGAGCCCCCCTTCTTTGTGGTGTTGGTGCCCAACCCACCGGCGTAATGCCGCTAATATAAACTCCAGATTTCAGTTTGGTTGCTGCTTGCGGGTGAAGCCGAGAGAGAGAGTAGGAGGGGGGTGCCTGCTGTGTGTTTGGGAAAGAGCCAGATTTGGACTCTCTGTCTGGCCGGCATTGAGTGTAGTGAACACACTCAAAGACTTTGCGGGTTTGGCGTTGAGTGTGGTGCATACACTCAACGCCACAGCTGTAGCTAGTTTGAATTTTTTGCTAAGTACTGGGGCATTGAGTGAGGTGGACTCACTCAACGCCGTAGCCCCTGCTAGCAGCAAAGTACTTTGGCGTTAAGTGAGTCGATCTCACTCAACGCCATTTCTGTTTTGGCGTTGAGTGAGGTAAGCTCACTCAATGCTGCGGTTTTTCTTAGAAGCTAAGTACTTTTGCATTGAGTGAGGTGTGCTCACTAACCGCCACAACCTTTTTTGAGGCTAAGTACTTTGGCGTTGAGTGAGTCGTCCTCACTCAATGCTATTTCGGTTTTGCATTGAGTTAGGTGGACTCACTCAATGCCGTCGCTTTCTGTGCAGCCAATTACTTCTGCGTTGAGTGAGGTGTGCTCACTCAACGCCACAGCCTTTTCTGAGGCTAAGTACTTTGGCGTTGAGTGAGTCGACCTCACTCAACGCCATTTCCGGTTTGGCATTGAGTAAGGTGACTTCACTCAACGCCGTAAGCAAATTTGCGGCCAAGTCCCGTGGAGTTGAGTGAGTGAACCTCACTCAACGCCATTTCTACTTTGGCGTTGAGTGAGGTAGACTCCCTCAATGCCACAGCCCTTCTTCGCGGCCATAACTTCTGGCGTTGAGTGAGACGACCTCACTCAACGTCATTGCTATTTTGGTGTTGAGTGAGGTATACTCACTCAACGCCGCAGTTTTCTTTTGCGGCTAAGTGTAAGGGCGTTGAGTGAGTGAGCTTCACTCAACGCCATTGCTGTTTTGGCGTTGAGTGAGGCCAGCTCACTCAATGCCACTTTCTCTGATTGTGGTTAAGTCCCAGGGCGTTGAGTGAGTGTGCCTCACTCAACGCTACGGCTGTTCTAGCGTTGAGTGAGGTTATCTCACTCAACGCCAGAGTATTTTTGCGGGAGGCATTAAGTGAGTGAACCTCACTCAACGCTATGCCTATTTTGGCGTTGAGTGAGGCTAGCTCACTCAACGCTAGAGTTGTTCTTCTGGAGGGCGTTGAATGAGTGAACTTCACTCAACGCCATGCTTGTTCTAGCACTAAGTGAGGCTAACTCACTCAATGCCAAGGTCTAGTTAGGCGTTGAGTGGGTCCCACTCAACGCCAAGCTGTGTTGAGTAATTTCAACACTTATTCCCTACCTCGATTTTCGTTCCCAAGTGAATTCCTTGTTTATGTTTTGAGTTTCCTTGTCAGCCATGTTTTTCTTTCCTAAAGGCCGAATCGTGGGTCGTGGTTAGTAGTGGTGGTTTGAAGCTCTTCATGGGGGAGGTGTTGTGTAATTTAGCCGTGGCCACCCTTTTTCTTCTATCTTGCTCCAGGTACTGGCTTGGCAAGGGGGTGGGAGGTCCCTAGTGCTTTCACATGTAGACCCTTGAGCTTATTTGCTTGGAAATGGTGGTTGGGGGACTGAGTTTGCCTTCAACCCGGATCCATGTTGTTTATTTTGATACTACCATCTCCCACAGCTAAGGGTGTTAGACGTTTCTTCCTTGGTACATTGCAGCATTTTGGGCTCTTGGTAGCTTAGTAGACTCTGCAGGAGGTAGTTTCATTGCAGGGTTGATGTAGTTTCCTCGCACCTAGTGCATTTCTTTTTGTCTTGCCTTCGGGCAGTTGTGACTTTTACTGCTGTGTTTTTCCTCTTTCATTTATCATCTAGTAGACACTTTCGTGCAGTTTTTCCTTGTTTTGCTTGCTGAGGTATTCTTTTTTTTTCTTTTGAATGCCTCAGGTTCTGAGCAGTAGCCAGTTTGGTGGCTAGGTTGCTGTGGTGTTGCTAGTGATCTCTTGGACTTTGGAGATCCTTCGGGATTTGTTTAGTGAGGTAGTTTTCTGCACTTTTCTTACATACATACATATTTGCCAGTGGGTTCGTGTCAGGTTATTGGAGCCCACTGGTAGTTTTTACCTTTGTACTAGATATATTACTTTTGTTGCTACCATTTTCTGGAGATAGTCTACTTGCTCTGATGAGAATTTATGCTAGGTTGCTAGTTATTTTTAAAACTACAATTATTATTATAAGTATAGCTCATGATCAGCATGTTTTATAAGAATCAATCACTATTTTCCAAACAACGTATAAAGATCGTTTTCTTATATATAATATAAATTAAATGTAGAGTCTTGCATAGCATAAGTGGTCCTCTTGGGACACTTATGCACTCCTTAGGATGTTAATCCTGAATAAAGTATTTTCCAAAGCGTATAAGTATAGTTTTTAACTGTGGATAGTTGGTATCAGAGGGAGGTTGCTTGACAAGTCAGTCAGAAAACCTTCCTTTGATTGCATTAGTAGTTCAGCATCATGTCAATCACACACCGATATGTCATCAACACGTCTTGGCAAAAGCACGAAAACTACACTCATAGCATAACATGAAGTATACGGGGCATATTATGTAGTATGGGATGCATAATATGTGTTCGTATATGGATCCACCATAGGGGCAACATGTGAGGGTTATGTAGTATGGGATGCATAACCTCACCACATGGTTGCGGCTAGCTCGTTTTCTTTTTCGTTGCATGAGAATGTTATGTAGTATGGGATGCATAACATTTTCATGTGTACGCCGCTCATAACATGCATTAGGGCCATTTTTTGAATGCATAGCACAAACATGCATATCATAATATTGCATAAGCGCAACGTGCCAAGCTAAAGACTGGCAGGATAACATATTTACACACATAAGCTTTCAAGTCAAAAGTAATATAAAGTCATGCATTCCCGATCTAGGCACATGAATTAGTATGGTGGTGGTTAACCATCCTAGGTTAGGGCATAACATTAATTTTTGTAAAAAGATAAACTCCCAGAGCAAGTTTAGCAGCTTTAAGTTTATATCTATATATGTATTGTCTGTACTTGTAGTTGGTTCTAGCTGTTGTATTAGGATCTAACTAGTGTTGTTATGATTTTAGGATGGCGAGGCGTCCTGCGACTCGATCGACTCCCCTGTCTAAGGGTGAGTCATCTGGAGCTCAGAATGACGTTGTGATCGAGAGCCTGGGGTAGAGTAGCGATGCGATGAGCAGGCAGATGGTAGAGATGCAGGCCCAGATTCAGTCCCTGGTGGCGGTTATGGCAGGTCAGACTCAAGGAGTGCAAGGTCCTACAGGGGGGTTAGCTGTCCCTCCTCCTCCTGCACCCTTAAGACCTCCAGTGGTGGTTCCAGCAGAGATGTCCTTCATATCGCAGTTTCAGAGGCTGAGCCCTCCCACTTATGATGGGAAGGTAGACTTTATGGTCATAGACGATTGGCTGATCTCCATGGAGGAGATGTTCTCGTACTCCGGGATTGTAGATGACTAGAGGGTGATAATAGCCGCCTATCAGCTTAAAGGTTTGGCTAAGAGTTGGTGGCTGAGAGAAAAGGAGAGCTTGGTAGCTGGATGCTCTTGGGAAGTGTTCAAGGAGATGTTGTTGAGGAAGTTCTTACCCTCGGTCGAGTGTGACCGCCTCATGAACGACTTCCTCCATCAGAAGCAAAGGCAACTTACGATGGGTGAGTATTAGATAGAGTTCAGCAAGTTGAGCCATTTTTCCCCTGGATTGGTCAGCATTGAGGCTGATCGAGTTAAGCGATTTCTCGATGGCTTGAGGAGCAAGGTGCAGCAGTTGACCAGTGCTTATGGGTCAGAGACTTATGCAGGAGTAGTGGAGGCTGCTCTGAAGGTGGAGGCTATTAAGACCGCAAATAGCAGAGGCCAGCAAATGAGGAAGGACAGGAGGAAGTCTATAGAGGAGAAGAACCCCCAGGTACCCGGTGCGGCTCCGGGAAAGAAGAGCAAAGTGGTGTGCAACTTCTTTGGCCAGTCAGGCCACCCTGTCGAGAGATGTTTCAAGAAGGCAGCAGCTCAGAGGAAGGAGCAGGTTCATGTGATTAAGGGTGCTCCTAGGAGAGATGTCTCCTGTTCTGTTTGAAAGCGACCCGGGCATGATGCGGCCCAGTACTGGTCCAAGGATAAAGTCTGCTTTCAGTGTGGGCAGAAGGGACACATCAAGTCTAGGTGTCCTCAGGTCCAGCCTTCTCTTCATGCAGTTCCACTATAGGACTTACCTCCACCTCAGCGTATGGATAAGGGAAAGGGAAAGCTGAACGTGATCTCTTCTGAGGAGTCTCAAGCTTCGACTCAGGTCATCTCAGGTTAGTTGTCTTTCCAGCCTGAAGGTTTTGTTCTTGTTTTACTAGAATTTTTGCAGTATTATTGTGGTAGTTCCTTAGTTATATATGCTCCTATAGGGAAATTTAAGGTGAAGAACCGCTGGGCATGTGTTCTGTTTGACTCTGGCGCTACCCACTCGTTCGTGGCTAGAGCCTTTGTAGAGCGACATCAGTTGACTTTAGATCGAGTTCGGGATACCTTCCATGTCAAGTTCCCCTCTGGTGAATCTGTGTTGTCAAGTTTGGGCATGTTAGATTGCCTTGTTTTGTTGTGGGACTTCCTTGCGAAGGCAGACCTGAATATGATTGATCTGGAGAACTTCGATGTTATTCTGAGCATGGGCTGGCTGTCTAGGTATGATGCAGTTATTCAGTGCAAAGGGAAGCGCTTGGACTTCATCAGGGACGATGGTCAGCCCGGAAGCATGTATGCTGATCTGAGCCAGGATTCTCCTGTCATCTCTACGGTATGTGCTCAGAAGCTTTTTCTTTCGGATTGTTTTGCTTGTTTGGTCTCGGTGGTTGGGACCGCTGTTAGTGTACCGCGCTTGGAGGAGATTCATGTTGTTCGTGTTTTCGCCGATGTTTTTCCTGATGATCTTCCTGGTCTTCCTCCCGAGCGGGATGTTGAGTTTGTGATTGATTTGGAGCCGGGTATGCGTCCTATTTCTAAGGCGCCGTACCGGATGGCCCCTCATGAGTTAGAGGAGTTGCAAGTTCAGTTGGATGAGCTGTTGGCAAAGGTATTTATCAGGCAGAGTTCGTCACCTTGGGGTGCTCCTGTGCGGTTTGTAAAGAAGAAAGATGGGTCGATGCGGCTTTGCATCGACTACAGGGAGTTTAACAAAGTCACTATTAAGAACAGGTACCCTCTGTCGAGGATCGATGATTTATTTGACCAGTTGTGTGGTAGCACGGTGTTCTCCAAGATCAATCTTCATTCTGGATATCATCAGCTAAGGATCCATGAGGTCGATATTCCATAGACTGTGTTTAGATCGAGGCATGGACACTTTGAGTTCTTGGTGATGTCATTTGGTTTGACCAACGCACCATCAGCCTTCATGGATATGATGAACCGGGTGTTCAAGGATTTCTTAGACAAGTTTATGGTGGTCTTCATCGATGACGTGTTGGTTTATTCTCGCAGCGCTGAGGAGCATGAGCAGCATCTGCGCTTGATTCTATCAGAGTTGAGGAATCACAAGTTATTCGCTAAGCTCAGCAAGTGCGAATTTTGGTTGCCTCAGGTTTCATTTCTAGGCCACATGGTGAACAAGGAGGGGATCTCGGTCGACCCAGAAAAGATCGCAGTAGTGATGGATTGGAGTAGGCCAAATACGCCTAAGGTGATCAGGAGCTTCCTAGGGTTGGCTGGCTACTACAGGAGGTTTGTGGAGGGTTTCTCTTCCCTAGCTGTACATTTGACCAAGCTGACTCAGAAAAACGTGGCTTTTGTTTGGAGCGAGAAGTGCGAAGAAGCCTTTCTGGAGTTAAAGAAGAGATTGTTCACTGCTCCCGTTCTGACCCTGCCTACTGCGGGTGTGGATTATGATGTATACGTGGATGCTTTGCATGTAGGTCTGGGATGCGTATTAACTCAGGTTGGAAAGGTGATTGCTTATGGGTCAAGGCACCTGAAGACTCATGAGAATAATTATCCTACGCATGACCTTGAGTTTGCAGCGGTAATCTATACATTGAAGTTGTGGAGGCATCTACTTTATGGGGCTCAGTGCAAGATCTTCTCTGATCATAAGAGCCCGAAGTACGTGTTCACGCAGAAGGAGTTGAATCTGCGCCAGCGGCGGTGGCTAGAGTATGTGGCCGATTATGATGTAGAGATCAAGTATCATCCAAGCAAGGTCAATGTGGTGGCCGACGCCCTGAGCCAAAAGACGGGAAAGATCTTTAACCTCTCCGCCGATCGTTTAGTGGAGGAGTTCCTACTTATGGATATATCAGTGGGATGTTGTGGCTTGCAGAGTAGTTTATCAGTGGCAGAGCCGTCTTGGATTTCTTTGACCAGACTGCACCAGAAGGACGATCCGGATCTTCTGCACTTATTCACCATGTCCGAGAAGGGGGAGTTGCTAGACTTTGCTATCGATGATGTGGGTACTTTGAAGTACCGCGACAGATTTTGCATCCCGGCTGTTGGGGACATAAGAGGTATGATTTGCAGAGAGGCTCATGGATCCAGCATTGCCTACCATCCAGGATCTACGAAGATATATCGTGACTTAAAGCAAATTGCCTGGTGGTATGTCATGAAAGGTGATATAGCCCGATTTGTTGCTGAGTGCCACACATGCAAGTGTGTGAAGGCCGATCATGGAAGGCCTGGTGGCAAGTTGACTTCGTTAGAGATCCCGACTTGGAAGTGGGAAAGTATATCTATAGATTTCATCACGGGCTTACCGAAATCCCCGAGGGGATTTGATTCTGTTTGGGTTATAGTGGATAGACTGACGAAGTGTGCTCACTTCGTGCCATATAAGATTGATTACCCGATGAAGAAGATAGCGGAGTTGTACTTGAATGAAGTCATCCGACTGCACGGTGTGCCGGTTAGCATTATTTCTGATCGAGACTCCCGGTTTACTTCTCGTTTTTGGCAGAGTCTGCAGGAGGGTTTGGGTACGGATCTGAGGTATTCTACTGCTTACCACCCACAGACCAATGGGCAGACGGAGCGGGTGAACCAGATAGTTGAGGATATGATCCGTTGCTATACTTTAGACCACGGTGGAGCGTGGGATGAGCGGCTGCGACTTATGGAATTTGCATACAACAACAGTTATCAGGAGAGCTTGCAGGTGGCTCCGTTCGAAGCCTTGTTTGGGAGGCGCTGCAGAACTCCGTTGTTTTGGGCTGAGTCTGGTGAGAGGCCTTTGTTGGGTCCTGATGCGCTTGAAGAAATGGAAGTCACAGTGAAGCTTATTCGAGAGAAGCTTCATATAGCTCAGGAGAGGTACGAGAAGAATGCCAATCGGCGTAGGTCGGCCTTGGAGTTTTCTGTAGGGGACTTTGTATTTCTTAAGGTTTCCCCGATGGTGGGTGTAAATAGGTTTGGTAAGAATCAGAAATTGGACCCGAGGTATGTGGGCCCGTTTAAGATTATGGAGCGGATTGGCGTGTCAGCTTACAGGTTGGATTTGCCAGCAAACTCCCCAGGTGTTCATAATGTTTTCCATGTAAGCCAATTGTGGAAGTGTGTGTGCAGCAGTGGGAAATTCTTGGACGTTGTTCCCCAGTTGGAGACCAACATCTCTTTTGTTGAAGTGTCGGTCCGTATTTTGGATACTCAGGAATGGGTGCTGCGAAAGAAGTCCATTCCGATGGTGAAAGTTTTATGGAAGAATCAGGATTTGGAGAGCGCGACTTGGAAGCTTGAGTCGGCCATGAGGAAGACTTACCCTCACCTGTTTCCTAGATTTGATCGGTATGTTTCCCTTCTTGTAACTCCTGTTTGTTACTTTTTCCTTCTATAGTAGAAGTGTTGTGCGTAAAGTTTCGGGACGAAACTTTCTTTTAGGGGGAGTGACTGTAACGCCCCCGATTTTTCTGCGACTATTTAATTCTCGTTTGGCATTACGGTGACCCATTTTCATGGCGTGTGCCATTTGTGGAGTGTGGTTTAGCTCCTTAGAACTGAGTGTCCTATTTTGTAGCCTATGGGCAAGGTCTCCCTAGCAAGCCGAGTCGTTTTGGGTGACCCGGTGTGGCCTCTTGGGGGATGCTTGTGTTTTGGCTTTAGGTGGGTATAACTTAAGTTCTGTTCGTCGAAAGTTAATTTTGACTTCGTCGATGTGTTCGTAGCGTGGGAATTTAGCTACGGTGCGAATTTCGTCGAATTCCGAGGTAATTCGGTTTTCGTGTCGTTTTGGGTGTTCCATTAGTAAAGACTATTAGAAAATTCTCTTATTTTATTAAGAGAACCGGCCGCTAGGCTTCAGTTATGCTGAACCGACGTGTTTAAAGCTTATATAAAAGCTTTACTTGGAGTGGCGGTCCCACTCTTTCCTCCTTCTTCCCGAGACCTATAACCGCTGCTCCAGTTCGCGAAAAGCAGAGGCGGAAACGACAGACTTCCCTAGCCTTCGACCGGCGATTTCAGGAGCTTTCATGGATGGAATTCATTTCCGAAAGCGGCGTTGGCTTGCTCTCGCTCAGATCTACGTTTCGACGGAAAGAGATTCGATTTTCGTGGAGTTTTAGGAGACTTGGATTTTCGGGTCTTGTGGATTTCTGCCATTTAAGTGCGGGTTGCTTATTAGGTGCTTTTAGGTGCTGCTGCTGCTAGTGCCGAGTGAAGAGGAGGGAAAGTCGTCCAAGCTTCGCCGGAAATCGAGGCAAGTGGTATTCTTGACCTTGCCATTTTTATTCTCTTGCCTAATTGAAAAATCCCGGTTAGCCCTAGGGTAGAGGCCAAGCTGTTCTTTTATCTTACTGAATTTTAGGGCTTAGTTTCTCCTAATGAGCCCCCCTTCTTTGTGTTGTTGGTGCCCAACCCACCGGCGTAATGCCGCTAATATAAACTCCAGATTTCAGTCTGGTTGCTGCTTGCGGGTGAAGCCGAGAGAGAGAGTAGGAGGGGGGTGTCTGCTGTGTGTCTGGGAAAGAGCCAGATTTTGACTCTCTGTCAGGCCGGCATTGAGTGTGGTGCACACACTCAAAGCCTTTGCGGGTTTGGCGTTTAGTATGGTGCATACACTCAACGCCACAGCTGTAGCTAGTTTGAAATTTTGGCTAAGTACTGGGGCGTTGAGTGAGGTGGACTCACTAAACGTCGTAGCCCCTACTAGCGGCTAAGTACTTTGGCGTTGAGTGAGTCGACCTCACTCAACGCCATTTCCGTTTTGGCATTGAGTGAGGCAAACTCACTCAACGCCGCGGTTTTTCTGAGAAGCTAAGTACTTTAGCGTTTAGTGAGGTGTGCTCACTCAATGCCACAGCCTTTTCTGAGGCTAAGTACTTTGGCGTTGAGTGAGTCAACCTCACTCAACGCCATTTTGGTTTTGGCGTTGAGTGAGGTGGACTCACTCAACGCCATCTCTTTCTGTGCAGCCAAGTACTTTGGCATTGAGTGAGGTGTGCTCACTCAACGCCACAGCCATTTCTGAGGCTAAGTACATTGGCGTTGAGTGAGTCGATCTCACTCAATGCCATTTCCGGTTTGGCGGTGAGTGAGGTGACTTCACTCAATGCCGTAAGCAAATTTGCAGCCAAGTCTCGTAGCGTTGAGTGAGTGAACCTCACTCAACGCCATTTCTGCTTTGGCGTTGAGTGAGGTAGAGTCGCTCAATGCCACAACCCTTCTTCGCGGCCAGAACTTCTGGTGTTAAGTGAGACGACCTCACTCAACGCCATTGTTGTTTTGGCGTTGAGTGAGGTGTACTCACTCAACGCCGCAGTTTTATTTTGCGGCTAAGTGTAAGGGCGTTGAGTAAGTGAGCTTCACTCAACGCCATTGCTGTTTTGGCGTTGAGTGAGGCTAGCTCACTCAATGCCACTTTCTCTGATTGTGGTTAAGTACCAGGGCGTTGAGTGAGCGTGCCTCACTCAATGCCATGGCTGTTCTGGCATTGAGTGAGGTTAGCTCACTCAACGCTAGAGTATTCTTGCGGGAGGCATTGAGTGAGTGAACCTCACTCAACGCCATGCATGTTTTGGCGTTGAGTGAGGCTAGCTCACTCAACGCCAGAGTTATTCTTCTGGAGGGCGTTGAATGAGTGAACTTCACTCAACGCCATGCTTGTTCTTACGCTAAGTGAGGCTAACTCACTCAACTCCAAGGTCTAGTTAGGCGTTGAGTGGGTCCCCTCAACGCCAAGCCGTGTTGAGTCATTTCAACACTTTTTCCCTACCTCGATTTTCGTTCCCGAGTGAATTCCTTGTTTATGTTTTGAGTTTCCTTGTCGGCCATGTTTTTCTTTCCTAAAGGGCGAATCGTGGGTCGTGGTTAGTAGTGGTGGTTTGAAGCTCTTCATGGGGGAGGTGTTGTGTAATTTAGCCGTGGCCACCCTTTTTCTTCTATCTTGCTCCAGGTACGGGCTGGGCAAGGGGGTGGGAGGTCCCTAGTGCTTTCACATGTAGACCCTTGAGCTTGTTTGCTTGGAAATGGTGGTTGGGGGACTGAGTTTGCCTTCAACCCGGATCCATGTTATTTATTTTGATACTACCATCTCCCACAGCTTAGGGTGTTAGACGTTTCTTCCTTGGTAGATTGCAGCATTTTGGGCTCTTGGTAGCTTAGTAGACTCTACAGGAGGTAGTTTCATGGCAGGGTTGATGCTGTTTCCTCGCACCTAGTGCATTTCTTTTTGTCTTGCCTTGGGGCAGTTGTGACTTTTACTGCTGTGTTTTTCCTCTTTCATTTATCATCTGGTAGACACTTTCGTGCAGTTTTTCCTTATTTTGCTTGCTGAGGTATTCTTTTTTTTCTTTTGAATGCCTCAGGTTCTGAGCAGTAGCCAGTTTGGTGGCTAGGTTACTGTAGTGTTGCTGGTGGTCTCTTGGACTTTGGAGATCCTTCGGGATTTGTTTAGTGAGGTAGTTTTCTGCACTTTTCTTTCAGACATACATATTTGCCAGTGGGTTCGTGTCAGGTTGTTGGCGCCCACTGGTAGTTTTTACATTTGTACTAGATATATTACTTTTGCTGCTACCATTTTCTGGAGATAGTCTACTTGCTCTGAGGAGGATTTATGCTAGGTTGCTAGTTATTTTTAAAACTACAATTATTATTATAAGTATAGCTCATGATCAGCATGTTTTATAAAACTCAATCACTATTTTCCAAACAACATATAAAGATCGTTTTCTTATATATAATATAAATTAAATGTAGAGTCTTGCATAACATAAGTGGTCCTCTTGGGACACTTATGCACTCCTTAGGATGTTAATCCCGAATAAAGTATTTTCCGCAGCGTATAAGTATAGTTTTTAACTGTGGACTAGGTGATCCACCGAGTCGAGGGATACAGCCTCTAAAATATAACTGATTTTCTAATCATCAAACTTATGAAATTCTTTCATAAAGTAAAGTAGTTAGTTTTTCCTAAGCGTCAGCAGTTATCCCCTGCTCGACGTGGCATCATGGCGCATGTTTTCTCATACTCTGATAATTCCCTAATTCAGAGAAAATTTGGGTTGTGACATTACACACAATAGGGCGGTTAGTTGAACAAGAAGACGAGGAGTCCACTGGGTCTGCCGAGTCCGCTGAGTCCTCTCCATGATAGCGGTTAGGGACTTCCTTGAGTTGATCTGATCTGCCGCTGGTGGACCTTGATGAGTCTTCCTCTGCTGATGATGAGTTGCACGAGCTGAGGAGAATTCTGCCTACTGCTGGGAAGCGAGAGGGAGAGGAACTGGGAAGCTGGAGGGCTAGCTGGAGGACTACGGAATGAGTCCGTCTAGCCCGCTGATGACGAGCTGCGCGAGCTGAGGAGCAGTCTGCCTACTGCTGGGAAGTGAGCGGATCTGGGAAGCTTAACTGAGCGAGCTTAGCGGACTTAGTAGCTAGTATGCCTAGCCCGCTACGATGGGAGGGGTAGGTTGCCAGCTACTGAGAGGCGGGCATTGGGGTTCTTCTGGCGGACTGGAGAGGGAGTCCGCCCATGCTGGGAGGACTGAAGAAGTAGATCGCCTATGTCGGTAAGTGACCTGGAGGACTCGTGGTGATGTGGCGACCTGTAGGCAGGTCGCCGCAGATTATGGTGGCTCAGAAACTTGCCGCCGATGCTGGGCGACCTCGGCGACATGGAAGTAGGTCACTATTACTAATTGGCGGTGGGCAAGTAGGCAGACCAGAGATCCAGTCTGCACTCATCATGCAGAGGAAAGTTCCATGCTTTTTGCTGTGTGGCGATCTGGCGGACTATAGATGGAGTCCTCCCCCTGTTGGAATAGAAATTAATGCATGGTTAGCTAATCTAACCGCACAGCCTGTAGTGGCGGACTGAGGAAGCAGTCTGCAGCCCCCGTAGAACAAGTGGTTGATATGCGACATGGGCGGTCAGACAGGAGAAGAACGCCCTAGCCACGCGGTCTGAGCGGACAGAGAAGTCTGTCCGCCCATCCTTAGAAAAAGAGGGCTGACAGCCCGCGACACCCTAGGGGATCATAGAGCAGGTCGTGACTTGTAAGCTGCATACCTTAGGAGGGATCGTCGATATTGGGGTTAAGACCCTGAGTGCACGGAGCGTCAGGCCATCGTGCCGGTGTTTGTCATATATTGAAATGTGCGGTCGTGCACCTTCCTATGATATATCTATTTATAAATGTTATGCATGCAAGGATGGTTTTCCCATGCCCTGATCCATGTGCATGGTCGTTATAATTAGTTAGCTGAATGCTGACTGTTGCCTTATTTTCCACCAGTTGGTGGATTGTCCCTATGAAGCTGCTGGAGAGCCGAGCGAGAAATAGCGGGCTGAAGACCTTGCTTCTTTGCTTGCCCTCGAAGGCCGAAAAGAAAAGTTTTTCTATTTTCATGTGTGGTCGACCTAGGTGTTGAAGTATGTAACCCACACTTTTGGAAGAAAAATGTAAGTCCATAAGGCCAAGGACTTTTGTGTATTTTTTTAACATTCCTATGAGATATATAAATGTGGTATTTTATATATAGTGGACATTCCTGATTGTTGAGTTCAAATGTAACTTTGAAGCTTCCGCTAGAATGCTCTGAGTTAGAATTCGTGGTGTCTTTTGATATTAATACGTAACGTCACTGACTGTATTGTGGAATATGGAGATGGACCCCAGCAAGACCCTCTATTATATTCCATGTGTCGGATGGAGGTGTTACACCGCAAGCCTTTGTAGAACCGTTTAGTGTATCCTCTATCGTCCAGCTCGTAGGAGTCAACAAATCTAGCTAGATGCTGAAACTCTCGTTGATATTCCGTGACTGACTTGGATCCAAGTTTCAGTTGCAGTAATCTCTCTTCAAGTTCGTCATGAGCAGACGAGGTAATGAAGTGCTCCAAGATTGCTCTAGAGAACTTAATCAAACTAATATCTATGTATACCCGTCCTTGGACAGTGGAGCCCATGGGGGACTTCCAGCACCTCTTCGCATGTAGCTCCAAGGCTGATACTGCTAAAGTCATAGACATGCCAGCTAGACATCTGATTCCCGCCATCAGCTCATGTACTATGTCGAACCATTCCTCTGTGCGCACAGCCGACTCCGTTCCAAGATAGGCAGGAGGGGAGAGGGCTCGAAAAGTGCTCACCCAATTAGAGCCTGACGATTGTTGTTGTAAATGGGCTTGTTGGGACCTAAATGCATAAAAGATGGATGTGAGTGTCTGCCCTAGCTCAGATTGATGAAACTATGTGGGTACATAAGGGGAGGGAATGCCTCCTATCGGCTCTACATGTGCTGGGATCTACACATAAGGTATGAACCCAAGGTCAAGTTAGCTAATCGTAGGTCATGGTTGGACATACTTAGTGTGAATTATATATGGGCATAACACTACTTATGCTAAGTCAATTTGTTCCCAAACTGACTAATCAAACGTGGGTGGCACCATTGTTCAATGTCTTCTTTTGTTCAGGATCGTTGCAAGCTGATACCATTTATAAGACCCCCCTCACGGAACACAAAACACGACCGAGGGGAGTTTTATGCCCAGAACAGCTGCCTTATAGTAGCGTCAGCACACGGGCTAACCTGTATCACAAGATGCCTATCCTCCCAGCTACAATTAATATAATTCATTGCCAACCCAACCAAGAAGATGAAACATAAGTCAAATCCTCACATAAGCAAAATAGTCCAAAAGAAAGTACATCAAATAGAAGATACATCAACAAGCTTCTATAATATTAGGGTACGAAATGCTAAGAAGGGTACAAATGAGTATCTCAAAAACTCACATCTATAACGGACGGCAGCGATGGTATTGTCCCATCAGGACCTGTCCCCCTGGCATGGCTTCCCTCCGAAAAAACATACTGCTCTATCTGTCACTGATGACTAGTTTTAGTCATCGTTTTTGGGGTAATTTAGTAGCCTAAAAGTCTAAATTTATTTATATTTTATGCTTGTTATTTCATGTTTTAATATCTAATTATAATATATTATAATTACTAGTTTTATTATAGTTTTATTGTTATGTCGCAATTTTATTATGATATAAAAATATATAGTTTTATTATATGTATTTTTATTATTATACTTGTTATGTTTTATCTTTTTAATCTCTAACTTTATTTATGTTTTATTTTATGTTATGTTATTTTGTCTTGTTTTGTTATGTTTGTTATTGTTATGTTATGATATAATTATTAATATTATGTTCTAATGTCTAATGTTATTTGTTTTGTTTTATTTGTAGGTTCAAGCCCACCAAGAAGCTCTCCAACACACATGCAAGTCCATTTGGAGAAGCCCACTTCATCACCATGCAACCCAAACCTCAAGCTCGGCCCATGTAAGCACAAGTGGAGCAGCCCCCCTAGCCTACCCGAGCCCAACAAGAGCAACCAAAACAGCCCACACAACATGCATGCACCCAGCCACTCTCTTCCCTCATCATTTAATATATTACATGCATTTTCTCACATGGACGACCACTCACCATGCACCTTGCCACCTCATTCATCACACTCTCTCCCCTTTTTATTATTTTCTTCTCCACTTTATTTCCCATCCATTCCCCCTTGATTACTTATTTTATTTCTTTTTATTTTCCAAAATGACATGCATGCATGTAGCCCCCTCTCTCTCCTTCCATTTATTATAACATTGCATCCATGCCTCCTCTCTCCACCTTCATTTATTGCATGCATGAACCTTTCTCATACATGACATGGCCGGCCACCCCCTTGGCTTCCCCCTCTTCATTTCCATCTAGAATGTTCTCACTCTCCTATATAAAGGACCCCTTCCCCTCTTGTTGAAGTTAAGTAGTTTTAGTCTAAAATAGTTTAGAGTGAAGTTTTTGTAGAGAGTAAGAGAGAGTTCTTTCCTTGTTGTTGTTGTTTTCTTCCTTTTAGTAGATTAATTGTCTTGTTATAATTTTTGTACCTCTTCTATTTAAGTAATGCAAATGTCATTTACTTCTCTTATTCTCATTTCCCTTTTCATTATGCTTAGCTAGTTCTTTTTGTGCCCGATCGCGACGATCTTTGCGATGAAATAACGCATTCTTTATTTTTATGTTTGCTTTTGTAGTTTTCTATTTTTGATCCTTCCTTGAATTATCTCGTGTCGACTCAGTATTCCGGAATACGGTAGTAGGCATCCGATCTCATATTTGAGTAGCCGAGAGGCTCGTGAATATGAAAGATCACTCAAGGAAGGAAGGAGTTGAACGCACCCCTAGAGATAGGATGATGTAAATCCTCCGGATTGGAGTCAAATCCAATAGTGCGGGTCACTTCGATAATGCGACTTTAGGACATTTTGACTTGTAAAGATATTTCGGTCAAAACGTCTACAAG
The DNA here is from genome assembly GCA_039513925.1 of Platanthera zijinensis. Classification (NCBI taxonomy): domain Eukaryota; kingdom Viridiplantae; phylum Streptophyta; class Magnoliopsida; order Asparagales; family Orchidaceae; genus Platanthera; species Platanthera zijinensis. The sequence goes on along the minus strand of CM077097.1, from coordinate 59,401,437 downwards.
TTAGGGGATTTAATGCTCTAGCAAGATTATTTCCTAATATAGGATCCATCACGGTCTTAATAGATTTACAAATGCTAAACTAATTTATTTCGTTATTTTATTTCAAAGTGAATCGTCGATCGAGCACTCTTTTCTCGTAATAGTTTATTTCTCTTTAAGTTTAGTTTATTTTAATTTTCAAACTCATTAATCGTTCGGTAGGATAATAGAATCGTTGTGAGTAATAGTACTTGCCTGCCCCGAGTTTTTATACGACCTTGATATTTTTCATATCCTATGCTATATTTCGATAGGTACACTTGCCTTAATCGAGTATATATTGGAGAATACGATTTTCTCTATCAAGTTTTTGGCGCCGTTGCCGGGGATATTTTTGGCAATATTACGAAAGCACCGAGTTTATTACTTCTACTAAAAAAAAAAAAAAAAATTATTATTATTATTATATATATTATTATATATATATTATAATCCACCCACCTCATCTAATTTATACCCAACCTAAAATCTCTCGAAAAGGGTAAGGGGCTTAAAGTGCCACCATTTTACCTAGTACCTTGCGAACCCTTCACCGGGTAGCCCTTGCGAAGTTCGAGAGCTAATCCACTAAAAAAATCTATTTTCAAAAAATATATATATCTTAAAAAAAACAAATCAAAAAAAAATTTTAATTTTAATTTTTCTTTTTGGTAACAGTTTTTTTTTATGGAATCATCATATTTTTGCGCTTTTTGCGGGTCGCCCGACCACATTTATTCTGAATGCCTTTAGGGAACCCCTCCCACTTTTGATTTTAATTTTTCTGGGGAAGGTCAAAATGGCCAATTTGACCCTTACTCAAATTTTTATCCAACTTGGGAGATGGGCAACCCGTATTTTTCTTATGATTTTGCCCCGCAAAGCGCCGCGCCCCCAAATTTCAATTTTAATTCTCTCGATAATGGGTATCTTGAATTGCAAACTTCTATTGATAATATTAGTTCGCATTTCAAGACCATTATGGATTATCTTTCTCGTGAGGCCGCATCTTTTTCTTCTTCTTCTTCTCCGTCTCCTCCAATTTCTTTATGTAATAAGTCACCGGATATCCCGGCTTATCTTGTTCCTCTCGAGGAGGATAACTATTCGGATATCCCGGATTGTTTCCTTCCTCCTTTGGAAGACACATCTATGGATATTCCGGTGTGCTTCTTACCCGTTGAGGATGACAAGACGTCTCTTATTTCTCCATCTGAAGACGTTTGTGATTCCATTTCGCTTAAATTTATAACTGTTCCAAATTTTTCTAGTTTTAGCGAGTCTTCTTCTTGTTTTCTTTTAGATAATCCTCCTTTAGTTCTCTCTACCCCTTCTTCTCTTGAAATTTCACAAGATTCTCCTTCTCCTTGTGAAATTTCTGATAATGAAATTTCTTTTTCTACTTCCTTTATTCCTCTTTCTATTTCTTCTTCTTTTTTTCTTCTTCTTTTGACGACCCTTTCTTTCCCGCTTTATATACGACGGAGTTCTTCTATAACTCCGTCCATTCTTTTTTGGGCGTCATTCTCTTGAAGTTTTCACCGCATGTCGGTGCAATTCTTCATTTCTTCTTTTTTTTAATTTACTCCCCTAAGCACATACTTAGGGAGTTACCCCTTCATTTCAGCTTTTATTTTCCATTTAGCTAACAAATAACGTCGGGCTCAGACGACGTTAAACAAAGAGCGCTCTTGGGAGGCACCCCTTGCTTATCCTTTTTGTTTTTTTTCTTTTTCTTTTGTTTTGTTTTGCAGGAATAAAACCCCCGGCGGTTCGTTTGGCTCCATCAATTCCTCTCTTCCTTAGGCCTGAGCCGGTGTCCAGCTCAAGCATGGGGGAGAGACATCTGCATTCGGCCTTACGAATCCGGGGAAGTCGTTTTCTTTTTAGTTATTTACTTTATTGCATTCCCCCCCTTTCTTTTTTTTTCTCTTCCTTGTTTTTATTTTTCATTGAGGACAATGCAAAATTTAAGCATGGGGGAGGGTTTAGTTAGTTTCTTTCTTCCTTTTTTTCCCTCAAAAATATATAAAAAAATCATTTGCTTTCTTAAAATCAAAATTTCAAAAAAAATTAGTATAGTTTTATTAAGTTTTTTTTTAGTACTGTTTTTTTGTTTTAGCCTTATCAAAAAACCAAAAAAATAGAAAAATCAAAAATTCCAAAATAAGATCATATCCCAAAACCCAAAAAAATGAAAAAAAATCTTAGAAAAATCAAAAAATAATAAACCTCATGCTTAGCTTTTTGTTATTTTCAGAAATTTAGTTTGAGTTTATTTATAAGCATTTTATTTTTTTTTACTAAATCTTTTATTTCATCATATTTAGTTAAATTTAATTTTTAGTGATTTAGTTTTGAGGAGCATCTTATGACTTTAATTGGCTTAGAGTAATTTATTTAGCACTTTTTCTCTTTTATTTTAAATAGTTTCAATTTTGTAGTAATTTTGCTAAACAACTTTGGATTCTAATGATTATTAGCTCATGCTTTTAGATTCTTAGGAAATCTCAATCTACTAGTAGTTGCTCTCTAATATTTTAGTTTATTTTCTAAAATCTTATTTACTCCCTATCCTTTCTCAATTCTTTTTTTTTCTTTCTTTTATTGTTAGATCATATGTCATGGGAATAAGAGGATAAAATTCATTATTCCTTGGTAAACATATGCAACTCAAAATAAAATGAAGAGAAAAAAGTATATATATGTCGTGGAAAGTGATAGGATAATGGTATATCATTTTTTGGTAAACATATAATTTTTTTTAAAAAAAAATGAGTGGGGTGAGAGGATAAAATTCATCACCTCCTATCAAAGATCTCTTCATATGTTTTTTTCCCCCAAGAAAAAACTATTTATCTAATATAATTGTCTTAGTCTTTAAATTAAAATATTGGGAGAGCATAAGTAGTAGGTTGCATTTTTCCTTAAGTTTCTTTCAAGTTATGGTTTTTATAATTTCAATCTAACCTTGTTTGCACTTTACTCCAATTTGATACTAGTTAATTTATTTGAGAATTTTTGGCTAAGTATTTCTCTCTTTTCACTTTAAGTTCATAATTTAGGACTTGATTCTTAAATCCCTAAATTTTATTTTTGGCTAGATGTTGATGTTAATAAATTTTTAGTTCAATTGAAAATTTTATAATGCCATATAAATATTTCTCTTCCTTTTGCTCTGGAATAGCAAAAGCCTAAGCAAGGGGGTGTTTGATGACTAGTTTTAGTCATTGTTTTTGGGATAATTTAGTAGCCTAAAAGTCTAAATTTATTTATATTTTATGCTTGTTATTTCATGTTTTAATATCTAATTATAATATATTATAATTACTAGTTTTATTATAGTTTTATTGTTATGTCGCATTTTTATTATGATATAAAAATATATAGTTTTATTATATGTATTTTTATTATTATACTTGTTATGTTTTATCTTTTTAATCTCTAACTTTATTTATGTTTTATTTTATGTTATGTTATTTTGTCTTGTTTTGTTATGTTTGTTATTGTTATGTTATGATATAATTATTAATATTATGTTCTAATGTCTAATGTTATTTGTTTTGTTTTAATTGTAGGTTCAAGCCCACCAAGAAGCTCTCCAACACACATGCAAGTCCATTTGGAGCAGCCCACTTCATCACCATGCAGCCCAAACCTCAAGCTCGGCCCATGTAAGCACAAGTGGAGCAGCCCCCCTAGCCTACCCGAGCCCAACAAGAGCAACCAAAATAGCCCACACAACATGCATGCACCTGGCCACTCTCTTCCCTCATCATTTAATATATTACATGCATTTTCTCACATGGCCGGCCACTCACCATGCACCTTGCCACCTCATTCATCACTCTCTCCCCTTTTTATTATTTTCTTCTCCACTTTATTTCCCATCCATTCCCCCTTGATTACTTATTTTATTTCTTTTTATTTTCCAAAATGACATGCATGCATGTAGCCCCCTCTCTCTCCTTCCATTTATTATCATACATTGCATCCATGCCTCCTCTCTCCACCTTCATTTATTGCATGCATGAACCTTTCTCATGCATGACATGCCCGGCCACCCCCTTGGCTTCCCCCTCTTCATTTCCATCTAGAATGTTCTCACTCTCCTATATAAAGGACCCCTTCCCCTCTTGTTGAAGTTAAGTAGTTTTAGTCTAAAATAGTTTAGAGTGAAGTTTTTGTAGAGAGTAAGAGAGAGTTCTTTCCTTATTGTTGTTGTTTTCTTCCTTTTAGTAGATTAATTGTCTTGTTATAATTTTTGTACCTCTTCTATTTAAGTAATGCAAATGTCATTTCCTTCTCTTATTCTCATTTCCTTTTTCATTATGCTTAGCTAGTTCTTTTTGTGCCCGATTGCGACGATCTTTGCGATGAAATAACGCATTCTTTATTTTTATGTTTGCTTTTGTAGTTTTCTATTTTTGATCCTTCCTTGAATTATCTCGTGTCGACTCCGTATTCCGATATACAGTAGTAGGCATCCGATCTCATATTTGAGTAACCGAGAGGCTTGTGAATATGAAAGATCACTCAAGGAAGGAAGGAGTTGAACGCACCCCTAGAGATAGGATGACGTAAATCCTCCGGATTGGAGTCAAATCCAATAGTGCGGGTCACTTCGATAATGCGACTTTAGGCCATTTTGACTTGTAAAGAGATTTCGATCAAAACGTCAACAAGTTAGGGGATTTAATGCTCTAGCGAGATTATTTGCTAATATCGGATCCGTCATGGTCTTAATAGATTTACAAATGCTAAACTAATTTATTCCGTTATTTTATTTCAAAGTGAATCGTCGATCGAGCACTCTTTTCTCGTAATAGTTGATTTCTCTTTAAGTTTAGTTTATTTTAATTTTCAAACTCATTAATTTTTCAGTAGGATAATAGAATCGTTGTGAGTAATAGTACTTGCCTGCCCCGAGTTTTTATACGACCTTGATATTTTTCATATCCTTTGCTATATTTCGATAGGTACACTTGCTTTAATTGAGTATAGATTGGAGAATACGATTTTCTCTATCAGTCACAACCTGCATTTTTCCAGAGGTTAGGAAGTATCAGAGTACGGGAAAACATGCGTTGTAATGCCACGTTCTGCAGGGGATAACTGCTGACGCTCAGGCAACGCACTAAGACTCCAAATCCCAAGTTTAGAAATAAAATAAAACTGGTTTATTTAAAGGTCGTTTCCCTCAGCACAGTGGATCAACTAGTCCACGATAGGAAAAATATATTTGTTTACAGTGGAAAAATACTTTGATTTAGTTGATATGACATCCTAAATGAGTATAAGGGACCACTTATGGTATGCACGACTCCTAAGGTGAGTATAGTATTTATATATAAAAGATATTCTTTACACTTAAAGAAGATAGTGCTTTAGTTTTGCAAATATGATATGCATGAGGTACATATAATAGTTTATGGTTTTAAAATACCTAACATGCAACCTAGCATAAAACCTTCCCAGAAGCAAGTAAGCAACCCCAAGGGGGGCAAAAATAGCAGTTTTAATTAATATCTAGCAAAACAAGTAAGCCACCAGTGGGCGTCGACAACCTGACACGAACCCATCGGTGAGTGTGCATGTCTATACAGAAAAGAAGAATAACTACCTCACCAGGTGAAAGATCCGCAACTCAGCTACCTTGGAGGCTACCAGCAAGACCCACTAAAAGGAATCAGCCGCTCTATCGGCTACAACCTGGACCTGAGGTATTCAATAAAGAACACCTCAGCAAAGAAATATTCAAAATAAAAGGAGCACTAGATTAATTAATAAAGAAGGGTTTACCATCCCGGCAACAAAGTGCTAATAGCAGAAGAAAAGACATGATAGTAAGAAGAAAAAAAATATTGTCAAAAAGGGCAGTAAAAGAAAATCACACCAAGTGTGAGCACAAAAGCTACCTACTCTGCGAAAAGAACCAACCTGTAGCAGTAAGATCAGTATACTAGCAGGAAAAGCCAAAAGCAGGGAAAGGGAGAGCTAACAATCCTAACTTTGTGGGAAAATCGGGGTGTAAATAATAAGGGGCTGGAGCCTGTGGCAGTACCAACACCAACAACCAGACCCCAAAATAAATACTCGAGGGTGAAACACAACCGGTTGCAGCCTTAGAGTCCACACACCTAAACAAGTTGGCCTCATTGTCCAAACTTAGTGGTGTCCGCAGCTCAGCACACACATTTCACCCCTCCAGAGTCCAGAAAACACCCCCTCCGGTCATAGTCCACGAGTCGGTATGCAAAAAATAGCCGAACACCCCAACATCCCCCTTAGGAAGGAAAAAAAACCCCTCTAACAGTCCTAAGGAAGCACACACCCAAAGGCAAAAGACTTAGCCCAAGAAACGGCGGCGTTAAGTGAGTCCATATCACTCAATGCCAAAACAGCCATGGCGTTGAGTGAGGTACCCTCACTCAACGCCAGAGACTTAATCACAAGCCCTGGCTATGGCATTGAGTGAGTCTACCTTACTCAACTCCAAACCTGCTTTGGCGTTGAGTGAGGTCGACTCACTCAACGCCATCTGGCTTAACCGCAAGAGAAAACCTTTGCGTTGAGTGAGTCCTCCTCACTCAACGCCAAAACAGCGATGGCATTGAGTGAGGTAGACTCACTCAGCGCCAAATTACTTAACCGCAAAACGGAAAACCACGGTGTTGAGTGAGTCCCCCTCACTCAACGCCAAAACAGCCATGGCGTTGAGTGAGGTAGACCCACTCAACGCCAATTTACTTAGCAGCAAAACAGAAATCTTGGCAATGAGTGAGTCCCCCTCACTCAACGCCAAAACAGCAATGGCATTGAGTGAGGTAGACTCACTCAACGCCAATTCACTTAGCCGCAGAACAAAAGCTTTGGCGTTGAGTGAGTCCACCTCACTCAATGCTAAACAGCCATGGCGTTGAGTGAGGTACCCTCACTCAACGCCAAATGACTTAGCCGCAAAAATGACTTTGGCATTGAGTGAGTGCACCACACTCAACGCCATAAGCCTAACAGTCTAGGCGTTGAGTGAGGTACACTCACTCAACGCTTTTGACTTAGTATTTTTCCAAAAAATCTGGAACAAAACCTACCCCTGCCCACTCAGCTTTCCACAACCCGAGAGATGGAGTTTAATTCAAGCTCTCACTCCTATCTCTCCTACCCGACCATAGCAGCTCCAAACCAGCTTACCACTAAGTTAAGCCTAATCCTAATATTAACTAAGGCTGGGCACCGACCAAGACAAACAAAACCACTAACAAAAACAAAAAAAGAAAAGTTGTTGCTCTACTACTAGGGAAAAACAACTAGAACACAAGCTAGGAGATAGAATAAAATTAATAGCAAGGGCAAGGGAGCCACTTGCCTCACCACCAAGCTCCAGCAGCAGCCTTCACTTCACAGGCTCGGCACCGGCAGCAAGGCTACCTAGGGAGAAACAAAAATCTGGAGCTTTTAGAGAAGAGGAAGAGGAGAAGACCAAAACCCTAGCTCCTAATGACGGCCCTAAATCAAGCAAAACTTACCTAGGATGGAAGATCTGGACGAGAGTAAGCCGGATCCGCCTTTTTCCGAGCAAACCGAGCACTAAAGCCACCAGAAACCACCGGCCAAGGCTTCAGCTCCACCGTCACCTTCCTTCCGCAGGAAGCCAGCAAGCTCTCGGGAAAGGGGAGAAATTGGGAAGAGGAGAACAACTGGAGCTTTTAAAACATCCTCCACTCACTTAGTCTAAAGCTAATAAAATACTCCAGCACTCAAGCTACAGATAAGCTATTATATATACATATTTAATATATTATATAAAATGTATAATATATAATATAATTTACAATATATAATATAGCTATAGATAAACTTAAGCTTATAAATATGATCAGCCAAGCTTACACACAAACACATAGATATATATATATATATATATATATATATATATATATATATATACCTATATATAATAATTGGCTAAACAAACTTAGCCTAAAACAAGGCACCAACCTTACCGAGCTCGATCACACAAGGTCAAGTATAACAAACAGGTAGCCACTACCGGCTAACAAAACAAACGTCGAAACGACGCGAAAAACAAATGATCTCGGATTCCGACAAAACTCGCACCGTAGCTAAACCACCAAGCTACGAAAACAATGACGAAGTCGAAAACAACATCCGACGATCAAAACTCGGACTGTCATTACCTGAAGCCAAAAAAAAAGCATTCCCTAAAAGCTCAGCCGAGTCACCACAACGAACTCCGGCTAGCTGGGGAATCTTGCAAACAGGCTACTAACAGGTCACTAAAGGAACGTAAAGAGCTAAGACCACATTCTAACCATGGAAAATGCCGGAAACGCGTCATTGTAACGCCAAACAATAATCAAACAAAATACAGAAAAACCGAGGGCGTTACAGCCACTCGCCCTACAAGAAAGTTTCGCCTCAAAAAAGCTATAAAGGAAAGCACAATACGTACCAGACAAAAGGTAAGGGAAACAGATGAGGGTAAGACTTCCTCATCGCAGACTCTAGCTTCCAAGTCGCGCTTTCCACATCCTGGTTCTTCCACAAAATCTTAACCATAGGAATGGTTTTCCTCCGCAACACGGAATCCTGAGCATCACAAATGCGGACAGGCATCTCTACATAAGAAAGATTTGGCTCCAACTGGGGCACAGAATCAAAAAATTGCCTGTCACTCTACACACATTTCCGTAGCTGGCTAACGTGAAAGACATCGTTCACGCTAGGAAAATTTGCGTGCAAATCCAGCCTATAAGCTGCCACACCGATCCGCTCAACAATCTTAAATGGCCCCACATATCTCGGGTCCAACTTTCGGTTCTTTCCTAACCTCTTGATCCCAATCATTGGGGAGAATTTTAGAAATACCAAGTCCCCTATAGCAAAAACCAAATCAGTCCTACGCCGGTTGGCGTTCTTCTCATATCTCTCCTGGGCTATTCGAAGCTTTTCCCAAATAAGCTTCACTGAAATCTCCATCTCCTCGAGTGCTTCTGGACCCAGCAACGGTCCCTCGCCAACCTCAGCCCAAAACAAGGGAGTCCTGCAGTGCCTCCCATACAAAGCCTTAAAAGGAGCCATTTGCACGCTTTCTTGATAGCTATTGTTATACCCAAACTCCATAAGCCACAAACGCTCATCCCACACCCCACCATGGTCCAGAATATAGCATCGGATCATATCTTCCACAATCTGATTTACCCGCTCCGTCTGACCATTGGTCTGCGGGTGATAAGCAGTAGAATATCTCAAATCTGTCCCCAACCCCTCTTGAAGGATCTTCCAAAAATGAGACGTGAACCTGGAGTCTCGATCTGATATGATGCTCACGGGTACACCATGTAGTCTGATGACCTCCTCCAAATACAGCTCAGCTATCTTCCTCATCAGGTAGTCGATCTTGAATGGAATGAAGTGAGCACACTTCGTCAGTCTGTCCACAATCACCCATACTTAATCATGCCCCTAGGAAATCTTTGCAAGCCTGTAATGAAATCCATCAAGATGCTTTCCCACTTCCAAGTCAGAATCTCCAAGGGGGTCAGCTTGCCACCTGGTCTTCAATGATCAGCCTTCACTCGCTTGCAAGTGTGGCACTTAGAAACAAATCTGGCTATGTCTCCCTTCATCCCATACCACCAGGCAATCAGCTTCAAATCGTGGTACATCTTGTTGGATCCTGGGTGGTAGGCCACGCTAGATCCATGGGCTTCCCTGCACACCATAACACTGATGTCACCAACCGCGGGAATGCAAAACCTGCCACGGTACTTCAAAGTACCTGCATCGTCTAAAGAAAAATCTGACAGTCACCTCTCTCAGCTCGAAGATACAAATGCAGAAGGTCAGGATCATCCTTCTGATGCAATCTCGTGAGCGTGATCCATGAAGGTTCTTCCACTGCCAGGCTACTCTGCACATCGCAACTACCCATAGAAATGCCCATCAACAGAAACTCCTCTACTAATAACTCGGCTGTGAGACCAAAAATCTTCCCTGATTTACTACTCAGGGCATCGGCCACCACATTGGCCTTGCCCGGATGATACTGAATCTCAAGATCATAGTCGGCCACGTACTCTAGCCATCGCCGCTAACGCAGATTCAACTCCTTCTGCGTGAAGACATACTTCAAGCTCCCATGATCAGTAAAAATCTTGCACTGCACACCATACAGCAAATGCCTCCATAACTTCAGAGCATAGATCACGGCAGCAAACTCTAGGTTGTGCGTAGGGTAATTCCTCTTACGAGTCTTTAGCTGTCTCGACCCGTACGCAATCACCTTCCCGCCTTGCATCAGCACGCATCCAAGCCCGATATGCGATGCATGCACATATACATCATACTCAGTACCTTCAGTAGGCAAGTACAAAACATGAGTTGAACATAGATTTCTCTTTAGCTCCTCAAAAGCCTCTTCACATTTGCCATCCCATACGAAGGCTACATTCTTTTGCGTCAACTTGGTCAATGGCGCAGACAGGGTGGAGAATCCCTCAACAAATCTTCTATAATAGCCCGCCAAACCCAAGAAGCTTCTGATCTCACGAGGAGTAACAGGTCACGCCCATTCCATAACCAAAGCGATCTTTTCTGGGTCTACTGAGATCCCCTCCTTGTTAACCACATGGCCGAGGAAAGATACCTGAGGCAGCCAAAATTCACATTTGCTCAGCTTAGCGTAAATCTTATGGTCTCTCAGAGTCGCCAAGACTAGACGCAAATGTCGATCATGCTCTTCTGCATTTCGGGAGTACACCAAAACGTCATCAATAAAGACAATCACAAACTTGTCTAAGCAATCCTTGAACAAGCGGTTCATCAAATCCATGAAAGCTGAAGGCGCATTAGTCAAACCAAATGACATGACTAAGAACTCGAAATGCCCATGACGAGAACAGAATGACGTCCGCGAAACATCTGACTCCCGAATCCTCAACTGGTGATAGCTTGAACGAAGGTCTATCTTTGAAAACACAATACTATCACGCAGCTGGTCAAACAAATCATCAATCCGAGGCAGAGGGTACATGTTCTTAATTGTAACCTTGTTCAGCTCTCTGTAGTCGATGCATAGCCTCATCGACCCGTCTTTCTTCTTTACGAACAGCACAGGCGCGCCCCAGGGCGACGAAATCGGCCTGATAAAACCCTTTGCCAACATCTCATCTAGCTGGACCCGCAACTCCTCCAGCTCTCGCGGGGCCATGTGGTACGGCGCCTTAGCAATAGGACACGTACCCAGCTCCAAATCTATGACAAACTTGACATCTCTATCGGGTGGAAGACCGGGAAGATCGACAGGAAAAACATCAGATAACTCACAAACAACAGGTATCTCCTCCAACCGCGGCACACTAACATTTGTCCCCACGAGAGAGACCAAACATGCAAAATTGCCAGAATCAAGCAACTTGCGAGCACGTACCGCAGAAATAACCGGAGACTCCTGGAGTGGATTGGCATAAACGCTCCCGGGCTGACCGTTGTCCTTCACGAAATCTAAGGGCTTACCCTTGCACTGGATAACCGCATCATATATGGACAACCAGTCCATGCCTAGGATAACATCGAAGTCCTCCAGGTCAATCACCTTTAGATCTGCCTTTGCTAGAAAGTCCCCCAACAAGATTGGGCAGCCCTGAATACCCAAATCTGAAATCACGGAGTCACCAGAAGGGAACTTGATGCAGAAAGCTCCACCAACACAATCTAGGCCCAAATTGAATCGCTCCACGAAAGCCCTAGCAACAAAAGAGTGGGTAGCGCCAGAATCGAAAAGAACCCGCGCCCAGCAGTTCTTTACCTTAAATTTCCCTATACAGTAACCCACACAACTAAGGGAAAACAATAGCTAAACTATACAAGAGGTAGAATATTCAAGTTAGGAAGAAATCTAACCTGAAATAACTTGGGTCAAGGTCAACGCTTCCCTTGAAGAGATAAAATTCAGCTTCCCCTTGCCTTTATCCACACGCAGGGGTGGCGGCAACGCCTGCAATGGAACTGCTGGGAGAATGGGCTACGCCTAAGGGCACCTCGTATTGAGATGGCCATTTTGCCCACACTGAAAGCAAACTTTATCTTTCAACCAGCAACGGGTCGCGTCATGCCCCTTCTTTCCGCACAAGGAACACACCACATCCCCTCTGGGAGCACCCTAAATAGCATGGACTTGCTCTTTTTTCTGCGCTACCAATCTCTTGAAGCACTTCTCCAAAGGGTGGCCTGGCCGGCCCCAGAAGCTACAAGTTCCCTTGGTCTTCTTCCTTGAAACTGCATCAGGTTCCTGGGGGCCTTTCCCCGCGAAAGACTTCCGCTTGTCTTGCCTCGCCTGCTGGCCTCTATTCTTAGCATTCTCAATTGCCTCGACCTTCAAAGCAGCTTCAACCACTCCGGTATAACTGACTGCTCCGTAGGCATTTGCTAACTACTGAACGTCGCTTCTTAGCCCACCTAGAAACCGCTTAAACCGATCTGCTTCAACACTCATAAGTCCAGGAGCAAACCGACTCAGTTTGCTAAACTCAACCTCATACTCACTAATCGTGAGTTTTCTTTGCTTCAAATGCAGGAAGTCATTCATCAATCGGTCCCGCTCGACCGAGGGAAGAAATTTACTCAACAACATTACCTTAAACGACTCCCAGGTGCATCCTGCCACCACACTTTCCTTCTCCCTTAACCACCAACTCTTTGTCAATCCATTGAGCTGGTAGGCAGCGAGCATTACTTTCTGATCATCTGTAATCCCAGAATAGGAGAACATCTCCTCTATAGAAATAAACCAGTCATCCAAAATCATGAAATCTGCCTGCCCGTCATAAGTAGGGGGCCTAAGCCACTGAAGCTGAGATATGAAGGCCATCTCCGGGGCACCACAACTGGAGGCACAAAAGGAGCAGGAGGGGGAGGAACAGCTATACCCCCAACGGGGTCCTGAACTCTCTGAGCCTGCCCTGCCACTACTGCAACCAAGGACTGAATCTGGCTCCGCATGTCATCCATCTGCCTCGATAAGACTTCATTACTTAGCCGCAAACTTTCAATCACGGCCTCTCTCTGGGATCCCGAAGACTCACCCTTAGATTGGGGAGTTGATCGCGTTGCAGGATGCTTCGCCATCCTATAATCACACCATCTCTAGTTAAAACTCAGCCCAACAGTTAGAACAAAACGACCCGGTACAGACAAGCATACTTAAATATGAATTTCAACTGCAAATCTTGTTTTGGGATTTGTTTTATAATGATGATGTTATGCTTAACCTGAGATGGTTCACTACCATCATACTAACTAATGTGCCTAAATCATGGATGCATGCTTTTATACTCGTTTTAACTCAAAACCATGTGTGTACATATGTCATCATGCGAATCTTTAGCCTGGCACGTTGTGCTTATGAAATGTTATGCTATGCATGTCGTGCTATGCATTCTAAAAAGGCCTTAATGCATGCGATGGGCGGCGTACACATGAAAATGTTATGCATCCCATACTACATAACATTCCCATGCAACGAAAAAAAGAAAACGTGATAGCCGCATTCATATGGTGAGGTTATGCATCCCATACTACATAACCCTCACATGTTGCCTCCTATGGTGGATCCATATACAAACACATATTATGCATCCTATACTATATAATATGCTAGTATACTTCTTTATGCTTATGAGTGTAGTGTCCGTGCTTTGGCCAAGACGTGCTGATGACATATCGGTGAGTGTATGCTTATGAAGCTAAACTTCTAATGCAATCAAAAGGAAAGGTTGCCCAATTAACCTGTCAAGCAACCTCCCTCTGATACCAACTGTCACAACCCGCATTTTCCCCGAGGTTAGGAAGTATCAGAGTACGGGAAAACACGCGTTGTGATGCCACGTTCAGCAGGGGATAACTGCCGACGCTCAGACAACGCACTAAGACTCCAAATCCCAAGTTTAGAAATAGAAGAAAACTGGTTTATTTAAAGGCCGTATCCCTCGGCACAGTGGATCAGCTAGTCCATGATAGGAAAAATATATTTTTTTACAGTGGAAAAATACTTTGATTTAGTTGATTTGACATCCTAAATGAGTATAAGGGCCCTCAAGGGACCACTTATGGTATGCATGACTCCTATGGTGAGTATAGTATTTATATATGAAAGATATTCTTTATGCTTAAAGAAGATAGTGCTTTAGTTTTGCAAATATGATATACATGAGGTACATATAATAGTTTAGGGTTTTAAAATACCTAACATGCAACCTAGCATAAAACCTTCCCAGAAGCAAGTAAGAAACCCCAAGGGCGCAAAAACAGCAGTTTTAATTCATATCCAGCAAAACGAGTAAGCGACCAGTGGGCGTCGACAACCCGTCACGAACCCACCGGTGAGGTGCATGTCTATATAGAAAAGAAGAATAACTACCTCACCAGGTGAAAGATCTGTAACTCAGCTACCCTGGAGGCTACCAGCAAGACCCACTAAAAGGAATCAGCCGCTCTATCGGCTACAACCTGGACCTGAGGCATTCAAGATATAATACCCCCGAAACTCAAAAGAGAGACGGATGGCGTTTTAAGCCCAGTCTGGGTTTTGGAGCAGGTATCACGGGCATGACATGGGCATGTCACGGGCGTGATACGGGCATGTTCATCCATGGGTCATGTGGTCGACGTTTTGACGATCTGCGATCATCGAGTTCAGGCTTACGGCCTGGGACACAGGCGTGTCCCAGGGCGTGTCATGCTTGGGAGTTTTCTGAGTCATGTACACGGGTCATGACACGGGCACAGATACGGGGGTGTCACATGTGACACGGGCGTGTCGGGTGCCGTGTCGCAGGCCGTGTCCTTCTCGGGAAAAAAGGGTTGGTCGTTGCACACGGGGCATAACACGGGTCATGAAACGGCCGTATCGCATGCGACACGGGCGTGTCAAAGGACGTGTCAAATGCCATATACTGGTTATCGCGTCAGTCGAGACAGCGAATGGGCTATACGGCCCTGGACACGGGCGTGTCGCAGGCCGTGTTCGGCCCAGATTTTGTAAAATTGGGTTGAATCGCAGCCGTTCGATTTCTTGATTTGGGATCCGATGGTTCAGGGCTGTTGCTGGCATGTTATATCCGGGAATAGGGTTTAGAAGCCCTCATTTCACTTGGGCTTTATCTCTCTAAGATCTAGAGAGAAGGTAGAGCTAGGAGGAGGAAGAAGACCAAAGATCCGGTCACCGGCGGAGCTTCGAAGCTCCAAATCACGATTCGAGTCCGGATCCACAAAGGCGAGGCCGATACGGTGCTTTCCATCCGACTAGATCGTCATGGCATCGAGGAAAAGCGCAAGGGTAACGATTCTCTTCTTGAGCATGTGAAGCTCTTCTTCCTTTGCATGGGAAAACCCCTCTCCTGCGAGTGTGCGGCGAGATTGTGGTATTCCTTGGGGTAGATATGTAAAGTCCCCCTTGTTAGAGTCCGGAATCAAAGTACGGACATAGGCATGATGTGTGAAGCCTACCCAAACATGTTGGTCCGAATCGTTGATGATTTGCTATGCATTGTTTGCCGGAGAAGACTCCGAGCATTGTGTTTGTTTTCGGGTTACTATGCGGTAGTATGCATCAAGGAATCTGGGGGATTAACCCCGAGGTGCACCCGGAAATCTGGACGGAAACGCATTTCTGTCATATCGGTGGCCTGGGAGCTAACCGGGTACATAGAGGGGCTATGTACCATGTTTGATCGTTATTTGGGAATGGGGAAGCTTAGTCCGCGTCAAAGGCCTAATGGCAATGGTGGGGTGAGCAACGGGCTGGTGTACCCCTAACCGCTCCACCTGCTCGGTTAAAGCAACCTAAAGTTTTACGTGGTACTTACCGAGGTTTGGAGATCGAGTCTAGGCTGCGGCTGAGAAGACTAAATGCTCACAAGATTGCCACCCTGGGGGTGGTGGTGGAGTCGAGGACCGGACGGGGTTCGGACTGGCTTCGGCGAGTAAGTGCCCTGAGAGCACGGGGTGTACGGCCATGTGAGCGTGCACTTATGATGTGATGCTTATTTTGCTATGTTGCTTGTTTTGCTAACAAGTGCAGGGAAGAAACTTTGCCGCCCCGATTTGGGGGCGGAATCGTTATAATTTTGTCAGCATAGCTGACCGTTGCCTTTGTTTACCACTGTACGATGGATTGTTGCTTGCAGGTGCTGCGGAGCCGAGAGGTAAATAGCAGGCTAAAGCCCGAGTTGCTGTGCCGGCCCTCGAAGGCCAAGTTTTGAGTGTTTTCCTTTTTGTACTCATGTGTGACCGGCCTGCGTGCCGAGGTTTGGAAGACACTTTTTATTAAGCAAACTCTTGTAAGGCTTTAAGGCCAATATTCATGTATTAAACATTCCTTGTTTTTAGTTGCGTGGACATTCATGTTAGCAGGGTTCTTAATTAAGCAACTTAATAATTGCTTCCGCTAGGTGCTGTGTAGGACGTTGTGATTGGTTGAATGGTTTCAATGTGTAACCAACCGGTCTGTCCGTAGTATATGGCGTCGGGCCCCGGCCGGACCTACTGTTATATACTATGTGACGGATAGGGGTGTTATAAATTGGTATCAGACTACTTGTTTCGGTCAAGCTTAAATGAATTCGTGGACAAATTCACTTTAAGGGGTGGTGAGCACATGTGTGTGCGTCATCGTTATAACATGAAAAAAACCCATGAATGTCCACTTAGGAATGAAAATACACATGTTTGAGGAACCTGCGTGTTCCAATAATTGCTTTTTGTAATTTTGTTCAGTCACTTATGGTGTTTTGAACGGCTATAGGTGTCCGGAAGTGGAGCGTGGCAGTCTGAACACACGTTTGCTGAGCAAAGTACGGCACCAAGTAACGTTCCTGAGACCCCTATGTCTTTGGAAACCATAAGAAGGGTGGTTGAAGCGGTATTCACTGTGACTAACGCACAACATGGGAGTAATGTGCAACCCTTTGTCCCTGAGATGGCCCCAACATCGGGCGGTATGTTGGAGCAAAGGGCATTTGGAGGTCATTTAGAGCAGCAGATGAGCATGACTGTGGTGAAGGGAGCGCAATCAGTTGACGCATATTTGCAGACGTTCCTTATGTTAAGGCGCTACCCAGGCTTTGAATGGGAAAGCGAGCAATCTATAGTTGATAGATTTTATAACGGTCTGCGTAGCGAGTTGCGTATCCTACTGCTAGGACCAAAGTTATTGGGATTCCGAGCTTTGGTGGAGTCGGCTAGAGCTTTGGAGGTGGAGTTGGGGAAAACTCACCAAGTACCAGTGGATAGGGTACCAAACCCTAATGATCCTATAAGGACTGTCTATCGAAAGATGCTGAGAAAGGAGGCTGGGTCATCTACTACCCGAACTACCCTCAATTGTTATTCTTGTGGCAAGAAAGGGCATCTCGCCAGAGAGTGTTGGGAGAGTGCTCAGATGACAAGGAAATTTTTGGCAGGAGCAGTTGAAGCCTCTGGTGTAAAGAAAATGATGTTCAAAATGCAAACCTCAAAATCTGGGTACCGTAGGTGGCATAAGAAGGCTAGGAGGTCGGGTCTAGTCCCTTCCTCTAGCACATCCGGAGTGACTACAGTCCAAACCCCGGATGCATGCTTTGTTTGTGGAAAGCCGGGGCACTATGCCCGGGATTGTTGGAGTGGACGCCCAATGTCCAAAAAGAAGTCGGGGTCGATATCTGAAGAGAAAGGCAAGGCAGTGGCGTCCGCCACATCGCTGTTTACTCCGGCCCAACCGGGAGTGAACATCCTTAGCCAGCAGGAGGTCATGTGGCCGACCGCCGGGTCGTCAGGTATGGTTTAATTGTTAGCAACCTTGCTTCTTGCCTTATGCGTGTTTACTTAGAACTTGAAGTTCTAGGCTTTATTTTGGAATCTTGGCAACCCGGATGGGTTATTACCCAGTAGTCGTCAAGTGCGCGCGGAGATACACTCTGTGCAGTAAGAGTCTTATTGAAAGTCAAGGATTCGACTTGCTAGCGTCACTGTTGCCGTTAGTAGAGTTTGACGTCATCTTTGTTATGGACTAGCTTTTGGGGCAGAAGGCTTTTATCATTTGCAACCGCAAAGAGACCTAGCTGGGTGTTGGGCAGGAGACAACGTTTGCGGAACCAAAGGGATCGAGCGGGACACTAGCGTCTGCCCTCCCGGTGGTCAAGACAGTTTTGTGTTGGTACAAAGCTGTTCTTCACGTTAGTGGAGGCTGTAACGCCTAAGTCCACTCTGGGTAGTATCCCAGTGGTTTTTGAGCATCCCGATGTGTTCCAGAACAATCTCCCTTGAGCCCCACCGTAGCGAGAGATCGATTTCACGATTGAGTTATGCCAGGTGCTAAACCTGTGTCATGCTCTCCTTATAGGCTGATGCCTAAGGTGATAGTGGAGTTAAAGGTTCAACTAGAAAAGTTGATGGAGCAAGGGTATGTGCATCCAAGCTTGTTGCCTTGGAGCGCACCGGTCCTATTTACTCAGAATAAGGACGGGAGCTTGCAATTTTGTATCCGTTGCAGAGAGCTATGTAAGTTTGCAGAAATAGGACAAGTAATCGATCCAATTGATCGATGATCTTCTGATCAGTTAGTCGGGTCTTCGGTGGACTCAGTAGTGGATCGTAAGTCCGGTTACCCTCATCTGAGAATAAGGGTAAGTGTTATCGCAAATGCGGTATAAAGCACGAGTGATGAGCAATCCGAGCCTACGATCGTGCTGTCTTGGCAGTCAAGTGTGGCATCAGTGTTCATAGACCGGATGAGCGGAACATTCATGGAGTACATAGTCTAGTTTGTGATCACCTTCATCGACGACACATTGGGGGAAATTTTAGTGCGAAGGGTATCGCGAAGGGTATCGCTAAAAAGGAACCATGTATATACCAAGTTCTCCGAACTCGAGTCTTGGGTTATCCTCGTAGCGCTTTACGGTCCTTTAGTTGGTAGAGTGAGAGCGTGTCGATCCAGCGTTGTTAGTCGCAATACGAGGGTGGCCTGTGTTGTCTTGGTAGCGGAAGTCCAGAGTTTCTGCTGTGGTCGGCTACTACAGGCGCTTCGTAGAGGACTTCTCGCGGATAGTATTACCCCTCACGTCGTTGTCAAGGAAAAGCTAAAAATGATTGCTTAGATGGGCGAGTACGCCCAAGCTGTGAAGGGTTATAGAGTTGGTCAACCACGATGCCGTGTTAAGTTCGCCGAGTGGAACCAGAAGCTGTGAGATCTACGGCACTGCCTTAGGCAGCGGATAAGACTGCATGCTGCTGCAGTGTGGTAATGTTGTGGCCTATTGCTCGCATTAGCTGCAAGAGCACGAGGGGTATTGTCCAGTCCATCATCTGGAGTTCATGGCCGTGTTTTTTGCACAAAAGCTAGGGAGGCTTTATGTGTATGGTGCAAAAGTCGGTGTCTGTACCGATCCTATGAGCCTGATACATCAGTGGGATCGAAAGGATCTGAAATTGAGGCAGCAAAATGGATGGAGTTCCTGGGGGACTATACGTTTGAAAGTTTTGTGCCCGTTGTAAGGCAATGTGTTGCGGATGCGTTGAGATGCAGGGCTTCCGCCCAAGCCAACTAGTTGTATTTTCATGTTGAGGGTTTGACCCGGGATTTGGAGATGTTAGCTATCTCTTGCGTTGACAAGCAGACTACCGTCGAAGCATAACTGAACTGGTCGGAAGTCCAGTATGACCTGGTTGATCGTAGTTGGCAGACTATGGTTTGTATAGCTGCATGAAGGAAATCATGGGTGCGGCTCGGTGGGTCAAAATCCCAAGTCGATGGTTATGGGTAGGCTACCAAGGAAAGACAATCGTTTGTGCAGCCCAAGCATGGGTAATTTATGGGTGGAGTTGTGATACGTCTCACCAAGTACTCAACTCGCTTAGGAGACACAAGTTGTGCCGATATCTAAGAAATTTATTTGGTGGCCGGGGCTCAAGAGAGTCGTAGCGTTGTTTGTGGCTAAGTGTCAGCCTTGCGCCTTAGTGAAGGCAGAGTGCCAAGTGCTGGGGAATTCGTGAATCCTTGCCTAGTTCGGAATAGAAGTTCGACTGGACTGTGAGCATGGTTTGCCAAAGTCACAGTGGGGTAGCGACGACGTGTGGGTGATCGTAATTGTGTTAACTTTAGTGTCGCACTTCATTCCGCATAGGAAGGATAATTCGGCAGAGTAACTGGCAAATGAGTTTTGATAACATAGTTAGACTACATGGTGTGCCCCGCAACGTCGTGAGCAATCGATGTGGGCATTCTACGTCCAATGATTGGAGGTGTTTACAGAATGTGCTGGAGACTAAGCTGTAGTTTAGTCCAGGCTTACATCCGCAGACAGATGAGCAGACCGAGTGGGTCAACAGGACGTTGGAGGACGTGCTTCGCATGTGCGTTCTAGACTTCGGGAAGCAGTGGGAAGGCCATCTGTTTTGGTAAAGTTTGCGTACAACTTTAGCTACCAAGCTAGCATACAAATGGCGCCCTTCGAGGCCCTATGAGGTTGAGGTTGTCGCATGCCATTATCGAGGCTAGAAACGGATGATACGAAGTTGTATTTAAAGCAAGAGATGGTAAACACTACCCCTTTGGTGCGAACCATATGAGAACTGTTGCTAATCGCTCAGGGGAGGCAGGCTAAGTACTTTAACGCCACGTATCGGAATGTGGAGCTATCGGATGGCGTATAGGAAGTTATAGTCGTTCAAGAGTGTTTCACGGGAGCGATGCTTGGGGAAAGCTGAGCCCAGTATACCTTGGACCACTTGAGATTTCTAGAGCGGTTTGGTGAGGCGGCGCAAGAGCCTTCGAACTTGATCGTGAGTGATAAAGTTTTGGTGGACGAAAGGTTGACGTCTAGGGTCAAACCTTTTCGTTTTGGAGACCGTGAAGTCAAGAGACTTTGTCTCGAGGAATTCAAGATAGTCGTGGTCCGGTGGGGTCAATTGCGATAGCAAGGAGCTCTCTTAGGAATGAGAGCAATCTATGCTGGTTGTGTACCCGGAGCTGATCCGCTTGGGTACCGTTGAGAGTTTCTGTTTTCTCTCCTTTAGTAATTTCGTGGACGAAATTCTTTTAAGGGGGGAGAGTTATAACACCCCCGAAACTCAAAAGAGGGACGGGTGATGTTTTAAGCCTAGTCTCGATTTTGGAGCAGGTGTCACGGGCGTGACACGGGCGTGTCACGGGCATGACACGGGCATGTCACGAGCGTGACATGGGCGTGTTCGGCCATGGGTCATGTGGTCGACGTTTTGACGATCGGCGATCGTCGAGTTGAGGCACACGGCCTGGGACACGGGCGTGTCCCAGGGCGTGTCACGCTTGGGAGTTTTCTGAGTCATGTACACGGGTCATGACACGGGCACAGACACGGGCGTGTCACATGTGACACGGGCATGTCGGGTGCCGTGTCGCAGGCCGTGTCCTTCTCGGGAAAAGAGGGTTGGTCGTTGCACACGGGGCATGATACGGGTCATGACACGGCCGTGTCGCATGCGACACGGGCGTGTCGGAGGACGTGTCGAATGTCATGTGCTGGTTATCGCGTCGGTCGAGACGGCGAATGGGCGACATAGCCCTGGACACGGGCGTGTCGCAGGCCGTGTTCGGCCCAGATTTTGTAAAATTGGGCTGAATCGCAGCCGTTCGATTTCTTGATTTGGGATCCGACGGTTCAGGGCTATTGCTGGCATGTTATATCCGGGAATAGGGTTTAGAAGCCCTCATTTCACTTGGGCTTTATCTCTCTAAGATCTAGAGAGAAGGGAGAGCTAGGAGGAGGAAGAAGACCAAAGATCCGGTCACCGGCGGAGCTTCGGAGCTCCAAATCACGATTCGAGTCCGGATCTGAAAAGGAGAGGCCGATACGGTGCTTTCCATCCGACTAGATCGTCATGGCGCCGATGAAAAGTGCAAGGGTAACGATTCTCTTATTGAGCATGTGAAGCTCTTCTTCCTTTGCATGGGAAAACCCCTCTCCCGCGAGTGTGCGGCGAGATTGTGGTATTCCTTGGGGTAGATATGTAAAGTCCCCCTTATTAGAGTCCGGAATGGTAGTACGGACATAGGCATGATGTGTGAAGCCTACCCGGACGTGTTGGTCCGGATCGGTGATGATTTGCTATGCATTGTTGGCCGGAGAAGACTCTGAGCGTTGTGTTTGTTTTCGGGTTGCTATGCGGTAGTATGCATCAGGGAATCTAGGGGATTAACCCTGAGGTGCACCCGGAAATCTGGACGGAAATGCATTTCTGTCATATCGGTTGCCTGGGAGCCAACCGGGTACATAGCGGGGCTATGTACCATGTTTGATCGTTATTTAGGACTGGGGAAGCTTAGTCTGCGTCAAAGGCCTAATGGCAATGGCGGGGTGAGCAACGGGCTGGTGTACCCCTAACCGCTCCACCTGCTCGGTTAAAGCGACCTAAAGTTTTACGTGGGACTTACCGAGGTTTGGAGATCGAGACTAGGCTGCGGCAGAGAAGACTAAATGCTCACAAGATTGCCACCCTTGGGGTGGTGGTGGAGTAGAGGACCGGACGGGGTTCGGACTGGCTTCGCCGAGTAAGTGCCCTGAGAGAACGGGGTGTACGGCCGTATGAGCGTGCACTTGTGATGTGATGCTTATTTTGCTATGTTGCTTGTTTTGCTAACAAGTGCAGGGAAGAAGCTTTGCCTCCCCGGTTTGGGGGCGGAATCGTTATAATTTGGTCAACATAGCTGACCGTTGCCTTTGTTTACCACTGTGCGGTGGATTGTTGCTTGCAGGTGCTGCGGAGCCGAGAGGTAAATAGCGGGCTAAAGCCCGAGTTGTTGTGCCGGCCCTCGAGGGCCAAGTTTTGAGTGTTTTCCTTTTTGTACTCATGTGTGACCGGCCTGCGTGCCGAGGTTTGGAAGACACTTTTTATTAAGCAAACTCTTATAAGGCTTTAAGGCCAATATTCGTGTATTAAACATTCCTTGTTTTTAGTTGCGTGGACATTCATGTTAGCAGGGTTCTTAATTGTGCAACTTAACAATTGCTTCCGCTAGGTGCTGTGTAGGACGTTGTGATTGGTTGAATTGTTTCAATGCGTAACCAACCGGTCTATCCGTTGTATATGGCGTCGGGCCCCGGCCAGACCTACTATTATATACTATGTGACGGATAGGGGTGTTACACAAGAAAGAACACCTCAGCAAATAAATATTCAAAAGAAAAGGAGCACTAGATTAATTAATAAAGAAGGGTTTACCAACCTGGCAACAAAGTGCTAACAACAGAAGAAAAGACATGACAGTAAGAAGAAAAAAAATATTGTCAAAAAGGATAGTAAAGGAAAATCACACCAAGTGTGAGCACAAAAGCTACCTGCTCTGCGGAAAGAACCAACTTGTAGCAGTAAAGCATCAGTATACTAGCAGGAAAAGCCAAAAGCAGGCAAATGGAGAGCTAACAATCCTAACTTTGTGAGCAAATGACCGGGGTGTAAATAATAAGGGGCTGGAGCATGTGGTAGTACCAACACCAACAACCAGGCCCCAAAATAAATACTCAAGGGTGAAACACAACCGGTGGCAGCCTTAGGGTCCACACACCTAAACAAGTTGGCCCCATTGTCCAAACTTAGTGGTGTCCGCAGCTCAGCACACACATTTCACCCCTCTAGAGTCCAGAAAACACCACCTCCGGTCAAAGTCCATGAGTCGGCATGCAAAAACTAGCCAAACACCCCAACATCCCCCTTAGGAAGGACAAAAAAACCCTCTAATAGTCCTAAGGAAGCACACATCCCAAGGCAAAAGACTTAGCCCAAGAAACGGCGGTGTTGAGTGAGTCCACCTCACTCAATGCCAAAACATTCATGACGTTGAGTGAAGTACCCTCACTCAACGCCAGAAACTTAACCACAAGCCCTGGCTATGGCGTTGAGTGAGTCTACCTTACTCAACCCCAAACCTGCTTTGGCATTGAGTGAGTTAGACTCACTCAACGCCATCAGGCTTAACCGCAAGAGAAAACCTTGTCATTGAGTGAGTCCTCCTCACTCAATGCCAAAATAGCGATGGAATTGAGTGAGGTAGACTCACTCATTGCCAAATTACTTAACCGCAAAACGGAAAACCTTGGCATTGAGTGAGTCCCCCTCACACAATGCAAAAACAACCATGGCGTTGAGTGAGGTAGACCCACTCAACGCCAATTTACTTGGCAACAAAACAGAAATCTTGGCTTTGAGTGAGTCCCCCTCACTCAACACTAAAACAGCAATGGCGTTGAGTGAGGTAGACTCACTCAACGCCAATTCACTTAGCCGCAGAACAAAAGCTTTGGCGTTAAGTGAGTTCACCTCACTCAACGCCAAACAGCCATGGCGTTGAGTGAGGTACCCTCACTCAACGCCAAATAACTTAGCCACAAAAATGACTATGGCGTTGAGTGAGTGCACCACACTCAATGCCATAAGCCTAACAGTCTAGGCGTTGAGTGAGGTACACTCACTCAACGCTTTTGACTTAGTATTTTTCCAAAAAAATCTGAAACTAAACCTACCCCTGCCCACTCAGCTTTCCACAACCCGAGAGCTGGAATTTAATTCCAGCTCTCACTCCTATCTCTCCTACCCGACCACAGCAGCTCCAAACTAGCTTACCACTAAGCTAAGCCTAATCCTAATATTAACTAAGGCTGGGCACCGGCCAAGACAAACAAAGGCACTAACAAAAACAAAAAAAAGAAAAGTTTTTGCTCTACTACTAGGGAAGAACAACTAGAACACAAGCTAGGAGATAGAATAAAATAAATAGCCAGGGCAAGGGAGCCACTTGCCTCACCACCAAGCTCCAGCAGCAATCTGCACTTCACAGGCTCGGCACCGGCAACAGGGCTACCTAAGGAGAAATAAAAATCTGGAGCTTTTAGAGAAGAGGAAGAGGAGAAGACCAAAACCCTAGCTCCTAATGACGGCCCTAAATCAAGCAAAACTTACCTAGGATGGAAGATCTGGACGAGAGCAAGCCGGATCTGCCTTTTTCCGAGCAAACCGAGCACTAAAGCCACCGGAAACCACTGACCAAGGCTTTAGCTCCACCGTCACCTTCCTTCCGCAGGAAGCCAGCAAGCTCTCGGGAAATAGGAGAAATGGGGAAGAGGAGAATAGATGGAGCTTTTAAAACATCCTCCACTCACTTAGTCTAAAGCTAATAAAGTACTCCAGCACTCAAGCTACAGATAAGCTATTATATATACATATTTAATATATTATATAAAATGTATAATATCTAATATAATGTACAATATATAATATAGCTATAGATAAACTTAAGCTTATAAATAGGATCAGCCACCAAGATGGCTATCGGCACCCCAAGCTTAAACGCAAACATATATATATATATATATATATATATATATATATATATATATATATATATATATACCTACCTATATATAATAATTGGCTAAACAAAATTAGCCTAAAACAAGGCACCAGCCTTACCGAGCTCGATCACACAAGGTCAAGCACAGCAAATAGGTAGCCACTACCGGCTAACATAACAAATGTCGAAACGACGCGAAAAACAAATGATCTTGGATTCCGACAAAACTCGCGCCGTAGCTAAACCACCAAGCTACGAAAACAACGGCGAAGTAGAAAACAACATCCGACGATCAAAACTCGGGCTTTCATTACCCGAAGCCAAAACACAAGCATTCCCTAAGAGTCTCAGCCGAGTCACCACAACGGACTCCGGCTAGCTGGGGAATCTTGCAAACAGGCTACTAACAGGTCACTAAAGGAACCTAAAGAGCTAAGACCATGCTCTAACCATGGAAAAGGCCAGAAACACATCATCGTAACGCCAAACAATGATCAAACAAAATATAGAAAAACTAGGGGCATTACAGCATCTGCGGGTTTCCCTCCTATAATAGAAGGCGTAACAACTGTTAGTCGAAAAGACTAAGTGGCTATCACATCCTCTCACCCCGGCGGCTCTTACGCACCGAGCGGGAGAAGGAGGTGGTACAATATATATATTTAATAGTAGTAATTACAAAGCAGGTGGTATATAATGCTAACAGTGTCAACGTAACTAACAGTATTAATAAATAACTACCACAGCTTATACTAGTAGTTCTACTAACAACAATAGTGTACAAGTAGAAATATACAATAGGAAGTAACTTTAACTTATATGAATGCCCATACAGATATATAAGTTAAGGATCATCTTAACAGTAAAGTAACTCATCATATAAGAGTGCCCATACAAACCTATATGATAAGGATCTTATGTGATGCAATGCTATGTTATGAATGTATTATGATGACTCACCCATGCAATTGTTATGTCGATACAGACTTATAGTTCCCACATTTTGAGTAGTTAGCTAACCTCTCAGGCATCATCCGCCGTGGACAGACAGTGAATGTAGAGCGAGCATCTCCACTACTAGGCTGACATCCACACTACCTAGCCTAGGCCTCTGTACGTATCAACACTATGAACACAATAACGGAGCTCACATGCGTACTACAGCTCAGAAGGGGTCTCAGGTAGATGTGCACCAAGAACACATCCCAACCTGGCCTTTATCGTGGCACAGAAAGGGTCTTTGGGAATGAAAACCAAAGAACACAGCCAAACCATCCACTGACACAGAGAGGGTCTTCGAGAATGAGCATCGAATAACATTGCCAAACCGTTCAAGTCTATCTGCCAACTCCCGTCGATGTGACGACTAGCTAGCCCGTAGACCTACCACACTATCCTTAACCCAGGATTATGACACCGCGTGCCAACTCACACCGCATGCAATTTCACATCTAAGGACTCCACACCGAGTCCCTTTTTATCACCCACATTCCATGCTCAACAACACGTAAGGGCTCCACACCGAGTCCCTTATGAACACATATCTATAGTGCGAAAAACACACACATCCAAAGACTCCATAATGAGTCTATTTCATTACTCGCATCCCGTGCTCAATAGAACGCAAGGGCTCCACACCGAGTACCTTATCAACACATCATTCTAGTGCGGCAAACAGTCACGCACATCTAAACCATTTATTTATTTAACTCTAGCTAATCAGTTATACAAACGTGTTACCCAAACCAATTATTTTGCTTAAAGATCTATCATCTTAATGTCATCAATCATTTACTTATCACATTCACTTATAACTTATGTCCAGTAAGCTTAACATTATTTTTCTACGATCACTCTTCCAAATCAAAGTTTGTCAAACCACTTATTCACCAAGCCCCAAATCGTTGTACGAACACGTATCACTAATCATTTGTTTATCTAAGGATTTATCAACCAAATCTCATCAAACACTTGCTTATAAATTTGCATGTAGACCATGCTCACCTAACTTTATCATCAACATGATACAGCCTCTCCACGAAGACCAGACCCAATTCTCTACTAACCCGAGAATCAGGAATAAATACACCATGACTGTACAACAACTTCGATTAGACATTCCCGAGGCTAAAGACCTCGAATGAAAACGAGTAACCATCCGTTGGAAATGTCTTTCCAATGGCTATATGTTTTGTATTCATACCGAAACCCAGGTCTGGCTGCAACATACTCAAAATAGGCCTCAAAAACTACTGCGTGTATAAAAATAGATTTTTGCACACATCTTAAAGCAAGATGAACGACATCGGTTCATCTTCTTCATCAAGCCATATGTTCAAAATCATTCCCAGAAATTCCTCCACCCTATTCACCCTCATTAGACCATTTTATTTTCATGAACCATGTCCACCATCTACTCAAGAAGAGGGGAGAGGTTGAAGAAAACACTATCCTTAGGGTACAAACCCTAGAATGGTCTCTTCCTAGGAAATCATAATCTCGCAAGTCAAGACTCTTTTGAGTCGACATCTCTCCTAGAAATAACTACATATCTAGCACCAAGGGAGAGGGTAAGAAGCTTATCTCGGTTCCGGCATTTTCGTCCATGGATCTCGTCACTCTCCTTGGCGGTATCCTTCTCCTTGTTAGTATTGTTCTTTATGGGAAGAGAAAAAGGGGAGGTTTTCTTCCCGAAATTTACTCCGGCGGCTTCTCTGTTTTGTCGGGCTCGACAAACTGGTAAAAAGACAGCTAGGGTTTTCTGTAAGTCCCTTTTTATAATGAGAAATTATGGTTAACTGCTTTGCCACATGTCAGACTGACATTGGACCACCTAATATTACTTTAAATGAGTCATGTTGAAAGGACCGGGTCTAATTAGGTCATTTTGGCACAATTCCCAAAACCCTATTCAGACCGACCGAGTGACAGCAAGTAGGTCGCGCCAAAAAATCTGCTAAGTCAGATTCGCCGAGAAAGCAATCCTTACTTGACGAATCGTCGAGTATTATACTCACTCGACGAATCGTCGAGATTTATACTCTCACTCGATGAATCATCGAGTATTATACTCTCACTCGACAAATCATTAAGATCTATCGAATGGCATTGAGTGCACTCAACGCACTCAACGCCACATTGAGTGCACTCAATGTACTCAATGCCTACAGCAGCAAGAAAAATTCTAAGTCCAAAAACATTGAATGGAGTTGAGTGAGCCCAACTCACTCAAAGCCATTCAGTCTATTGCGCTGAGTCAAGAAACCACACTCAACGCCTAAATTGGACAGAATACTTTCCAAGTAAAATGGCGTTGAGTGAGCTCAACTCACTCAACATCATTTAGTCTATGTCCTTGAGTCAAGACACCACACTCAACGCCTTATTGTCCAGAAAACTTTCAAATAAAATGGCGTTGAGTGAGCTCAACTCACACAACGCCATTCAGTCTATGGCATTGAGTCAAGACACCACACTCAATGCTTTTTCGTCCAGAAAACTTTCAAGTAAAATGGCGTTGAGTGAGCTCAACTCACTCAACGCCATTCAGTCTATGGCGTTGAGTCAAGCAATCACACTCAATGCCTTATTTCAAGATATTTTTCTAAGTATAATGGCGTTGAGTGAGCTCAACTAACTCAACGCCAATCAGTGTATGGCGTTGAGTCAAGCAATCACACTCAACGCCTTATTTACATATATTTTTGTAAGTGTAATGGCGTTGAGTCAAGCCACCACACTCAACGCCTTATTTCAAGATATTTTTCTATGTATAATGGCATTGAGTGAGCTCAACTCACTCAATGCCAATTAGTGTATGACGTTGAGTAAAATACACCACACTCAATGACTTATTTCTAGATATTTGTCTAAGTGTAATGGCATTGAGTCAAGACACCACACTCAATGCCTTATTTCTAGATATTTGTCTAAGTGTAATGGCGTTGAGTCAAGACACATCACTCAATGCCCCGAGCCAACATATTTTTCTATGTAACATCCTGATCTAATCATCGAGTCTGGTCGACTCACTCGACGCTTCCCAAACCTGAGCCAATCCTATTGGCTTAAAACGCATGTGAGGGGTATAGCACGAAATGGGATGTTACACCTCAATCCTCACTGGAATTTGCTGCTAAACCCGCCCTCTAGCCTCTCTCACCTCTAGAAACTCTGGGCAGGTGGCCATTGCGCTACCCTCCACTTGTTGGAAGTCACAAAAAGGCAACGCATCCCTACCCTCTCCTCTACTTCCTCCTCCTCTAACTCATCTTCCTCCTCTTCGGGCAACCGCCATCGCCTCTTGTTGCCGCGGGAGAGGGACCCTCTGCCCCTGCCTCCATGCTGGCTGATTGAACCTTCCCAGCTCGTGGAAGTTATCCCTGCCTTGGAACACTCCCCCTTACCTTGGGGGTGTCTTTCTTGGGGCCTTCACCCCAACCGGTTGTTCGGTTCGTATTGCCCCCAACCTTGATGCTTCCCCTATCCTCTTGTAACTTCCTGATTCGCTCTAGGCCCCTCGTGTGTGCCTCTGAGTCAGGAGAGCTG
Source organism: Platanthera zijinensis (assembly GCA_039513925.1). Lineage (NCBI taxonomy): Eukaryota > Viridiplantae > Streptophyta > Magnoliopsida > Asparagales > Orchidaceae > Platanthera > Platanthera zijinensis. The sequence goes on along the minus strand of CM077097.1, from coordinate 59,371,484 downwards.
ACTTGGGCCTAGAGAGTGCAGACTACTAGGCTTACACTCGTGTGGAAAAGAGAAACTGGTCCAGAATTGGACACGGGTAGAGACACGGGCGTATCCCTACCCGTGTGCGTCGAGTAGAACTCGAGAGGTATCGAGTGGAACTCGACAAGGCCAATCCTGAACAGTAAACGGTTAGAGATACGGGCGTGTCTCTACCCGTGTGCGTTGAGTGAAGATCAACGAATGTGTCCCGAGCCGGACACGGGTAGATACACAGGCGTGTCCCTACCCGTGTGCATATCTATAGCAAGCTGGCCGTGTCTCCTAAGTAGGACATAGGTAAGAACACGACCATGCACACGGCCGTGTCCCATGACACGGGTAGTGGACACGGGCGTGTCCCTACCCGTGTCTACATCCATACGAAGCTATAACCGTCGACGACGCATCACCGAGCGGGACACGGGTAGGAACACGGGCGTATTCCTACCCCGTGTTGGTCCTATTTACATAGGATTTGGACGTTTTTCATACTCTTCCCAATCCTTCTTTTTTGTGGAGAAACTGCTGGAGGAGGGAAGGAGTTACTGGAGTAAACTATACTCCGTGAAGAACCGCTGCCGCCAAGGAGAAGAGGATGTCGTTGCGAAGAGTTACGTGATCTATGGCTGGAAATAACGGAAATGCCTGAAATGATGTGAGTTTCCTCCCCTCTCCCTTGGTGCTAAATCTGTAGTTAATCCTAGGCGAGATATCGACTCAAAAGGGTCTTGTTGTGTGAGATGGAGACTCCTAGGAGGAGGCCATACTTGGACTTGTGTTCTAGGGTTTAGTAATCTTCAACCTCTCCTTCCTTCAATGTGATGGTGGGAATGGTCTCGTGAAGAGAAATGGCCTGATGAGGGTGAATAAGGGAGGAGGATTTCTAGGTGTGATTTGGGATGATCCGCTATAGGAAGAAGATGAACCGATGCCGTTCATTCCGCCTCAAAAATGCGTGCAGAAATCTGTGTTATGCATGCAGCGATCTTCATGGCCATTTTCATGTATGTCATGGCCAAATCCCGGCTTTCTACTAAACACGAAATTCGTAGGCCTTGGAGAGATCTTTCCAACGAGTGGTTACACATCTTCAGGCGATGTCTGAAGCCATAAGAAAGCCTGATCGAAATTGATGGTTGATAATGTAAACGTGCTGAAACTATAATTTGAATGTAGCAGTCTTAGAAGCAGCTTTCGAGTATGATATGGCCAAATATGAGCTTTTGACTAAACGCAAAAGTCGTGGCCCTTGTAAATACCTTCCCAACGATGGGTTACACAATTTTGTCGGATTCCTGTAGCATCAGGAATCCCCATTTGAAGCTCTACTCTCTATACAATTCCTATATGCTTGGTTCTTTGTTAATATAAACCTAATTTAGTATTATTAGAGGAATTATTATAAGTTATCGTAAAGTTCGTGGTGAGCTATTGGTTGATCCTTTATAAACAGATGATGAAGTAAAACCTACTTGAAAGAAATGGTTGGATGGAGGATCCCTAGGTGAACTAGTGAGTAGATAAGTTGGATTGTATAAACAACTAGATATGTGAATTGGGAATGTGAGCTGTGAGCTCGAAATGTTGGAAGAGAATTGAATATTGTTAGTGCATGGATATGTGGAAGGTTTGATAGTGCGTGAATGTTTGCCGCACTTGATCGTTTGTGTTGATAAGGGATTTGGTAAGGGAACCCTTGTGAGCTGTTGAGCTCGAGACGTGAAGTAGCATGCGGTGTGAGTTGACACGTGGTGTCGTAATCTTGAGTTAAGGATAGTGTGGCAGGTCTATGGGCTCGCCAATAGTCATACCGATGGGATTTGACAGTTAGACCTTGGGCGGTTGGGCTTGGTCCTCGGTGCTCATTCCTGGGTCTCCTTTCGTGCCAAGTGAACGGTTGGGCTTGGTCCTCGTACTTTATCTGAGTCTCCTTCCGGGTCATAACTTAGGCCAGTTCGGGGCTTGGTTCTCGGTGCACATCTACCCGAGACTCCCGCTGAGCCGTAGTACGCTTGTGAGCTCCGATTATGTATTCTTAGCGTTGAGGCATACGAAGGCCTAGGCTAAGTTGTGTGGATACCGGCCTAGTAGTGGAGATACTTGCTCTACTGTCACAGTCTGGCCACAACGGTTGGAGCCTGAGAGGTTAGCTACCAGCTCAAAAAGTGGGAACTTAAGATTCTGTGTCGACATAGCAATTTGCTTGTGCGTGTGCATGTTGAGTAATATAATAGCATTCCTTGCATCACATTACATTGCATAAATAAGATCCTCATCGTATAAGTTTATATGGGCACCCTTATACAATAATTTACCTTTCTGTTCAGCCGATCGTCAACTTATATTTCTGTATGGGTATTCATATAAGTTGAGTTACCTTCAGTTATAGCTTACATTCTCATACTCTGCTATAGATGTAGAACTGCTAACTTAGAATGCCTATGATACCATTATAGTTTACTTTACTGCTACTTATGTCATATATATTACTCAACCTATTTGTACTACTACTTCATTAAATATATTGTACCTTGATCCTTTATCTGCCCAGTGCCAAGGATTCGTTGGGGGAGCGGATGTGAAACCACTTAGTCTTTATGACTAACGGTTGCTACGTCTTCCTTTTTAGGAGGAAACCCCGCAGGTGGAGCAGCAATAGGTAATGCAACAGGATAGTCAGGCCAGGACGACAGGGCCTGAAGGGATGGTGCCATCGCTACCATCAGTGACAGATGTGAGTCATAGAGTGACACTTGTTGTAGCCCTTTTGGGCAAGACTACTCATACTCTGATGGTTTAGAAGCTAAATGTAGCTTCTATATTTATTATATTTGGACTTATATGCTTATGTGTGTATTTCACTTCTGTTTGTATTACTCTGGTTGGGTTAGCATGATTGATATTGGTAAAGGCTGGCAAAATAGGCGTCTTGTAGTACAGGCTAGCCCGAGTGCTAGTGCTACCGCAAGGCGGCTGTGCTGGGCATAAGACTCCCCTCGTGCCGTGTTCTGTGTTCGGGAGGGGGGTCTTACAAATGCTATCAGCTTGCCACGATCCTGAATTAGAGAAATCATTCAACAATGGTGCCACCCCATTCGATTAGTCAGTTTGGGGATAAACTGACTTAGCGGAAGCAGTGGTGTGCCCATATGTAATTCACATTAAGTATGTCTAACTTTGACCTTAAGATTAGCCATCTTGACCTTAGGTTTGTATTCTATGTGTACTTCCCAGTGCACGTTGAGCCATTGGGGGCACCCCCACCCCGTCCGTACCCACACAATTTCAACAATCGGAACTAGGGAAGATGCTCACAACTATCCTGGATGCCTTCAGATCCCAACAAGCCCCCGTACAATAATAAGGTCCGGGCTCCAATTGGGTGAGAACTTTCCGATCTCTCTCCCCTCCTACTTACCTTGAGACTAAGTCGGCAGAGCGTACGGAGGAATTGCTCGACACTGTGCAAGAACTGCTGGGAGGAATTAGATGCCCAAACAACATGGTTGTGACCCTGGTAGTGACACTCCTAGAACAGCACACTAAGAGTTGGTGGAAGCCCCTCATGGGCTCCACCTATCAAGGGTAAGTGTATACGGAGATCAGCAGGAACGAGTTCTCGGGAGCCTTCCTAGAGCACTTTATACCTTCGTCAGCATGAGATGAACTTGAGGAATGGTTTATGCAGCTAAAGAAGGGATCCAAGTCAATGACGGAGTACCAGCGGGAGTTTTATCATTTGGTTAGATTTGCTGACTCCTATGAGTTGGACGATAGAGGATATGCTACAAGATTCTACAAAGGCTTGTAAGACCCCCTGAGGCAAGCCCTTTTGTTTATAGCGGACTCCAGCCTAGCGGAAATAATTGACATGGCAAAGAGACTGGAAGCAGACCACTTGGGAACTGGTAAGAGACCTGCTGAAGGGGTGATGGAATCTGGCCCGAGCAATAAAAGGAGACACGATTACGGAAGAGGAAGGGGATATCAGAGAGGTGGCAGAAACTTCCACCGGAATTATAGAGTGGAGCACCCGTTCTTACAACCGCCAGCATTGCCTCCACCACCATAACCTCAACAGTTTCAGCAACCCTATGGGTGAAAGGAGCGAGTGTGCTTCGAATGCAACAAACCAGGCAACATTCGACGCTACTACCCGCAACTGTTTGGAAATACACCTCTTGCTCTCCCTCCGGTAGCTCCTCGAGGGCGGGGGCACATGCGTGGTTGAGGATGAGGACCACGAGGAGGAAACCATGGAACTGCTCCGAATCAGGTGTTCGTGCTGGACATGACACAGAAGCGAACCCTCAGGAGGTGATTACAGGTATGATTACATGTAGTCATCTTGTTTTCATTGTTAATCTTAACTTTCTTAAGATATACTAGACATCTAGCTTTGAGTATTTCTATTGGTACTTAGGCACCGTGGTGGTCGGCGGGAAACTGGCCTATACATTATTCGATACTGGTGCCTCACACTCATTTGTGTCTGTGGACTTCATTAAAAACCTGAAAGGAGTGAAATCCTTCACTGGTATTGCTCGAAGAGTACGCCTTCCAGACGGCTCTGAGATGACCGAAACCGCCAAGTGCGAATTGGAGATACTCATTGGGGGAAAGATCTTCGATACCCCTGCCATAGTTTTGAGAATGCCGGAGTTCGACCTCATTTTAGGCATGGTATGGCTGGATTGGCACTACGCAAGAATTGACTGCGCGGAGAAGTGAATCTACTTGAGGCATGGGGATATTGATGTAATCTTCCAAGGTATATAATTCACACCACGTTTATTATTGTCTTCGATTTAGACCTTGAAAGCTTACATGAGAGGGGATGAAGTCTACATGATATGTTTCGAACTGAAAGAGATAAAAATAGATATGAAGGACGTGCGGGTAGTGCGGTATTTTCCTGAGGTATTTCCTGAGAAATTTCTAGGATTACCCCCGCATAGAGAAGTTGATTTTCAAATTAAGCTAATACCAGGAGCCAAGCCCATCTAAGGACCCCTTACCGGATGTCCCCTAAGGAACTCGCAGAGTTTAGAGTTCAGTTGAAAATGTTGGTAGAATCAGGGTTTGTTCGCCCCAGCTCATCACCTTGGGGAGCCGTTGTTCTGTTCGTTAAGAAGAAGGATGGAACCTTGCAATTATATATAGACTATCGGGAGCTCAACAAACTGACGGTACGAAACAAGTATCTGCTACCTCAGATCGATGAGTTGTTCGACCAATTGGTAGGAGTACATTGGTTTTCCAAGTTGGATTTTCGTTCGGGTTATTATCAGTTGAGAATACAGGAGCAGGACATTCAAAAAACGGCCTTTAGCTCAAGGTGCGGCTTGTACGAGTTCACTGTGATGCCATTTGGGCTCACAAATTCCCCTTCAGCCTTCTTGAGCTTGATGAACAAAGTTTTCGAACCTTATTCAGATCTCTTCGTCATCATTATCATCGATGACATTTTAGTCTACTCTAAGACAGAGGAAGAGCATGTCGAACATCTGACCTTGGTACTACAGAAGCTAAAAGAGCATGCCTTGTTTTCCAAGTTCAGCATGTACGAATTTTGGCTCCAAGAGGTTGCCTTCTTGGGCAATGTGATCAGTGGGGCTGGGTTAGCTGTGGATCTGACCAAAGTGCGTGCCGTGAAGGATTAGTCACCCTTAAAGTTAGCGGCCGATGTGCGGAGCTTCCTTGGACTTGACGGGTATTATCGCAAATTTGTAAAAGGGATCTCAAAGATTGCCCTTCCTCTTACTATGCTGATAAAGAAGGGTGTGCCATATGAGTGGACACCCCAGTGTGAAGCTACGTTTTAGGAACTGAAGGACAGACTTACGTCTGCACCCATCCAAGCCCTTCCATCTGGGAAGGAAGGATTTCAAGTTTACACTGACGCATCATATCAAGGGATGGGAGCAGTATTGATGCAGCACGGGCATGTGATCGCATATGCTTCGAGACAGCTGAAGAAGCATCAAGTCAACTATCTGGTACATGATCTTGAATTAGGAGCAGTGGTGTTCGCCCTGAAGATTTGGAGACAATATCTATATGACATCCACTATGAAATCTTTTCAAATCACAAGAATCTGAAGTACGTCCATACCCATGAGGAACTGAATTTGAGACAGCGGCGGTGGTTAGAGTTTTTGTGCGATTATGAATTCACCCTAAACTACCACCCCAGAAAAGTAAATTCCGTAGCCGATGCTTTGAGCAAGAAGGTACCAGAAATAAGCCCTGAGTCCCGGTTGATGCGTATGGAGTTAGCTCGGATGCTTGAGGAGATGGAGATTACTCTAGTGTATAAAGACCATGTGAGAAGTAGCGAACAAACGACTAGAAAACAAGCAAGAACTTTGAATAATTGAAAATTTTATTATCCAAAAAGATATCATTTACAAAGGTATGACCTCCATTTAATAGAATGGAGGCCAGAGGAGAGAGTACAAACTAACAATGTGGGACTAAAGCTATACAACAAATCTTAGCGGCTAGAACAACAGACCGAAACAGGCCGTGCGGTTAGACAATGTTCTAACCGCTCGGCAATACCAGAAGCAAGAGAGAGATGCGGTAGGAGACCGCTAGACTGCTAGACCGCCCGGTTTCCAAGCCGCCAGAGATAAACCGCCAGACCTCCGGACACCACACAGAGACAGCCTGAATATCAAACCGCTGGGGAGTAACGGCCAGACCGCGTGGTCTACAACCCGCCAGGCTCAAACCACCAGACCGCCCAGTCTCATACTCCAACACTCTCCCTCAAGCTAGAGCATAGATATCAATCATGCCAAGGTTGTCACAAATGTGGAAGAAGGAAGTAGAAACCGGCTTGGTGAAGATATCTGCCAACTCTTTGTCGGAGGTGACGAACGGAGTGCAAATCTGTCTCTTCAAGACCTCTTCTCGGATGAAATGGCAGTCGACTTCTATATGTTTCGTTCTCTCATGGAAGACCGGATTTTTTGATATGTATATAGCAGCCTTGTTGTCACAGAACATAGGCAGAGGATATTCGTAGACCTCTCCTAGGTCAAGCATGAGAGCCCGCAACCATTTTAACTCACACGTGGTTGACGCCATACTCCGGTATTCGGCTTTTGCACTGGACCTTGAGACAACAGACTGCTTCTTGCTCTTCCAGCTCACAAGATTACCTCCAACAAATGTGCAAAAACCTGATGTAGATTTATGGTCACCTTTATCATCCGCATAGCTTGAGTCTGAGTAGGCTTCAACTCTACGATGACCATGCTTCTGAAAGAGTAGCCCTTTTCCTGGTGCTGCTTTGACATACTCTAGTATCTTTAAGGCAGACTGAAGATGACATTCTCTGGGAGCTTGCATGAACTGACTGACCTTGCCTACAGTATAGGCGATGTCGGGTCTGGTCACCGTGAGATAAATGAGTTTGCCCACCAGACGTCTATACCTCATGGCATCGGATATAAGAGGTGAGTCATCTGTCCATATTTTGTCCTCTCTAGTGGCCATGGGATACCGGGCCGGTTTGGCACCAGTCAATCCTGTCTCTTGTAGAAGATCAAGAGCATACTTCCGCTGGGAGAGAACCAACGAGCCGGGCTTCCGAGAGATTTCTATCCCCAAAAAATATTTTGAGGAGCCCATATCCTTTGTGACTAGGTGTTGATGGAGGTGTTTCTTGGTCAAGTCCACCCCAGCCTGGTCATCGCCGGTAAGAAGAATATCATCCACATACACCGCCAAAACCACAAGGCCCGATGTGGTTTTACGAATAAATAATGAGTGATCGGCCGAACTACTTGTAAAGCCAATGACAGCAAAAATGCCACTAAACTTGTCAAACCATGCCCGAGGGCTCTGTTTTAGGCCGTAGATGGCCTTCTTCAACTGGAATACTCGTGTCTCCCCCTGAGCAACATACCCAAAAGGTTTCTCCATGTAGACGTCCTCCTAAAGATCCCCATAGAAAAAAGCATTCTTGACATCAAGCTGGGAAATAGCCCACTCCCTGTTGACAGCCACAGAAAGAAGAACCCAGATGGTGCTGAGGCGAGCAACCGGGGAGAAAGTATCAAAATAGTCAACTCCATAAGTCTGAGTAAAGCCTTTGGCCACCAGCCGGGCTTTGTAACGATCCACAGTGCGATCTAGGAGAAACTTCACAACGAACACCCAGCGGCAGCCAACCATATCAGTACCTACCGGTGGAGGAACAAGGGTCCAGGTACCCCTTTCAATAAGAGTGGCGATTTCCTCATCCATGGCAGATTTCTAATGAGGAATAACAAGACCCTCCTTGTAAGTGCGGGGAGTGGTAATAGCCGAGATTGCAAAAGCAAAGCACCTGTGAGAAGTAAGCCGATCATAGGAAACAATAGCCGCAAGCGGGTGTTGGGTACACGCCCGCACCCCTTTGCGAAGAGCAATGGGAAGATCCAGGTTGTCTCGTGCCTCAGGTACCGGAGCGTTTGTGGCGGAGAAAGCTGACTCGGGACTAGAGAGAGACGGCTACAGAGAAGAAGGAGGGGGTATAATAGTAAGAGGAGGAGACGGAGGAGGAGATGATATAGGAGGGGAGACGTCGATATGCGTGGAAGGAACACAGAGAGATGGTGGAGAGTCAGAGACAGCAGGAGGAAGCGGGGATTGAGAAGAAAAGTAGGATGCATTTTCGAAGAAGGTGACGTCCGCGGAAACAAACTATTTGCGCGGAACGGGGTCAAAACAACAATAGCCTTTTTGAGTGGTCGAGTATCCCAAAAAGACACATTTTGTGGAACGGGGGGAAAGCTTGTCACGGGTAGCAGACGGAGCATGCACAAAATCCATACACCCAAAGATACGTAGAGGAAGAGGAAAGGGTTCCTTGCCCGGGTAGAGAATGGAGAAGGGGGTTTTGCCGTGGAGAACCGAAGAGGGAATGCGATTGATGAGATAGCAGGCAATAAGAACAGAATAGCCCCAGTAGAAGAGGGACACCTGCATCTGCATCATTAGAGTGCGAGCGATATCGAGGAGATGACGGTTTTTACGCTCTACCACCCCATTTTGCTGGGAGGTGTAAACACAGCTGGTCTGATGAATAAGACCATGTTGCATACAAAAAGACGAAAACTCATGACTGAGATATTGTTTAGCATTATCAGAGCGTAGTACTTTAATAGAAATAGCAAACTAAGTTTTAATCATATTATAAAAGGATTGCCATACAGATAAGAGTTCAGAGCGATCTTTTAATAGATACACCCAGGTACATCTAGAGAAATCATCAATAAAAGTTACAATATAAGAACTACCCCGACCAACGGTGTGAGTAGGAGCAGGACCCCAGACATCAGAATGAATGAGATCAAAAGGGCGGGAGGAACTACGACCTTGCTTTGGTGGGAAGGAGGAGCGGTGATGTTTGCCAAACTGACACGCATCACAGTTGAGCGGAGGACTGGTCTGAGGTAAGTGGGGAAGAAGCTGATGAAGAATCCGAGGAGGAGGATGTCCAAGGCGAAGATGCCATTGAAGCAGATCGGTAGATGAGGAATAGAAGGCGGACAGAGCGGAAACATTGTCGAGGAAGTAGAGGCCGCCGCTCTCAGTCCCAGTAGCAATCATCCGTTGGGTCCTCGGGTCCTGAAAACAACAAGAAGTAGGAGTAAATAATACAGAGCACTGAAGTTGCTTGCATAAAGCAGTAACTGATAGCAAATTGCAAGGGAACTTCGGGACATAGAGAGTGTCCACTAAGCGAAGCGATGGGGTGACTTGAACCATGCCTGTCCCGTGAATCGGGGAAGGCGAACCATCCGCAACAAGAACCGGGGGTAACCGATCATGTGTTTCTAGGAGAGAGAAGCAGTGAGGGTTTCCAGTCATATGATTTGTAGTACCAGAGTCAATCAGCCATTTACCTTGGGTAACGACTTGTGCACTACCTGAGGTCGTGGCCAAAGAAGCAGATGGCCGAGAGGAGGCGGAGGTTGAGGAAGAAGTATCACCGGAGGGACGAAGATGAGGATGTTTCTGCCATCAGCGGTCAATAGAGTGGCTGGTACGACCACAGTGAGAGCAGAGGAACCTTGACGGACCGCGCGTGACAGACTAGCTACAGCCACTATTACCACCCCGCTGAACTTGGTGAGCATAGGTGTCCTGTGGAGGAGGGGAGGACAATAGAGGACGTTGGAGCAGCGAAGTAACAGCGGCGATGCGAGCTGCGGTGGCATCCAAGGTGGGAGACTCTGCTTCTCCTAAGATCTGCTGGCGGATCATATCAAAAGACTCAGGGAGCCGTAGAAGATAACAAAGAACCAGGAGTTCCTGGAAGTGTTCGTGCTGCTCGGCCAAGTCCGCGGAGAAGGGGCGATTCTGGAGGATTTCGGCGCCAAGAGCCTGAACTATCTTATAAGCCGCAGCAGAAGACATGGAAGGGCGAGCGAAGAGATCCGCATAGAGAGTATAAATGCGGGATTTCTGGGCCCCCTTCGAGTAGAGAGCAGCAAGGGGAAGCCATGCAGTCTTAAACGTCTCATCATGGCGTTTGATAGGAAGGCATTCATCAGAGAGGCTATTAGCAAACAAAGTGCGGACAAGCGCATCACTGGCGTCCCAGTCGTCAAATTAAGCAGAGTCTGGAGGAAGAGAGTCATCGGTGAGGTGATGACGTTTACGCTGAGAGCAAAGGAGAAAGGTTAAAGAAATGCTCCAATCCAAATTGTGGGAGCCAACAAGTTTAGAAACCGTGCCAAGGTTTCCAGAGGGAGTAGGAGGTGGAGCCGGAGTGGCGATAGGAGTGGGGGTAGTGGAGGTTTCAGAAAGGGCCATAGGGGAAAACAATGAGAAGCCGCACAATTAGAATATAAGCCGCATGGATAGGAAGAAGAAGAGCTGCAGCGGTCTCGATGTCAGACACCAGCAGCCAGAGAAGCCACGACCAATCCGCAGATCTAAGCAGGGAAAGAAGTTGAATAGCTAGAAGATAGCCCACGCGAACAAAAGAGAGGAAAAAACAAGGCGAATAAGGCAGCAGGTCGCGACGAACAAAGTAACAGGTCGCGACGACTGAAAAGCAGGTAAAAGGAGGCCGCGCGGACAGTACGCAAGCAGGCGGAAGAGACAAGCCGCGAGAACAAGAATAGGTCACGAGAAGAGGCAAGCCACACGGACAGGGCGCACATAATCAGGAGGAGAAGATCAAGTCCTCTGATACCATGTGAGAAGTAGCGAATAAATTACTAAAGTAGCGAACAAACGACTAGAAAACAAGCCGGAATTTTGAATAATTGAAAATTTTATTATCCAAAAAGATATTATTTACAAAGGTAGGGCCTCCCTTTTATAGAATAGAGGAGAGAGGAGAGAGTACAAACTAACAATGTGGGACTAAAGCGATACAACAAATCTGAGCGGCTAGAACAACAGACCGGAACAGGCTGCGTGGTTAGACAATGTTCTAACCGCTCGGCAATACTAGAAGCAAGAGAGAGATGTGATAGGAGACCGCTAGACCGCTAGACCGCCCGATTTCCAAGCCGCCGGAGATAAACCGCCATACATCCGGACACCACACAGCAACAGCCTGGATATCAAGCCACTGGAGAGTAACCGCCAGACCGCGCGGTCTATAACCCGCCAGGCTCAAACTGCCAGATCGCCCGGTCTCATACTCCAACAGACAACCTGGAAGGGTATTCAGAGTACTTAGCCGCGATGAGCATAGTTTGTGACATTCGAGACCGAAGCCGGGCAGAGCAAGGAAAGGATGCGGCTCTGGTCCCGACAATCAAGTCGATTTAAGATGGGATTACTAACGAATATTCCCTGTAAGACAGCCTCGTCTACTTCCGTGGTCGGCTCTACATTCCCAAGGGCGATAATATTCAGGAAGATATCTTGAGAGAGGCACATTGCTCTGAATATTCTGTGCATCCTGGGATTGCCAAGATGTACGCCGACTTGCAAAAGACCATGTGTTGGCCAGGAATAAAGAAAGACGTCAGACTTTTTGTTACGCATTGCGAGGCCTGTCAAAGGATGAAGGCAGAGTGCAGGAGTCCCGGCGGATTATTATAGCCATTACCCATCCCTGAGTGGAAGTTCGAGGATGTCTCCCTGGACTTCGTCCATGGTTTGCCCGCTCACGCTCAGGGAATGATTCAGTATGGGTGATTGTTGACAGCCTGACGAAGGTAGCCCGGTTCATTCCTATGAAGAAAGAAGCTCATGTGGACGTTTTGGTATGCCTCTTTGTGGAGGAATTCGTACGGTATCATGGTGTGCCAAAGACGATTGTTTCTGACCGGGATGGTCAGTTTATCTCTAAAGAATGGAAGGCGGTACAGGAGTATTTGGGATCACGTCTCACCTTTAGCACGACCGTTTAATCCTCAGACAGACGGGCAGTATTAAAGGACTATCAGGACATTGCAGGATCTACTGAGGTTGTGAGTGTTGGATAGAGGAGAGTCATGAGAAAGGCTCTTACCCCTGGTAGTGTTCTCGTAGAAAAACAGCCATCAAGCTAGAATCAGGATGACGCCCCATGAAGCCCTTTACGGAAGAAGGTGTAGAACACCCTTGTCTTGGGTGCAGGATGAGGACCCGAATACTTTGGGAAATGAATACATTGATGATACTGATGCGGTTGTGAGACTAATATAGGACCGCATGCTTGAGGCTCATAGTCGGCAGGCAAAATATTATAATGCAAAGCACCGGATGGTGGAATTTAAAGTGGGCGACAAGGTGTTACTAAAGATCAGGCCAATGCATGGAGTATCACGGGTGCGTGGTGTGAAGAAGCTTAGCCCAAGGTACTTTGGGCCCTACATAATATTGGAAAGGATTGGCCCGTTGGCCTATCGGTTGGAGTTACCGCCAGAGCTAGAGAATCTTCATGACGTATTCCATGTGTCGTCACTTCAAAAGGCGTTGTTGCGGCCCGATCAATACATTCCCACCACTGACAGAGCAGTTGTGACTGATAGGTCGGTGCGACTAGAGCCTGTGGGGATAGTAGACAACGAGATAAGGATTTTGCGCCGCAAAAGTGTTCCTCTGGTTAAGGTTCTGTTGTCTAATCATGGGAAGGAAGAGTATACATGGGAGCTGGTGGACTTGATGCAAAAGCGCTACCCTGAGCTGTTTCATCAAGGTAATCTTTAAAAGCATATTTTATTTCATTTTATGCTTTACTTTCCCCCATAGCCTTAGCCTGATTTCGGGGATGAAATCTTTTATTTTATTTATAGGATTTGTAACATCCCGATTCGCTCTAGGCCCCTCGTGTGTGCTTCTGAGTCAGGAGAGCTGACTTAGGCCCAGGGAGTGCAGACAAAGAGGCTTACACTCATGGGGAAAAGATAAACTGGTCCAGAATTGGACACGGGTAGAGACACAGGCGTGTACCTACCCGTGTGTGTCGAGTAGAACTCGAGAGGTGTCGAGTGGAACTCGATAAGGCCTATCCCGAGCAGGACATGGGTAGAGACAAGGGCGTGTCCCTACCCATGTGCATATCTCAAGCAAGCCGGTCGTGTCTCCTGAGCAGGATACGGGTAAGAACACGGCCGTGTCCCATGACATGAGTAGTGGACATGGGCGTGTCCCTACCCGTGTCTGTGTCCATATAACGTTATAACCGTCGACGATGCTTCACCGAGCGGGACACGGGTAGGAACACGGGCATGTTCCTACCCGTGTTAGTCCTATTTTTATAGGATTTGGCTATTTTTTATCCTCTTCCCAAGCCTTCTTTTCTGTGGAGAAACTGCTGGAGTAGGAAAGGAGTTGCTGGAATCAACTATACTCCGTTAAGAACTGCCGCCGCCAAGGAGAAGAGTATGTCGCCGCGAAGAGTCACGCGATCTATGGCTGGAAATAACGGAAATGTTGGAAATGATGTGAGTTTCCTCCCCTCTCCCTTGGTTCTAGATCTATAGTTAATCTTAGGTGAGATATTTACTCAAAAGGGTCTTGATGTGTGAGATGGAGACTCCTAGGAGGAGGCCATACTAGGACTTGTGTTATAGGGTTTAGGAATCTTCAACCTCTCCTTCCTTCAATGTGATGGTGGGAATGGCCTCGTGAAGAGGAATGTCCTGATGAGGGTGAATAAGGGAGGAGGATTTCTAGGTGTGATTTGGGAAGATTCGCTAGAGGAGGAAGATGAACCGATGTCATTCATTCCGCCTCAAAAATGCATGCAGAAATCTGTGTTCTGCACGCAGCGATCTTCATGGCCATTTTCGTGTATGTCATGGCCAGATTCGAGCTTTTGACTAAACACAAAAGTCATAGGCCTTAGAGAGATCTTTCCAACGAGTGGTTACACTTCTTCAGGCGATCTCTGAATCCACGGGAAAGCCTGATTGAAATTGATGGTTGATAATGTAAACGTGCTTAAACTATAATTTGAATGTTGCAGTCTTAGAAGCCGCTTTCGAGTATGATATAGCCAAATCTAGGCTTCTAACTAAACACAAAAGTTGTGGCCCTTGGAAATACCTTTCCAACGATGGGTTACACATTTTCTACAGATTCCTGTAGTATCAAAAATCTCTGTTTGAAGCTCTACTCTCTATATAATTCCTGCATGATTGGTTCCTTGTTAATATAAACCTAATTTAGTATTATTATAGGAATTATGAACAGTTATCATAAAGTTCGTGGTGAGCTGTTGGTTGATCCTTTATAATCAAATGATGAAGTAAAATCTACTTGAACGAAATGGTTGGATGGTAGATCCCTAGGTGAACTAGTGAGTAGACAAGTCTGATTATATAAACAACTAGATATGTGAATCGGTAATGTGAGCTGTGAGCTCAAAATGTTGGAAGAGGATTGAATATGGTTAGTGCATGGATATGTGGAAGGGTTGATAGTGCGTGAATGTTTGCCACACTTGATCGTTTGTGTTGATAAGGGATTTGGTAAGGGAGCCCTTGTGAGCTGTTGAGCTCAAGATGTGAGGTAGTATGCGGTGTGAGTCGACACGTGGTGTTGTAATCCTAAGTTAAGGATAGTGTGGAAGGTCTACGGGCTCGCCAGTCGTGACACCAACGGGAGTTAACAATTAGAACTTGGGTGGTTGGGCTTGGTCCTCGGTACTCATTCCCGGGGCTCCTTCCGTGCCAAGTAAACGGTTGGGCTTGGTCCTCGTGCTTTTTCAAGGCTCCTTCCGGGTCACAAATTAGGCCATATCGGGGATTGGTTCTCGGTGCACATCTACCCGAGACTCCCACTAGCCGTAGTATGCTTGTGAGCTCCGCTGATGTATTCTTAGCATTGAGGCGTACGGAGGCCTAGGCTAGGTAGTGTGTATGCCAGCCTAGTAGTGGATATGCCCGCTCTACTGTCACCGTCTGGCCACGACGGTTGACGCCTGAGAGGTTAGCTACCTGCTCGAAAAGTGGGAACTTCGGAGTCTGTATCGACACAGAAATTTTCTTGTGCGTATGCATGTTGAGTCATAGCATAACAATCATTGCATCACATTACATTGCATAAACAAGATTCTTATCGTATAAGTTTGTATGAGCACTCTTATATGATGAGTTACCTTTCTGTTGACCCGATCCTCAACTTATATGTCTGTATGGGCATTCATATAAGTTGAGTTACTTTCTGTTATAGCTTACATACTCATACTCTGCTATAGATGTAGAACTGCTAACTTAGAATACTGATGATACCGTTATAGTTTACTTTACTGCTACTTATGTCATATATATTACTCCAACTATTTGTACTACTGCTTCATTAAATATATTGTTCCCTGATCCTTTCTCCGCCCGGTGTCGAGGAGTCGCTGGGGGAGCGGATGTGAAACCACTTAGTCTTTATGACTAACGGTTGCTATGTCTTCCTTTTTAGAAGGAAACCCCGCAGGCGGAGCAATAATAGGTAATGCAGCAGGATAGTCAGGCTAGGACGATAGGGCCTAAAGGGACTGTTTCATCACTACCATCAGTGAAAGATGTGAGTCATAGAGTGACTCTTGTTGTAGCCCTTTTGGGAAAGACTACTCGTACTCTGATAGTTTAGAAGTTAGATGTAGCTTCTATAGTTTTTATATTTGCACTTATATGCTTATGTGCGTATTTGACATCTATTTTTATAACTCTGGTTGGGTTGGTATGATTGATTTTGGTAAAGGTCGGCAGAATAGGCATCTTGTAGTACAGGCTAGCCCGAGTGCTAGTGCTACCGCAAGGTGGCTGTTCTGGGCATAAGACTCCCCTCGTGCTGTGTTCTGTGTTTCGTTAGGGGGGGGGGGGCGGGGGTTTTACACCTCTGGGATCCTCCCTTCTTCTTTTCTGTCTCTGTCTTCTTGGATACTTCACTTATTCCTCCGTCAACTTGGCTAGCTTCTTAGAGAACTCCGGATTGGCTGCCACGATCTCGATCTCCTTTTCCATCCTCTCCATCAGCTCCTCGAAGGAAAGGGGACTCTCTTTAGCTCCGTGCTATAGAAGCTTGGACTCAACCTTAGGGTGAAGGCGAGCATCATGGTGTACCCTTTCATCTCCTAAAACTGCAAGATCTCCTCCTGCAACCTATCCACATAGCATCCTATCCCCTCCTCTCACTTCTGCTTGACGGCCAACAAGCACTCCGCACTCTTCTTTCTATTCGTTGGCGTTGAGAACCTCAACAAGAACTCGCATCGCAGATCCTCAAAATAGTAGATTGAACTTGTTGGCAACAGATGGAACCAGACCCTAGCCTTCTCCTTCAAAGTGATGGCAAAGAGCCTACACTTGAAGGCATCCGACATTTACCTTATGGAAACGACATCTTCAAAACACTACACATACTGCATCAAGTCATCCTGGACCGTATAGTAGGACATGTCTGGCTACTTAAACCCATCTAGAACCAGAGCTGAGATGATAAGCTCACTGAAAGGGCTCCCGCCCACTATCTACTGAGAGGGCACATCTCACGGCCTCTAATCGATGACCCTGTCAGCACTGTCCTGCCCGGGAAAAGTTCCTGCCTGGCAATATCCCTCTCGGCAACCTCTGCCAGAACCTCCTTCTCGAGACGCTGTCCGGGAGCGTTCTTACTTAGCGAAGTGTCCACGACCACTGGAAGCTGGGACATCGCCCACTCGCTTCTCGCCGAGAAGGCCAAGTGGATGGTCTACAAGATTTTCTGCCTGAAGTCCTCCAACATCCCCCTTATCACCTCTCCTTTCCGAGATGGATAACATCCCGAGCCGGCTCCCTCACCTTCGCCTCTAGCCATGAGACTTAGCATGAGATTTTATTGTATCAGTTATGGTCCAGGCTCACCGCACTAGAAATTTTGAAGCCAAAAAATGACCTTAACGAGAGTTCGGACCTTGGGGTGTAGCTAACACCTTCTTCTCATAAACCTAGACCTATGACTAGTAACAAAGGACCAGGAACTGACCCTAAGCCTTAGCTGGGAGGTTCCTCCACTAACCTAGAAGCTCTTCGAGAGCTTCCCCTCCAAAGCCAATTGCTGGGCTAGGAGTACCTCAGAAAGTACTGGAAGGTTTTGAGAATTATGAAAAGCTTGCCCTCTGAGGTACCCTCTGTGTCTATTTATAGATTTCCAGTATCTAGTCTGCCATAAACGTAACTTCGTTGTTCTAAAAGGATATTTGTAGTCCAATTTGGTCTGCCAAAAGTGTAACTCTGCTGTTCTGAGGAGCTAAATGCAGACCTAAGGGCATCCAAGTAATTTTACCTCTAGATCTTGTCGGGCAGAAGCCTTTCGGCTGATCCCTGCAGAATTCCCGCTTATCTCGAGTGCGAACCTTCCCGCCCATCCCAAGAGGGAGACAAAAGACTGAAGATTCATTGAGTGGAGAAGCATCACACAATGCCAAGAGCCAAAGGGCTCCTGCTTACCCCAGGTGAAATCCTTTTCGTATGCCCTTGGCGGAAACCATCTCTCCAATTTACTTATCTGATCCGGAGGAAGCAAAAAACTAGCCCAAGGCTAGCCTAATCCTTGTCCTTCGGGCATCTTGGTTCCACTCAACGAATATGGGGTTTTACAACACATAATAGATTACTTAAAGCAACCGTTAATAACAACACAAAATTAGTTTTTCAGAAACGTAAATATTAGTTTTTTAGAAACGTAAATATGAGTTTTATAGCATATGATAAATCTAAACTCAAACCAATAGTTTTAAACAAAATAGTATGTTGGAACCCAATTACTGATTTGGGCTAGGATAACAATCATTTGTTTAAGATGATTAGTTTGACCCACTTTGTATAGTCTAGGGTCATAGGTTACATCCAAGGTTATTGCCTCAAAAAGAATTCCAATAGATGTTCAGTTCAACGAACGCAGATTTCATATCGATGAAAGCTGAGCTCAGTTCGATGAATGTCGAGCTCAGTTCAATGAACTAAGAGTTCTAACTCTGAGCTTAGCTCGACGAATGCTTAACTTCATTTGACGATCATTTATCTCTTCTTAAAAGCTCAGTCCGACGAACTCCAGGATAAGTTCGACGAACTCCAGGCTCTATTCGATGAACTCCTTGTTGTGTTCGATGATTTCTTTGCAATGTTCATGCAGTTTTATATTTTGAGGACAGAATGATTTCAATGACTTAATTTCAAGTAGAATGACTTTAAAAGGCTTAATTACTGACAGTTACAAAACTCTTATATTTATTGCTGAAATATACTTAAGGTAGCATTAAATATAGATTTAATCATAGAGTTTAATTCCAATCAATTTCCAAGGCAGTTACAATTCTTAAGGAATGCTTTAGCCATTTCAGAATTAATGAATTCAAATATTTGAATTCTTCTCAGCCTTCTATTTATATTCTCAGAAGTTTGCTGCCTTAAGGTTACAAGGTTACAAAATTCAGACAATTTTTAGATATACAAATTTTCTGCTTTAAGCTTCTTCCAGCAAAAAATCCTTATTCTGAGATCCAACTTCATATCTCTCAGAAACATATACTGGACAGTGAAGCTTTCAAGAAGGCCAACACCCTGAAGAAAATCTCCCTCTCCTGATAATAATCTCTACACAAATCAGGGGGAGCTTTTTTTACTTCAACATCCACTAGTTTTCTCATTGATATTTGAAAGTGAAGACATCATCATCTTTTTAGTTTAATTTCTTACACTATGTACATGGTTTTTAACTCCATTCAAAAGTTATCTCTTGGTTCATAAGTCACCTGATCAAAAGACTTAAGATTGGTTTTTGGGCACCTGATCAAAAGCTCAAAGGGTTGCTAGATCTCCCAAAGAAATTAGATATTCTGGTGGCAGGGCACCTGATCAAAAACCTGTAGTGGATACTTACCAGGGCGGTAGAAGAGTAGACGTACCCAAGTTTATTGGGGAACTACTATAAATCCTTGTGTCGTCTGTGATTAATTGTTTCTGTTATTTGTGTGCTGTGATTTTTCTTTTTATATATATATCACTTACTTTAAATCCGCTATAAAAGTAATCAAAGATTTTAAAATACTCTATTCACCCCCCTCTAGAGTAAAGTTAAGTCTATCCCTCACTTTCAATTGGTATTAATGGGAGGTTCTTTGGTTTTACAGACTAACACCAGAACCAACATATCTGATAGATCTTATTTTCTCTAGTTTGTTTTTCTTATCTTGGCACAAAATAAAGAATATTCAAGCACTAGACCTCCTTTGTGCAATCTAAATAAGTTTGCACTATGGAAGGCAAGGATTAGATTATACATGAACTCTATTGATGAAGATATCTATAATTCTATCTTGATAGGACCACCTGCACCACAGGCAGCAGAAGGTACCAGTACAGTACCACTTCCTTAATGGACAGAAGCCTAGAAGAAGCTGAAGATTGCTGATGCAAAAGCAATGAAACGTTTTGCCCAAATAATGTCAGATGACATTTTCTAGAAGTTTGCTGAATGCCCTTTAGCTAAAGCTATCTCGGGCCTCCCTAAATGAAATGGTTGTGGGATCAGCTGATGAAAGAAAAGACAGAAGATCTCACTTGATTTCTCAGTATGATAATTTTAAAAAGGGAGAAAGTGAATCAGTTGTAGATATGTATACAAGACTAAGTCTCATTATTACTTAGTTGAAATCTTTGGAAAAGGATATTACATTGACAAAGGTCAATGATAAGATTCTCATATGTTTCCCTAGCACATGAGATTCAAGAATCTATCCAATTAGAGAAGCCAGAAATATTAATGAGATTTCTACTGAAACTTTGTTGGGCAAGCTCAAATCTTATGAGCAGCTCATCAAAACAAGGGAAGCTGAACAAGGGACTTCACCTTTAATAAAGAAGGTGAAGAGCATAGCCTTCCAAGCAAAAGAATAATAGAAGTTCTTCAAGAGAATGAAGATCTTATGGGTCTTTTGGCTAAGAGATTTTACAAGATGACCAGAAAAGACTTTAGGAGAATATCTTCGAGGAACAATGACAAACCAAGGTATGATAAAACACCAACTAAAGAAATTGTGTGTTAGTAGGAAACCAGGGCATATTCTTCTCGAATGCCCTGAGAATCAGAAGAAAGATCGGAAGAAGGAGAAAGACTCTAAGAATCACTCCAACAAACCCTCTCCCAGTAAATAAAAGAAGAACGAGAGAAGATTTATTGCTGTAACTTGGAGTGAGTAAGAGTCTGAATCAGAGTCTGAAGAAGACCAGGTAATCTCTACCTTTGACTTTACTTCAGAACAATTTAAAATAGATTTTAAGTTGCTATGTATGGATTTGATAAAATCTGAGAAGAAGATAAAACTTCTCAAAGAGAAATTAATTGAACTAAATAATCTATCTATAGAAAACCTAAAACTTAAATAAGATTTAAAAATTGCTTTTGAATAGATTGTTTCCTTTAAAAATAAATTATCTGAGACTAAGCAGTTTGAAGAATCCCTTAATGGTAGAAGAATCAAACTGATGAATATCACAAGCACAGTCAATGCTACGTTAAATGGCAAACTAGGCTTGGAGGCTTCATCTAGTCAGCCTCATCTTTTACAGAAAAATATTTTATCCACACCTATAAAATTTATATCTGCTAAAGGAAAAGAAAATGTAGAAAATATAAATAATAAAAATACAGAATTTGTGTTAAATAATAAACAAAATAAAAATTTCTATAAAAACCATTTTCAACATAATTCGTCGAATCGAGATCGACAAAATCAACACTATTGTCGAATAGAGATCGTCGAACTATGAACACAGGGTTTGAGTATAATTATTCAAATGGTGCTCAACAAAATAAATATGATTTTTCGAACAGAGATCGATGGACGAGGAACTTAGAAAATGAACATTACCATTCCGTGAATGGAGCTCGACGAACTCACTTCCATTCGTCGAACTTCGCTCGACGAACTCAATATAATTCGTCGAACCAAAATTTTCAAAACAGAAATTTTAATTCTTTTCAAAATTATAGTCAAACACAAAAATTCATAAATCTTTTCTCAGTGGATCTACCCTGCTAGGAGATATCATCCACTTGGATATAAGGATCAACCTGAATGTTCTTATATTTCAAGTTATTATGAAAGAAAACCAGGACCCAAGGTTATCTGAGTCAAGAACACCTTATTTGTTCTTGTACAGGAAAAGAACTATCCTACCACAGAGGAACAATTGTATTTGGATAGTGGAATTTCAAAATACATGACAGTAATCAAGGATAATCTAAAGGATTTTAAAGCAAATCTTGAACCAAAAGTCATTTTTGGAGACTCCAACCATGGACAGACAGAAGGCTATGGCAATGTCAAGGTTGGAGCAGTTATCTTCAAGAAGGTAGCTTAAGTGAATGGTCTCTAGCATAACCGTATCTCCATCGGTAAATTATGTGATGAAGGTTATCAGATATCTTTTAACAAGTCTTTATGTTTTATTACATCTAGCTTACACAAAATAGTTTTAACTGGGACTAGACAGGGTGATATTTACTTAGTTAATTTTAACTCTACTAAAAAAAAATTTATTTATTTAATCAGATAAGTAAAACTAATGATCTTTGACATAAAAGATTAGGATATATAAATCTTAGAACTATTGCTAAGTTGTCCAAAGAAAACCTTGTCAGAGGACTACCTTCTGGTTCTTACAAGAAGGAAGGACTTTGTAGGGCTTGTCAATTAGCTAAGAAAACTAAAAATAGTTTTAAATCTATTTCTAAAAGTGATTCACCCAGGATTTTGTATTTGCTATATATGGACCTTTTTGGACCTATTGTAGTACAAAGTTTGGGGGGAAAGTCATACACTTTAGTTATTATTGATGATTTCTCTAGATTCACTAGGGTATTCTTTCATAGAAACAAGTCAGATAACTTTAAAGTTTTTACTTACTTTTTTAGGAACATCAAGATTGAGTAATCTACTCAGATTGCATTGATAAGTAGTGATCATGTCACTGAGTTTGAATCTCTTCTAATGAAAGAATTCTGTGAGAAGGAAGGTATCAGACATTGTTTTTCTACTCCTAAAACTCCTCAACAAAATAGGGTAGTTGAACGAAAAAATAGAACCCTAATTGAATCTTCTAGAACATTATTTGCAAATGCATATTTACCCCTATCTTTTTTGGCAGAGGCAGTAAGCAGAACAAACTATATTCTTAACAGAAGTCTAATTCATAAACAAAAGGGTAAGACTCCCTATGAATTACTTAAAAATAAGAAACCTAAAGTAAACTATTTTAAAGTTTTTGGATGTAAATGTTTTATACATAATTATGATAAGAACAATTTAAGGAAATTTGAAGCTAAAGCTGCAAAGGGAATATTTCTTAGATATTCTCAAGTTAGCAAGGCTTATAGGATTTTTAATAAATCTACCCTTAGGATAGAAGAATATATGTATGTTTCTTTTGATGAAACTAGTATGTTTTACAAGGAGAGAAATATCTCTACCATAGATTCTTTTTAGGTACTAAATCTGTGTGAGAAACTGGATGATTTAATCCTAACACAAGAGGATACAATGCATCCTTCTTAACAGATTGCTGATGATGTCAGTGATGAAGAAAATCATGAATGTATGCTGAAAATGTTGTGGTCAATGAAATTCCATAAGAGGAATTAACACCACAAGTAGTTGAAGAACCAACTCTACCTGCTAATTTTGTCACACTTAGAGATCATCCTAGATCTCGAGTGATTGGAGACACATCAGTTGGTGTTCAAATAAGGCATCAATTGAATCAAGACCAGATGCATACTTGTTTTCTTTCTCAATCCATAAAGTATGCTGAACAAGATCCCCACTGGATCATTGCTATGCAAGAGGAACTAAAACAGTTTGAAAGATATAGAGTTTGACACTTAGTTCCAAGACCCAAAGACTATCCAATCATTGGAAACAAATGAGTCTTCAGAAATAAGTTGGATTCTCCAGGAGTTATTGTAAGAAATAAAGCTAGATTGGTAGCTCAAGGATACTCACAAGAGGATGGCATAGACTATGATCATACATTTTCTCCTATTACAAGATTGGAGGCTATCAAGACATTTCTTGCATTTGCAGCATTCAAGAGATTCAAGGTATATCAGATGGATGTGAAGAGTGCTTTTCTAAATGGAGAGGTCAAACAGGAAGTTTTTGAAGAACAACCACCAGGTTTTATCTCTTCATCTCACTCTTCTTATGTTTTTAGACTTAAAAAGCCCTCTATGGTCTTAAGCAAGCTCTAAAAGCTTGGTATGAAACTCTTGCTAGTTTTCTTTTAGAAAATAAATTTAGTAGGGCATGGTAGATAAAACTTTATTCTTTAGACATCATAATAATAAAATCATACTAGTTCAAATATATGTAGACGATATAATTTTTGATTCTACTGATTCCAAACTAGGCAAAAGGTTCTCTGACCAAATGCATTCTAAGTTTGAAATGAGTAGAATGGGTGAACTATGCTACTTCCTTGGTTTACAAGTGAAGCAAACTCCTGATGGTATTTTTATATCCCAATTTAAATATGCTAAAGAGCTAATTAAAAGATTCAGGATGTTAGATGCCTCAGCTATGAAAACACCCATGCCCTCTAATGTTGTAGTTGATAATGATGAACATGGCAAACCGATTAATCAGAAAATATATAGGACAATCATTGGGTCCCTATTATACTTAATAGCTAGTAGACCAAACATAATGTTTGCTATATGTATTTGTGCTAGGTTCCAAGTAAATCCTAAAGAATCCCATCTAATTTTAGTAAAAAAGATTTTAAGATATATAAAAGCTTTCCCTAACCTAGGACTCTGGTATCCAATAAAGTCATAATTTGAATTAACTGGATTCTCAAATACTGACTATGCTGGATGCAGAGTTGACCGAAAAAGCACATTAGGAACTTGTCAGTTTCTTGGTGATAGGCTTGTCTCTTAGTTTTGTAAGAAATAAACATGTGTTTCTACTTCAACTGCTGAAGTTGAATATATTGCAGCTGGTAGTTGTTATTCACAGATTTTGTGGATTCAAAATCAACTACTAGATTATGGTTACAACATAAATAATTCAACCATATTTTGTGATAATACTAGTGCAATATCAATTGCACAAAATCCAGTTCATCATAGTAAGGCTAAGCACATAGAAATAAGACATCATTTCATTAGAGATAATGTAGACAAAAATAAAATTAATCTTGTTTTTATTTCTACTTATTTTCAAAGAGCTGATATTTTCACTAAACTATTAGATGAAAAGAAACATATTTTATTTTTAAATCAGTTAAGAATGATTAATGGAGAATCATAAATTTGATTTTTGTTCTGAGATCGATGAATTGGACACCTTTCGTCGAACAGAGATGACGAACTGTGAACTTTTCGTGAAACGTTCGTTGTACGGAGATCGATGAGCTTTCTTTGTGAAACTTTTGACGACCAGAGATCGACGTTTAAATATGTAGTATTTTTCATTGATCGGAGCTCGATGAAATGTATTCCTTTTGCAAAACTTTAGTCGAATGAAGATCGATGAAATGTTTTTTGTTTGAGAAATTTTTCAACGAACAGAGTTCGATGTTTTGTTTTTCATCGGACAGTGTTTGCATTTTTTACTTCTGAAACTTATAATTAGCTTCTCATCGAACTCTATCTTGTGCATTTACTCTTTCCCTTGCACTTGATCTCTCTATTTTGCAGGACAATGACGATTTCACAGATGATTCTCTCAGCAATGAAATTTGATGACGGCTTCGATATTGACATGGAGTCATTTACTCATTTAGATTAAGTTTTTTAAGATATTCTGAAACTCTTTGAGGTTTAGAATCTGCATTAGTTTATGAAAACCAGGATCAAACTTCCAGTGTCAGAAATTAAAGAGTGGATCCAAAAAGCCAAGTTTCAGGATTCCCCAAACATTATTAGTTCTATCTCTCGCAATCAGGTTCTTCTAATTCCAAAAATTTTATCTAAAATTTTCGGTTTTGTTAATGGTGAAGATGACATAGAGTAATCTAGTTCTGAGTTTGATGAAATGCTAGATAGGTTAGGTCATTCACAAGGAAACCCTAACCATTTACTGAAAAATAATTTTTCAATATAATATTGAAAGTGAGGGTTAGATCTAATATACTCTAGAGGGGGGTGAATAGAGTATATCTTATGATTAAAGCTTTTTGCTGAACAAGATACCTTGTTCTAAGACTTGGATGATATATCAAAGCACAGCAGATTAGACTAATAAAAATAACAGTATCCTAACTAACACAGCCACAGCAAGAACAAAAGAAAAATGGCAACCAAACAACACAAGAATTTTATAGTGGTTACCCAACCTGGGTACATCCACTCTTCTACTACCCTGGTAGGAATCCACTCAGTTTTTTGTTCAGGTGACTGCCACCAATGAGCTTTTGGTAAGGTGCTCAAAAACCAAACCTCAAGTCTTTTGGTTAGGATACTTGCAACCAGGAATCACTTTTGAAGGGAGTTGAGAACCCTTTTTACAGAGGGGGTGAGAGAGTGACGGTGTCTTCTCTTTCTAAAACAACTGAGAAGACTTGTGGATTTGATGGTGGCAAAAGCTCCCCCAGAGATACTGAGTTTGTTCAGGATAAAATGGAGCTTTGCTTCAGGGTGATAGGCCTTCAAGCTTTCAACTTCAACCAGAAGAACTTCAGGAACTTCTTAACAAATGCAGTAGTAGTTGTCCTATTGAAGATTCTTGAGAGAATTACAGAAGTGGACTCTTGATTTGGATGATTGTTCTTCTTCTTCTTCTTCAGAAATTTGTTCTTCTTCTGGTCTAGTAGTAGTTGATTTCTTGACTGATTGATTTTCTGTGTCTCGAGTATTCTGTATTTTTATTACTCTTTTGTCTTGTGTGTTGTATGTTCTACAGGAAGAAGGGAAATCTATCTTTTTATATTTTCCATATGGAAGTCCATTTGAAATTTGAAATTCTTCCTGTAATTAATGCTGACGGCCTTGGAATTATTTGGCATTGATTTGTTTCCCCAACTGTCCCTTAGAAAAATGACAGGCAATAATCCTAATGAAGACCATAATTAATGCTCTTGTCTAACGGTAATATTCAGAGAATATTAGAGCATTACTTACTCAGGAATCATTGCAATAAAATAGGAACAGGAGAGGAAAACAGCCAAGTCTGGATTCGTCGACCTTAGTCCATAGTTCGTCGAGCTGAGATCCAAGTTCGTTGACCTCAGAATGGTTGACTGCTTCTTGACAGCTTTCCTATTCTGTGTACCAAGATCATCGATCTGATGTCCAAGATAGTCGAGCTGAGAACTAAGAACTGAGATCGTCTAGTTGAAGTACAAGATCGTCGACCTATGTTTTGATTCTGAACTTAGACTGTTTTTTGGTGCTGAGTGTTGAAACATCATTTTGGCGTTGAGTGTGATGTTCTCTGGCGTTGAGTGTTGAATCAACATTCTGGCATTAAGTGTGATGTTCTCTGGCATTGAGTGTTGAATCATCACTGGTGTTGAGTGTTGAAACATCTAATTAGTTGATCTGGGATCAGAGAACAGAGTTCGTCTAGCAGATGTTCTAAGTTTGTCGACCGAAGTTTTACTTAGAAGTGTTGTCACTTTGTCTAGAGTTTGTCGATCTGAGAACCAAGTTCGTTGAGCTCAGCTCGGAGAATTGTCTCTGAGTTCGTCGAGCTAAGCACGACTTTCGTCGACCTAAGATCGACGAACATAGAGCTCTTCTTCTAAGTCTTGAATTTTCTCTAAGTCTTGAGTCTCTGGCATTGTTGGAGGCTAGTCCCTTGCATTGTTAACTCTAAGGACTAGACCTGGACTCTAGAACACATCCATGACCCTGGCTATACATGTTGGGTCATATCCTGACTTAGTGAACCTAGCCCAAATCCAACTAGGGATCCAATAATCTCCCACTATTTGGGTGAGGTCACTAATTACATACTCAAAAAAAAGAAATGTACAAAGCAAGAAAATATATATCTGGCAGAGAATGAAATAATATATATGCAGCAGATATATTCACACTGTTAGATTTATATCATAGAACACTGTTTTACAAAAGTAAACCATACACAAAGGAGTTCAGGCTCTATTTCTTTTATTTCTCTTCTCCTTTGCTCTTATCTCCAGGCTGAGTAAAAATGATTTCCCTGTCAGGATTAACAGCTTCTTTCTTTAACATGTACATATCTGCTACTCCAATCATTATCAGGGTGGATGTTTTGGGCACTACAGCCTCTGGGTGTATTGGCATATATTCTGCATAATTAAACACTTTCTTGCTTACTTGAAGTCTATCCAGCTCTTTCTCTCTGTATGTAGACATAGTAGTAAACTTAGTTGCATCTTCTCCTTCTTCTCCAGCCTTCTTAATTTGCGACAGACCAATTAACTCTTGGAGCCTAGCCATCCTGAAGTTGGGATCAACATCTTGACTGATAGATGATTGATCATCTTTAGGGGGTAGTAGGGTAATAGGCCTGAATTGAGGGGACTGTGCTTGGAAATTTGTTCCTGTTTGGCTTTCACCACTCTGTATATATAGAGACTTTGGAGGTGCAGTCTCACTATATTTTCCTTTAGGCTTATGAGATTCTGTATGCCTTCTTTGATGAGCTTGCTGTTTGGGAGGAGAAAATTCTAGTTTCTGATAGACTACCTCCTTTATTTTCTCTATAGGACTTATATTCCTTTGCTGGCTGCTTCCTTGGGAATGGTGTCTAGATGGCCTTTCCTGCCTTTGATAAGTTCTGGTGAAGGATGTAGGCCTGGAGGGTGCATCTGACCTTTGAGAAGTAGTCCCTGAAGCACCAGCGGCAGGAGGAGGAGGAGGAGGAGGAGGACCTCTCTTGAATTTCTGTGGGGGAGGAGAATATCTTCTGTTCTTCTTCCTTGCCTTTCGCTCATTTTTAGATAGCCACATCCAAGCTGGCATCCCTTTGTATGGAGTTATGTTTTGCAGAATATAATAGGGAGTGTCATTTGCTGGATTGGGTTTTGGGGCAGATGGTGGAGGAGCTTTCCTTTTCCTTGAGATTTTATTCCTCTTTGGGTCCTCATCAGAACCATCATAATCATCATCATCAGAAGGCTGAGGATTGTCATACATAACATCAATCTCTCTTATTGTGTCATCAGAGATTACTGTCTTTTCTATCTTTGAAGAAGCTGGAGGGGAAACTGGAGAAGCATATACATCAGTTCTTACAACAGCTGATTTATTCTCTTCCTCAATGTCAGCCATGATCAAGGCATCTAGATCAGGCATGGGAGATTCATCCATTATAAAAACTGGAGCTAGGGGGATGATACTGTAACACCCCCATCCGTCGTATGGCATATAATAGAAGGTCCAGCTGGAACCCGACGCCATATACCACGGACAGTCGGAAGGGTTACAGAATAATACAAAAAATACTCAACTACTCGCCCTAACACAGAGAATTCTAGCGGAAGTTTTTTAAAGAGTTTAAGAGAACCCAAAATTTGCAGAACACTGGCATGAATGTCCACTATACAACACAGGAATGAAATACAACAAATACACAAAAGGGTACATGGCCTTAAGGCCTTACACATGTTCACTTGACAATAAAATGTTTTACATACATCGGCTTACAGGCCGGCCACACATGATTAAATTAAAACAACAGTTCGCTTGGCCTTCGAGGGCCAACTCAGTAGCTTGGGCTTTGACCCGCTATTTGGCGCTTGGTTCCGCAGCACTTGCAAGCAACATTCCACCGCATGGTGGCAAACAAAGCAACGGTCAGCTAAGGATGAACAAAATATAATGACCCCGCCCCTTACTCGGGACAGCGGTGCTCCTTCCCTGCATATTGTTAGCCCAGCTAAATAGTAAAGTGCAAATATATATTTCGCCACAGGTGTAGGCTTGCTCGGCCAAACAACCCATGCACTCAGGTCACATTCTTGGTGAATCCGGTCAATTCCGTGGCTTCACCACAACCCTCAGGATGGCAAACATTGTGAGCATTTTTGAGTCTTTCCGACCGCAGTACAAGACTCCCGACTATGCCAATGGCCAGTTCCACTTTAGGGCCTCTAGCACCAAACCGAAAAGCCCAGGTCCGTTTCCACCCGCCTGTTGCTCACGCCGCCTAGTCACTTTAAGATGTACGCGCGGGCCAAGCTTCACCCGGATCCTAAAACATTTCCAAACATCACATAACCCAGTTATGTTCAAGGCTGGCTCCCCAGCCGCCAAGTTAGCAGAACTACGATTTCGCCCAATTTTTTGGGTGCGCCTTGGAGTTAATCCCCAAGGATCCCTACTGCAATCTACCACGTAGAAACCCGAAAACAACGCACGGAGTCTTCTCCGGCTATTCATGCAATGCAATATCACCGATCCATACAAACACGTCTGGGTAGGCTTCACACACAATGGATATGCCCGTACTTCGATTCCACACTCTAAACAAGGGGGACTTCACATATATACCCCAAGGAACACCGCAAACTCACCGCACACTCACGGGAGAGGGTTTTCCTATGCAAAGGAAGAAGAGCTTCACATGCTCAAGTTGAGAATCATTACCCTTGAAGTCTGCTTAGGCGCCATGAAAAACTAGCCGGATGAAAGGCTTTGCAAGGGAATTCTCTCCACGGATCTTGTCTCGGTTCTCACTTTCGTGCTCCGATGCTCCGCTGGTGGCCGGATTCCTCCCCTTACCTCTTCCTTGCTCTCTCATCTCTCTAACTTCTTAGAAAGAGAGAGTTTAGGATGAAATGAGGAATTAACCCTCAATTCCCGAACTTAACTCAGCAGGAACTCACCGGGGCCGTCAGATCGTATTTAAAGAAAACGAACGGCTCAAATTTGCCTAAAATCTCCAAACCCTGGGCCGAACACGACTTTGCACACGGCCGTGTCCCAGGCCGTGTGCCTCGATCCAGACACAATTTTCGGGGATAGAAAAGGACATGGGTTGGGACACGCCTGTGTACCAACTTGACACGCCCGTGTCGGGTCATCGACACGCCCGTTATCAGTGGCGTGTCACGAATAACTGCCACACAAACCTTCATGTCCCTTGGTGGACACGAGTGACAACACGCCCATGCCGAAACTGACATGCCCGTATCATACAGTACACGCCCGTGTTCCATGTCGTGTACCTCAAACGATACAACCCCAAACTTCCAAGGGAGTACACGGCCATGTGACACGCCCGTGTCACATGCCGTGTTCCTGACACGCCCTGGGACACGCCCGTATTACAGTCCGTTTTCGAGAACTCAATGCTCGTCGACCTCAACTCGACTACCTAAGAAAAACACGCCCTGTGATACGCCCGTGTCACAGGCCGTGTTCACCCTACCAAGACTCGAACTTGGTTCGAACACCGCCCATTTCACTTTTAAGTTTCGGGGCATTACAAATCTCCCCCTCCCTTAAAGAATTTCGTCCACGAAATTATGTAAAGGTACACAAAACAACTTAAAGATTACCTGCGTCGAATAATTCGGGGTATGCTTCCAACATAGTCTGCTCTCATTCCCAAGAAAGCTCCTCACGTCCGCAGTTATCCCATCAGACTTTAACCATTCGAATTTCCTTGTTGCGGAGCCGTTTGACTTCAAAGTCTTCAATGCGAACTGGCTTGACCTTGGTCGTCAACCCACTATCAATCGGCACTTGATCGACCGCAACAACCTGAGAAGGCTCTTGTACTACCTTCCACAACTCCGAAACATGGAATACATCAGGATACTCGGACACAACTGTAATACTGTCAAGACTAGGTTTAGGCGTTGAAGCCTGCACTAATGCGACAAACAGTTCTGCCCCAGACCGAACTATCTTAATCACCTGAAGAGCCGACATTAAAATATTGCTCGACCCTTTCATGCCTGTAAACGTAGTCTCCCGATCGGTATTCAATACCAACTTAACCTCCTTTTGGTTGCAATCAATGCATGATCGCTGCTCCGATAGCCAGTCCATTCCAAAGATTACATCGATCTCCACTAACGGCAGCACTGACGCTTGCAAATCAAACTCTTGATCCCCGATCCGTAACTTTACCACAAATACTTTATCCGCACGCATTGAGCACCCATTGGGCAACAACACATCCAACTTGTCTTTTGCCATCAAGGAAGGACTCTGATGCGTGATACGAATCTTTCAAATAAGAAGGAATGCGAAGCTCCTGTATCAAATAAGGCTCTCGCCGGACTATCGAAAACTAACACAAAGCCTAGCACCAAGATTTAAAAGCTAACATGTAAAAAGGTAATGGTTATAAAAGCTAAACAATAAATATTTAACTCATACCTGTCACCACGTCAGCTTGCTTAAAGGCCTCTTGCAGACCAAGGTTGTAAACTCTAGGCTGGGCTGGATCTTGGTGGGATGCGGTTGATTCCACCGCCTTCCCTTTTTCTTCATAAGTTTCTCCATGTCTCTTCTCGTACTTTGCACGTCCACTCCAACACTCACAAGCAAAATTCCCCACCTTTCCACAGTTGTAGCATGCTCTTGGGACTCGACTTGAGTTTTCCCCTGTCGCACCAGATGAAGGGGTTGAACATGAAGTCTTTTGCTTCTTGTTCCATCTGCGGAAACCATACTTTGAACTTGGCATTTTGAACTTTGACCTCTTCTCCCCTGGATCCTTCTTATCTTGAAATTTCTTCACGACCCTTTCCAAAGACCGAGCCGCATTAACCAAGGCTAGGAAGCCCTATTCTTTAGGCCCAGCGAGGAGTAGTTGTAGGTCGCCTCATAGGCCCTCATAAAATTGGTTGTTCCTCCACTCTTCTTCAGTAAACATACAACCAGCATAACGACCTAACCGAGTAAACTCGTGGAGATACTCATCCACGCTACTCGCTCCCTGAGTCAAACCAAGGTACTTATTCTCCATCTCAAGCTTCTGGGCAGAAGGTAGGTATCTGGCCAAGAACAACATTTAGAATTCCTCCATCGGTACTTCGGCAAGTTGCCTTCCCACTAAGAGATGAACCTCCAACTCATCCCACCACATCCTTGCCTCACCAGCCAATAGGAAGGTCGCTATTATGGTATTCTGTTACTCCGCAGTTTCTATGGTGGTCATGACCCTCTTCATCGTAAAGAGCCAATCCTCAGCTTGAGTTGGTGTTTCCATCCACTCGAACACGGGAGGATTAAAGCTCATCACATGCTTGAGCTATTTCTCTGTGGCTCTCCTTGGTGCTACCGGATCAACTAACACGCGTTCTATCACTCCCGGCTCTGCCACTCTAATCGATTCTTACTCATTATCAGGTGGTGCGTGTTGCACTTGTTGGGCATTGATCATAGCAAAGACAGCTTCAGCAACCAATCTGATGGTTTTTGATGAAGCAGGTGTTGTAGGCACGTCACTCGGTGCACTACTTTCCGCAGATTGCGGACGTTCTGATTGCCCAGCACCGCTCCTAGGAACCTATAATAGAATAAACCCTTGATTAGGCAACACACAAATTGCTAAAAGAAATCACTGGAACACTCAAGTTCCTTAAAATAAGTGTATTTTCTCATTCCTAAGTGGACATTCATGGGTTCTTGTATGTTATAACGATGACGCACATACATGTGCTCACCACCCCTTAAAAGAATTCGCCCACGAATTCAAATAAAGAAGACCGACACCCTCCTCTGATACCAAATTGTAACACCCCCATCCGTCGTATGACATATAACAGAAGGTCCTGCTGGAACCTGACGCCATATACCACAGACAGTCGGAAGGGTTACAGGATAATACCAAAAATACTCAACTACTCTCCCTAACACAAAGCATTCTAGCGGAAGTTTTTTAAAAAGTTTAAGAAAACCCAAAATTTGCAGAACACTGGCATGAATGTCCACTATACAACACAGGAATGAAATACAAAAAATACACAAAAGGGTACATGGCCTTAAGGCCTTACAAATGTTCACTTGACAATAAAATGTTTTACATACATTGGCTCACAGGCCGGCCACACATGACAAAATTAAAACAACAGTTCGCTTGGCCTTCGAGGTCCAGCTCAGCAGCTTGGGCTTTGGCCCGCTATTTGGCGCTTGGTTCCGCAGCACCTGCAAGCAACATTCCACTACATGGTGCCAAGCAAAGCAACGATCAGCTAAGACTGACCAAAATATAACGAACCCGCCCCTTACTCGGGATGGCGGTGCTCCTTCCCTGCATATCATTAGCCCAGCTAAATAGTAACGTGCAGATATATATTTCGCCACAGGTGTAGGCTCGCTCGGCTAAACACCCCGTGCACTCAGGGCACATTCTCGATGAATCCGGCCAGTTCTTTGGCTTTACAACCACCCTCAGGATGGAAAACATTGTGACCATTTTTGAGTCTTTCCGACCGCAGTCCAAGACTACTGACTAAGCCAACGGCCAGTTCTACTTTAGGGCCTCTAGAACCGAACCGCAAAGCCCAGGTCAATTTCCACCCGCCCGTTGCTTACGCCGCCTAGTCACTTTAAGACGTACGTACGGGCCAAGCCTCACCCGGATCCTAAAACATTCCCAAACATCACATAACCCAGTTATGTTTAAGGCTGGCTCCCCGACCGCCAAGTTAGCAGAACTACGATTCTGCCCAGTTTTCTGGGTGCGCCTTGGAGTTAATCCCAAAGGATCCCTGCTGCAATCTACCACGTTGAAAACTTAAAACAATGCACAGAGTCTTCTCCGGCTATTCATGTAATGCAACATCACCGATTCAGACAAATACGTCCGGGTAGGCTTCACACACAATGCATATGCCCGTACTTCAATTTCAGACTCTAAATAAGGGGTACTTCACATATCTATCCCAAGGAACACCGCAAACTCACTGCACACTCGCGGGAGAGGGTTTTCCTATGCAAAGGAAGAAGAACTTCACATGCTCAAGTTGAGAATCGTTACCCTTGAAGTCTGCTTAGGCGCCATGAAAAACTAGCCGGATGAAAGGCTTCGCAAGGGAATTCTCTCCACGGATCTGGTCTCGGTTCTCACTTTCGGGCTCCGATGCTCCGCCGGCCGCCGGATTCCTCTTCTTCCCTCTTCCTTGCTCTCTCCTCTCTCTAACTTCTTAGAAAGAGAGAGTTTAGGATGAAATGAGGAATTAACCATCAATTCCCGAACTTAACTCAGCATGAACTAACCGGGGACATCAGATCATATTTACAGAAAACGAACGGCTCAGATTTGCCTAAAATCTCCAAACCCTGGGCCGAACACAGCTTTGCATACGGCCATGTCCCAGGTCATGTGCCTCAATCCAGATACGATTTTCGAGGATAGAAAAGGACCCGGGTTGGGACACGCCCGTGTCCCAACTTGATATACCCTTGTCGGGTCATCGACACGCCCGTGACCAGTGGCATGTCACGAATAACCGCCACGCCAACCGTAACGTCCCTTGGTGGACACGGGAGACCACATGCCCAAGACAAATCTGACACGCCCATATCATACAGTACACGCCCGCGTTCCGGGCCGTGTCCCTCAGTCGAAAAAGGCCCAAACTTCCAGAGGAGTACACGGCCATGTCACATGCCCATGTCACATGCTGTGTTGCTGACACGCCCTGTGACATGCCTGTGTCACAGGCCATGTTCGAGCACTCAATGCTCGTCGACCTCAACTCGACTACCAGAGCACGACACTCCTTGTGATACGCCTGTGTCACAGGCCATGTTCACGCTACCAAGACCCGGACTTATTTCAAACACCGCCCGTTTCAATTTTAAGTTTCGGGGCGTTGTAGATACAATGGGCGAAACAATTATTGGAGAGGATGGAATGGCAGGGGTTACAAAACTAGCCTTGAGTTGTTTGACAACTTTAGGGCTTATTGGTGAGGTATATGGAATTATAGCTAATGATGGATTAGTGTGGTCCTCTAGAGGAAAGCTCAAATGAACTGTATCAAAAAGTCTTAATAGTTTTATAAGGTCAACTGTGGGATTTATAATGAAATCACAAACTGTTTCAGAGACCTGATCATCTAAATCTTTTTTTAATCTATAAACTGTAAGAAATCAAAAGAATCACTATCAAAAGAATCATTATCAACAACTGTGGCTTCTGCTTCTGCTACTGTTGTGTCAATATTCTGTTCAACTGGTTCTTCTGCTGCTGCTATAACTGTTGCTACTTCTTCATGAAGTATCTCCCCCTGCCTGGTTTTAGTAGGCACTGAAGCCAGGCCCCCAACTAAAGAGGGAGTAGTAGTTAGGGCAGAGATTTGGAAATCTAGAGAGGAGATGGTGGCAGCAAGTGGAGAGATAGCGTCTGCTATGAGGGATTTGAGGAGGGGTGTGAGGAGGGTAATGAGTGGGGTGATAAGAGAGGAATCCAAGTGTAGTGAGGTTGAGGTTGGGGCAGTGGTTTGTTGAGTGGATATGGTAGGTGTTGGGGGAGTTAGAGGTGGAGGTGGAGGTGGGATTTAAGTGTCTAGGGGAGAGTCATTTGGAGGAGAGGGAGTGTTCAGTGGAGATGATAATAGGTTGAAGGATGGGAGTGTTGAGAGGTTGGTGTGGGGTATATCAGTAAGATGAGATGGAAGAGGAGATTGGGCTGGTGTAGGTACAGATGTATCAGGCTGGGGGGAGGAAGGATTGGATGGTATGTGTGTAGGAGAGGAAGGAATATGAGATGCTAGTGGTGTAGGTGTATGGACTATAATGGTAGTGGAAGGTGGGGTTGGTTGAATTGCAAGTTGGGATGGAACTTGAGGGGCTGGAGGTGGTGGAGGGGTTGAGGGGTGGAGGGGATCCCTTTTGTGGGGTGGGGAGAGGCTGGTACAACCCTTGTACTTTATGAAGTTCTAGTGGAAGAGGAGGGAGCCTTGGATGGCTTAGTGATGGTTCTCTCCCACTTGCTAAACAAGGAACAAGTGATTCTCTTGCTAGCATTAATGAATATGGTCGGGGAGACCAGTGATTCAACAGCCTTTTCCTTAAGGAAGATCCCTAGGACCCTTCCAAAACAAACCTCCATTTTGTTATTTTTCTTTTTAATCAGATCAAATAATATTTGTGCCCAGTTCACTATCTTTTTATTGACTATAGCGCACATGACAAGAAACTGATGCCTGGTTATGTAGTCATGTACAGTGTGCTTCTCTAGCAACACCTTCCCAACAATATTTGCAAGAAATTTGTACTCGGCAGACAGATGTTTCTTGAGCAACTTATTGGGGGTTTGTCCTGAATACCCCATCATGTTAAGCATCATATCGAACTCCTCTGAATCTATCTCCAGTTCTTCATCACCATTACTCAATCCAAAAATTTCAATTAAAATATCGGGGATAAGACAGACATTGTTACCCGCGATTATTCCAGTCATCGTATTCACCTCTGTAATCGCTGAATAAATCCACTCCCTGATCTCGGTTCCTAATATTTTTATGCGAGTAGAAAGCAGAGTCTTCAGCTATTGGTCTTCGAGCAATTGTAGAATATTCAGTAATTTTGGAACAGAGTACTGGAAAGATTCGAAGTCCAAATCAAATCTAGTATCAAACTTCATTGCTGCAAGAGTTCCTGCTTGAATCACCATGAGAGCACCTGCAAAGGAAAATGAAGATCAAGTGAAAGAGAACTGAAAGCGTGGGACGGAGGTCGAAGAAAACCTAAATATAAGGTTTTCCGGAATATGAAACGACAAACTACGTTCCACTAAAAGAAATAGTTCTTCGATCTGAGGTCGGCGAAATAATTTGTAGTTAAACAATTTGTCGATCTCAGTATTAAGGGTTGAATACATTTCGCCGAGATCCGTTCGACGAATGTTTTCCTAAGTAGGTTCGTCGATCTCAGGTCTACGAAACTAACTTTACTAATAGGGAGTTCGTCGATCTCAGATCGACGAAATCTGAAGAGTTCTTTGAGTGCAGACAGAAACTAAACTAAGTCATCTCCATTGATCATTCCAAGCTGATTTACAAAGAATAAGTGATTTCTTTCATCCAAGGGTTTGGTGAATATGTCAGCTTTTTGCAAATCAGTGTAGACATAGACAAGTTTAATTTTGTTTTTGTCTACACACTCTCTAATAAAATGATGCCTAATATCTATATGTTTAGTCTTACAATGATGGACTGGATTTTGTGCTATGGCAATAACACTTGTGTTATCACATAATATAGTTGAATTATTTAAGTTTAACTCATAGTCCAGGAGTTAGTTTTGAATCCACAGTATCTGGGAACAGCAACTGCTAGCTATAATATATTTTGTTTCAGCAGTTGATGTGGACACAGATGATTGCTTCTTGCAAAACCAGGACACTAATCCCATACCAAGGAACTGGCAAGTTCCTGAGGTACTCTATCTGTCCACTCTGCATCCAACAAAGTCAGCATCTGAGTATCCAGTTAACTCAAACTCTGACTCAGTAGGATACTAGAGACCTGGACTAGGAAAACCCTTTATATATCTTAAAATCCTATTTAGGGTTTAGGGTTTTGGGTTTTGGGTTTAGGGTTTTGGGTTTAGGGTTTAGGGTTTAGGGTTTAAGGTTTAGGGTTTAGGGTTTAGGGTTTAGGGTTTAGGGTTTAGGGTTTATGGTTTAGGGTTTATGGTTTAGGGTTTATGGTTTAGGGTTTAGGGTTTAGGGTTTAGGGTTTAGGGTTTAGGGTTTAGGGTTTAGGGTTTAGGGTTTAGGGTTTAGGGTTTAGGGTTTAGGGTTTAGGGTTTAGGGTTTAGGGTTTAGGGTTTAGGATTTAGGGTTTAGGGTTTAGGGTTTAGGGTTTAGGGTTTAGGGTTTAGGGTTTAGGGTTTAGGGTATAGGGTTTAGGGTATAGGGTTTAGGGTGTAGGGTTTAGGGTTTTGGGTTTTGGGTTTAGGGTTTAGGGTTTAGGGTTTTGGGTTTAGGGTTTAGGATTTAGGGTTTAGGGTTTAGGGTTTAGGGTTTAGGGTTTAGGGTTTGGGGTTAAGGGTTTAGGGTTTAGGGTTTAGGGTTTAGGGTTTAGGGTTTAGGGTTTGGGGTTTAGGGTTTAGGGTTTAGGGTTTAGGGTTTAGGGTTTAGGGTTTAGGGTTTAGGGTTTAGGGTTTAGGGTTTAGGGTTTAGGGTTTAGGGTTTAGGGTTTAGGGTTTAGGGTTTAGGGTTTAGGGTTTAGGGCATGTGGCAAACATAATATCAAGCTTGCTAGCTGTAAGGTATAGTAGGGACCCAACAATTCCCCTATATAATTTCTGATCCACAGGTTTCCCATGTGCATCAGAGTCTATTACATCATTTGTAGCCATAGGTGTTTTCTTTGCTGAGGCATTAGCCATCCCAAACTTTATAATAAGCTCTTTAGCATATTTAGCCTGGGAAATGAAGATGCCATCTGGGAGCTGCTTCACTTGGAGACCAAGGAAGTAGGAGAGCTCAGCCATTCTACTCATCTCAAATTTTGAATGCATGAGGTCAGAGAACCTCTTGCATAATTTGGGATCAGTCGACCCAAATATAATATCATCCACATATATTTGTTCTAATAAGGTTTGATCCTTATGAAGTCTAGTGAACAATGTTTTATCTACAATGTCTCTAATGAACTTATACTCTATCAAAAAGCTAGCTAAAGTCTCATACCAAGCTCTTGGAGCTTTCTTTTGACCATAGAGGGCTTTTTGTAACTTAAAAAGATGATAAGGATGGGTTGGAGAAATGAAACCTGGAGGTTGTTCAACATAGACTTCTTCCTTTAGTACTCCATTAAGAAAGGCACTCTTCACATTCATCTGATAGACTTTGAACTTCTTGTAGGCAACATTGGCAAGAAATAATCTGATTGCCTCCAATCTTGCAACTGGTGCAAATGTTTGGTCATAGTCTATTCCATCTTCTTGCCTATAACCTTGAGCAACAACCTAGCCTTATTTCTCACAATTACACCTCGGCATCCAGTTTGTTTCTGTATACCTATTTGGTTCCAATAATTAGGTAGTCTTGGGGTCTTGGAAACAAATCCCAAAGTCTGCATCTCTCAAACTGGTTGAGCTCCTCTTGCATAGCCATGATCTAGTGGGGATCTTTCTCCGCATCTTTTATGGTTTTAGGTTCAACTTGAGAGAGTAAACATGCATGCATCAAGTCTTGATTGAGTTGATGCCTTGTCTGTACACCTACTGTTATGTCTCCAACTACTTGGGATCTGGGGTTATCCCTTAGTGTGACAAGGTCAGTAGGTGGAGTTGGTTCAGCAACAGTAGTTGGATTTAATTCCTCCTGTGGAATTATGTTTGCTGTTGGTTGAAGTTCAGTTACTTCTTTGCTTTCTTCTTCACTTTGTTCTTCATCTTGTGGAGAGGGATGTGTTGGATCCTCTTTGGAGAGGCTTAGACCATCCAAGTTCTCACACAAATGAGGTACCTGTAGAGGGTTATTGGTAGAAATTTCTTTCTCCTGATAACCTTCATCACATAATTGAGTTATGGAGATGAGGTTATGCTTGAGTCCTCTTACATATGTTGCTTTGTTGAATGTAACTGCTCCAATCCTTATTTGTCCATAGCCTTCAGATTGTCCACACTTTGAGTCTCCAAAGATTACCTTTGGCCCTAACTTGGACTTGTAGTTGAGTAGGCTTTCCTTGTTCCCAGTCATATGCTTGGAGCAACCACTGTCCAGATACCATACTTGATTCTCACCTGGACAACTCTTCATCTGCAAACAAAATAGTTAGTTGTTCTTGACCCAGGTAATCTTGGATCCTAGTTGATTTACATAACTGTAACTGGAAATATAAGAGCATTCAGGTTGATTTTTGTAACCTTTAGGATGATATCTTCTTGGTGGTATTATCCATTGACTAAAAGGATTCATGTTACTTCTAGAATTTATGATTCTGTTGTTAAGATTTGGGATCGACGATCTCTAGTCGGATCGTCGACCTGAGCTCGACGATGTTGGATGAGATCGTCGATCTCTGCTTGAAGAATGAAGGTATTCATTCTTGGGGAACCAAAATCGTCGATATCTGGTCGACGAACCATACTAATATCATCAATCGTAGATCAAAGATTGATTATTACTTAAGTTTGCGTTAAGAGATCGTCATTCTGAGGTCGACGATCTGTTCAAGTATCGTCAATCTGAGTTCAACGATAACTGTTGAACATTGTTACTTTTCTTATTCTTTTGTTTTTTAAGTTTGTTCTTAGTTTCAATTTGTTTAAGGACTTCATTAACCTTATTGACTTGATCAGTGTTTTTCTTGCTTTTATCAGATATAAAATTTACTGGTTTTGATAGGTGATTCTTCTGAATTAGAATTAGTTCACTGGATGAAGCTACTAACCCTAATCTCCAGTTATTAGTTCTAGTATTTAATGTACTGGTTATATCTAATAGATTTAAACTTCTGCCATTTAATGTTTCTTCCAGTATTTTAGCTTTGCTGAGTTCAGATTTCAGAAAGATGATTTGTTCATTTGCAGACTTCAGTTCATTAGATAGGCTAGCATTCTCAGAAATGATTTCATCTTGATCTTTTAATTTTTCTCTGAGAAGTTTGTTTTCTTTCTTAGAGCTTATCAAATCTAAGCATAAATTTTTAAATTCACATTTGAATTCTTCAGATTCAAAATCATAAGAGGCTAATACCTGATCTTCAGCTGACATACTTTCTTCATTATTAGATTCATCTGTATCTGATCTGCTACTGTTGGCATCAATTGCTATGAGGAAAACATCCTTTGCCTTTGCCTCCTCTTTTTCTTCACTGGAACTTGAAGATGAAAATTCATCTTTTGTTTCACTCCAGCTTTTAGCTACAAAGCCTTTATCCTCCTTCTTATATTTGCTGGAAGAAGGCCTGTTGATGTGTTGTCTTCTTGTGTCCTTCTCTCTTCTCTTCTCCTTCTTCTGATTCTCTGGACACTCAGAGATGAAGTGTCCAGGTTTCCTGCAGCCAAAACATACTACCTCTTTAGTAGGTGTCTTATCATACCTGGGCTTATCAACCTTTCTGGATGACTTCCTCCTGAAGTCCTTCCTAGCAATCTTGTAGAATCTTATGGCTAACAGGCTCATCAGATCTTCACTTATAGATGGAGCCTCAGTCTCCTCAGCAGTCTTGAATGCAAGGCTATGCTCCTGCCTTGCTGGTGGAGTTGTTCTTTGCTCAGCTGCTTCCCTGGTCTTGATCAGTTGTTCATAGGACTTTAACTTTCCTAAAAGAGATTCAGTGGAAATCTCATTTAGGCTTATGGCCTCCTTGATGGGCTAGATCCTTGAATACCATGAGCTTGGGAAGCACATAAGAATCTTGTCATTCACCTCAGTGAGGGTGATGTCCTTGTCCAAGGTTTTGAGCTCATTGATGATTAAGCTTAACCTATTGTACATATCAGCCACTGATTCTGCTTCCTCCTTCTTGAAGTTCTCATATTGGGATATGAGATTTGATCTTATGCCTTTTATTTTATCAGCAGATCCAGTCACCATTTGATTCAGGGAATCCCAAATGGCCTTGGCTGATGTGCAATCAGCCACCTTCTGGAAAATGTCATTTGACATTGTTTGGGCCAATATATTCATTGCCTTGGCATCAGCAATCTTGGCCTTCTTTTGAGCCTCAGTCCAATCAAGTGGTGGAACAACATTGTTATTGGTTGATGCTGTTGAACTTGAAGCTTGAGGCGGACCTGTCAAAATAGAATTGTAGATATCTTCATCAATGGAATTCATATAAAGCTTTATTCTTGCCTTCCAGATGGCAAACTTGTTTAGATTGCACACTAGAGGTATGGTGCTTGCATAATCCTTGTTTTGGGCCATGTTGTTTATGTGAATCTAACACAAATAGGGAAATATCTAACTTAGGATCTTTGGTTCAAGGGTTAGCTTGTACACCCAAAAGAACTCCCCTCTGATACCAATTGAAAGTGAGGGTTAGATCTAATATACTTTGGAGGGGGTGAATAGAGTATATCTGGTGATTAAAGCTTTTTGCTGAACAAGATACCTTGTTCTAAGACTTGGATGATATATCACCCAAGTTTTAGAACAAGGTATCTTATTCAACAAAAAGTTTTAATCACCAGATATACTCTATTCACCCCCCCCCCCCTCTAGAGTATATTAGATCTAACCCTCACTTTCAAATATAAATTCTTGGCTGACATAGTTGGTAAGGTTCTATTGAGCAAACATTCTTTCCATGATTATGTAACCATGCACCAGTTTCTCTAGATGTGTGCCTTGGTTAATCAGAAGTCTGTGAATTGGGGATAAATTCTTTTTGACTCTATTAAGAAGAAGATCTCTAGTAAATCTGCAGGTTATGGAAGAATCCTAGGGATTTTCTTACTGGCTAAGTGTCCTGAACTTTTGGTCTCCAAGACCATTTATATTAATGCTTCAAAGAGGCTAACCTGTTCCATCTTTAGTAGATGGGAGAGGGTAATCCCGGAGCCATCCAGGGCTATCTCTTCTAGGAATACTTCTGAATGCAAAAGGGCTATTTTAGCCACTCTTACAACCCCAGAAGAGGGCCCAGTTCCTCCTATTTATTATCCTCTACCATCTTCTCACCTTTCTCCTAGGCAGCCATCTTTACCTTCTCAATAACCTACCTTGTTTGAAGATGTTCCATCCACAACTTTCCATACTCTTTCCCCAAATCCTCCATCACCTCTATCATCTCCACTTTTCATCTCCACCTCACTTCTCTCTTCTTAATTCAACTCCACCTCATTCATCTCCACAATAATTATCTCCACAGCATATATCTCCATCTCCCCCTCAGTCACCTTTCCAGGATATTATCCTTGATGACAATACTCCAGTCATCAATTTTCAATCTGTAACATAGACTTCCTTCCTATGTCAAAACTGTGTCAACATCTCTCAACCTTCTCCTTCTATTCCATCCTCTACATCTACTCAGGCTCCACCTGAGTTTATGTATTTGGATTTCTCCTCCATTGCTTCTAGTCTTCTTGAATTCATCTCTCCCACTCTCAAGAAACTGATAGATGAAGCAGTGGCTCCTCTTGTTGCTACTATCTCTGCCCTATCTTATCAGCTTGCCTCCTCCAAATTTGTCCCTTCTTTTGGGGCCTAGATTCAGGTCTCCCTAGATCTAGGTATGGGGAGATGATTCATGAAGAAGCTCCAAACAATATTGTAGTTCTAGTACCAGCATTTATAGTAGCGGCAACAACAGTGGTTCATGAAAGTCAGGATTCAGAAATGCTTGAAGTTATTTCAGTTGAAGATCTCTCAGTAGTAGTTTCAGAAGTCTCTACTATTGGTGATGTCATTATTCATCCTACAGTTGATTTATATTCTTTATTATCAATTTTTGAAATTCTACCTAGTTATCTTCCTAGCTTATAAGTTTATGAAGAAAATCTCTCTAGAGTAGTAGTTTGCTACTCTGCTCCCATTGATGCTTCAATTTTAAAAGAGATAAGATCTAGCTTAAGAACTGTTTCTACTAGTTCTATTCCAGTCTCTCAGCCTATAGTAGTTGATGATATAATAAATTTTATAGAGAAAGTTTCTTCCCCTCCTTCCTTTATATGGGATGAAACTCCAATACCAAACTTTGATGATCTGTTTAATGAAGATATGGAGAAAAAAAATAAAATTGATGAGGTAGTTAAACAAATTGATGAATTATATGAATAGGCAGAAGAGCAGTCTGATGTTCCTATAGATTCTGATGAATCAGAAGACACTACCTCTTAGAAAAGAAAGCTCAAGAAGAAGGCTCCAGCTAAGGTTGCTCCTCAACCTTCTTCCACAGCAGATATTCCATACTACATTCTGCATGGGATACCTCTAACTCCAGATCTTCCAAACTGGATAAGTACTCTAAGAATGAGCAGAAAAATAGGAAGAAGATGAGGAGATATTCTTCACCTCCAAGGTCTAGGAGAGGACCTCATCCTCCTCCTCCTCCACCAGCAAGGTCATCTGGTAATATTTCTTCTTCTCAAAAGCCTACTTATCATTATTATTCAATATCTTCTCAGGACAGACAGGATAGACCTTCAAGGTATGAATCTCATAACAGTCAAAGCTATAGTCAACAAAAATCAAACCAAGAGAGGCCACCTTCACCAGTTTATGATACAGAAATGGACCCAGTTTATAGAATAACTAGAGTCAATGAGCTTGTAGCTCTTTTACAGATTAAGAAAGCTAG
Organism: Platanthera zijinensis; assembly: GCA_039513925.1. Taxonomy (NCBI): domain Eukaryota; kingdom Viridiplantae; phylum Streptophyta; class Magnoliopsida; order Asparagales; family Orchidaceae; genus Platanthera; species Platanthera zijinensis. The sequence continues at coordinate 59,326,872 of CM077097.1, read as the reverse complement.
AGCAAAAGGCCAGGACACTTCACAGCTCACCACCATGTCCTCATATAGGCAAAAGGAGCTTGACAGATATTCAAAGTGAAAGTGAGGGATAGATCTACTTTACTCTAGAGGGGGGTGAATAAGGTATTTTAAAATCTTGATTTAATTTTATAGTGGATTTAAAAACTAGTGATATATATATAAGGAAGCAATCAAAACACACAAATAAAATGAATAACAATCACAGACAACACAAGGAAATTTTTAGTAGTTGCCCAATAAATCTGGGTACATCCACTCTTCTACCATTTTGGTAGGAATCCACTATAGGTTTTTGCTCAGGTGCCCTGCCACCATAGGTTTTTGCTCAAGTGCCTTGCTACTAGAAGATCAATATTTTCTAAGGGAGATCTAGAAACCCTTTGAGCTTTTGATCAAGTTCCCAAAAACCAAGGTTAAGTCTTTTGATCAGGAGACTTAGAAACCAAAAGATAACTTTTGAAGAGAGTAAAAACCCTGTACACAGTTTATGAAAATAAACAAAAAGTTGATGGTGTCTTCTCTGTCAAAATTCTCAGAGAAGACTAGTGGATGTTGAAGCAGAAAGCTCCCTCTAATTTGAGTAGAGTTTAAGATCAGGAGAGGGAGTCCTTTCTTCAAGGTATAGGCCTTCTTGTATCTGAAAAAATGAAGACTTTGCGCAAGCAAAGACTGAAGATCTAATTATATAAGCTTATGAAATCTGTAAGAGAATGTGATGATCTGAAAGTCTCTAAGTCAGTATATCTAAATGAGAAACCTTAGTGAGTAACCTTGAGGAAGCAATCTTCTCTACATATATATAGAATCCTAAGAAAAATTCAAACATTTGAATTAATTGATTTTGAGACGTCTGAAGAATTCCTGAGAATGGAAACTGCCTTGGAAATTGATTAGCTTTAAACTCTGTGATAAATCCATATTTAATGTTGTCTCTAAACAGCTATATTTGTTAGAATATTTAGCATTAAATATCAGAGTTATATCTGTCTGAAATTAATCCTTTAAATTATTCTGCCTTCAGAATATAACAACCTGAAATTAAGCATGAAACTGTTCTACCTTCTATAAATGAAACTGCCTGAAATACTGCAAAGAATTAGTTTAACTCAACAAGCATTTCGTCGACCTGAGCCTGGAGTTTGTCGAGCTGAGCTTGTCTTTCGTCAAGCTGAGCTGTATAAATGAGGTCAGAGTTCGTCGACTGGAGCTCAAATTTTGTCGAGCTTAACTCAGTGTTAAGACTCCGATTCGTCGAAATAAGATCTCCGTTCATCGAACACAACTCAACTTCCATCGAGCTGAATTCTGCTGAAATTCTTTCTGAGGCAATAACCCTGGAAATGAACCTATGACCCTTGACTATACAAAATGGGTCAAACTAAACATCCTAATTGTAATCCTAGCCCAAATTAGTAATAGGGTTCCAACAATCTCCCCCTATTTGGGTGAGGATACTATTTAACAAAATAACATAAAGCAAAAGGATATCTAGAAGGAATAGCTTTTAGCAGATATATAATTGAGTGCTTTGAGAAAAATAAAGAACATAACAACAAAGTTAAAACTTTAAACAAAAAACTAAAAGTCCTTTTTAGGAACAACTGCATAAGTATCTGAAGATGATTTAGTGAAGATTAACTTCCTAGTGGGGTCTTCAGCTTCCCTTTGAGTCATCTTTAAATCTTGAGATCCAATAACCTTCAAAGATGTGGCTCTAGGCATAACTGCCTCTGGGTGCAGACTCATGTATTTATCAACATTGAATAAGTTCTTTACATGGTACTTATCAAGTTCCTTCTACCTATAGGATGACATAGTTGAGAAATGAGAGGAGTCATTCCCTTTTTGCCTTGGCTTTATTAATTTGAGATAGAGCAATAAGCTCATTAAATCTAGCCATTCTGAAGTAATGATCCAACTCTGGATCATAAGTAGGTGAAGGAGGTCTCTCTGGGCTTGACTGATCCTGCTGACTGCTTTGACTTGTCTGTTGTTATTGTTTGATGCTTTGTCTTGAATATTGTTGACTGCTTTGAGATGTTTGATGCTGCTGAATACTTTGAGAACCTTACCTTGAAGGTCTAGAAAGATGAGAAGAAGTAGGCCTTTGAGAAGTAGAAATGTTTCCTGCTGTACCTACTGCTGGAGGAGGAGGAGGAGGAGGTCCTCTGCTAGACCTTGGAGGGGAATGATACCTTTTCATTTTCTTCCTCCTTTTCTGCTCATTTTAGAATATCTCATACAATACGGATGGTCTGGAGTCAGAGTAATCCCATGCAAAATATAATAGGGAATGTCAGCTGTAGAGGAAGGTTGAGGAGCAACCTTTGGAGGAGCTTTCTTTTTCTTAAACTTCCTTTTCTTAAAACTAGAATCATCTGACTCATCTTATTTTGCACCATCATCAGAATCTTTTGCAGGTTGATCATATTGATCATCTAGCTATTTAAGCAAATCAAATTTATCCTGAACATAAATTACTGGATGTGTATTCATAATGTGTATCTACTGCTTGAATATGTACATTATCATAATCTTATTCCATATCTTGAAAAAGGATGTCATCAAGACCAGGCAAAGGAGTTTCATCGCAAGCATAAGTAGGATGGGAAGAACCTTGCTCTATAAGACCCATTATATTATCAGCTACTACAGTCTCAAGGACTGGATTATTACTGCTTGAAAAATCTCTTAGGTTGTTCCTTAGCTGTTATAAAACTGAAGAATCAATAGGGGTAGTATAACATACTATAGCTTTAGAAGAATTAAGCTTAAAAACTGGAGAATAACTGTTATGCAGAGTATCAAAGTATGATAATAAAGAATTTAAGTTGACTGTGGGATGAATAGAGACATCACCAATAGTAACAACCTCAGGAATAATTGCTAACTCATCTGAAACAACTATAAGCATTTCTGAATCTTGAATAACAACTTCTGTTGTTGCTAGACTGACCTGAGCTTCTGCTGCTAGAACTATTGGAGCTTCTTCATAAAATATCTCCACCTGCCTAGATCTTGGGAGACTTGAATCTAGGCCCCCAAAAGAAGGGACAGTAGAGAAAGAGGCTAGCTGAGAAGAAAGAGTAGAGGTGGAAGAAACCAGAGGAGTCACTGCTTCAGCTATGAGTTGCCTCAAAGTTGGAGCAATGAACTCAAGAATATTTGAGGCAATGGATGAAAAATCCAAATATATAAACTAAGGAGCCTGAGTAGATGTTGAGGATGGGATGGAAGATGATGGAATGGAACTGTTAATATAGTTGGGATAGATAGAAGGTGACTGAGGTACATGGTGAAGATTAATTAAAGGAGGAATGATATTAGGAATGATTTCTTCCTGTAAAGGGGATTGAGGTGGAGATGGAGATATATGAAGTGGAGAAGAATGAGGTGGAGACAGAGAAAGTAGATTAAAAGTAGGTAGATCAGAAAGTAAAGGGTATGAGGGTGACTGGTGAATTGGTGATTGTGGATGAAGGGATGATGTTGGAATGTCTTCTGATAAAGTGGTTTGAAGAGTAGAAGGGGACTGAGGAAGAGAAACAACAATAGATGGAGTTGATGATGGAAGTTGGTCAGATATAGAAGGTAATGGAGATTGTTATGGATATGGTTGAGGAGAGGTAATACGAGGGTAGAAACTTCTGCTGGGGTAGGGAGAGTGGCTGTTACAACCCTTGTGTTTTTAGAAACTGTCCTTGAAGAGTCAGCCATTGATGGTTTTGGGATTACCCTCTCCCATCTTCCAAACAAAGTAGAAGTAAGCCTCTTGGATTCATTGTATTGCACAGTCTGAGAGATCAGAACTTCTGGGCATTTGGTTTGGACGAAAATACCAAGAATTCTGCCATAGCTAACATCTTTCTTATTTATCTTCCTTTTAATTGAATCAAATTATATTGTTCCCCAGTTGATTGTTTTCTTATCGACCAAAGCACACATCAACATAAATTGTTGCCTTGTTACATAGACATGAGCATAGTGTTTTGATGAGTTCAATATTTATAGGGTTTTTCGGACTCATCTGGGCTTGTTTTCTCACTCGTGCACTACATTTCAATCGGTAATCGGTTATATTTGCATCGTTCGGTCAAAGACCACACTGTAGGTCGCTTTGGCCCAAGGGTGTTCAATTGTGAATTCTGTAGCACATGGTGCTCCCCATTGATCTTTCTGGTTGATTGTGCTTCATTTCTGAGTTGCTGGAGGTTCACCTTGTGCTTTATTTGTTTATGTGCATGTGGTTTGGGGTTGTGTGTATAGCATTGCTATCTGGGGAAATCGCACGATCGTGCGATCTTGTACACGCACGATTGTGACGATCGTGCGATGGCCTCATATTTCCTGCTGCACCACTGTTTTTATTACTACCCGTGAGTTTTGTTCCCGCACAGTTTTGTCCAAACCGTGCAAGAAGGAATCACACAGCCTGCCTTGTATTTTTAGAATTCAATCTTTCTGAGGTTAATCGTGTGTTTTCTTCACGCACGGGCATACGCGCCCGTGTGTGAGTAAAACGCACGGTTCCCCTTTATTATCCTATTTTCCTGCGCTCTGTGATTACCTGTGCATTTTCCATAACGCACGGGCATACGCGCCTGTGCGCAAGCAGAACGTACGGGCATACGAGCCCATGCGCAAGCAGAACGTACGGGTCAACGCATCTTCATCTGCAAGCTTGTTCTGAAATTTAATATCTCACGGTTAATGTACGGTCGTGCACCAAACCATGCGTGACCATTTTTCTGACCTGCTTGTATTTAAGCACAGATTTCCTTCCATTCCGAAAGAGAGTCGTTTTCAACCATTCCAGCTATTGTTTTAGGGTAAAACTCTGTCGTTCTTCCACCACCCTTCATCTTCCACCAAGGAGAGAAGCTCCGGCCATGCTCACAAATCTTACCTCTTGTCAGTGCTTGCTCCCATCCTTCTTCTTCATCTCGTAGCTTTATTGCAAGTCTTGACGCCATAGCCATCAAGAAAAGGGAAGCTTACAGCCTTCTTCTATTTCATTGCACGAAGAAGGCGGGTCCATTGGAAGGTAGTGACATCCTTCTCTACCCCAAACATAGTTAAGGACCGAGCTTGGACGCGGACTGACAAACCAGTGATTCCTTCCGCGACCCCTCGACGAGAATTCAGATTCGGTTTATTTCTTGACTTGTTCTGGCTTTATTGATGTATATGCGTGGTTAAATCTCCCTATGTAGAATATGAGCACTTTAGTTTTAAGTGTTATTTGTTTCATGTCTATGTGAATCTTTATCGTTTTACTCCTTTAGTTGCTTGATCAAAGCCCTTATTTCCATCCGCCACCTTAGTTAGTATTGCCTCTCAAGCGAATGCTAGAGGCGCGCGTTGCGACGAGGTGTTTGCGACCCTCAATCCACTGTTCTACTCATTTCCTACGCCTTCCTTCTCTTCCATTCTGCCGAGCGAAGTAGGGCATAGCAGCCTGCATAGGAGTAGATCTAATTAGCTTTTTTTTTCTTGTTTTTAAAACAAAACCCCCTTCTTAATCTTGACCTAAGGACTTCAATCTCAAGTCCTCCTTAAAAGACAACTCCACCTTGCGGTGTTCCTTGAGAGATTCGATACTTGGGAAAGCCTCCCCCTTTTTTATTACTTGACGACGATCGATACACTTGCCGAAAGTGCATCAAGTTTTTGGCACCGTTGTCAGGGACACGGTCGTGTGAGTTTTCTGAAAGGAAGTCTTGTGAATATTTTTTTCTTACTTTTGTTGCTTACCATTTATTTTGTTTGTTTTTTCTGCCCCTTTTTTGATTTTTGGTTTAGAAAGTGGGTCCGTGTTATTTTTATTCTAGTTGTGTAGCACTCTTTCGGTAAATATTTTTGTTCACAATGTATTCTGTAGTTGAGTGCCATCTATATGACACTTTGCGCCAATACATCGACGTCATTGCTGTTTTAAATTTCGAGCATTGTATTAGGTGTTTGCTATGCCAAGTGAAAGTGTTAAGTTATCTACCTAAATCACCTAGAGGGGGGTGAATAGGTGAATTGTGCGTCTATTTGCTGAATAAAAAATTTAACGAACTTGCACAAAAACAATCAAGCAATCACAGACAACAAGAAGATTTATAGTGGTTCCCCAACCTTGGGTACACCCACTTTCCCTCACAGATCTAGTAAATCACTAGACTCAGCTACTCTACTATCTCAGATTGAAAACCAATCCAACGTCTCAGAACAAAGTTCCTACAATCTTGATCCAAATGGATCTTTACTCGGAAGATGAATACTTCCTACAACTCAGAGAACAAAGCTCCTACACTCGGAGAATAATCTCCTACAAGATTAAAAAGAGATTTGGAAATACAAACAGAAATTTCTTCTCAGATTTGAAAATCTGTCCCTAGGTCTTCTTTCTTGAACTTTGCGGCTTTTCAGAAATTGTTAAAGAAGACTCTCGGTGGATCAGTTCTGAGAAACTTGGACTTACTCGATCAAGGAGAAGATGAAGATTTATGAATCCCTTGAACAACAAGTCGATTTGGATCGAAATAGGCTTTTGGCGACAGGATGAGCGGCAGCGGCTTCTATAAATTTTCTTGAGAGAGACGGCCGATTTAGAATTTTAGAAAGAGTACGGTTCACCGCTTAGGGTTAGTCTTAATGACAAGACATTATATAGGATTTCCCCTAACAGTTAGAATTGACATTAACGATGATACGTGGACCAATCACGTCATATCATTTGAAAATCCCGACAATTCTTAACTTAAACAATTTTCTGAAAAACTTGACTACAGTTCTCGAGAAGTATATATTAGTTCTCGAGAACAAGCTGATTACTCGAGGGCTGTACGTTCTGGACTTGTGTAAGTACTCGAGAATTATGAGCTAAGACTTCCCGTGAACTAAACTGGACTTCTCGAGAACTAAAAATATATTACTCGAGTGCTAAAACTTATACTCGAGTACTAAGCTGATTTCTCGAGAAGTAGAAGCTAAGTACTCGAGAACTATAACCCAGCTTCTCGATAGATGGACTTAGAAAATTTTCAAGGGTAGCTCTAGCTACTCGAGAAGTATAGGCTGAGACTACTCGAGAACTAAGATAAGCTTCTTGAGAACTGCTAACTCCACTACTCGAGAACTATACTAGACTTCTCGAGAAGTGGACTTAGAATAATTTTTGAACTTAGGAAATTTTTCTTTTTCATAAATCCAATCTTCATTCAATGTTCCAAGTGCTCTAATGTGAAGTGTATCCCAATAGAGAGGCTACACATGAGTCAACACCTTGGATCACACAGTAAGGGATTACACTGTATGGTCTTGTGTTCATGACCCATTGTAGACTGACATTGGTCTACACTTGCAATGATAGTCTACATACACACAACTAAATAGAGATATCAAATACAACTTAATTCATCTTTGTTCAAGGGTGACTTCATGCAAATCTGGGTTATTATGGATGCAATACCCAACAATCTCCCCCTATTTGTAGAAGTCAGAAGCCTCTACACTAAGGTGAATTATATCAACAAAGAAAGAACTATATATGAAAAACAGATTCAAATGCAAGAGATGAAAAATTAAACACAGAATCAACAAAACTAGAAATTATAAATATATATATATAATGTTTTAGAGTTCAAATCAACATCCATTTCGTCCTTAATCTCAAAATGAGTTATCAATATAAAATCAGTCCTTACGCTGATGTTGTCTGTCATAATTCTCTTATTGTCTTCTCTGGTAGCTGAAAGGCTTTGGATAGTACCTTGGAGGTTTAGGAGGTGCCTTTAGATTGTTCTTCCCATACTCTCTATCATAGATTCTCCTTTTAGTCATGGACTTTAAATAGAGTTCCCACTCAGAATAGTTGTAGTGGAGATTCCTGCTTTCATTGTAGTCCATTACTAATTTGAGAGTGTCTAGAATCAAAGCCTTGGAAGTAGGACTCCAAACTTCAGTAAATTCCTATACTTTCCTTTTCTCTGAGTCTGGCTTAGGGACACTTTTGCTAGCAGAGGGGCATTCCCCATACTTCCTCTTCTTAGGAATAAGGATTTTAGGTCGATCTTGAGGAATCACATAATCCCAAACTTTATCATAAGAAGCAGGAGGAGGATTTTGATCTTCTGGCCTTGGAGAGAAGCATGGAATCTGAGGCTGCATTTGAGCAGGCATCTGGCTTAACTTACCTTTAGCAAGGGGGTTCATGTGATGAGGTATGACATTAGGATCAACCTGGAATTCAGGGAATATCTAGTTATGCATCCAGACTGTAGTGTCATAGTTATGAAATTTCACAGACTGGTCTTGTTCTAAAACATTTTTATTAATTGCAATTAACTGCTCAGACCAAACAGTGTTGGCAGTTATAATAAACTTGTCCACATGTTCTTTAACTAGACTCTCCCCCTTTCTGAATTCTACAGATAGTGTGTCTATAGAATTTTCTTTGAAGGTACCAACCTCTTCACAGAATTTCATGAGGTTTTCCTTGGCTTTCTTTTCCAAGTAAATTTGGTTGCCAGTAAGAGTTACTGATTGATCCATGACCTTACCAACACTAGGGATAGTGTGGTCTATAGATTTTCCACGAATTTGAAATAACTCTTTGAGAGAGTCAGTGTTGTGCTAAATTTCTACAAAGCCTCTGCTCATCTCTTTCTCTAGAGCAAATACTTTATCTTGGACTATTCTCAGAGATTCATCAAAATATTTTCTTTGCTCACTCAACATTACTTCAATATTACTTAGAATATCTGAACTTACAGGGGCACCAGCAACAAAAGTAGGAACAGCAGGAGGAGCAATTTGAGGTGGAGAAGGGACTTCCCATGGAGGGATTTCTTCAACAACTATAGAGCTTTTAGCTCTGGTAGTATGAATGACTATATCTCCTTCCTCACCAAGGAGGGTGGGAATTGAGAAATCAAGTCTCCTTAGGGGAGCTTCAACTACCTCTGGTTCTGGCTCATCTTCTTCTAAGAGAAGGATGGTATCTGTTTGATGTGAGTCTTTGCTTGGAGAAGAAGGAGTTGCTTTGGGAGAAGGTACTGGAGATGGAGAAGGTGCTGGAGATGGATCCTTTGAAGGTTCTTCTGCATTTTCTGAGTGGAGGGAAGGGGCTCATCAGAGGTGAGTTCTTTAATCATGTTTTCTATGTCTTCTGAAGTAGAGTTAAGGGTTTTCTGAACTTGCTCATCTGAGATTGTCTCATCTTATATATCTATCATTGGTGACCTGACTAGAGATCTGAATTGACTTCTGACTGGACTTCTGATTGGACTTCTATCTGGTGAACTAGCTGGACTTCTAACAGGACTTTTGATTGGAGATCTAGCTAGACTTCTGACTGGACTTATGATTGGAGATCTCACTGAAGGAGGAGGAGATGGAATTCTGTCATCTGGAATAGAGGAAGCAGGCTCCCCCTCAGTTGCTGCACCAAATGGTTCAACAACTTCATGAGAGGAGGTAGATGGGGTCCTTACCTCAGAAGCAGGGTGTTCAAGCTCTTTAGCAATCTGCTTGGTGTTCTTTAGTTTTAACTCCCACCTTTGTATAGAAGTTAAGGAGATCTTCTTCAAGTGATGAATAGGTGTACCTTTGGAGGTCTTCAAGACTATTGGATCAATCTCATGCAGTAACAAGGAGATGATCCTTGCAAACTTTGGATCTTTTATGATGTCCCTGATCATATCAAAGATCATCATCCAATACAGAAATTTCTTCCTGCAGATGATAGCAGTCATTACATTGAATAGGTTATTGCTGATGAAACCTATAGACCATGTCCTGCACCAGAGGATTTTGCCAACAATATCTACCAGAAGCTTGCTTACATCATTCAGAGCTGTCCTTCTGAGAGATGTGATGCCTACTAGAACTCCACAAAAATGACAAGTTCTGTCATTATCTTCCTGTATAAGTTCATCTTCATCATCTACAATCGGCAACCTTAGAAGTTTGGACACAATGGACTGGTTCAACTTAATCTTAACCCCTTTTACTTTTGATTTCAGAACTGTGTTATTCCTCCTTATTTTGATATTTTTATAGTACTCTTCAACTTCTGGGAAAAGAATTTTTCAAGGTTCTTTAAGAACGAAGTTCATACCTGCGGTTTCGAGAAGAAGTAGAAGATCCTTGAAATAATCTGAGAGTTCGGAATCCCGGCCACAACTAGTTCACTTCCAACTCCTATCCTGGACTACTGTGCCATTGAAACTGAAGATGGAGGTGAACGGAGCGTGAGAGAACGACAGTGTCGAAGCTCTCAGTCGGCGGAAGGCGAAGAGTTTTCGAGAGAAATGGATTTGAAATGTCGGTTGATTTGTGAAATCTAAAGTTATATATATATATACCTAGTAATGACAATTAAGTGTCTAATTAACCTAAAATAAGCCTTTGATTAAGGCAGAAATCAGGCGGTTTGCGAAAATGAAGAAATGAACAGAATTTGAAAAGTGACTGGTCATTTCTCGAGAGGGTGATTAGTTATCGAGAGACAGAGTTAGAATTCTCGAGAAGTGAAGTCCTAGTACTCGAGAACTTATAGTACTTCTCGAGAGATAGACGTAAAGTTCGCGAGAAGTAGACTTTAGTACTCGAGAACCAGATATTTACTTTTCGAGAAGTAACTTTATGTCTTGAGAAGTGATGTCCATTTGAGAAATTTCTAACCTTTTTGTAGTATCCTCGATTCCTGAGCTTTGAGATGATCACTTCTAGTTTATCCTTCTTTGTTCAGCATCCCAAGTTCAGTTTTGAAGAAATTGAACTTGGTCTCGTCCAACGGTTTCGTGAAAATATCTGCAACTTGTCGATCTGTTGGCACGTACTGCAGATTCACATCCCCTTGCTCCACATGCTCCCGGATGAAGTGATATCTGAGCTCGATGTGCTTTGTCCAGCTGTGTGAGACTGTGGTCTTGGCAATTGCTATTGCGCTAGAGGAGTCACAAAACAATGGAATGTCTTTAACCTTCATGTTGTAGTCTTCTAGGTTGTTCTTTAGCCAAAGCAACTGTGCACAACAACTGCCGTCAGAAATATATTCTGACTCGACTATTGAGATTGCAAAACTATTTTGCTTTTTACTGCTCCATGAGATAAGCCTTCTTCCAAGGAACTGACACATCTCGGAAGTGCTTTTTCTGTCGTCTTTTCTACCTTCAAAGTCTGCATCTGAAAAACAAATAAGTTCGCTGTCATTACTTCTTGGGTACCATAAGCCAAGATTCGGTGTACCTTTATGGTATCTCAAGATCCGCTTTGCAGCAGCATAGTAAGATTCCTTACAGTTCACTTGGAATCTAGCACAAACATATGTAGAGAACATTATGCATAATCTACTGGCAGTAAGGTAGAGCAAGTATCCAACTATGCTTCTGTAGGGTTTCAAGAAAAGGTTTCCCTTTCTCATCCTTGTACAAGGACATAGCTGAGGCCATTGGAGTCCTCATAGAGGTTGCACTCTCCATTACGAATTTCTTAATCAACTCCTTGGTGGACTTAGTCTGTGAGATGAAAATTCCATCTTCAGATTGTTTCACCTGAAGTCCTAAGAAATACTTCAGCTCTCTCATACTACTCATTTCAAACTTCCCTTGCATAAGTTTAGAAAACATTTTGTAGAGGTTGTCGTCTGTAGAACCAAAAATGATGTCGTCTACATAGATTTGCACAAGCAAAATCTTGCCTTTAATTTCTCTAAGAAATAATGTCTTATCTATCTTTCTCCTTGTGAACTTGTTCTCGAGGAGAAAGCTAGACAGTGTTTCGTACCAAGCTCGAGGAGCTTGTTTCAAACCGTACAGCGCTTTCAATAATAAATAAACATAATCAGGAAAGTTAGGATCAACAAAACCTAGGGGTTGTTCCACGTACACTTCTTCCTTTATATCACCATTCAGGAAGGCGCACTTCACATCCATTTGATAGACAGTGAAGCCTTTCAGTGCAGCATAAGCCAGGAACAGTCTGATAGCCTCCAACCTTGCCACTAGAGCGTATGTTTGGTCGAAGTCGATTCCTTCTTCTTGACAATATCCTTTGGCGACGAGTCTGGCCTTATTCTTTATGATTGTTCCATCTTCGTCTATCTTGTTCCTGTAGACCCACTTCGTCCCGATGACATTTTAACCTTTGGGTCTTGGAACTAGCTTCCAAACTTTGCAGTGCTTGAACTGGTTCAGTTCTTCTTCCATAGCCAAGATCCATGATGCGTCTGAGTTTGCTTCCTCAAACTTCTTTGGTTCAACCTGTGAGAGAAAACTTAAATATAGATTCTCGTTAATTATACCTCGATGAGTTCTGACACCATCCTGGGGATCTCCTATGATTTTGTCCAATGGATGATCCTTCAGATGTCTGAGCTCTAGATTCCTAGCATCTGGAACTTCTTCAGCCACTGGAGTGACTTCATCAACTTGGATGGTTTATTCATCTTGATCGTCTGCCTCTCCAATGGGGGTTGGAGTAGTGATCTTGATGAACTTTTCTCTTTCACCTTCAGTCGGTTCATCCAAGCTGTTTTCTTTCAGCTTTGTACCTACATCTACAACAAGCACATTAGACAATTTGCTTTGCAGCAAGCTCGTCTTATCAAATACATGTATGGATTCCTCTACAATCAGAGTTTTTCTATTGAAAATCCTGTATGCCTTACTATGGCTACTATAACCTACAAAAATACCTTCAAAACTTTTCTCACTAAACTTGGTAGTATGATACTTACCATTGTTAAGCACGAAGCATTTACAGCCAAAAATTTTAAAATATGAAACAGTTGGTTTCCTGCCTTTTAGAAGTTCGTAAGGTGTCTTATCATGATTCTTATTGATGAGTGCTCGATTTTGCATGTGGCATGCAGTATTGATGGCTTCATCCCAGAAGTACTCCGATAGTGAAGCATCACTCAACATTGTCCTGCAGGCCTCTATGAGTGTTATGTTCCTTCTCTCAGCTACTCCATTTTGCTGTGGAGTGTGAGGAGAGGAAAAATCATGAAAGATACCTAGGCTTTCACAGAATTCTGTCATGGCCCAAGACTTGAACTCTGTTCCATTGTCACTTCCTTATTTTGACTATGGAACAGTTGTACTCAATCTGGACTTGCCTAACAAAATTTGTAAAGATATCGAAGGTATCGGACTTGTGTTTCAGAAAGAACACCCACGCAAAGTACGAGTAGTCATCAACAATAACCAATGTATATTCCTTACCTCCCAAGCTTCTAATTTGCAGTGGACTGAACTAGTCTATATTAAGTAGATGGAGACATCTACTTGAATCTTTGTTAATAATGCTTTTAAGGGTAGCCCTTGTTTGCTTGCCTTTACGCATGCATGATAAGGCCTATCTTTGACTTACTTTACATTCGGGGCATCACGAACTAAGTTCAGGGAGAATAATTTATTAATAGTTTTAAAATTAATATGTGCTAGCCTCTTGTGTCATTGGTCACCAAGAGACGCACTATCTTTTGCTAAAAAGCACACTGGTGTAGAAGAGTCTATACAAATGAAATTTTTTTAAAAAAAATCCTGCTTCGAGTGCCAGATAGAATCGTTTCCATATTATACACAGACTTTATCAAGCACTTGTCAGTATGTAATTCAACAATGTATCCTTTATCGCATGGTTGGCTTATACTTATAAGATTGTGTTCCAATCCCTCGATATAAGCTACATCCGAAAAGGATACACTACCGTTAGTGATCATACCGTATCCTTTAGTGATTCCTCGGTCTGAACCTCCAAAGATGACCTTTGGTCAATTCAAGACTGGAGAATAGTTCTGAAGTAGGCTTCTTGTCCCGGTCATGTTTCGAGAGCATCTACTGTCCAAATACCAGATAGGCATTTTAGTGGCCTTTGGACATCCCTGCAATCATAATCAGTTTGCCTTAGGAACCCAAACATGTTTGGGTCCTTGGTCTCGTGTTACAACACTCCCCCTACGAGGATTAGCATCATGAGTGGTCATTCTCATGTTATCAACTTGAGGAGTTGCAACATTTCTTGGATTAAACCAACAATCGATGTCAAATTGACCAATTCTGCCACAGCACCAACAGTCAAACCTATTGCATCTTTGTCTTAGGTACTCCTGCTTGACCTTCTGGTGTACTGGTCCAGTAGGGGTAGCATTCTTGGAGGAGGAAGCTTCATGATAAAAGCAATCACATGATTTCTTCTCCTTCGTAGGCTTTTCCACAATGGATTTTACTTTTGGTGCTTTCTTGAAGTTATGACCATGATCATAAGGACCATAGTCCTGAAGAATGACTTCTTCATAAGGTGACTTAAAGAAACTCTTACAAAAGTTTCTGGGGCGAGTCCATACTTGGTAACGAGACTTTGGCTCTACATAAGTAGGACTAGTCAAGTGGTCGTAGGATGAGTTAAGATCAAACACATTAGTAGGAAATATGACTTTCTTAAAGATAGTCTGATCTTGAGGGTCCTTCCCCTTATCTTTGGCCAAGGCCTTCTTGGCGGCCTTTTTCCTTCTCTGAGCCTTATTCATCCTAGAAGATTTACTAGGAGCTTCTACATGACCTAGCCCAACACCCTTGGCCTGAGTAGAGAACTCAGCAATAAGAGGAAGAACTACCATGGGCTTAGAGAAACCTTCAACAAGTTTCTTTTCGGCTTCTAGTAATTCTTCCAACCCCTTAATGATTTCATCCTTCAGATCAAGGTGCTTGATAGACTTATTGAACTCATCAACTTCAGTATCTAAGTCTTCTCTTAGTGAGTCCATCTTTATGACTTCCTCTCTCAGAGAGCTTTCTATGGCCTTTAGAGACTTAATCTCTTTTACCTGAGTTTTCACAACCTTTCGACATTTGTTGTAAGCCAAGATCAACTCCTTATACTGGGCCATGAGTTCAAACTCATCGTCAGAGGAGCTGTCCTCATGATCATGCTCAAAAACTTCAAATTTTGAAAGAGGGGTGTGTGATTTTACCTCCCCAGTGAACTAGGGCTCTTGTTCATCATCTGATTGAGCCATAAGCCCAAAGTAGGCTTCCTCTTCTTCACTCGACTCAGATGAGTCAAATTCACTAAGAGTCTTGCCCTTATTGGCTATCAGGCTCTTCTCTGTACTCTTCTTGTTATACGAGGACTTCTTTTCTTCTCTCCTGCCACCCTTCTTCTTATGGGGGAAGTCAGCTATGACGTGACTTGGCTTGTTATAACAGTAGCAAACTATGTCAGTCGAAATATGTTTGTTCTATTTAGAACCATACCTGTCGTGGCTGCTTGAGCCTTTTCTGTGTCGATGACTATCAATTCGTGATCTTCTGTGAGAGGCATCCTTGCCTTTCCATTGCTTCTTCTTGTTCAAGAATTTCTTGAACTGTTGTGAGAGTAAGGAGAACTCTCCTTCAGATAGTTCTGATCCCGAAGTACTTGGCTTCGAGTTTTCTTCTTCACTAACTTCTTGTGTTGGGGCTGGAGAGGTAGCCTTTTACTTCCTGGAGGTGTCTGCCTTTAAAGCAACAAACTTCTCTTTGGATGCAGACCTTCTCTTCTCTTCTCCAGCTTTCCTTGTGTTGAGTTGAAGCTCATATGACATCAACTTCCCGAAGAGATTTTGTGGATCTGTCTTGGCTAGCTTTCCAAATTACCTGATGGCACAGACCTTGTTGTCCCATTCCTTGGTTAAGGATCTTAGGAACTTGTCATTCAGTTCTCCGTTGGTGAAGACTCGGCCATATATTTTGAGGCCGTTAACTATCTTAAAAAAGTTCTCAAAAGTATCTGCAATGGTATCATTGTGCCCTTGTCGGAAGGCTTCATATTTCTGATTCAAAAGGGATCTTCTGTCATCCCTTACTTCTTCTGTACCTTCCATCAAGGTAACGTGGGACTTCCATATCTCCTTAGTAGACTGGTAGTGGATTAGGTTTTGCAGCATTGAGTCATCGACTGCACTTTCTATTATATTTTTAGCTAGCTTTCTTATCCAGAGAGACAATTACAATCTCATCTTTATCTAGATCCATCAACTTATTTGGGACTTTCTTTATTGGATCTATAGTGGAGGTAGTCATAGGAATGTAAGGACCTTCTTCAACAATCATGAAGATCCGGGGATCCACATCTTCCATGAAAAACTTAATTCTTTCTTTCCATATGGGAAAGTTGTTCTATGTGCACAGGGAAAGCTTGGCAAAATCTTTAGACTTGTCCATTGCTGTAAAAAATTTCTAGAGACAACTTAGAGAGGAAATTGATCAAGGTGTTAACCTTTTAATGACCAACCTCCCTCTAATACCAATTGAAAATGTTAAGTTATCTTCCTAAATCACCTAGAGGGGGGTGAATAGTTGAATTGTGCGTCTATTTGCGGAATACAAAATTTAACGAACTTGCACAAAAACAATCAAGCAATCACAGACAACAAGAAGATTTATAGTGGTTCCCCAACCTTGGGTACATCCACTTTCCCTCACCGATCTAGTAAATCACTAGACTCGGCTACTCCACTATCTCGGATTGAAAACTAATCCTACGTCTCGTAACCAAGTTCTTACAATCTTGATCTAAATGGATCTTCACTCGGAAGATGAATACTTCCTACAACTCGGAGAACAAAGCTCCTACACTCGGAGAATAATCTCCTACAAGATTAAAAAGAGATTTGGAAACACAAGCAGAAATTTCTTCTCAGATCCGAAAATCTGTCCCTAGGTCTTCTTTCTTGAACTTTGCAGCTTTTTCAGAAATTGTTGAAGAAGACTCTCGGTGGATCAGTTCTGAGAAACTTGGACTTACTCGATCAAGGAGAAGATGAAGATTTATGAATCCCTTGAACAGCAAGTCGATCTTGATCGAAATAGGCTTTTGGTGACAGGATGAGCGACGACGACTTCTGTAAATTTTCTTGAGAGAGACGGCCGATTCAGAATTTTAGAAAGAGTACGGTTCACCGCTTAGGGTTAGTCTTAATGACAAGAACTTATATAGGATTTCCCTTAACAGTTAGAATTGACATTAATGATGACACGTGGACCAATCACGTCATGTCATTTGAAAATCCAGACAATTCTGAACTTAAGCAATTTTCTGAAAAACTGGAATGCAGTTTTCGAGAAGTATATATAAGTTCTCGAGAACAAGCTGATTACTCGAGGACTATACGTTCTGGACTTATGTAAGTACTCGAGAATTATGAGCTAAGACTTCCCGAGAACTAAACTAGACTTCTCGAGAACTAAAAGAATATTACTCGAGAGCTAAAACTTGAACTCGAGTACTAAGCTGACTTCTCGAGAAGTAGAAGCTAAGTACTTGAGAACTATAACCCATCTTCTCGAGAGATGGACTTAAAAATTTTCAAGGCTAGCTCTTGCTACTCGAGAAGTATAGGTTGAGACTACTCGAGAACTAAGATAAGCTTCTCGAGAACTGCTAACTCCACTACTCGAGAACTATACTAGACTTCTCGAGAAGTGGACTTAGAAAATTTTTTGAACTTAGGAAATTTTTCTTCTTCATGAATCCAATCTTCATTCAATGTTCCAAGTGCTTGAATGTGAAGTGTATCCAAATAGAGAGGCTATACATGATCCAACACCTTAGATCACATAGTGAGGGATTACACTGTATGGTCTTGTGTTCATGACCCATTGTAGACTAACATTGGTCTACACTTGCAATAATAGTCTGCAAACACACAATTAAATAGAGATATCAAATACAACTTAATTCATCTTAGTTCAAGGGTGAATCCATGCAAATCTGGGTTATTGTGGATGCAATAACCAACACCAAGGTATATGCCACATGTTGAAGGATTGACCTCGTTTTTGCGAGCCTTCTCCATCTGAGGGCGTGTGCGCAGCAACCTCCCATTTACGGAAGACTACTATGGACAGACCTACCAGGGTATTGTCGGGCCCATACACTGACATCGCACATCTTGCTCGTTCTTTGTCCGTTGAGATTACCGAAGATTCTCTCACCGCATACAGATCTTTCATGGGTCCCTCGCTCCCTTTTTACAAGCTTCCCTTGAGTGATCACGATCACTCGGGTGTTAGACAACAAAAAGATGATCAGGATCACATGGGTGCTCCTGTATAAAATGTAGAGATTGTTCCCGTCGACGGGTTGGTGTCCGCGGATGCATTTGAAATGGGGCATGCTCATTCAATGCCTGATTTCGAGAACAGTTTTGCCCCTCTACAATATTTGCTTGATCGTGCTACTCCTTTTTTTTTGTTAGTCGGCTGATGATGACGTATTCGTGGGTGATTCGGTGCCCGAGGATGCGCCGAAGTGGGATGAGGACTTTACTATCTCTGACGGATAATGTGGATCTTCAGATTGCTATGACGCACCCCGGTGGGATGAGGAATATCCCCTTTCTGATGCAGAGGTTTGCACCTCCTTATTGGACGAGGCGGTTCCTCTTACCACCACAGACGTCAAGTTCTCGGATTCCCCCGATATGACTCATATGATACCGATAGTGATATGTGCTAGGATCCTACTGAGAGTGATGCCAAGATCACACTCCTGTATTCTATTTATTTTAGTTTTCCTCACATTTATTACATGATCCCCCTTCAATGGGCCCATGCATGTTGAGTCTCAATGTGTACATTATGATGACGATGAGTTGTGTGCTCTGGCCGTCGGAGAGTGCAGCTGCTTGTGTGAGAAGGTTCCTACCTCCTCCGCAGTGGAAGCCCCTGTCGTCGCCAGCGATTCCTATAGACGTACGGTGGATGACACCTTGCTAGGCAAGGATTTTGTTTGTGATGAGATTAGCTAGGACCAGTGCTCCTCCTCTTCTTATTTCTTATTTCCTCTACCTGAGTTGGGCAAGTATTATTATTTAGGTTGAGGGGTAACTGCATTATCATTGTATCGGTACTCACTACCGCAACAGATATTCGGTCAGTTACCTGTGCATCTTTTGTTTCGTAGGCCCATTAGCTAGAACATTTTATTAACCGAATAAATCGTGCTGGGAAGACAATAACCCTAGTACTTATCTAGGAGTTGGTGTACTTAGTTATTTTTATAATTTTAAAAATTATTTTACGTGTTGTATAACTTGTTTTAACTTTATTGCATGCTTGCGAGATTTTGGTGTGTTTACGCCTAATTCGGGCAGATTGTATAGTCTCTCGGGAGGTTCATTGTTCTATTTGTTGTTGTTCTTTTCATTGTTTTTGCAGGATGAGAATTCCTGGAGAAAATTAGTCGAATCGGCCTGTTTGTGCAAAATGCACGGATTGGGGAAAACGTGCACAGCAAAAACGCATGACCATGCATTTTATATTTATCAAAATGCTCGATCGAGCAATTTGGTACGCACGCTGGCCAAAATTTTCCCGTGCCGCTGCTGCAACTGCTCGCTTCTCCTCAATTTTCTACGGCGAGATCTCCTTCTTCTCCTCTGAATCCTCCACCACCCCTCTTATCTCTCAGCCTCTGCCTCCATCTTCTTCTGATCAGCCCGAGTGACCATTGCTTCTCTCTCCGGATGGGGTTTTATGTTTTTCTTCATGTTTGTGTTTTTGTTTATTTGACTGATAGTGTATTTTACTTTATTCAGCTCCCCATTCATCCCCAGGGTGGTTAGTAATTATATCTTTCAGTACCCTTCCTTAGTGTATTACTGTGATCCGTTTTTTTATTGGTGTTGATTTTGTTCAGCTTAATAACTTGCAAGCACTACTTAGTTTAAACTTTGTATTGGCATGTATATACAAAATTTTGCTTGAGCTCTTTTGCATGCTGCCTTTCCCTTGCGCGGCGGAGGACAAAACATTTTGCAGGTTTAGCTTCACGCTTTCTCGTGGCTTTTGGTATGCTCATTTGATGAGTATGGGGTAACCTCTCCCACAACTTATATTTCATTTTTTTATTGCAAATCTTTGTTAGGTTGCTTAGATTAAGTCTGGTGGGAGGGGGATTTATTTGGTTACCTGTGCATATGCACCACTATCACTTTCATACCAAAAGCACATTTTTATTTTATGTTTAATGTAATCTCATCTGCATTGTGTACCAACACCCACATGAGAGCGATCTTAACCACGCGCGTGACTCGAGTCAAATGTATTTCCTTTGTGTAAAATTTAAAATAGCAATGTTGTCTTAGGATTTTAGGGTAAAGTAGTACGAGACTCGTGCAGTGCTCCTAATTGAGTACTCATGGTATGTGTAAAAATAGTATAGATTTAATTTTTCTTTATGATCGTATATTTATACTTTTCTTCATATGTAAATATTATTTATACTACTCAAAAATGTTGAATCTGGTGGAATCAAACGATAGTGTAGGGATGTGTGTAACCATCACTAAACTCGTATTGCTCGAGTCGGGAGTAAGTATCATCTTTCTCGGTGGCTAAGAACTTTCCCCAAGATACTCTCGAAGCATTGGTGCATGGTTAGTCAAGCGTGAGTGTGATGTAGGCCATCATTTTGGCCTGGTTGAGCCTTGTACCCCGTCCAAACGTTAATCTTTATTATCCTATGTTGTGCCTATCCCACATTTTAATTTAGCCCTACTTCACGATCACCAAAGCCTAAAAGCCTTTCCCAGTCCCACACCCCAATCTTGAGCTATTACTATGTTACTTATTGCATTTGTGTTGTTGCTTCGGTGAAGTTATGTGGTTGTGAGGTGGAGTTTTAATGATAATTTGGTGTGTTGTTATATAAAAAATTGGAAAAAGAAAAGAAAAAAAAATTTTGTTGTGAAATAAGAAAGTGAAATTGAAATTTTCATTTGTCTTATTGCTGTGGTAGAAGGCGGTGCACACACCCTTGTTGTCAATTCAAGTATGGTAGTGTGGTGCACCTGCGTTTATTGTTGGAACAAGGATAATATTTTGTATGAGCTCATTTGGGTTGTGCGTAGACGCCATTTTTACCCTTGTGAATCCTTACCTACGTATTCACCCAAGCCCTATTATTATCCTAATGTCCTACGGATTCACGCTTGAGTAAAACTAGTGTCGTGGAGAGAGTGTGAAAGGAAAAGCGTATGGTCCCCGACATTTATGGATTTCTTTGGAAGTGATCTCGTGCCTCGATCTTTGGCAATGCTCACCTTTGTGGAAAACTTACTTTCTTTCTACGCAAGACCGAACGATTCTTCAAAATTCTAATTTTGAGTAGATACAATTATTTATGTCTGTCAAAATGTATAAACTCCGTAGCATGATTAAAAAGTTTATCTATTATATTTTCTATGCCCATGATGTATTTGATTTCTCGCAATACTTTATTTTGATGTTACTGAGCCAACTAACTATTTTCTAGTCCACGGAATGATGATTTGCTCGGGACGATCAAATGATTAAGTCTGGTGGTGTGATGAGTCTGATATTTATAGGGTTTTTCGGACTCATCTGGTCCTATTTTCTCACTTATGCACTGCATTTAAACCGGTTATCAGTTATATTTTCATCATTCGGTCAATCACCACGCTGTGCACCACTTTGGCCCGAGGAGGTGCAATTGTGCATTATGTTGTCGAGGGTAAGCACATGGTGCTCCACATGGATCTTTTCGGTTGATTGTGGTTAATTTCTGAGTTGCTGGAGGTTCCCCTTATGCTTTATTGGTTTATATGCAGGTGGTTTGGGGCTGTATGAATAGCATTGCTATTTGGGGAAATCGCACGAATGTGACGATCGTGCGATGGGCTCAGATTTACTGTTGCACCTATGTTTCTATTTCTACTCGTTCGTTTTGTTCCCGTACGGTTTCGGCAAAACCGTGCGAGAAGGAATCGCATGGTCTGCCTTGTATTCACGGAATTCCAGCTTTCTGGGGTTAATCGTGTATTTTCTTCACGTACGGGCATACACGCCCGTGCATGAGTAAAATGCACGGTTCCCCTTTGTTATCCTGTTTTCCTGCCCTCTGTGGTTACCCATGCATTTTCCTTCAAGCACGGGTATATGTGCCCGTGCGCGAGTAGAATGCACAGGTCAACGCATCTTCATCCGCAAGCTTGTTCTGTAATTTAATATCACACAGTTAACGCACGATCGTGCACCAAATCGTGCGTGACAATTTTCTGACCTGCTTCAATTTAAGAGCAGATTTCCTTCCATTCCGAAAGAGGATCGTTTTCAACCATTCTAGCCGTCGTTTTAGGGTAAAACTCTGTCGTTCTTCCACTGCCCTTCATCTTACACCAAGGAGACAAGCTCTGGCCATGCTTGTGAAGCTTACCTCTTGCCGATGCTTGCTCTCGGCCTACTCCTTCATCTCGTAGCTTTATTGTAAGTTTTGATGCCATAGACATCAAGCAAAGGGAAGCTTTCAGCCTTCTTCAGTTTCGTGACATGAAGAAGATGGGTCCATTAGAGGGTAGTGACAACATTCTCTACCCCAGACATAGTTTAGGACCGAGCTTGGATGCGGACTAACAACCCAATAATTTCTTCCGCGACCCCTGAACGAGCCTTCAGATTCGGTCGATTTCTTGACTTGTTCTTGCTTTATTGATGTATATGTGTTGTTAAATCTCCCTATGTAGATGATGTGCACTTTATTTATAAGCGTTATTTGTTTCATGTCTATGCGAATCTTTATCATTTTACTGTTTTAGTTGCTTGAACAGTGCCCTTATTTCCATCCGCCACCATAGTTAGTATTGATGCTCTAGCGATCGTTAGAGGCGCGTGTTACAACGAGGTGTTTGTGACCCTCAATATGCTATTCAACTCAGTTCCTACGCCTGCCTTCTCTTCCATTTTGCCGAGCAAAGCAGCGCATAGCGGCCTGTATAGGAGTAGATCTAATTAGCTTTTATTTTCTTGTTTCTAAAACCAAACCCCCTTCTTAATCTTGACCAAAGGACTTCAATATCTGTTGGTACCCTAGTTTTGATTTGAGTTCAATCTTCTCTTTTAGTCTCTTGACCCAAGATTTATCTATGGTCAAAGGTTAGTTATTTAGTTTGTTGCTCTAGTTTTAGAGGCGTCACTTTTCTAGATGTAAATTTGGTTAAGTTGTTTTTCGTTCGACTATGGTCGAACGCCGCTCGACTATCGTCTATCGACTGTTCAACGATCATCTATCAGTTGGTCGACGTTCTGTCTGCATTGATAGTTCGATTATCTGTTTGATAGGTCGACTATCTGTTGTGTTTGATAGTTCGACTATCTGCTTGGATAGTTCAACTATCTGATAGTTCGACTATCTGTTCGCTTTGATAGTTCGACTATCTGTTTGATAGGTCGACTATCTGCTTTCTGTGATAGCTCGACTATCTGTTTGATAGGTCGACTATCTGTTCTCTTTGATAGTTCGACTATCTGCTTGGATAGTTCAACTATCTGATAGTTCGATTATCTGTTAATAGGTCGACTATCTGTTTTCTCTGATAGTTCGACTATCTGTTTGATAGGTCGACTATCTGCTTTCTTTGATAGTTCGACTATCTGTTGTTAGGTCGACTATCTGCTCTTCTTGATAGTTCAACTATCTGCTTAGATAGTTCAACTATCTGATAGTTCGACTATCTGTTTGATAGGTCGACTATCTGTTTTCTTTGATAGTTCGACTATCTGTTTGATAGGTCGACTATCTGTTTTCTTTGATAGTTCGACTATCTGTGAGATAGGTTGACTATCTGTGTTGCTTGATAGTTCGACTATTTGTTTGGATAGTTCAACTATCTGATAGTTCGACTATCTATTTGATAGGTCGACAATCTGTTTTCTCTGATAATTCGACTATCTGTTTGATAGGTCGACTATCTGTTTTCTTTGATAGTTTGACTATCTGTTTGATAGGTCGACTATCTGTTTTCCTTGATAGTTCGACTATCTGTCCTGATAGGTCGACTATCTGATAGCTCGACTATCTGTCCTGATAGTTCGACTATCTGCTGTGGTAGTTCGACTATCTTCTTTGATAGTTCGACTATCTGTATCGTTCGACTATCTGTCTGATAGGTCGACGATCTCTGTACTTCGGTCGACAATCTCCGAGGGTCGTTCGACATTTTGCTGTATGTCTTGAGTGATTTTGTCATCTTCTATGATATGATTTATTTCATATTTATTTTGGCATATTTTATAAAAGATTATTTGAATAAAGTTGTGATATTATTTCCATGCAATATCTGCTCCATTCCTTATGCATGAGCCAATCTTTTTTTGACAAAGTTGTTTGTCTGATTAGTTGAAATATGTTTTCTACTTTATCTGCCAGGCTGTCCTTTATAACCGTTAGACTCAGAAAGTCTTTTCTGGCTGTAAAGAGTCTCTTCTGATGTGACTTTCTCTAGTATTATTTTATCAGAGTTATTTGCAGCTTCTTAGAAAGCTTTATCCTCTTATCGGATATCTGTCTGCAGAATTTGTTTTTGCTTTATGCTATTTGCAGCCCAGCTTGCAGATTTCAGTAGAAGACAAGATTCAAACTCAAATTAAAGCCGTTGCAAAGGCTCATATAAAAAGAGTTTCTTTTGAAAGAAGAATATAGACCAAGAGAACATAGTACCCAGATCATATACTCTCAGCAGCATTCAAGCTTACAACTTACAGTTTACAACTGCTCTCAGCTCGTTCACATCCAACTGAGAAGAAGTTCTAGCTCTTCACTCTTCTTCATCCTGAGTTCATCCTGCCTCCAGGAAGATCTTCACTCAGAGCTTTTTGAAGAAGAAGAAGAAGAAGATAGCTGCCTAAAGAAGAATTTTCATTTCATATTTATTATCTTCTTGTAGCTTTTTCCTTCAGATTTTCTGAAGTATTTTCTGCACTGAAGCAAGACTTCACCTGGACATTCTTTTAGCCAGGGGGAGCCTTGACTCTTTAGAGCTTTCTAGCTCAGTGCAAGTTCTTGAGCTTCTCTAATTCTATTTAAAATAGAGAAGACATTTTAACCTCCTTTCCCCCTCCTATAAAGGGTTATTACTCCCTTCAAAAGTATACCTTGGTGGCAAGGCACCTGATCAAAAACCTGTGTTGGTTTTTAGACACCTGATCAAAAGTCTAAAGGGTTTCTAGATCTACCTGAAGCAGATCTTGTTGGTGGCAGGGCACCTGATCAAAAACCTGAGTGAATTCCTACCTTGTTGGTAGAAGAGTGGACGTACCCAAGTTGTTTGGGGAACCACTATAAATTCCCTTATATCGTCTGGTTGTTTGATTTATTACTTGTGCTGTTGGCTGTGATTAGTTTTAACTAGGTTTGCTAGTTGCTGTTTAGGATCCCAAGCCTTAACTGTAATTACAGTTGGCTGCCTCTTGTGCACAACACTTGTATTAGGCTTTAGGGTTACTTCTCAAATATCTATAACCTTCATTCCGCAATTAACTCCAAGGGAGTTGAGTAGACAGTCAGCTTTGCTAGTGCAATTTTTGATTACTCTATTCACCCCCCCCCCCTCTAGAGTAGTATCTATCCCTTTTCTTTCAATTGGTATCAGAGGGAGGTTGGCTGACTGTATAGGATAACACCTAAGTCACAAGATCCTGATAGATACCAAGGATTATAGATATTCACTTTCACATCATGGCCCAGTCCAAGGATTACTCTAGCACCAAACCTCCAGCATGCAACTTAGCCAAGTTCAGCATCTGGAAGGCAAGGATTAAGCTATATATGAACTCTATTGATGAGAGTATTTTTGCTTCTACTTTGACAGGACCACCAAGAGCACCTGCTGCAGCTACTGCTTCATCATCAACTGATATGAGTGCAGTGCCTCCTCCAGATTATAATGATGAATACAAAAAGGCAAAGATAGCAGATGCCAAAGCAATGAATATTCTGGCTCAGACAATGTCTGATGAAGTATTCCAGAAGGTTGCTGACTGCTCCTAAGCAAAAGCAATGTGGGATACACTGAACCAGATTGTAGCTGGTTCAGCTGATGAAAGGAAGGACAGAAGGTCAAACCTTATCTCCCAGTATGAAAACTTCAAGAAAACTGATGCTGAATCAGTTGAAGCAATGTACACAAGGCTCAGCTCAATCATCAATGAGCTGAGGACTCTTGAAAAGGATATATCATTGACAGAGGTCAATAATAAGATTCTTATGTGCTTCCCTAGCACATGGGATCTGAGGATCTGGCCTATCAAGGAGGCCAGAAGCACAACAGAAATCTCAACAGAAGCCCTTCTCGGCAAGCTCGAGTCCTTTGAGCAAGTGCTGAAGTCCAGGGAAGCTGAGGCTGAAGAAAAGACTCCAACTCCCACAAGAAAAGAGCAAACCCTTGCTCTCAAAGCTGCTGATGCTTCTAAAGGAAGCCAGTCCAATGAGGAACTGATGGCATTATTTGCCAAAAGGTTTCTCAAGATGGGAAGGAAAGAATTCAGAAAGAAATCTTCAAAATATGAAGAAAAAACAAGGTATGATCGTACTCCTACTAAAGAAATAATTTGCTATGGTTGCAGGAAGACTGGACATATTCTTCCAGACTATCTAGAGGAAAAGAATTTAAAAAAAAGGAAAGACAAGGATCAGCACAGGAAGCATTCCAAGCCATCCTCCTACAAGAACAAAAAGAATGAGAGAGGTTTTGTTGCTAAAACCTGGAGCGATTCTGATGAGGAATCTTCCTCCTCAAGCTCCAGTGAGGATGAGGAAGAAAAGAAGGCAAAGGAAGTTTGCCTGATGGCAATTGATGCCTGCAGCAATCATTCAGCTGCAGAGAGTTCAGATTCTGATGAAGAAATGCCAACAGAAGATGAGGTATTGTCTTCTTACGATTTTACATATGCTGAATTTAAATCAGATTTTAAATCTTTATGTTTAGATTTAATTAGTTCTGAAAAGGAAATTAAGGACCTTAGAAGTAAACTTGCTGAATCTGAACTTATCTCTATTGAAAACTTTAGGTTAACAGCAGAACTCACTAATTCTAGTGAAGAAATAAAATTCCTTAAGAATGAATTAGCTAAGTCCAAAAGGTAAGAAGAATCTCTGAATGGTAGAAGCCTTAAGCTGCTTGAAATAACCAGTCTGTCTAATACTAGGTCAGGCAATAATAAATTAGGCTTAGGAGCATCTTCTAGTGAACCCCCAATCATTCTTAAAAACCATCTTTCAACTCCAGTGAATTTTATTTCAGCTAGTGGAATAAAAAACACTGAGCAAGTTAATCAGGTTAATAAAGCTTTAAATAAAGCTAAGAGAGAGAAAAGAAAACAAAAGTTTAAGGAAATACAAAGAGCATCGAACGCTGCTCGACGATCGCAGGCCCAGTGGTCGAACAGAGATCGACGATCTGGGCACCCATCGTCGAACGCTGATCGACGTTTTCAACATGAATTTCAAAACTTCAACCAGAACTTTAGAAACCGGAATGTAAATAGAAACCCTAGGTTCATTGACCCATCATCTGCATGGAGAATCCCACCTAGGAGATCTTACCCGTTAGGTTATCACCCTCAACCTGCTTATTCATTTATTTCCAGTTTTTCTTATGTGAAAAATAAGGGACCCAAGGTTACCTGGGTCCACAATGTTTAACTTATTTTTCTACAGGTAAAGACCTATCCTATCACTCAGAATAAGTGGTATTTGGATAATGGTTACTCCAAGCATATGACAGGAAATAAAGAACATCTGTCAAGGTTCAAGGCCAAACTTGGCCCAAAGGTAATCTTTGGAGATTCAAGTTGTGGTCAAACTGAAGGCTATGGCAGGATGATCATTGGAGCTGTAACATTCAAGAGAGTTGCTTATGTAACTGGACTGAAGTATAATGTCATTTCAGTAAGTCAGTTATGTGATGCTGGATACCAGGTATCATTTACTAACTCTCTTTGTAATATTACTTTAAATAATAATGTTGTGTTAGTAGGTATTAGACAAGGTAACATTTATTTAGTAGATTTTAACTCAACTCACTCTGAAATCTGCTTATTTAATGAAGTAACAAATAACAATACCTTATGGCATAAAAGTCTTAGCCATGTTAACCTCAAGAACATATCTAGGTTATCTAAACACAACCTTGTTAGAGGTTTACCTTCTTGCCCCTACAAGGAGAGCCTATGCAAGGCTTGTCAATTAGGCAAGCAAACCAAGAATTCATTTAAATCAGTAAATAAAAGTGATTCTCCTAGAATCTTGTATTTATTACATTTGGACCTATTTGGCCCAATAAATGTACAGAGTTTAGGAGGGAAGTATTACACCCTATTCATTGTAGATGACTTCTCTAGATTCACTTGGGTGTTCTTTTTGAGAACTAAGACTGATAACTTCAAAGCCCTTACAGATTTTCTATTATGTGTGCAGACTGAGTACTCTACTCATGTGGCCTTGATCAGAAGTGATCATGGTACTGAGTTTGACTCTCTTCTCATGCAAGAATTCTGTGAGAGAGAAGGTATCAAACATAGCTTCTCAGCTCCTAGAACTCCCCAACAAAATGGGGTAGTTGAAAGGAAGAATAGAACCCTGATTGAAGTTGCAGGCACACTATTGGCAGATGCTAACATGCCTCTTTCCAATTGGGCAGAAGCTGTTAGTACAGCCAACTATGTCTTGAATAGAAGTCTGATACACAAGCTTAAGTGTAAAACTCCTTATGAGTTGCTTAAAGGAAAGAAACCTAAAATAAATTATTTTAGAGTATTTGATTGTGTAGTTTATATTCATAATAATAATAAAGAATACCTTAGAAAGTTTGAAGCAAAAGCTTCAATGGGAATTTTTCTTGGATATTCCCAAGTAAGCAAAGCTTATAGGGTTTTTAATAAATCATCTTCTAAAATTGAAGAGTCTGTTCATATGTCCTTTGATGAATCTCAAATGTTTTACAAGGAGAAGGAAACTTCCCCTTCCTCAAGTTCATTGCAGGTACCAGAATCTAGCAAAGATGTCACTCAAGAGATTCTCCATCTATCAACTCTTCATATCACTGAATCAGACAGTAATGAAGACCTTGTAGAAGTTGTTGTTGTACCACAAATAGTAGATCAAATTCCTCCTGAGGAATTAATCCCAACTATTGCTGAAGATCACATCCCACCTGCTGATGTTGTCACACTTAGAGATCATCCTACATCTCAAGTGATAGGAGACATATCAGCTGGTGTTCAAACAAGACATCAGTTAAGACAGGATGTGATGCATGCTTGTTTCCTTTCACAGATTGAGCCCCTCACCATTAAAGATGCTGAGCTAGATCCCCACTGGATCATTACTATGCAAGAGGAACTCAATCAGTTTGAAAGATGTAAAGTATGGACTTTGGTTCCAAGACCTAAAGGCCAACTGATCATAGGCACCAAGTGGGTGTACATAAACAAGTTGGATGCAAATGGAATCATTGTAAGGAACAAAGCTAGGCTTGTAGCTTAGGGCTACAAACAGGAGGAAGGTATAGATTATGACCAAACCTTTGCTCCTGTTGCAAGGCTAGAGGCAATAAGGATCTTTCTAGCCTATACAGCCTATATGAAGTTTAAGGTTTTTCA
The DNA here is from genome assembly GCA_039513925.1 of Platanthera zijinensis. Classification (NCBI taxonomy): domain Eukaryota; kingdom Viridiplantae; phylum Streptophyta; class Magnoliopsida; order Asparagales; family Orchidaceae; genus Platanthera; species Platanthera zijinensis. The sequence goes on along the minus strand of CM077097.1, from coordinate 59,297,416 downwards.
GATGGATGTCAAAAGTGCCTTTCTAAATGGTGAGCTAAAGGAAGAGGTATTTGTTGAACAACCACCTGGGTTTGTTTCTTCAACTCAGCCCTCACATGTTTTCAAGTTGCAAAAAGCTCTTTATGGACTCAAACAAGCACCCAGAGCCTGGTATGAGACTCTAGCTAGTTTCCTGTTAGAGCACAACTTTGTTAGGGGAGTATTTGATAGAACCCTTTTCATCAAGCACCATAAGGACACAATCCTGTTAGTTCAAGTGTATGTGGATGACATTATTTTTGGTTCCACTGATCCCAAACTGTGCAAAAAGTTCTCTGACTTGATGCATTCTAAGTTTGAGATGAGTTGTATGGGTGAGCTGTCTTACTTTCTTGGTCTCCAAGTAAAGCAAGATGCTGATGGCATCTTCATCTCCCAATCCAAATATGCCAAGGAATTGGTAAAGAAGTTTGGGATGGCTGATGCTTCAGCAATGCATACACCTATGGCTACTAATGTAGTTATAGATTCTGATGATCAGGCAAAGCCTGTTGATCAAAAGAATTATAGGGCCATTGTTGGTTCCCTATTGTATTTAACTGCAAGTAGGCCAGATATAATGTTTGCTACATGCCTTTGTGCTAGATTCCAGGTCAACCCCAAGGAATCTCATCTGATTCTTCTCAAGAGAATCTTGAGATACCTGAAGGGATGTCCAAATCTAGGACTTTGGTACCCAGCTGAATCAGAATTTGAGTTAATTGGATACTCTGATTCTGACTATGCTGGTTGTCGAGTTGACAGGAAAAGTACCTCAGGAACTTGTCAGTTCCTGGGAGAGAGATTGGTCTCTTGGTTCTGTAAGAAGCAGGCTTCTATCTCAACTTCAACTACAGAGGCTGAATATATAGCAGCTACTAGTTGTTGTTCACAGATCCCGTGGATTCAAAACCAGCTTTTGGATTATGGGTACTCATACAAGAACACAAAAATCATGTGTGATAGTACCAGTGCTATCTCTATTGCACAAAATCCTGTGCACCACTCTAGAACGAAACACATTGAGATCCGGCACCATTTCCTGAGAGATTGTGTGGAAAAGAACAAGATCAGCCTTGAGTTCATATCCACTGACCTTCAGAGAGGTGATATATTCACCAAGCCCTTAGATGAACAGAAGCATCTGTTCTTTTTGGTTCAACTAGGCATGATTAATGGAAGAGACTAAGTGTGACGTCTGCCTTGTTAAAACCTGCTTGAAGATCGTCGAACGACGTTCGAAGATAGTCGATCAGATCAAGCCTATCGTCGACCTATGGTTGATGATGGCTTATCTGCTTGAAGATCGTCGACCGATGTTCGAAGATCGTCGAATAGGTCGAGCCTATCATCGATCTATGGTTGACGACAGCTTGTTGTTTGTGAAGACAGAAATAGTCGAACGATGGATCGACTACTCTGCTTCAGGAACGATCGTCGAGCGACCGTTCGACCATCGTCTCCAGTATCTTTTAAGTAGATCGACGATCGTTGTTTTAATATAAAGCCGATGGTCGACCTAGGTTAAGAGATCTTTCTTTTTATTGTCGACGGAGAGCGTCTTCTCGCATTCCATCTTCCTGCTTGCTCTTTGTCTCGCGATTTCTGTCGTTTCGCCTTCGCCGTCTCCCTTGTCTTCTCCAGCCCCTTCGATGGCGATAGCTCCAGCTCTCTTGACAGTGGTGAAGTTCGATGCAGGCTTTAGTGTGGATTTCGATTCTTTCAGTTGCTGCGAATCTGGAATTGTGGAAATTCTCAATCTATGCAAAGATCAAGGTTTGGATAAGCTCATGTCCTCCAGGATAAAGATAAGCATTCAAGAGATTAAAGGATGGGCATTTACTTCATCCTCCAATGATGAATCAATGACCGGAATAATTGGCGGAGAAGAGGTAACTTTGACTCCCGCCATTTTAACTAAAATTTTCGGATTGTTAAATGGGGAAGAAGATTACGAGCAAGATACCCCAGGGTTTGGGAGAATGCTAACAGAGTTAGGACATGCCGACGGCATTCCTGCTAAGCTGCTTAAGGTGAATTTTCCGTTTAAGATTAAGTTCCTTGTTGAACTCATCGGAAAAGTGCTACTGGGAAAGCACTCTGCCCATGATAATATTACAAGGCAACAGTTTGCCCTAATGTGTCAATTGTGAACAAAAAGAAGATTAACTGGGCAGGAGTATTGTTTGATTTGATCAGGAAAAAGAACAGCAAGAAAGAAGTCACCCTGGGTAGGGTGGTTGGGATTTTTCTGAAGGAAAAATATCCCCATTTGTTAGTTTCAGCTGCTACTTCCATCAATGCCAGCAAGAAGATGGACCCAACCTTGTTCGCCAAGTGGAAAAGGACTTTTCTAAATCCTGCTCCTGCAGGGGTTGCTCCAGCTGCATCTGAGAGCACCAGGACTGCCTCAGTCACTCCTCTCCTACAAGAAGCTGGCTCAGTAAATCTCTCCCTTCCATCGTCTTCATCTGCATTACCATCTACTTCAGTTGAAGTTCCATCAACTTCAATTGAAGTACGACCTTCTGCTTCTCATCTTCCTGATTCATCTACAATTCTCCATGCATCACCTCCTGCATCTCCTCTCCCTTCTCATCTTGCTGGAATCTCACATCCCAGTTTTGATTTGTTGGTTTCTGAGATATTCACTCCTCCTCAGTCTCCAATTCCTTCTTCAGATCACATTGATCATATTGCATCCACCCATCATTCTCCAGTTCACTCTCCATCTCCAGTTCACTCTCTAGTTCATCAAGAATACATCATTCCTGCTGATCATCCATCCACTGAGATTCCACCATCATCATTTGAAATCACTCCAGCATTCATTTCTAGTATCTTGGAGTTAATTACTCCTTCAATAAAAATTATGATTGAAGAGGCAATTGCTCCCCTTGCATCCTCCATCTCTTCTTTGACTGCTGTCATCCAAGCACTCTCAAAATCTATTGAGCCCTCTTCATCTAGGGGCCTGGTTTCAGTATCTACTGAAATCAGGCAGGGGGAGATGCTTTATGAAGATGCCTCTGAGCTGCCCTTGGCCTCCCCTCCAGCAGATCCTCCTGCAGTTGTAGAGAAAGAGATAGAAGAATCAGCTCCTCCTCCTTTGTCTGAAGAAGAAATTTCTGATGCCATAATGAAGTCTGAATTCATTGTCAAAGTTTGCCTAGAAGAATGCTCCACTCCCCTGGATGCCCTATACCTAGAAGGAGTTATCACTTCCTTCCTAGATGAATTTTGGGAGTTAGGACACTCAAAGGACAATTCTGAAGGTATCCCTTTACTCACTTTTTAGACTTGATAACTGATATGCTAGTATGGGAATACCTGGAAGGAATGATTCGATGTCATTTAGCAAATTTTTGTTCATAATACTACAGATAAAATGGAAGAAGTACTAGATGTCCAAGAGCTTGATCACCAACCAGCTACAGAAGTTCAAACTGAACCAGAACCAGTTGTTCAAGTTTCTGAGGCTGCTCAGCCAGCTCAGCTAGCAGTGCAAGTAGAACTGGTCTCCATGACAGTTTCTGATCAATAAGAAAAGGCTTCAGTTGTTCAAATTGAAAAGTCTACTGTATGGGATGACACTCCTGGATTGGATTTAGATGCTCTCCTGGCACAGGATGCCATGGAAGAAGAATTAGAAAAAGCTGCCCTAAAAAAGAAGGAAAGAGCTGTGCAAGATGCAATTGATCCGTATGATCTTCCCATTTCTTCAAATTCTGAGGATGAGATTGATTCTGATGAATCTGATGAGTCTAAGAGAAAAAGATCTGCTAAAAAGAAAAGGAAAGTTGTGGCTCCTCCTCCTCCAAATCCTGATTATGATACTCCTTATTATATCCTGAAAGGCATTGATCCTAAATCAAAAGAATTCCAACACTGGATGGCATTTTCTAAAAATCAGCAGAAGCAAAGGAAGAAGTCAAAGAGGTATGACAGTCCTGTCCCAAGATGGACTCCTAGAGGTCCTCCTCCTCCACCTCCCAGTGCAGGAGCCTCTGGAAACCTATCTGCAAATCCTGCTGCTCAGTCTGACAGATTTAACCCATCTCAGTCATCACAAAGGAAAAGTTCTCAAGGATATCAAGGTAAAACGCAATCTGGCTATCAAAGACTTGATGCTGATGTTAAGGAACAAGTAAAGGAGGTGGTGTATCAAAGACCAACTTTTTCTCCTCCTCCTTCCAAAGAACTCAAGGGCTCATCCTCTCCAAAGCCAGATCATGCTGTGAAGGCTGTTTTAAAAGGTAAGCGGATTATTTTCTCTGAAAAATCTAGCAAGAAATTTGCTGAGTTTGTTCCTCCTTCTTATCTAGTTATTCAGGATAAAGAGCCAGCTGAAAGTCTGCTAGACATGTCTATTAAGTTTAAAGCTGTGAAACCTGTTGATACAACCTTTAAAAATATGTATGAAAGCCCAGAGCTTGATCCTAATTTCAGGATGGCTCGTTTTCTTGAACTTGTTGGTTTAGCCCAAATTAAGAAAGCTAAAGCTGAAGGCAAGGACACTGCAGGATTAACCACTATGTCAAAATTCAGAATGAAGGAGCTCGATAAATTCCAGGTTAGACCTGAAGTATTTGATCCTTCAAAATACATGGAAAAGCATCCTGAGGCAGTTGTCCCAAGGGCGTCTGAATCGAAAATCATTGGAGAATAAGACCTGAAGTTGTCAAGGAAAGAAGCTCTAGATCCTTCTAGAAAGATTAATTTTGTTCCTAGTTCTTCTGAACCTAAACCTAATTCTGAAGCATCTTAAAAATTCATTGATTGACAGTTATTTTCTTATCTGATTGATTGATGTTATCTGCTTAGTTATTTTCCCTTCATGCACTTTATTTATTTTCAGTAATCAGTTTTGTGTGTTTTTATTGTTGAGAGACTTAACTCAAATAGGGGGAGATTGTTGGTACCCTAGTTTTGATTTGAGTTCAGTCTTCTCTTTTAGTCTCTTGACCCAAGATTTATCTATGGTCAAAGGTTAGTTGTTTAGTTTGTTACTCTAGTTTTAGAGGCGTCACTTTTCCAGATGTAAATTTGGTTAAGTTGTTTTTTGTTTGACTATGGTCGAACGCCGCTCGACTATCATCTATCGACTGTTCGATGATCGTCTATCAGTTGGTCGACGTTTTGTCTGCGTTGATAGTTCAACTATCTGTTTGATAGGTCGACTATCTGTTGTGTTTGATAGTTCGACTATCTGCTTGGATAGTTCAACTATCTGATAGTTCGACTATCTGTTTGATAGGTCGACTATCTGTCCGCTTTGATAGTTCGACTATCTGTTTGATAGGTCGACTATCTGCTTTCTGTGATAGCTCGACTATCTGTTTGATAGGTCGACTATCTGTTCTCTTTGATAGTTCGACTATCTGCTTGGATAGTTCAACTATCTGATAGTTTGACTATCTGTTGATAGGTCGACTATCTGTTTTCTCTGATAGTTCGACTATCTGTTTGATAGGTTGACTATCTGCTTTCTTTGATAGTTCGACTATCTGTTGTTAGGTCGACTATCTGCTCTTCTTGATAGTTCAACTATCTGCTTGGATAGTTCAACTATCTGATAGTTCGACTATCTGTTTGATAGGTCGACTATCTATTTTCTTTGATAGTTCGACTATCTGTTTGATAGGCCGACTATCTGTTTTCTTTGATAGTTCGACTATCTGTGAGATAGGTCGACTATCTGTATTGCTTGATAGTTCGACTATTTATTTGGATAGTTCGATTATCTGTTTGATAGGTCGACTATCTGTTTTCTCTGATAGTTCGACTATCTGTTTGATAGGTCGACTATCTGTTTTCTTTGATAGTTCGACTATCTATTTGATAGGTCGACAATCTGTTTTGCTTGATAGTTCGACTATCTGTCCTGATTGGTCGACTATCTGATAGCACGACTATCTGTCCTAATAGTTCGACTATCTGTTGTGGTAGTTCGACTATCTTCTTTGATAGTTTGACTATCTGTATCGTTCGACTATCTGTCTGATAGGTCGACGATCTCTGTGCTTCGGTCGACGATCTCCGAGGGTCGTTCGACGTTTTGCTGTATGTCTTGAGTAATTTTGTCATCTTCTATGATGTGATTTATTTCATATTTATTTTGGCATATTTTATAAAAGATTATTTGAATAAAGTTGTGATATTATTTCCATGCAATATCTGCTCCATTCCTTATGCATGAGCCAATCTTTTTCTGACAAAGTTGTTTGTCTTATTAGTTGAAATATGTTTTCTGCTTTTTCTGCCAGGCTGTCCTTTATAGCCGTTAGACTCAGAAAGTCTTTTCTGGCTGTAAAGAGTCTCTTCTGATGTGACTTTCTCTAGTATTATTTTATCAGAGTTATTTGCAGCTTCTTAGAAAGCTTTATCCTCTTATAGGATATCTGTCTGCAGAATTTGTTTTTGGTTTATGCTATTTGCAGCCTAGCTTGCAAATTTCAGTAGAAGACAAGATTCAAACTCAAATTAAAGCCGTTGCAAAGGCTCATATAAAAAGAGTTTCTTTTGAAAGAAGAATATAGACCAAGAGAACACAGTACTCAGATCATATACTCTCAGCAGCATTCAAGCTTACAACTTACAGTTTACAACTGCTCTCAGCTCGTTCACATCCAACTGAGAAGAAGTTCTAGCTCTTCACTCTTCTTCATCCTGAGTTCATCCTGCCTCCAGGAAGATCTTCACTCAGAGCTTTTTGAAGAAGAAGAAGAAGAAGATAGCTGCCTAAAGAAGAATTTTCATTTCATATTTATTATCTTCTTGTAGCTTTTTCCTTCAGATTTTCTGAAGTGTTTTCTGCACTGAAGCAAGACTTCACCTGGATATTCTTTTAGCCAGGGGGAGCCTTGACTCTTTAGAGCTTTCTAGCTCAGTGCAAGTTCTTGAGCTTCTCTAATTCTATTTAAAATAGAGAAGACATTTTAACCTCCTTTCCCCCTCCTGTAAAGGGTTATTACTCCCTTCAAAAGTATACCTTGGTGGCAGGGCACCTGATCAAAAACCTGTGTTAGTTTTTAGACACCTGATCAAAAGTCTAAAGGGTTTCTAGATCTACCTGAAGCAGATCTTGTTGGTGGCAGGGCACCTGATCAAAAACCTGAGTGGATTCCTACCTTGTTGGTAGAAGAGTGGACGTACCCAAGTTATTTGGGTAACCACTATAAATTCCCTTGTGTCGTCTGGTTGTTTGATTTATTACTTGTGTTGTTGGCTGTGATTAGTTTTAACTAGGTTTGCTAGTTGCTGTTTAGGATCCCAAGCCTTAACTGTAATTATAGTTGGCTGCCTCTTGTGCACAGCACTTGTATTAGGCTTTAGGGTTACTTCTCAAATATCTATAACCTTCATTCCGCAATTAACTCCAAGGGAGTTGAGTAGACAGTCAGCTTTGCTAGTGCAATTTTTGATTACTCTATTCACCCCCCCCCCCTCTAGAGTAGTATCTATCCCTTTTCTTTCAATATCAAATCCTCCTTGAAAGATAACCCCACCTTGCGGTGTTCCATGAGATATTTGATACTTGGGAAAGCCTCTCCCTTTTTATTACTTGATGATGATCGGTACACTTGCCGAAAGTGCATCTTGTTTTCCCAACAAAACTTTACCAACAACATCGGCTAAGAATTTATATTCAACAGTAAAATTCTTTTTCAGTGGTGATTAGGGTTTCCCTGATTGTGTCCCATTCTATCTAGCATCTCATCAAATTCAGTACTAGATATTTCTATTTCATCTTCACCATTTATGAAACCAAAATTTTCATATAAAATATCAGGTGTTAGAGAAACCTGATGTCATGTGATTGATTCAGTAATAGTTGTAGGGTCTTGAATCTTTGCATTATAAACCCATTCCTTAACTTCCAAGACGGGGAGTTTTATTCTAGTGCAGAAAAAGATTCGCAGATGTTGCATCCTGAATAGTTGCAAAATATCCTTTAATATTTGATCGGAATGACTGAAGAAGTCCATATCTATATCAAATCCTGCATCAAACTTCATTGTTGAGAGAATCTCCTGCGACACCGCCATTTTCCTACAAGATAGAAAAGATCAAGTGCAAGAGAAGGGAAATGGAGAAAGCGCGGGATAGAGTTCGATGAAAACCTAAATATAAGTTTTCAAGAGTCTAAACGATGCACTCTGTCCGTAGAAAAACAAAGCATCGAACCCTGTTCGATGAAAATTTCTTAAGAGAAATACGTTTCGTTGATCCTTGTTCGACAAAAGTTTTACGAAACAAATATATTTCGTCAAGCTCTATTCGACGAAAAATACTTGAAACTAATCCATCAATCTATGTTCGACAAAAGTTTCTAAAGGAGGGTTTGTCGATCTCCGTTCGACGAACGATTCCAAAAAAGTTCATAGATTGTCGATCTTCATTCGACAAAAGGTGTGACATTTGTCGATCTCAGAAACAAAAATCAAATTAATGCTTCTCCATTTATCATGCCTAGCTAATTTAGGAAGAAAAGATGTTTTTTATCTGAGGGTTTAATGAAGATATCTGCCCTTTATAAATAAGTAGAAATGAAGACAAGATTAATTTTAATTTTGTCTACATTATCTCTAAGAAAATGTTGTCTAATTTCTATATGCTTAGTCCTACTATGCAGAGTTGGATATTGTGCAATAGAAATTGCACTGGTATTATCACAAAATATAGTTGAATTATTTAAGTTCTAACCATAATCCAGTAATTGATTTTAAATCCACAAAATCTGTGAAAAACAACTACCAGCTACCATATATTCAATATCAGCAGTTGAAGTTGAAACTGATGTTTGCTTCTTGCAAAACCATGACACAAGTCTATCACCAAGAAACTGAAAATTTCCCTATGTGCTTTTTTTGTCAACTCTGCATCCAACATAGTCAGCTTCTGAGAATCCAGTTAATTCAAATTCTGACTCTATTGGATACCAAAGTCCTATATTTGGGCAACCCTTTATATATCTCAAAATCCTTTTAGCTAAAATTAGATGAGATTCTATTGGATTTACTTGAAACCTAGCACAAATACATGTAGAAAACATTATGTCTGGTTTACTAGCTACTAGGTATAATAGAGACCCAATGATGTTCCTATATAATTTCTAATCAACAGATTTTATATGTTCATCCTTATCAACTACAACATTTGAGGGCATGGGTGTTTTCATAACCGAGGCATCTGACATCCCAAATCTTTTAATTAGCTCTTTAGTATATTAAGATTGGGATATAAAAATTCCATTAAGAGATTGCTTCACTTTAAGACCAAGAAAGTAGGATAGTTCACCCATGCTACTCATTTCAATCTTTGAATGCATCAGGCTTGAAAACCTTTTGCATAGTTTGGAATCAGTAGAGTCAAATATTATATCATCTACATATATTTGAACTAACAAAATTTTATTTTTATGATGTCTAAAAAAGAATGTTTTATCTATTATGCCCCTACTAAATTTATTATCTAAAAGAAAATTAGCAAGAGTCTCATACACAGCTCTTGGAGCTTATTTAGGACCATAAATGGCTTTGTTAAGTCTGAAAACATAAGAAGAGTGAGTTAGAGAGATAAAACCTGGTGGTTGTTCAACATAAACTTATTCTTTGAGCTCTCCATTAAGAGAGGCACTCTTCACATCCATCTGATATACTGTGAATTTCATGAATGCTGCATACGCAAGAAAAATCCTGATAGCCTCTAGCCTTGCAACTAGAGAAAATGTCTGGTCATAATCAATGCTTTCGTCCTGTGGATATCCTTTAGCTACCAATCTTGCCTTATTTCTGACAATAATTCCTTGAGAATCCAGCTTATTCCTAAAGACTCATTTGGTTACAATGATTGGGTAGTCTTTGGGTCTTGGAACTAAGTCTCAAACTCTACATCTCTCAAACTGATTGAATTCCTCTTACATTGCAATGATCTAGTGGGGATCTTGTTCTGCATCTTTGATGGATTGAGGTTCAATCTGAGAAATAAAACAAGTATGCATTTGATCTTGATTCAATTTATGCCTTGCTTGAACACCAGTTAATATGTCTCCAATAACTTGAGATCTAGGGTGATCACTATGTTGGGTACATTGAAAAATGTGTACCAGATTTGAAGAAGTCTCATCTTAGTCAATGATATGCATTAATTTGTATTTGATAGATGTTTGAGTTACATTGTGCAGGTTTAAGAATTTGAAGAAATTTTCTAAGTACAAGTGTCGACACTTGTGAAGAAGATGTCTCGACACCCAGGCGACTGTGTCGACACTCATGAAGGACTTGTATCGATACCCAAATCTTGTGTCGACACTTATGAAAAAGTTGTGTCGACACCCAGAAGCTGTGTCGACACTAATGAAGAAGTTGTGTCGACACTCAAAGCTAAGTCGGCACCTAAAGAAGGACATGTGTCGACACCCAGAATTGTGTCGACACCTGAAGTAGAAGTTGTGTCGACATTTAAATCTGAAGCTGTGTCGACACTCAGGAGCTATGTCGACAATTTAAGCAGTTGTGTCGACACACAGGATTTATGTCGACATACACTCAACGTCGTTTGACAAACACTCAACGCCATCTGTCTGCAATAAATATGTCGAGACAAGCACTTTCTGTGTCGACACACAGGACTTATGTTGACACATACAACAGAAGAAGTGTCAAGTATCAGGAGTATGACTGTGTTGACACTTAGAGTATTGTGTCGACACCATAAAGACTTGTGTCAACACTTAGCCTATATGTGTCGACACATATGAAGCAATCTGCTGAGTGATTTGTGCTGAGTTGGAATAACTTTGAAGAATCTACTAGCATGTATGGTGACTTGACAGCTGTCATATCCAACCGGTCTGACACCTCTGTCATAACTATCAGAAGTTTGTTATAAACCGGATCAGCCGGTAACCGTGGAGAAATCTCTATATAAGAGTCAGATCTGTAACAACTAAAGGATGATCGATTAATAAGAAGGAAAAATGAGAGAATTTCTTTAACAAGAACAAGGGAAACCCTTATGTAGGCAGATCCAGAGTTGTCTGCAAGTAAGATTCAGATTTCAATCTGAATTTAAGGAAGAAGCTGACTGAAGATCAACTTCAACAACAAGAAAAGATCCACCTTATTTTGGTTCTATCAAGAAGCTTTGAAAAGCTAAGTCAGGTTGGATTAGAAGGGTCAGTTCATTCAAGAATTGATCAAGAAGGGTACACCAATAGAGAAATCTAGCTGGTGAATGTTACTATTTCATAATACATTCAATTTCTTGTAAGATCTATTATTAGATCTGAGTTGTAAGCCTGAAATTATAAAGGCTGAGGTAGGGATGATAGCCTGAGGTGTAGTACTTGTGATAAGTCTGAGTTATAAGCCTAGTTATAAAGGCTGAGGTAGGGCTAAGGCCTGAGATAGGATTCTAGGGAAGAATCTAAGGTAGAACTTGGTTAAGTCTGAGCTGTAGGAATCATTTTGGTTCTGAGATTGTAAGATCTGCGGATCCGAGCCAGTGGAAGGAAGTTAGGCTGAATCCAGTTATCTACTTGATAGGCGAAGGGGGAAAGTGGATGTACCCATATCTTGGGGAAACACTATATATAAATCTGGTGTATTCTGTGATGTGTTTTATATTCTGTGTATTGAATAATCTGTGTTAAAGATTCATCTAACTGTTTGCCTAAAAAGAATTTAAAAAGGATTAGAACCTATTCACCCCCCCCCCCTCTCTAGGTGTTTAGGCTCTTGAAATAAAGTCTTTCAAGTGGTATCTGAGGGAGGTTACTCAAAGATTGACTTAACAGTCAGAGTTATTCTCCAAGGCAAATAACAGATATCAAGAATGGGTACAAATGAGAATCAAAAGAAATTTAGATCTATGAAATTACCCATCTGTAGGAAAGAATCCTTTGTCATTTGGAAGGAAAGGGTCAGGTTATTTATGGAAGCATCTGATCCAATAATTTATATCACAGTACAGGAAGGCCCCTTTATTCCAATGAAGGTATCAGTTCTTGATGCAAATATTCAAACTACAAAGAGTTATTCTGAAATGACCAAGGATGAGATCATCCTGGCAATACTAGACAAAAGAGCACAGAACATTTTTGTATGTGTCATAGATGATGCCACATTTCAGAATCTAGTCCACTATAAAACCTCCAAAGAAATGTGGGACACATTGATTGTCTATATGGAGGGCACAGAAGAAGTCAGAGAGGACAGGAAGTTTATGCTGAATCAGGAGTATGAGAGCTTTAGACAAGCTAAATCTGACAGCATAACTGAATGTTATAAGAAGTTATTTAGAATAGTGAATGATTTGATGACATATGGGAGGGTCTTCAACACTTATGAACTGAATGATAAGTTTCTTAGGTACCTAACAAAAGATTGGGACACTAAGATATGTGCCATTAGAGAAGTGGCCAGGCTGGTTGATACACCTCCACCCACACTGTTTGGAAAGCTGTTATCATATGAAATGCAACTTACTGCCAGGAAAGAAGAGGAGAAGGGCAGTAGATCTGAGTTTAAATAAAATTCAGTAGCCTTCAAGGCTGAAGGCTCTAGAAAGGGTAGGAGAAAATCTCCTTCTCCACCCAAAAGGAGTGCTGAGGCAGAAGAAGGAATTTCTTACAACAACACATCAGATAGTCATACTTCTGATGAGGACTTTGCTGCCTTTACAAGGCAATTCCAAAGGTTCATGAAGAAAAAGAAGTGGAAAACTAGGCCATCATCAACATCCTACTCCAAGGATGAATATTACAGGAAGAAGAAGACTCCCAAGGAGGACAGGTATGCCTCTAAACCTGGTAAACAATCTAATACTAAGATTGTGTGTTATTGCTGCAATAGGCTTGGACATGTCATAGCTGACTGTCCTGACAAAAGAAAAGAGTCAATGTACAAGAAGAAACAGCAAGTTAAAGGCAAGAATGAGAAGTCTCTAGTTGCTCAGAAGGAGAAGAGTTGGACAGACACTTCATCTTGAAAATCTAGAGAAGAAGAAGAATAAGCATATGTTGGGCTATTCTCAACAGAAGAGGATTCTAGGGAACTAGAATTCCTACAGATGCTGGACTCCATAAATGGAGTTGAAGAACACTATTATAAAGGGTTGATGGCTCAATCTGAAGATGATCAGTGCCAGGATCAGCCTGGACCAAGTAATGTATATAATTCTTCTTTAGCTTCAGATTACATTATTGGATCAGAATCAGAAGTACCTGCTTCAAGAGAGGTGGATGGATCTGAGTCTGAGGGGGATGTAAACCAACTCATTGATGTGTATGGTGGGTTGTTGCAAGCTTTGAAGAAGAGCAAGTTTCTTGTTAAAGAGCAGGCCAAGGAAATTGAGTCCCTTAAGCTGGCTGCAACAGATTCAACAAAGCTATTGGATCTAAAACTGAATGAGGTTGCCAAACTAAAGAACATTACAGTTATTCAGATGGGCATAATCTCTTTCAAAGAGAATCATATCAAGAAACTAGAGGCAAAACTTCAGCAAGAGAGAGAGCTAGTGGCTAAATTCTCCAAGCCAAAATATGTCTTATCCTTAATAGATAATTTTATTCCACATAAAGGGAAGACTGGTCTAGGCTTTAAGGGAAGAACTAGGGCTACCAATTCTTATAGAAAAGGTAAGGCCCCAGTTCAGCCTCTAGCTGCTAAGCCTCCTATTTTCTTTAAGAAGGTGGTGAATCCTACAAACAGGTATGATCATGACACTAAACATGGTCACTGTGAGTTTGAAAATCACATGGTCAAGGGTGCAAATGCCAATAGGCCATTCAATAGGCATGCCCATCGTATTCAAGTGGAATTCTTGAAGTTTGCTGCTCCATCACCAACACCTAACAAGGCTACTGGTAACAAAGTAGTAATGTTTGTACCTAAGAAAAGGTATAATAGGTTTGAGTGTTGGTGTTGTGGCAAGGTGGGCCACTTTGCCATGGATTTTTTGCTTAACACAAGTGTTAAAACCAAGAGTAGTTTTCCTGTTAGAATAGTTGGAGGATTTCAAACTCACAAGTACCTAGGACCCACTAGTAAGTTGGGTTCTAAGGGTAAGTTATTCTTTATTTATTGCAGGTGAATCCATGTAACCAAACCCTATATGGTACTTGGATAGTGGCTGTTCTAGACATATGACTGGAACAAGAAGAATGTTGAAGGACTATGTACCCATAAGGAATGGACCCAAAGTAATCTTTGGTGGATCAGAAAAAGGAATCATCAAAGGATTTGGTAACATCTCTAGTGATCAATTACAATCACTAAAGTGGCTTATGTGAAGGGTCTAAAACATAACCTGATTAGCATAAGTCAACTTAGTGATCTAGGTTATGACATCTCTTTTCTCAAAGGGGAGTGCCAAATAAGAAGGTCAAGTGATCAAAAGATCATTTTGACTGGCACTAGGAAAGGAAATATGTATTGCCTTAACCTAGATTGTGAGTTTAACAACTCACCTATTTGTCTGATTATAGAAGAGAAAGCTTATCTATATGTCAAATGGCACAAGAGACTAGCACATCTGAACTATAATTCTATAGGACTGCTATTCAGCATGGGATTAGTGAGGAATTGTCCTCAAGTTAAGTGCATCAAAGATGGTGTGTGTTCAGCTTGCCAAAAGGGCAAGCAGACTAAGTCCTCTTTCCAAGCACTTGACATCAAAGATTCAATGAGAAGTTTGTATCTCATGCATATGGATTTGTTTGGTCCTATGCCAGTTCACAGTCTTAGTAGAAAGGATACACACTAGTTGTTGTGGAAGACTATTCTAGATATACATGGGTTTTCTTCTTGAAGCAGAAATCTGAAACCCCAACTATTTTTCAGACTTTTGTTAGACAAATAAAGAATGAATACAATAGTTCAGTGGTCAAAATCAAAAGTGACCATGGAAATGAATTTAAGTCTGAATGTATTACAAAATTCTGTGAAGATCTTGTGATTCATCAGGAATTCTCTTCACCTAGAACTCCTCAGCAAAATGGTGTTGCTGAAAGAAAGAATAGGACTCTAATTGAGGCTAGTAGAACACTACTAAATGACACTACTCTCCTTGAATACTTCTGGGCTGAGGCATTTAGTACTGCATGTCATGTGCTCAATAGAGTCTCCATCAACATGGAATACAAGATGACTCACTGCCAGATTTTGAAAGGCAAAAAACCAAACATATCTTACTTCAGAATCTTTGGTAGCAAGTGTTTTGTACTAGTCAATGGTAAGCACTACCAAATAAAGTTTGCTGTCAAATCCTAAGAAGGGATATTTTTTGGGTACAGCAACCAAAGTAGAGCATACTGAATCTACAACTTGACTACCCAAGTTGTAGAAGAATCTGTGCATGTTATATTTGATGAGTCAAAGTTTTTAACAGTGAATTGTCTAGTTCTTTAGTTAGTTCTATAGGTCTAACGGATAGGCTGGACAAGCTGGTCATCAATGAAGATGTTCCTGCTAGGCTGGATGAAGATAAAGATACCAGCTATCCAAGGGGAGAGCAAGTCCCACTGGATGAAGAAGATAGTGTGGAGCATCAAGTTGAGGAAACTGAAGAAAGCCATAATGCCGATAGATTTCCTCCAGCAAGGAGACACCTAAAGGATCATCAAGTTCACCAAATCATTGGTGATGCAAGTCAAAGTGTTCTGACAAGGAGCAGGAGCATGAACACAGTTCTTTGTTATAGCTTCCTGTCTCAAATAGAACCCAGGAAGATTGAATAAGCAATGCAAGACTCCAACTAGATTGATGCAATGCAAGAAGATCTCAGTCAGTTCAAAAGGTGTAAAGTCTGGGAACTGGTGCCTAAACCTAAGGATCACAACATAAGAGTAACTAAGTGGATCTACAGGAACAAGCTTGATGAGAATGGCACCATAGTCAAGAATAAGGCAAGATGAAGGTATTGACTTTGATCAAACCTTTGCTCCAGTGGCAAGGCTGGAGGCTATAAGGTTGTTCTTGGCCTATGCTGCCTATCAAGGGTTCAAGGTATACCAGATGGATATGAAATTAGCATTTCTGAATGGGGATCTAAAAGAGGAAGTCTATGTTGAACAACCCTCAGGTTTTGTAGATTCTCATTTTCCTGATTATGTATATAGGCTTAGGAAAGCTCTATATGGTTTGAAACAAGCTCCAAGGGCTTGGTATGAGACCTTGCCTGCTTTCCTTATAGAGAATAAATTTTCTAGAGGAAAAATAGACAAAACTCTATTCTATAGGGAATCTAAAGGCAAGATAATACTAGTCCAGATATATGTGGATGACATTATCTTTGGTTCTACTGAAAACAACCTTTGTAGAAAGTTTGCAAAACTCATGCAAGGGAAGTTTGAGATGAGCAGTATGGGTGAGCTGAAGTTCTTCTTAGGACTTTAAGTTAGACAGACTGATAGTGGATTATCCATATCTAAGTCAAAGTTCACCAAGGAGTTGATTAAGAAGTATGGTATGGACTCAGCTTCTACCATGAAAACTCCAATGGGAACAAGTATGCCTATAGGTAAAGATGAGGCAGGGAAACCTGTTGATGAGTCTTTGTATAGAGGGATAATTGGGTCCCTACTCTATTTTACTGCTAGTAGACCTGACATCATGTATTCAACATGTGTCTGTGCTAGGTATCAAGCTTGTCCAAAGGAATCTCATTACACTACAGTTAAGAGAATATTTAGATATCTTAAGGGCACACCTAATCTAGGCCTTTGGTACCCTAAGAATAGAGATTTCCTACTGACTGGTTTCTCAGATGCAGACTTTGTTGGATGCAAAGAAGATAGAAAGAGTACCACAGGAACTTGTCAATTCCTTGTTGGGAGGCTAGTGTCATGGAGCAGCAAGAAGCAAACCAGTGTAGTTATATCAACAGCTGAATCAGAGTATATAGCTGTAGGTAGCTGCTGTGTACAATTGATGTGGATAAAGCATCAACTTGAATACTATGACATCCAGGTAAGTAGAATTTCACTATTTTTTAATTCTACAAGTGATATTTCTATTGCTAAGAATCCTGTATCACACAGTAGGACCAAGCATATATAAATTAAGTTTCATTTCATTAGAGAACATGTAGAGAAAGAAAATATTAGCCTAGAATTTGTGAAAACAGATAATCAAATAGCTGATATTTTTACAAAACCTCTGGATGAAACTAAATTCAATTATTTTAAAATTGAATAAGGTATGTTGAACCTAGAATAGGTTAGCACAATCTTCCCTAAGTAGAATATGTAAGCACCAAATTTCTCTAGAAATTTGTCTAAGTACAAAGTTTGTGTCGACACAAACAAGTTGTGTCGACACACTCAGTATGTTGTGTCGACTCAGTAAAAGGATGTGTCGACACATAAACAATATATGTGTCGACAGAAGAATTGGTGTCGACACAACCTTGTCGAGACCTTATGCATAGAGAATTTTTATGTCGACACATAAGAATTGGTGTCGACACAACTCTATCGAGACTTTAGTAGCCTGTGTCGACACTGACACAAGTATGTCGACACATAAATGTGTCGAATTAAAACAAGTATGGTCGACTCAGGCATTAGAATGTCGACACATAGTTGTGTCGACTTAACCTAAGTTCTATTGAGTCCTAGGTCATTTCTGTCGACACGTGTGAAAACTTGTCGACTTAGGCACATCTTTTAACCTGCCCTTACACTTTTACTATAAATAAGGTGAAGCCAAAAACTGGTCGACTACGCTTTATGAATTCTTTTCTCTACACCTTCTGTCGACAAAAATCTTCTCTTCTCTTCCAACTCTTACGTCAATAGCGCCTCATCAAGAAAGTTCGTGAAGGGTTCACGACGGCTTCGGGTGAAATTCAGGGTGTTATTGCCCTAATTTCAGAAAATGGTTTGGAGTAATTGGTCTCAGAACCAACCAAGATTTGGAAAAGTAGGTTTTGGAGTTCTACTCGTCAGCTACCATAGATTCTGAAGGAAAGAAAATCAAAGCTACTGTTCAAGAATCTCGAGTGAAGCTTACATTGAAGACAATCAGGAAATCTCTTCAGCTTCCCTTGGAGAAGGATACTGATGAAATAACTCCATCCCTAACTACAGAAGCATTAAGCTGGTGCGGACTGAGCCCCCATTTCAAGTTTGGATCATCCACAACAAGGAAAGGGGTGAATTCCCAAGGAAAATTCTTATCAAAAATATTTGGAAAGGTCATACTATGTAAGACAGGTGGACATGACTGAATTTCAGTCCATATGTTTAACCTGATGGTAAGGATTATTTTCAAAGTGAAAACTGACTGGGCAGTAGTAGTGTTTGACAAAATTCAAGAAGGAATTAAGAAACCAAACCTAGGAAGGATTCTGAGTTTATGTTTATCTTCTGTAATACCAGATGTTCTGAAACAAGTAGCTGGATCTAAAATCAATCATATGAGGAGAATGGATGTACGAATTCTGTCAAGGTGTGATAGGGTTCTGACCAAGGAAGTAACTACTCCTCAGGAGCAAATTAAGAAAGATAAAAAGAAGAAGAAAGTAGTTCAACAAGATGAATCCTCCAATGATTATGAGGAGGAAGTGGTATTCAGCACTAATGAAGACCAGCAATCAAAAGAAGCTCGTGAACAAGTGAAGGGCAGTGAGCCCCAAGAACAATAAATGGACTCCACTCCAGGGGGAGAAAACATTGATGTAACTGAGTTGCCTGCCCAACAGGGAGGCATTACTGATGATGCCTAAAAAAGTGACTTGGCTGCAGATACTGTAATGAATATAGTATCTGAAATCAAGAATGCAGCTCAAGAAATAATTGAGATAGAAGCTCAACATGAGCCAGTAAGTATCTCCTCAACAGTCTAGTGGTATCTGGTAGTATTCTCCTCAGCAATGTTCAGGGAGAAATTTTTATTTTAAAAGCTAATCTTGTTCCATCTGAACAGATACAATAGTAATTCACCATGGAAGAATTATTCCCATATCTTCCTCCAGCAAGGACTGAGGGGGAGCAGATTATAGTAGAAAAAGATATTACAAGGACTGAGGGGGAGTTGTCTAATGATGCCCCAGCTGGTAAGGATACAGTTGATATTCAAAGTACAACTGATTCTTCTGAAGATGAAGAAGCCTCAATGGCTAAGAAAAGAAAACCGGTTGCCTTGAGGAAAAAGAGTTCTGGATACAAAAAGCAATTGCAAATTGGCACAACACCATCAGCTCCAAGTATGGACTTCAGCTCCCTACTGGTCCAAATGCAAGTGAAACTGGATGAGCAAAGGCAAGCTTTAGAAAAGTATGTAGATGAAACTCATAAAGAGTTACAATTTCAATTGGCCCGGGACATCAAGTCTATTAGATTTGAAGTTAATCAAAATAAGAAGGAGATGACTGATTACTTCCATAAAGGAGGTAATGCTATGGTATTCCTGGCCAAGCAATAACAAGATATCAAAGTTAAAGTGGATGAAATTGAGGTAAAGCAAGGATATGTACTTGAAAACCAGATAAGAAAGTATGACAATCTTCAAGAGTGACACTTTTCTATATTGACAAAGATTAATGATTTAACAACTGCTGTGAAAGATGAAGTTTCAAAGCAAATCAAGGAAGATATAGCTGTTATTTAGGCAACTTTTCAAGCCTCTCAAAAGAATATATCTGATTTCTTGACAAAATTCAGAGATTACTTTAAGGAAGGAACTGACTATGTGGTTAATCAAGTCAGGTATCAAAAAGATGATTTGAAAGATCATATTGTCAGAGAAGTCATAAAGGGGGAGAGATTAATTATCAAAGCTAGCTCTGACCATTCTAAATGGATTTCAAATAACATCAGAGCCACTCTTGGATATCCTGCTTTATGTGATTATGATAATGTTGCAGAATCTGGGATACAACCTGCCTATCTTGAAGGAGATCAGCCTGAAGTTGCTAAGGTGATCTACCCCCCAGCAAACTTTGAAATTATTCAATAGGAAGTGCAGAAAATGTATAGTCCTCCACAAGAGGCACAAAATGTGATTCTGAAAACTGTAGAAATGTCAGAAGCTGCCTTGGAAACTCAAAAGGAAGCTTAGCTATCTAAGAAGAGTTTTAGAGAGCAGGCTGAGTTAAAGCCAGACTTTGAGCAATGGAGCCCTACATTCAGGAATATGATATTGACTACATGGATGACTGTAAAGGATAAGACACATGATAGCGGTAAGTGGTATTCAGAGCAGAAATGGAAAAAGTACCAAGCTGGACAAGAAGCCATTCTTCAACATAGAAGAAGTTCTAAGGCTGGGAAGCTACCTGCTAATGCTCAGGAGCCAAGCGAATACTTTCCAAAGCCATTTCACTATTTTGAAAGGCAGAAAATTAAGGCTGAAGAACAAAAGAAGAATGCTTTGAAAGGGAAGAAGCCTGTTGAGGATACTGAACCTTCTGTGCAGGCAAAGATCAAGTCAGGCAAAGGAATTATAATTAAGGAACCTAGCCAGTGATAAGATAGCTAGGCTTATGAAAAAGAACAATGTAATATTTTGTTTGTTTTTTCTATAAGAAAATCTTGTAAACTTATCATTTTCTGTTCTGAATTAAATAAAATAAGTTCAGTATTAATTTTTGTTGTTTACTATGATTATGTGTTAACCTGCTCTGAAATATATTTCAATTTTTTTATGAGAGATGTATATCTTTGACTAAGGGTTATGACTTCTCCAAATAGGGGGAGATTGTTTGGTACATTGAAAAATGTGTACCAGATTTTAAGAAGTCTCATCTTAGTCAATGATATGTATCAATTTGTATTTGATAGATGTTTGAGTTACATTGTGCAGGTTTAAGAATTTGAAGAAATTTTCTAAGTACAAGTGTCAACACTTGTGAAGAAGATGTGTCGACACCCAGGAGACTGTGTCGACACTCATGAAGGACTTGTGTCGACACCAAGAACTTGTGTCGACACTTATGAAAAATTTGTGTCGACACCCAGAAGTTGTGTCGACACTAATGAAGAAGTTTTGTCGACACTCAAAGCTAAGTCGACACCTAAAGAAGGACCTATGTCGACACCCAGAATTGTGTCGACACCTGAAGCAGAAGTTGTGTTGAGATTTAAAGCTGAAGCTGTGTCGACACTCAGGAGCTATGTCGACACGTGTAGCAGTTGTATCGACACACAAGATTTGTGTCGATACACACTCAACGCCATTTGACAAACACTCAACGCCATCTGTCTGCAACAGATATGTCGAGACAAGCTGTTGTTGTGTCGACACACAGGACTTGTGTCGACACATACAATAGAAGAAGTGTCGAGTATCAGAAGTATGACTGTTTTGACACTTAGAGTATTGTGTCGACACCATCAAGACTTGTGTCGACACTTATCCTATATGTGTTGACACATATGAAGCAGTCTGCTGATTGATTTATTTTGAGTTGGAATAACTTTGAAGAATCTACTGGCATGTCTGGTGACTTGACAGCTGTCATATCCAACCGGTCTGACACCTCTGTCAGAACTGTCAGAAGTTTATTATAAACCGGATCAGCCGATAACCGTGGAGAAATCTCTATATAAGATTCAGATCTGTAACAACCAAAGGATGATTGATTAAGAAGAAGGAAAAACGAGAAAATTTCTTCAACAAGAACAGGGGAAACCCTTATGTAGGCGAATCCACAGTTGTCTGCAAGTAAGATTCAGATTTCAATCTGAATTTAAGGAAGAAGCTGACTGAAGATCAACTTCAACAATAAGAGAAGATCCACCTTATTTTGGTTCTATCAAGAAGCTTTGAAAAGCTAAATCAGGTTGGATCAGAAGGGTCGGTTCATTCAAGAACTGATCAAGAAGGGTACACCAACAGAAAAATCTAGCTGGTGAATGTTTCTATTTCTTAGTACATTCAATTTCTTGTAAGATCTATTATTAGATCTGAGTTATAAGCCTGAAATTATAAAGGCTGGGGTAGGGCTGATAGCCTGAGGTGTAGGACTTGTGATAAGTCTTAGTTATAAGCCTAGTTATAAAGGCTGAGGTAGGGCTAAGGCCTGAGGTAGTATTCTGGGGAAGAATTTGAGGTAGGACTTGGTTAAGTCTAAGCTGTAGGAATCATTTTGGTTTTGAGATTGTAAGATCTGCGGATCCGAGCCAATGGATGGAAGTTAGGCTGAATCTAGTTATCTACTGGATAGGCAAAGGTGGAAAGTGGATGTACCCATATATTGGGGAACAACTATAGATCTGGTGTATGCTGTGATGTGTTTTATATTCTGTGTATTGAATAATCTGTGCTGAAGATTCATCTAACTGTTTGCCTAAAAAGTATTTAAAAAGGATTAGAACCTATTCACCCCCCCCCCCCGAAGGTGTTTAGGCACTTGAAATAAAGTCTTTCACTCTAAGTGTGACAAGATTAACAGGTAGAGTTTGTTCTTCAACTATATGTGGTGTTAATTCCTCTGTTGGAATATTATTAGCCATAATATGTTCAGTATAAATTTCTGAGTTTTATTAATCACTAAAATCATCAGGAATCTGTTGAGAAGGATGTAATGTATGCTCTAGTATTAGGATTAAGTCATCCAATTTCTCACACTAATTTGGTACCTGAAAAGACTCTATGGTAGAGATCTCTTTCTCCTTGTATAACATATTAATTTCATCAAAAGTTACATGTATAAATTCTTCTATTTTAAGAGTGGATTTGTTATAAACCCTATAAGCTTTGCTGACTTGAGAATATCCAAGAAAAATTCCTTCTGAAACTTTGGCTTCAAATTTTATTAAATATTTCTTGTCATTATTATGAATATAACACATTGATGAGAGTTATTTATATAACATATTTATTATCATTATCTACCTAGTTTTAAATTAAAACCTCACCCATAACATACTTTTATAGTATTTTATCTAACCTTTTGATGTAGGTGATTATTGTGAGGTTATGTTGTAGAAATGATGTAGTTTTCTAATCAATACTGCAATTTAGTCATGAGATACAGGAGCAGGGACAGCTTGGGCATGATTCGGGCAAAGAACCAAGTTCCAAAGAGGTCTACACGGCCATGCATACAGCCCTGTCAACAGCCGTATTCCCCCTAAAAGATGCTAATGAGAAGACCAAATGGAAGAGAATGACACGACCCTACACACGGCCGTGTCAATAGCTGTGTTCACCACACGGCCAAGAACACATCCATGCACACGACCAATGATACGGCCGATTCAATAACCGTGTTAAACACATGACAATGTACATGGCTGTGTCAGAAGCTATGTCCCCCTCGGGAAGTTGCTGAAGAGACGCTTTCGTGCGTTGTAACCGTCCACACAGCCATGAACACGGCCGTGTCAACTCCTTTTTGCTCCAAATCTATAAATACGTCCAAAAAATGAAAGAGAGGAGGGTGGATGATTTGGGCTGGTCTTTATATGAATTAAGGGCGAATACTTTCCTGGAGAAGACTCATTCGAAGGTGGATCGATGGATACGATTTGTAAAGTATTTTATCCTTCAATTCTTCTTTCCCCTCTGATGTTTTTATCGATTATATATGAGTATATCTCTTACTTGGTGTGTATGGAATATGACAATAATGTTTAGATTTGAGTTTATTTAATCATTCCTCTTCTTTGATCTTTACTTTGATTAATCTAAGTTTTATAACTCTATAAGATCTTATACGATCAAAATTATTCTAGTTTAACATCAAGCCTTTATATCGAGAGAAGAAAGGCTTGACAATATCATGATTATATTAAGAGTAACCCGAATAATCTTATTTGATTTTAAGTCTTGAGATCGAGAGATGAAAGACTTGATTAGATCATATTTGGATGATAGGATTTGCATGCGATTCTAGAGATAGAAGAACATAAGTTCTTCGTATTAGTGTCTTCACTAAAGAGTCAAGTTCTTGAAGATTAAATCAAGTTTTAGGAGTTATGTTACGAAAGATATTTCTAACATTCAACCTAGGCTTAGTCATTAAGTTGCTCGAGAGAGAACTCGATGAATTTCGAAGACTTTACAGTCATTGAGATCAAATGAAATGATGGAAAGAAAATATTCAAATTATCAAATCTATTTTAGAAACTGTGTAATTTTACTTATGTAGTTATCACCAAAGCATTGTATCACCATTCTACCGTTCTACAAACCCTAAATCATTACCTTTAGAATAGCTTTTTTAATTATAGTAACAACCAATCTTAATTATCGGTACGATAATAGAGTGAGAGTGAGTACGAGTACTTAAAAAGACCATGTGGAATACGACACGAGATGTAGATTTCTCCTATACTATGATTGATAGGTGCACTTGCTTGAGAGTAAAATAAATTTAGCATATACCTTTCTACATAGTTTATAATAAGAGCAAAAATATCACATCAAGTTTTTGGTGTCACTACCAGGGATACTTTTTCAATATTTTGAAAGCTAAAACTCTATTAATCTATCAAGTCAAATTATTTACATTTGATTTACTACTTTGTGTAAGTTTGTGTGTGATATTTTATATTCGTCCAACTACTAGTTTTCTTTATAACATACTCATCTCTTTATCTTAATTCCATATTCTGGTCTACTCATTCTGCATGCATTGGTACAATGCAAAATTTAAGCGTGGGGGGGGGGGGAATTATTCTTATCATGCCTATACAACACCTCTTATAGCAATTTTCAAAACTTTCTAACATTTTCTTTACCTTATCTTTATTAATCTCTTTATAATCTCATGCATAAAACATCTAACGCACTCCCCATCTCAATACCATTTAGATAATGAATGTTGCATGTCCTTTTAGAACATTCTAATTAATTCACTTAGGATTAGGAGTTGCAAATTAGCTATCGCACAATGATCATAGGAGTGGATTGCGGACTCATTAGTGTTCTAACTCTTTTCTCGCGATTCATAGTAGGAAATCCATTAGTTTTGATTTCTCTACATATCTAATTTTTATAACTTCCCCTTATTATCTATGGCTAATTGTTACTCCCGATTAGAAAACTCTACTTATCCGTGAATACGTGAGTTGATGTTTGAAACAGTTGACTAAGAGAAGTATTAGTCAATCTAGATAAAAAGGGTAGCCTTTCTCGGTGTCTAAAACTTGCCACTAGAGATCTTCAATACATTTGCATAAGTTAGTTAATTAGTATGGAAGTGATTTAGGCCGTTCATTGGATAGATTGAGCCTTGTAGACCAAAATCCTACACACATACCCTTGTGAAACCAACTTGAGCCTAATATTTTTATTGAATACACCTCCACTAAAAAATCACAAAGGCAAAAAATCCTTACCCAATATCATACCTAGCAAGCTGGAAAATCTATGTGATTTTTGTTTGGAAGTTAATCAATATCATAAGTTTGGTAGTCTAATCAACAAGTTGATTGTTATAAAAAGAAAAAGTAGAAAAATTTTGCAAGCTTATATAAAAGAATTTATATGAATTCTTTTGCTTTGATTAAAGAATAAAATAGTGAGAATGAAAAGAAAACATTATATATAGCACCTCACAAGTTTGGGGGTTATCTCCACCGCATACACCTTGTTGATTAATGAATCGCATAACATAGAGCTTTTGTTTTCAATCTAGGTGTGTTTATGCCATCATGTTTATCATTGTCTCACCTTACCTATGAACCTAAACCTAAAGCTACATCCTATTTAAAGCCATATTGATCTATATTAGTTAAAATCTAACTAGTGTTGTGGAGAGGGTGTGAAAATGCAAGCCTTTGGCCATCGATATTGATGGATTTCTTTGAAGGCTACCCTATAATCTTGAGAGACTAATACTGCTCTGAGTCATTATGTTACTTTTTCCTCACACTAATTACGGACAAATATATATTCATTTCCAGGTGGGAGTAAGAAATAGCCAAATTGATATTTTGTGGAAGTTTTAGAATAAGCATATGTTTAAAAATCTCTACTAAAAATTCTCTACATGTTTAGGGCATCGAGTTTCTTCTTGCACTCCATACTTTCATTATGCGATTGAAAAAATTTACTTCTTCTATTTCGGGGGTTTGCATTAGTTTGCTCGGGACTAGCAAACATTCAAGTCTGGGGGTATTTAATGAGAGTGATTATAAAGCATTTTTACTATCATTGTCTACCTAACTTTAAATGAAAACCTCACCCATAACATGCTTTTATAGTATTTTATCTAACCATTTGATGTAGGTGATTATTGTGAGGTTATGTTGTAAAATGATGTAGTTTTCTAATCAATACTGCAAGTTAGTCATGAGATGCAGGAGCAGGGACAACTTGGGCATGATTCGGGCAAAGAACCAAGTTCTAGAGAAGTCTACACGGTCATGCACACGGCCGGGTCAACAGCCATGTTCTCCCTGAAAGTTGCGAACGAGAAACCAAATGGCATAGAAGGACATAGCCATGAACACGGCCAATGACATGACAATGCACACGGTCGTGTCAATAGCTGTGTTAACCACACGACCATGTACACGACCGTGTCAAAAGCCGTGTTCCCCTCGGTAAGTTGCTGAAGAGACGCTTTCGTGCGCTATAACCATCCAAACAGCCATGAACACGGCCGTGTCTAAGGCCTTGTCAACTCATTTTTGCTCCAAATCCATTAATATTTCCAGAAAAATAAAGAGAGGAGGGTGGATGATTTGGGCTGGTCTTTTGACAAAGTAAAGGTGAATACTTTGATGGAGAAGACTCATTCGAAGGTGGATCAAAGGATACGATTTGTAAAGTCTTTTATCTTTCAATTCTTCTTTCCCTTTTGATGTTTTTATCGATTATATCTGAGTATATCTCTTACTTGGTGTGTATGGAATATGAGAACAATGTTTATATTTGAGTTTATTCAATCATTTCTCTTCTTTGATCTTTACTTTGATTCATCTAAGTTTTGTAACTCTATATGATCTTATAAGATCTGGATTATTCTAGTTTAACATCAAGCCTTGATATCGAGAGATGAAAGGCTTGACAATCTCATGATTAGATTAAGTGTAACTGGAATAATCTTATTTGATTTTATGTCTTGAGATCGAGAGATGAAAGACTTAATTATATCATATTTGGATGATAGGATTTGCATGTGATTCTAGAGATAGAAGAACATAAGTTCTTTGTATTAGTGTCTTCACTAAAGAGTCAAGTTCTTGAAGATTAAATCAAGTTTTAGGAGTTATGTTACAAAATAGATTTCTAACATTCAACCTAGGCTTAGTCATTAAGTTGCTCAAGAGAGAACTTGATGAATTTCGAAGAATCTACGGTCATTGAGATCATATGAAATGATGGAAAGAAAATATTCAAATTACCAAATCTATTTTAGAAATGGTGTATTTTACTTATGTAATTATCACCAAAGCATTGTATCACCATTCTACCATTCTACAAACCCTAAATCATTTTACCTTTAGAATAGCTATTTTAATTAAAGTAACAACTAATCTAAATTATAGGTACGATAATAGAGTGAGAGTGAGTACGAGTACTTGAAAAGACCCTGTGGAATATGACACGAGATGTAGATTTCTCCTATACTATGATTGATAGGTGCACTTACCTAAGAGTAAAATCAATTTAGCATATACCTTTCTACATAGTTTATAATAAGAGCAAAAATATCGCCTCACACATAAAACCCTAAACTTTAAAATAATAAACATTAGGTTTCTTAGATTTAAGTAATTCATAGGGAGTCTTACCTTTTAGTGTATGTATTAGACTTATTTTAAGAACATAGTTTGATGTGCTTACTGCCTCTGCCCAAAAGGTTAGGGCCAAGTGAGCATCTGCAAATAATGTTCCAGCAGATTCAATTAGGGTTCTATTTTTCCTTTCAGCTACCCCATTTTATTGAGGAGTTCTAGCAGCAAAGAACAATGCCTGATACCTTCCTTCTTACAGAATTCTTGCATCATAAGAGATTCAAAATCAATGCCATGATCACTTCTGATCAATACAATCTGAGTAGAGTACTCAATCTTGATGTTCTTAAGAAAATATGTATGATCTTTAAAGTTATTTGACTTGTTTCTGAAAAAGAATACCCAAGTGAATCTAGAGAAATCATCTACAATAACTATGGTATATGACTTTCTTCCCAAACTTTGTACTTTAATAGGTCAAAAAAGGTTTATATATAGCAAATATAAAATCTTGGGTGAATCACTCTTAGAGATGGATTTAAAACTATTTTTAGTTTGCTTGTCTAATTGACCAACCATGCAAAGTCCTTCCTTCTTGTAAGAATCATAAGATATTCCTCTAACAAGGTTGTACTTAGATAATTTAGCAATAGTCTTAAGGTTTACATGACCTAATATCTTCTGCCAAAGTACACTAGTTTTACTAAACTGATTAAATAAACAGATTTCAGTTTTTGCATAAATAAAATTAACTAGATAGATATTACCTTGTCTAACTCCAGTTAAAACTATTTTATTTAAACTATAAGTAATTGAACATAAGGACTTATTAAAGGTTACCTGATAACCTTCATCACATAACTGACTTATGAAGATGAGGTTATGCTTGAGATCATTCACATAAGCTACCTTCTTGAAGGTAACTGTTCCAACCTTGACATTTCTATAACCTTCTGTCTGACCACATTTGGAGTCTCCAAAGATGACTTTTGGTCCAAGCTTTACTTTAAAATCCATTAGATTAGCCTTGCTTACTATCATGTGTTTTGAACACCCACTATATAGATACCACTGTTCCTCTATGGTAGGATAATTCTTTACCTGATCTTTCTCAGAATCTAACTCAGACTCAAAATTGTTGCATGATGCATTGATTGCCATCAAATAGATTTCTTTAGCCTTTGCTTCTTCTTCATCTTCACTTGAGCTAGATGAATATTCTGAATCAGATTCACTCCAAGTCTCAGCAACAAAGCCTCTCCCCTTCTTTTTGTATTTGTTTGAAAAGTGTTTGTTGGAGTGCTTCTTGTAGTCTTTCTCCTTCATCTTATCTTTCTTCTATTTCTCAGGACATTCTAGAAGGATATGTCCTTGTTGGAACCCCAGGTGATTTGGGCTAGGTTCACTTCTAAGAGTGTGACCCATGTTGTATAGTTGGGTCAAGTATTTTATCTTCCTAGTCTTAGGTCTGTCCTACAACTTGAAGCATCAAGGACCTGCCTAAAGACAGTATCAGATATCAGCCCTAGAAGTTATGTGTTGAAGTCATTTCTCAGGTCGACGTTTGTTGACCTAAGCTCGACGTTTGGCAAGCTTAGTTCAAAGAACTCAGAAGACTTCATATAATTTCTGAGCTCGACGTTCTTACAGCTCAGGTAGACTTACTCTAAGTGAAAGACAAGAGTTCTATTGTCTGCGAACTTGGCAAAGAAGTTATCTGTTGAAAGGTCGACGATCTTCCAGCTTAGACTCAGCCAAAGTTTTAAATGTTTATTCGCAGAGCCATGGTCGAAGAATGTGTTTTCTGAGGTCGACGATCTCTGATCTCTGGTCGACGAAAACTGTAAGATGTTTTTCACTTATTCTTTCCTTATCTGTTCCGATTTATTTCTATTATAAGTCATGATTTTACTGAGTAATTAATGCTCATTTTATAGCCGTTATTTGGCAGCATTGATTATGGTTTTCATAAGTAAATGAAATTGACAAATATTCCGGGATAGTTGGGGAATGGAATATTTTAATTAACATTCTTGACATTTTCTATTCCCAGATTTTCTGCTTAGCTTTAATGGCAGGAATTGGAATTGGAATTGTCGAATAGTTGTTATTATAGTATACTCTCGGCAGGACAAGAAAGCAATCAATCACTCAGAAAAAAAAATATAGAATCATCCCAAAGACATAGAGAACAGACACGAGAAGAATATTTTGTGCTTACAGCTCTCAAGAAAAACAACAACAGTGACAGAAAAAGTTTTTAGAGAAAAAGCTTCCAGACTTTCTAATACTCTTTCTGTGTTGGATCTCATTATTCTTGTTGGGTCTTGTTTCCACAATGACCTTAATTTGAAGAAGTCCTCCTAAAACTAAAATGAATTGCTGTTGTATTTGATGTACTTGTTTAGATGTGCTTGCAGGTTCTAATTGCCAAGTGTAGACCAATGTCAGTCTATAATGGGTCACCAAACACAGGACCATGCAATATAATCCCTCATTGTGTGATCCAAAGTGTTGGCCCATGTATAGCCTCTCTATTGGGATACACTTCTCATTCATGCACTTGGATTGATGGACAGAAGCATTGGAGCTAATTTCCTCAGAAAAATATTTATAAGTCCAAAATACTCGAGTAACCCCTTTTTATACTCGAGTATCAGACTTAATACTCGAGTAGCTAGTTAGACATACTCGAGTAGTTAGTGAGACATACTCGAGTAATCAGTTAGACTTACTCGAGTAGGCTCTGAATACTCGTGTAGATAAATCTATACTCGAGTAGTTAGTTAGTCACTCGAGTAAGTTCTTTTCATACTCGAGTAAGTAACTTAATCACTCGAGTAAATCATGTATCATACTCGAGTAGATCCATTTCTTCTCTTCTCTGCAAGTTCAAGTAGTCATACTCGAGTAGTTTCTTTTCATACTCGAGTAAGTGTTTCTATACTCAAGTAATTGATTTTCATACTCGAGTAAATTATTCGATACTCGAGTAGTTGATTTTAATACTAGAGTAAGTATTTCTATACTCGAGTAATTGACTTTCATAACTCGAGTAAGTGAATGTTTCCCGGATACATATTCTGATACTCGAGTAATTCCCCTTTCACTCGAGTATATCTTGCTGATACTCGAGTATATCTTTTCTGATACTCGAGTATATCTCTTCTGATACTCGAGTAGTTCATGATATACTCGTGTATGTCAAAATTCAGAAAGAATTTTTCTAAGTTCAAATTTTGCGGGTTATTTCAAATCCTCAAATGTGATTGGTCCACGTGTCAATCTTAATTAAGATTATGACCGTTGGAAATCACCTAATTAAGTCCTTTCTGATTTGACCATATATATATATAAGTTATTCCAGAGGTTATCAAAAAAAAATAAGAAAAGAAAAAGAAATTTCGAAAACCCTAAACTTCACGCCGACGCCATTGTTGTTTTTCGGAAGAAGGTCTGGATCGACGTTCTCGCATCGCTTCTTCGATCTTTGATTCTCCAGCGATCCAGACTTAAAGAAGAATAAGAGATAAGTTTTCTGAATCTATTTTATCGCCGACATCGGGAAGCCGTAAAGTATCGCCGACAAATTACTGTTCATCTTCTTCGTCGCGGTCTTCTCCGATACAGAGATTCAGACAAGAAAAATCACTCGATCTCTCTGTGCTTCAACGATCTCTGATCTTTCTCTTGATCGAGGTGATTCAGTATTTCAGATCTGTGGATCTCCTTCAGGTCGACTTCAACAACTCTGATCAAGTCAAAATTCTCAAAGAAGAAGACAGTTGAAGATCCAGATCTAAATTATTCTGTTTGTATATTTCTTTTTACAACTCTTTATTCTTGTAGGAGTCTTGACTCCGAGTTGTGTAGGAGTTTTTCTCCGAGATTTGTAGGAAGGCTTTTGCTTCCGAGTTTTGTAGATCCAGTTGGATCGAGTTTTTGTAGGAACGTTGTTCCGAGTTGTTGGATCGTGTTGATCCGAGATAGTGGAGTAGCCAAGCCTAATGGTTTACTAGATTGGTGAGGTGAAAGTGGATGTAACCAGGGTTGGGGAACCACTATAAATCTCTTGTCTTCTGTGATTTCTTGATGTGCGCTGTGTTAAATTTTTAATTCCGCTTTTGACACGCATTTCACCTATTCACCCCCCTCTAGGTGATATAGGCTACCAACTTAGCACTTTCAATTGGTATCAGAGGGAGGTTGATCTTTAAAAGGTTAACACCTTGATCTGATCCCTCCTAGTTGTCTTTCTGAGTTTATCAAGCATGGACAGAGCCAAGGATTTTTCTAAGCTCCCAGTGTGCAATAAGGCAAACTTTCCCATGTGGAAAGAGAGAATAAAACTTTACATGGAAGCTGTTGACCCCCGCTTATTCATGATAGTGGAGGAAGGCCCTTATATCCCTATGATTGCCTCCACTAGTGATCCTACAAAAGAGGTGCCAAAGAAGTTGATGGATCTTGATAAGAATGAGATTGCACTTGTCTCCTTAGACAAGAAAGCCAAGAACATCATCGCAAGTGCAGTCAATGATTCTATGTTGCAAAACCTCATTCACTGCCAATCTGCCAAGGAAATATGGAGATCTCTAATTATCTTGATGGAAGGTACAGAAGAAGTAAGGGATGATAGAAGATCCCTTCTAAATCAAAAGTATGAAGCCTTCAAGCAAGGACCAAAGGAAGCTATTGCTGACACATATGAAAATTTTTTCAAAATTGTCAATGGATTGAGGAACTATGGCAGAGTGTTCACAGATGGTGAACTAAACGACAAGTTCCTAAGATCCTTGACAAAGGATTGGGACAACAAGATATGTGCCATCAGAGAGTTTGGAAGATTAGCAGAGACTGACCCTCAGAACCTCTTCGGAAAGCTTATGTCATATGAGCTTCAAATCAATAATAGAAAAGCTGAAGAAGAGTGCAGCAGGCCCTCATCCCAAGATATATCAGTTGCTCTAAGGGCAGACAGCTCAAGGAAGGCCAAAGCTGCTTCCACTCAAGGAGACTATGAAGAAGAAGAGTCCGAGCCAAGCACCTCAGGCTCAGATTCATCAGATGAAGAGTTTCATCTTCTCTCCCGACAATTCAAGAAGTTTCTTAGCAATAAGAAACAAATAAGAGAAAATGATTCCTCGTCCAGAAGATCACGTCCTGATGGTGATCGTCACAGTAGACATGACAGGTATAAATCTAAACCGAACAAACATGTTTCTTCTAACGTTGTTTGTTATTCCTGTAGTAAGCCAGGGCATATAAGCACTGAGTGCCCTCTGAAGAAGAAAGAAGGAAGAGGCATAGAAAAGAATTCCCCTCAAGGGAAAAGGAAGAAAGAAAGAAGCTTCATTGTCAAAAAGCCAAAGACCCTCAGTGACTCTGACTCATCTGAGTCAAGTGCGGATGAAGAAGCCTACTTCGGGCTTATGGCTTTTTCTGACCAAGAGGACAAAGACAACGGTAACTCCTCATATACCGGGAAGGTAAATTCTCACACACCTCTTTTTGCCTCAGATTCTGACTCAAATGGTCATGATGGCTACTCTTCTGGGGAGGATGATTTTGAATTGGTAAATCAGTATCAAGTCTTATTGACTGCATTTGACAAATGCCGGAAGGTAGTCAAATCGCAATCAAAAGAGATTGCATCCCTCAAAGAGGTGGAATCAAATCTGAGGGAGGAGATTGACCAAACGACCTCTCTCAGAGATGAAGTTCAATCTTTGAAGAAGGAAATCAAAGACTTTACTGAATTAGTAAATCATGAAGATTTTCTCCTGGATGAATTGGAAGCAACGCTAGTCATTGAACAAAAGCTGGTTGAAACTCTCACCATGCCTACAACTGTGCTTCCAATCACTAATGGAGAAACCTCCTTTGGGAAAAATAGCAGTACAGGACATAAATCAGCCAAAGGTAAAGGCAAGGCCTTCCCAAGCCAAACCGTTGCCTTACTGAAATATGATCCTTACAATCATGGGCCAAATAAGAAGAAGACACCGAAAGCTAAAACTGGTGTAACAAAGGCCAAGGAGATAAGGAAGCCATGTACCTGTTGCAATCATGAGGCTTCCTCCTCCAAGTCAGTTGCTCTTGCTAGACCCCCCATCCATAATGTAAAGCAAGAGAACAAGAGAAGGTACAACAGGTTTAACTGTTGGTGGTGTGCCAAGGTTGGTCACTTCGCCATAGATTGCTGGTTTAATCCCAGCTATGTTTTAACTCCTCAAATTGATAATGTGAGAAAGACCACTCATAATGTTAACTCTCATAGGGGGAGGATACTAACAAAAGACCTAGGGCCCAATCTTGTTTGGGCTCCTAAGGGATTCTAATCTTATTTATGCAGATATGTCCATAGGCCAGTAAAATTCTTATCTGGCAATTGGACAAGTAGTTGTTCTAGAAAATTCTTGGAACTAGAAGATTAAGGGGGAGTTTCTAGTAGTCCCCTATTTAAAGAGGTCAGAAAGGGGGAGAG
Source organism: Platanthera zijinensis (assembly GCA_039513925.1). Classification (NCBI taxonomy): domain Eukaryota; kingdom Viridiplantae; phylum Streptophyta; class Magnoliopsida; order Asparagales; family Orchidaceae; genus Platanthera; species Platanthera zijinensis. The sequence goes on along the minus strand of CM077097.1, from coordinate 59,263,271 downwards.
CAAAAGGAAATGGTTTGTAGAGAGGAAAAAGGAAAAGAAAATGCAAATCCAAATGAAGATTTCAGTAAGGGGGAGAAATGCAAAGCAATTCTAGTTAAGAAATGTAAGTCAATGCATTCTCTTTTACGTCATATTGTTTTAATATCTCTGGCAATTCAATTTAGTAGATGGTGTTCTGACTTCTTCAAATAGGGGGAGATTGTTGGGTCTTGTTTCCACAATGACCTTAATTTGAAGAAGTCCTCCTAAAACTAAAATGAATTGCTGTTGTATTTGATGTACTTGTTTAGATGTGCTTGCAGGTTCTAATTGCCAAGTGTAGACCAATGTCAGTCTATAATGGGTCACCAAACACAGGACCATGCAAGTATAATCCCTCATTGTGTGATCCAAAGTGTTGGCCCATGTATAGCCTCTCTATTGGGATACACTTCTCATTCATGCACTTGGATTGATGGACAGAAGCATTGGAGCTAATTTCCTCAGAAAAATATTTCTAAGTCCAAAATACTCGAGTAACCCCTTTTTATACTCGAGTATCAGACTTAATACTCGAGTAGCTAGTTAGACATACTCGAGTAGTTAGTGAGACATACTCGAGTAATCAGTTAGAATTACTCGAGTAGGCTCTGAATACTCGTGTAGATAAATCTATACTCGAGTAGTTAGTTAGTCACTCGAGTAAGTTCTTTTCATACTCGAGTAAGTAACTTAATCACTCGAGTAAATCATGTATCATACTCGAGTAGATCCATTTCTTCTCTTCTCTGCAAGTTCAAGTAGTCATACTCGAGTAGTTTCTTTTCATACTCGAGTAAGTGTTTCTATACTCGAGTAATTGATTTTCATACTCGAGTAAATTATTCGATACTCGAGTAGTTGATTTTAATACTCGAGTAAGTATTTCTATACTCGAGTAATTGACTTTCATAACTCGAGTAAGTGAATGTTTCCCGGATACATATTCTGATACTCGAGTAATTCCCCTTTCACTCGAGTATATCTTGTTGATACTCGAGTATATCTTTTCTGATACTCGAGTATATCTCTTCTGATACTCGAGTAGTTCATGATATACTCGTGTATGTCAAAATTCAGAAAGAATTTTTCTAAGTTCAAATTTTGCGGGTTATTTCAAATCCTCAAATGTGATTGGTCCACGTGTCAATCTTAATTAAGATTATGACCGTTGGAAATCACCTAATTAAGTCCTTTCTGATTTGACCATATATATATATAAGTTATTCCAGAGGTTATCAAAAAAAAATAAGAAAAGAAAAAGAAATTTTGAAAACCCTAAACTTCACGCCGACGCCATTGTTGTTTTTCGGAAGAAGGTCTGGATCGACGTTCTCGCATCGCTTCTTCGATCTTTGATTCTCCAGCGATCCAGACTTAAAGAAGAAGAAGAAATAAGTTTTCTGAATCTATTTTATCGCCGACATCGGGAAGCCGTAAAGTATCGCCGACAAATTACTGTTCATCTTCTTCGTCGCGGTCTTCTCCGATACAGAGATTCAGACAAGAAAAATCACTCGATCTCTCTGTGCTTCAACGATCTTTGATCTTTCTCTTGATCGAGGTGATTCAGTATTTCAGATCTGTGGATCTCCTTCAGGTCGACTTCAACAACTCTGATCAAGTCAAAATTCTCAAAGAAGAAGACAGTTGAAGATCCAGATCTAAATTATTCTGTTTGTATATTTCTTTTTACAACTCTTTATTCTTGTAGGAGTCTTGACTCCGAGTTGTGTAGGAGTTTTTCTCCGAGATTTGTAGGAAGGCTTTTGCTTCCGAGTTTTGTAGATCCAGTTGGATCGAGTTTTTGTAGGAACGTTGTTCCGAGTTGTAGGATCGTGTTGATCCGAGATAGTGGAGTAGCCAAGCCTAGTGGTTTACTAGATTGGTGAGGTGAAAGTGGATGTACCCAGGGTTGGGGAACCACTATAAATCTCTTGTCTTCTGTGATTGCTTGATGTGCGCTGTGTTAAATTTTTAATTCCGCTTTTGACACGCATTTCACCTATTCACCCCCCTCTAGGTGATATAGGCTACCAACTTAGCACTTTCAATTCTCTTAAGAAGAAGAAGAAAAGAACACCAATCATATATCAAGAGTCTTTTTCTTCCTTCTATCTCTGATTTCAGGATATTCAGTGACAAACCATTTCAATCAGTGAAGAGAATCCTGGATTTGATCTTGAGGCTGAAGACCTACCATCCCTAACAAAGTTTCCCTGCCTGAACATATACTAATCTCAGGGGGGAGCTTTGATACAATCAATAGAATCCACAAGGCTTCTCTCAATTTGCTTTGAGAATAGAGAAGTCATCATCAACCTCTCTCTCCCCTCTTTGTACAGGGTTATTTCTCCCTTCAAAAGTGATTTGGTTTTTGAGCACCTGGTCAAAAGCTCAAAAGGGTTGCTATATCTCCCTTGAAAAATAGATATTGTGGTGTACAGGCACCTGATCAAATCCTGTAGTGGATTCCTACCTAGGGTGGTAGAAGAGTGGATGTACCCAATTGGGGAACCACTATAAAGTTCTTGTGTTATCTGTGTGGCTGTATTTTCTTTTGTGCTTATGCTGTGATATTTGTGTTGTGTAGCTTAGATTTATCTCTTCTGTTAGTTTGCTGCACTTGTACACTTGTACACATATATCCTACTCACCGATTTTACAAAAGATATTTTAATTCCGCAAAAGTTTAAAAAGATTGGATTAAACTGTATTCACCTCCCCCCCCCCTAGAGTTAATCAGTCTAGCCCCCATTTCTTTCAATTTGTATCAGAGGGGGTGAATAGAGTTTAATCCAATCTTTTTAAGAACTGCATCATGATAAAATTTTATTAGTACAAATATATATGGATGATATAATTTTTGATTCTACTGATCCTAAACTGTGCAAAAGATTTTCTAATCTAATGCATTCAAGGTTTGAGATGAGTAGCATGGGAGAACTGTCTTATTTCCTTGGTCTCCAAGTGAAACAATCCTCTGAAGGGATCCTCATCTCTCAGTCTAAATATGCTAAAGAGCTTATTAAGAAGTTTGGGATGAATGATGCCTCTTCAATGAAGACTCCCATGGCTGCCAATGCTGTTATAGATGTTGATGAACTTGGAAAACTAGTTGATCAAACTAGGTATAGGGCCATTGTTGGATCCCTACTATATCTAACAGCAAGCAGACAAGACATTATGTTTGCCACATGTCTTTGTGCTGGGTTCCAGGTGAACCCTAAAGAATCTCACCTTATTTTTATAAAAAGGATTTTGAGATATATAAAAGGTTGCCCAGATCTAGGACTCATGTATCCAATAGAGTCAGCATTTGAGTTAACTGGATTTTCTGATGCTGACTATGTTGTATGTATAGTAGACAGGAAAAGCACCTCTTAAACTTGCCAATTCCTGGGTGACAGACTTGTATCTTGGTTTTGTAAGAAACAAACATCTGTTTCAACATCCACCGTTGAAGTTGAATATATTGATGCAGGCAGTTGCTGTTCACAAATCTTGTGGATACAAAACCAACTTCTAGACTATGGTGTGACTTAAATAATTCAACCATACTATGTGATAATACTAGTGCTATTTCCATTGCATAAAATCCAGTATTGCATTCAAGAACAAAGCATATAGACATTAGACATCATTTAATTAGAGATTGTGTAGAGAAGCAAAAGATTAAACTTGAGTTTATCTTTACTGATTTGCAAAGAGCAGACGTCTTCACCACGCCATTGGATCTAACTAAGCATTTGTTCTTCATAAATCAGCTTGGAATGATAATTGGTCAGAATTTAATCTAATGCTCTGTTTGTGGTTGAAGAATTGTTTCTGTTCGTCGAACTAAAATTGACGAACTGGTAACTGTTCTTGAGATTTTTTCGTCGACCTAAGATCGATGAAATCTCTTGTTAAAGTAGTTTCGTCAACCGGAGAATGACAATTTCTTTTTCAGGAAATTTTTTTGTGAACGACGAAAACTTTCCATCTCTTCGTTCTGAGATCGACGAACATATCCCTTAATAAAATCTTCATCGACCTGTGATTGAAGAATTTTATTCTTTCGCCGGGCTGAGAATGTCATTTCGTATTCTGAAAACCCTTTATAGGCTTTCTTCTTCGACTTCAATCCCGCGCTTTCAGAATTCCCCTCCTGCACATAATCGTTTGTTTCCTTTTGCAGGTACTCTCGTTTCACAAAAGTATTCAGAAATGGATGCATCTGGTTCTGAAGGAATGAAGTTTGACGCGGGCTTTGACATTGATTTTGATTCAATCCAGCAATCTGATCAAATATTTTAGGATATTCTACAACTATGTGAAGATCAAAAGCTGAAATTGTTTATGACCAATCACATCAAGCTGCTAGCCGCCGCAATCAAGGAGTGGGTATTCTCATCGTCCTCTACTGAGGAAGAGATGACAGGATTCATCAGTGGGACTCGGGTTACTCTCTCTCCCGTAGTTCTTACAGAAATTTTTGAACTTGAGAATGGTATAGAAGATTTGGATATGGATGATGATGAGTTTGAGAATTTGTTAATTGTTATGGGTCACTCCGGTGAAAACTCTAACAAATTATGGAAAAATAACTTGTCTCCTGCGTACAAGTTTCTTGCAGATGTAGTGGGGAAGTATTGTTTGCAAAGCACACTGCCCATGACTACATCTCCAGGAAGCAGTTTCTGGTGATGGCTATGCTAGTGAATAAGAGGAAACTCAATTGGGGATAGATTTTGTTTGATTTGATCAGGAAGAGGAACAACAAGAAAGAAGTGTGTTTTGCCAGGGTTTTGGGCCTGTTCTTGAAGGCAAAGGCTGAAGAACTGTTAGTTCCCCAGACTGCGTTCATCAATGCCTCCAAGAGGCTAACCTCTACCCTATTTGGTAGATGGGAGAGGAAAAATCCTAACCACTCTAAGGAAAAGTCCTCTCCAGGTGCTTCAGAGAACACAAGGTTGGTAACAACCACTCCTCTCTTGTCTGAAGGAATCCCTCCCCTTACCCCTTCTACCTCTCCTACTCTAGATCATTAGCCCTCTCCTGCTCATATCCTCACACCTCCTAACTCACCTCTTCCCTCTCACCTTACAACCATTCCCTTAACCACCCTCCTCTTTCCAAACTTTTATTTGATAACAGCTAAAATTTCTTCTCAAGCTTCTCCCCTCCAATCCCCTATTCATACTCCCTCTCCTAAGACCCCATCCTCACCTACTAACCAAGATGATATCATGATTGATACCATCCCCCCAGTTATTCCTCCTCTAACCCCTGACATTTCTTTCATTGCTACCCTCATATCTCAATTGACTCCCATCCTCAAGGAGCTTATTGTAGCTGAGATATACCCTCTTTTAAAATCAATAAATTCCCTTACATCTCTCTTTGTTGCCTCCACCTTCCCTTCCCCTTCTTCAGCCAAGGTCATGGCTTAAGAACCGTCTGAAACCATGTAGGGGGAGATGTTCTGTGAAGAAGCCCTTGCAGCAGCAGCTGAAAGTGTAAAGTTGTCAACCTAAATCACCTAGAGGGGGGTGAATAGGTGAATCGTGCGACTATTTGTGGAATAAAAATTTTAGCGATCTAGCAAAGGAAATCAAGCAATCACAGAAAGACAAGAAGATTTATAGTGGTTCCTCAATCTTGGGTACGTCCACTTTACCTCACCGATCTAGCAAATCACTAGACTCGGTTACTCCACTATCTCGGTTTCAAAATAATCCTACGCCTCGGAACCAAGTTCCTACAAACTCGATCCAAAAGGATCTACACTCGAAAGATAAACTTCCTACAAACTCGGAGAACAACGCTCCTACACTCGGAGAATAATCTCCTACAAGATAACAACAAGATTTGAAAATACAAACAAGAATTTCTCTTAGATCTGGAAATATTTAGCCCTAGGTCTTCTTCTTGAAATTTGCGGCTCTTTTAGAAACTGTTGAAGAAGACTTGACGATCTGACCTGAGAAAGCTTTGACCTACTAGATCAAGGAGAAGATGATGATCCCTTGAATAGCAAGTCTTCTTGGATCGAAAGAAGAAAGATCGATCTACTCGATGAGCGGTGGCGGCGGCTGACGAATGTGTTCTTTTGGAAAGAGAATGCCGATCCAGAAATTTAGAAGTGTACGGATTTCCGCTCCTTGTAATTGTTAGGGTTTGGTCTTAATGAAAAGTCTTTATATAGGATTAACCTTAACGGCTAGAAAATACATTAATGACGATACGTGGACAAATCATGTCAAGTCATTTGAAAATCCGGCCGATCTGGACTTAACATAAATTTTCTGAAAAATTAACTTACAGTTCTCGTGAAGTGCCTTTAGTTCTCGAGAACTAGAGACTGAGTTCTCGAGAGCTATCAGGACTTCTCGAGAACTATTCTACTTAGAATAATTATGGACTTCTCGAGAACAAAAGGGCTGAGTCCTCGAGAACTAATTGAATTCTCGAGAACTATGGAGTCTTCTTGAGAACTAGCACTTAGAGAGATTTTCTGAGGCAACTTTGACTATTCGAGAAAAAGGGCTGACCGTTCTAGAGAACTTAAGCCAAGATTCTCGAGAACAAGATAGGCTTCTCGAGAACTAAAGTTTAGGCATCCCGAGAACTGGCCAAGACATATCGAGAAATAAGAAGACTTCTCGAGAACTAATAAGACTTCTTGAGAACTCTGACTTAGAAAAAATTCTTGAAGCTGTCTGGATTTCTCGAGAACCAAAGGCTGGGACTTCTCGAGAACTCTGAGGACTTCTCGAGAACTAAGAGGCTAAGCTTCTCGAGAACTCTAAGGACTTCTTGAGAACTAAGATGTACTTCTCGAGAAGTGGACTTAGTGAATTTTTTAAACTTGAAAAAGAAATCTTTCTCTTCTCTCCAAGATTCCAATCTTCATTCCATGATCCAATGTTTGAATATGAAGTGTATCCCAATAGAGAGGCTACACATGAGTCAACACCTTGGGTCACACAGTGAGGGATTACACTGAATGGTCCTGTGTTCATGACCCACTGTAGACTGACATTGGTTTACACTTAGTAATGGTAATCTGCAAACACACAGCTAAAACAAGGATATTAAATACAACTTAATTCATCTTAGTTCAAGGGTGACTTCATGCAAATCTGGGTTATTGTGGATGCAATACCCAACAATCCCCCCTATTAATAGAAGTCAAAACCCTCTAACCTAAGGTGAATTATGACAATTAAGAAAGAACTGGAAATGAAAACTGAATCTAAATGCAATAACAGATTAATTAAAGACATAATTAGGCTAAACTAGAGATTGTATATATGTAATGTTTTAGATTTATAATCAACAATCATTTCATCCAAATTCTCAAAAACAAAACAACAAGAGTTCATTCTTTGCTTTGTTGTTGTCTGTCCTGCTTTTCTTGTTGTCTCCTTTGGTAGCTGAAGGGTTTAGGGTAGTATCTAGGAGGCTTAGGAGGAGCTTTGGGATTACTCCTGCCAAATTCTCTATCATATATCCTTCTCTTAGTCATAGACTTCTCATATAACTCCCACTAAGATGAGCTGTAGTGGAGATTTCTGTTCTCATCGTAGTCCATCACAAATTTAAGAGTCTCAAGAATTAAGCTTTTGTAAGTGGGGCTCAAAACTTCAACAAACTCCTTTGCTTTCCTTTTCTCTGCATCTGGTTGGGGAACAGACTTGCTTGCAGAAGGACCTTCACCATACTTTCTCTTCTTAGAGGTGTGAATCTCTGGTAAATCCTTAGGAATAATATCAATCAAAACCTGGCCATAGGAAGCAGGAGGAAGATCCCGATCTTCTGGCCTGGGAGAGAATGTAGGCATCTATGGTTGAGGCATTTGGGTGGATTGACCTTCAGCAAGGGGGTTCAGATGATGAGGAATCACATTTGGATCAGCTTGAAAGTCAGGGAATATCTGATTGTTCATCCAGACTACAGTGTCATAAGAGTGGAATTTCACTGATTGGAGTTGTTCTAAAACATTCTTATTTATCTCAGTCAACTTTTCATTCCAGAGAGATTTTGCATCTGCAGCAAGCTTTTCCACTTGTTCTTTCACTAAGCTCTCCCCCTTTCTGTTTTCTACACAAAGCTACTGTATGGTATCTTCTTTGAAAGTTCCAACTTCCTCATAGATCTTCATGACATGCTCTTGAGCTTTCTTTTCCAATTGAATTTAATTATTTGCTAAAGTGACAGACTGGTCCATGACCTGACCAATACTGGTAATGGTGTGGTCAATGGCTTTGCCACCAATTCTGAATAGATCTTTAAGAGAATCTGTATTGTGTTGGATCTCTGCAAATCCTCTGCTCATTTCCTTTTCTAGAGAGGTGACTTGATCTTTGACTGACTGGAGGGATTCATCAAAATATTGCCTTTGGGCAGCCATCATACCTTCAATCTTAGATAAAATATCTGAACTTACAGTTTCAACAGCAGCAGCAGCAGGAGTGGTACTAGATGTAGAAATCTGAGGTGGAGGAGGAGCTTTCCATGGAGGAATTTATTCTATAACCACAGAGCTCTGGGCTCTTACAGTGTGAGACACTGTATCAACCTCCTCATCAACAAATCTTGGGAGGGAGAAATCAAGATTCCTGAGAAAGGATTCCACCTCTTTAAGTTCTACCTTATCCTCTTTAGTGAGAAGGATGGTCTCTGGAGGAGTAGATGCTTTCTTTGGAGAGGGAGAAGGAGGTGGAGTAGCTTGAGTTGAGGGTGGAGGAGATGGTTCTTTTGATGGTTCTGCAGGGGTTTCTTTGTGAAGGGGAGGAAGTGGTTCATCTGACATTAGTTCTTCAATCATGTTATCAATAGCTGCACTTGTGTCCTTGAGGGTGTCCTGTCCAGGAACATCTGATAGGGAGGCATCTGGAGAATCTTCCATAGGGCTCCTGATTGGAGATCTCACTTGGATTCTGAGAGGACTTCTGTTAGCTGATCTGGCTGGAGATGAGGGAATGGGTTTGACAGCAGGAACAGAGGCTGCAGGCTCCCCCTCAATTACTGCACAAGAGGGTTCATCAACATGATGAGAGGAGGGAGATGGGGTTCTGACCTCAGAGGCAGAAGCTGCAAGTTCCTTAGCTAACTACTTGAAGTTCTTTAGCTTGAGTTCCCATCTATGAATGGAGGCCAATGAAATCTTCTTCAAGTGGTGAACTGGAGCGCCTTTGGAAAGTTTGAAAGTGACTGGATCAATCTCACTCAGTAATAAAGAGATTATCCTTGCAAATTTAGGATCCTGAATGCTGTCCCTGATCATCTCAAATACCATCATGCCAAACTGAAATTTCTTTCTACTGATTACAACTGTCATTACTCCAAATAGATCATTTGTTATGAAACTGATAGACCCTGTTCTATACCATAAGATTTTTCCAATAATATCTACCAGAAGTTTTCCTACATCATTAAAAAGATTTCTCCTTAGAAAGTTGAATTCCTATGAAACTCCACAGAAGGAGTAAGTCCTATCATAATCTTCAAGAGTTAGGTCATCCTCTTCATCCACAATGGGCATTTTCAGAAGCTTTGAAACTTTGGTTTATCCTACTTGATATTGATCCCTTTCAATTTAGTTTTCAACACAGTACCATTTCGCCTCACCCTTGTATTTCGGAAGAATTCTTCGACATCTGCAAAGACAATCTTGCAGGGTTCGGAGAGAACGAACATCAATCCTACCGTTTCCAGGAGAAGAAGCAAGTTCTAGAAATCATCTGAAATGTCTGTTATTCCTTTGATGACAAGTACATTACCGATTCCTATCTTTGAACTGTTTGTCATGGACACTGACGGCGGCAACGGAGCGCAAGACGATTGCTGCGATGAGGCTGTCTGTGGACGGAAGACGAGGAGTTTTCGAGAAGATGGAATTTGAAATGTCGGTTGATTATTGATTTCTAAAACTTTATATATATATAGAATTCTAATAATGTCAATTAAGTGTCTAATTAATTTTGGGTTAGGACTGAAATCAATCGGGTTTTCTAAAATAGAAGAAATTAAACTTAAGTCCAAGAGACAGGCATTTCTTGAGAAGTAGGTTTAGTTCTCGAGAGCTGTCAGTATACTTTTCGAGAAGTGTAGTATATGTAACACCTCCCCTGTAAAGACCATATAATATGGGTCTGGCCGGGGCCCCACAACATACGGACACCACAGCTTTAGTATTAAAAGATGATATGAAACTACCCAAACTCAAAACTCCAGACATATACAGCGGAAACAGAACATTAACAGACAGAAGTTATCCACTAACAGTAGAGTATCAAATGGCCTTAAGGCCTTACACAATAAAAGTCCAAAATACAAAAGTGCCAAGCACTCCTAGGCTACCTCGGCATACAAGCCGGACATAGTCAAACAACAGCAACAAGACATGGAAAGGAAAATAGTCAAGCACAACAACACTTCATGAGGATTAGGGCTTTTCGCCCGGCGCGCTAGCTCCTGCATGCGATCCTTGCCTTGTAAGGATTTGAAGTAACGTGGGTCAGCAAAGGCTGACCTCTACTATGTAACAAACACATCTCCTCCCGGCCGTCCCTAACGGACCCCGGGGTACCACTCCACCTGCAAGTTAGCACTTCGTATACCAAAAGAGTGAATATAATAAAGCGGTAAAATAGGCTTGGATGTCTCATACAGCATACATGTTCTCTATATTTTGTACAAATTGAAAGGGGCCTACTATGCAACATGAATGCAACCCGGGTTTCACCCATGGCACCCTAGCTCGTATGCATCTAGCACAACATCAAACACTGGGTACTTCCATTTCCCCATTGGCTTAAAGCCGGAAAAAAAAGGGAACCACCATGTCCCTAATGGCACACACGCCGTCACACGGAACCTTGCAAAGGCCCCACCCGCACAAGGGTCATAACCCCAGGGCTTGCCCGCACAATCTGACTTCGCTCTTCAGGGTTCCGCCTCACACTGACCGATTCTAAGAAGCCTTGCTGGACCCCATCCGCTCATGGCTACATTGCCCGGGCTTGCCCTCCGCTCGGCATTCTCGTCAGTCTCACACAAGGGGCTAGTCTAGCCGGGACACTTTCCCCACATGACTTGCGCGTCACGGAAAAGCCAGCCGACCACAGAGATAGCCGCGCCTTAGCACAGCACAAACAAAGGTTTCCCCACCCCAATTGCCACTCGCAATGTGTCTTTCCCGTGCTCCAAGGAAACCATCTACCGCACAAAGCGGAGCTAACCTCGTCCGGTTCCGACTACGAGTACTCACTCAAATATTAGGAGGAAAACGCATACATACAACGGCGTATTGCCGCTACGGATTTCTACCGAATCCCCGAAGCTCGCTATGCAACATCACCGGGTCGGACTAACGATCGCGACCACGGCTTCACCCACAATGCCTAATCCGCTAACGGAGCGGATCTCTAATGCAAAGCATGCCGGGATGAACATACTCAACCCGGAGGTTTATCTTGAACCTAGGCTACACGAATCCCTCTCATTTGAGAGATTCGGTGCTAAAAATACGAAAAAAGGGGATGCTATTCATGCATCCTAAATCCTAAAAACCGAGAGGAGAAGTGTCGTTACCTTCCGTCCCCTCTTCCTAGCCATGGAGAAGATTTGCTCGGTTGAAAACCACCGCAATGTTCCCACCTTCGCGGATCTGAACTCCGCTCGCGAAACGGACCTTCGAAGCTTCGCCGGCGGCCGGATCTTGGCCTCCTTCCTCCTCCTTGCTCTCCCTTCTCTCTAGAATCAAGAGAGATAATGCCAAATGGAAAATGAGGGTTTGAAACCCTATTCCCGGCCTTAAACCGCCCAGGGAGGCTCCCCACCGTTGGATCTTCCAAAGAAAAGAACGAACGGCCACGATCGGAACCCAAAATAGAAAATCTGGGCCGAATATGGGTTGCAACACGGCCGTGTGCTTGGCCGTGTTAGCCATTCGCCGTCTCGACCGATTCGAAAACCAGCACACGGCCTTCGACACGGCCTTTGACACGGCCTCCGACAAGGCCGTGTCGCCATTGACACGCCCGTGTCGAGACCCGTGTCACGCCCCCTACCGACCAATTTTCCCAGTCAGAGAAGGACACGGCCAGAAACACGGCCATGGACACGGCCTTCGACACGCCCGTGTCATCCCCGACACGGCCGTGTCGTGACCCGTGTCACGCCTAGCAGAATAAATCCTGCTAACAGCCCGAGAAGGACACGGCCAGGGACACGCCCGTGTCCAAGGCCGTGTGCCTTCTCGCCGATCGTCGATCAACACGGTTTGACGACCCAGGCGCAACACGGCTCGATGACCCAGGCGCTACACGGCTTGTTACACGGCCGTGTCACAGGCCGTGTGCCTACCCCCAAAACCCTAATTTGGCTGAAACGACGCCGTCGTTTCCCCTTCCAAGTTTGGGGTGTTACAAATCTCCCCCCCTTCAAAGAATTTCATCCCGAAATTTAAAACATGGAAAGTACACAAATTCTAAACAGTACCTGAGGAGAAAAGCTCGGGGTACTCCTCCAGCATGGCCTGCTCTCGCTCCCATGAGAGTTCCTCGCAGCCACAGTTGTCCCAACGGACCTTTACGAGTCTGACTTCCTTGTTCCGCAATTACCGAACCTCTGAATCTTCTATCCCGATTGGACGAACTCGCATCCCCAAGTCTTCCTCTACCGGCACCGTCGTCGGCTCAATCACTACGCTGGCTTCTAACAAAGCTTTCCTCTAAACGGAGACGTAAAAAACGTCATGCAATCCACTTAGCTCTGTGGACAACGCAAATCGGTACGTTGCCTCTCCCACTCGCTCGATGACCTTGAATGGTCCCAAAAATCTCGGACTTAGCTTCTTGAGTCGGCGAATTCGTGAAACGCCTTTGAATGACTTGATCTTAAGGTACACCCAGTCGCCCACCGTGAATTCTACATTCCTGTGGCGAGCATTGAAATACTTCGACTGCCGATCTTGAGCTACCTTCATGCGCTCTTGGATGGTCCGCACTAGCTCACTAGCATCGGCTACCACTTCTTTCCCCAAAAGCTGTGTCTCCCGCCTCTGTCCAAGACATCGGTGTTCGACACCGCCTCCCATAAAGAGCTTCATATGGCGCCATCTTGATACTAGCTTGGTAGCTATTGTTATAAGCAAACTCCACCATGAAGAGGTGATCCTCCCACTTCTTGCCGAAGTCGAGAGTACACATCCTTAGCATATCTTCCAATGTACGGTTCGTTCTCTCAGTTTGCCCATCGGTTTGAGGATGAAAGGCCGTACTGAACTTGAGTTTCGTGCCCAAGCTCTTCTGCACCAACCGCCAATCCTTAGACGTGAAACATCCATCCCGATCGCTGACAATACTCTTCGGAATCCCATGAAGTCGTATAATATTGCGGACGTACAACTCCACCAACTTTTCCACACCGTCCTCCTTCCAGTTTGGGATGAAATGTGCCACTTTGGTCAAGCGGTCCACAATCACTCAAATAACATCATTACCCTGCTGCGATCTAGGCAACCCATGCACAAAATCCATGGAGATGTCATCAAATTTCCATTCGGGGATTGGAAGAGGCTTCAAGAACCCGCCCGGCTTCTGACACTCGGCCTTCACCAAGGCACAAGTTTGGCACCGACTCACACAAAAAGCTACGTCCCGCTTCATCCCAGGCCACCAATAGGACTTCTTCAAATCCAAGTACATCTTTGTACTGCCCGGGTGAATGGAGTACTTAGTGAAGTGGGCCTCAAACATCAACTCCTCGCGGAGCTTGCCGAACTGCGGTACACAAATCCTTCTGCTCTTCCTCAGAATCCCATCAACCATCTCCCAGGCGCTACCCTCGCCCTTTAGAGCTTCCTCCACGAAAGGTTGATATTCCACATCTACACGGGTCGCTTCCCATATACGATCGCATACGTCACTCTGCATCTCAATCCAATTTAGTTGAGCCACGCTAGACTCGCCTACAAATTCAAAACCAAGGGACTCCCAGTCCCGCCTTAACCGCTCATCGTGAGCTTCAATCCAATTTCCTTGCCCCGAGTACTTCCTACTCAAAGCATCTGCCACCACATTGGCTTTCCCTGGCATGTGCTAAATCGCCACCTCGTAGTCCCCAAGGAACTCGACCCACCTGCGCTGCCGCATATTTAGGTCCTTCTGATCTAGGAGATATTTCAGACTCTTGTGGTCCGTGAAGATCTCCACCTTTGCACCATAAACATAGTGCCTCCACAACTTCAAAGTAAAAATTACCGCCGCCAACTCCAAATCATGGACGGGGTAATTTCTCTCGTGGGGCTTCAGCTGCCTCGACCCAAAGGCTATCACACTACCATACTGCACCAACACGCACCCTAAACCGCATCTGGATGCGTCGCTGAAAATCTGGAATCCTTCGGTCCCCTTTGGTAGACTTAGGATCGGCGCCGTCATTAGCCTCTCCTTCAGGGTTTCAAATGCCTGATTGCACTCCTGAGTCCATACAAACTTCTGATCTTTGCGAGTTAGTAAAGTGAGGGGTAGAGCTATCCGCGAAAAGTTTTCCACAAACCTTCGGTAGTACCCGGCTAGTCCAAGAAAACTCCAGACTTCCGCCACGGTCCTCAAAACTAGCCACTCTCTGATGGCTTCTACTTTCGTTGGATCCACTGCCACCCCGTCCCCACTGATTACATGGCCCAAAAACGCCACCTTCTCTAACCAAAACTCGCATTTCGAGAACATCGCATAGAGCTGGTTCTCTCTCAACACTTGTAACACTATCCGCAGGTGCGACTCGTGCTCCGCTTCCGACTTGGAATACACCAAAATGTCATCGATAAAGACGACTACGAATCAGTCCAAATATTCGCGAAACACTTGGTTCATCAAGTCCATGAACACGGACGGCGCGTTCGTCAGCCCGAACGGCATCACCGAGAACTCAAAATGACCATACCTTGTACCAAACGCGGTCTTGGGTATGTCTTCGTCACGAATCCGCAACTGATAATATCCGGACTTCAGGTCCAACTTGGAGTACACCACCGACCCCACCAACTGGTCGAAAAGGTCGTCTATCCGAGGAATCGGATACTTGTTCTTAACCGTCAATTTGTTCAACTCTCGGTAGTCTATGCACAGACGCATGCTACCGTCCTTCTTCTTTACAAATAACACCGGCGCACTCCACGGTGAAGAGCTGGGCCTGATATACCCTTACTCCAAAAGCTCCTGTAACTGAACCTTGTGCTCGGCCAACTCCTTTGGTGCCATCCTGAAGGGTGGACGCGACACTGGTCTAGCCTCGGGCACCAACTCGATGGAGAAATCAATCTCCCACCGAGGAGGTGCTCCCGGTAGCTCCTCAGGAAAAACATCTCCAAACTCCGCCACCACGGGCACTTCTCCAAGAGACAGCCTGGAAAGGCTAACCTCTAACAATGCTACTAGAGCTACACCCCCTGGTTAATAGCTCGCACTAGTTGAAGTGCCGAAACTAGGGAACAGGCCACTCCATGCAGGCCCTCAAACATGACTTCTGCTTGCCCCACGCCCCTCAGGGTTACCACCTTGGACAAACAGTCGATACTGGCACGCTGCTCCGCTAGCCAATCCATCCCCAAAATCACATCGAACTCGGACAACGGCAAGATCGCCGCTACCAATATGAAGTCGACTCCCTCAAGACTCCAACAAATCCGCCCTTTAGCCCTGGTTGTCATAGACGACCCATTGGGCATGCGCACTTTCAACTCTGAGTCTGTTGCAAAGGACTCAACTCCAATCCTCCGGGTGAAACCTTTCGCAAGGAAGGAGTGCGACGCTCCCGTATCAAAAAGTACTCTAGCGGGGTACCCAGATACCACTACAAAGCCTACACACACGCAACAAACATAAAAAGGCTTGAAGGGAAGAAATCTACGATGCAGGTTGAACTCTCATACCTGTCACCACATCGATTTGGCGGATTGCTTCCTGCCCAAGGTTGTAGGCCCTTGGCTGCACTGGTTGAAACCGGGAAACACTCGACTCCGCCATTTTCCCCTTCTCTGCTGCACTGGGTCCGGAGCACACGGTTTGCTCCTGCCTTGGCTCTTGCTCAGTGCCCCCTTGGGTACAAAATCTTGCTATGTGGCCCGGCTTGCCACAACTATAGCACGTCTGAGGGCCTTTAGAGCGTGACCCTCCGGACGTCCAATTACTTTTCTCGCCCGACTTATATAGGGAAGGCTTCTTCTTCCATCGGCTCCCTTTCGCCTTTCCATGGGACTGAGCAGGCTTCTTCTCCTCCCCCTGTTTGGGTGTGAAACCCTTGCGACGCTGGGATCGCTCCATATCACTCTCCAAAATTCGGGCCGCCTCCACCAGTTCGTTGAAACCCGCACGTTTCATCAATATGAGGGGTTGTCTTAGATTCTCCCTCAATCCATGATAGAAGAGATTGTCCCTCTCTTCATCGTCTGTCTTGGTCATCCCTGCATAACGACCCAAGCAAGTAAATTCCTGAACATACTCATCCACTGACTTGTCTCGCTGCACCAGATGTAGGAACTACCTCTGGAGGGCTAACCTCGTTGAGGAGGGAATGTACTTCTTTAGGAAGGCATTCCCAAATTCCTCGATGGATGGTGTGCGTCCTAGAAACTGCCGGCCACTATGGCTCACCCACCATAACTTGGCATCTCCCTCCAATATAAAGGCTGCGAACTCTGCCTTTTTCTCTTCTGGCGCCTCTACCGCCCTCAGAAGCTCCTGAATTCTAGCCCACCAATCCTCTGCATCTGTGGGCGTGTCGATTCCCTTGAAGGTTGGAGGGTGGAAACTCAGAAAGTATTTCATTTGCCGGTCCCCCAGCCCGACAACCACTCTCTCGGCCTGCGGCTCCGCCCGCCTGGCCTCCTCAACCGGCACGGTCGCTGCAGTGACCGGGGTAGCAGGAGTTGCTACCTGAGCAACGAGAGCTGCTACCTGTGCTGTCGCTGCAGCTTGGGCCGCCACCATCGCTTCTGCAAGCATACGGCAGAAGTCGGCCGGTGTGACCCCCATCCCTAGCGGACCTTGCGCAGTCGCACTACTTGCCGAGAGCTCTTCTCTTGGCCTCGAGGTCCCAGCCTCATTGCTTGCACTCTAAACACAAGCAAGAAAACACAAATCAGTCTCTAATCGCAAGACTCGAACACCAGGACACTCATGGTCCCGCGATACTCCTATGTGGATAACTTCTTATACGCGACTCGACTTATACTTTCGACCGCGAAACTTCTCATTGGAATGCCAACCTCCCTCTGATACCAAATTGTAACACCTCCCCTGTAAAGACCATATAATATGGGTCCGGCCGGGGCCCCACAACATACGGACACCACAGCTTTAGTATTAAAAGATGATATGAAACTACCCAAACTCAAAACTCCAGACATACACAGCGGAAACAGAACATTAACAGACAGAAGTTATCCACTAACAGTAGAGTATCAAATGGCCTTAAGGCCTTACACAATAAAAGTCCAAAATACAAAAGTGCCAAGCACTCATAGGCTACCTCGGCATGCAAGCCGGACATAGTCAAACAACAGCAACAAGACATGGAAAGGAAAATAGTCAAGCACAGCAACACTTCATGAGGCTTAGGGCTTTTCGCCCGGCGCGCTAGCTCCTGCATGCGATCCTTGCCCTGTAAGGATTTGAAGTAACGTGGGTCAGCAAAGGCTGACCTCTACTGTGTAACAAACACATCTCCTCCCGGCCATCCCTAACGGACCCCAGGGTACCACTCTACCTGCAAGTTAGCACTTCGTATACCAAAAGAGTAAATATAATAAAGCGGTAAAACAGGCTTGGATGTCTCATACAGCATACATGTTCTCTATGTTTTGTACAAAGTGAAAGGGGCCTACTATGCAACATGAATGCAACCCGGGTTTCACCCAAGGCACCCTAGCTCGTATGCATCTAGCACAACATCAAACACTGGGTACTTCCGTTTCCCCATTGGCTTAAAGCCGCAAACAAAAGGGAACCACCATGTCCCTAACGGCACACACGCCGTCACACAGAACCTTGCAAAGGACCCACCCGCACAAAGGTCATAACCCCAGGGCTTGCCCGCACAATCTGACTTCGCTCGTCAGGGTTCCGCCTCACACTGACCGATTCTAAGAAGCCTTGCTGGACCCCACCCGCTCATGGCTACATTGCCCGGGCTTGCCCTCCGCTCGGCATTCTCGTCAGTCTCACATAAGGGGCTAGTCTCGCCGGGACACTTTCCCCACATGACTTGCGCGTCACGGAAAAGCCAGCCGACCACGGAGACATAGCCGCGCCTTAGCACAGCACAAACAAAGGTTTCCCCACCACAATTGCCACTCGCACCGTGTCTTTCCCGTGCTCCAAGAAAACCATCTACCGCACAAAGCAGAGCTAACCTCGTCCGGTTCCGACTACGAGTACTCACTCAAATATAATGGGGAAAACGCATACATACAACGGCGTATTGCCGCTACGGATTTCTACCGAATCCCCGAAGCTCGTTATGCCACATCACCGGGTCGGACTAACGGTCGCAACCACGGCTTCACCCACAATGCCTAATCCGCTAACGGAGCGGATCTCTAATGCAAAGCATGCCGGGATGAACATACTCAACCCGGAGGTTTCTCTTAAACCTAGGCTACACGAATCCCTCTCATTTGAGAGATTCGGTGCTAAAAATACGAAAGGAAGGGGATACTATTCATGCATCCTAAATCCTAAAAACCGAGAGGAGAAGTGTCGTTACCTTCCGTCCCCTCTTCCTAGCCATGGAGAAGATTTGCTCGATTGAAAACCACCGCAACGCTCCCACCTTCGCGGATCTGAACTCCGCTCGCGAATCGGACCTTCGAAGTTTCGCCGGCGGCCGGATCTTGGCCTCCTTCCTCCTCCTTGCTCTCCCTTCTCTCTAGAATCAAGAGAGATAAAGCCAAATGGAAAATGATGGTTTGAAACCCTATTCCCGGCCTTAAACCGCCCAGGGAGGCTCCCCACCGTTGGATCTTCCAAAGAAAAGAACGAACGGCCACGATCGGAACCCAAAATAGAAAATCTGGGCTGAATACGGGTTGCAACACGGCCGTGTGCATCGCCGTGTTAGCCATTCGCCGTCTCGATCGATTCGAAAACCAGCACACGGCCTTTGATACGGCCTCCGACACGGCCGTGTCGCCATTGACACGCCCGTGTCGAGACCCGTGTCACGCCCCCTACCGACCAATTTTCCCAGTCAGAGAAGGACACGGCCAGAAACACGGCCATGGACACAGCCTTCGACACGCTCGTGTCATCCCCGACACGGCCGTGTCGTGACCCGTGTCACGCCTAGCTGAATAAATCCTGCTAACAGCCCGAGAAGGACACAGCCAGGGACACGCCCGTGTCCAAGGCCGTGTGCCTTCTCGCCGATCATCGATCAATACGGTTTGACGACCCAGGCGCAACACGGCTCGACGACCCAGGCGCTACATGGCTTGTGACACGGCCGTGTCACAGGCCGTGTGCCTACCCCCAAAACCCAAATTTGGCTGAAACGACGCCATCGTTTCCCCTTCCAAGTTTGGGGTGTTATAGTATAGTTCTCGAGAGCTTAATAGACTTCTCGAGATGTAGCGCATAGTTCTCGAGAGCTTAATAGACTTCTCGAGAGGTAGAGTTATTAGTTTTCGAGAAATTAAGGGACTTCTCGAGAGACAATCTTTTGTTCTCAAGAAGTTGAGTAAGTTTTCGAGAACTAGTACTTTGCTTCTAGAGAGGTAGGTTGAGTTTTTGAGAACTATATTCCTCATCTCGAGAGGTAGTCTAAGTTTTCGAGAACTATTACTTCACTTTTCGAGAGGTATACTTAGTTTTCGAGAGCTACCTTCCTCTTGAGAAATTTTTGACCTTTTTGAAGAGTCCTAGATTCTTGAGCCTTGAACTGTTCCACTTAGGCCTATTCTTCTTTGTTCAGCAGCCCAAGTTCAGTTTTGAAGAAATTGAACTTTGTCTCATCCAGCGGCTTTGTGAAAATATCTGCAACTTGCTGATCTGTTGGCACGTACTGCAGATCCACATCCCCTTGCTCCACATGTTCTCGGATGAAGTGATATCTGAGCTCGATGTGCTTTGTCCGGCTGTGCGAGACTGGGTTGTTTGCAATTGCGATCGCGCTGGATGAGTCACAGAATAATGGAATGTCTTTGACTTTCATATTATAGTCTTCTAGCGTATTCTTGAGCCACAACAACTGTGCACAACAACTGCCGACAGAAATGTATTCTGACTCGGCCGTTGAGATTGTGACACAATTTTGCTTTTTGCAGCTCCAAGATATAAGCCTTCTTCCTAGGAACTGACATGTCCCGAAAGTGCTTTTCCTGTCATCTTTGCTACCTGCAAAGTCTGTATATGAAAAACCGATTAGTTCGCTGTCATTACTTCTTGGGTACCATAAGCCAAGATTTGGTGTACCTTTAAGGTATCTCAAAATCCGCTTTGCAGCAGCATAATGGGATTCCTTACAGTTCACTTAGCATCTATTACAGACACATGTAGAGAACATTATGTCTGGTCTACTCGCAGTAAGGTAGAGCAAGGATCCAACTATGCTTCTGTACTTGGTTTCATCAAAAGGTTTCCCTTTCTCATCCTTGTCCAGAGACATAGTTGAGGTCATTGGAGTCCTCATAGAGGTTGCACTCTCCATTCTGAATTTCTTAATCAACTCCTTGGTAAACTTAGTCTGAGAGATGAAAATTCCATCTTCAGATTGTTTCACCTGAAGTCCTAAGAAATACTTCAGCTCTCCCATACTACTCATTTCAAACTTCCCTTGCATAAGTTTAGAAACTTTTTGCAGAGGTTATCGTTTGTAGAACCAAAAATAATGTCATCGACATAGATTTGCACTAGCAAAATCTTCCCTTTAATTTCCCTAAGAAATAATATCTTATCTATCTTTCCCCTTGTGAACTTGTTCTCGAGGAGAAAAGTAGATAGCGTTTCGTACCAAGCTCGAGGAGCTTGTTTCAAACCGTACAGCGTATTTGATAATAAATAAACATACTCAGGAAAATTAGGATCAACGAAACCTGGGGCCAGTTCCACATACACCTCTTTCTTTATGTAACCATTCAGGAAGGCGGACTTCACATCCATTTGGTAGACAGTGAATCCCTTCAGTGCAGCATAAGCCATGAACAGTCTGATGGCCTCCAGTCTTGCCACTGGAGCGTATGTCTGGTATAAGTCGATCCCTTCTTCTTGACGGTATCCTTTGGCCACGAGTCTGGCCTTGTTCTTGATGATTATCCCATACTTGTCCAACTTATTCCTATAGAACCATTTCGTTCTGATGACATTCTTACCTTTGGGTCTTGGAACAAGCGTCAAAACTTTGCAGCGCTTGAACTGATTCAATTCTTATTCCATGGCCAAGATCCATAATGTGTCTGAGTTTGCTTCCTCAAACTTCTTTGGTTCAACCTTTGAGAGAAAACTTAAATATAGATTCTCGTTAGTTGTACCTCGACGAGTTCTGACACCATCCCGGGGATCTCCTATGATCTGGTCCATTGGGTGATCCTTCAGATGTCTGAGATCTAGATACCTCGCATCTGGAACTTCTTCAGCCACTGGAGTGACTTCATCAACTTGTACAATATTTTCATCTTGATCCTTTACCTCTCCAATAGGGGTTGTAGAGGTGATCTTGATGAACTTTTCATCTTTACCTTCGGTCGATTCATCCAAGCTGATCTCTTTAATCCTTGAACCTGCATCTTAAATAAGCACACTAGACGATTTGCCATGCAGCAAGCTCTTCTCATCAAATACAACATGTATGGATTCCCTTACAACCAGAGTTTTTCTATTGAAAACCCTATATGCCTTACTATGGCTACTATATCCTACAAAAATACCTTCAAAACTTTTCTCACTAAACTTAGTAGTATGATACTTACCATTGTTAAGCACGAAGCATTTACAGCCAAAAATTCTAAAATATGAAACTGTTGGTTTCCTGCCTTTTAGGAGTTCCTAAGGTGTCTTATCATGATTCTTGTTTATATGTGCTCAATTTTGCATGTGGCATGTAGTGTTGATGGCTTCAGCCTAGAAGTACTCCGGTAGTGAAGCATCACTCAACATAGTCCTGCAGACCTCTATGAGTGTTCAATTCCTTCTCTCAGCAACTCCATTTTACTGTGGAGTACGGGGAGAGGAAAACTCATGAAAGATACCTAGGCTTTCACAAAATTCTATCATGGCCCCAGATTTGAACTCTGTTTTATTGTCACTACTGATTTTGACTACGGAACAGTTGTATTCATTCTGGACCTGCCTGACAAAGTTTGTAAAGATATCGAAGGTATCTGACTTGTGTTTCAGAAAGAACACCCACGCAAAATGCGAGTTGTCATCAACAATAACCAATGTATAATCCTTAACTCCTAAACTTATAACTTGCAGTGGACCAAACAAGTCCATATGAAGTAGGTGTAAACACCTATTAGAGTTTTTGCCTAGAATGCTTTTAAAGGGAGCCCTTGTTTGCTTGCCTTTTACGCATGCATGACAAGGTCTCTCTTTGACGTGCTTGATATTTGGGGCATCACGTACTAAGTTCTGGGGGAATAATTTATTAATAGTTTTAAAATTAATATGTGCTAGCCTCTTGTGTCATTGGTCACCAAGAGACGCACTATCTTTTGCCCAAAGACACACTGGTGTAGAAGAATCTATACAAATGAAATTTAAACAAAATATGTTCCTGCTTCGAGTGCCTTATAGAATTGTTTCCATATTGTCTACAGACTTTATCAAGCACTTGTCAGCATGGAACTCAACTATGTATCCTTTGTCGCATAATTGACTTATGCTAATTATATTGTGTTCCAATCCATCCACATAAGTTACATCCGAAAAGGATATATTACCGTTAGTGATCATACCGTAGCCTTTAGTTATCCCTCGGTCTGAACCTCCAAAGATGACCTTTGGTACGTTGCAGACTTGAGTGAAATTTTGGAGTAGGCTTCTTGTCCCGGTCATGTGCCGAGAGCATCCACTGTCCAAGTAGCAGATTGGCATTTTGGTGGCCTTTTGACATACCTGCATTTATGATCACTTTGCCTTAGGAACCCAAACATGTTTGGGTCCTTGGTATCGGGTTAGAACACTCCCCCTACGAAGATTAGCATTCTGAGTGGTCAATCTCATGTTGCTAACTTGAGGAGTAGTAACCTTCCTGGTATTAAACTAACAGTCGATGGCAAAATGACCAATTTTGCCACAGCACCAACAGTCAAACCTGTTGTATCATTGTCTTATGTACTCCTGCTTGACCTTTTGAGATGGGGGTCTAGAAGGGGTAGCACTCTTGGAGGACGAAGCTTCATGGTGATGACAATCACATGACTTCTTCTCCTTTGGAGGCCTTTCCCCAAATGGCTTTACTTTAGGTGCTTTCTTGAAGTTGTGGACATGATTATAAGGACCATAGCCCTGAAGAATCACTTCTTCATAAGGTGCCTTAAAGACACTCTCACCAAAGTTCCGAGGGCGAGTCCATCCTTGGTACCAAGACTTTGGCTCTACATAAGTAGGCCTGGTCAAGTGACCATAGGACGAGTCCAGATCAAACTTGTTTGTTGGAAAGATGACTTTCTTAAATACAGTCTGTTCTAGAGGGGTTTTCCCCCTTTTCTTTGGCCAAGGCCTTCTTGGCGGCCTTATTCTTTCGTTGAGCCTTGTTTCTCCTAGAAGATTTACTAGGAGTGGCAACATGGCCTAGTCTAGCTCCTTGGGCCTTAGCTGAGAATTCAGCAACGAGTGGAAGAACTGTCTTAGGCTTAGAGAAACTTTCAACAAGTTTCTTCTCAGCCTCGAGTTGTTTTCCAACTCTTTGATGATTTCATCTATAAGGTCGAGGTGCTTAAGAGCTTGATTGTATTCTTCAATAGAAAAATTGAAGTTCTCTTGAAGAGAGTCAGTCTTAGCGACTTTTTCTCTCAAGCTGCTCTCAATAGCCTTTAGAGACTTAATCTCTTTAGCCTGAGTTTTCACGACTCGGCGACATTTGTCGTAAATTATGATCAACTCCTTGTACTGGGCCATAAGTTCTGACTCATCGTCTGAAGAGCTGTCCTCATGATCATGCTCAGAACTTTCAGATTCAGAGAGAGGAGTGTGAGATTTTACCTCCCCAGTAAACTGGGGCTCTTGTTCGTCATTTGATTGAGTCATGAGCCCAAAGTAGGCTTCATCTTCTTCACTCAACTCAGATGAGTCAGACTCGCTGAGAGTCTTGCCCTTCTTGGCCAACAGGCTCTTCTCTGTCCTCTTCTTGTGGCACGAGGACTTCTTTTCCTCTCTTCTGCCACCCTCCTTCTTCTTGTGGGGGTAGTCAGCTATGAAATGACCTGGTTTGTTGCAATAGTAGCAAACAATGTCAGTAGAAATCTGTTTGTTCTATTTAGAGTTATACCTATCATGGCTACCCGAGCCTTTCTTTCGCTGATCACCGTCATGTCGTGATCTTCTGTATGAGGCATCCTTGCCTCTCCACTGCTTCTTCTTGTTCAAGAATTTCTTGAGCTACCAAGAGAGCAACGAGAACTCTCCTTCATATAGTTCTGAGCCTAAGGTGCTTGGCTCAGATCTTTCCTCTTCACTTACTTCTTGAGCAGGTGCTGGTGAGGATGCTTTTCCCTTCCTTGAACTGTCAGCATTTAATGCAACCGACTTCTCTTTTGAGGAGAAGCGACTTTTCTCTTATTCAGCTTTTCTGGAATTGATCTGCAGTTCATAGGACATCGGCTTGCCAAATAGATTTTGTGGATCTGTCTCAGCTAGTCTGCCAAACTCCCGGATGGCACAGACTTTGTTGTCCCATTCCTTTGTGAGAGACCTCAGAAACTTATCATTCAGCTCCCCATTGGTGAAGACTCGGCCATACACTCTTAGGCCATTTACTATCTTGAAGAAATTCTCAAAGATATCTACAATGGTATTCTTTGACCCTTGCATGAAGGCATCATATTTCTGGTTAAGTAGGGACCTTCTATCATCCCTCACTTCTTTAGTGCCTTCCATCAGAGTAACTAGAGACTGCCACATCTCCTTAGCCGATTGGAAGTGAATCAGATTCTGCAGCATCAAGTCATCGACTGCACTTGCTATGATATTTTTAGCTTTCTTGTCCAAAGAGACAAGTGTAATCTCGTCCTTATCTAGATCCATCAGTTTTTTAGGAACCTTCTTGGTTGGATCTATAGTGGAGATAGTCATGGGGGCGTAAGGACCTTCTTCAAAAATCATGAAGATCCGGGGGTCCACAGCTTCCATGAAAAATTTAATTTTCTCTTTCCACATGGGAAAGTTATTCTTTGTGCACAGGGGAAGCTTGGAAAAATCTTTGACCTTGTCCATTGCTTGAATAACCAAATGACAACTTTCGAGAGGAAATTGATCAAGGTGTTAACCTTTTAATGACCAACCTCTCTCTGACACCAATTGAAAGTGTAAAGTTGTCAACCTAAATCACCTAGAGGGGGGTGAATAGGTGAATCGTGCGACTATTTACAGAATAAAAATTTTAGCGATCTAGCACAAGAAATCACTCAATCACAGAAAGACAAGAGGATTTATAGTTGTTCCCCAATCTTGGGTACGTCCACTTTACCTCACCGATCTAGCAAATCACGAGACTCGGCTACTCCATTATCTCAGATTCAAAATAATCCTACGCCTCGGAACCAAGTTCCTACAAACTCGATCAAAATGGATCTACACTCAGAAGATAAAACTTCCTACAAACTCGGAGAACAACGCTCTTACACTCGGAGAATAATCTCCTACAAGATAACAACAAGATTTGAAAATACAAAAAAGAATTTCTCTCAGATCTGGAAATATTCAGCCCTAGGTATTCTTCTTGAAATTTGCGGCTCTTTCAGAAACTGTTGAAGAAGACTTGATGATCTCACCTGAGAAAGCTTTGTCCTACTCGATCAAGGAGAAGATGATGATCCCTTGAACAGAAAGTCTTCTTGGATCGAAAGCAGAAAGATCGATCTACTTGATGAGCGGCAGCGGCGGCTGACGAATGTGTTCTTTTGGAAAGAGAATGCCGATCCAGAAATTTAGAAGTGTACGGATTTCCGGTCCTTGTAATTGTTAGGGTTTGGTCATAATGAAAAGACTTTATATAGGATTAACCTTAACGGCTAGAAAAGACATTAATAAAGACACGTGGACCAATCACCTCAAGTCATTTGAAAATCCGGCCGATCTGGACTTAACATAAATTTTCTGAAAAATTAACTTACAGTTCTCGAGAAGTGCCTTTAGTTCTCGAGAACTAGAGACTGAGTTCTCGAGAGCTATCAGGACTTCTCGAGAACTATACTACTTAGAAGAATTCTGGACTTCTCGAGAACAAAAGGGCTGAGTTCTCGAGAACTAATTGACTTCTCGAGAACTATGGAGTCTTCTCGAGAACTAGCACTTAGAGAGATTTTCTGAGGCAACTTTGACTATTCGAGAAAAAGGTCTGGCAGTTCTCGAGAACTTAAGCCAATCTTCTTGAGAACAAGATAGACTTCTCGAGAACTAAAGTTGAGGCATCCCAAGAACTGGCCAAGACTTATCGAGAATAAAGAAGACTTCTCGAGAACTCTGACTCAGAAAAAATTCTTGAACCTGTCTGGATTTATCGAGAACCAAAGGCTGGGACTTCTCGAGAACTCTGAGGACTTCTCGAGAACTAAGAGGCTTAGCTTCTCGAGAACTCTAAGGACTTCTCGAGAACTAAGATGTACTTCTAGGGAAGTGGACTTAGAGAATTTTCTAAACTTGAAAAAGAAATCTTTCTCTTCTCTCCAAGAGTCCAATCTTCATTCCATGATCCAAGGTTTGAATATGAAGTGTATCCCAATAGAGAGGCTACACATGAGTCAACACCTTGGGTCACACAGTGAGGGATTACACTGTATGGTCCTATGTTCATGACCCACTGTAGACTGACATTGGTCTACACTTAGCAATGGTAATCTGCAAACACACAACTAAAATAAGGATATCAAATACAACTTAATTCATCTTAGTTCAAGGGTGACTTCATACAAATCTGGGTTATTGTGGATGCAATACCCAACTACAGCTGTCTCAGCAGCAGCAGCTCAAGCAGCAGCAGCAGATGATGAGATGGTTGTAGCTATGCCAGAAGTTCTGACTGGTGGAAATTATTTTTATTTTATACCTCCATCAGTAGATATGAAAAGTATACTCCATCATCTTTTACGGAAATTCCTTTATCCTTATCCATCATTCTTTAATCTTTTACTTTCTATTGAATCATCATCTAAGGCCATTGTTTGTTATACTCCACTTGCTTCCTCAGAGATGATAGCAACAATAAGGGGTAGTTTTGAAGAAATTTCTAAGACTGAAGCTATAATTACTGAGAAATCTTCAGTAGCTGATACCAAAGAGGCAGTTGAAGAGTCTGTTGAATCAGAGTCTGAGTACATGACTGACCCCATCTCTCCAGTCTATGCTCCTACTCCTATCCCAGCTCCCAAGGCTCCTTCTCCTCCTCCCAAGGTAACTCCCGAGAAGATAAAAGCAATTGATGCTTTGTACAACTTTGACAGTGAAAGTAGTGAAGAAATTTACAGTGATGATTCCCCAAAGACAAAGAAAAGGAAATTTAGAAAGAAGATTCCAGCTCCAGCTCAAAATCCCCATAATGACACTCCCTACTATATTAGGCACAATATTGATCCATATCCTAACATGCCTCATTTGATGAAGTTGTCAAAGAATGAGCTTAAAGTAAGGAAGAAAGGGAAGTACTCCCCTCCCTCTTCTCCAAGGATGAATAAAAGAGATCCTCCTCCTCCTCCTCCCAGTGGTAGCTCTTTAGGCAGTGACCATTAGAGATTTTCAAACACTACTTAGACTTACCAAAGACATGGTAGATCCTCTAAGCTTCAAGAGTTAGTCAGTATCAAAAGCAATATCACTCATTCTCCAGAAGCACTCTCAGTTCTCATCAATATCCTTCCAAGCCAACATTCTCTCCTTACCCTTCTAGTGAAGTTAGTCCTGAAGTTAGATATGAAGGACCTCCAATTCAAGCATATGATCCTGAGACAGATCCTTATACCAGAATGGCCATATTTAAAGAATCTATTGCTCAATCTCAGATCAGAAAAGCAAGAGAATAGGGTCAGGACACCTCTCAGTACTCTACAATGTCATCCTACAGGAAGAAAGAGCTAGAAAGATATAAAGTTGGAAATATGTTTAATGCTGAAGAATAAATGAATCTGTATCCTGAACCCATAGTTCCCAGAGCCACATCTCAAAGACTTTGGGAGATACAGACATGACCATGTCTCTCAGACAAGCACTGGATCCAAACAGAGTAATAAAATTTGCTAAATCTTCTGATTCTCCCAAGGTTAAATAGCTTATTTATTTTCTGTCTGTTTTGCTTATGAACAATTTATGCATAGCTTTATTAAGATGTTGATAGCTTATTTATTCTATCAGTTATCTATTTTTTCTTGCTATGATTATTTGCTTACTTATCTTCTGAAGTAACCTCACCTAAATAGAGGGAGATTGTTGGAACCCCAAGTGATTTGGTCTAGGTTCACTTCTTAGGGTGTGACCCATGTTGTATAGTTGGGTAAAGTACTTTGTCTTCCTAGTCTTAGGTCAGTCCTACAGCTTGCAGCATTAAGGACCTGCTTAAAGACAGTATCAAATATCAGCCCTAGAAGTTATGTGTTAAAGTCATTTCTCAGGTTGACGTTTGTTGACCTAAGCTCGACGTTTGTTGACCTAAGCTCGACGTTTGGCAAGCTCAGTTCAGAGAACTCAGAAGATGTCATATAATTTCTGAGCTCGACGTTTTTAGAGATCAGGTCGACTTACTCTAAGTGAAAGACAAGAGTTCTGTGGTCTGCAAACTTGGCAAAGAAGTTATCTGTTGTAAGGTCGACGATCTTCCAGCTCAGACTCAGCCAAAGTTTTGAAAAGTTTATTCGCAGAGCCAAGGTCGAAGAATGTATTTTTTGAGGTCGATGATCTCTGATCTATGGTCGACGAAAACTGTAAGATGTTTTTAACTTATTCTTTCCTTATCTATTCCGATTGATTTCTATTATAAGTAATGATTTTATTGAGTAATTAATGCTCATTTTATAGCCGTTATTTGGCAGCATTGATTATGGTTTTCATTAGTAAATGAAATTGACAAATATCTCGGGATAGTTGGGGAATGGAATATTTTAATTAACATTTTTGACGTTTTCTATTCCCAGATTTTCTGCTTAGTTTTAATGGCAGGAATTGGAATTGGAATTGTCGAATAGTTGTTATTATAGTATACTCTCGGCAGGACCAGAAAAGCAATCAATCACTCAAAAAAATATAGAATCAACCGAGATACACAGAGAACAGACACGAAAAGAATATTTTGTGCTTACAGCTCTCAAGAAAAACAACACAGTGACAGAAAAAGTTTTTAGAGAAAAAGATTCCAGACTTTCTAATACTCTTTTTGTACGGGATCTCATTGTTCTCTTAAGTAGAAGAAGAAAAGAACACTAATCATATATCAAGAGTCTTTTTCATCCTTCTATCTCTGATTCCAGAATCTTCAGTGACAAACCATTTCAATTAGTCAAGAGAATCCTGGATTTGATCTTGTAGAAGAAGACCTACCATCCCTAACAAAGTTTCCTTGTCTGAACATATACTAATCTCAGGGGAGCTTTTATATAATAAGTAGAATCCATAAGGCTTCTCTCAATTTGCTTTGAGAATAGAGAAGTCATCATCAACCTTTCTCTCCCCTCTCTGTACAGGGTTATCTCTGCCTTCAAAAGTGATTTGGTTTTTGAGCACCTGGTCAAAAGCTCAAAAGGGTTGCTATATCTCCCTTGAAAAAATAGATATTGTGGTGTACAGGTACCTGATCAAATCTTGTAGTGGATTCCTACCTAGGGTGGTAGAAGAGTGGATGTACCCAGTTGGTGAACCACTATAAAGTTCTTGTGTTGTCTGTGTGGCTTTATTTTCTTTTGTGCTTATGCTGTGATATTTGTGCTTTGTAGCTTAGATTTATCTCTTCTGTTAGTTTGCTGCACTTGTACACTTGTACACATATATCCTACTCACCTATTTTACAAAAGATATTTTAATTCCGCAAAAGTTTAAAAAGATTGGATTAAACTCTATTCACCCCCCCCCCCCTCTAGAGTTAATCAGAGTCTAGTCCTCATTTCTTTCAATTGGTATCAGAGGGAGGTTTCGATCCTCCAACCTGTGGGTTATGGGCCCACCACGCTTCTGCTATGCCATGAACTGAATCATGATAAAATATTATTGTTATGGTTTCCTACAACCATAACAAACTATCTCTTTAGTGGGAGTTTTATCATATATTGGTTTATCATCATTTTTGGAAGATCTTCTCCTGAAGTCTTTCTTGGCCATCTTGTAGAATCTCTTGGCCAAAAGACTCATGAGGTCTTCATTCCCTAGATGTTTTTCTTCCTCCTCAGTAGCTTGGAAAGCAATGCTCTTTTATTTCCTTAATAGGGGTGAAGACTTCTATTAAGCTTCTCTGTTTTTGATGAGCTGCTCATAAGATTTGAGTTTGCCCAACAAAGTCTCTGTTGTAATCTCATTTAGATTTCTAGCTTCTTTGATTGGCCAGATCCTTGAATCCCATCTGATAGGGAAACATATAAGAATCTTATCATTGACTTCTGTCAATGTGATGTCCTTCTCTAAGGTTTTCAGATCATTGATAATGAGACTGATTCTTATGTACATCTCAGCAACTGATTCAGATTCTCCCTTCTTTAAATTCTCATATTAAGAGATCAAGTGGGACCTTCTGTCCTTTCTCTCATTAGCAGATCCTGCAACCATTGTGTTAAGAGAGTTCCAGATGTCCCTTGCTGAAGAGCATTCAACAACCTTCTGCAAAATTTCATCTGACATTGTTTAAGCAAAGATGTTCATAGCTTTGGCATAAACAATCTTTGCTTTCTTCAATGCTTCTGTCCATTCAAGAGGTGGTACACCACTTGTACTCGTAGTTGCCACTGGTAGAGTATTGGAACCCTATTTTTGATTTGGGCAAGGATCACTATTAGGATGTATTAGATTGAACCAAAATGTATAGTCATGGGTCATAGGATTATTTCCAGGTTTGCTCCTTCAGAAAAATTCCAAAGAAGTTAGGATTTGAAGTTCAGAAATTTAGCCCAAAGGTATTCTCCGAGCTCAATTCAACGAACTCCGAGATGAGATCAATGAACTCCAAGCTGAGATCAAAGAAAGCTTTAAAACTCAGATGTAGTTCAAATTCTCTGAGCTCAGCTCGACGAACTCTTAGCTGAGATCAATGAACTCCGAGCTGAGATCAACAAACTCCGAGCTCAGTTTGAAGAAAGCTTTAAAATTCAGTTTGACGATTTCTTTGCAGTATTCAGACAAAATTATTTACAACTGGCAGAATTAATTATGGCTTAATTAAAGGCGATTATAGCTATCAGATTTAATGTTATATATTCTTATGAATATAGCCATTTGGAGGCTGCATTAATTATGGATTAAATCAGAATTTAAGGCTAATTGATTCCCAAAAGCATTTACCAATCTCGGGAATGATTCAGCCATTTTCAGACAGTGAATTCAAATTTTTGAATTCGGTTCAAAAAATATATAAATATATTTCTACAGAGAACATATACAGTAGAGAGAGAAAGAGAGAAGTGAAGAAGGTAAAATTCTCCTTCTAAGCAATTAAGGAAAGACCCTCCTCTTCCTGCAATGTTTCTCAAAGATCTGCTCCAATAACCAAAACATACCAGAGACATTCAAGGCATGGTAGTCAGAAATCTTCTCAATGTCTTCCTCCTCAACCTCTAACAGAGACAGCTCCTTCAATCAGTATTGATGAATCAAAGCAGGACTCTCGTCCAAAGTGGCCTGAATCTCCTCCAATTCCTTTTGTAGATCCAGAACAGGAGACTTCAGCCAAAATGGCTAGATTTCATGAGCTTATAGGACTCTCTCAGATCAACAAAGCCAAAGCTGAAGGAAGGGATCCTTATCAATTTTCAAACATGTCTTCCTTTAGAAAAGAAGAACTTAAAAGGTATGCAAAAGCAAACAAATTCTTTAATGTTGATGACTATATGAAACTGCATCCTGAAGCTGTAGTGCCCAGAGCATCATCCCTCACCATTATTGGTTCATCAAACATGATAATGTCAAAGAGAGAAGCTGCTAATCCAAACAGAGAAATCATTTTCAAACAGTCTGCTGAGGAGTCAGAGAAAGTAAATCCAAAGCAGAAGAAATGATTATGTTTGTGTTTCTATTCTTAGTTTTTGAACTCTATTCTGTTCAATCATGAAGCAAATCTTATAAATATCTGCTAAATGTTTTATTTCTGTCAGATATATGTTTTCATGCTTTATGATTGTTTCTTTTATTTTGTTTTAGTGACCTCACCAAATAGGGTGAGATTGTTGGATCCCTAGTTGTATTTGAGCTAGGTTCACTAAACTAGGTTGAGTCTGAGCCACTTTGTATAGCCATGGTCATTTGTTTTTGTCCTAGAGTTAAGCTAAGCCAATAGGTTCAACCTTCTTATACCAGCCAGTAGAGGACCTCAGAAGACTTAGACTTAGAAGTTTTCAGAGAGCAGAATGGTCAGTTTGAAGTTCTTCGAACTCAGCTCGACGATCGGCGATCTTAGATTGACAAACTCAGATAATATTCTTTGAGTTGAGCTCGACGATATTCAAGCTCAGGTCGATATTTCTTTGAGATAGATTCTCACCTCGACGAAATTAGAGTGCAGGATAGGCAGTTATTCTCAGCACCCAGTTCGTAGAGCTCAGGTCGACGAACTGGAATTCTCAGGTCGATGATCTTGGATCTTAGGTCGACAAATTCCGTTCAGAGGTCGAAGAATTCTATCCCGCTCCTGATTGAGAAGACTTCTTCCTTTTGTCCCTCTCTTTCTATATTAATTAGCAGTAATATTCCTGAGTAATTAATGCTTATATTCCTATGAGTATAGCCGTTATTGGCAGCATTAATTATGGTCTTCATTAGGATAATTACTTGCTTATTTTATTAGAGACAGTTGGGGAAACTCATTAAGTTATATTCTAGCCGTTTGTATTCTCCAGATCTGCCAGTAATTATTACAACAATTAGAAATTTGAAGGGCAAATTATCTGTAGGATTTTAAAAAGTGATATTCTATTATCAGTCGAAATAGTGCAAACATACGGAGATAGACTGATTTTTGAGAACTCTCTCACAGTGCGGCAAAAACCTCTCTCTGTTTTCTACCTTGTCATTTTAGAAGACTGAAGAAGAACAACTATACTCAATCAAGAGTCATATTCAAGCTTCTCTTCCAGGACCATTCAGGACAATTCTTTCTTACTCAGTCAGAAAGTTCCAGGAAAGTTTTCAGACAAGGCTGAAGACCTATACCCTGAAGCAAAGCTCCAGTCTTCCTGAACCCTTCAACATCTCAGGGGGAGCTTTGTCAACATCAAAGATCCACTAGTCTTCTCTGTTGATTAGAGAAAAATAAGACACCATCACCTCATCTCACCTCCTGTAAAAGGGTTTTAACTCCCTTCAAAAGTTAACCACTTGGTTGTCAAGTCACCTGATCAAAAGACTTGGTTTGGTTTTTGGGCACCTGATCAAAAGTCCAAAGGGTTGCAATATCTCCCTACAAATAGATATTGTTATGGAAGTCACATGATCAAAAACCTGATAGTGGATTCCTACTAGGGTGGTAGAAGAGTGGATGTACCCAGTTGTGGAACCACTATAAAATCTCTTGTGTTATCTGGATGCTCATTTTCTATTTTGTTCTTGTTGTGGCTGTGATAGTTAGAATAGCTTAGCCTATTTTTCTTTTCTTTATATATTATTAGGATCACCTACTTTCACTCTGATATAAAAGTTAAAGACTGCCAAATTTTTAATTACACTATTCACCCCCCCCCCCTCTAGTGTAAATAAGATCTATCCCCTAGCTTTCATAGAGGTAGACCTGTCAAGATGGAGTTGTAGATGTCTTCATCAATAGAGTTCATATAAAGCCTAGTCATTGCCTTCTATAGTGAAAACTTATTAAGATTGCACATAGGAGGTCTTGTGCTTGAATATTCCTTATTTTGTGCCATGATAAATTTATAGGTGAAAATAAAATCTATTTGATCTTATGATTCAGGTGTTAGCCTGTAAAACCAAAGAACCTGCCAATGATACTAATTGAAAGTGAGGAATAGATCTACTTTACACAAGAGGGGGGGGTGAATAGGGTATTTTAAAATCCCTATTTAATTATATAGCGTATTTAAAAACTAGTGATATATACAAGGAAGCAATCACAACACACAAATAAAATGAATAACAATCACAGACGACACAAGGAAATTTTTAGTAGTTCCCCAATAAATCTGGGTACATCGACTCTTCTACCACCTTGGTAGGAATCCACTACTGGCCGGTTTTTGCTCAGGTACCCTGCCACTAGAATATTATTTTTTTAAGGAAGATCTAGCTACCCTTTGAGCTTTTGATCAAGTGCCCAAAAACTAAGGTTAAGTCTTTTGATTAGGAGACTTAGAAACCAAAAGATAACTTTTGAAGGGAGTTAAAAACCCTGTACACATTTTATGAAAATAAATAAAAAGTTGATGGTGTCATCTCTATCAAAATTCTCTGAGAAAACTAGTAGATGTTGAAGCAGAATTCTCCCCCTGATTTGAGTAGAGTTTAAGAACAGGAGAGGGAGTCCTTTCTTCAGGGTATAGGCCTTCTTGTATCTGACAAAATGAAGACTTTGCACAAACAGAGACTGAAGATCTAATTCTATAAGCTTATGAAATCTATAAGAGAATGTGATGATCTGCAAGTCTCTAAGTCAATATATCTAAATGAGTAACCTTAGTGAGTAATCTTGAGGAAACAATCTTCTCTACATATATATAGAATCCAAAGAAGAATTCAAACATTTGAATTAATCGATTCTGAGATATCTGAAGAATTCCATAGAATAGAAACTTCCTTGGAAATTGATTAGCTTTAAACTCTGTGATAAATCCATATTTAATGCTTCCTCTAAATGGTTATATTCGTTAGAATATTTAGCATTAAATATCAGAGTTATATTTATCCAAAATAAAGCCTTTAAATTATTCTGCCTTTAGAATATAACAACTGAAATTAAGCCTGAAACTGTTCTTCCTTCTGTGAATGAAACTGCCTGAAATACTGCAAAGAATTAGTCAAACTCAGCAAGTATTTCGTCGACCTGTGCCTGGAGTTCGTCGAGCTGAGCTTGGCTTTCTTCGAGCTGAGCTGCAGAAATGAGGTCAGAGTTCAACGACTGGAGCTCAAAGTTCGTTGAGCTTAACTCAGAGTTAAGACTCTGATTCGTCGAACTAAGATCTCCGTTCATCGAACACAGCTCAACTTCCGTCGAGTTGAATTCTGCTGAAATTCTTTCTGAGGCAATAACCCGGGAAATAAACCTATAACTCTTGACTATACAAAATGGGTCAAACTAAATATCCTAAATCCTATCCCAAAACAGTAATTTGGTTCCAACACAAAGAAGAACTTGTTCAATATGGACAAGTACATGAGTCTGCATCCCGATGAAGTAATTCCCAGAGCAACCTCTCTAAAGATTATTGGCTCTCAAGATTTAAAGATGAGCCAAAGGGAAGCTGGAGATCCAAGCAGAAAGCTAGTCTTCTTAATATCTACTAAAAGTTTTATTTCTGCTAGATATTTTCTGCTTTGTGTTTTTTTTAGATAGTATCCTCACCCAAATAGGGGGAGATTGTTGGAACCTTATTACTTATTTGGGCTAGCATCACTATCATTTGTTTAACATGATTAGTTTGACCCACTTTGTATAGTCTAGGGTCATAGGTTAATTCTAGGGTTATTGCCTCAGAAGGAATTCTAGTAGAAGTTCAGTTCGACGAATGCAGATTTTAGATTGACGAAAGATGAGCTCTGTTCGACGAACGCCGAGCTCAGTTCGACGAACTCAGAGTTCTAACTCTGAGCTTAGCTTAACGAATGATGAGCTCCGTTCGACGAACATTGATCTCTTCTCAAAAGCTCAGTTTGACGAACTCCAGGCTAAATTCGACGAACTCCAGGCTCTGCTCGACGAGCTCCTTGCTGTGTTCGATGATTTCTTTGCAGTGTTCATGTAGTTTTATATTCTGAGGACAGAATGATTTCAAAGGATTAATTTCAGGCAGAATGACTTTAAAAGTCTTAATTACTAACAGTTACAAAACTCTGATATTTATTACTGAAATATACTTAAGGCAGCATTAAATATGGATTTAATCACAGAGTTTAATTCTAATCAATTTCCAAGGCAGTTATAATTCTCAAGGAATGCTTTAGCCGTTTCATAATTAATGAATTCAAATATTTGAATTCTTCTCAGCATTCTATTTTTATTCTCAGAAGTTTGTTGCCTTAAGGTTACAAGGTTACAAAATTCAGACAATTTTTAGATATACAGATATTCTGCTTCAAGTTTCTTCCAGCAACAAATCCTCATTCTGAGATCCAACTTCATATCACTCAGAAACATATACTGGACAGTGAAGCTTTCAAGAAGGCCTACACCCTGAAGAAAAGTATCCCTCTCCTGATCATAATCTCTACACAAATCAGGGGGAGTTTTTTCTTCAACATCCACTAGTCTTCTCAGAGATATTTGAAAGACAAGACATCATCATTTTTTTAGTTTAATTTCTTAAACTTTGTGCATGGTTTTTAACTCACTTCAAAAGTTATCTTTTGGTTCATAAGTCACCTGATCAAAAGACTTAAGATTGTTTTTTGGGCACCTGATCAAAAGCTCAAAAGGTTGTTAGATCTCCCTTAGAAAATATATCTTCTGGTGGCAGGGCACCTGATCAAAAACCTGTAGTGGATTCCTACCAGGGTGGTAGAAGAGTAGACATACCCAGGTTTATTGGGGAACTACTATAAATCCCTGTGACGTCTGTGATTGATTGTTTCTATTATTTGTGTGCTGTGATTTTTCTTTTTATATATATACCACTTACTTTAAACCTGCTATAAAAGTAACTAAAGATTTTAAAATACTCTATTCACTCCCCTCTAGAGTAAAGTTAGATCCATCCTTCACTTTCACAATAAATAAAATTGAAACTCAAACTGATGACTGATCTCTGGTCTACGCAAACAACAGATCATCGTCATCCGGGTTGAAATCATTTTTTCTCTTTTTCATTCTTCATTTGATCTGCAAACAGTTATAATAAGAATGTATTGAGACCAATCTCTATGAATTCAAACATTTTGCTATCAAAAATAAAGTTATTAGTTCTATCAGTAAAATAACGTAATAATTTAACCGGGTCAAAAAGAATCATAAATCAGCATCTCTATCTAATTTATAGAAAGTTAGAATATTTGATTTTATAAAATCAAACCATGTTCCTTTTGATTATTACGATTATTATTAACTATTTCACAATTATGTTATACCTTCATGCTTGGAATGATACAACAAGCTGTGATTATTATATCATGTTTGGAATAATATAATTAATATTCATAATATCAAGACACATATCAGTAATTTTCGTATTTCTTTTTGGAATGATACCCAAATCAGACTTTGAATAGAAATAATTACGTAAGTCATATATTGTGCACTACTTGCTTTGTACCAGCATATTTTGAAGTGTTATTACCTATTATATCCAAATTATACGGTAAAACTAAGAAATTAATTGATGATTGCAGCATTTCACACCTATTTGTTCTTCCAAGGCCACATGCATATCATTTATGATATGCCTACAATCAAAGATGATCACAATAGTATTATTTTATATAATAGTATCCTACGATTAAATCATGGACTTTAAAATGCTCGCACATAGATCATCTTCTTCCCCATTTAAAGTCAATCAACATTTTGAGGAAAAATACTTAAAAAAACTCTAACTATATCATTCTCTTCCTCATTTAGGACACTCTTCACCATTAGCGACCAGAATCACGAAAGCATTAGGAATGTCAGCAAGAATAGGAGTACGGTATTACTTCTGGTTTGAAGCCCTCCTTCTCTTTCGAAGTCCTCTTATTTTCTTTTGCTTCTTCGAAATAACTGAGTAGGAAAGAAAAAAGATTCGCGAATTTTTTTTCATGCAGGAAGTGAAGGTATTAATAAAAAAGCATTTAACACGTGAAGTCATCGCAACGGCCCCGTCTCAAAATTTAGAGACGAGGCGTGGACCAAAAAAATTCTATATCATAAATATGAGAAATTTTTGGGTCCGCACCCCATCTCTAGATTTAGAGACGTGACCGCTATAATGACGCCACTTGGTCGTCTTTCTCATTTGAAATAGGTGTTATTTAAAAAGGTGATGTAACGTTTACTTTTTTCCTAGGAATTTTATTTTAAATGGTCTCCAAAAGATCATTTATGATGTCCAGAAGATCATTTGTGATCTCACGAAGACAGTTTATGACCTCAGGGATATCAAAAATTGATATTCTGGTGAGCATATTATGTGTGTTTTGCGATTATTTTTTATATCTTTTGCGATCTAACTAGAAATCCTGGTCGAACCGAAATAACCTGGGTCGTATTAGTTCTCGGAACGGTCGAGCGCGCACACAGTAAATAGAGTAGGTCGATTGTACACACACAGTTTTAACGTGGAAAAACCTCTCAACTGGGTAAAAAACCACGTGATCTGATCAGTGTCGGTCAATGCCCACTATCTTCTGGTTGTTATAACTCGTTTGAGAAGTCGAGGGTGACAGGCCACCTCTCGTTGTAGTTTTGGGGTGAGAGAACACTTAACACACGACGGACGACAGACCGTTGCACCGAGAGTTATTACAAAGTGCGCTTTGCGCTGGTGGTCTTTGGCTAGCTGCTTGCTGATTCTTGACGTGGAGCAGAGCACATGGACTTGTGGTTGCGGGGGCCACTTGGAAATTAAGAGATTTGGATTCATTAATCGGCTTTGTCTTGACTCGCTTGTTGCTCGGGTGTGGCTCGGGTGCTGCTCGTAGGAGGAATTCTGCAGAGCTTCGACCTGAGGAAGAAGAAGACTCGGAGGAAAAATGTGAGAAATGAGGAGGCATGTGCCTCTTTTTATAGGCTCTATGTGGTGGTTATATTGGTTATGGTGGTTACGCGGCTATCTGCATACCATAACCACCATCATGATTATTTTCTCTATAGTTTAAATGCGAATATTAAGATATTAATTTTGTTATTTGGAGACCATGTAAAATACATAAAATTATTAATTAAATCCCCCCACTAACCCGGTGGTTAGTGGGTGTTTATACGCAGATTGGACGGTCGGGGACATCTCCAACCGATTGGTCGCTGGGAGAGGGACTCCATGGGAGGCCGGTGAACTTGCCGCCGCCCTTTCCGGTGGCGGGGAAGGTCGCCGGCGGTGGAGGAGGGGTGGCCGTCTTGGACGCCCCTTGGACGCGAGGCGGCGGCCAAGGAGGGGAGGTCGGCTTGGCCATCCCTTGGCCGCCGGGCAGCAGCCCAGGAGGGGCGACAAGCTTGGTCGTGGCTTGGATGACGGGCAGCGGCCAATGTGGGGCGACCAGCTTGGCCTTCCCTTTACCATGAGGAGGCAGCAAAGGAGGAGCGAACCGCATGGCTGTCCCTTGGGACACGAGGTGGCGGCCAAAGAGGGGCGGACGACTTGGCCGCTCCATGGTCGCGAGGCAGCGGCCAAAGAGGGGCCGCTGGATTGGCCCCCTTGGCCACGAGGCGGTGGCCAAGGAGGGAGGTCGGCTTGGCCACCCCTTGTCCACGAGACGACAGCTAAGGAGGGGCATCTGGCTTGACCATCCCTTGGCCGCGAGGCGGCGACCAAGGAGGGGTAGCTGGATTGGCCTCCCCTTGGTCGTGAGGCGGCGCCCGAGGAGGTGCGGCCTGGCTCAGCCGGGACTTGGCTGCAAAGCAACAACGGGGAAGAGGAGGTCGGCAGTTGGTGGTCGGCAGCTTATGAGTTGACACCTGTGGGGGTTTCCTCGATGCGTGTAATGGGATCGATGCATAGTATCGGGAGCGGTGATCGCTTGTGCGGTCAATCCTATGATCCCACTTCTTTTGAGATGGAGATCATGGGTGTATGGTTATGTGCACACCTAATCTTATAAAATGGGGGTCATCCCCAACAATGTCCATTATATTCATATATTGTACTCAATTATATCACTTATAATTTTGCGATCATATATTGAACTCAATGATATCACTTATAATTTTGTGATCATATATTGCCAAGGTGACCTCCTAGGTATTCAGGAACTTTTTGTGGGGGAAAATCATCTGTCGACACAGGATACCCAGGCCATTATCACAGACAATGGGTTACAATTTGCCAGCGCCGAGTTCATCAGCTTTTGTGAGCAGCTTGGGATCGATCTCTGGTGCGCGTCGGTCCATCACCCCAGGAGCAACGAGCAGGTGGAAGCAGTGAACAAGATCATTGTGAACCTTCTAAAAATGAAAGTGGAAAATTTGAAGGGTAACTGGGTAGAGCAGCTTCCCTTAGAACTTTGGGCTCTGAGGACCACCCACAACACGTCCACGGGCGAGACAATTGTTTAGCTCTCCAATGGCTGTGAAGCAGTACTACCGATTGAATTTGAAATCCAGACACCTCGAGTGGTCGAGGCAGAGTCAGGAAGGGAGGAATGGAGAGCCGAGAACGAGGATGAGTTGTGGATCTCACTGTACATGGTAGAGGAGCTGCGTAATCTATCCTACATCTGGCAAGAAGAGGTAAAAAGGAGGATGACTAAGTACTTTAACAAGCACGTCCGGATCAAGCAGTTTGCAAAAGGGGATTTGGTCCCGAAGAAGGCCGACGCAACAAGAAGGTTGACCCCCGTCAGCGAGTTACATCTAAACTGGGAAGGCCCTTATGTAGTACGAGAAGCATTGAGGTTTGGAGGATACCACCTCCAAGATGTAGAGGGGGAACCCCTCAGTCACGCTTGGAGCGGCGATGACCCGAAATGATTCTACTCGTGAAAGTAATGAGATAACTTTTTTCATGCTTATTTTTTCATGACGTGTTTGCTTGGCAGGAATTACATGAGGCTTGGTTGGGTAAGAATTTCGGAGGATGTTCAACACCCGCTATCAGGCTTTCACTTAGCTGATTGGCCCGGTGGTAGCACCCGGAGGTTGGCCATGGAAAGCAAGATTTTTGCTCTAGGGTTAGGTCTCGGGATTCCCCTACTGTCAGGCTTCCACCAAGCTGGCAGGGCCAGGGCCTTGATGGACGTCATTATGAAACTGGGGTTGAGTCCAGAGGATGTTCAACACCCGCTGTCAGGCTTTCACTTAGCTGATTAGGCCGGTGGTAGCTCCCGGAGGTTGGACATGGAAAGTAAGATTCCCGCTCTAGGGTTAGGTCGGGATTCTCCCTCTGTCAGGCTTCCACCTAGATGGCAGGGTCATGGGCTCGATGGATGTCATTATGACCCTGGGGTTGAGTCTAGAGGATGTTCAACACCCATCGTCA
The DNA here is from genome assembly GCA_039513925.1 of Platanthera zijinensis. Taxonomy (NCBI): domain Eukaryota; kingdom Viridiplantae; phylum Streptophyta; class Magnoliopsida; order Asparagales; family Orchidaceae; genus Platanthera; species Platanthera zijinensis. The sequence continues at coordinate 59,221,591 of CM077097.1, read as the reverse complement.
GGCTTTCACTTAGCTGATTGGGCCGGTGGTAGCACCCAGAGGTTGGCGATGGAAAGTAAGATTCTCGCTCTAGGGTTAGGTGTCAGAATGATCCCGCTGTAAGGCTTCCACCTAGCTGGCAGGACCAGGGCTTTGATGGATGTTGTCATGACCCTGGGGTTGAGTTCGGAGGAAGTTCAACACCCACCGTCAGGCTTTCACTTAGCTGATTAGGCCGGTGGCAGCACCCGAAGGTTTTCTATGGAAAGTAAGATTCTCGCTCTGGGGTTAGGTCTCGGGATGCTCCCGGCATCAGGCTTCCACCTAGCTGGCAAGGCTAGATCCTCGATGTATATCATTATGACCTTGAGGTTGAGTCTGGAGGATTTTAACACCCAATGCTAGGCTTTCAATTAACTGATTGGGCCAGTGGTAGTACCCGGAGGTTGGTCATGGCAAGTAAGATTCTTTCTCTGGATCTAGGCATGTAAGGTTCATGGGAAAAGTCATTGGGATGGTAGGAGTTGTACTCGGCATCCTCCAAGCGAGCTGGCTATAGTGAGCTGGGCTCTCAGCAATACCGAGGGTTGACGTTAAATGATAATCGGGCGGATGGAGAGTCGAGGCTGTCCCCGGCGACTACACCCCACCCCTTCAATATTTTACTTGGAAAAAGTTTAAAGAACTTCTGGCTCGGGGGGAAGGCCCCTAAGAAGAGGAGCTCTTGTTAGTGAGCTGATTATAGGCGAGCCCGGCATAACAAGTTGGCAGCTCGCTAATGGTCCAGGGTCAGCAAGTTCTCAAGGTCTTCCCACGGGCGCGTCCTAACTTAATTACATTCAAAACACTGAATACTATCCTAACAAGGTCACACAGCAGAAGGGAGGGCTCGCATGCGAGTACGTTGCAGAAAGAAAACATGCAAAAGGGAAGAAATAGAAGAAATAAACTAAATCTTTTTTAATTAAAGTTAATATATTATTACAATGAGCTCGCCTCAGTGAGATTACAAAAATGGGAGGCACGAGCTATCCCTTATCCTCCCCCCAGCTCGGCAGTCATCCTTGAAGTCGGTAACACCCTCGAAGAACGAGTTGAAGCAGTCTTCCTTCTCGCTAGGCGGAGTAGACGAGAACAAGTTCGGTATGAGGTCCCTAGCCGTGATGTCCTCGCAGCCCTCCACCAGCACCTGCGTATCCTTAATAATCTGCAGGGTGCACTCGACATTGCTGGTGGAGTTGACTCGCAGCTTCTTGACAACTTCTGCCTCACAAAAGATTCTCGGCCTCATAGAGGGGAAGTTGGGCTCGCTACTAACCTGGGGGAGTAAGATATCCATCTAGTGAATGAGCTCGCTGTGAAGTTCTTTGTTCTTCTCCTTCAGCTTTTCGTTATCCACCTCCAGCCCAACGGCATAAGACAACAGGTTTTTATTCTCTTCCTCCAGCCCAGCAGCACGAGACTACATGTTTTTATTTTCTTCTTCAAGCTCAGCGGCGCAAGGCTATGACGCGCTCGCGGCCTCGACATCTTGAGAAATCAAAGGTAACAATATTTGTTGTAGAAAATCCAAAGTAAAAGGTGAAGGGGACAGTTAGTACTTACCATCCCGCTGGCGGTTCTTGCGAGTAGGTCTTCAAAAATGCTGAGCCGTCTTTCCAGAACAACAGCGTCATCCTTGGCGATGGCTCGTGCCTGCTTGGCCTTTCTTAGGTGATGGCTGAGCTTAAAGGAGCGACAAACCGCCATTTACTGCAACTCCAGGGCCCGCATTTGTGCTCGTGTGCCCGCATGACCGATTTGACGGAGGGTCATGCCATGGTAGACCTTGGCAATCTCGCGCCTATACAGGTCATATCCAAGCGCAAAGGCATGGCCGGTGGGGGTTGGAGCTTAGACCAAGAGGGTTGGAGGGTGGAGATTGAGACCCTATGGGTCTGCTCATCCCATCAGACTATTGGATTGCCGACATAGTCCTTCACCCTTCCCCAAATCCGAAGAGTGGATGACTCTTTGACAGGCCTAGCTCGCACACGAAGTATTCTTCAGTGGCTAGAGAAGTGGGGATCTCGCCGCCCTCCTGGTATTTCTTCGCCTAGTCCTTCTGTGAGCTCTCCGACAATTTTTCTAGCGTGGTCTCTGGCGTGGTCATGTACTTGGGTTCTTGTGGATTTTGTCATTGTTTCCCCTTGGAGACCACCGTCGCCCTCTTCATCTTCTTTTGCAGATGGGGAGGCGAGGCGAGATGGATCCTGTAGGAGCAGGTCGCTTATTACTGAAGGAGAGTTTGGATAACCCTAGCTGACCTCGGCAGGCTTTTGCGGCTGCCCGCTCGCGGGCGAGCGTGTCGGGGCGGAGTCCCGAGTCCACGAAGAGTGGGTTCATAGGAATCAATCACTCCCCTACATGAAAAAACTTGTTTAAAAATCTATCTATGCTGGCGAGCCCAATAGAAGAAGAAAAAGAAAAGGGGTTGTACCAACACCCGGGCAAGACCGGGGTGAGCGAGTCGAGGCCCCTTCGAAGGAAGGTGACCTCGAAGTCCTTGCTGAGGAAGAATTGGTGCAACTTAGCATCATTGCCCGATATCGAGGGGGTCAGTACACCTCCTTACTCTTCTAAAGTGGCGAGTAGGGTACATTGCCAAGATTGCCCTTGATGAAGAAGATCTTAGAGACCCAATCATGGTTATTGTTTGCGATCTCACAAACCCTGATGAACGAGCCCATTAGGAAGTCGACTCCATCGCTGGTTGGCCTGTGGGTGAAGAGTTTCCTAAAAATGGTCAGGTTTAACTCTATCCGCTCTTTGTGGAGGAAGCAGGCAAACCCGACGATCATATCAATGGAATTCACAATCAGTTGCGCGGGCACTGTGCCGAAATACTTCAGGATCTTGCGGATCTCCGGACATAGGGGTAAGCGCAGCTCCACATCGAAGTGCGAGATGAGGAAGGCGAGTTCGTCTGTGTAGAAAGTGTTGATGGCTTCATTCTCCCTAGGCCGGCGCGCCTCAAAGCCAGGGGACATGTAGTCGATTATAAACTCTGCGAGTTCATCCTCAGTTATGTTCCCTTCAAAGAATTTGTACTCGACAAAATGCCGAGCAAACATAGACCGACCGTCGGCATCAGGGTGTGTCTTGCCCATGGTCTTACATGTCCGAACACGAGTAATGGTCGCGAGAAGGGCAAGAAGCATGGGGGTAATAATCAACAATAAAAGCGATGAGTTTTGGTTGGTGAGGGGGCCTATTTATAGGAAAAGCAATTTGAGGCCAAGCCGACCAGACGGTCCGGCTCGCCGACCCTGGCTCGCCAACCTCAGCTCTCCGACCTATAAGACTCATTCTATCTTATGGCAAGCTGTGCCTGAAGGGGAATATATTATGCAAACAATTGACATTATAAATTAAAAATATTCTAAGTTATTACAAGCAGGGGTAATCACAGTTGAAGAAAAGAAGAGCACAGGAAAAAAAGTTAGAGAAAGAAAAACGTTTAAATTATTGAAACGCGCGCGAGCTGAGGGTGTTGGGGGCGAGTGCCGGTAGGCTCAGTAAGGGAGCAATTTCCACTTACCACGGTCTCGCGTCCCTTTCCCCGGAGGTCGGCGTGGGTCGTTGAACTCGCGGACTTGCCCCAAGTTCCCTTGGATGACCTGGAGACTCTCATCGATCTCATCCATCAGCAGGGTAGGGGACATCGCCTCGTCAGCAGGGTCGTCCTTCACTTTGCCCGTCGAGCCGCCTCTCACCTCGTCTGTGAGTCGGTCATAATCCCGCAGCAACACCTCATTATCCTCCTGGACCTTGCACAGCCCGCACGCTACCTTCTTGAAAACCTCGATTGCATACCTTGTCAGCTCGTTGGGGTCCAACAAGGTGTCTAGGTAGGTCTCTATCAAAATGGGGGAGGGACGAGGCTAGTAGCGAGCTGGCTTCGAAGATCCGCCAGCCTCAGACTGACTGGGAAGATCTGCAAAGGCAAGTAGTCGGCATAAAGCATAAGAGGCGAGTGCTGCAAGAGAAGTGAGCAGGACAAGCTAAGGGAAGTAAAAAACTATTGGGAGAGCTCGGCTCCCCCCGGGAGGTGCGGAGAGGGGGCATGCCCATGTTATTGCACCAACCCGATCGTTGAGTTCTTGGAGAAAGAAGGTTAAAGCTCGGGACTGGGATGATCCCGACATTTTCCTCTGCAAGTGCTAGAGCGGAAGAAGGTTGCAGAGAAGGTTCGCGAGCCGGCGACTTCGGCTTTTACGAGTCCAGTCCCAAGGTCCAAAGGGGGTGACTTGTCTTACTGGCGAGTGTCGGAGGTTTGAGGCTCTGAATCATCATGAAGAGTATTTACTCATGGCGTGGAGTCTTCACCGCCAGTCCGTTGACTGTCCGGGTTGGCGGGAATGTCGATGAACTCCTTACCCTTTTGCTCGGGGGCGAGCCGGTTAGAGGAAGCAGCTCTGTTATCCAGGGCAGTTTTAGGATGAAGATAAATGGACTCGGCTACCACGGGGAGCAGTTTGGTCTTTTTGGCAAGGATGGATTTAGGCGAGCCGCCCGATACAGTGTTGAGGGATGTATCTATCAGACTGGCGATGCGAGCGGCGTTGAGCTTGCGAGCTTGGATAATCCTCTCTTGGATTCTTTGGGGATATGCATCTCGAAAATATTGTAGCAAAGGGAATGGAAAAGGTCACCAAGGTATGCAGACGTATATATATAGCTGTTAGTGGTCCCACCAAAATATTCTCTCTAGCTCCTGCCGCACTCGCCAAATCCTGTGGGGTTCGATGATTATTTACAAGCTTGTAACAACCTCGCAAAGAGCGGGGATTGTGTATAACCATGTATCCCACGAGTGGGATGTAAAGGCCTGGAGGATGGCGAGAGGCATGCGGCCCTATAAGCTTGCCTAGGCGGGGTGGAACATAAAGGGGCGTGCGGAGCAGGAGGGCTTGCGCTCGCCCTTGGTCCTCGACAAGCGATGGGCGAGTGGGGCAGGCCTGGCCCGCACTCGTCTAGGAGTAGGAGAGTCTGCGAGTGCCACTCTCATCGGGCACTTACCGACCCTGGCGAGTAGGGGTTCTTGAGGCCCACTCGCCCGATTTTTTCTGTGATGTATCTTTACCGTTCCACCCCCGTTGGCCTGCTATAGCCATTCAGAATAGCGGAGTTATGTTGTTTGCAGGCCGACATGTACTGCCTATAACTGTTCAAAACAACGGAGGTTGACTATTTGAAGGCCGTTTTCAGAAAGATATAAATAAGACCCAATGGGGTACCTGAAAAGGAATGCTTACTTGTGCCCTGATATTCTTTCGCTTTCTGAGCTATCCTTAGGTTCAACACTTGTCTAAGAAGGGGAAGCGCTCTAACATCTTCCGGGCGTGTGGTGAGACCTTCGTGCTGGAGCCTTGGGTCAGCCCCATATTCTAATTCTTTGGTCGTTTGGTTTGTGAGAGAGAAGTAAGTGTGTGATCACCCCTTCCCTAAGGGTGAACTCCACAGAGACAAATTTTTCTGTTTCAACACCTAGTACCTCGCCTAGCATTTTGGTTGTGGAGGGGAAGTTTCTCCAAAACTTCCGGGTACGTGGTTTGACTTCCCTGTTGGAGCACTTGAGGTGTGCTTATAGATAGTTTCCTCTCTCTCGTGCTAGCCATTTGAATTGTGACGTAGGACCGTACAATCAGTAACCTTAGGCTGTCTTGATCCGAATTCTGGAATTGAGATTTTCCTAGCTCCAATAGTGATGCCATCATAGCAGCCCGTCTCCAAATCTGACAACGGGACGCCGCCGGAAAAATTTCTCCATAAATATAGAATTTCCTAAAAACAAGGTTTCCAAATATGCTGCAGAATATTCCTCCATCATAATAATGTGTTAATAATAATAATAATTTGTCGCGTTCAATACTATCCTTTTTATTAGAAAGTGCATTTTGTTTCCAACCGAAAACATTACTTTCACCATCTTCTCCAACAGGATCGATGGTAAGAGGAGCGTAGTTACACGACACGCCGGCCGATGTAACTTAGTTGATCGAACAGCTCGAGCGCCATTGCCTTGCCTCCGATGGATCTTACGTCTCCAAATCCTCCTACTCAGAACTCCATCTCGTAATTCCTTTTATCTTTGTTGCACGATTGCCGACGAAAACCCTAGTAATTCTCGTTCTATTTTCAGTTTTCTTTTCTGATTTGTCTCATATGTTTCATTTTTTTTAATTGAAGGCGAGAGAGGAAATGTCCAAAGAGAGGACCCGCTATTTGGAAGCCCTGGTACAATGTTCTTTACTCCGATTTAGAGATTCTTATTTTTTGTTCTGTTGCTATATCGCCCTGATTCAATGTTATCTAGCCCGAGTGATTTTTGTAGCACCTCACTTAAATCCTCGTTATGATACTGGATCGGACTGCGTCCACATCACAATTCAGAGCCAAATGATACACACAAAAAGGATATACAGAAGTAAAATCAGCATACTTCCAAAATTCGCACATCTCCACAAAATTTTGCAACAGAAACATCCCAATTAGCTTCCAGAAATATATTTTACCCAAAAACCAATAAAACCACATGAATTGCGGTAGATAAGTACAACTATGTCATGCAATGATAAAAATTGAATTTGATCACAAATGTCAGAATCAGACATGCAAAATACTTGGTTCACTTATCATCAATTTCACACAAATCAATATGCGACAGGCTCGTGTAAATTGATGTACAAACCTACTTAACTTGTCAAAGTCCGTGAAGGCGCATCCATCACTTTGGTCTTCAACCAAATGTCAATTATGAGGCACTATTCAGGCGCTAACTGATGTCTAATAATTCATTTGATTTATAATAACTATCAAATTAGCACGGATAACACAAGATGGCAAAAAAACAAATTTATTCTCGTTAAAACCTTCGTCACACATACGAGGTCATGTCATTTTATTGAAATCATGTCTTAAAGCGATAAGTGTAACTCTATCTCTTCAAAATCACATATGGGAGTTGTACAATGATTAGTAATACTTTGAATACTAAATCATGCATCCTAAATGGGGGCGCAATAACTGTTTACCGTTCATCTATATCAGTTAAGGAACAATAAGGATTTTAACACTACATTTAAAATTTGTATTCAAATCTCACCATGCTTCATCATATAGTTTTTAGTTTTTATTTTATTTTATGTTAAACAAATTGTGTACTATTTTATTTGTGATAATTATACACCAAGCATAATGATGTAGTATCTCCCTTTAGGTTGAGGCATAAGTTAGGTGTCGATCCTTGCACATTAATTAACATAAAATTAAGACATAAATAATATTTTTCTCTCTGATACCACTCTGGTTTCAACACATGAATCAAACCCGCCAGCTCTCGGTTAGACGCAAAACTAAGTACTAATTCAATATTACACTCCTAAATTGACATTTACTCAATTTGCATATGCTACCATCAAACTATGGGGATCAAATGGTCAACTAATCCTGAATTAAACCTTTCCTTTTGAGTTCTAGTTGAAATGCATATTTTCAAACCTATTCACTTTTTGCAAAAGCTCGGGATTTTCAGTTTTCAAACATAATTTTTTGTGGATAATTATTGTATCTACTACGTGCCACTTTAAGATGTTATTCCCCAGCTTGAACTTCCTTTCCTAAATTGAAATTTACTCAATTGTCATATGCCACCACCAAACTATGGGGATCAAATGGTCAACTTATCCTAAACTACAGCTTTGTTGTTGAGCTCTACTATACATGCAAATTTTCAAACCCATTCACTCTTAGCAAAAGCTGGGGTTTTCAGTCTTCAAACATGATTTTTTGTGGAAAATTAATGTATCTACTACGTGCCAGTCTAAGATGTTACCCGCTAGCTTGAACATTCTTTCCGAAATTGAAATTTACTCAATTGACATATTGTTGCAGTGGTAAGGTGGACGCGGGGGTGGACTCGCGATATGCACGCCTATATGTGATTATGTGTAATAACAGTGCACAAGTGGTGTGCTAAAATTGCAAACAAGTAGTTATTTATTATGCATTACCAACAGGGCACTTGCAGTTGCAAATAATTAATTAACGGAGAACAGACTATTAATTTTGCAAAACGAAAGAGGCGCAATTATTTCAAGCACAAGCAGAATAAGTCCTGCAAATTTAACGACGAACGAATTACTAGCATGATAGGAAACACAATCCACACGGTACAAGTTTTACCAAAATATACAACAGAACATGACAATAACTTTATACCACAAGTTGCATACGTAAGCGGCGGTGGAGGCGGTTGTCAGCAAGCATCCAAGTTCTCGGCGATGTCGGGGTGGCTTATCTGAAGTGAATCCACGACAGGGGGACGTTTAGGATGTTGGAATTTGGGGTCGAGGAGGCTCTATGGGAGGAAGAAGACCAACGGGAGAGATAATAGAGGTCTGAGAGTGAAAGAAGTAGGGGAAATGGAGAATTGGAGTGGGGGAATGTGGATTTTTAGTAGGCTGGAGGACCGAGCGGGGAGGAATGAAGGTTGGGAGGCGGGGTGATGACTGGAGTTGGGTAACAGGACGGGAGGAGGCTGGCGGGAGGTGATGGAAGCGGACCACAGGTACTGTGGCTTAACGGGGTTTGCGGGCTGGGCATGGTGGAGGAAGGAGACGGGGCGGGTGAAGCAGCGAGCAAAAAGTCTGCTGGTAATGTGGTTCAGCGAGAGAAGGGAGGACTGGTCTTGTGGCTAGCGGGGCTGAGCGGGGAAGGGGAGAGCAGGTGTGAGGCGAGAGTTGGAGGTCCGGTGGTGGTTAAGGAAATAGCCACTGGGAGGGGGTGGTGGGAAATGTTGCGGTTTGACAAAGAAGTCGGGGAATGGAGGCGGGAAGGACAAAAGAGAGGAAGAGGGTGGGGCTTACCGGAGAGGGAGGCGGAGGAGACGTCGCCGGCGTCGCACTGGAAGGGGAAGAGGAGAGGGGATGACGTCCCACCACCTATGACCGACGGGTTCGGAATTTGCTCCAAACGCTCGATCCTCAACACCTCCAAACTGTCGGGTTAAATAATTCTAGGCATGAACCACCACCACTTAATGGAACTGCTGCATGCATAGTACATCCCAAATAAACCACCGTCATGTTCACAATGTTTTAAGCCAATCGGGTTACAAATACAACAAAAAATATAAAAGAAATATATGGATTCGACTCAGATCGGTCATTTGGACGCAACCATGGGCTCTGATCGACCGCCCGGGTAGCGGGTAACCGCCTACCGCGGGAATACGCGCATGTATGTCGTGGTGCGCCGGCTTAAAAGTACTCAACTCCGGTGAGTGCGGGTGGTCATCGTTGTTGTGTAGCCGCAGAGCGAGTCTCTCGAACTCCTCAGAATATATCGATGTATTCTCGTGCATGGGTCGCCTGCTCCAACAGAGAAGATAGTGTAGGGTATCTCGTCTGCCCGTGCCATAGAAGTCGTGATTGACGAGCTGAAGCACGTCATCTGTAGAAGCAGGTGGTACCAATTTATCTCCTCCTGGCAATGATGCATCTCCGTCTAGAAATAATGTCGGTGGAACCGTCGGTGGTGCAACTCGATCTGTATGGCGCGACGATGCTGGTGGCAACAAAGAGGGACTAAGGAAGGTAATATGAGGAAAAGGCGTAGGTGGTGGGGCTATGACAGATGAGGGCTCAGGTAGAGGTGTGGTGAGTGGGTCCACGTACATATGCTCTTCGTAGTAAGGAGTCAAATCCTCTACGTTGAATACTCGGTTGATTCCCATACCATGAGGGGTGTATATCTCATATGTGTTCATATCAATTCGCCGCACAATTAGAGGGAACATCGAAGAGGGAGGGAATAGAACACAAATAGATAGAATGTGAATTAATACATGTTCTCCTGCCTCAAAGATTTGTTCCCGCCTGTGCTGATCTGCTCGAGCCTTATAATAGTCATTACTAGTTGCAATTTTCTTACGGATCAACTCGTGAAGTGCATGGAAATGATAAGTAAATAATTCAACCGACTCACAAAAATGAAGTGAAGGACGCAAATGGGGTATAACATACTCGACACGCTTCCTAAGGAAAAACCTGACAATGACTTGGACAACAATAACATGGGGCAACATATCATTAGGTTTGGAAGGTGGGTGATAGAAAAATCCGGCATGACTGTCGTCATCACCCTAGGGATGTCGTGGATGGTGACAAAATAGAGTGTCGAGCGGGTGTAACATGTACCTTTTGAACGATAAAGCCTGTCAGGTGGCATACTACGGTGTGTATACAAAAAGTCATCACATGTGAGATGAGCAATAGTGCGGATATACGACCTATCACTAAGGTGTAGGCAGGGAAGCTCGTCAAATATTCATTCCAGTGACGTAACCCCAGGGGGGGTTGGTAATGATAGCATGGTCCCCCAAGAGGGAGGTACCAATAATAGTTGTGTCTGTAGGAGCAAGTAGAATATCCATAACAAAGCCAATACCAGGCTCATGAACCTCCCAAAGGAGTAGTGGCTCGTCTGGAGGCTTATTTGGAGGTCCAACGATGAAGTCATTAATAATGGGATGATCGTCCAGATGAGTATAGCTGAGAGAGGCCGTGTCCTCGTGAGTGGGTGAGGTGTCCGCTATAAAGTCAACACTATGGTCTCGACTATCTGCAGTGATGTAACTCGATATAGATACAAGGGTAGAGTAGGAAGAGCCTCTACTCAAGTGTGGATCACTCAGTATAGTGTTGATATAAGGGCCCCTAACCAAAGGAAACACCATGTCTAAGAGAGGTACGAAGGATGGATATACCATCACAGTGTCACTGGTTCAATCCTCCTTACTCACGCGACCACACACACTAGTCATACGAGTATCGCTCTATACTTGTATAATGAGATCATGATCAGATTCAACAACAAGATCACATGGACAACGAACCTCGTCAAAAGAGGGAGTGACAAAATCAAGTGTCAGGTCTCTCATATTAATCGAAGCACTACTAGACGTATCAGTGGCTTTACCTAAATGTTGGAGTTACCATGGTGATCTAGAAGTGGTCAAACATGTAATCTCACTGCCAACGCGATATGAGCCTGAAAGGTCGCACATAAGAGCATGGAGAATTTGGAGGATTGACTGTGTTGGTAAGGGTTACCAATCACCACACAGAATGGGGTAGGGCAAACGTTGCCTAAGGCAAAGTCGTCGAGAGTCGACAGGAGTCATCGAGTATGTCTCGCCGACTAAGGCAAAGTCGTCGAGAATCGATGGGAGTCTTCGAGTATGTCTCGTCGACTAAGGCAAAGTCGTCGAGAATCAATCTGCTGATTCGTCGAGAATCGAGGACAGTGTCGTCGAGACTATCTGCTGATTCTCGCCGAATCTGGCTGCTGATTCTCGCCGATTCTGTCTATTGATTCTCGCCGATTCTGTCTATTGATTCTCGCCGATTCTGTCGACTAATTCTCGCCGAACCTGGAAGTGATTCTCGCCGAACGATCCAGAAACCCTATGTTGTGTGGTCTGCGGATAGCGATTCTTTTAGGTCTGTTTATACCTTTGGTATAAATAAGGACTTCGGGTTTTGGGAGGATTGAGGAATTCGTGTTTTTCTCCTGCGGCCGGATAGAACCCGATGGAAGTGTTCTGCCGTGCCGATCGCCGCATCCCGTACCCCGTCGGATGGAAGTGTTCCGCTTCCGCCGATCATTCACTCCGTCAACCTCCTCCTCTCTGGCGACCGTCGCCGGTTTTGCTATTCCTGGCGCGGACTTAGCAGTCCGTGGAAGTGCAAGGTGCGGTTGATCTTCTTCCCGACCCTTCGTGCGACAAAGCTCGATGTTCTCCTGCTCGTGTGGATTTCTGCAGATACGTAGACGTTATTCTACGTAGAACTCGCCACCGACAAGGACTCAAAGCTTGGAGCATCTCCGCTGAGTTGTGACTCAACGCCACTAAGGTAATTTTTGCCTAATTGTTTGTTAACTTCTTGATTCAATATTCATGGCCCGATCCCATCTCTTTTGGGTTGTTCTTGATGTATTATTTCTTCCGCTGCGTACACAAATGTTGTGCCATCCTCATAGAGAAACCCAACAGTGGTATCATAAGGAGGTTGCGGCCATGATTGTTGTTTTGGAAGTTAGGTTATTTCAGTACGTGTAAACCTAGGGATTTAGAAGCGTTCTAAATGTCAAGATTTAATCCTGGAATATCAATTGTTGATGGTTTTTCCAAGGGAAATCGGTGCGCCCATAACCCACAGGTTAGGGGCTCTGCCCCTTGGAACTCGGCCAGGAACGTCTGGGATTTCGTGGTAATTTCTAATTGTTAAAATTGTTGTCTCCTTAGCAGTAACCGTCCCTCGAGTGGTTAATGAAGCAGTGCATTGTTTTGGATTTTGAATCCAACAATGAGAGACGAGCTTGTCTACTGCTTCAAGTTGAGTTGCCATTGTCTTTGTCCAATGCATGTAAATCTGAAGATTTGAAAGAGTCCGGATGTTCAGATTTAGCCCTTCCCTCTATCAAATGTTGATAGTGCTATGTTGTGCACATAAGGGATGCATATGGCTTTTAGAAATTGTTTTTCTGTGGATGTGCACATTGATCAAATGTTGATCATGGTTAATTGTTAACCTATAATAAAAAATCTCTTCCTCTAATATTAAGTGTTCGGATGCCTTCCGATGGATGACACTCTTCCTGTCTCGATCGATGAAGTGTGGGCTTGCCAAAGCAAGGTACATTAATCTATCTTGGTAAGGGTGCGAGAGGATAATTGTGATATCCCACTGTCGACATCGGGTCTAACTTAATTAGGTGATCTCAAAGGTTGAGTGCCTAGAGGCATAGGGTTGGCATGCACCATATGATGGATGCGAATAAGGAGTTATTCACCAACCATACAAGAATTGCATGAGGATGCAATTGGCAAGCGTTGCCTACCTAAATAACCACATCGTGAGAGAAAAGCCAAAGCTGACTCATTGTGTTGGTGAAATACGGATCTTGTCCACTAAGAGAGTAGCTCGCATGAACTCTCCGAATTGATAGTGAGGGCTATTATTTCGAATAAAATAGTGGGAGTTTTAATTGAAGTCCAAGTTAAAATAAATTGTTTTTTGAAATTTTGGTACTGATATTATTCTGCATGAATTCTTGTAGAATTCCTTGGCAAGTGGTTCACACTCCACTTTGTCTCTGAGAGCCATCCTTGAGAAGGATAAGCTCAGTGAGACTAATTACATGGACTGGTACAGGAACCTGAGAATTGTTCTCAGGCAAGAGCGAAAGCTCTATGTCTTGGAAGAAGAAGCCCCCGAGGTGCCGACCGGGAATTCTTCCCGTGCTGATAAAGATACTTATAAGAAGTATACTGATGACGCCTTAGACGTCGAATGCCTTATGCTTGCCACCATGAACTCTGAGCTTCAGAAGCAACATGAGAACATGAGGTGCAAGGAGATTGACGAGCATCTCAAGAAAATATTTCAAGGGCAAGCTCGTCAAGAGAGGTTTGACGTCACAAAAGCATTGTTTCAGTGCAAGATGGGAGTTCGAGACTCAGTAGGGACTCACGTACTCAAGATGATTGGGTATATAGAGAACCTTGAAAGGCTGGGTTTTCTTCTGGGTCAAGAGTTGGCCACAGATCTGATCCTGCAATTGTTGTCGGACAGTTATGAGCAATTTGTCTTGAACTACAATATGAATGAAATATACAAGACACTGCCCGAGCTCCTTGGCATGTTAAGAACTGCCGAGATCAACATGAAGAAGGCCAAGCCTGCCAGCCCCATATTGATGGTGCATAAGGGCAAGGACAAGGCCAAGGGCTATAAGAAGACGAAGGTGAGACCTAAGTCATATCTTGAGCCCAAGTCTTCTGCACAGAAGAAAAAGAATAGCACGGTGAAGGATGGGAAATGCCACCACTGTGGCAAGGCTGGTCATTGGAGGAGAAACTGTCCTTCTTACATTGAGGGTCTGCAGAAAATGAAGGGAGGTATGACTTTCGCTTCAAATATTTATTTTATAGAAATAAACCTCTCTGCTCCTTCATCTTGGGTATTGGATACCGGATGTGGTTCACACATTTGTATAAATGTGCAGGAACTGTAAAGGAGAAGATTGTTGAGTAAAGGGGAGGTGTTCCTGCGCGTCGGCAATGGAGCAAGAGTTGCTGCTGTAGTCGTAGGGGTTTACCGTCTTTCTTTGCCCAGTGGGCTTGTAATAGAACTAGATAATTGTTATTTTGTTCCGGCCATAACTAGAAACATTATATCCATTTCATGCTTGGACATGATTGGATTTTCTTTTATAATTAAGAACAACTGTTGTTCTATATCTAAGAATGATGTTTGTTATGCTGTAGCCCTATTGTTTAATGGTCTTTATGTTTTGAACCTGGACCATCTGATTTATAATGTAGAAAATAATAAAAGACTAAGAACAAATGACTCAAACCCTACATATCTATGACACTGTCGTTTGGGCCATATAAACGAGAAGCGCATATCCAAGCTCCATAAAGATGGAATTTTGGACTCATTTGATTATGAATCATTTGAGCGATGCGAATCTTGTTTGTTAGGCAAGATGACTAAAGCCCCTTTCACTGGTTTTACTGAGAGGGCTGAGGATCTCTTGGGTGTTGTACATAGTGATGTATGCAGACCCATGAGCTCCATGGCTAGAGGTGGGTGTTTCTACTTCGTTACATTTACTGATGATTTCAATAGATACGGATATGTGTATCTTATGAAGTGCAAATCTGAGACCTTTGAAAAGTTCAAAGAGTTCAAAAATGAAGTAGAAAACCAGTTGGGTAAAAGGGTTAAAGCACTCCGATCTGATCGAGGTGGAGAATACCTGAGTCATGAGTTCCGTGATCATCTGAAAGAGTGTGGTATTGTATCACAGCTCACTCCACCTAGAACACCACAACATAGTGGAGTGTCTGAGAGGAGAAATCGTACTCTGTTAGACATGGTACGTTCGATGATGAGTCATGCAGACTTGCCTGTTTCTTTTTGGGGTTTTGCTTTAGAGACTGCTGCTATGACACTGAATCGCGCTCCAACGAAAACGGTTCTGAAGACACCATATGAGATATGGACTGGGAAGCGTCCTAGTATGTCATTCATTAAAATTTGGGGCTGTGAGGCATACGTGCGACGTTAAATGCCTGATAAGCTGGAACCCAAATCGGATAAATGTTATCTGGTGGGATATCCTAAGGAAACGAAAGGGTATTACTTTTACCTACCGTCCGAGGGCAAAGTGTTTGTCGCAAGGACTGACGTCTTCTTGGAAAGAGAATTCTTATCAAGAAAGACTGAAAAGGTAGAACTTGAAGAAGTTCAAGAACCATAGGTTGTAAATGAACCAGAATTGGATTCTGAGATAGGACTACAAGATGTTGTAGCTAGAGAACCTGCTCAAGAAACACAAGTCCTACGTAGATCTAGTAGACCGAGATTTGAGCCTGAGAGATATGGATTTCTCATGTCTCAAATAGGTAATGTGTTGCTTATGGATCATGATGATGAACCATCAACCTACCAAGAGGCTATGAATGGA
The DNA here is from genome assembly GCA_039513925.1 of Platanthera zijinensis. Taxonomy (NCBI): domain Eukaryota; kingdom Viridiplantae; phylum Streptophyta; class Magnoliopsida; order Asparagales; family Orchidaceae; genus Platanthera; species Platanthera zijinensis. Next base: position 59,206,027 of record CM077097.1, on the reverse strand, counting down.
CCGGACTCCGACAAATGGCTTGAGGCTATGAAATCCGAAATGGACTCCATGTATACAAACCAAGTTTTGAACTTGGTGGGACCACCTGAAGGGGTACGACCCATAGGGTGCAAATGGGTCTTCAAGAAGAAGACCGACATGGATGAGAATGTACAGACATTCAAAGGGCGATTGATGGCTAAGGGTTTCAAGCAAATTCATGGTATTGACTATGATGAGACTTTTTCCCCTGGTTCCATGGTAAAGTCCATAAGGATATTGCTTGCTATTGCTGCGTATTATGACTACGAGATCTGGCAGATGGATGTCAAAACGGCTTTCCTTAATGGAAATCTCCTTGAGGAAGTGTACATGACACAACCCGAGGGTTTTGTATCCCCAAATGAAGCCACTAAAGTATGCAAGCTGAATAGGTCCATTTATGGACTGAAGCAGGCCTCTCGAAGTTGGAATCTTCGTTTTGATGAGAAAATCAAAGAGTTTGGTTTCATCAAGAATGAAGATGAGCCTTGTATTTACAAACGAATCAGTGGGAGCGTTGTTGTCTTCCTGATATTGTATGTAAATGACATACTGTTGATTGGGAATGACATTCCTGCACTGAAAGTTGTTAAGAATATCCTAGAGAATTACTTTTCTATAAAGGACTTTGGTGAAGCGACTTATATACTTAGTATTAAGATCTATAGAGATATATCGAAGAAGTTACTGGGTTTGACCCAGAGTACATACATCGAGAAGGTGTTGAAGCGGTTCAACATGCTTGAGTCCAAGAAAGGATTTTTACCCATGTCTCATGGTGTGAATCTCTCTAACGACCAGTGTCCAAAATCTTGTGAAGATAAGGACCGCATGAAGTTGATTCCATATGCTTCGGCAATTGGATCAATCATGTATGCAATGTTATGTACTCGACCCGATGTCTCCTTTGCTTTGAGCATGACTAGCAGGTATCATTCAGATCCCAGTGAGTGTCACTGGATTGCAGTCAAGAATATCCTGAAGTACTTGAGAAGGAAAAAGGATGTGTTCTTGGTGTATGGTGGAGAGGAAGAGCTCGTTGTAAGTGGTTACACAGATGCTAGCTTCCAAACTGATAGTGACGACTCAAAATCTCAGTCAGGTTTTGTGTTTTTCCTTAATGGAGGAGCTGTGAGCTGGAAGAGTTTCAAGCAAGAGACAGTTGCTGATTCTACAATAGAGGCCGAGTATATCGCTGTAGCTAACGCAGCGAAGGAGGCTATATGGATTAGGAAATTCATCGGCGAGCTTGATGTAGTTCCTAGCATTGTTGGTCCCGTAGTTCTCTACTGTGATAACAATGGTGTAATTGCACAATCTAAGGAACCTAGATCTCATCAGCGCTCCAAGCACATACTTCAGCGGTTCCATCTTATTCGTGAGAATGTAGAACGAGGAGATGTGAACATTTGCAGAGTGCCGACTGAGGAGAATATTGTGGATCCACTGACAAAGCCTCTCGCGCAGAGAAAGCATGATGGTCATACTAGATCAATGAGTATACGATACCTAAATGATCAACTCTAGTGAGAGTCTTGTGGGTTGCATGTAAACATATATTCTGTTGGCTGTTTATTGTTTATTCATATGATGAATCTTGTACCTAGATTTTTCTTTTTACAATTATTGGCATGTTCTTTTATTATGGTTTCTCTATGTGATAGTTAAATATTAATATAATAAATACCCTTAGAATGTTCGCTTCCATAGAACATCAAGTACATGACTTGAATGTGAGAGCCTGTGATTTATTTGAAGCTTCATTCTTAAAAGGTCCCTGGTCGTAGTATCATCATAGAAACTAAGGGTGATGATGATACATTAAGACTAGCACGTGTGTTGACTGATGACCAGTTCTCATAGGTCATGATATTGTGATATCAAGTCATCACGTGAGTACTTGTTAATGAACAAGTTGTACTGGACAAACCCAACCTGAGACTACTCTGTGGATTGTTATCTTAATGTGTCACGATTAGGTCTCAATTGACAGTGGTGTTGTGGTCCTTTGACCTGAAGTCACAACATTCATCAAGTGAGGAAGAACGTGCTTTGATGCCATCTAAAGTCTTCCTTGAGAAAGGTTGATGATAAGGGTGGTTGTTGGGCACGTTACAAATCATTTGGGTGTTTGTGTGTGAGCAGATATGAGATTTGTCCTCCTATATGACAGGAGTTGCATCCATAGGCCCCTTGATGGAACTGGACGGAGAAATGCATGGCCATGCTTGGTTGAGTCAATATGTGATATTGGACTCACCATTCTCTGGAAGTCCGTTCTAGATCAAGAAACTTGGATTGAGCTATTATGAGGGTGACACGGTCCATACCTCTAGTTCATTCCGGATGTAAGGGACAAAGGGACAAAGACAACGCTGGGACATTGTTCATAAAGGCTTATGAGTTATGAACTCTTATTGCTTGGGGAGCAATGATGCATTGCTAGATGCTGCTCATTGTTTGTGAGGTTTTTGGTTTGATACTTTCAAGATCAAGTGGGAGACTGTTGGAGTTACCATGGTGATCTAGAAGTGGTCAAACATGTAATCTCACTATCAACGCGATATGAGCCTGCAGGGTCGCACATAAGAGCATGAAGAAGTTGGAGGATTGACTGTGTTGGTAAGGGTTACCAATCACCACACAGAATGGGGTAGGGCAAACGTTGCCTAAGGCAAAGTCGTCGAGAGTCGACGGGAGTCATCGAGTATGTCTCGCCGACTAAGGCAAAGTCGTCGAGAATCGATGGGAGTCTTTGAGTATGTCTCGCCGACTAAGGCAAAGTCGTCGAGAATCAATCTGCTGATTCGTCGAGAATCGAGGACAGTGTCATCGAGACTGTCTGCTGATTCTCGCCGAATCTAGCTGCTGATTCTCCCGATTCTGTCTATTGATTCTCGCCGATTCTGTCTATTGATTCTCGCCGATTCTATCGACTGATTCTCGCCGAACCTGGAGGTGATTCTCGCCGAACGATCCAGAAATCCTATGCTGTGTGGTCTGCGGATAGCGATTCTTTTAGGTCTATTTATACCTTTGGTATAAATAAGGACTTAGGGTTTTGGGAGGATTGAGGAATACGTGTTTTTCTCCTGCGGCCGGATAGAACCCGACGGAAGCATTCCGCCGTGCCGATCCGCCGCATCTCGTACCCCGCCGGACGGAAGTGTTCCGCTTCCGCCGATCGTTCGCTCCGCCGACCTCCTCCTCTCCGGCGACCGTCGCCGGTGTTGCTATTCCTGGCGCGGACCTACCAGTCCGTGGAAGTGCAAGGTGCGGTTGATCTCCTTCCCGACCCTTCGTGCGACGAAGCTCGGTGTTCTCCTGCTCGTGTGGATTTCTGCAGAGACGTAGACGTTATTCTACGTAGAACTCGCCACCGACAAGGACTCAAAGCTTGGAGCATCTCCGCTGAGTTGTGACTCAACGCCACTAAGGTAATTTTTGCCTAGTTGTTTGTTAACTTTTTGATTCAATATTCATGGCCCGATCCCATCTCTTTTGGGTTGTTCTTGATGTATTATTTTTTCCGCTGCGTACACAAGTGTTGTGCCATCCTCATAGAGAAACCCAACACTAAATACCTAGTCTCTCTTCCTAGCATAGATCTTATGTGATCAAATTGAGCATCTAAGAGATCAAAGCGGTCAAGAACTAATCGCTGAAATTCGGCCTCAGGTAACTCTATTTGCGGAACCCTAGGGTGGTCTAAACGATGGTGATCTCTATAGGGTTCCTAAGGATCATCTAAACGGTAGTTCCTAACATATTCAGATTGTGTTCGTGGGGTGTGTGGGCCCTACGAACGTGTTGTTGTGATCGCATGTATTCAAACTTAGATTCCTCAATTAGAAGAGAGGTGTAATGACGATGACCTGAACGATACTCTAATCAATCATCATAAAGTCACAAAGAAGTGTAATGATGATAACATGAGGACCTCTTTTCGTAGTGATCATCTTTAGCATAGTAGAATTGCATCGAGGGGTCGACACGATAAGAAAACGAAAGAGCCGCAATTATTTCAAGCACAAGTAGAATAAGTCCTGCAAATTAAACGACGAACGAACTATTAGCACGATAAGAAAAACAGTCCACCAAAATAAACAACAGAACATGACAATAACTTTATACCACAAGTTGCATACGTAGGCGGTGGTGGAGGCGGTTGTCGGCAAGCATCCAAAGTCTCGGCGATGTCGGGGTGGCTGATCTGAAGTGAATCCACGACATGGGGAGGTTGGACGTTGGAATTTCGGGTCAAGGAGGCTCTGTGGGAGGAAGAAGACCAACGGGAGAGAGAATAGAGGTCTGGGAGTGACAAAAGTAGGGGAAATGGAGAATTGTTGTGGGGGGAATGTGGATTTTCAGTAGGCTGGAGAACCGAGCTGGGAGGAATGAAGTTTGGGAGGCAGGGTGATGAATGGAGTGGGGAAATAGGGCGGGAGCAGGCAGACAGGAGGTGAGGGAAGCGGACCACCGACACTATGGCTTAACGGAGTTTGCGGGCTGGGCAATTTGGAGGAAGGAGACAAGGCAGGTGAAGCAGCAAGCGGAAAGGCGGCCGGTGATGGGGTTCAGCGAGAGAAGGGAGGACTAGACTTGTGGCTAGCGGGGCTTGGAGGGGATGGGGAGAGTAGGTGTGAGGCGGGAGTAGGAGGTCCGACGGTGGTTAAGGAAATTGCCGCTAGGTGGGGAGGGGGGAATGTTGCGGTTTGGAAAAGAAGTCGGGGAATGAAGGCAGGCTTGACGAAAGAGAAGAAGAGGGCGGGGCTTACCGGAGAGGGAGGCGTAGGAGACGTCAGCATCGCACCGGAAGGGAAGATGAGAGGGGATGACATCGCACCACCTGTGACCGGCGGGTTCGGAATTTTCTCCAAACGCTCGATCCTCAACACCTCCAAACTTCCAGGTTAAATAACCCTAGGCATGAACCGCAACCACTTAATGGAACCGCTTCCTGCATAGTACATCCCAAATAAAACCACCGCGATCGGACGGTTCACAATGTTTTAAGCTAACCGGCTTACAAATACAACATAAAATAATAAAAGTAATATATGGATTCGACTCGGATCGGTCATCCGAACGTAACCATGAGCTCTGATCGACCGCCAGGGTAGCAGTCACCGCCTCCTATGAGAATATGCGCATGTAGGTCGTGGTGCGTCGTCAAAATTTGATGCAGTGGTAAGGTGGACGCGGGGGTGGACTCACTATATGCACGCATATATGTGATGATGTGTAATAACTGTGCACAAGTGGTCCACTAAAATTGCAAACAAGTAGTTATTTATTATGCATTAACAACATGGAGGGTTCCTCGGGAAGTAGGCACCGATGGTCAATGTCCACCGTCCAAGTTTATCTTCCAACTCCCGTCGGTGTGACGACTGACGAGCACGTAGACCTGCCACACTATCCTTAACCCAGGATTATGACATCGTGTGTCAACTCACACCGCATGCATTTCACTTGGCCTTGCCAAATGTCGTGGCCCAGAAGGAGCTTAGGGAATGAGCACGAGGAACCAGTCCAACCTTCCACATGGCACGGAAGGGGCCTCGGGAATGAGCACCGAGGACCCAGCCCAACCGTCCATTTAAATTTCCATACTGCAATCTCCATCCCTATGTTCACCTCGGGATGGTTTAGTTATTTCACAACTCGTACGTAACAGTACCCAAGGGCTCCACCCCGAGTCCCTTATAAACACGTTATTTTAGTGCGACAAACATTCACGCATTAACAAGCCTTTCCCATTTTCATGCCTCCAAGCACTCAAGGGTTCCTTGTAAACCTTAGGTGACAAGCCACCTTGTATAACATAACAACACACTGCTACCCGTAGGGAGACACGACTCTAAGCAGTGGACCACTATATATATATTCCATTAATGATATATCCTACGAGCATGCATTACTTTATTCAATTATCTTCCATATAATATCCATCAAATTACAAGTATCCCGTGCATCCTTACCGGTTCACATTACTAGTTTGATTATACAACACCACTCGTTAACCCACTAGTTCACTTAAGGATCTATCAACCAATCACATCAATACTTCACTTATTAAATTTCCCAAACCCTTTGTTCATTGAATTCTCCACACCAATTCCACTAACACGTCTCATCACAATTTCGCATGAAGATTTATCAATCCAATCGCCTTTAGAATTTGTTCGTCATGGTTACACGTAATATGATTCACTCGACACCTTTGTTACTTGCTACGACACATCTACCAAGTTCTAACTTGGATTTACACAAATCCGAGAATCACAAGTGCAGGGAGCCTACTCGACAGAAATTTCAACCGGAGATTCCTGCGGCTACAGGAATCCGGCGAAGGCCTGTAACCCCTCGTTGGAAAGGTATTTCTGTGGGCTACAACTTTTGTGTTCAACCCACAACCCAGTTCCAGAATCATCATACCCATAATCGGCCCCGAAGTTTGCTGCGCGGAGAAAATAGTTTTTTCACGCATCTTAAAGCACAACGAACGACATCGGTTCGTCTTCTCCATCAACCAATTACTCAACAATAAAACCAGAAACTTCTCCACCCTTATCCATCCTCATGAGGCCGCTTCTTTTCATGAACCAAGTCCGTCCACTTCAATCGAAGAGAAGAAATGTTGAAACTACATAGGGCACAAGCCCTAGCCGGCCTCCTCCTAGGAGATCTTCCCTCACAAGTCCAACTCCATCGAGTCGACATCTCTCCTAGAATATCTAAGGATTTAGCACCAAGGAAGGGGGTAGGAAGCTCACCTCATTCCGGGTGTTTCCGGCCATGGACCGTGTCATCCTTCGTTGCGGCATCTTTTTCCTCGGCGAGTGTTCTCTTCAGAATGCAAGAGAGAAACCGACCTCTTGCTATCTTCGGCGATCTCGACGTTCCTCTTCTTCCTCTCCGTCGGGTTTTGCACAGTAGGGTTATCGCACGGTCGGCTCGACAAGAACGCTTGGTAGAAAATGACGGATAGGGTTTTGTCTCTTCCCCTTTTATAACATATATTAGGTCAAGCCTTATTGCCACATGTCGCCATCCCATTGGACCGCACATATTAAGTCCTATTGAAATTACCCGGTCCAACAAGTCAATCCGCGCAAATCCCGAGTCTGGTTCAGCCCGTCCGTGCAAGGCAGCGGACTCAGCCAGCGCCAGAATATGCCAAGCAAAATTCAGCGAGTATCCAATCCTGATACTCGCCGAATCGACGAATATCCAATCTGATACTCGTCGAAATCATCACACATAATTGCCGAATTCGTCGGATATCGTCAGCGATATCCGACGAATTTCCCTTCGAAATTCCTTCAACTCCTGTCGTTGAGTCCGGCGAGTATCGACCTCCGATACTCGCCGAATCGGCGAGTATCCCTCCCGATACTCGCCGAATATAACTACCTATATTCTCAAAATCTAACTACCTATATTCTCCGAATCTAACTTAGCCCATTCCTCCATTCCCATCTTGAGTCCGGCGAGTATCAGCCCCCGATACTCGCCGAAATTATCGGATATCGCCAGCGATATTCGACGAATTTCCCTTAGTTAATTTCCCTTAACTCATTGCGAATTCCTCGGCCGAACCATTCCTCTCAAGCACCTGACACCCTCTTGCCAGTGCTCCACGAGTCTGAGTCAAGTCTCTTGACTCAAAACTCGTGGGAGGGGCCTAGCACAAAACGGGACATTACAGCCTATCTCACAGTCTTTAGTTGTATGACATTGAGTGAGTTGACTTCACTCAACGCCTGTGGACTTAGCCACATTCTCAGCTTGCCAATTCTATGGCTTTTATTATACAAGCTGTACTTAAGGTTTTTAGCCATTTGGCTTTGAGTGACTTTACCTCACTCAACGCCTGTGGACTTAGAAAGTTTTCTATCTTTCCTTAACATGACTAACCAATATCTGTTTTGTCCACATAAGCAACCTGTCCAATCACTATATATTGGACATCCTACAATCATGGAACTTGTAACACAAGTTAGATCACAACATGTGTATACATTGTTTGCTAGGCCTTCTTCAAATCTAGGACAATGAGATCAATTGACCCAACACAAGTCTTGCAATCTCAGCTCCATGGAAGATAAGTTTCAGTCGTGGTATCAAGATGTCAAGTCTATTGCTTGAGATCGAGCCTCTTAAGTGATATCAAATGACTTCAAGACTAAGATGCACTCAAATGTCCAGTAGAGAGAAGACAACAGTTGCTCATGTTGAGGAGGAGCAGATCCATAAGATGCAGGAACAGCTTAACCTTCCTGTTAAGCAGCAGCCAGCTGCTACAGTGAATTATATATCATCACAACAGTTCAGCAGGTTCTCAGGACTATGCACAGTCTGAGGGGGAGATCAACCCTAGTTGGTGACTGATACTGTACAGTCATTGTTGCTGCTATAATCACATGCTCATGTAGGAAAAATTAAAAGGCCAGCATATCAGATACTACAGATGCATGAAGCATTAAGTGTGGAAAATACCTTCAGTGGGTTGAAGACTTTTCAAGTGGCATAGTTTAATTGGAATTAAGGTTGGCAAAAACTAACAAGTGGTATCCAAACAGTTATAGACTAGGATGTCTACCAGGAATCTGACAAGGGATGCTTCAATTGATGGGGAGCAAGATCAGCACACCTCCAACACTAACAAGTGTGCAAGTGTTGCTATTCTGGACTCAAGAAGGAGAAGCAGAAAATAATTACCTCCCTGTCTATTTCCAGAAGTCAAAAAGAGGGAGGATAAGGATATGATCTGACGAGAGTTTCCATTTCGTTGAGCTTCGTCCGACAAAAGTTTCCATTTCTTTGAGCTCCGTTCGACGAAAGTTTTACAATTCATTGAGCTCCGTTCGACGAAAGTCTTACAATTCGTCGATCATCATGCAAGCATGTTAGGACAGGAGAAGAGGAACAACTAGCAACTAGCTCAAGTGGATCCATCTCAAGTGTCAAGGGGGCTGAAATGATGTGGTGTATCAATGATATCATCACAAGTGGATGCTGATTCCGTGGATACAACTTTAGCAGGTGGACTAAAATCTCTGGTATCAGCTCAAGTGGAACTGTGTTAACAACTAGTTCAAGTGTTGTAGTGATTGTGTTGTATTAATGTATCAACACAAAACATATGATTCCTAATTAAGTGGTTTGATTTCTAGGCTAATTTCCGTAGTAGTATCAACATAGGACTTTGTCTAGGAGCAAGAGATAAATTCTCCCTTTAACCTTTCTCTTCCCTCAATAGATATACCTATTGAAGAAGCCAGAAAGGGGGAGATGTGTGGCAATACATAAGGTGGATAAGTGGAAGCAATACTTGACATGACTAAGTCATGTTAAGTCAGTTCATATTACTTGAAAAGATCTAGGTATATGAGGAATGCAATACTTACTACACGTTGAACCATGATTATATCAGTGCATATTATGAGGCAAGTGCTTCTAGTAGTGCTCCATTTAGGTATTGAATTGGTATAAAGGAGAGTGCATATTAATTGAGCAATTGTTCAAATGGTATGAGGTTGCATTGACTTGACTTGTTGAGTCAATGTAGTTAAATGAAGTACAATGAATTGATATGCTGAAATTCATATAGCATAAGGTAGAAGATATAACCGACATAACTTACAGCTGCATTAATCAATCTGCTTATTATGTTTATGCTTCTTAGTATTGCTGAGTGTTCTGTCTTCTTCAAATAGGGGGAGATTGTTGGGTTCATTGCCCACAATGTTCCCTAAATTGGATTTTGAAGAGGTTTCACCATCAACACTAAGAGTATAGTTGTATTTGATGTTGTTTAAGCTCATAATGTGTAGGATGTTCCATGGAACAAGTTTAGACAGATTTTCCAAATGTTGTGACAGGTGGTCACAAGGTGAAGATGTTGCATGGACTGAAATACCTCTAAGTCCACAGGCGATGAATGGAGTAAGCTCACTCAACGCCATAGGTAAGGAAGGATGTTGGCTAGCAATAAAATCTGCAAAGTTCACAGGCGTTGAGTGAGTTAAGCTCATTTAACGCCATATAACAAAAGGCGCTGAGACAGTCAAAGCCTAAACAGAAATAGACTGAAATGTGACAAAGTCCACATACGTTGAGTGTAATTTACTCACTCAACGACATAAAGCAAAAAGCTATGAGATAGGCTAAACAGTCAAAGCCATATATGATAGACTGGAAAATCTGTCTGTCCACAGGCGTTGAGTGAAGACTGCTCACTCAACGCCTTGGGACAAAAGGCTGTGAGTCAGTCAAAGCCACAGAAAGCCTGTGTTTTGGAACACAAGAAATTTGTCTATTCAAAAGCATTGAGTGTAGCTTACACACTCAACGCCAGATAACAGTAGAAATCTGTTAAGAAGAATGGCGTTGAATGGAGATTACTCACTCAACGCCAAGAAGCAGAAAAATCTGGCTAAGACAAAAAGCGTTGTGTGAGGTCTGCTCACTCAACGCTCTCAATGCCATGATTCAAAAAATCTGTCCAAGGAAGAAAGCATTGAGTGAGCCGTGATCACTTAACGCTCTCAACGCTTAAGATAATGAATAAGCAGGAAGATGGCTAAGGCAGAAAGCGTTGAGTGAGACATGCTCACTTAACGCTTAAGATGTTGAAGAAGCAGGAAAAAGGTTTAAGGTAGAAAGTATTGAGCGAGGAGAGATCACTCAACGCTCTCAATTTTAGATAGATAGAAATCTGTCAGTGTTTTGACGTTGATTGATTCTTACTCAATCAACGCCTATGCTAATGTTGCTTTATTTAGGCTAAGTCCATATATGCTGATGTCAGCAAGTCAAGAAGTCAACATAATTCAAATCAACAGCGGGAAAGCTACATCACAAGCCAAAAGGCGCCGCTGAGCCACTGTACGACAGTTGGGCGTTAAAGCAAGGATGCAACTGGCATTAAATAAGTGGGGCCCACTGCTCAAAGAGCTATTGGAACATAATCAATCAAAGAAGAAGCTTTTTCTATAGAAATAATAGCTATTATAGTGGTTCTTTCTCACCGCCATTGTTGCTGTGACAAAAAATAGGAAGCTCAAGTCAGCAAGGCTAAGAGAAAGAAAAGTTAGCTTCTTGTCTTCATCATCGACTACAACAAGATCAGAGTAGTTCTCTGAAAAAGAGCTGCAAGATAGTTGCAAGGGCCGACCCTTGCTGCAGGATTCTTCACAGTTCCAGCCAATCATCTCTGAAGAACATTCTTCTAGAGGCTGTGAAGAAGAAAGCTTCATGCTAGTTGTTGACATCAACATCTTCAATAGCAAGATAGCTGGTGCCATCTTCATTTGCACCAACTAGCAATTTTAGAGTTAATATCTGAAAAAGAGGTAGCAGCAAGGGCCAACCTTTGCTGCAGTTTCTTTAAAGATCCAACAGCCCAACACTGAAGAACATCTACTGGAGGCTGTGAAGAAAAAGTCAGGGCTGAATCACCTTAGCACAGGATTGAAATTTAAAGCACAGCTATTGTCTGCAAGTTTCATCCAACATAAGTCTCTTCATCCTTGGTTCTTTGAAGCAGTTGAGCTGAGATTCCTTCAGCTCAGGTAACAACTAGTTTTGCTGCAGTTACTTCACAGTTCCAGCAGGAGAAATCCCTGGTGCTGTGAAGAAGAAGTTAGGACTGAGTATATCTCAGTTCAAGAAAAGGTAGACTCAGGAAATATATTTCCTGGAGTCAAAGTTGGGCTAAGTTTATCTCAGTCTAGGTAGATTGATACATAGAAATTTCTCTTATGTCCAATCAAGACTCATCAACCCACTTCCATCATGTAAGATCCAAGTGTGGATCTGAGTTGTAGGGTTTAACAGCCTGAGGTAGGAGAGTGCTGCTCTCTGAGTGTAGGATCTGAAAGTTTTTGATTTCAAGGATAGCTAAATCACTTAGATGGGGGTGAATAGGTTTTTTAGTCTCTTGTGACTATATTTTGATTTCTCTTTATTTAGATGCTTTATTTGTTGATTTTATTCTGCTTTCAAGACATGCAACCAATAATAAAACCAACACAAAAAAAACACACAAGGCACACCGGATTTATAGTGGTTCCCCAGATTATGGGTACCTCAATTTTCCCTCCCACCTATCCAATTATCTTGTTGGATTAGGCACTTCTCCAATCTCGGCTTCGATGATCTTACAACTCGATCCCGTAGGACCACTCGGTCTCCTCCAAGACCTATAGCTCAGCCACAAGGGCCTCCAACTCAGTGATTCATCGATCACCTACCTTAGGAAATTAAGCCCTACAACTTAGGCTAGGAGGACAACCCTACCTCAAATCCACAAAGGATCCTACACTTAGAGAGGAACACTCTCCTACCTCAGGCTGTTAAGCCCTACAGCTCAGATCCACACTTGGATCCTACATGATGGAAGCGGGTTGATGAGTCTTGATTGGACACAAGAGAAATTTCTATGTGTCACTAGACTGAGATAAACTCAGCCCAACTTTGACTCCAGGAAATATATTTTCTGAGTCTACCTTTTCCTGAACTGAGATATACTCATTCCTAACTTTTTCTTCACAGCACTAGGGATTTCTCTTGCTGGAACTGTGAAGTGACAACAACAAAGCTAGCTGCAAACAAAGCTGAAGGTTTCTCAGCTCAACTACTTCACAACAATAAGGATGAAGAAACTTGTGCTGGAAGCAACCTGTAGAAAGCAGCTTTGCTTCTTCCTTCTTTCCTAGGCTAAAGAGATTCATCCTAACTTCTTCTTCACAGCCTCCAGGAGATATTCGTTAGAGTTGTACAGCTGGATCTTTGAAGAGCTTGTTGATGCAGTTAGAAAATGGCACCAACTATCCTGCTTTCTTTCTCAGAGATTTTCTCTGATCTTGCTGTAGTCGATGGAGAAGACAAACAACTAACTTTTCTTGCTCTTTGTCTTGCTGACTTGAGCTTCCTGTTCTTTAGTCATAGGAAAAATGGTGGTGAGGAAGAACCTCCTCCAAACTAGCTTCTGATCTTGCTATCGCAGAAGAATACAACTTCAGCTATCTCTTTTTTGCTTTCAGGTTCACTGTGCTGAACTCCTCTTCCAAGCTTGGCAACAATGACGAGGAGGAAGATGAAGTTCCGCCGCTTTGCGTAAATAGTTAACCCTAAACGCTACTTGCATCTTGGTCGATCTCAACCTTTTATCTTTTGCGGATCAACGACTTTTTGACCAGTGGGCCCCACTGAGATGACAGCTGCAACTTTACTTTAATGTCCAACTGTCGTACAGTAGCTCTGCGGCTATATTTGTCGCGTACTGTATTCATCCAGCCACTAATTTGATTTTTCTTGACTTATTGACTTTGCTGACGTCAGCATATGTGGACAGCCAAAATCAAGCATTAGTAGAGTAGGCGTTGAGTGAGTAAGAATCACTCAACGCCAAAATACTTAGACATAATTCTGTCTAACTAGACATTGACAGCGTTGAGTGAGCAACCCTCACTCAATGCTTTTTGCCTTAACCATTTCTGCAGGCTTTTCTGCATGCCAGACGCTGAGAGCGTTGAGTGAGCACACCTCACTCAATGTCTTGTGCCTTAGCCAATGCATTCTGTATTTTAGGCGTTGAGTACGTTGTGTTACCATACCTCACTCAACGCTTTTTGCCTTAGCCAATTTTTTGGGTCTGTAGTATCTTAAGCATGGAAAGCGTTGAGTGACCAGCCTCACTCAACGCTTTCTGCCTTTGCTAATTTTCTAAACTTAGTTCGACGAACTCTGAATTCAGCTCGATTAATTTGGACTTTAGCTAATGTTTAGTGGCTTTGACTGACTCACAGCCTTTTGTCCAATAGAATTGAGTGAGCAGTCCTCACTCAACGCCTGTGGGCTTAAACGGATTTTCCAGTCTCTCATATATGGATTTGACTAATTTAGCCTATCTCATAGCTTTTTGCAGTATGGCGTTGAGTGTGTCTTCATCACTCAATGCTAAACTACTTGGCCATATTTCTGCCTTTATATATATGGCGTTGAGTGAGTCAACTCCACTCAATGTCTGTGAACATAGACATATTTCCAGCTTATTTCTGTTTAGGCTTTGACTGTCTCAGCGCCTTTTGTTATATGGCATTAAGTGAGCTCAACTCACTCAACGCATGTGGACTTAGCCGATTTTCTTGCTAGCAAACATCCTTCCTTACCTCTGGAGTTGAGTGAGCTTGCTCCACTCAACGACTGTGGAATTAGCTGCTTTTCAGACTGTCAACTGTTCCTTGAAATCTGGCATTGAGTGAGCTTGCTTCACTCAAAGCCTGTGGACTTAGGCGAATTCCTGCCATTCTAGCCAGCTTCTTTGTGTCCACCTTCCTTCTTTGTGACCACCTTTCACAATCAATTAGCCAGATTATCTAACCTTGTTCTAAGGAACATCCTGCACATGCTGAGCTTAAACAACATCAAATGCAGCTATACTCTATGTGTTGCTGGTGATTTCTCTTCAAATCAAATCTTGGGAACATTGTGGGCAATGAACCCAACAATCTCCCCCTATTTGAAGAATGCAGAACACCCAACAAAACATAGAAGCATTAACATAATGATCAGATCAGTTTAACTGTAGGTTATATCTGTTACATCTGCTAGCTTATGCTATCTTAATCCAATGTACTCCATTTAACTATATTGACTCAACAAGTTAAGTTACTGCATCCTCATACTACTTGAACAATTACTCAAGTAATATGCTCTCTCCTTTATACCACTTAATACTAAAATGGAGCACCACTATAAGCACTGACTTATCATGACCTGATCATGTCAAGTATTGCTTCTACATATCAACCATGTGTATTGCCACACATCTCCCCCTTTCTGGCTTCTTCAATAGGTATATCTATTGAGGGAGGTGAAAGGATCATGAGAGAGATTATCTCTTGATCGTAGTCAAAGTCCAATGTTGATACTACTAAGGAAATTAGCCTAGTAATCACACCACTTGATTAGGGGTCATACCTTTTGTGTTGATACATTGATACAACACAACAACACTTGAACTAGCTGCAAACATAGTTCCACTTAAGCTGACTGCCCCTCTTCTACAGCAGCAACACTGTCTTCTTAGACCCAGATAAGATTATGACTATGTCATAAATAATCTTCCCCTTAGTCTGTGCATTGTCCTTAGGATAAATTGATCAGTAGTGAAGATCTTTGATCCACTGTAGTAGCTGGTTGCTCCTTCTCAATTAGGAGGCTGATCCTATTCCAGCACGTGTTGTACATGCTCCCCCTTAACTGGAGCATTTCCTATCATCATTTTTGCAGGTGTTGAGCTTGCTCCCCCTTAACAGGAGCATCACTATCATTCCCTATGCTAGACACTTGAGTCCTTCTTAGTCTTGATACCACTAAATGGTCTTTAAGATATTGGTATTGAATCAAGGACTTATCTACTATGGAGCTGAGATTGCCAGACTTGTTTCTATCTTGCGGCTCGAAGTAGTCAGTCTTCTTCTTAGGATTTGATAGGTTCCATCTTTTCTTATCCTAACTACCTTGCACTCTGAGGTGGGGGCACTTCTTCTCATTTGAACTCCTTCATCTGTCTTCTTTGGATAGCATCATCCCTGTTGGATCCCTAGCTTGGATTTTGGCTAGGTTCACTAATCTAGGCTAAGTCACACCCACATTATATAGTCAGGGTCTAGTCTAGTGTCTTAGGTGTCAGTCAGGTCAACAACTCAGTGAGACAAGAACAAGACATCAGAGACTTAGAAGACAACAGAGAGTGAACAAGACAGAAATTTTTCTAAGTAAAAAGTCATTCGACGATCTCTGAAGATAGCTCGACGATCTTCGTTCTGCGCTCGACGATCTCATAGTTAAATTTCTAAATGCTGAGATCGACGATTGCTGAACTCAGATCGATGATCTCTGATCTACTTTCAGGATTGAGATCGACGATCAACCATCTCAGTTCGACGATCGCGAAGCACAGTTTGGAAAGCATGTTTTCAGGTCAACGATCACGGGGCTCAGCTTGGCGATAGGGGATGTTTGAGCTCGACGATCTCAGGACCAGATCGACGATTCTGCTAGATCAACATTTTATTCCCTGCAGTTATTGTTTTCCTTATTGACTATTTATTCTTTTGCTTATATGACTCTGAGTGATTAATACATATATTCTCTGAATATAGCAGTTCCTTGGCAAACATTAATTGCTGGTTTTCACAGAGTTATTATACAGCCTTTCTCGGGACAGTTAAAGAAATGAGTTAATTCTCTTATAGTCGTTGCACAAGTTCCCGTGATTCCGGCAGTCTATCAATGTGGATGATTTCAAATTCAGTTTGGAATTATTCAAAGAAAAGGGACTCAGAATAAAAAACCCAGAGAATTATTATTCAGTACTTCTTGATGCAGTCGACAAACTTTTGAAAGAAATCACAAGGCTGCAAGAAAAGAAGAAGAACAGCTCTCAGTTCCAAAAACAAGAGATCATTCAGGAAGCTTGTGGAGACAATCATCTTCAATCAGTCTCAGCTTTCTGGATTTCAAGTCCTACACCCTATACAAGGCTCTGATCTCCTGAACCATTCAAATCACAGGACAAGCATTGACTCCATCAAGATCACTCTCAAGTCTTCTCTCATTTTCTTTAGAAAAGAGAAGACAACTAAACTTTTTCCTTCCCCTCTCTGTGTAAAGGGTTTTTACTCACTTCAAAAGTAATTCCTAGTTGTGAGGTCACCTGATCAAAAGATTTCAAGTTGGTTTTCCGGTACCTGATCAAAAGCCAGAAGGGTTGCAATATCTCCCTTAAATAGATATTATTTGTTGGTAGTCACCTGATCAAAAACCTGTGAGTGATTCCTACTAGGGTGGTAGAAGAGTGGATGTACCCATATTTGGGGAACCACTATAATTTCTTGTGTCGTCTGGTTTCACTTTTTCTTATTGCTCTTGCTAGTTCCTGTAATATTTAGAATAATTCTCTAGTTTTCCTTCTGCTTATATATTTATTGGTACCACTTATTTAGTACTCTGATAGAATAGTTTGAAACAACCAAAAGTTTTTTAAACACTATATTCACCCCCCCTTCTAGAGTAGATCTGAATAACTCCCTCCTTTCAATTTGTATCAGAGGATTGTGGTTCTTTGGTTGTACAAGCTAACACTTGAATCAAGATCCCTACTTATTCAGATTTTCTTTTCCTTAGCTATTCATTTATCACATGACACAGAACAAGGATTATGCAAGCACCAGACCTCCAGTCTATAACTTAAATAAGTTCAGTATCTGGAAGGTAAGAATAAGACTTTACATGAACTCAACTGATGAAGATATTTTTAACTCAATTTTGACAGGTCCCCCTCAACCAACTGAAGCTGCTTCTATATCTACTAACACTCATGCAGTACCACCACCAACTTAGACTGATGCTCAAAAGAAAGCAAAAATTACAGATGCCAAGACCATGAACATACTGGCCCAGACTATGTCAGATGACATTTTCCAAAAGGTTGCTGACCGCACATCAGCATAGGCCTTCTGGGATTATTTGAACCAAATGATGGCAGTTTCAATGGAAGAAAGAAAAGACAGAAGATCCCTTCTTATTTCTAAGTATGAGAACTTCAGAAAGAAAGATGCTGAATCAGTTGAAGAGATGTATGGCAGACTGAGTTTCATCATCAGTGAACTAAGAACATTGGACAAGGAAATTTCACTAACAGAGATCAATGATAAAATATTGATGCGTTTTCCCAGTTCTTGGGACACAAGAATCTGGCCTATCAAAGATGCCAGAAGTATTTCAGAAATTTCCACAGAAACACTTCTGGGAAAGCTCAAATCCTTTGAGCACTTGACAAAGACTAGGGAGGCAGAGCAAAAGGTCTCTACTCCAGTCAGGAAAGAACAAAACATTGCTTTTAAGGCTACAGAAGAAACAACAACTCCTGCTGTTAATGAAGAGTTCTTGGCTCTTAGCAAAGAGATTCTACAAGATGAGAAAAAGAGACTTAGGAAGAAGTCATCCAGGCAAGAAGATAAACCCAGGTAGTACAAAACACCAACTAAAGATCTTGTTTGTTTTGGTTGCAGGAAACCTGGACACTACATCTCTGAGTGTCCAGAGAATCAAAAGAAGGAGAAAAGAAAGAACAAGGACTTTAGAAGACAGAAATACAGTAAGCCTTCCTCAAGCAAGCATAAGAGGAAAGATAAAGGCTTTGTAGCAGAAATATGGAGTGATACTGAAGAGGATTCCTCATCCTCTAGCTCCAGTGATGAAGATGAGGAGGAAGCAAAGGCAAAGGAAGTTTGCCTAATGACAATTGCTTCTTCCAGCACTCATTCAGGAGAAGATTCATCAGATGATGAACAACCACTTTCTGAAGTGGATCAGGTACTCTCTTCTTTTGACTTTAATTCTGAAGATTTTGTACATGAATTCAAAACTATGTGCATGGACCTAATTTGGTTATAAAAGGAAATTAAATAACTTAGAGAGCAATTGAATGATCAAAGTAGTTTAGTTGCAGAAAAGCATAAATTAAAAGATGAAATTGCTCTTGCAAATGAACAGATATTTAAAATGAAAACTTAACTAGCTGAGGCAAGGCAACTTGAAGAATCCCTTAATGGGAGAAGCCTCAAGATGATGGACATTACAAGCACTGTTAATGCCAGACTCACTGGCAAACTGGGTTTGGGTGCTTCATCAAGCCAACCCCCACTGGTCCAAAAAAATGCACTAAGGACCCCAGAAAAATTCATCTCTGAAAAAGGTAAAGAACTAATCTATGAGAAACCCTCAACTGCAAATAAGAACAAACCTAACAAACAGAAAAATAGAAACAGACAAAATCAAAACAAAAATAATGTTCATCAGTTTTTCGTCGAACTCAGATCGACGAAATGTGAACAAATCGTCGAACCCAGGTCGACGATCTTTGAACGAAAATTTCTACTATAATCAATCGTCTTACTACGATCGTCGATTTCTGTATGGATCATTGAGCAGAGATCGACTAACTTGGGGCACAGAGAATGAATATTATCCTTCTCTGAGCAGAGATCGACGATCTCAACCCATGTCGTCGAACTCAGATCGACGATCTCACTTCCAATCGTCGAATCCAGTGAGAATTAATAAAACCTTTAATTGTAACAGAAACCCTAATCAGAAAAGACAAACAATCAATCCTTTCACCCTTTGGGAAATTCCACCTAGGAGTTACCATCCACTAGGCTATAAATCTCAGCCAACCATGTCTGTTATCTCAAGTTTTTCTTATTAAGAAAACAAAGGACCCAAGGTAACCTGGGTCAAGAACAATTAATCTTTTGATTGTTGCAGGCGAAGAACTGATTACCATATAACCAGCAATGGTATCTTGACAGTCGGTGCTCAAAGCACATGATAGGATGGAATGACAACTTATCCAACTATAAGTCAAAGCTAGGACCTAAGGTTAATTTTGGTGACTCCAACTTTGTCCAGACTGAAGGCTATGGAGAAATTAGGATAGGTGTTGTCACATTCAGGAAGGTTGCATATGTAAGTGGATTGAAACATAACTTTATCTCCATTAGTCAGCTCTGTGATGAAGGATTTCATGTAACTTTTAATCAGTCCTCTTGCATTATTTCTTCAGCTGACAACATAGTAGTTTTATCTAGTTCTAGAATAGGTAACATTTATATTATTAACTTCAATTCAGCCATAAATGAAATTTGTTTATTTAACCAATCATGTAATCAAAATGAATTATGACATATGAGACTAGGACATGTAAATCTAAAATACATTGCTAGGCTATCTAAGGACAACCTTGTAAGAGGATTGCCTTCTTACCCCTATAAGAAGGAAAGCCTGTGTAGGGCTTGTCAACTAGGCAAGCAAACTAAAAATAGTTTCAAATCCATTAATAAGAGTGACTCACCTAGGATTTTGTATTTGCTTCACATGGATCTTTTTAGACCCATTGCTGTACAAAGCCTAGGAGGGAAGTCTTACACTTTAGTTATTGTAGATGACTTCTCCAGGTTCACTTGGGTGTTCTTGAAAAATAAGTCAGATAACTTCAAGGTTTTTATAGATTTTCTCAAGCGCATACAGAGTGAGTTCTCTACTCAAGTTGTATTGATCAGAACTGATCGTGGTACTGAGTTTGAGTCTCTTCTTAGGCAAGAGTTCTGTGAGAAAAAAGGTATCAGACAATGTTTTTCTGCTCCTAGAACTTCTCAATAAAATGAGGTAGATAAAAGGAAAAACAGAACCCTGATTGATGCTGCAGGTACATTGCTTGTTGATGCATACTTGCCCCTTTCCTTCTGGGCAGAGGCAGTGAGCACAGCTAACCTTGTTCTGAATAAAAGTTTAATACATAAGCTAAAGGTTAAGACCCCCTATGAGCTACTCAAAGGGAAGAAACCTAAATTAGACTATTTTAAAGTATTTGGTTGTGTTTGTTACATTCATATTAACAACAGAAAATATACTAGAAAGTTTGAAGCCAAGTCTGAAATGGGAATTTTTCTAGGATATTCCTAAGTAAGCAAGGCTTATAGGGTCTATAATAAATCTACTTTGAAAATTGAAGAGTCTGTACTTGTATTCTTTGATGAAACTAACATGTTTTATATGGAGAAGAATACTTCTACCTGTCAGAACTTACATGTACCTACTTTGTGTGAGAATTTGGATGCTGTGACACTCTCTCCTGAGGTTGTTACAACATCATCTCCACAAATAGCTGAAGGCAGTGATGAAGATATCAGTGAGCCAACTGATAGTGTTCCAGCAGCTGAAATAATTCAACAAGAGGAATTAGCTCCACCAGCTGTTGAGCAACCAACTCCTCATGCTGATTTAGTCACACTTATAGATCATCCTGTATCTCAAGTGATTGAAGATATATCAGCAGGTGTGCAGAGTAGACATCAGCTCCACCAGGATTTGATGCATGCCTGTTTTATTTCTCAAGTTGAACCTTAATCCATTTAAGATGCAGAGCAAGATCCCCACTGGATCCTTGCAATGCAAGAGGAGCTCAACTAATTTGAGAAGTATAGAGTTTGAGAATTGGTCCCAAGATCAGAGAACTACCCAGTAATTGGAACAAAAAGGGTGTTCAAAAACAAGATGGATGCACAAGGAGCAATCATAAGGAATAAGGCTAGGCTTATTGCTCAAGGGTATAGGCAGGAAGAAAGCATTGATTATGATCAGCCCTTTGCTCCAGTGGCAAGGTTAGAGGCAATCATGATCTTCTTAGCCTATGCTGCTTCTCAAAAATTTAATATCTATCAAATGGATGTTAAAAGTGATTTTCTGAATGGAGAACTGAAAGAAGAAGTCTATGTTGAAGAACCATCAGGTTTTATCTCTCCAAGTCAACCTTCTTTTATTTATTGGTTGCATAAAGCTCTTTATGGTCTTAAGCAAGCTCCTAGAGCTTGGTATGAGACCCTAGCTAGCTTCTTCTTAGAACATAGATTCTCTAGAGGCATAGTAGATAGGACTTTATTTGTTAAACATCATCATGATAAAATATTGTTAGTACTAATATATACAGATGATATTATATTTGGTTCTACTGATCCCAAACTATGCAAAAAGTTTTCCAACCTTATGCATTCAAAGTTTGAGATGAGCAGTATGAGTGAGCTCTCCTACTTCCTTGGTCTCCAAGTCAAGCAGGCACCTGATGACATTTTTCTATCCCAATACAAGTATGCTAATGAGCTGATCAAAAGGTTTGGGATGGCTAGTGCCTCAGCTAAGAAAACACCCATGGTTACCAATGCTGTGATTGATTCTGATGAGCATGAGAAACCTGTTGATCAGAAATTATATAGGGCCATTATTGGGTCCCTGCTATATCTCACAGCAAGTAGGCCAGATATAATGTTTGCCACATATCTTTGTGCTAGGTTCCAGGTGAATCCTAAAGAATCCCACATTATTTTATTAAAAAAGATTTTGAGATATATAAAGAGTTGCCCAAATCTAGGACTCTGGTATCCTGCTGAGTTAGAATTTGAGTTGACTGAATACTCAGATGCTGACTTTGCTGGATGTAGAGTAGACAGGAAAATTACCTCTGGAACATGCCAATTTCTGGGTGCTAGGCTTGTCTCTTGGTTTTGTAAAAAGCAAATATCCGTGTCTACATCAACAACAAAAGCTTAATACATAACAACTGTCAGTTGTTGTTCTCAGATGTTATGGATACAAAATCAGCTACTAGACCTTGAATACAACTTAAATAATTTAACTTTATTTTGTGATAGTACTAGTGCTATTTCTATATCACAGAATCCAGTCCATCATTTTAGGACTAAGCATATAGATGTAAGACATCATTTCATTAGGGAGTGTGTAGATAAAAAGAAAATCAATCTCACCTTCATCCCTAATGATTTGCAAAGGGCAGATATTTTTACCAAACCCTTGGATGAAAAGAAACAACTATTCTTCATGAATCAACTAGGTATGATTAATGGAGATGAGATTATTTGACTTTCTGTCTGAGCTCGACGATTTGTTGACAGATCGTCAAACGGAGATCAACGATCTGCTAACGTCTCGTGAAGTTGAACGTCGAACGAAGATCGACGATCACTTCTTAGTGAAACAATTGTCGTCAAACAGAGATCGACGATTTTTGGTTCAGAGAATTTATCGTCGAACTGAGATCGACGATTTATTCCTTCTCTTCGATCTGAGATTACTGAACTCATTTTATATTAAAATACTACGCCGACCTTGGTTTTGAAGTCGTTTTTAGTAGTTAATACGCTTGGCTAATCCCGTCTCTTCGTTTTCTTAAACCTTATAAACTAGGGTTTAGACGGAAATTGTCCCGCGCTATCCATTTCCCTTCTGCACTTGATCTTTGTTTTCTCTGCAGGAACTCTCCAATGGCAATTCCAATGGCGATTGTGTCCAGCATGAAGTTTGATTCAGGATTTGATATTGATCTGGATTCATTCAAGCATAGTGATCAGATGTTTCAGGACGTGTTGAAGCTATTTGATGCACCGAAGTTACAAAAGTTTCTGACGACCAGGATGAAGTTACCAGTATCAGAAATTAAAGAATGGGCTTATACCTCTTCTTCCGACGGATAGACGATGATAGGAACTATTTCTGGACAGGAGGTACATCTAACCCCTGTCGTTCTTACAGAAATTTTCGATTTTATTAATAGAGAAGACGATATTGATTTGGCTAAAGAGGAATTTGCTGCCATGCTTGCCAAAATGGGTCATGCTGAGGCAAACCCTAGCAAGCTTCTGAAAAAGAACTTGTCTCCTCAATACAAGTTCTTGGAAGATATTGTGGGAAAAGTGCTGCTTGGGAAGCACACTGCCCATGATAATATATCCAGGTACCAGTTTCTTTTGATGAGTGCCTTGGTTAATCATAAATCAATTTATTGGGCTGAAGTTTTGTTTGAGTTGATCAAGAAGAAAACAAATAAGAGAGAGGTCTCTCTTGGCAGAATTTTAGGAATTTTTCTCACTAAAAAATTTCCTGAGTTGTTGACATCCCCAACAACATTCATCAATGCTTCCAAGAGGCTGACCCCAATTCTCTTTGGAAAGTGGGAGAGGACTTTCTCAAAGCCCTCCAGGGCTCCCTCCACCCACAGGGTTTTTGTGGACACAAGGACTGCTCCTGTCACTCCTCACCCTAGAGAAGATGAGCCAGAGATTCCTCCTTCCCCATCTAGACCAACTTCCCCTTTGGCACATCAACCAACTCCACCTCAAAGCCCTCCTCCAGGAACTCCTACTCCTTTGTCTCCTCTACCACATTATCTAGAAGAGATTCCCTCCACCAACATCTCAATCCAAATCTCACCAACTTTTGATCTTCATTTCTCTTCACCAACTCCTTCACCAACTCATTTACCTTCTCATGAACCCTCACCTCATGCTTCCCTCCATCCAAAACAAGTGACTATCCCTAAATCCACCACTCAACCTACCTTCTCCAACATCTGCACAACTTGTGGTCATTCCACTTCCTCTCTTCGATCTACATCATCTACTCCATCTGCTCTCATTTCCCTCCTCACCCCTACCATCAAAGCCATTGTAGAGGATGCCATTGCACCTCTACTAGTTTCTTTTAATTCTTTTGTTGCCTCTTTTTCTTGCCCTTCTTCATCTAGGGGCCCGACAGCAGACATTACTGCTACCAGGCAGGGGGAGATGTCCAGTGAAGAAGTCCCTCCTCCTCCAACAGTTGCAACAGCAGAGGAAGACACAGGTTTGGCAGAGGCAGACACAGGTTTGACAGTTGTAGATACAGAGATTGTAGATACAGTTTTGGCAGCTATAGAGAATGTAGATATTGATATTCCTGATGCAGAAGTTATTGCATTTTTGGAAGATGACATTGAAATCCCTGAAGAATCCTTGGACATTCTTCATGGAGATTATTTCATCTCCAGCTTTTGAACTGACTTCAGTTCTAAGATCTTTTGTATAGAGATTGTCTTCCCCCTGCTACTTTTCAATTTTGTTCAGATATAGTATGTTATACTGCTCCTATGAACAAAGATCTTTTACTTCAGCTTCTTCAGAGTTTTGCTGCTCTAGTGCTTGAGCTTTTGAAAGCTCCTAAGCCCGAGCCTTCTGCAGCTCCTTCTGCAGTTCCAGTGCCTGAGATGATCAGTATGATAGAGGTTTAGAGTCCAGAGCCCAAGGCCTTCTCTCCTCCAACCTATGCTTGTTCTACTTCTCCAATCCCAGACTTGGATGAAATTATGGTTGCTGATGCAGCTGAAAAACTTTCAGTTATCAAAGAGATTGATGATATGTATGATAATCCACCAGGCTCATCTGATAATGATGCAGATTCAGATTCAGCCTCAGATTCAGATGTCAGCAAGAAGAAGAAAGTGACCAAGAAAAGAAAAGTTCCAGTGAAGGAAGTGCCTAAGTCTAATCTTCAAGATGACATTCCTTACTTCATCAGGCACAATATTACTCTCACATCAACTACTCCTCACTGGATGAGATTTTCCAAGAATGAGATGAAGGCTCAGAAGAAAAGGAGAAAGACTGGCTCCTCTCCTGTCAAAGTTTTTAGGAAGGATCCACCTCCTTCTCCTCCTCCTTCAGTAGGTGCTAGTGGAAATGTTGCTTCTAGGGCTGCTACCTCCTCCCATCAGCAGACTTCTTATGCTCTTCACTCTCACAGCAAACCATCCAGGTCTTATTCAAGGAGCTATTCAAGAAGGAGAGGTAGACAGAATGATCAGGTTGATAGAGAAGATATTTCAGATTCTAGCAGGAGATTCAGAATTCCTAAAAAATTCAGTCAAGTCAGACCTCCTCCAAACCTTCATGGCAGTCATTCTCAGCATACAACAACAGAAACAAAATTCCAAGAACAATCAATCAAGCACAGGAAGATTCAGAAGACCTCTTATGACTCTAAAGAAGAATCATCTCAGTATGAACCTGAGCTTGATACTAACTTCAGGATGGCTAGGTTTCATGAATTGATTGCTCGCTCTCAAATAAACAAAGCTAGAAAAGAAGGAACTGATCCTTCTCAATTCTCGACTATGTCTAAGTATAGGGAGAAAGAGCTGGAACAATTTGATTTTGATAAGAATATCTTTGATGTTAATGCATATATGCAGGTACATCCTGAGGCAGTTGTTCCCAGAACAACTACAATTAAAGTTCATGGTGAAGCAGACTTGAAAATGACAAGACAGCAAGCAGTAGATCCAAAAAGAAGAATTGAATTTACTAAGCCAGCTTCAGACAAGTCTTAGTAACTATTTTCTTTTTTTGTCTATATTTATTATTGTAAATATCTGTTGAACTTTTCTTATATCTCATGACAAATATATTTATTTAGTTTTCCTGTTGTTTTCTTGTATTGTTGTTTTCTTGTAATGTTGTTTAGTGACCTCACCCAAATAGGGGGAGATTATTGGATCCTTAGTTTGGATTTGGGCTAGGTTCACTAATCTAGGCTAAGTTAGACCTACATTGTATAGCTAGGGTCTAGTCTTGTGTCTTAGGTGTTAGTCAGGTCAACAACTCAGTGAGACAAGACCAAGACATCAGACACTTAAAAGACAACAGAGAGTGAACAAGGCAGAAATTTTTCTAAGTAAAGAGTCGTTCGACGATCTCTTAAGAGAGCTCGACGATCTTCGTTCTGCGCTCGACTATCTCAGAGTTAAATCTCTAAATGCTGAGATCGACGATTGCTGAACTCAGGTCGACGATCTCTGATCTACTTTAAGGATTGAGATCGATGATCAACCATCTCAGTTCGACCATCGTGAAGCCTAGTTTGGAAAGTAGATTTTCAGGTCAACGATCACGGGGCTCAGCTCGACGATAGAGTATGTTTGAGCTCGACGATCTCAGGACCAGATCGACGATTTGTGCCAGATCAACATTTTTTGCCCTGTAGTTATTGTTTTCCTTATTGACTGTTTATTCTTTTGCTTATATAACTCTGAGTGATTAATGCATATATTCTTTGAATATAGCCGTTCCTTGGCAAACATTAATTGTTGGTTTTCACAGAGTTATTATACAGCCTTTCTCGGGACAGTTAAGGAAATGAGTTAATTCTCTTATTGTCGTTGCACAAGTTCCCGTGATTCCGGCAGTCAATCAATGTGGACGATTTCAAATTCAGTTTGGAATTATTCAAAGAAAAGGGACTCAGAGAATAAAAGACCCAGAGAATTATTATTCAGTACTTCTTGATGCAGTCGACAGACTTTTGAAAGAAATCACAAGGCTGCAAGAAAAAGAAGAAGAACAGCTCTCAGTTCCAAAAACAAGAGTTCATTCAGGAAGCTTGTGGAGACAATCATCTTCAATCAGTCTCAGCTTTCTGGATTTCAAGTCCTACACCCTGTACAAGGTTCTGATCTCCTGAACCATTCAAATCACAGGACAAGCCTTGACTCTATCAGGATCACTCTCAAGTCTTCTCTCATTTGCTTGAGAAAAGAGAAGACAACTCAACTTTTTTCCTTCCCCTCTCTGTGTAAAGGGTTTTTACTCTCTTCAAAAGTAATTTCTAGTTGTGAGGTCACCTGATCAAAAGACTTCAAGTTGGTTTTCCAGCACCTGATCAAAAGTCAGAAGGGTTGCAATATCTCCCTTGAAATAGATATTATTTGGTGGCAGTCACCTGATCAAAAACCTGTGAGTGATTCCTACCAGGGTGGTAGAAGAGTGGATGTACCCAGATTTAGGGAACCACTATAATTTCTTGTGTCGTCTGGTTGCACCTTTTCTTATTGATCTTGCTAGTTCCTGTGATATTTAGAATAGTTCTCTAGTTTTTTCCTTCTGCTTATATATTTATTGGTATCACTTATTTAGTACTTTGATAGAATAGTTTAAAACAACCAAAAGTTTTTTAAACACTCTATTCACCCCCCCTCTAGACTAGATCTGAATAACTCCCTCCTTTCAATCCCAATTTTGTTGTGTTCTTTCTTGTACTATGAAGAGGCGATGGATTTTTTCTTTCACTGCTCCCTCTTCTTGCTGATCCAGATCTTTTTCATTTCTTTATCAACAGTCTTGACATTGGCTTCAGCTTTCTGATCACTGGCACAAGAATGATCTGCCCACTAATCACCATCTTGACCTGGCTTTCCTGTTCTGCCTGATACCTCTTGAACTTTGAATGATCTTCCCTTGAACCGTCTTTACATTTTGATACCAAGCCTTTTCTTTGCACTGCTCTATGCTGACTTGTATCACCAATAGCTGGAGCAGTTCTTGAACTGAGTGGCTTGCCATCTTTCAGCATGTGCCATCATCTGGGAAGTCTCTCTCTCAGCCTCAGCAATATCCATAGGGACAAGCTTACTCTTAGCAGTATTACTGTCCTATTCTGTGCTAGAGGAGCTTTGAGTAAGATTCATGCAGGTCCAGCAACCTTGACTGAACATGCTCCCTATCAGTAGGAGTATTTTGGCTTGACAATCTCACCCTTAACTTTTTGACAGATTCTGTCCACATGACTATCAGTCATCATATCAGCTGGTGATACTACTTGACCCGAAAGTCTTTTCATCTGAGCATAATGTGCCTTTTCCTTGCTGCTCACAGAAGAGCTACTTCTGGTGCTTTCCTCAGTGATGAGTTCAGCCCACTTTTCCTTCTCCTAGTTTGCTGGGGTGGCAACAAAGCTTTGTTCAACCAGACATTCCCGCTGGCATCGTTATCCTTGGATTATGATCCAAAGAATTCCCACCTGGTTCCATTCCTATTTCTGGAACAAACTCTGTCCAAGAACCACACGGGGGTTGGGCACTTGGACTAACCTGCAAAACAGATTACCTTACCTTAGGACCCCAATTTTTAATGGGTCCTAGGTTTCTGTTAGCATAAAAATGCATATAGACATCTACAGGAGTCCTGTCCGGAAGACACTGCCTTGCCCTTGGCACACTAGGATTGTGCCAACAATCTATGACAAAGTGCCCCACATTTTCCACAACACCAACATTCATGGATGTTGTATCTCCTTTTTTGAACACACCTTGAAGTGTGCAAGCCACTTCTGGCTGCCTGTTCAGTGGGGAGAACCGAGGCTTTCTTCTTGTTTCTTGTAACAAGAGCTTGACCAAAAGTGAGTCAGTCAGTAGAGGAACTTGGCATACTCTGAACATCATTAGTAACAGCCTTCTTTGTCGATGGTAAGTTCTTCATGGATTCAAGGAATGCCAAGGTAGTCACACTGACTGGCTTTCCTTTGGTTTGAGTTCTTATTGGAAGAACTTTAGAGTAGGCCTTAGTCATATCCTTGAATGAGGGGGTTGGAGCACCAAATATAAAAGGTGCAGGTTGGGCCTTTTGAACTTCTCCATGGGGAGCCTTCTGAGCACTCAATCTCATGACCTCTCTTCTTCTATTGTAAGGTACTTTTGTATTCTTACAAGAAAGATTCCCACACCTCTAGTGACCGCACTTACAGTCTTGGTCATACCTTTTGGATGAGAGAATTACCTTGAGAGAGGAAGACTGAAGCCTGATAGGAGCTTGGCCTCTCCTCTGAGAATGGATAATTTTAGAAATCCACTCAGATTCAGATTTTCTCTTGATACCTTATATCTTATAAGAGAAATTGGCCACTATCCTCCTCTTCCTTTCAAGTTTCTCTTCAAGAACCTTGATAATGGAGTCCTTATACTTGATGGACTCAACATGGATATCTACCATGGTCTTCAGATGGCCTACTTCCCTCACCTTTAGGTATAGCAAAAATGAAGTCGCTTCTTGCTGGGAAGCAGCCACCTGTAGGGAGGAAATTTCCTCTGCATGTTTCTTAACAAGCAACTTGCTCTTCTTGAA
The DNA here is from genome assembly GCA_039513925.1 of Platanthera zijinensis. NCBI lineage: Eukaryota > Viridiplantae > Streptophyta > Magnoliopsida > Asparagales > Orchidaceae > Platanthera > Platanthera zijinensis. The sequence goes on along the minus strand of CM077097.1, from coordinate 59,176,643 downwards.
GGCTTTCAGAAGAGTTGCATGATTTTCAATCAATTGATTTATATCTTCTTCTATCAAAGGACCCTCATCATCACTTGATGAGGAGATATCATAGTCTGGACATGATTCATAACCATCTACGGAGGATGAGCTAGATGAGGATTTTACCTGATATTGACCAGGCTGCTCCTGGCATGATCCTTCATTTGTCATGACACATAGCCCATAATATCTGCATTCACCTTCCTCAGCTTCATCCACCTCTGAATCACTATCTGAATGTGACAGAGGGGCCTTGATCCTTGCTCTTGCATCTAGAAGGACTTTGTCTTCTGCAAGAGCACCCAACAACCCAATGTTATTCTTGTTTTCTTTGCAGATTTGAAGCTCTGTTGAACTCCACACCTTATGGTTCATCTTTGAACACATAAGTTTAACCTTTTAGCTATCTTTTGAGGTCTACTCAGACTGTGTAGTCCTTTTTGAGTAACCTCCCACTAATACCACTTGAAAGTCTTTGATTTTCAGGATAGCTAAATCATCTAGAAGGGGGGGGGGGTGAATAGGTTTCTTAGTCTCTTGTGACTATCTTTTGATTTCTCTTTATTTAGATGCTTTATTTGTTGATTGTTATCTGCTTTCAAGACATGCAACCTGTAATACCCAAAAAAGGAGTAGCATTAAAAAGGAAAGGATTTCGTCGAACAGCTGTCGGCATGAACAGATTTTGTCTAAAGGAGTTCGACGAACGTAGAACGGTAGTTCGATGAGTGCGGTCTGTAGCCTTTCGATAAACGTCGAACTGTCCGTCGAACGGTGTTCGACGAAAGTCGACCGGATTCGCAGAAGGATGACCGGGCTCGACGAACGTCAAGCTGTTCGTCGAACAGATTTCGGAAATTTGTGGCACTGTAGCCTTTCAACGAATGTCGAAGGTTATCCCGATAACAACGACGCTTGCTAACTGGTCAAACCGGTTTCAAATCAAATCCAGGCCATGCTTCGTTTTTATGGATTGATGGTGTGTCTAGGGTTAACCTGAGGACACATATGCAGAGGGGTTTGGGATGAGGATAACATTATTTCCTTCTCTCTCTCTCTCTCTTCATTTCATCCAGTTCTTGAGCAGAGAACTAAAACCGGGAGATAAGGGTTTGGGCTGACTTTTGTGAAGGTGTTGAAGGAGATTCCCTCATCGAAAGCAGGATCTGAGGCTAGATCCACGAAGGGGAAAGTGAGGCGCTCATTTCCATCCGCGTATAAAAGCTTTGTCATGGCTCCGAAGAGAACTTCAAGGTTAACGACCTCCTGGTTGGACAAGTGAAGTCCTACTTTCACATGTGCATCAAATCCTCCACCAAAAGGTGGAATGGCGAAGTGTTTCCGTTGAGTTGATACATGTTATCCCCGATTTCATTTGCATATAGATCTAGAAATGTGTAGTACGGAATAAGCATGCTGTGTGAAGCCCATCTAGACAGGTTGGTCTGGATTGGTGATACTTTATTCAGCACGCATGGTTTGCTCCCGCTCCCATGTCAGCTCCTCATGGCCACAGTTGTCCCACTAGACCTTGACAAGAGCCTCAATTACCAGAGCCTTATTATGATCATAAAACCTTACTGACTAAGTTTCATGCAATTCCAAGGTCAGTAAGCTATATAGAAAATTACCTAAATTAAATCCATGATAGTTCACTTTGTGAAGAAACATTCTTGTAAACTCATCCAAACAAAATGTAATAATGTTTTAAGCTTTATTATGCCCTAAACAGTTTTCTGGCCAAGTAACGCAATTTACCTGCAAGATATAGTATTTATCATCTTTTTATCAAAATGAGGTGCACTAGTTCACGTTACACATGAAGTACTAAAGGAAATGACCAATTATTCCAAATAATTTATTAGTGCATACAAATGGTATTTGATTAACTTTACCAGAGTTTCATATCATTCTAAGCCAAATAAACCATAGTTACTTCAATATCATCAAAGAGGGCAAGATGAAGGTTATATCTACAAGTATGAGATACTTTTATCTAAACATCGTATAATAAATTTCAGAGGTTAACATTACTATAAATTACTCCTACCAAGATCTCATGAAGACCCAAGGTCATATGACCCCTTAAATATCCTATAACGTGTATAGACCTAAATAATTTCCAAGTGTTTATAGTGGGGTGCATGTGTCCAAATACCCCCAAATTCCTTCCTATGGCATTTCACCACCCTAAGATCACATAGACTAAACACCATGTCCATACAAGGGCATATAACCCTATGTCCTTCACAAATCCCCTAGGTTCAACCTTAGGTTTTGAACTAGGATCCTAGGGTAAATCCACCCTAATCCACCCCAAACTCCATGTGAGGGTGTTTATTGTCATACCAAACCAGTGACACAAGTTTCAACCTCTATTGAGGTGATTTGGTCATTCAATACCCACAAGGGATACTTTGGCCTAAATAATCCTTTTAGGCCAAGGCTAGGGTCTACTAAATTCTAAACCAAATCATCACCAAATGGGATGAACTTTTATACAGAATCTTATATGGACCCCAAGTTCCACTCCCCAAAATTTGGGGGAATTTGGAGGTCATTTGACCCATAAATTAACCCATACATGAAAAATGAATTGTTTACCAAATCTTTAAAAAACTTTCTTCCAAAAATTCACATTTTTGGATATGTTATAGGCCTAGATATGAATGGCTTATGCTCCAAATTTCAAGTCATTTGGAAATCAGAATTGATGGGGCCCCCAAACAATCTCTGATCAAACCTAAGTATAGTCCTCACCAAAATGAGTGCTGAGGTCTGAACTAAACTCCAAATTTGTTCAATTTAATTTTAAAATAACCTAGACACATAGGGCTACAAGTTTTATGTTTACCACATTTTCTGAAAAGGTCTCTAAGTATTTTTATTTTAAATCCTAAGGCAGCTGATATTTTGTGACAGAAATACGTATACCCTATAGTTTAATTTCATTAAGATCTGCACAGATCTTAATGCAGGATCCAACGGCGGCTGGATTTCTTCTTCCTCTAGCCAACGACCCTGATCCGCCCGACCTAGAGCAAACTCCAAGCCTGATTGCCGGCCCTCCGACCACCTCCCCAAGCAACCACCGCCACCACCACCTCCGTTTAGGTGAGGGAAATCGACCAGAGGTAGTTTGGCCGCCAAAGATGGCGAATTCCGACAAACCCGACACCTTCATTTTCACGAAAAATCAGTGGAAAAATTCCACTAGATCATGCTCAATTGAGCCCGATTTTTATCTCTAAAGATTCCTAAGATCTAACCCATGAAGGAGTAGAGGAGGACCTTGTTTGCGACCTAAATGTGTGTGCTTTGCCTCCTCACCATTTCCGGCCACCGAGCTTTTCGATGCTCTGTAACTGTACAGTCGAAGGGCTTAAATTCTCCAGGGAAATGTGGAAATGGCTGCTCTCAGGCTGGTGGAGCTTTTAAGATTGCAAAATGCGGAAGAGGGGGGGGGGGGGGGGGGGGTGTAGCGTCAATGGCCATTAAGGAGAAATTTTGGCCATTGCAATTCTCCTCCCCTAGTTGCTGTCATGGTCGGGAAAACCCTTGGCCTTCTCCTAACTGACCATGGGAGGTGATTCCAGCAAGAAGAGAGGGGCCCTTGGCCTTCCAAGTCATGAATGACCTTTCCTCCCCACTTTCTCTCTCCTCCATTAAATTGGAATTTGGGTTAAACCGTCTGCCACGTGACACCCTACTACTGGACCGCTTATTATTGTATTAAATAAGTCCTATTGAAATGACCGGGGCCAATTAATTCATTTTGGCGCAATTCCTGAAAACCCGGTTCAGCCTGTTAATGTGAACCAGCAAACAGGGCCAAGAAAATTCTAAGTTAAATGACGTTGAGTGCGTTCAGTGTATTCAACGCCGCGTAGAGTCAAGCCACCACACTCAACGCCTAATTCGGCCAAAAGTTTTCCAAGTAAAATGGCGCTGAGTTAGCTCAACTCACACAATGCCAATCAGTCTATGGCGTTGAGTGAGCTCAACTCATTCAATGCCATTCAGACTATGGCGTTGAGTAAGCTCAACTGACTCAACACCATTCAGTCTATGGCGTTGAGTGAGCTCAACTCACTCAACGCCAACCAGTCTATGGCGTTGAGTGAGCTCAACTCACTCAACGCCAATCAGTCTATGGCGTTGAGTAAGCTCAACTCACTCAACGCCATTCTTTCTATGGCGTTGAGTGAGCTCAACTCACTCAACGTCAATCAGTGTATGACGTTGAGTGAGCTCAACTCACTCAACGCCAATTAGTCTATGACATTGAGTGAGCTCAACTCACTCAATGCCAATCAGTCTATGGCGTTGAGTGAGATGAACTCACTCAACGCCATATTTCTAGAAATCTTTACAAGTGAAATGGCGTTCAGTGAACTCAACGCACTCAACGCCAAACAATCCATGGTGTTAAGTGCACTCAACGCACTAAACGCCCCAAACCCAAAAAATATTCCCAAGTAAAATGGCGTTGCGTGCACTCAACTCACTCAACGACATTCAGTCCATTACGTTGAGTGCACTCAACGCACTCAATGCCAATCAGCCCATGGTGTTGAGTGCACTCAACGCACTCAACGCCCCGAGCCCAAAAATCTTTCTAAGTAAATACCTGATCTAATCGTCGGGTCCTGTCGACTCCCTCGACCCTTCCCAAACTTGAGTCAACTTGGCCTCTTTTTGGTTGACCCCAATGGGTCCTTGGTGACCCATTGACCTCCCTTAGGGTTAGGGGTGCCATGATGGGATCATGGAACCAAGTATAAGCCCCAAGGTCATCCCTAAGCTATTAATTGGAATTCTACTATTTGCAGACCAAGGTGGTTCACACCCTAATTCCTCTGTTCACGCAAACTCTTTGGTGCTTCTTAGGGTTTTGTCATGTCCCAGTCATGACAAAATCATCCTTGGGGTCTAGAAGTCTGAGAGATGTTACAAACCCCAATACATAAAATACAAATTTTGTCCTCGAAATTCAGGTTAGGCCTACGAGATTTCAAGTATGAGGAATAAAATATAACATCCCGAGAGGTTAAAGTGAATACCTGACCTAAAAACGTGAGGGTACCTTTGTTGCATCAAGTCCTGTTGCTCCCAAGTGTGGTCCTCTTGTCGATGATTCCTCCACAAGACCTTGTGGAACTTTCTTGCACCACAAGACCCGTATCCTAGTATCGTCTATCCGGATTGGCTCCAGGTTCACCGATCAATTAGAAGCTATAGGCCGTCCATGGTCTTAATCTGCTGCTTCGGCCGAAGTAGAGCTCTCCTGAGGGAGGTGATGTGGAAGATGTCATGCAAACCCTCTAGCTCTAGCGGCAACTCCAGTCTGTAACCCAAGGAACCGATCCGCTCCAGGATCCTGTAAGGCCCCATGTATCTCAGACTGAGATTCTTCCGACAATGCACCTGCGAGACTCCATGCATCGGTCGTATCTTCAGAAATACCCGGTCTCCTACCTGAAACTCTACCTGACGATGTCGAGCATCGTAATACTTGGTCTGTCTACTCTGGGCTTCCAGCATCCTCCTTTCTCGAATCAACCGCACCTGGGCATCAGTATCCTCAACGAACTCCGAGCCAAGTTCCTTTGGGTCCTCATCCTGTATCCAAGAAAATGGAGTCCTGCATCTCCGCCCGTATAAAGCCTCATAAGGGGCCATTGCGATGCTGAACTGGTGGTTGCTGTTGTACGGGAATTCGATCAATGTTAGCTGCCTCTCCCATGGCTCTCCGCGGTTCAATATGTAAAGACGCAATAAATCCTCTAGTGTTTGATTGGCGCGCTCTGTCTGCCCATCCGTCTGAGCCTGGAAGGCGGTACTAAATGTCAACCGGGTCCCCAAATAATCCTGAACCGACCTCCATTCCTTAGACATAAATCGTCCATCACGATCAGACACTATCGTCCTTGGCACTCCATGGTATCGGACGAACTGCACCACAAACCTCCGCACCAAGTCACCCACTAGAGCATCCTTCCTGATCGGTAGAAATCTGGCCAACTTCGTCAATCGATCGACGATCACCCATATCGAGTCGTTCCCCGCATGTGACCGAGGAAGACCATTCATGAAATCCATGGCGATATCGTCGAACTTCCACTCCGTCACCGGAAGTGGATGCAACAATCCTGCCAGACTTTTACACTATGCCTTCACTAACTGACAAGCCTCGCAATGGGTCATGAAGTATGTGATATCCCTCTTCATACCCGGCCAGTAAATTTTCCACTTCTGGTCGTCCGTCATCTTGGTGATGCTCGAGTGCACCGAGTACCTGATGTAGTGAGCCTCAGTCATAATGTCCTTCCGAATTCTGCCCCCAGCCGGTATGTACACCCATCCTCTAAAGCATAACAACCCATCCCTCTCTATATAATCCCCAGCCGTGCCCGCCTCCAAGGTCCTGAATACTGGCTCTAGCTTGTCATCCATTCTCTGCTCAGCCCTGATGCGATCTCGAATATCATCGGAAGTGCTCATCGCGGGCAGATACTCCTCATAAAGCTTTGAGTCGTCCGACGACACCAAAGTAATCTGCATATCCTCCATCATCCGTACCAGCTTCATAGACATCAATTGGTGCTCTGCTCCTGAAGTAGTAGCCTTCCAGCTCAGTGCGTCCGCCACCACATTCGCCTTCCCCGGGTGATAGTGTATCGTGTACTCATAATCAGATAGAAACTCCACCCATCGTCTCTGGCGGATGTTCAAATCCTCCTGCTTAAATGGCGTTGAGTGAGCTAACTCACTCAACGCCAATCAGGCTATGGCGTTGAGTGAGCTCAACTCACTCAACGCCATTCAGTCTATGGCTTTGAGTTAGCTCAACTCACTCAACGCCATTCAGTCTATGGCGTTGAGTGAGCTCAACTCAATCAATGCCAATCAGCCTATGGCGTTGAGTGAGCTCAACTCACTCAACGCCAATCAGTCTATGGCGTTGAGTGAGATCAACTCACTCAACGCCAATCATTTTATTGTGTTGAATAACGTTGAATGACATTGAATGACGTTGAATGACATTGAATGACGTTGAGTGACCTCAACTCACTGAACTCCATATTTCCCGAAATCTTTCCAAGTGAAATGGCGTTGAGTGCACTCAACTCAGTCAACGCCAAACAGTCCATGGTGTTGAGTGCATGCAACACACTCAACGCCCCGAGCCCACTCAATTGTCAACCCCAACTCCTATTCACTTTTAGCAAAAGCTCAGGATTTCAGTTTACAAACATGATTTTTTGTGGATAATTATTGTATCTACTACGTGCCACTTTAAGATGTTATTCCCCAGCTTGAACCTCCTTTCCTAAATTGAAATTTACTCAATTGTCATATGCTACCACCAAACTATGGGGATGAAATGGTCAACTAATCCTAAACTACAGCTTTGTTGTTGAGGTCTACTATACATGCAAATTTTCAAACCCATCCACTCTTAGCAATCTGGGGTTTTCAGTCTTCAAAAATGATTTTTTGTGGAAAATTAATGTATCTACTACGTGCCAGCATAAGATGTTACTAATTGAAATTGAAATTTACTAATTTGACATATTGTTGCAGTGGTAAGGTGGACGCGGGGGTGGACTCGCGAGATGCACGCCTATATGTGATGATGTGTAATAACAGTGCACTAGTGGTGTGCTAAAATTGCAAACAAGTAGTTATTTATTATGCATTAAAAACATGGCACTTGCAGTTGCAAACAATTAATTAACGGAGAATAGACTATTAACTTTTGCAAAACGAAAGAGGCTCAATTATTTCAAGCACAAGCAGAATAAGTCATGCAAATTTAACGACGAACGAACTACTAGCACAATAAGAAAAACAGTCCACACGGTACAAGTTTTACCAAAATATACAACAGAACAGGACAATAACTTTATACCACAAGTTGCATACGTAGGCGGCGGTGGAGGCGGTTGTCGGCAAGAATCCAAGGTCTCGGCGATGTCGGGGTGGCTGATCTGAAGTGAATCCACGACCGGGGGGAGGTTTAGGATGTTGGAATTTTTGAACGAGGAGGCTATTGGGAGGAAGAAGACCAACGGGAGAGAGAATAGAGGTCTGAGAGTGAAAGAAGTAGGGGAAATGGAGAATTTGACTGGGGGAATGTGGATTTTCAGTAGGGTGGAGGACAGAGCGGTGAGTAATGAAGGTTGGGAGGCGGGGTGATGACTGGAGTGGGGTAATAGGGCGGGAGAAGGCGGGCGGGAGGTGATGGAAGCAGACCACGGGAACTGTGGCTTAACGGGGTTTGCGGGATGGGCAGGGTGGAGGAAGGAGACGGGGCGGGTGAAGCAGCGAGATAAAAGTCGGCCGATAATGGGGTTCAGCGTGAGAAGGGCAGACTAGACTTGTGGCTAGAGGGGCTGAGCGGGGAAGGGGCGAGCAGGTGTGAGGCGGGAGTAGGTGGCCGGTGGTGGTTAAGGAAATATCCACTAGGAGGGGGGGGGAAATGTTGCGGTTTGACAAAGAAGTCGGGGAATGGAGGTGGGCTGGACAAAAGATAGGAAGAGGGTGGGGCTTACCGGAGAGGGAGGCGGAGGAGACGATGCCGACGTTGCACTAGAAGGGGAAGAGGAGAGGGGATGGCGTCGCACCACCTATGACCGGCGGGTTCGGAATTTGCTCCAAACCCTCGATCCTCAACACCTCCAAATTGCCGGGTTAAATAATTCTAAGCATGAACCGCCACCACGTAATGGAACTGCTGCATGCATAACACATCCCAAATAAAACCACCGCCATCGGACGGTTCACAATGTTTAAAGCCAATCGGGTTACAAATACAACATAAATTATAAAAGAAATATATGGATTCGACTCAGATCGGTCATCTGGACGCAACCACGGGCTCCGATCGACCGCCCGGGTAGCGGGTCACCGCCTACCACTGGAATACGCGCATGTATATCGTGGTGCGTCGGCTTAAATGTACTCAACTCCGGTGAGTGCGGGTGGTCACCGTTGTTGTGTAGCCGCGGAGCGAGTCTCTCGAACTCCTCTGAAGATATCGATGTATTCTCGTGCAGGGGTCGCTTGCTCCAACAGACTAGATAGTGTAGGGTATCTCGTCTGCCCGTGCCATACAAGTCGTGACCGACGACCTGAAGCACATCATCTGTATAAGCAGGTGGTACCAATTTATCTCCTCCTGGCAATGATGCATCTCCGTCTAGAAATGATGTCGGTGGAACAGTCGGTGGTGCAACTCGATCTGTATGTCGCGACGATGCTGGTGGAAGCAAAGAGGGAATAAGGAAGGTAATATGAGGAAAAGGCACAGGTGGTGGGGCTATGACAGATGAGGGCTCAGGTAGAGGTGTGGTGAGTGGGTCCACGTAAATATGCTCTTCGTAGTAAGGAGTCAAATCCTCTACGTTGAATACTCGGCTGATTCCCATACCATAACGTATGTATTTCTCATATGCGTTCATACGAATTCGCCGCACAATTAGAGGGAACATCGAAGAGGGAGTGAATATAACACAAATAGATAGATTGTGAATTAATACATGTTCTCCTGCCTCAAAGATTTGTTCCTGCCTGTGCTGATCTGCTCGAGCCTTATAATAATCATTACTAGTTGCAATTTTCTTACGGATCAATTCGTGAAGTACATGCAAATGATAAGTAAATAATTCAACTGACACACAAAAATGAAGTGAAGGATGCAAATGGGGTATAACATACTCGACACGCTTCCTAAGGAAAAGCCTGACAATGACTTGGACAACAATAACATGGGGCAACTTATCAGGAGATTTGCAAAGTGGGTGATAGAAAAATCCGGCGTGACTATCGTCATCAGCCGTAGAGATGTCGTGGATGGTGACAAAATAGAGTGTTGAGCGGGTGTAACATGTACCTTTTAATGATAAAGCCCGTCAGGTGGCTCACTAGGGGGTGTATACAAAAAGTCATCACGTCTGAGATGAGCACTAGTGTGGATATACGACCTATCACTAAGGTGTAGGCAAGGAAGCTCGTCAAATAGTCATTCCAGTGACGTAACCCCAGGGAGGTTGATAGTGATAGCATGGTCCCCCAAGAGGGAGGCACCAATAATTGTTGCGTCTGTAGGAGCAAGTAGAATACCCACAACAAAGTCAATATCAAGCTCATGAACCTCCCAAGGGAGCAGTGGCTCGTTTGGAGGCTTATTTGGAGGTCCAACGATGAAGTCGTTAATAATGGGATGATCCTCCAGATGAGTATAGCTGAGAGAGGCCATGTCCTCGTGAGTGGGTGAGGTGTCCTCTATGAAGTCAACACTATGGTCTCGACTCTCTGTAGTTATGTAACTCAATATAGAGACAAGGGTAGAGTAGGAAGATCCTCTACTCAAGTGTGGATCACTCAGTATAGTGTCGATATACGGGCCCCTAACAAAAGGAAACACCATGTCTAAGCGAGCTACGAAGGATGGTTATACCATCACAGTGTCACAAGGTCACTCCTCCTTACTCACACGACCACGCACACTAGTCATACGAGTATCGCTCTACACTTGTATAATGAGATCATGATCAGATTAAACAACAAGATCACATGGACAACGAACCTCGTCAAAAGTGGGAGTGACAAAATCAAGTGTCAGGTCTCTCATATTAACCGGAGCACTACTAGACGTATCAGTGGCTTGACCTAAATCCTTAGTCTCTCTTCCTAGTATAGATCTTATGCGATCAAATTGAGCATCTAAGAGATCAAAGCGGTCAAGAACTAATCACTGAAATTCGGCCTCCGGTAACTCTATTTGCGGAACCCTAGGAGGGTCTAAATGATTGTGATCTCTATAGGGTTCCTGAGGATCATCTAAACGGTAGTTCCCAACATATTCAGATTGTGTTTGTGGGGGTGTGCGGGCCTTACGAACGTGTTGTGATGATCGCATGTATTCAAACTCAGATTCCTCAATTAGAAGTGAGCTGTAATGACGACGACCTGAACGATACTCCAATCTATCATCAAAAAGTCACAAAGAAGTGTAATGATGATAACATGAGGGCCTCTTGTCGTAGTGATCATCTTTAGCATAGTAGAATTGCGTCGAGGGGTCGACACGATCCCTTGGAGTGGTGTGCGAGGCATGATAATAATCATCGTGACAACCTGAGGGTTTCTCTAAAGGGGCTCGATGAGGTTGTACATGGGTAGACTCGAGATCCCCCAAAACAGGAGACGAACGCTGACTATAACTATGCATAAATGAATTTAAAGACTCCTACCACTACACATATAAATGTGGCCCAAACCTTGCCTTCTGATACCAATTTGATGCAGTGGTAAGGTGGACGCGAGGGTGGACTCGCTATATGCACGCTTATATGTGATGATGTGTAATAACAATGCGCAAGTGGTCCGCTAAAATTTCAAATAAGTAGTTTTAATTATGCATTAATAGTAGGGCACTTGCAGTTGCACACAATTAATTAACGGAGAACAAACTATTAATTTTGCAAAACGAAAGAGGCGCAATTATTTCAAGCACAAGTAAAATAAGTCCTGCAAATTAAACAATGAACGAACTACTAGCACGATAAGAAAAACAGTCCACCAAAATAAACAACAGAACATGACAATAACTTTATGCCACAAGTTGCATACGTAGGCGGCAGTGGAGGCGGTTGTCAGCAAGCATCCAAGGTCTCGGCCATGTCGGGGTGGCTGATCTGAAGTGAATCCACGACATGGGGAGGTAGGACATTGGAATTTGGGTCGAGGAGGCTTTGTGGGAGGAAGAAGACCAACGGGAGAGAGAATAGAGGTCTGGGAGTGACAGAAGTTGGGCAAATGGAGAATTGGAGTGGGGAATGTTGATTTTCAGTAGGCTGGAGGACCGAGCGGGGAGGAATGAAGTTTGGGAGGCAGGGTGATGATTGGAGTGGGATAATAGGGCGGGAGCAGGCAGGCGGGAGGTGAGGGAAGCGGACCACCAGCATTATGGATTAACGGGGTTTGCGGGCTGGGCAAGGTGGAGGAAGGAGACGAGGCATGTGAAAAAGCAAGCGGAAAGGCGGCCGGTGACGGGGTTCAGCGAGAGAAGGGATTACTAGACTTGTGACTAGCGGGGCTGGGCGGGGAAGGGGAGAGCAGGTGTGAGGCGGGAGTAGGAGGTCCGGCGGTGGTTAAGGAAATTGCCGATGGGAGGGGAGGGGGGAATGTTGCGGTTTGAAAAAGAAGTCCAGGAATGGAGTCGGGCTTGACGGAAGAGAGTAAGAGGGTGGGGCTTACCAGAGAGGGAGGCGTAGGAGGCGTCGTCGGCGTCGCCTTGGAAGGGGAAGAGGGGAAGGGATGACATCACACCACCTGTGACCGGCGGGTTCGGAATTTGCTTTCAACGCTCAATCCTCAACACCTCCAAACCGCCAGGTTAAATAACCCTAGGCATGAACCACCACCACTTAATGGAACCGCTTCCTGCATAGTACATCCCAAATAAAACCACCGTGATCGAACGGTTCACAATGTTTTAAGCTAATCGGGTTACAAATACAACATAAAATAATAAAAGTAATATATGGATTCGACTCGGATCGGTCATCCGGACGCAACCATGGGCTCTGATCGACCTCCAGGGTAGCCGTCACCACCTCCTATGGGAATACGTGCATGTCGGTCATGGTGCGCCATCAAAATTTGATGCAGTGGTAAGGTGGACGTGGGGGTGGACTCACTATATGCACGCCTATATGTGATGATGTGTAATAACAGTGCACAAGCGGCCCACTAAAATTGCAAATAAGTAGTTATTTATTATGCATTAACAACACAGAGGGTTCCTCGGGAAGCAGGCACCGAGGATCAAAGCCCACCATCCAGGTCTATCTGCCAACTCCCGTCGGTGTGACGACTAGCGAGCCCGTAGACCTGCCACACTATCCTTAATCCAGGATTATGACACTGCGTGTCAACTCACATCGCATGCATTTCACTTGGCCTTGCGAAACGTCGTGGCCCGGAAGGAGCCTCGGGAATGAGCACGAGGAACCAATCAAACCATCCACATGGCACGGAAGGGGCCTCGGGAATGAGCACCGAGGACCCAACCCAACCGTCCATTTAAATTTCCATACCGCAATCTCCATCCCTATGTTCACCTCGGTATGGTCTAGTTATTTCACAACTCGTACCTAACAGTACGCAAGGGCTCCACCCCGAGTCCCTTATAAACTCGTTATTCTAGTGCGGCAAACATTCACGCACTAACAAGCCTTCCCCATTTTCATGCCTCCAAGCACTCAAGGGTTCCTTGTAAACCTTAGGTGACAAGCCACCTTGTATAACATAACAACACACTGTTACCCGTAGGTAGACACGACTCTAAGCAGTGGACCACTATATATATATTCCATTAATCATATATCCCACGAGCATGCATTACTTTATTCAATTATCTTCCATATAATATCCATCGCATTACTAGTATCCCGCGCATCCTTACCGATTCACATTATTAGATTGATTATACAACACCACTCGTTAACCCACTAGTTCACTTAAGGATCTATCAACCAAATCACATCAATCCTTCACTTATTAAATTTCTCAGGCCCTTTGTTCATTGAATTCCTCCACACCAATTCCACTAACACGTCTCATCACTATTTCACATGAAGATTTATCAATCCAATCGCCTTTAGAGTTTGTTCATCATTGTTACACGTAATATGATTCACTCGACACCTTTGTTACTTGCTACGACACATCTACCAAGTTCTAACTTGGATTTACACAAATCCGAGAATCACAAGTGTAGGGAGCCTGCTGGACAACAACTTCAACCGAGGATTCCTGAGGCTACAGGAATCCGACGAAGGTGTGTAAACCCTCGTTGGAAAGGTATTTTCGTGGGATACAACTTTCGTGTTCAGCCCACAACCCAGTTCCCGAAGAATCAAGCCCATAATCTGCCCCAAAGTTTGCTGCGCGGAGAAAATAGTTTTTTGCACGCATCTTAAAGCAAAACGAACTGCATCGGTTCGTCTTCTCCATCAACCAATTACTCAACAATAAAACCAGAAACTTCTCCACCCTTATCCATCCTCATGAGGCCGCTTCTTTTCATGAACCAAGTCCGTACACTTCAATCGAAGAGAAGAAAGGTTGAAACTACATAGGGCACAAGCCCTAGCCGGCCTCCTCCTAGGAGATCTTCCCTCACAAGTCCAACTCCATCGAGTCGACATCTCTCCTAGAATAACTAAGGATCTAGCACCAAGGAAGGGGGTAGGAAGCTCACCTCATTCCGGGTAATTCCAGCCATGGACCGTGTCGTCCTTCGTTGCGGCATCTTCTTCCTCGGTGAGTGTTCTCTTCGGAATGCAAGAGAGAAACCGACCTCCAGCTATCTCCGGCGATCTCGACGTTCCTCTTCTTCCTCTCCGTCGGGTTTTCCACAACAGGGTTATCACACGGTCGGCTCGGCAAGAACGCTTGGTAGAAAATGACGTCTAGGGTTTTGTCTCTTCCCCTTTTATAACATATATTAGGTCAAGCCTTTTTGCCACGCGTTGCCATCCCATTGGACCGCACATATTATGTCCTATTGAAATGACCCAGTCCAACAAGTCAATCCGCGCAAATCCCGAGTCCGGTTCAGCCCGTCCGTGTAAGGCAGCGGACTCATCCAACGCCATAGTATGCCAAGGAACATTCGGAGAGTATCCTTCCTGATACTCGCTAAATCGGAGAATATCCAATCCGATACTCGCTGAAATCGTCACCCATAATCGCCGAATTCGTTGGATATCGTCAGCGATATCCGACGAATTTCCCTTAGAAATTCCTTCAACTCCTGGCATTGAGTCCAACGAGTATCGACCTCCGATACTCGCCGAATCGGCGAGTATCCCTCCCGATACTCACCGAATATAACTACCTATATTCACCGAATCTAACTTAGCCCATTCCTCCATTCCCAGCTTGAGTCCGGCAAGTATCAGCCCCCGATACTCGCCGAATTTGTCGGATATCGCTAGCGATATTCGACGAATTTCCCTTAGTTAATTTCCCTTAACTCGTTGGGAATCCATCAGTCCAACCATTCCTCCCACGCACCTTGCACCCTCTTGCCAGTGCACCACGAGCCTGAGTCAAGTCTCTTGACTCAAAACTAGTGGGAGGGGCCTAGCGCGAAACGGGACGTTATAGCCTATCTCACAACCTTTAGCTGTATGGCGTTGAGTGAGTTTACTTCACTCAATGCCTGTGCACTTAGACGCATTCTCAGCTTGCCAATTCTTTGGCTTTGATTATACAAGTTGTACTTAAGGCTTTTAGCCATTTGGCATTGAGTGACTTTTCCTAACTCAACGCATGTGGACTTAAAAAGTTTTTCTGTCTTTCCACAACATGACTAACCAATACCTATTTTGTCCACATAAGCGTCCTGTCCAATCACTATATATTGGACATCCTACAATCATGGAACTTGTAACACAAGTTAGATCACAACATGTGTATACATTATTTGCTAGACATTCTTCAAATCTAGAACAATGGGATCAATGGACCCAACACAAGTCTGGCAATCTCAGCTCCATGGAAGATGAGATTCAGCTGTGGTATCAAGACTGTCAAGTCTGTCGCTTGAGATCGAGCCTCTTAAGTGATATCAAATGGCTTCAAGACTAAGATGGACTCAAATGTCCAGTAGAGAGAAGACATCAGTTGCTCCTGTCGAGGAGGAGCAAATCCAGAAGATGCAGGAACATCTTAACCTTCCTGTTAAGCAGCAGCCAGCTGCTGCAATGAATTATATATCATCACAGCAGTTCAGCAGGTTCTCAGGACTATGCACAGTCTGAGGGGGATATCAACCCTAGTGGATGACTGATACTGTACAGTCATTGCTGCTGCTATAATCACATGCTCATACGTTAAGTGGAGATCAACACTAGTGGTCATAAGGTGAAGATGCTGGATGGACTGAAATACGTCTAAGTCCACAAGCGTTGAGTGGGGTAAGCTCACTCAACGCCATAGGTAAGGAAGGATGTTGGCTAGCAAGAAAATCAACAAAGTCCATAAGCGTTGAGTGAGTTGAGCTCATTTAACGCCATATAACAAAAGTCGCTGAGACAGTCAAAGCCTAAACAAAAATAGGCTGAAATGTGGCCAAGTCCACAGATGTTGAGTGTAGTTTACTCACTCAACGCTAAACTGCAAAAAGCTGTGAGATAGTCTAAAACAGTCAAAATCATATATGAGAGACTGGAAAATATGTTTGTCCACAGGCGTTGAGTGAGGACTGCTCACTCAACTCCTTGGTACAAAAGGCTGTGAGTCAGTCAAAGCCACAAGAAGCCTGTATTTTGGAATACAAGAAATTTGTCTATCCAAAAGTGTTGAATGTAACTTACACACTCAACGCCAGATAACAATAGAAATCTTTTAAGAAGAATGGCGTTGAATGGAGATTACTCACTCAACGCCAAGAAGCAGAAAAATTTGTATAAGGCAAAAAGCGTTGAGTGAGGTGTGCTCACTCAACGCTCTCAACGCCATCATTTAGAAAATCTGGCTAAGGCAGAAAGCGTTGAGTGAGGCGTGGTCACTCAACGCTCTCAACGCTTAAGATACTGAATAAGAAGGAAGATGGCTAAGGCAGAAAGAGTTGAGTGAGGCTTGCTCACTCAACCCTTAAGATGTTGAAGAAGCAAGAAAAGGGTTTAAGGATGAAAATATTGAGTGAGGCGAGCTCACTCAACTCTCTCAACGCCTAGATAGACAGAAATCTGTAAGTTTTTTGGCGTTGAGTGATGCTTACTCACTCAACGCCTATGCTAATGTTGCTTTATTTTGGCTAAGTTCATAGATGTCGATGTCAGCAAGTTAACAACATTCAAATCAACAGCGGGAAAGCTACATCACAAGCCAAAAGGCGCTCTGAGCCACTGTACGACAGTTGGGCATTAAAGCAAGGATGCAGCTGACATTAAATAAGTTGGGCCCACTGCTCAAAGAGCTATTGGGACATAATCAATAAAAGAAGAAGCTTTTTCTATAGAAATAACAGCTATTACAGTGGTTCTTCCTCACTGCCATTGTTGTTGTGACAAAAAACATGGAAGCTCAAGTCAGCAAGACTAAGAGCAAGAAAAGTTTGCTTCTTGTCTTCATCATCTACTACAGCAAGATCAGAGTAGATCTCTGAAGAAGAGTTGCAAGGTAGCTGCAAGGGCCGACCCTTGCTGCAGGATTCTTCACAGTTCCTGCCAATCATCTCTGAAGAACATTCTTCTGGAGGCTGTGAAGAAGAAAGCTTCATGCTAGTTGTTGACATCAACATCTTAAACAGCAAGATAGCTGGTGTCATCTTAATTTGCACCAACAAGCAAGTTCAGAGTTAATATCTGAGAAAGAGGTAGTAGCAAGGGCAAACCCTTGCAGCAGTTTCTTCACAGATCTAGCAGCCCAAAACTGAAGCACATCTACTGAAGGCTGTGAAGAAAGAGTCAGGGTTGAATCACCTTAGACCTTGAATTAAATTTGAAGCACAACTATTGTTTGCAAGTTTCTTCCAGCATAAGTCTCTTCATCCTTGTTTCTTTGAAGCAGTTGAGCTGAGATTTCTTCAGCTTAGGTAGCAGATAGTTTTGCTGCAGTCACTTTAGAGTTCCAACAGGAAAAATCCCTGGTGCTGTGAAGAAGTTAAGACTGAGTATATCTCAGTTCAAGTAAGCTAGACTCAGGAAATATTCCTGGAGTCAAAGTTGGGCTGAGTCTATCTTAGTCAAGGTAGATTGGCACAAAGAAATTTCTCTTGTGTCCAATCAAGACTCATCAACCCACTTCTATCCTGTAGGATACAAGTGTGGATCTGAGCTGTAGGGCTTAACTACCTGAGGTATGAGAGTGCTGCTCTCTGAGTGTAGTATCTGAAAGTCTTTGATTTCAAGAATAGCTAAATCACTTAGAAGGGGGTGAATAAGTTTCTTAGTCTCTCGTGACTATAATTTGATTTCTCTTTATTTAGATGCTTTATTTGTTGATTGTATTCTGCTTTCAATACATGTAACCTGCAATAAAACCAACACAAAGAAAACACACAAGGCACACCAGATTTATAGTGGTTCAACAGATTATGGGTACGTCCACTTTCCCTCCCACCTATCCAACTATCTTGTTGGATTATGCACTTCTCCAATCTCAGCTCCGAAGAGCTTACAACTCGATCCCGCAGGACCACTCGGTCTCCTCCAAGACCTATAGCTCAGCCACAAGGGCCTCCAACTCAGATATTCACCGATCAACTACCTCAGGCAATTAAGCCCTATAACTCAGGCTGGGAGGACAACCCTACCTAAGATCCACAAAGGATCCTATACTCAGAGAGCAGCACTCTCCTACCTCAGGCTATTAAGCCCTACAGCTCAGATTCACACTTGGATCCTACATGATAGAAGTGGGTTGATGAGTCTTGATTCGACACAAAAGAAATTTCTATGTGCCAATCTCCCTGACTGAGATAAACTCAGCCCAACTTTGACTCCAGAAAATATATTTCCTGAGTCTACCTTTTCTTGAACTGAGATATACTCAGTCCTAACTTCTTCTTCTTCACAGCATCAGGGATTTCTCTTGCTGGAACTGTGAAGTGACAACAGCAAAGCTAGCTGCAAACAGAGCTGAAGGTTTCTCAGCTCAACTACTTCACAGTAATTAGGATGAAGAGATTTGTGCTGGAAGCAACCTACAGAAAGTGGCTCTACTTCTTCCTTCTTTTTTGGGTTGAGGAGATTCATCACAACTTCTTCTTCACAACCTCCAGGAGATATTCGTTAGAGTTGTACAGCTAGATCTATGATGAGCTTGTTGATGCAGTTAGAGAATGGAACCAGCTATCCTGCTTTCTTTCCTCAGAGATTTTCTCTGATCTTGCAGTAGTCGATGGAGAAGACAAACAACTAACTTTTCTTGCTCTTTGTCTTGCTGACTTGAGCTTCTTGTTCTTCAGTCACAGCAAAAATGGAGGTGAGAAAGAACTTCCTCCAAACTAGCTTCTGATCTTGCTATCGCAGAAGAATACTGCTTCAGCTATCTCTTTTTGCTTTCAGGTTCACTGTGCTGCACTCCTCTTCCAAGTTTGGCAACAATGACAAGGAGGAAGATGAAGATCCGCCGCTTTGCGTAAACAGTTAACCCTAATCGCTACTTTCATCTTGGTCGATCTCTGCCTTTTATCTTTTGCGGATCAACGACTATTTTGACCCGTGGGCCCCACTGAGATGACAGCCACAACTTTACTTTAATGCCCAACTGTCGTACAGTAGCTCTGTGGCTACATTTATCGCGTACTGTAGTCATCTAGCCATTAATTTTAATTTTGTTGACTTGTTGACTTTGCTGACGTTAGCATTTGTGGACAGCCAAAATCAAGCATTAGTAGAGTAGACGTTGAGTGAGTAAGCATCACTCAACGCCAAAACACTTAGATATAATTCTGTCTAACTAGGCATTGACAGCGTTGAGTGAGCAACCCTCACTCAATGCTTTTTGCCTTAACCATTTCTGCAGGCTTTTCTGCATGCCAGACGTTGAGAGCGTTGAGTGAGCACACCTCACTCAATGCCTTGTGCCTTAGCCAATGCATTCTCTAAATTAGGCGTTGAGAGCATTGAGTGACCATACCTCACTCAACGCTTTTTGCCTTAGACAATTTTTTGCGTATGCAGTATCTTAAGCGTTGAGAGAGTTGAGTGGTCATGCCTCACTCAACGCTTTCTGCCTTTGCCAATTTTCTGAACTTAGTTCGACGAACTCTGAACTCAGCTCGACTAATTTGGACTTTAGCTAATGTTTTGTGGCTTTGACTGACTCACAGCCTTTTGTCCCATGGAGTTGAGTGAGCAGTCCTCACTCAACTCCTGTGGGCTTAGATGGATTTTCCAGTCTCTCATATATGGATTTGATTGATTTAGCCTATCTCACAGTTTTTTGCAGTATGACGTTGAGTGTGTCTTCATCACTCAATGCTAAACTTCTTGGCCATATTTTTGCCTTTAGATGTGTGGCGTTGAGTGAGCCAACTCCACTCAACGCCTGTTGACATAGACATTTTTCCAGCTTATTTCTGTTTAGGCTTTGACTGTATCAGCGCCTTTTGTTATATGGCGATAAGTGAGCTCAACTCACTCAACGCATGTGGACTTAGCCAATTTTCTTGCTAGCCAACATCCTTCATTACCTCTGGCGTTGAGTGAGCTTGCTCCACTCAACGAATGTGGAAATAGTTCCTTTTCAGACTGTCAACTGCTTCTTGACATCTGGTATTGAGTGAGCTTGCTTCACTCAATGCCTGTGGACTTAGGCGAATTCCTGCCATTCTAGCCAGCTTCTTCGTGTCCACCTTCCTTCCTTGTGACCACCTTTCACAGTCACTTATCCAGATTGTCTAACCTTGTTCCAAGGAACATCCTGCACATGATGAGCTTAAACAACATCAAATGCAACTATGCTCTGTGTTGCTGGTGATGTGTCTTCAAATCTAATCTAGCGAACATTGTGGGCAATGGACCCAACAATCTCCCCCTATTTGAAGAAGGAAGAACACCCAACAAAACATAGAAGCATTAACATAATGATGAGATCATTTTCAACGGTAGGTTATATCTTCTACATCTGCTAGCTTATGCTATCTCAATTCAATGTACTCCATGTAACTATATTGACTCAACAAGTTAAGTTACTGCATCCTCATACTACTTGAGCAATTGCTCAAGTAATATGCACCCTCATTTATACCACTTAATACTAAAATGGAGCACCACTATAAGCACTGGCTTATCATGACCTGATCATATCAAGTATTGCTTCTACACATCAACCATGTGTATTGCCACATATCTCCCCCTTTCTGGCTTCTTCAATAGGTTTATCTATTGAGGGAGGAGAAAGGATCATGGGAGAGATTATCTCTTGATCCTAGTCAAAGTCCAATTTGATACTACTAAGGAAATTAGCCTAGTAATCACACCACTTGATTAGGGGTCATACCTTTTGTGTTGATACATTGATACAACACAACACAACATCACTTGAACTACCTGCAAACATAGTTCCACTTAAGCTGACTGCCCCTCTTCTACAACAACAACACTTTCTTCTTAGACCAAGAGAAGATTATGACTATGTCATTAATAATCTCCCCCTTAGTCTGTGCATTGTCCTTAGGACGGACTGATCTGCAGTGAAGATCTTTGATCCACTGTAGTAACTGCTTGCTCCTTCTTAATCAGGAGGTTGATCATATTCCAGCACGTGTTGTACATGCTCCCCCTTCACTGGAGCATTTCCTGTCATCATTTTTGCAGGTGTAGAACTTGCTCCCCCTCAGCAGGAGCATCACTATCATTCCCTCTGCTTGACACTTGAGTCCTTCTTAGTCTTGATACCACTAAATGGTCTTTAAGATCTTGGTATTAAATCAAGGACTTATCTACCATGGAGCTGAGATTGCCAGACTTGTTTCTATCTTGCGGCTCCAAGTAGTCAGTCTTCTTCTTAGGATTTGATAGGTTCCATCCTTTCTTATCCTAACTACCTTGCACCCTGAGGTGGAGGTGCTTCTTCTCATTTGTACTCCTTGATTTGTCTTCTTTGGAGTGCATCATCCCA
Organism: Platanthera zijinensis; assembly: GCA_039513925.1. Taxonomy (NCBI): domain Eukaryota; kingdom Viridiplantae; phylum Streptophyta; class Magnoliopsida; order Asparagales; family Orchidaceae; genus Platanthera; species Platanthera zijinensis. The sequence goes on along the minus strand of CM077097.1, from coordinate 59,154,968 downwards.
GTTTTGTTGTGTTCTTTCTTGTACTATGAAGAGGCGAAGGATTTGTTCTTTCACTGCTCCCTCTTCTTGTTATGCCAGATCTTTTTCTTTTCTTTAGGAACAGTCTTGCCATTGGCTTCAGCTTTCTGATCACTAGCACAAGAATGATCTTCCTTGTGCTGTTTGATACCTCTTGTACTTTGAATGATCTTCCCTTGAACAGTCTTTCCATTTTGATACCAAGCCTTTTCTTTGCACTGCTCTATACTGACTTGTATCACCAATAGCTGGAGCAGTTCTTGAACTGAGTGCCTTGCCATCTTTCAGCATGTGCCATCATCTGGGAAGTCTCTCTCTGCCTCAGCAATATCCATAGGGACAAGCTTACTCTTAGTAGTATTGCTGACCTATTCTGTTCTAGAGGAGCTTTGAGTAAGATTCATGCAAGTCTAGCAACCTTGACTGAACATGCTCCCTATCAGAAGGAGTATTTTGGCTTGACAATCTCACCCTTAAACTTGGACAGATTCTGTCCACATGACTATCAGTCATCATATCAACTGGTGATACCACTTTACCAGTAAGTCTTTTCATCTGAGCATAATGTGCCTTTTCCTTCCTGCTCACAGAAGAGATACTTCTGGTGCTTTCCTCAGTGATGAGTTCAGCCCACTTTTCCTTCTCCTAGTTTGCTGGGGTGGCAGCAAAACTTTCTTCAACCAGACATTCCTGCTGGCTGGATCCTGCAGGCCTTTGCCCAGGACTTGTGCATTGTATACTCTTTTAGGAATGCACTCAACATCGTTATCCTTAGATTATGATCCAAAGAATTCCCACCTGGTTCTAGTCCTATTTCTGGAACAAACTCTGTACTAGAACCACATGGGGGTTGGGCACTTGGACTAACCTACAAAATAGATTACCTTACCTTAGGACCCCAATTTTTAGTGGGTCCTAGGTTCCTGTTAGCATAAAATTGCATATGTCTATCTACAGGAGTCCTGTCAGGAAGACACCGCCTTGCCCTTGGCACACTAGGATTGTGCCAACAATCTATGGCAAAGTGGCCCACTTTGCCATAACACCAACATTCATGGATATTGTATCTCCTTTTCTGAACACACCTTGAAGTGTGCAAGCCATTTCTGGCTGCCTGTTCGGTGGGGAGAACCGAGGCTTTCTTCTTGTTTCTTTTAACAAGAGCTTGACCAAAAGTGAGTCTGTCAGTAGAGGAACTTGGCTTACTCTGAACATCATTTGTAACAACCTTCTTTTTCGATGGCATGTTCTTCATGGATTCAGGGAAAGCCAAGGTAGTCACACTGACTGTCTTACCTTTGGTTTGAGTTCTTGCTGGAAGAACTTTAGAGTAGGCCTTAGTCATATCCTTGAATGAGGGGGTTGGGGCACCAAATATAAAAGGTGCAGGTTGGGCCTTTTGAACTTCTCCATGGGGAGTCTTCTGAGCACTCAATCTCATGACCTCTCTTCTTCTATTGTAAGGTACTTTTGTATTCTTACAAGAAATATTCCCACACCTCTAGTGACCACACTTACAGTCTTGGTCATACCTTTTGGATGAGAGAATTACCTTGAGAGAGGAAGACTGAGGCATGACAGGAACTTGGCCTCTCCTCTGAGAATGGATAAGTTTAGAAATCCACTCAGATTCATATTTTCTCTTGATACCATATATCTTAGAGAAATTGGCCACTATCCTCCTCTCCCTTTCAAGTTTCTCTTCAAGAACCTTGAAAATGGAGTCCTTACACTTGATGGACTCAACATGGATATCTACCATTGTCTTCAGAAGGCCTACTTCCCTCACCTTTAGGTATAACAAAGATGAGGTCGCATCTTGTTGGGAAGCAACCACCTTTAGGGAGGCAATTTCCTCTGCATGTTTCTTAACAAGCAACTTGCTCTTCTTGAAGGCTTTCAGAAGAGTAGCATTATTTTCAAACAATTGATTTATATCATCTTCTATCAAAGGACCCTCATCATCACTTGATGATGAGATATCATAGTCTGGACAGGATTCATAACCATCTACTGAGGATGAGCTAGATGAGGGTTTTACCTGATCTTGACCAGGCTGCTCCTGGCATGATCCTTCATTTGTCATGGAACTTAGCCCATAATATCTGCATTCACCTTCCTCAGCTTCATCCACCTCTGAATCACTATCTGAATGTGATAGAGGGGCCCTGATCCTTGATCTTGCATCTGGAATGACTTTGTCTTCTGCAAGAGCACCCAATAGCCCAATGCTAGTCTCGTCTTCTTTGCAGTTTTGAAGCTCCGTTGAACTCCACACCTTATGGTTTATCTTTGAACACATACGTTTAACCTTTTAGCTATCCTTTGAGGTCTACTCAGACTGTGTAGCCCTTTTTGAGCAACTTCCCTCTGATACCACTTGAAAGTTTTTTATTTCAAGGATAGCCTAATGACCTAGAGGGGGGTGAATAGGTTTCTTAGTCTCTTGCGACTATCTTTTGATTTCTCTTTATTTATATGCTTTATTTGTTGATTGTATTCTGCTTTCAAGACATGCAACCTGTAACACCCCAAAAAGGAGTAGAATTAAAAAAGGATAGAATTTCGTCAAACAGATGTCAGCATGAACAGATTTTGTCTAACGGAGTTCGATGAACGTAGAACGGTAGTTCGACGAATGCGGTCTCTAGCCTTTCGACAAACGTCGAACTGTCCGTCGAACGGCGTTCGACAAAAGTCGACCGGATTCGCCAAAAGATGACCGGGCTCGACGAACGTCAAGCTGTTCGTCGAACAGATTTCAGAAATTTGTGGCACTGTAGCCTTTCAATGAATGTCGAAGGTTATCCCGATAAAAGCGGGACTGGCTAGCTGGTCAAAGTGGTTTCAAATCAAATATAGGCCATGCTTCGTTTTGATGGATTGATGGTGTGGCTGGGGTTAACCCGAGGTCACATATGCAGAGGGGTTTGGGATAACGAAAGAATTATTTCCTTATCACTCTCTCTCTCTCTCTCTTCATTTCATCCAGTTCTTGAGCAGAGAACTAAAACCAGGAGATAAGGGTTTGGGCTGACCTTTGTGAAGGTGTTGAAGGAGATTCCCTCTTCGAAAGCAGGATTTGAGGCTAGATCCACTAAGGGGAAAGTGGGACGCTCATTTCCATCTGCGTAGAAAAGCTTTGGCATGGATCCGAAGAGAACTTCAAGGGTAACGACCTCCTACTTGGACACGTGAAGTCCTACTTTCACATGTGCATCAAATCCTCCACCAAAAGGTGTAATGGAGAAGAGTTTCCGTTGAGTTGATACTTGTTATCCCCGATTTCATTTGCATTTAGATCCAGAAATGTGTAGTACGAAATAGACATGCTGTTTGAAGCCCATCTAGACAGGTTGGTCTTGATTGGTGATGCTTTATTCAGCATGCATGATTTTCTGTCCTCCCATATCAGCTCGTCATGGCCACAGTTGTCCCATCGGACCTTGACCAGAGCCTCAATTATCAGAGCCTTATTATGATCATAAAACCTTACTGACTAAGTTTCATGCAATTCCAAGGTTAGTAAGCTATGTAGAAAATTACCGAAATTAAATTCATGATAGTGCACTTTGTGAAGAAATATTCTTGTAAACTCATCCAAACAACTTGTAATAATTTTTTAAGCTTTATTATACCCTAAAAAGTTTTCTGGCCAAGTAATACAATTTTCCAGCAAGATATAGTATTTATCATCTATTTATCAAAATGAGCTGCACTAGTTCACGTTACACATGAAGTACTAAAGGAAATGACCAATTATTTCAAATAATTCATCAGTGCATACAAATGGTATTTGATTAACTTTACCATAGTTTCATATCATTCTAAGACAAATAAACTAAAGTTATGTCAATATCATCAAAGAGGGCAAGATTAAGGTTTTATCTACAAGTATGAGATACTTTTATCTAAACATCCTATAATAAATTTCAGAGGTTAACATTACTATAAATTATTCCTACCAATATCTCATGAAGACCCAAGGTCATATGACCCCTTAAATATCCTATAACGCGTATAGACTTAAATAATTTCCAAGTGTTTAAATTGGGGTCCATGTGTCCAAATACCCCCAAATTCTTTCTTAGGGCATTTCACCACCCTAAGATCACATGGACTAAACACCAAGTCCATACAAGGGCATATCACCCTATGTCCTTCACAAACTCCTAAGGTTCAACCTTAGGATTTGAACTAGGGTCCTAGGGCAAATCCATCCTAATCAACCCAAAATTCCATGTGAGAGTGTTTATTGTCATACCAAACCAGTGAGTTTCGACCTCTATTGAGGTGATTTGGTCACTCAATACCCACAAGTGATACTTTGACCTAAATAACCCTTTTAGGCCAAGGCTAGGGTCCACTAAATTATAAACCAAATCATCACCAAATGGGATGAACTTTCATACAGAATCTTATATGGGCCCCAAGTTCCACTCCCCAAAATTTGGGGGAATTTGGAGTTCATTTGACCAATTAATTTACCTATACATGAAAAATGAAATGTTTACCAAAACTTTAGAAAACTTTCTTCCAAAAATTCCCATTTTTGGATAAGTTATAGGCCTAGATATGAATTGCTTATGCTCCAAATTTCAAGTCATTTGGAGGTCATAATTGATGGGGCACCCCAAACAATCTCTGATCAACCCTAAGTATAATCCTCACCAAAATGAGTGTTGAGTTCTGACTAAACTCCAAATTAGTTCAAATTAATTTTAAAATAACCTAAACACATAGGGCTACAAGTTTCATTTTTATCGCATTTTCTGAAAAGGCCTCTAAGTATTTTTAATTTAAATCCTAAGGCAGTTGATTTTTTGTGACAGAAATACGTATACCCTATAGTTTAATTTCATCAAGATCTGCACAGATCTTAATGCCGGATCCAACGACGGCTGGCTTTCTTCGTCCTTCAGCCAACGACCCTTATTCGCCCGACCTGGAGCAAACTCCAAGCTTGATTGCCGGCCCTCCGACCACCTCCCCGGCCAACCATCGCCACCACCACTTCCATTGAAGTGAGGGCAACCGACCGGAGGTGGTTTGGCCGCCAAAGATGGTGGATTCCGGCGAACCCAACACCTTCGTTTTCATGGAAAACTAGTGGAGAAATTGCACTAGATCATGCTTAATTGAGCCCGATTCTTATCTCTAAAGATTCATAAGATATAACCCATGAAGGAGTAGAGGAGGATCTTGTTTGCGGCCTAAATGTGTGTGCTTTGCCTCCTCACCATTTCAGGCCACCGAGATTTTCGATGCTCTGCAACTGTACAGTGGAAGAGCTCAAATTCTCCAGAGAAAATGTGGAAACAACTGCTCTCAGGCTTGTGGAGCTTTTAAGATTGCTAAATGCGGAAGAGGGGGGTGTAGCGTCAATGTCCATTAATGGCCATTAAGGAGAAATTTCAGCCATTACAATTCTCCTCTCCTAGTTGCTGCCATGGCCGGGAAAACCCTTATCCTTCTCCTAACTGACCAAGGGAGGTGATTCCAGTAAGAAGAGTGGGGCCCATGGCCTTCCAAGCCATGAATGGCCTTTACTCCCCAGTTTCTCTCTCCTCCATTAAATTGAAATTTGGGTTAAACCGCCTGCCACGTGACACCCTACTACTGGACCGCTTATTATTCTATTAAATAAGTCCTATTGAAAGGACCTGGGCCAATTAATTCATTTTGGCGCAATTCCAAAAAACCCGATTCATCCTGTTATTATGAACCAACAAACTGAGCCAAGAAATTCTAAGTTAAATGGCGTTGAGTGCGTTGAGTGCACTCAACGCCGCGTAGAGTCAAGCCACCACACTCAACGCCTAAATCAGCCAGAAATTTCCAAGTAAAATTGCGTTGAGTTAGCTCAACTCACTCAACACCAATCAGTCTATGGCGTTGAGTGAGCTCAACTCACTCAACTCCATTCAGATTATGGCGTTGTGTGAGCTCAACTGACTCAACACCATTCAGTCTATGACATTGAGTGAGCTCAACTCACTCAACGCCAACTAGTCTATGAAATTGAGTGAGCTCAACTCACTCAACGCCAATCAGCTTATGACGTTGAGTAAGCTCAACTCACTCATCACTATTCAGTGTATGACATTGAGTGAGCTCAACTCACTCAACGTCAATCAGTCTATGGCGTTGAGTGAGCTCAACTCACTCAATGCCAACCATCCATGGCGTTGAGAGAGCTCAACTCACTCAATGTCAATCAGTCTATGGAATTGAGTAAGCTGAACTCACTCAACACTATATTTCTAGAAATCTTTACAAGTGAAATGGCGTTGAGTGCACTCAATGCACTCAACGCCAAACAATCAATGGCGTTAAGTGCACTCAACGCACTCAATGCCCCGAGCCCAAAAAATATTCCCAAGTAAAATGGCGTTGCGTGCACTCAACGCCATTCAATCCATGGAGTTGAGTGCACTCAACGCACTCAACGCCAATCGGCCCATGGCGTTTAGTGCACTCAACACACTCAATGCCCCGAGCCCATAAATCTTTCTAAGTAAATACCTGGCCTAATCGTCGAGTCCTGTCGACTCCCTCGACCCTTCCCAAACTTGAGTCAACTTGACCTATTTTTGGTTGACCCCAATGGGTCCTTGGTGACCCATTGGCCTCCCTTAGGGTTAGGGGTGCCATGATGGGATCATGGAACCAAGTATAAGCCCCAAGGTAATCCCTAAGCTAGTAATTAGAATTCTACTATTTTCTGACTAAGTTGGTTCACACCCTAATTCCTCTGTTCATGCAAACTCTTTGGTGCTTCCCAGGGTTTTGTCATGTCCCAGTCATGAAAAAACCATCCTAGGGGTCTAGAAGTCCGAGGGATGTTATAAATCCCAATACATAAGAATACAAATTTCGTCCTCGAAATTCAGGTTAGGCCTACGGGGTTTCAAGTATGAGGAATAAAATGTAACATCTCGAGAGGTTAAAGTGAATACCTGATGTGAAAAGGTGAGGGTACTTTTGTTGCATCAAGTCCTGCGGCTCCCAAGTGTGCTCTACTTGTCCATGATTCCTCCACAAGGCCTTGACTAGCGGAACCTTCTTGCGCCACAAGACCCGTATCCTAGTATTGTCTATCCGGATTGGCTCCAGGTTCACTGATCGATCAGAAGCTATAGGCTCATCGGTAGTCGTAATTTACTACTTCGGCCAAAGTAGAGCTCTCCTGAGGGAGGAGACGTGGAAGACGTCGTGCAAACATGCTATATCTAGCGGCAGCTCCAGTCTATAACCCAAGGGACTGATCCGCTCCTGGATCCTGTAAGGCCCCATGTATCTCAGACTGAGATTCTTCCGACCATGCACCTGCGAGACTCCATGCATCAGTCGTATCTTCAGAAATACCTGGTCTCCTACCTGAAACTCTACCTGACAATGCCGAGCATCGTAATACTTGGTCTGTCTGCTCTGGGCTTCCAGCATCCACCTTTCTCGAATCAACCGCACCCGACATCCGTATCCTCAAAAAACTCCGAGCCAAGTTCTTTTGGGTCCTCATCCTGGATCCAAGACAAAGGAGTCCTGCATCTCTGCCCGTATAAAGCCTCATAAGGGTCCATGCCGATGCTGGACTGGTGGATGTTGTTGTACTGGAATTCGATCAATGGTAGATGCCTCTCCTATGGCTCTCCGCGGTTCAATATGCAAAGACGCAATAAATCCTCCAGTGTTCGATTGGTGCGCTTTGTCTGCCCATCCGTCTGAGGGTGGAAGGTGGTACTAATTGTCAACCGGGTCCCCAAATAAGCCTGGACCGACCTCCATTCCTTAGACGTAAATCGTCCATCACGATCAGACACTATCATCCCTAGCACTCCATGGTATCGGACGAACAGCTCCACAAACCTCTGCACCAAGTCACCCACTAGAGCATCCTTCCTCATCGATAGAAATTTGGCCACCTTCGTCGATCGATCGACGATCACCCATATCGAGTCATTCCCTGCATGTAACCGAGGAAGACCATGCATGAAATCCATGACAATATTGTCGAACTTTCACTCCGTCACCGGAAGTGGATTCAACAATCCTGCCAGACTCTTACACTCTGCTTTCACTAACTGACAAGCCTCGCAATGGGTCATGAATTATGTGATATCCCTCTTCATACCCGGCCAGTACATCGTCCTCTTTAGGTCGTCCGTCATCTTGGTGATGCCTGAGTGCACCGAGTACCTACTGCAGTGAGCCTCGGTCATAATGTCCTCCTGAATCCTACCCCCAGCCGTTATGTACACCCATCCTCTAAAGCCTAACAACCCATCCCTCTCTGTATACTCCCCGACCGTGCCGCCTCCAAGGTCTTGAATACTTGCTCTACCTTGTCATCCATTCTCTACTCAGCCCTGATGCGATCTCGAATATCATCGGTAGCGCTCATCGCGGGCAGGTACTCCTCGTAAAGCTCTGGGTCGTCCGACGACACCAAAGTAATCTGCATATCCTCTATCATCCGTACCAGCTCCATAGACATCAATTGGGGCTCTGCTCCTGAAGTGGTAGCCTTCCAGCTCAGTGCGTTTGCCACGACATTCGCCTTCCCGAGTGATAGTGTATCGTGTACTCATAATCAAATAGAAACTCCACTCATCGTATCTCGCGGATGTTCAACTCCTCCTGCGTAAAATGGCGTTGAGTGAGCTCAAGTCACTCAACGCTAATCAGGCTATGGCGTTGAGTGAGCTCAACTCACTCAATGCTAATCAGTGTATGGAGTTGAGTGAGCTCAACTCACTCAACGCCATTCAGTCTATTACATTGAGTGAGCTCAACTCACTCAACGCCATTAAGTCTATGTCATTGAGTGAGCTCAACTCAATCAATGCCAATCAGTCTATGGCGTTGAGTGAGCTCAACTCACTCAACGGCAATCAGTGTATGGAGTTGAGTGAGCTCAACTCACTCAATGCCAATCAGTTTATGGCGTTGAATAACGTTGAATGGCGTTGAATAGCGTTGAGTGACCTCAAATCAGTCAACTCCATATTTCCAGAAATCTTTCCAAGTTAAATGGCGTTGAGTGCACTCAACTCACTCAACGCTAAACAGTCCATGGCATTGAGTGCACGCAACGCACTCAACGCCCCGAGCCCAAAAAATCTTCCCAAGTAAAATGGCGTTGAGTTCACTCAACGCCATTCAGTCCATGACGTTGAGTGCACTCAACGCACTCAATGCCAATCAGCCCATGGCGTTGAGTGCACTTAACGCCCCGAGCCAAAAAATCTTTCTAAGTAAATACCTGATCTAATCGTCGAGTTCTGTCGACTTCCTCAACGCTTCCCGAACTTGAGTCAACTTGGCCTCTTTTTAGTTGACCCCAATGGGAGTTGTACCTTCGAAGGTCGCGAAGGTGCCGTCATATCTCAGTACAACCTTGCTTGCCGGGCAATCTATCTGGGCATGGTTCCAAGTAAGCCATGTCATGCCCAGGACCAGGTCAAAGTCCGGCATCCTTAAGACCGTCGTCGGGGCCTCAAGTGTCAAACCATCAATAGTCACCTTCAGGAGGCACTTAGCAGTGGCTAAGTCCTCCTTCCCGTTGGGGAGACGCACCCTCCTGGCGACTCCCGAATAATGTCTGACTCCTTATAGTCCCTTTACAAACTCCTCGAACACGAAGTTGTGCGACGCCCCTGTATCCACCAAGGTATGGGCAGGTTTGCCGCACACCATAACTATTCCTGTTTATTTAATTATATTTAGGTAACTGAGCTTATTGTTTTCTTTCCTAGTATTCTACTGTTGTTTGTTGTTTCTAAAATTCTAAAGGTAAATAACAACATTAAAATTACCAGCATACCTGCAATCATCCTACCCGTGTCCTGAGGTGAAGCCAAGTCCAGAGTATACACCTGCTCCTTCTCTTGCCTTTGATCTCCGCCCTGGAAACCATGTCGTCTTCCACTGCCTTGGCCTGCAAACTGCTGAGTGGGCGAGGCAGCCTGTGGTGCCGGTAGAGGTGTCCTTCTCATGAGACAGTTTCTTCAGATGTGCCCTACCTGATGACAGTTGTAACACTCGGGAGTGGAAAGTGCCGCACCTCCGGGCCTCTGTATCTCCCGCATCTGAAGAGGTTTAGGAGCCAATACCACTGGCTCCCTCGGCTCATGCCTCACCTCTTGGCGAGGTTGGTCCTCTGCCCTTCTCTCATCAGCAAAGCGGCCCCTCCACTGATCATTCTTGCCTCCCCGACCTTGATCCTCATTTGGCCTCTTTCGGCCTTGAGCCGTGTGCAAATCATTCTCCATCCTATTTGTCATATCCAGAATTCGAGGTAAAGGCCCGTCAGACAAAAACAGAAGAGCCCGTCTCAGATTATCTCGAAGTCCCTTATAGAACCTCTTAATATACCCTGCATCATCCAGCTAATAGGAGTCCGCAAACCGGGCTAAGTTAGTGAACTCCCGGTGGTACTCCAGCACCGTCCTGTTGCCCTTCCTCAGCTACATGATCCTGTCTTCCTGCTCGTCTTTTGCCGATTGTGGGATGAAGTGCTCCAGTAATGTGGCCCTGAACTTCTCCCAAGTTATGTCATCTACCTCCCGATTTGCAAACACAGTATCCAGAAGTGTCTTCCACCACCTCTTAACATGGACTCCAAGTAGGAGACCACCAGAGGCACCCTCTCCTCCCACGGGCACCATATCCCAGTTAGCATCTCAATAATGATATCATGCCACTCTTCCGTGGGTACGACCGACTCCGTCCCAATATAAGATGGGGAGAGAGTCCTTGAAAGATGCTCAACCAATTGGCACCCAGGTTGGCTGCGGAGCCGGAGCCTGCTGGGCCTTGAAGGACTCTAGAATGACCATCAGAGTCTGCCCCACCTCTGACTATAGAAATGTAGTGGGAATCGGTGGAGGTGGTGCAAAATTCAGAGTTGGTTGTGCTCCGCCTTGCGGTGGAGGATGTGTCGGGGGATGCATAACAAAGGACTCTTGTAAGAAAATTGACCCAAACCATTACATATGATCCCCCATATGGGCACACCACAGCTTCCGCTGTTTAGTTTGTCCCCAAACTAAACTCGAGTGCGGGTGATTCAGGTTTAGTGGACTTCTACTCTTCCGATCAAGGTTTCCTCTAATACCATTTTGAGATTTTGGTAAGATATTTAAGGGCGTTGAGTGCGTTGAGTGCACTCAACGCCATTTTACTTGGGATGATTTTTTGGGCTCGGGGCGTTAAGTGTGTTGAGTGCACTCAACGCCATGGACTTTTTGGCGTTGAGTGCACTCAACGCCATTTCACTTGGAAAGATTTCTGGAAATATAACGTTGAGTGAGTTGAGCTCACTCAACGCCATTCAATGTCATAGACTGATTGGCGTTGAGTGAGTTGAGCTCACTCAACTCCATAGACAGATTGGCGTTGAGTGAGTTGAGCTCACTCAATGTCATAGACTGAATGACGTTGAGTGAATTGAGCTCATTGAACGCCATTGACTGAATGACATTGAGTGAGTTGAGCACACTCAATTCCATAGACTGATTGGCGTTGAGTGAGTTGAGCTCACTCAACGCCGTAGCCTGATTGGTGTTGAGGGAGTTGAGCTAACTCAACGCCATTTTACTTAGAAAATTTCTGGCCGATTTAGGCGTTGAGTGTGGTGGCTTGACTCAGCATGGTGGGCCCAAAACCCATAGGTCGGAGGATCAAAACCTCCCTCTGATATCAGTTTATAAGACCCCATTTTTTTATTTTAACCCACTGGGGTCTTATGCCCAAAATCGCCGCTTTGCGGTGACACCAACACCCACGGGAAGGTCGTCACTACAAAATGCCAATCCTGTCGGCCATACCGATCGCAGAAGAGAAGAGTAAGTACAAATAGTAAAGTAGAACTTTAATACTGGTCCACCAGAAATCACATGAATATAAAATAATCCTCCACGAAGGGAGAGTCCATAATAATAATAACCAGATTACTAATAAGAGGGCTCATGCCCGATACATCATGATCCTCACTAAAGTCACTATACACGGAAGCAAATTTATAGTAACTACTCATTATCGGGACTCACTGTCCCTGCTTCCTGAACTCCGGTACTATACTGTCCTATCTCCAAGCGCACCGACCTCTAGGGCTGCATCTCCAGGTTCTGCTCCACGATCCCCTAAAATGATTTGATCAAACGACCGTTAGTCAAAAAGACTAAGTCCTATCATCCCCTACCCCTCCCCTATGGCTCATAGGTACCGAGCGGGGAGAAGGAAAGGGAAGGTAAAGAAGGTGGAGAGTACAAAGAAAGCAGGTGACGGCTGAACTAGTCTATCATGAGTATAAAGCCACAGAAAGTATAAGTAAACAAACAGTAGATAAGCAATATGACTATACACATGAACAAGGTGAGCAAGTAAAAGTACAAGAAGGTAAACTAAGTAAGTAACCATAAACTATAGGAATGCCCATACAAACCTATGGACCAAGGGGTCGTTTTGCAATGCCTATTTTATAAAGAGTCTCATACCAATTTATACAATAAGTGTCAAGGATTATATACAATGATTATGCTATGTCATGCATGTATACTATGGTATGAACATACAAGTGCAACTCACACACCCGACTCTGTGCACACAGACCTTTAGTTCCCCCTTTCCGGAGCCTAACCTCCCAGGATACCTCCATAGTGGTAAACGGAAGTGGTGGGTTGGGCCTCTCCCACCTCTAGACCAGTATCAACACTACCAATCAGATCTATCGTACTCCTCAACGCTGGTGCACTAAGCGGAGCTCCTGCATACTCTTGCCAGTTAGTGCACAAGATTTAATTCGGCTAAGTGTTAAACCACACTTGCCAAGTCAACGTATTGGTGTTGGTGCGACGACCCTCCAATACCGAAGACCCACCACCTTATTTTTTATGCACATGCAATCACGAATTTCTCGAGCCATCGTCTCCACGTACTATCCTGTCCGTTACAAATATCTATTGAGCCATCGGCTCGCCGGGCTAACCTGCACATCACCAAAACCACCGAGCCTACCACTCGTGAGACCCAACCTAACTCCCACAACACGGGGGAGTGTGAGTGTAAGTGTAATCCTAGAGTATTTCTAATTACTCTTGTATTACATTTTGTCTTACGACTTACGCTAATCTTGGACTGCCCAGGGCATACCCTATGAATGGCTCTCACGGGACACTAGGAACTATGTTGGTAGCGGAAGCCCATCGTTTCCTTTCACAGGGTACTTACTATTATTGGTATCTACCCATAGCCAACCCCATTTGATGTTTTACTTAATCTAACCCTAGTGTATTTGACTCTCTCACTCCACAGGAAAGACGATCTTTCGTCGATCACGAACACCACTTATCACCAGTCAACCCAACACTTTCAACATCATGACTCCTAATGATGAACTCATTTTCACCTCACAAAAATCAGTAAACTATTAACACTAACTCCCTAAATCCATTTCACATGCTATCACAATTTCTGCAGTTTACTATATGTAGACCAATCTAAGCTATATGATGTACATGATAGGAGGTACTATAAATTTTCATCCAAAAGCCCTAAAATAATTATTGAGGATCTATCATGACATAATTAGACGAAATCCAGAAACTTAAAATTTTCCTAATTAGTTTGTCTTTTATTTAATTTCCCAAAAATTAGGTCATGGGTAATTTTGAACATGAAGTACTATATTTCCTTAAGTTATGACCACTCAAAAATTATGAACATTATATGATGCCAAAATATCAAAGAATATCAAGTTTTACAAATTTATATAAAAGTACTGGCCCCTAAATAATTAATTCAAGGTAATTCAAATAATTAGAGGTAATGAACGGAGTACCACAATTCAAAGTCCAAAAATTATTCAAAAATTATTAGAGCCTTATTTTGATCATAAACCTTACTGACTTAAGTTCATGCAATTCCAAGGTCAGTAAGCTATATAGAAAAACACATCAAACAAATCCATGATAGTGCACTTTTTGAAGAAACATTTTTGTAAACTCATCCAAACAACGTGTAATAATTTTCTAAGCTTTATTATGCCCTAAATAATTCTCTGGCCAAATAAAACAATTTTCCAGCAGTATATAATATTTATTATCTATTTATCAAAATAAAGTACACTAGTTCACTTTACACATGAAGTACTAAGGTAAATGACCAATTATTCCAAATAATTTATCAGTGCATACAAATAGTATTTGATTAAATTTGCCAGAGTTTCATATCATTATAAGATAATTAAACCATAGTTTTTTCAATATCATCAAAAAGGGTAGGTTGAAGGTTATACGTACAAGTATGAGCTACTGTTTTATAAACATCATATAATAAATTTCAGAGGTTAATATTACTATAAAATTACTCCTACCAAAATCTCATGAAGATCCAAGGTCATATGACCCCTTAAATATCCTATAAAGTGTATATACCTAAATAATTTCCAAGTGTTTAAAGTTGGGTGCATGTGTCCAAATACCACCAAATTCCTTCCTAGGGTATTTCACCACCCTAAAATCACATGGACTAAACACCAAGTCTATACAAAGGCATATCACCCTATGTCCTTCACGAACCCCCAAAGTTCAACCTTAGGTTTTGAACTAGGGCCCTAGGGCAAATCCACCCTAATCCACCCCAAAATCCATGTTAGGATGTTTATTGTCATAACAAAACTATGGCCCAAGTTTCAACCTTTATTGAGATGATTTGGTCACTCAATACCTACAAGGGATACTTTGTCCTAAATAACCCTTTTAGGCCAATGCTAGGGTCTACTGAAGTCTAAACCAAATCATCACCAATTGGGATTAAATTTTAAACATAATCTTATATGGATCCCAAGGTTCACTCCCCAAAATTTGGGGGAATTTTGAGGTCATTAGACCCATTAATTAACCCATACAAGAAAAATAAAATGTTTACCAAAACTTTAGAAAAATGTCTTCCAAAAATTCCCATTTTGGGCATGTTATAGTTCTAGATATGAATGGCTTATTCTCCAAATTTTAAGTCATTTGGAGGTCATGATTGATGGGGGCACCCGAAATAATCTTTGATCAACCCTAAGTATAGTCCTCATCAAAATGAGTGCTGAGGTCTGACCTGAACTCCAAATTGGTTCAAATTAATTTTAAAATACATTAGACACATAGGGCTACAAGTTTCATGTTTACCACCTTTTCTGAAAAGGCATCTAAGTTTTTTTTTAATTTAAATTCTATGGCAACTGATTTTCTGTGATAGAAATACGTATACCATATAGTTTAATTTCATAAAGATTTGCAAAGTTCTTACAGCAGGATCCAACGATGGATGGATTTCTTCTTCCTCCAGCCAACGACCCTGATCCACCCGACCTAGAGCAAACTCTAAGCCTGATTGCCGGCCCTCCGGCCACCTCCCCGGCTAACCACCGCCACCACCACCTTCGTTGAGGTGAGGGCTATCGGCCGACGATGGTTTGGTCGCCGATGACGGCGGATTCCAACGAACCCGATACCTATTTTTTCACGGAAAACCAGTGGAAAAACTCCACCTGATCGCGATTATTTTCTCTAACGTTTCCTAAGATCTAATCCATGAAGAAAGAGTAGAGGAGGACTTGGTTTGCGGCCTGAATGCGTGTGCTTTGCCTCTCACCATTTTCGGCCACCGAGCTTTTCGGTGCTCTGCAACTGTACAGTGGAAGGGCTCGAATTCTCAAGAGGAAATGTGGAAAGGGCTGCTCTCTAGCTAGTGGAGCTTTTAAGATTGCTAAATGGGGAAGATGGGGGGGGGGGGTATAGCATCAATGGCCATTAATGGCCATTAAGGAGAAATTTCGGCCATTGCAATTCTCCTCCCCTAGTTGCTGTCATGGTCGGGAAAACCCTTGACCTTCTCCTAACTGACCAGGGTAGGTGATTCCATCAAGAAGAGAGGGGCTCTTGGCCTTCCAAGCCATGAATGACCTTTACTCCTCACTTTCTCTCTCCTCCATTAAATTGGAATTTGTGTTAAACCGTCTGCCACGTGACACCCTACTACTGGACCGCTTATTATTGTGTTAGATAGGTCCTATTGAAAGGACCGGGGCCAATTAATTCATTTTGGTGTTATTCCCGAAAACCTGGTTCAGCCTGTTAATGTGAACCAACAAACTGGGCCAAGAAAATTCTAAGTTAAATGACGTTGAGTGTGTTGAGTGCACTCAACGCCGCGTTTACTCAAGCCACCACACTCAATGCCTAAATCGGCAAGAAATTTTCCAAGTAAAATGTCGTTGAGTGAGCTCAACTCACTCAACGCCAATCAGGCTATGGCGTTGAGTGAGCTCAATTCACTCAACGCCAATCAGTCTATGGAGTTGAGTGAGCTCAACTCACTCAACACCATTCAGTCTATGTAGTTGAGTGAGCTGAACTCACGCAACTCCATTCAGTCTATTGCATTGAGTGAGCTCAACTCAATTAACGCCAATCAGTCTATGACATTGAGTGAGCTCAACTCACTCAACGCCAATCATTTTATGGCGTTGAGTGAGCCCAACTCTCTCAATGCCAATAAGTCTATGGCATTGAATGAGCTCAACTCACTCAACGCCAATCAATTTATAGAGTTGAGTGAGCTCAACTCACTCAACGCCAATCAGTCTATGGCGTTGAATGGCGTTATGTGAGCTCAACTCACTCAACGTCATATTTCGAGAAATCATTCCAAGTGAAATGGCGTTGAGTGCACTCAACTCACTCAACTCCAAATAGTCCATGGAGTTGAGTGCACTCAACGCACTCAACACCCCGACCCCAAAAAATCTTCCTAAGTAAAATGGCATTGAGTTCACTCAACGCCATTCAGTCCATGGTGTTATGTGCACTCAACACACTCAACGCCAATCAGCCTATGGAGTTGAGTGCACTCAACACACTCAACCCCCCGAGCCCAAAAATCTTTCTAAGTAAATATGTGATCTAATCATCGAGTGTTGTCTACTCCCTCGACGCTTCCCGAACTTGAGTCAACTTGGCCTCTTTTTGGTTGACCCCAAAGGGAGTAGTACTTTCGAAGTTCGCGAAGGTGTCGTCATATCTCAGTACAACCTTCCTTGTCGGGCAATCTATCTGGGCATGGTTCCAAGTAAGCCATGTCTTGCCCAGGACCAGGTCGAAGTCCGGCATCTGCAAGACTGTCGTCGGGGCCTCGAGTGTCAAACCATCAATAGTCACCTTCAGGAGGTACTTAACAGTAGCTAATACCTCCGTCCCATTGGGGAGACGCCCCATCCTGACGACTCCCGAATAATGCCTGACTCCTTCCAGTCCCTTTACAAACTCCTCGGAGACGAAGTTGTGCGACGCCCCTGTATACACCAAGGTATGGGCAGGTTTGTCATACACCATAACTATTCATGTTTATTTAAGTATGTTTAGGTAACTGAGCTTATGGTTTTCTTTCCTAGTATGCTACTATTGTTTGATGTTTCTAAAATTCCAAAGGTAAATAACAACATTAAAATTTCTAGCATACCTGCAATCATCCTGCCCGGGTGCCGAGGTGGAGCCAAGTCCAGAGCATACACCTGCTCCATCTCTTGCATCTGATCTCCTCCCTGGAAACCACGTCCTCTTCCATGGCCTCGGCCTGCAAACTGCTGAGTGGGCGAGGCAGCCTGTGGTGCCGGTGTAATACCCCCAGAAACGGGCTGGAAGCCTAGGGTTTATAGCCGACCTGGGCTTGACGAAAAGGTGGCTGAGAGCAGCTCAACTAAAATCGTTTAGCACAGCTAGACGAATATTGTCGAGCACTGCTCGACGAAAAGCTTGTGTTCTCAGTTCGACGATAATCGATCTGCTACCGTAAGATCGACGAAAGTCGATCTGCTCTCTTGAGCTCGACGAAAATCATCGGGCTGAGCTCGACGAAAATCATCAGGCTGAGTTTGACGAAGTTATCAAGGAGAGCAGGGCGGTCTTTGCCCCGTATCGTCGAGCTCAGCTTTTGTGTCATGTGGACACATGTTATCTGAGCGGCTAAGCGGTGGTTGACTTTTTATCCTAAATCCAGGTCGTTGCTGCTAGTTATGGGAGGAAAATTGTGTGGCTAGGGTATTCCCAAGCCCACTAAACCGAAGGGTTGAGAAGAGAAAATCATTCTCTGTCTTATCTTATTCTTCATCGTTTTCCTGGAAGAGCAGAAAACCGAAAAAAGGGCATGTGCTGGGCTGAGCTTGTTTGTTTTGCTGTAGGAGCTCCAATAGGTGGAATCGAGATCTGAGGATAGATCTGCGAAGTGGAAGGCGGCGTGATTCTTTCCATCCGCGTAGATTTTCTCCAAATGGCACCAAAGAAGATCCCAAGGGTAATGATCTTCTGCTTGGACAAGTGAAGTCCTCTTTTATGCATATGCTTGGAATCCTCCACCAAAATGTGGAAATCGTTAGTTATTCCTTTGGGTTGATAGTTGTTATCACCTGTTGAGTTTGCCTTAGATCCGGAAATGTGTAGTACGAAATAGACATGTTGTGTGAAGCCCGTCCAGACAGGTTGGTCTGGATTGGTGATGTTTATCTTGCAAACCGGAGAAGACTCCGCGTATAAAACGTGTATTGTATGGAGTCTTGGTGGTTTGCCTATGAAAGAAAGTAGCAGTAAGTACTGAAGGAATTATCCAGGAAATTGTTTAGGGACTGTTAACTTGGTGTTCAGCTTTAATGGCCTTGAGTGTCATTCTGTGTGAGGTTGAGCCGTCGTGCTGCAAGTAAGAAAGGCCAGTGAGCCGAACGAGAAAGGTGAAGTTGTACCCGCATCAGTCCAGTCTTGAAATTGACAATTTGAGCAATGAGAAAGGCTGATTTGTACCCGCGTTATGGTAGTCTAACCTTGGGTACTTAAGGCCCTATTAGTATCCTGATGACTAGTTTTAGTCATCAGTTTTTGGGTTAGTTTAGTTTAAATTTTCCTAGGTTTAAGTATTATTTTTATGTATTTTATGTATGTAATGTTTAATATTGTATTTTTGATAATATGTTTTAATATTTCATTTTTGTTTGTTATGTTGCATTTTGTGTTATGTTTGTTTGTTTGTTTTGTTTTTATTATTTTAGTTTTTATGTTTTGTTATTTTATGTTTTTGTTGTTTGTTATTTTATGTTTTTGTTACTTTATTTTTGATATAAATTTTTTAGTTATTTTTATCTTATAAAATAACTAATGTTCTTTTTAATTTTCATGTAGGTGTCGCCCTTGAAGCTCAAGTCCAGCCCCCATTGTGCTACCCGAGCCCATGGTGAAGCTCAAGTCCAGCCCCCATTGTGCAGCCCGAGCCTTCACCTTGTTGCAGCCCAAAGTCCAACCCGAGCCCATGCTGCATCCCCTCCTCCAAGTCCATACCAAGCATCCCTCTACATGTCCAACCCAAGCCCTCAAGTTAAAGCAACATTCAGCCCGAGCACACCACATGCAACCCTACTTTGATGCAGCTCAGCCAGCCTCCCTCAAGTCCAACCCAAGCCCTCTTCAAGAAGCAGCCAGCCCACTTCATCATGCCCATTTGAGGCTTTTTCTTTGCATGCATGCACCTTCCCATTCATGCATCTTCCACCTTGATTGGCCGACCTCCCCCTTTCTCTCCCCTTTATTATTTTCTCTCCTTTTTATTCCTCATTCATCCCCCATTCTATTTTCTATTTTTCTTTTTCCATTTCCTTAAATAAAATACAATGAATTCCCCCTCTCTCTCTCCCTTCATTTAATTCCATGCATGAACCTTTCCCACCATGTATGGTCGGCCACCCTATTGCCCCTTCATATCCATTTCCATTCTAGAACATTCCTCCTCTCCTATAAAAGGACCCCTTGCCTCATGATTTAGAAGGTTAAGTTTTTGTTTTGTGAAGGTTGGATTCTAGAGAGCAAGTGAGAGTGCTAGTTCAAGAGTGTTATTTTCTTGTTAAGTTCCTTTCATTATTGTAATCTTTTTATTAGTATAATCTTGTCTCTTGTTTTTTATTATTATTGTGTACCTCTTTTATTAATAAATGAAAATGTTATTTCTTCATCTTATTGTGTTTTATTCTTCCACTATGCGTAGCTAATTTCCTTTAGTATTCGATCGTGATGATTCATGAAATGAGATGATGTTTTCCTTTACTTTTTTGTTTTATTTTTGTCTTAATTATTCTCGATCCTTCTTTGATTTTTATCGTGTCGACTCCGTATTTCCGGTATATGGTAGTAGGCCATTTGATCTCATTTCATAGTAGTCGAGAGACTCGTTGATTTGAAAGATCACTCAAAGAAGGAAGGAGTTGCACGCAATCCTAGACATAGGACGACGTAAATCCTCCAGATTGGAGTCAAATCCAATAGTGCGGGTCACTTCGTTAATGCAACTTTATGCCTTTTTGATTTGCAAAGAGATTTCGGTCAAAACGTCTATAAGTTAGGGGATTTAATGCTCTAACGAGATTATTTCCTATCATCGGATCCTTCACGGTCGAGTTTGATTTGCAAATATAAAACTATATTATTTTTATCCTTCTCATCTCTTTTTCATGGTGAATCATTGATCGAATGCTAATCTTTTATCATAAGTTTTCATCTTAATTTTATTTTCATTTTAATTTATAATTCCTCAAACAACCCAATAATCGTACGGCAGGATAAATAGTAGAAGCATGAGTAATATTAATTGACAATTCCGAGTTTTAATACGACCTTGGTACTACAATTCGATAGGTACACTTGTCTGTTCGGGTTGATAGTGTTTCAACACACCAAGTTTTTGGCGCCGTTGCCGGGGAACACTTTTTCGTCAATATTAGGAAAACGCTTTCGCTATTACTTCTGCAAAAAAACAAAAAAAATTTAATCATTATCTTTTTCTTCTCAAATTTCTATTTTCTTTCTTTTTTTCCTTCCCTCCATTCTCTTTCGTTTTTTTAGTGCATGACCCGCACGAATCCGTCGCTACTTGTTGATTTGGACCTAGAAATCGAGCGCTCCTTTCGGAGAATCTTGCGATTCGGGGGTTCCACTTCTCAAACAATGGTTGAGGATTCCTACGGTGATTGTAATTTCAATTCTGAAATGGGAGAACCCAACCCAGGAATGGCACAGCAAAGGACCATGTCCGATTATGCTCGACCCAACCTGGAGGGTACAGAAACAAGTATTGTTCGACCTGCAATTGCAAACAATAACTTTGAGCTTAATCCTAGCATCATACAAATGGATTAGCAATATGTACAGTTCGACGGATTACAAGATGAAGATCTGAACTTACATATTGCTAGTTTTCTCGAGATCTGTGATACCTTCAAAATTAACGGTGTCTCAGATGACGCAATTAGGCTAAGACTCTTCCCCTTCTCCTTAAGAACAAAAGCCAAACAGTGGTTGAGTTCTCTTCCAAGAGGATCAATCACTACTTGGAATATTTTAGTTGATAAATTTCTTGTTAGATATTTCCCTCCCGCTAAAACTGCTAAACTTAGAAATGATATAACTTCTTATTCTCAAATTGCTTCCGAGACCCTCTATGACACTTGGGAGAGGTTCAAGGAACTTTTGAGATGCTGCCCTCATCATGCTCTGCCTGTATGGTTACAGGTTAAGACATTTTATAATGGGCTAAATCATGAGACTAAGCAGATGATAGATGCCGCTTCCGCTGGTTCTTTGGACCACAAAACTCTGGAAGCCGCTCTTGAGCTTATAGAGGACATGACGATGAACACCTATCAGTGGAACTCATCTAGGACTCGCCCAAATAAACCTGCAGGTATCTATGAAGTGGACTCTGTATCGCAACTGGCACTGCAAGTGGAAATGCTGAAAAAGAGAATTGCGGAGTTGACTGCTGCCTCTGCCCCTCAGGCATATGAAATTGCAAATGCTGCTGCTGCCGAGCAGGTGGATTATCTGGGGAACATACCCAGGCCTGCTCAAAATAATTCTGCCAATTTTTCTGCTTTTTCTAATTTTTCTGCTCCTGGTTTTAATACTGCTACGAACTCTTATCACCCTGGATGGCATAACCATCCAAATTTTTCGTGGAGTAACCCTGCTAATGCCGCACGTCCACTGCACGATTTTACTCCACCGCCACAACCACCACATCTAAATCAAAATTTTCAAAAACCTCCATCTTTGGAGGAAATGTTTTCGAGATATATAAGCGCGAACAATGCCAGCATTAGAAATTTAACAGGCTCAATGAAAAATCTAGAAAATACTGTCAGACAACTCACCAAGGTTATCCCCTAGAGGCCACCTGGGACTCTTCCCTCACATACTAAACCCAACCCAAGGGAGCACGCAAAAGCGATTACCCTTCGGAGCGGTAAAGTAATTCACGAGCCCACCACAAGGGAAGAGCCAGAGGCTATTGCCTCTCTTGCTGCTGAAAAAATTATAATTACGGAAATGAATGATGAAAATTCTAAAAAAGAAAAAGATAAATCTGTTTTTGAAAAAGATAAGTCTGCTTTTGAAAAAGGAAATGATAATTTTCAAGATGATGCTCCGATTATTATAAAAGAATTTCCGCCACCTCCTTATCCCGCTAAGCTTAGGAAAGAAAAACTAGATGATCAATACCAATGCTTTCTTTAAAATGTTAAAACAAATCCACATTATTTGCCATTTCACGAAGCAATTAGCCAAATGCCTAAATATGCTAAATATCTTAAGGATTTGTTAACGAACAAAAAGAAACTAGAAAATTTATCTCATGTAACGTTAATCGAAGAATGCTCGACGGTCATTAAAAATTCTAATCTTCCTAAAAAGATAAATGATCTGGGTAGCTTTTCTATTCCTTGCGTTTTTGGTGAACTTTTCTTAAAGCACGCGTTAGCGGATCTAGGTGCGAGCATCAACTTGATGCCTTTTTCTTTATTTAAGAAGCTAGGATTGGGCACTCTCAGCCCTACGCATATGAGTATCCAGTCAGCCGATCGATCAATTAAATATCCATTAGGTATTGTTGATGACGTGCTAGTGAAGGTCGACAAATTCATCTTCCCGGTGGATTTTGTCATTCTTGATATTGAAGAGGACGTCGAGGTCCCTCTTATTCTTAGTCGTCCCTTCCTAGCCACCTCTCGAGCGGTCATCGATGTGAGTAACGGAAAGCTCCTTCTTCGTGTGGGTGATGATGAGGTTACGTTTTTTATAAACCAATCTATGAAAAACTCTTTAAAAATGATGATTTTTGTTTTTTTTCTTGATATGTTAAATGAAGACTCCTCTTTTCCCTTTCTAACGTTTCTTCAAATGATTTCTCCTCTTCTTTTTCTGAAATCTCTACAAATGTTTTTGAAGACACGGTTATGTCCGTGCAATCCAATTTTGAAAATGAACCTGTTTTTAGACAAAAAAATTATGAAAATCTTATTTTTGAAAAAGAAATTTTTTTGAAAAACTCTTAAGATGAACCACCCAACTTGGAATTAAAACCACTACCTGAACATCTTAAATATGCCTTTCTTGAAGAAA
This sequence comes from Platanthera zijinensis, assembly GCA_039513925.1. Taxonomy (NCBI): domain Eukaryota; kingdom Viridiplantae; phylum Streptophyta; class Magnoliopsida; order Asparagales; family Orchidaceae; genus Platanthera; species Platanthera zijinensis. Next base: position 59,131,464 of record CM077097.1, on the reverse strand, counting down.
AAATCTAAATTGCCCGTTATAATCTCGGCCTATCTTTCTCAATCCAAGAACGATCAATTGATCTAAGTATTACAAAGGCATCGCCGAGCTATAACGTGGCAAATTTCCGATATTTCTGGCATAAGCCCTTCTTTTTGTACGCATAAAATATTTTTCGAAAATAATTCTAAAGGAATAGTCCAACCTCAACGTCGTCTTAATCCGAATATGAAAGAGGTCGTGAAGGGAGAGGTGATTAAGTTATTAGATGCGGGGATAATTTATCCTATTTCCGATAGTAAGTGGGTGAGTTCGGTTCAGGTTGTACCTAAGAATGGTGAGATCACGGTAGTGACGAACGAAAATAATGATTTAATTCCAACTAGGACGGTAACGGGATGGAGGATATGCATCGACTACCGTAAGCTAAACGATGCTACTCGTAAAGATCACTTCCCCCCTCCCCTTTATCGATCAGATTTTGGAACGATTATTCGGGCATAGTTTCTATTGTTTTCTCGATGGTCTCTCGGGGTATTTCCAAATCCCTGTCGCAGCTGAGGTCCAAGAGAAGACAACATTCACTTGCCCCTTCGGAACTTTTGCCTACTGTAGGATGCCTTTCGGTCTTTCCAACGCTCCAGCTACCTTTCAGCGGTGCATGCTAGCTATTTTTGATAAATATGTAAAAAATATTATGGAATTATTTATGGATGACTTTTCGGTTTTCGGCGACTCTTTTGATTTATGTTTGAAAAATTTATGAAAAGTTTTACAACGGTGCGAAGAAACGAACTTAGTTTTAAATTGGGAGAAGTGCCACTTTATGGTGCGTGAAGGCTTAGTCCTTGGCCATAAGATTTCCGCTAAGGAAATTGAATGGACAAGGCAAAAATTGAAGTAATTGAAAAGCTACCGCCGCCTACGAATATCAAAGCGATTAGAAGTTTTCTAGGGCACGCGAGTTTTTACCGAAGATTCATAAAAGACTTTTCAAAAATTACTAAGCCTCCCACCCACCTTCTCGAGAAAGAAGCTCCTTTTGTTTTTGACGATTCTTGTCTAGCTGCGTTTGAATTAATTAAATCTAAACTTATAAATGCTCCAATTATGAGCGCCCCAGTTTGGGATTTGCCTTTCGAAATAATGTGCGATGCGAGTAATTTTACGGTATGTGCGATTCCAGGACAACGAATTGCTAAGAACTTTCATCCGATCTACTATGCAAGTAAAACTCTAACTTCCGCTCAAGAAAACTACACCACAACCGAAAAGGAACTTTTAGCTGTTATTTTTGCGTTCGATAAATTCCGACCGTACATTACTCTTTCTAAGATTATCGGTTTTTATGGATCATTCTGTTTTGATGTACCTCCTTTCTAAACCGGATGCCAAGCCGCGTCTTATTAGCTGGATCCTCTTACTTTAAGAATTCGACTTGGAGATCCGGGATAAGAAAGTAGCGGAAAACCTAGCGGCTGATCATCTTTCTCGCCTCGAGAATCTTGAACTAGGCGTTTTAAATGAAAATTTTATTAATGATTCTTTTCCGGATGAACGAATTTTAAATGTTTCCTCTTCTACCCCCTGGTTTGCCGATCTGGCCAATTATCTCGTGGCCCGGGTCCTTCTAAGAGTGTACTCTTCTTAGCAAAATAAGAAATTCTTTTCTGAGTTGAAGTATTATTTTTGGGAGGACCCCTTTCTATTTCGCATTTGTGCGGACCAAGTGGTATGAAGATGTGTTTCCCAGGAAGAAGGTCAACAAATTTTAAAACATGTTCATGAAGGTCCGACTGGCGGGCACTTTCAAGAAAACCGCATCGCCCACAAACTTCTTAGTGCTGGCTTTTATTGGCCAAGCATATTTAAAGATGCACAAATCTTTGTGAGCGGGTGTGATCGATGCCAGCGGACTGGAAATTTATCTAATAAAAATGAAATGGAACAAAACTATTTTCTTGAATGTGAAGTTTTCGATTTGTGGGGCATTGACTTTGTAGGCCCGTTTCCCTCAAGCTTAGGAAATAAATATATTCTAGTCGCCGTAGATTATGTTTCTCGGTGGGCGGAGTCCCAAGCTTTACACAGTAATGATGCTCGAGTCGTAGTATCTTTTATTAAAAAATTATTTTCTCGTTTTGGTTTTCCTCTAGCGATCGTTAGTGATAGGGGGAGTCATTTCTGCAACGCTCAGCTCGCTAAAGCTTTAACTAAATATGACGTTACGCATAAACTATCCACCTCTTATCACCCCCAAACTAACGGTCAGGTCGAGGTAGTCAATCGTGAACTTAAAAGAATTTTGGAAAAAACTGTTTATAATTCTCGTAAAGATTGGTCTTTAAAATTAGACGATGCTCTTTGGGCCTATCGGACAGCGTACAAGACCGCTATCGGTTGTACTCCTTTCCGATTGGTCTATGGAAAATCGTGTCATCTCCCGGTAGAAGTAGAACACCGTGCATATTGGGTGCTAAAATATTTTAATTTTGATCTGCACTCAGTCGGTGAGCACAGAAAAAATCAATTAAATGAACTTGACGAGTGGCGAGCGAACGCTTATGAAAACAACAAAATTTATAAAGAACGCACGAAATTTTATCACGATAAAAACTTACGCCACCCTAAAACGTTTAAACCACGCGATCAGGTTATTCTTTTTAATTCACGTTTATGTCTTTTCCCTGGAAAGCTTAAATCTCGATGGTCTGGACCGTTTATGGTCAAGAAAGTTTTTTCTTATGGAACTGTGTTACTTTCGCACCCGGATAAGGGTGATTTTAAAGTAAATGGTCATAGACTGAAGTTGTATTTTTCAAATAATTCTGTGTCTCCTGCAAAGGAGAATCTTATTTTTGACTCTTAAATGTTTATTTTCATTTGGAACTCTTTTTATTATTTTTAGACTTCTTTTTATAAAACTTTTATTATTATTCAGACATTATATTATTAAATAAAGTACACTCTTGGGAGCCTGCCCAAGGTTTTTTTTCTGTTTTTTATTTTTGTACTTTGCTCAACCTCCCGGTGGCCAAACATGCACAAGTTCGTGATTGCCGCTCCAACGTTGCTGATTTCAAGAAGGATCAAGTCAAGCCTGCTAGTGATCGAGTACATTAAAAAGCAAGAATGAGGGTGCTACACCATCTTTCGGCCTCACAAACCCGAGGAAGTCCTGTTCTTTTTTATTTATTTGTTATCTTTCCTTTACTGCATTTTTATCTCCTTCTCCTTCTCTTTCTCGTTTTTTTCATTGAGGGCAATGAAAAATCCAAGCATGGGGGAGGGTTTAGTTGTTTTCTTTTTTCTTTCCTTTCTAAAAAAAATATTTTAAGTTTATACAAAAACAAAAATTTTGTTGCTTAGTTTTATTAAGCTTCTTTATTACTACTTTTTCTTTAATTAATACAAAACTCAAAAAATCCAAAAATCCAAAAATCCAAATTTTTTTTTGCTAAAATCTATTTGAAAATCAAAATAAAAAATTATTTTCTATCTTTATTTTTATGTTTCTTCTAGTGATGTGCAGGCCCCCGCAGTTCTTTAGTTCTAAGTAGATTTCTTTGAAACGATTCTCTACATTTATCATTTTAACATATCTTAGTTTTATTAGTTTCTAGTTCTTAAATATAGGCATCAATTTTTAACGTTATAAGTTAGCAAACTGTAGTTGTTTTCTTTATTCGGTTTAGTTGTGTATGAATGGTTGCTAGATAACATTATCGCTTTTCATTTGTGGGGTAATTCTTTGTTGGTGTCTAGAACTTGTCTCTAGCTACTCTCGAAGCATTTGCGCCATTTTTCACATACTTTAGAAATGATTTAGGCCATCCTTTGACCCGTTTGAGCCTTTTTGCCCACCAAAAATATTTCACCGTTGCTAAGACAATTTTGGGCCTTTTTCCTTTTTCCTTTTTTTAGCTCCTCCTTTCATTTTTCACCAAAGCCCAAATGCATTTCCTATTATCACACTAGATTTGAGCTTTATTTAAATATCATTGTTGTGATGGGTTGTATTTTTGAAAAATGAAAAAGGTAAATTTAAAGCCTACATTTGGAGCTCTCCTAAAAAAAAGAAAAAATTATTATCCAAAATGTGAAATCAAATCAAAAAAGGAGAAGTTTATTTTTGGCCAATTATGTGAAAAGAAAAAATGCGTGGCCTTGTTTTGTTTTTTTTGTTTGGAGAAAATGACGCACTTGTCATTTCTCATTTTTATCATTTTTATGTTTATTTAGAGCTCACCCTTGGTTTAGTGTGTTTTAACCATCACGTTTTTCTTTGATTTTCAATTCCTAATCATTTACCTAAGCCAAGTCTTTATGTCTATTTAAGTCCTTTTGATCTTTAGACGTGAACCCGCGTAGTGGAGAGAGTGTGAACAGACAAGCTTATGACCACTATCATTGATGGATCTCTTTGTAGGTTATCTTGAGGTGATTAAGGGGTAATGGTTATTCTAGCAACCTAGTAGTTCGTTAAATGCGCTGTTTATTTAGAACCTTTACTTTTGTTTTTCTTATTTTTCTAAATTTTGGATGCCTTATTTTAGGGATTTAGACATGTGTAATTCTTTCTTATGTTCTAATGATATTTTTAGGTCTCCATTTTCACGTTTCTATTGTGCACTTCTCACCCCACTGGTTGTTAACATAAAAATTAGGATAGTTTAATTTTTCATATTTTGGTTTTCTAAATTATGAAAATTAAAAAAATTGTTTTCTTGTCTTCTATTTTTTGTCTTCCCTAGTTTTTAACTTCATTTGCTTGAGGGCAAGCAGATACTTAAGCATGGGGGATTTTGATGACTAGTTTTAGCCATCGGTTTTGGATTTGTTTAGTTTAAATTTTCCTATGTTTAAGTATTATTTTTATATATTTTATGTATGCTATGTTTAATATTATATTTTTGATAATATGTTTTAATATTTTATTTTTGTTTGTTATGTTGCATTTTGTGTTATGTTTGTTTGTTTTGTTTTTATTATTTTAGTTTTTATGTTTTTGTTGTTTGTTATTTTATGTTTTTGTTACTTTATTTTTGATATTAATGTTTTAGTTGTTTTTATCTTACAATATAACTAATGTTCTTTTTAATTTTCATGTAGGTGCAGCCCTTGAAGCTCATGTCCAGCCCCCATTGTGCTACCCGAGCCCATGGTGAAGATCAAGTCCAGCCCCCATTGTGCAGCCCGAGCCTTCACTTTATTGCAGCCCAAAGACCAACCCGAGCCCATGCTGCAGCCCCTCCTTCAAGTCCAGACCAAGCAGCCCTCTACATGTCCAACCCGAGCCCTCAAGTTAAAGCAACATTCAGCCTGAGCACACCACATGCAACCCTTCTTTGATGCAGCTCGGCCAGCCTCCCTTCAGTCCAACCCGAGCCCTCTTCAAGAAGCAGCCAGCCCACTTCATCAATCCCATTTGAGGCCCTTGCTTTGCATGCATGCACCTTCCCATTCATGCATCTTCCACCTTGATTGGCCGGCCTCCCCCTTTCTCTCCCCTTTATTATTTTCTCTCCACTTTATTCCTCATTCATCCCCCCTTCTATTTTCTTTTTTTCTTTTTTTTTATTTCCTTAAATAAAATACAATGAATCCCCCCCCTCTCTCTCCCTTCATTTAATTCCATGCATGAACCTTTCCCACTATGTATGGCCGACCACCCTATTGCCCCTTCGTATCCATTTCCATTCTAGAACATTCCTCCTCTCCTATAAAAGGACACCTTGCCTCATGCTTTAGAAGGTTAAGTTTTTGTTTTGTGAAGGTTGGATTCTAGAGAGCAGGTGAGAGTGCTAGTTCAAGAGTGTTATTTTCTTATCAAGTTCCTTTCATTATTGTAATCTTTTTATTAGTATAATCTTGTCTTTTTTTTATTATTATTGTGTATCTCTTTTATTAATCAATGAAAATGTTATTTCTTCATCTTATTGTGTTTTCTTCCTCCAGTGTGCGTAACTAATTTCCTTTAGTATTCGATCGTGAGGATCCATGAAATGAGATGAGGTTTTCTTTTACTTTTTAGTTTTATTTTTGTCTAAATTATTCTCGATCCTTCTTTGATTTTTATCGTGTCGACTCCGTATTTCCGGTATACGGTAGTAGGCCATTTGATCTCATTTCATAGTAGTCGAGAGACTCGTTGATTTGAAAGATCACTCAAAGAAGGAAGGAATTGCACGCAATCCAAGAGATAGAACGACGTAAATCCTCCGGATTGGAGTCAAATCCAATAGTGCAGGTCACTTCGATAATGCAACTTTAGGCTGTTTTGATTTGCAAAGAGATTTCGGTCAAAACATCTATAAGTTATGGGATTTAATGCTCTAGCGAGATTATTTCCTATCATTGGATCCTTCATGGTCGAGTTTGATTTGCAAATATAAAACTATATTATTTTTATCATTCTCATCTCTTTTTCATGGTGAATCATTGATCGAATGCTAAATTTTTATCATAAGTTTTCATCACAATTTTATTTTCAGTTTAATTTAAAATTCCTCAAACAACCTAACAATCGTACGGTAAGATAATAGTATAAGCGTGAGTAATAGTAATTGACAACCCCGAGTTTTAATACGACCTTGATACTATAATTCAATAGGTACACTTGCCTGTTCGGGTTGATAGTATTTCAACACACCATATCCATAGCGAGAGTCTTCGGTTGTGAGCCGTAAAGACTAGAAATGCTTAAAAATGATTATTGTTGGGTATGGTACCTTTGTGAACGGTAGTTGGACCCTGGTTTTTCGGTACACCAAGAATGTGCCCTGAATGCATGGAGCGTTGGGTCGTTATGCCGGTGTTTGTGATATTGAAAGGTGTGGTCGTGCACTTTCCTGTGATATATCTATTTGTAAATGCTATGCATACAGGGATGGATTTCCTATGCCCCGAGGCAGGTGCAGAGTTGTTATAATTGGTCAGCTGAATGCTGACCGTTGCCTTATTTTCCATCGGTTGGTGGTTTGTCCCTATGTAGGTGCTGGAGAGCCGAGCTGGAAATAGCGGGCTGAAACCCTTGCTGCTTTGCTGGCCTTCGAAGGCCAAAAAGAAATGTTTTACTGTTTTCATGTGTGGTCGGCCTGCGTGCCGAAATATGTAACCCAATTTTGGAAGAAAAATATAATGCCATAAGGCCAAGGACTTTTGTTTATTTGTGTAACATTCCTATGAGATATATAAATGTGGTAATCTATATATAGTGGACATTCCTGGTTATTGAGTTCAGTTGTAACCCTGAAGCTTCCGCTAGAATGCTCTGAGTCAGGATTCATGTGGTCTTTTGATATTAATACGTAACGTCACCGACTGTTGTGTGGAGTATGACGTGGGGCCCCGGTCGAACCCTCTGTTATATTTTATATGACGGATGGAGGTGTTACAATTTGACACAATTTGGTATCAGCTTGTTTGGTCTTCCTTCTCCAAATTCGTGGATGAATTCTTTTGAGTGGTGGCGATCACGTATATGTATCGTCGTTATAACTTAAATGAACTCAAGAATGTCCACTTAGGAATGAAAATACACCGGTTTGAGGAACCTGTGTGTTCCTACTAGTCTGGTTTGCCGTGTTTTGTAGTCGCTAAATTGTGTTATGTACATATATAGGTGACAAGAAGTGGTGTGGGGCAGACGGAACCCCAACATTCTACCGAGAGTACGGTACCAATTGTGGTGCCCACACCTCCTCCTTCTGCCAAAAATGTATGCTTTAGCACTGAGACAGTGCTTGTGGTAATGAATGCACAGCAGGCTGGGCAGGCAAGGCCTGCAATGGCTCTAGTGCATGCTGGTGTGAGGCAAGAGCCGGTTTAGGCTTTGATTGATGTGCGAGCAGCTGAACTGCAGTTGAAGAGGTTTATGAGTTTTAGCCCTCCTATTTTTATATGGGTGGGTTCCCCGACGCAAGCTGAGGATTGGCTTGCAAGTGTTAAGAGGATTATGACGGCAATCGGGACAGAGGAGGGACAGAAAGTCACCCTAGCCACCATACTAATAGAAGGAGAGGCGTGGCTATGGTGGGATGAAATGGAGTTGCATCACTTGGCCGACAGACGTTTAACGGAGATCTCAATTGACGAGTTTTCACGGTTGTTTCTAGCAAAACATCTGCCGATGATGTAGAGAATTCAATGGAGATTGAGTTCCAACGTTTAACTCAAGATGAAGGTAGTGTTGATGATTACCTATATGAGTTTACATGTTTGGGACGGTATGTGGGCTCTATCTTTGCTGAAGAAGAGCGTCAGATCAGTAGGTTCTACGCTGGACTACGAGATAAGCTGAGGTTGCTGCTCTCAAGTTCGGTGAGACAAGGGTTTCAATCACTGGTGTATACGACTCATTCTTTAGAGAAAGACATGAAGAGGTTACAAGGCAAGAGGGACATGGCTGTGACAAAGCCTGAGTTCAAAGGGCCGCATCCTGAAAAGTTTGGGTATCGCAAGAGATGGTGAAAGAAGTTCAAGTCTTCTAGATAGGCCCCTTATTCTGTTGCTTTGGGGGCAACTTCTCGACAAGGACCACGTACTTGTTATACATGTGGAAATCCAGGACAATTTGCTCGAGAATGTCTATATGGCTCTCCAAAGGTTGAAAAGAAGCTGGGTGTGACAAATGAAGCAAAAGGAAAGACAATGGTAGAGTCTTCTACATCGCAGGCACAGCCCCGAGTCTATAACCTTGGATAACAGAAGGCCATCAAACAAGTTGATGTCGTCACAGGTACAAGTAGTAGATAGTTTTACTTTAATACCTTGTGATATGCTTGATTATAAATTGAGTACTATAGGTTTTGTCCTTACTGGACCATCCGGCAAGAGCGTTGTTTGATACAGGTGCTTCGCATTCATTCTTATCTGAGTACTTTATCCTACGGATCGGGGTGCTTACGCGTACCACGACAGATAGTGTGAAGGTGTTGTTACCTAATAGATGTTTGATTTGTGCGGATAAGTCTTGTTGTGTTGAGGTGCGAATTGGAAGTCGGGATTTCTTAGTGGAAGCATCCGTTCTACCGATATCTGAGTTTGATGTGATGTTTGGTATGGACTGGCATTTGGATCAGCGTGCCTGGATAGATTGCAACTAAAAGGAGGTCACTCTTGGGCAGAATACTGAGCTAGAGACGATTTTCACTGGTATACGGGGATCGAGAAAGATACTGATATCTTCTCTCCAGGTCATCAAAGCTGTACGGAAGGGCGCGAAGTTATTCTTTACCCTTGTAGAGGCTGTGGAGCCTATGTCCAGTGTGAGTGATGTGCCAATTATATCGTAGTACGCTAATGTGTTCCCAAAGGATCTTCCGGGGTTACCTCGCCAAAGGGAAATCGACTTTGCAATTGAGTTGGTGTCAGGTGCGAAACCTGTGGCCCGCTCGCCATACAGAGTAGCGCCAAAGGAAATGATAGAACTCAAAGTTCAATTGCAAGAGTTACTATAGCAAGGTTATATACGCCCATGTATGTATCCTTAGAGAGTGTCGGTCCTTTTTGTAAAGAAGAAGGATGATAGCTTGCGTCTATGTATTGATTATAGAGAGTTGAACAAGTTGACGGAAAAAAACAAGTATCTGATATGACGGATTGATGACTTGTTCGATCAACTAGTTGGTTCAACGGTATACTCTAAGCTGGATTTGAAATCTGGCTATTATCAGTTGAAAACTCGTGATTGTGACATCCCCAAAATCTCGTTTGGAACACGCTACAGTCAATATGAGTTCACGATAGTGCCGTTTGGGCTATCTAATACGCCATCATTGTTCATGGACTTAATGCACAAGACTTTTAGGGAGTATCTGGATCTCTTTGTGATCGTCTTTATTGACGATATCTTGGTATACTCCTAATCCAAAGAAGATCATGCTAACCATTTACGGATGGCGTTGTACACTTTGAGGCGAATCAAGTTCTACGCCAAATTCTTGAAGTGCGAGTTTTGTTGTCGTCGGTGTATTTTCTTGGCCATATGGTTAGCTGAGAGGGCAATCCGGTTGATCCGACAAAAATAGTTGCAATATAGGAGTGGCCTGTGCTTGCTACGGTGGCAGAAGTTAGGAGTTTCCTTGAACTGGCGAGCTACTATAGGCGCTTTGTAGGGAACTTTTCGAGGATAACCTTGCCTCTCACCACATTGAAGAAGATGGATCAGAAGTTCATTTGGACGCCGGAGTGCGCACAAGCTTTTGAGGAACTAAAGAGCCGTTTGACCACAGCGCCAATCTTAACTTCGCCATGTGATTCAGACGACTATGAGATTTACAATGATGCCTCATGGAGCATCTTAGGATGCGTACTTCTTCAGTTTGGTAAAGTGATAGCGTATGGCTCATGCCAGTTGAAGGTGCATGAATGGAATTACCCCGTCCATGATTTGGAGTTGGCGGCGGTGATATTTGTGCTTAAACTGTGGCACCATTATGTATATGGAGTTAAAGTTGATATATTTATGGACCATAAGAGTCTTAAGTATCTTCTAGATCAGAAGGATCTCAATATGCGACAAAGGAGGAGGATGGAGTTCCTCGGGGACTACACCTTTGATATTCATTATATTCCCAGGAAGGGAAACGTTGTCGCAGATGCCTTGAGTCGTAGGACTCCGACAAGGGCTAATTGTATGCAAAGGCATGATGAACGCGTAATCCAAGAGCTGGAAGCTTTAGAGATTACTTGTGTTGACAAGAATTCCACTACAGATGCGTTTCTGAACTGGATGGAGGTACAGTATGACCTTGCAGACAGAGTTCGGCGAGAAACGGAACTCGATGAGAGTATTCTACGCTATGCAGCGGAGGGGTCAAATTCCCAGTTCTTATTTGAGGACGGCCTTTTGCGGAAAGAAGGTCGGTTGTGCGTCCCTAATGTGGGTAGCTACGTGAAGAGTTGATGTATGAAGCACACTTTATAAAATACTTTATTCACCCAGGGAGTACAAAGATGTACAAGGGAATGAAGAAAGTTTTCTGGTGGCCAGGGATGAAGAAAGACATAGCACATTATGTTGTCAAATGTCAAACTTGTGCCTTAGTAAAAGCTGAATGCCAGAAACTTGGAGGTTTCCTGATGTCTTTATCAATTCCAGTTTGGAAGTTTGATGACATTTCAATGGATTTTGTGCATAGGCTGCCGAGATCGCAAAGTGTAAACGATGCCGTTTGGGTGATCGTGGACCGGCTAACAAAAGTGTCGCACTTCATACCGAATAGGAAGGATGATTTATTGGAGAAATTGGCAAAAATGTATGTGGATAATATAGTATGATTGCACATTGTGCCCCCTGTAACGCCCCGAAAATCGTAAACGAACCAGTCATGTCATAAAGAATTTTTGGTGCCTAAATAGGTACACGGCCTGGGACACGGGCGTGTCCAAGGCCGTGTCCTTCTGTGTTGGTCGGGCTGTGTCCAATAAAGGACACGACAGGAAACACGATTATGAACAGTAGCGACACGGGTGTGTCAGGGGTGACACGGGCGTGTTCATACTCGTGTCACCACCCGTGTCCTTCTCGGGTTGAAAAGCTGGGCTGTGTCGCCAGGAATGCACGACCGGGTTACACGGGCGTGTACTGGTCGACACGGGCGTGTCCCATTTGACACAGGCATGTCCTTACCCGTGTCCACAAAGGGACGTGTCGATTTCCGTGGTGGTTATGTGACACGCCCTTGTGTCACGGGCGTGTCTGAACCCGACACGGGCGTGTCAGGTAGAGACACGGGCGTGTCTCTACCCGTGTCATTTCCTGGCCACGACAGTCGTGCCTAGATCGAGGCACACGGCCTGGGGCACGACCGTGTGCAAGGTCGTGTTTGGCCTATTTAAGTGAAATTTTGGGTGAATTCGAGCCGTTCGTATTCTTTAAAGAAGATCTGACGGTCCAGGTAATCTCCTGCTGGTTTAAGTCCGAGATTAGGAGATTTATTCCTCATTTCACTTATGGCTTTATCTTTCTAAGGAGTTAGAGAGAGGAGGGAGCAAGGAGGAAGGAAGAGGAGGAATCCGGCTGCCAGCGGAGCATCGGAGGACCGAATCGAGAACTGAGACCGGATCCGCGGAGGAAATTCTCGTTGCGAAGCTTTCCATTCGGATAGTTTTCCATGACGCCAAAACGGACTTCACGGGTAACGATTCTCAACTTGGACATGTGAAGTCCTCTTCCTTTCTGCATGGGAAACCCGCTCCCGCGAGTGTGCGTTGAGTGTGTGGTGTTCCTTGGGGTAGATGTGAATAGTCCCCCTTGTGTTGTTTGTAGAGTCCGTAATCAAGTACGTACATAGGCATTGTGTTTGAAGCCTTCCCGGACGTGTTTGTCTGGATCGGTGATGTTTTATTGTGCATGGATTGTCGGAGAAGACTCCGTGCTGTGTTATTTTTCGAGTTTTCTACACGGTAGATTGCAACAGGGAGCCTTGGGGTTTAACTCCAAGGTGCACCCGGAAAACTGGGTGGAAACACATTTCTGCCAACTTGGTAGCCTGGGGGCCAACCTTGTATATAATTTGGCTAGGTGTTGATGTGGTTGATAAGAGATTCGGGAGAAGAAACGATAGTCTATCCCCTACCGCGCGATTGTAGGATTACCGTCGGTGATAGCTTCAAGAAAGCTATATATTTGTGAGGCCTGTCTCCAGGAGACATGGAGGGCATTTATTTGGAAAGCTGTGAGCCCATGGGGCCCAGTATTATTAGGCCAAAGAGCCGAGCAGGAAAGGCAAAATCGACCCGCACCCTGCAGGTTTGTCCATGAGTACTACGGTATTCGGAGACGGTAGGGCGACTTGAGCAACGGAAAATGGTGGAGCTGTACCTGCGTTATGTAGACTATGACATGAGAGTAGCGTAAATTAGCTCTCGTCGGTGGCATAATGAGAGTCTAGGGCCTGGGGTCGTAAAGACATAAATGCTCAAAGTAACCGTCAAGTCAAGGACCTCTGAACGGAGGTGGTATCCGGGAAGTCCGGTACACCGTCAATGTGCCCTAAGTGCACGAGGTGTGCAGCCGTGCGAGCCTCCACCTGTGGTGAAGTGTGCTAGGTTGTACTTTCACTAGGATTTTTCGGTGTACTAATGAAATGCAGGGAAGAAGCACCGCCGTCCCGAATAAGGGGCGGGGTCGTTATAATTTAGTCAGCTTTTGCTGACCGTTGCTTTTGTTTGCCACCGTGCGGTGGAATGTTGCTTGCAGGTGACGCGGGGCCTAGTGCCAAATAGCGGGCTAAAGCCCTGGATGCTGTGCTTACCCTCGAAGGCCAAAGTGAATAGCTACTTTTATTTCTGTCATGTGTGGCCGGCCTGCGAGCCGATGTATGTAAACAATACTTTGTTAAGTGAAATCTTGTAAGGACATAAGACCAAGTACTTTTGTGTATTTTGATATTTCATTCCTATTGTGGTTAGTGGACATTCATGATATATACTATCTGTTATTGGGTTCTTTCAACTGCTTAAAAGCTTCCGCTAGTTGCTCTATGTAGGACGTTTGTGATTGGAAGAATGGTTTCATTCTGTAACCCTTTGGTCTGTCTGTAGTATATGGCATCGGGTCCTGGCCGGACCTACTGCTATATACCATGCGACGGATAGGGGTGTTACACCCCCATAGCATCGTCAGTGATTGTGATGGGCATTTCACTTCCGGTGATTGGCGACTAATCCACCAACTGTTGGGTACTAAGTTACAATTCAGTATGACCTTTCATCCTCAAACGGATGGTCAGACCGAGAGGACCAACAGGACGATGGAAGATATGCTCTGAATGTGCGCCCTGGATTTTGGGAAAAGATGGGAGGATCATCTCTTTATGATTGAGTTCGCCTATAACATTATCTACCAAGGTAGTATAAAGATGACGCCCTTCGAAGCTCTCTACGGTAGGAAATGTCATACTCCATTAGCTTGGGAGGAAACAGGCGAATCAAAGATGTATAAGCGGAATGAGGTTGAAGATGCAAACTCGACAATACGCTTGATACGAGAGAGGCTTTTGGTATCCCAAGATAGACAGGCTAAATGCAACAATGCCAAACATCGGAACGTGAAGTTTGCGGTGGGCGATTGGGTATATTTGAAAATTAAACCCTTCAAAGGCATGTACAGAATACGAAGCTTAAAAAAGCTGAGCTCGAGGTATCTTGGTATGTTTGAAGTGGTAGAGCGAGTTGGAGAAGCTGCCTATCGGCTAGCTCTTTCGGTAGAGTTGAGTGAATTACATGATGTATTTCATATCTCGGAACTACGCAAAGCTGTGAAAGAACCAGAGCAGTTGGTTGTTGCGGATCAAGTATTGGTCGAGAGTGGGCTAACAACAAAAGTTAGATCCATTCAGATCGAGGATACGGAGGTAGACAACTGCGAAACAAGACAATCGGCATGGTCAAGGTCCGGTGGGACAACTGTGGCCGGGAAGAATTGTCATGGGAATAAGAGCAGACCATGCGAGATGAATATCACGAACTGTTTGTTTAAAATGTTATAACGTTTTGGTTGTACAGAAAATATATGTATATTTGACTGGTTTATGCATTCTATATTAAATTTCGGGACGAAATTTCATTAAGGGGGCAAGATTGTAACACCCATAGAACCGGCCTTGAAGGCTCAGGTTTATAGCCGACCTAGGCTCGACGAAAAGGTGGCTGAGAGTAGCTCAATTAAAATCATCGAGCGCAGCTAGATGAATATCGTCGAGCGCTGCTCGACGAAAAGCTGGTGTTCTGAGTTTGACAATAATCAATCTGCTACCCTGAGATCGATGAAAGTCGATCTGCTCTCCTGAGCTCGACGAAAATCATCGGGCTGAGCTCGACGAAAATCGTCGAGCTGAGTTTAACGAAGTTATCAGGGAGAGCAGGGCGGTGTTTGCCCCGTATCATCGAGCTCAGCTTTTGTGTCATGTGGACACATGTCATTTGAGCGGCAATGCGGCGGTTGACTTTTTATCCTAAATCCAGGTCGTTGCTGCTGGTTATGGGAGGAAAATCGTGTGGCTAGGGTATGCCCGAGCCCACTAAACTTAAGGGTTGAGAAGAGAAATTCATTCTCTGTCTTATGTTCTTCTTCATCGTTTTCCTGGAAGAGAAAAAAACTGAAAAAGGGTGTGTGCTGGGCTGAGCTTGTTTTGCTTTGCATAAGGAGGTCCAGTAGGAGGAATCGAGATCCGAGGATAGATCTGCGAAGAGGAAGGCGGCGTGATTCTTTCCATCCGCCTAGATTTTCTCCAAATGGCACCAAAGAGGATCCCAAGGGTAACAATCTTATGTTTGGACAAGTGAAGTCCTCATTTATGCATATGCATGGAATACTCCACCAAAAGGTGAAAATCGTAAGTGATTCCTTTGGGTATATAGTTGATATCCCCTGTTGAGTTCGCATTAGATCCGGAAATGTGTAGTACGAAATAGGCATGTTGTATGAAGCCCATCCGGACAGGTTAGTTCGGATTGGTGATATTTATCTTGTGAACCGGAGAAGACTCCGCGTATAAAACGTGTATTGTATGGAGTCTTGGTGCTTTACATGTGAAGGAAAGTAGCATAAAGTACTGGATGAATTATCCAGTAAATTGTTTAGGGGCTATGAACTTGGTGTTCAGCTCTAATGGCTTTGAGTGCCATTTTGTGTGAGGTTGAGCTGTCGTGCTGCAACTGTGAAAGGCCAGTGAGCCAAACGGGAAAAGTGAAGCTGTACCCGCGTCTGTCTAGTCTTGAAAATGACGATTTGAGCAACGGGAAAGGCTGATCTATACCCGCGTTATGGTAGTCTAACCTTGGGTGCTTAAGGCTCTGTTAGTATCCATAGCGTGAGTCTTCGGTTGTGAGCCGTAAAGACTAGGAATGCTCAAAAATTATTACCGTTGGGTCTGGGACCTTTGTGAACGGTGGTGGGACCCTGTTTTTTCAATACCCCAAGAATGTGCCCTGAGTGCACGGAGCGTCAGGCTGTTGTTTCAGAGTTTGTGATATTGAAATGTGTGGTCGTGCACTTTCCTGTGATATATCTATTTTTAAATACTATACATGCATGGATGGATTTCCTATACCTTGAGCCAGAGACAGGGTTGTTATAATTGGTCAGGTGAAAGCTGACTATTGCCTTGTTTTCCACTTGTTGGTGGTTTGTCCCTATACAGGTGTTGGAGAGGCAAGCTGGAAATAGCGAGCTGAATCCCTTGCTGCTTTGCTGGCCCTCGATGGTCGAAAGAAATGTTTTACTCTTTTAATGTGTGGTCGGTCTGCGTGTCAAAGTATGTAACCCACTTTTGGAAGAAAAATGTAAGGCCATAAGGCCAAGGACTTTTGTGTATTTCTGTAGCATTCCTATGAGATATATAAATGTGGTAATTTATATATAGTGGACATTCCTGGTTCTTTAGTTCAATTGTAACCCTGAAGGTTCCGCTAGAATGCTTTGAGTTATGATTCATGTTGTCTTTTGATATTAATACGTAACATCGCCGACTATTGTGTGGAGTATGACGTGGGCCAACGGCCGGACCCTCTGTTATATTTCTTGTGACGGATGGAGGTGTAATAGCCGGTTGAGGTGCCTTCTCATGTGGTAGTTTCTTCGGATGTGCCCTTCTTGGTGACAGTTGTAGCACTCGGGCTTGGGAAGTGTCGCACCTCCGGGCCTATGTCTCTCCCACATCTGAAGAGGTTGAGGGGACAATACCACTAGCTCCCTCGGCTCCTGCCTCACCTCATGGTGGGGTTGGTCCTCTACCCTTATCTCATCTACAAAGCGGCCCCTCCGCTGGCAATTCCTGCCTCCCCGATCCTGATCCTCAGTTGGCCTCTTCCGGCCTCGAGCCGTGTGCAAATCAGCCTCCATCCTCTTTTCCATATCCTGAATCCGAGATAAAGGCCTGTTAGACACAAACTGAAGAGCCCGTCTCAGATCATCTCGAAGGCCCTTATAGAACCTCTTGGTATACCCCACATCACCTAGCTTATAGGAGTCCAAAAACCGGGCTAAGTGAGTGAACTCCCGGTGGTACTCCAACACCATCCTGTTGCCCTCCCTCAACTGCAGGAACCTATCTTCCAGCTCGTCTCTTGCCGACTTTAGGACGAAGTGCTCCAGCAGTACGGCCCTGAACTCCTCCCAAGTGATGTCATCTACCTTTTGATCTACAAACACTATATCCATAAGTGTCTTCCACCACCTCTTCGCAGGAGACTCCAAGCAAGAGACCACTAGAGGCACCCTCTCCTCCCACGGGCACCATATCCGGTCAGCATTTCAAACATGATATCAAGCCACTCTTCCGTCCGTACGACCGACTCTGTCCCAATATAAGATGGGGGAGAGAGTCCTCAGAAGATGCTCAACCAATTGTCCCCCAGGTTCGGCTGTGGAGCCGGATCCTGCTGGGCCCTGAAGGCCTCTAGAATGGTCATTAGAGTCTGCCCCACCTCCGACTGTAGAATCAGAGTGGGATCCGGTGGAGGTGGTGCAACATTCAGAGTTCGTTAGGCTCCGCCCTGCGGTGTACGATGTGTCGGGGGATGCATAACAAAGGTCACTTGCAAGAAAATTGACCCAAACCTAGTTAAAAGTGGACAATTACATATGATCCCCCATATGGGCACATCACAGCTTCTGCTGCTTAGTTTGTCCACAAACTAAACTCGAGCGTGGGTGACCTAGGGTTAGTGGACTTATACTCTTCTAATCGAGGTTTCCTCTGATACCAGTTTGAGATTTTGGTAGGATATTTAAGGGCGTTGAGTGCATTGAGTGCACTCAATGCCATGGGCTGATTAGAGTTGAGTGCGTTGAGTGCACTCAACGCCATGGACTGAATAACATTGAGTGCGTTTAGTGCACTCAACGCCATTTTACGTGGGAAGATTTTTTGGGCTCAGGGCGTTGAGTGTGTTGAGTGCACTCAATGTCATGGACTGTTTGGCATTGAGTGCGTTGAGTTCACTCAACACCATTTCACTTGGAAAGATTTCTGAAAATATGGCGTTGAGTGAGTTGAGCTCACTCAATGCCATTCAATGACATAGAATGATTGGCGTTGATTGAGTTGAGCTCACTCAACGCCATAGACTGATTGGCGATGAGTGAGTTGAGCTCACTCAACGCCATAGACTGAATGGCGTTGAGTGAGTTGAGCTCACTCAACGCCATAGACTGAATGGAGTTGAGTAAGTTGAGCTCACTCAATGCTATGGACTGATTGGCGTTGAGTGAGTTGAGCTCACTCAACGCCATAGCCTGATTGGCGTTGAGTGAGTTGAGCTCACTTAATGCCATTTTACTTAGAAAATTTCAGGCTTGTTTAAGCGTTGTGTGTGGTGGCTTGACTCAGCGTGGTGGGCCCATAACCCACAGGTCAGAGGATTGAAACCTCCCTTTAATATCAGTTTGTAAGACCCCATTTTTTTCCTTTTAAACCACCGGGGTCTTATGCCCAAAACCGCCGCTTTGCGGTGACACCAACATACCCGGGAAGGTCGTCACTACAAAACGCAATTCCTGTCGGCCATACCGATCCTAGAAGAGAAGAGTAAGTACAAAGAATAAAGTAGAACTCTAATACTGGTCTACCAGAAATCACATGAATATAAAATAATTCTCCACGAAGGGAGAGTCCACAACAATAATAACCAGAGTACTACTAAGAGGGCTCCTGCCCGATACATCATGATCCTCACTACAAGTCACTCTACACAGAAGCAAATATATAGTAACTATTATTGATCGAGACTCACTGTCCCTACTGCCTGAACTCCCATACAAGGCTGTCCCGTCTCCAAGCGCACTAACCTCTAGGGCTGCATCTCCAAGTTCGGCTCCACGATCCCTTAAAATGAATTAGTCAAATGACCGTTAGTCTAAAATACTAAGTCTTATCATACCCCACCCCTTCCCCATAGCTCCTAGGTATCGATCGGGTAGAAGGAAAGAGAAGGTAAAGAAGCTAGAGAGTACAAAGAAAGCAGGTGACGGCAGAACTAGTCCATCATGAGTATAAAGCCACAACAGGTATAAGTAAGCAAATAATAGATAAACAATATGAGTATACACATGAACAAGGTGAGCAAGTAAAAGTACAAGAAGGTAAACTAAGTAACCATGACCTATAGGAATGCCCATACAAACCTATAGACCAAGGGGTCGTTTTGCAAGGTCTATTATATACAGAGTCTCATACCAATTTATACAATAGGTGTCAAGGATTATATGCAATGATTATGCTATGTCATGCAAGTATACTATGGTATGAACATTCAAGTGCAACTCAAACACCTGACTCTGTGCACACAGACCTTTAGTTCCCCCTTTTTGGAGCCTAACCTCCCAGGATACCTCCGTAGTGGTAAACAAAAGCGGTGGGTTGAGCCTTGCCCACCTCTCGACCGGTATCAGCACTACCAGTCAGACCTTTCATATGCCTCAATGCTGGTGCACTAAGAGGAGTTCCTGCGTACTCTTGCTGGCTGGTGCACCAGACTTAATTTGGCTAATTGCTAAACCACACTTGCCGAGTCAACGTATTGTTGTCGGTGCGACGACCCTCCAATATCAAATACCCACCACCTTATATTTTATGCACATGCTGTTAACCCCAAAATGAGCAATCCTCTCCAAGGTGCCCCTTTTTTCTGCTTTTCTATACAGGTTCCCACCCGCAAGGAGCAGGTTACCCATGATGTCCACCATGTCCGCGCAAGACGGACTGCCGGGTCCAAAATCGCCCAAGGTTGGATGCTCCGCCAGACGCCCGCCAGGGGCGGCCTCCGCTGGCCTCCGTGGGCCGCCCGCCAGGGGCGGCCTCCGATGCCCGGCCAGATTCCCCCTGGAATCCGCCCAGGCCGCTCGCTAGGGGGCGGCCTCGCCGGGCCGGGCGGACTCCCCCGAGTCTGCCCAGGCCGCCCGCTAGGGGGCGGCCTCGCCGTGCCGGGCGGACTCCCCCGAGTCCGCCCAGGCCGCCGCTAGGGGCGGCCTCGCCGGGCCGGGCGAACTCCCCTGAGTCCGCCCAGGCCACCGCTAGGGGCGGCCTCGCCTGCCGGGCGGACTCACCCGAGTCCGCTCGGGCCGCCCGCTAGGGGCGGCCTCCCCGGGCCGGGCGGATTCCCCCTGGAATCCGCCCAGGCCGCCCGCTAGGGGGCAGCGTCGCCGGGCCGGGCGGACTCCCCCGAGTCCGCCCAGGCCGCCCGCTAGGGGGCGGCCTCGCCGTGCCGGGCGGACTCCCCCGAGTCCTCCCAGGCCGCCCGCTAGGGGGCGGCCTCCCCGGGCCGGGCGGATTCCCCCTGGAATCCGCCCAGGCCGCCCGCTAGGGGCGGTCTCGCCTGCCGGGCGGACTCACCCGAGTCCTCCCAGGCCGCCCGCTAGGGGGCGGCCCCCGCTCCGGCAAGGGAGGACTCCTCCTGGAGTCCCCCCAATCAGCCCAGAGTTGCCTGCTCGGGGTCCGTCTGCCTGCTCCTCAGGTTGCTCAGTCAGGTTGCTCAGGTCGCTGAGGTCGCCGAGGTCGTCAAGGATGACGTCACTGGGCCCCGCTTCAAAGATTCTCCCCGGGCCTATAAATACCCCCCAAGACCTCTCATTCGAGAGGGAGAGGAGGAGAACTGCCACCTTGATCAAAGCCTGCGGACTCAGTTTTCCAGGTCGTCAGGGTTGATCAAGCAAGGTCTGCGACCTCAAATCTCCAGTCCGCCCAGGTCGTCAAGGGCTGTGGACTTAGTTTTTCTGTCAGCAGCAGCATCTTGCGCAGCCTCCGCAGCCTCAGATTTCCAGTTCTCCCAGGTCGTCAAAAGTTGTGGACTTAGTTTTTTCTGCCTTCAGCAGGCAGCTTCAGCAACATCTACAGCCTCAGTTCTCCAGTTCTCTGCAGCCTCTTTTACTTAGTTTCTGGCACCTTCTTCCTCAGCCGCCAGCTTCCCCCATTGTACCCTCTACTGCTCTTATATGTAATGGTGCAATAGCAAATTGTAACTCTTCTTGATTAAAGGAAAAGCCCGTCGCAAGAGTGGCATTCAAGCCGCGGCGGGCGAAGTCTGTTGTTGCCGCTGCTAGCGGCCTCCTCCTTTCTTCTCTCCTCTCTCGGCATCAACCTGCAAAGCTAACCGCCAAAGTAGCTGTCTGATCGACAGTTCCTGACCGAGTTTCTCCTCTGCTCAAGCAAGCTTCCTCTCTGCTTGAGCAAGCTTCTCCTCTGCTCAAGCAAGCTTCCTCTCTGCTTGGGCAAGCTTCTCCTCTGCTCAAGCAAGCCTCTCCTTTATCCCCGCAACCCTTCTTCCTTCACCCTTAGCTTGTGAGATCGAACACCCCGTTAATTGGAAGGCGCAATTCTTGCGTCAACACATGCAATCACGAATTTCCCGATCCATCGGCTCCCCGGACTATCCTGTTTGTTATAAATATCTACCGATACATCGGCTCGCCGGGATAACCTGCCCATCACCAAAATAACAAAGCCTACTGCTCGTGAGACCCAACCTAGCTCCCACAACAGCGGAGAGTGTGAGTGTAAGTGTAATCCTAGAGTATTTCTAATTACTCTTGTATTCCATTTAGTCATACGACTTACGTTAACCTTGGACTGCCTATGGCATACCCTGTGAAGGGCTCTCACGGGGTACTAGGAACTATGATGGTAGTTTAAGCCCATCATTCTCTTTCGTAAATTACTTACTATTATTGGTATCTACCCATAGCCAACCCCATTTAAAGTTTTACTTAATCTACCCCTAGTGTATTTGACTCTCTCACTCCATAGGAAGGACGACCTTTCGTCGATCCCGAGCACCACTTATCACCAGTAAATCCAAAACTTTTCACATCATGACTCCTAATGATGAACTCATTTTCACCTCACCAAAATCAGTAAACTATTAACCCTAATTCCCTAAATCCATTTCACATGCTATCACAATTTCTGCAGTTTACTATATGTAGTCCAATCTAAGCTATATGATGTACATGATAGGAGGTACTCTAAATTTTCTTTCAAAAGTCCTAAAATAATTATTGGGGATCTATCATGATATAATTAGACTAAATCCAGAAACTTATAATTTTTCTAATTAGTTTGGCTTTTATTTAATTTTCCCAAAAATTAGGCCATGGGTAATTTTGAACATGAAGTACTATATTTCCTTAAGCTATGAACATCCAAAAATTATGAACACTATATGATGCCAAAATATCAAAGAATATCAAGTTTTACAAATTTACATAAATGTACTGGCCCCTAAATAATTAATTCAAGGTAATTCAAATAATTAGAGGTAATGAAGGGAGTATCACAATTCATAGTACAAAAATTATACAAAAATTACCAAAGCCTTATTTTGATCATAAACTTACCTAGATGGGGTCTTAACGGGTGATAAAAATGCCTGTGGCCTAGATCAGTGGCCTTAATTGTACATTGATGGGGTGCTGATTTACCATCTCCCCAAGTAGGAGAGTGGACGTCATAATTTGTGATAGTGGGGATAGCGTTCGCGCATTCATTCTTTTAAAAAAAAGTTTCATGCAATTCCAAGGTCAGTAAGCTATATTGAAAAATACCTCAAATAAATCCATGATAGTGAACTTTGTGAAGAAACATTCTTCTAAATTCATCCAAACAACATGTATTAATCTTCTAAGCTTTATTATGCCTTAAAAAATTCTCTGGCCAAGTAACGCAATTTTCCAGCAATATATAGTATTTATTATTTATTTATCAAAATAAGGTGCACTGGTCACTTTACATATGAAGTACTAAGGTAAATGACCAATTATTCCAAAAAATTTATCAGCGCATACAAATGATATTTGATTAACTTTGCCAGAGTTTCGTATCATTATAAGACAATTAAACCACAGTTATTTCAATACCATCAAATAGGGCAAGATGAAGGTTATACCTACAAGTATGAGCTACTGTTATCTAAACATCCTATAATAAATTTCAGAGGTTAATATTACTATTAAATTACTCCTACCAAATCTCATAAAGATCCAAGGTCATATGACCCCTTATATATCCTATAAGGTGTATAGACCTAGGTAATTTCTAGGTGTTTAAAGTGGGGTGCATGTATCCAAATACCACCACATTCCTTCTTAGGGCATTTCACCACCCTAAGATCATATGGACTAAACACCAAGTCCATACAAGGGCATATCACCCTATGTTCTTCACGAACCCCCAAAGTTCAACCTTAGGGTTTGAACTAGGGTCCTAGGGAAAATCCACCTTAATCCATCCCAAACTCCATGTTAGGGTGTTTATTGTCATAACAAATCAGTGGCCCAAGTTTCAACCTCTATTGAGGTTATTTGGTCACTCAATACCCACAAGAGATACTTTGCCCTAAATAACCCTTTTAGGCCAAGGCTAGGGTCTACTAAATTCTAAACCAAATCATCACCAAATGGGATGAAATTTAATACAGAATCTTATATGGATCCCAAGGTCCATTCCACAAAATTTGGGGGGAATTTGGAGATCATTAGACCCATTTATTAACGCATACATGAAAAATGAAATGTTTACCACAACTTTAGAAACTTGTCTTCCAAAAAGTCCCATTTTTGGGAATGTTATAGTTCTACATATGAATGGCTTATTCTCCAAATTTCAAGTCATTTGGAGGTCAGGATTGATGGAGGCACCCCAAACAATATCTGATCAACCCTAAGTATAGTCCTCACCAAAATGAGTGTTGAGGTCTGAACTAAACTCCAAATTAGTTCAAATAAATTTTAAAATAAACTAGACACATAGGGATGCAGGTTTTATGTTTACCACCTTTTCTGAAAAGGCATCTAAGTATTTTTTAATTTAAATCCTATGGCAGTTGATTTTCTGTGATAGAAATACGTATACCCTATAGTTTAATTTCATCAAGATCTGCACAGATCTTAAAGCAGGATCCAACGGCGGCTGACTTTCTTCTTCCTCCAGCCAATGACCCTAAAAGACTTGATTTCAAGAGCCTAGACACCTAGAGGGGGGTGAATAAGTTCTAATTTTCTTTAATAAATTTAGGCAATTAAATAGATCCATCACAGCATAGAATATACAATACACAACATAATATTCACAGCACAGCACAGTAAACTAGATTTATAGTGGTTCTCCAAGTTATGGGTACATCCACTTTCCCCCTTCGCCTATCCAGTAAGAACTAGATTCAGCCCAACTTCCTTCCACTAACTCAGATCCACAAATCCTACAACTTAGAACCTGATAGGTTCCTACAGCTATTACTTATACAAGTCCTACCTCAGATTCTTCCCAAGAACCCTATCTTAGGCAACAACCCTACCTCAGCTTTTATACCAGGCTTACAACTCAGATTTTCACAAGTCCTACATCTCAGGCTCTCAGCCCTACCTCAGCCTTTATAAACACAGGCTTACAACTCAGATTTATAAAAGATCTTACAAGAAAAACAATATTTAATTGAACAGAAAATTCACCCTGATAGAACTCTCAATTGATGCGAGCTTCTTGATTAGTTCTTGAATAAACTGTATACTTCAGATCCAACCTGACTTAGCTTTTTCAAAGCTTCTTGATTGAACAAAATGAGGTTGATCTTGACTTGGTGTAGAAGTTGATCTTCAGACAGCTCCCTTCTTAGATTTAGAAATAGATCTGAATCTTTCTTACAGACTGTTCAGGATCTGCCTTCTTAAGGGTTCCCCCTTTCTTGTTGCTGAATTCTCTCTCTGGTTCGGTGTTGGTTTGTTCCCCTCTTTTTTAAATGCTTGTCTTGGTTGTCATGGATCAGTCCTTTATATATAGTTTCTCAAAGATTACCGGCTAATCCGGTTTGTAACAACCTTCTGACAGTTTTTACAAAGGTGTCAGACTTGTTGTTTATGACAGCTATCAAGTCTTCATCCATGACACTTGATTCTGCAATGACTTTATATCTCAGCAGGAAACACTCAGCAAACTACTTCACATGTGTCGACACAAATAGTCTAAGTGTCGACATAAGTCTTGATGATGTCGACACAACACTCAATGTATCGACACAGTCATTCTTCTGCATCTCGACACAGCTTCTGTTGTATGTGTCGACACAAGTCCTGTGTGTCGACACAACTGCTCCTAATCTCGATATAGTTGTTGCTAACAAATGGCGTTGAGTGTATGTCCAGACATCATTGAGTGTGTGTCGACACAAGTCCTGTGTGTCGACACAAGCCCTTCAGACTCAGTATAACTGTTGTTGATAGATGGCATTGAGTGTGTGTTGATACAAGTCCTGTGTGTCGACACAAGCCTTTCAAACTCAGTATAGCTATCGTTGATAAACGACGTTAAGTGTGTGTCGACACAAGTCCTGTGTGTCGACACAAGCCTTTCAGACTCAGTACAGCTTTTGATGTTAGATGGCGTTGAGTGTGTGTCGACATAAGTTATGTGTGTCGACACAAGCCTTCTTCAGGTGTCGAAACAATTCCTAGGTGTCGACACATGCCTTGCTTCTGGTGTCGACACAGCTCCTGCTTCAGGTGTCGACACAATTCCTTACAAGTGTCGACACTTGTACTTAGAAATTTTCCTTCATTTCTTAAACCTGCACACTGAAACTCAAACATCCCATTAAATACAAATTGATGTATATCATTGAGTAAGGTGAGCCTTCTCCAAATCTGGTACATAGTTTCCAGTGAACCCAACAATCTTCCCCTATTTGGAGAAGTCATAATCCTTAGTCAAAGATATACACCACACATAATAAATCAAAAAAAAATAGATGTTCATACATTTCACTGCAGGATAACATATAAACATAGATAATAGCTAAACTCAATACTGAAAATGATGTCATTCATTAATCAGAAAATTATTTAGGTTTACATGTTTCTTTAAAGAATAAAAATCAAAAGATTATATTGTTCTACATGTTAGCCTATCTATCCTAAGATTGACTAGGCTCCTTGATTACTATTCCTTTTCCAGATCTGATCTTAGCCTGCACATTAGGTTCAGTATCATCAGCTGGTTTCTTTCCTTTCAGATCTTTCTTCTTCAGTTCTTCAGCCTTGATCCTTTGTCTTTAAAAATAGTGAAAATGCTTTGGGAAGTACTTGCTAGGCTCTAGAGCATTAGCAGGTAACTTCCCAGCTTTATCACTCTCCTATACTGAAGTATAGCCTCTTGCCTTGCCTGATACTTGATTCACTCTTGCTTAGAGTACCATTTGCCTCTATCATATGTCTTGTCCTTCACAACTTTCCAGGCAGTTAAAATAATGTTCCTAGAGGTAGGAATCCACTGCTAAAAATCAGGCTTCAGTTCTGCCTATTCTCTAAACATTTTCTTGGAAAGCTGTACCTTCCTCTGAGCTTCCTGTGCAACCTCTGATATTTCTACCTTTTCAATAATAATATTTTGTGCCTCCTGTGGAGGGCTATACATTTGCTGAACTTCTTGCTGGACTATGTCAAAATCAACTGGAGGATAAATGACCTGTGCAACCTCTGGCTGATCTCCTTCAATGTAGACAGGTTAAACACCAGACTCAGTAGTATCATCATCCTCATACAGAGGGTGGAAATCCAAGTGTAGCTCTGATGGTATTAGATACCCATTTTGCATGATCAGAGCTGGCTTTGACTAATATTCTCTCCCCCTTTATGACTTCTCTGCCTATATGATCTCTCAGATCATTCTCTTGAAACCTTACTTGTTCAGCCAGATATTCTGTACTTTCTTTGTAGTAGGCTTGGAATTTAGTCAGGTGATCAGAAATAGTCTTTTGAAAAGCTTCAATGGCTGTTTGGGCAACAGCTAGATCTGCTTGTATTTGCTTGGATACTTCAGTTTTCAAATCAGCAGTAATAATTCCCAGTTTTTTGAGAATTTCATCATGGGAGTCCTTGAGATTTTCATTTGATCTGAATTGATTTTCTAAAATATATCCTTACTTGACTGTAATGTCTTCAACTTCAGTCTTTATTAGCTGTTGTTGCTTAGCCAAATATACTACATCATTACCTCCCTTATGGAGGCAATCTGTCATCTCTTTCTTATTCAAATTGACTTTAAATCTGATGGATTTAATGTCTTGAACCAGCTGGAACTGTAGTTCTTTATGTGACTCATCCACATATTTCTCTAAAGACTACCTTTGCTCATCCAACTTGACTTGCAGTTGGACTAGTAGTGGACTGAAGTCCATGCTTTAAGCAGGTTGGGGAGTGACTCTTTGTAAGGCTTTCTTATAGCCTGTGATCCTTTTCTTGATTGCAACCAATTTTCTCTTTTTAGACATAAAGGCTTCATCATCATCAGAAGATTGAGATGAGCTTTCTATATCTACAGTTTCTTTATTAACAGGGGCATCCAGTAGATCCTCCCCCTCAAATCCTGGTAGTTCCTTTTCTATTTTTTGCTGCTCCCCCTCAGACATTGCTGTAGATAAATCAGGGAACAGTTCCTC
This sequence comes from Platanthera zijinensis, assembly GCA_039513925.1. Classification (NCBI taxonomy): domain Eukaryota; kingdom Viridiplantae; phylum Streptophyta; class Magnoliopsida; order Asparagales; family Orchidaceae; genus Platanthera; species Platanthera zijinensis. The sequence goes on along the minus strand of CM077097.1, from coordinate 59,104,053 downwards.
CAAAGTTATCTCCTACTGCATCTGAATAGGAGGAACAATGTTGGCTTGTGAAGCAAAAGGTTCTCCCTGGACATCCAGATCTTTATCCAGGGCCTTCTCTATAGAGGAGATGCTCACTTGCTCATCTTGAGCTGTATCTTTCATCTGCACATCTGGTGCTTCATTCTCAGCAGTGATCAGTGCTTCTTTGTTTATGTCTCAATGTCCATCACTGTATCAGCAGCATACTCACTCTCAGAGTAGCTTCAGCAATGCCTCCCCCTTGGGCAGGTAGCTCCGATTATTCAGTGTCTTGTACTGTTATTTAAGTGTTCTCTCCCCCTATAGTGGAGGCCATCTGATGCTCTGGTTGCTGACTGCACTCCACTTGAGCTTGGGCTTCTTTTTCCTGTTGGTCTTCATCTGAACAGAAGACTACTTCTTCTTCAGAATAACTGGAGGATTCGGCTTCCTGAACAATTGCTTTCTTCTTCCTATCCTTCTTGACCTGTTTATGTAGAGTAGAAACTTCTTTGGTCAAGACTCTATCCCATATGGATAGAATTCTCATGTCCATCCTCCTCATATCATTGATCTTGGATCCTGACAGTTGATTCATAATATCTGGGATAGTTGAAGCTAAACATAAGCTTAGGATTCTACTCAGATTTGGCTTCTTAATTCCTTCTTGGATCTTGTCAAACAGTACTGATGACCAGTTTATTTTTACATTGAATATGACTCTGGTCATTAGGTTGAACATGTAGGCAAATATCTTATCATGTCCACCAGACTTGCAAAGAATCACCTTGCCTATGATTTCTGAAAGAAACTTACCTTGGGAATTCATCCCCTTCCTAGTAATTGACGATCCTACCTTAGTATTTGGATTAAATCCACACAATTTTTGTGCATCCTTTATCATAGATGGAAGTACGTCATCATCTTCTTTAACCCGGGGAAGTTGAAGCGACTTCTTGATTGTCTTAAGTATGAGTTTCACTCTTGAATCTTGAACTGTGGCTTTGATCTTCTTTCCTTCATAATCCATAGTTGCAGACGAGTAGAATTCAAGCACTTTCTTCTTCCAAATTCTTGAAGGTTCAGAGACCAAAAACTCCAATCCATTTTCGGAAATTAGGGTAATCACACCCTTGATGTCCTGTGAAGCTGTCTCGAATCCCCTGCGAACCAGCTCGTATCCTTCATTCACCCTATCGTCCTGGTTTGGCGCCATTGATGAGAGAGAGAAGAGAAGAGATTCGACAGGAGAATTTCTTTGTCGACACAAGGTCTAAGGTCGAGAATTCTGAAAGCGTAGTCGACCAGATTTTGTCTTCTTCTATTTATAGAGTACTGGTTAAGGGTAGGTCAAAAGATACTCCTTAGTAATAATACTAGTCGACATAGTTTTTCCTTTGTCGACATAAAAGACTTAGATCTCGACAAAACTTATTTTTAGTCGACACGGGCTAGTCAAGTCTCGACTTCGTGTGTCGACACTAATTCTTGTGTCGACACAAATACTGTTTCTGTGTTAACACATCATACTGAGAGTGTCGACACAATTTGCTTGTGTCGACATAAACTTTCTTACTTACCCAAATTTCCTGAGAAATATTGTGCTACATATTCAACTTAGGAAAGCTTGTGCTGACTTATTCTAGGTTCAACATACCTAATTCAATTTTAAAATAATTGAATTTAATTTCATCCAGAGGTTTTGTAAAAATATCAGCAATTTGATTATTTGTGTTCACAAATTCTAGACTAATATCTTCCTTCTCCACATGTTCTCTGATGAAATGAAACTTAATTTCTATATGCTTAGTTCTACTGTGTGAAACAAGATTTTTAACAATAGAAATAACACTAGTAGAATCACAAAATAGTGGATTTCTACTTACCTTGAAGTCATAGTCTTCAAGTTGATGCTTTATCCACATCAACTGTGCACAGCAGCTGTCTGCAGCTATATATTCTAACTCAGCAGTTGAGATAGTTATACTTGTTTGCTTCTTGTTGCTCCATGACACCAGCCTTCCACCTAGGAATTGACAAGTTCTTGTGGTACTCTTCCTGTCTTTTTTGCATCCTGCAAAGTCTGCATCTTAGAAGCCTGTTAGTAAGAAATATCTATTCTTAGGGTACCAAAGACCTTGATTAGGTGTGCCCTTAAGATATCTCAAAATTCTCTTGACAACAGTGTAATGAGATTCCTTTGGGCATGCTTGGTATCTGTGCTACCAACCTGGCCTTATTCTTGATTATGGTGTCATTCTCATCAAGTTTATTTCTGTATATCCACTTGGTTTCTATAACATTGTGATCCTTTGGTTTAGAAACCAGTTCCCAGACTTTACATCTTTTGAATTTATTCAGCTCTTCATGCATGACATCAATCCAGTTTGTGTCTAGCATGACTTCTTCAAACTTCTTAGGTTCTATCTGTGATAGAAAACTTGTACATAGAACTATTTTCATGCTTTTGCTTCTGGTTATAACTCCTTGACTTGCATCTCCAATAATTTGGTATGCTGGATGATCCTTCAAGTGTCTTCTTACTGGAGGAAATCTGCCAACCTCTTTGCCTTCTTCATTTTCCTCATCCGGATGCACTTCACTGTTTTCTTCTTCATCTAGTGAATCTTGTTCTCCCCTTGACAGCATGCATCCTTTTCTTCATCCATCCTAGCAGGTGCTTCTTCATTAATAGTCAACTTGTCCAGGTTGTCCTTTAAACTTGTAGAACTACCTGAAGTGCTAGACAATTCACTGTTAATCAACTTAGACTCATCAAATACTACATGGACAGATTCTTCTACAACCTGTGTAGTCAAGTTGTAGATTCAGTATGCCCTACTATTATTGTTGTACCCAACAAATATCCCTTCTAGGGATTTGGCAACATACTTAGTTTGGTAGTGCTTACCATTAACTAGGACATAACACTTGCTACCAAAGATTCTGAAGTAGGAAATGTTTGATTTCTGCCTTTCAAAATCTCATAGGGAGTCATCTTATGTTTCTTATTGATGGAAGCTCTATTAAGTACATGACATGCAGTATTTACTGCCTCAGCCCAGAAGTACTCAGGGAGAGTAGTGTCATTAAGTAGTGTTCTACTTGCCTCAATTAGAGTCCTATTCTTTCTTTCAGCAACTCCATTTTGCTGAGGAGTTCTAGGTGAGGAGAACTCCTTATGAATCTCAAGTTCTTCACAGAACTTTGTCATACACTCAAACTGAAATTCAGTTCCATGGTCACTTCTGATCTTGACCACTGAATTGTTAAATTCATTCTGAATTTGTCTAACAAAAGTCTGGAAGACAGTAGGGGTTTTAGATTTCTGTCTCAAGAAGAAAACCCATGTGAATCTAAAATAGTCATCCACAATAACTAATGTGTATACTTTCCTACCTAGACAATGAACTGGCATAGGACCAAACAAATCCATATGCAAGAGATATAGACATCTCATTGAATCTTTGGTGTCAAGTACTTGGAAAGAGGACTTAGCCTGTTTGTCCTTTTGCAAAGCTTAACAAACACCCTCTTTAATGTACTTGACCTGAGGACCATTCCTCACTAACCCCATACTAAATAGCTGTATTATTGACTTACAGTTCAGATAAGCCAGCCTCTTGTGCCATTGGACACACTGTGATGCTTTCTCACCTACAACTCGACAAATGGGTGAGATGTTATACTCACAATCAAGGTTAAGACAATATACATTCCCTTTCTAGCTATCTGTCTGGTGAAGAGACTCTCAATAGGTTTGCTTTGCCCAATACCTCGTCGAGTCCAAAGCTCCAGCTCAAGAAGTTTAGTCCCAAAAAGAGATGTCTGCCTTCGTTCTCGCTCAAGCTAAAGCTCAGTCTGCTAGCTCAAGGCCAAGTCAAGTAATGGAGATCTAGTTACAGACAGAAAGAAGAATGAGACTGGAATGCAAGAATCTCAAAAAGTTTTGCTCCCGCCAGCAACTCCTTGTTGCTCTGTCCCTATGGTTTACTCATCTCTCGGTACATCGAGATAGTCTATAAAGGAAGCCACTTTCTAGTAAAGAATTCAATGAATTAAGGAAGAAGATTAGAGTTGAATGGATGAAAAGAGCTAGGCACTGCTTTTCGTGCTCTTTTGGGCTGGGATTTCTCTCATGCTATTCATAGAGAATCTCTTTTGGTCAGTCTTCCTTCAAACTATACAAAATAAAGAAGATCGCAATAGATTACACACTTTACACTAGAGATCATAATCACATTTAGTGCCTCAATCAAACCAGGCAGAGAATGAAAAAAGAATTCACGGTCTTTCTTATACATCAAGCTTTTTCTTCCTACTCTACAACAGAAAGGGATTGCCAGACCTCCATCTTCTCTTTCCTGTCTTTGTTTTCAATCTTGAATTCGGGGACACAGTGACAGTTTGGAGACAGAGTTTCTTGCTGTTCTGTTCGGGGTTTTACACCCAGGCTTGTGAAAGGCTTAATAGCTCTTTTACGTGATATCTCTTTTAGCTGCAAGGCTGCCTGCTTCCACTGGTGTATGCGAGACCGGTGCCTTAGATTATATAGGAGAATACCCGGTGGTGGATTGAAAGAATTCAGGATAGCAGGTCCACGTCTGTCTATCAAACCTCAAACTCGTAGCTCCAACCCCCGCGCTGATTGATTCTAACTAGAGGTGATCTCTACCACTATATAAGAGAAGCAATTTCTCGGGTTGGGTTAGGCAGAGCGGCCGAACTGCAACTCCCATGACTTTGCTTCCAATACTTGGAAAAAAGCTTCATCTCGTGCTTTTCTAGAGCAACAAATATTAGCGACATCAGCCCCACCTAATGCAAGAGTTGCAGATCCTTTGAAGAGAGGGAAGTTTGAATCTTTTTTACTTAATAAGGATGCTTTCAGAGTCTCATACCATTTTGGAGTAGCAGTCAAAGAAGTCAAAGGAGGAGATGAAAACGGATAAGTCTAAACCTGCCCCGTGGGGAAAAGATAGTGATGAAATAAAAGGGGCTCTTCGAAAGAAGTTCATAGATATGCCTCCTCATGATTGAACCAGGACGAATTCTTTGCTTTTCAGTGAACCCATTCCCTTTTCTTGTTTGAACCTATTCTGAAATAGCCATCTTTTTGTGGAATAACAAGATCTACGACCATTAACTTGCTTCTAACTAGAATCAATATCGTAAGAAGAGAACCAATGCAAAGTTCCCCAATTCTTTGATGAAGGGAATCTTCACTCTTCCAGTGATACATCTTCTAGAACTGGTGTCAAGAGCTCAACTCCCGAAGTCAAGCAGTTCTGCTTTTTCCCCTCTCCTAGCTCCATTGGGTTACTCTTTCTCCCCTCTCACTATTGCTCGAGCCTCTTTCGCCCCTAAGCTAACCTCCTACACATATTTCACGAAGGGAAGGCCATACCACCGGCCCTATCCTTAGTTGTCTTTGGCTTATGCCTTTAGTTAGCTTCTATGGGATACCTCAAATAAATCCCTTTCAGCGGCCCAGTGGAATCCCACGGGGCGGTTTTGGCTGATTCTATCTCGGGTGATTCCTCGCTTGAGGTTCCTTCTGGATTTTCTAACAGGAAAGAAAAGAGTAAGACTTCGTCATATTGGTAGCAAAGCAGCAGGAAGCAAGAACTCTAGCCTACTGACCTCAAAAGCGTAGGGAGGGGGAGATGAAGGAGTGACTTCATGACCTAATGTGTCTAACCTTGATAACGGATAAACCGTTTGAATATCTTCAACTATCTTCGCTATCGCTCGCCTCCTTCCTTCAATCGAATTAGTAGTCCACTTTCTATCTAGAAGCTATTCACCCAAGCTGAATTGAAAAGTAATACAGCAAGTGCGATTGCCCCTACGAGAACTGTAACCGCGGAAAATAGCACTCTTTAAGGGCTCTTTTTCACTTCCTCTTATAGTAGTCCCAGGGGATCGAATGCTTTTTTCATCTCAATTCCCGCCCGCCGACGAAGTGCTTTCTATCGAGGATTGTTCCTTGACGTGAACTAGGCACGTAGTGTAAGACCCCCCTCCCAGAACACAAGACACGGCACGAGAGGGGTCTTATGCCCAGAACAACCGCCTTGCGGTAACACTAGCACTCAGGCTAGCCTGTACCACAAGACGCCTATTCTGCCGGCTACCAACAATATCAACAGATAAATGCCAACCCAACCATAATAATATGAAAGTCAAATCCACACCAAACACATGTCCATAATATCATAAATAAAGAAACTATAACAAGCTTCTAATATCAGAGTACGTAAACAGAATTGCCCCGAAGGGCTACAACAAAATCTCGTTCTCACTCACATCGGTAACCGACGGTAGCGACGGTACCGTCCCTTCAGGCCCTGTCACCCTGGCCTGGCTGTCCGTCTGCATAGCCTGCTGCTCCATCTGCGGTGTTTCCTCCTAAAAAGGAAGACGTAGCAACCGTTAGTCAAAAAGACTAAGTGGTTTCACATCCGCTCCCCCGGCGACTCCTCGGCATCGGGCGGAGAAAGGAACAGGTACAATATATAAATAACAGTAGTACAACAGGTGAAATGAGTATACATGATATAAGCAGCAACATCAGCAGTGTATAATAAACAAGCTCTTATTTCAAATCTACAAACTACAGCAGCAAGAGAGTATATAACTAGAACAGCAAGTAACTCAACTTATATGGATGCCCATACAAGCATATAAGTTGAGGGTCGTTCAGCAGAAAGTAACTCATCGTATAGGAGTGCCCATACAAACTTATACGATGAGGGTCTTGTGTATATAATGAAGTGCGATGCTATGTATGCAATGCAATGACACACCCACGCTCAAGAACATGCAATCGCTATGTCGACACAGACTTATAGTTCCCACTATTCGAGCAGGTAGCTAACCTCTCAAGCATCAACCGTCGTGGCCAAACGGTGATAGTGGAGCGGGCATCTCCACTACTAGGCTGGTCTCCACACTACCTGGCCTAGGCCTCCGTACGCCTCAACGCTAAGAACACAACAGCGGAGCTCACATGCGTACTACGGCTCAGCGGGTTCTCTCGGGTAAATATGAACCAAGATCCTAGCCCCTGACTGGCCTATGGTATGACACGGAAGGAGCCTCGGAAATGAGCACGAGGACCAAGCCCAACCGTTCACTTGGCACGGAAGGAGCCTCGGGACGTGAACACCGAGGACCAAGCCCAACCGCCCAAGGTCTAACTGTCAACTCCCATCGGTGTGACGATTGGCGAGCTCGTAGACCTGCCACACTATCCTTAACCCAGGATTACGACACTACGTGTCGACTCACACCACATGCAATTCCACAATTCCATGGCATGGAAGGAGCCTCGGAGTAAGCACGAGGACCAAGCCCAACCATCCAACAAATACGGATGGAGCCTCGGAACGTGAACACCGAGGACCAAGCCCAACCGTCCGATTTTATCCAACTTAACCTCATTCCCATCAGTGACGGTCAACACCGCACTTGTTAACATTCACAATGCTACCCGTGGGGAGACGACACTCTAAGCATTGGACTATCCATTCCCTTCCATCAATCCATTACACATCCTGGACATAGTTTTAACCAATTACAAATCCTTCCAAATGAATTCAACATATTATAGATGATGTGCATAATGGTGATCTAACAAATATAACAAAGCCTTTCATTTTCTTAGGCTCGATTCACATCTCGGCATAGGGATTCAAATCCTCAAACATCAATCTTCACATTACCTCGGTGATTAACACAAAGGAATTCACCCAACCTCGAGAGGAATTGCAACATCTATTCCATCGAATCCAAGTTCATATTATAATCACCTAGAATTGTATGTAATCTGGTCAGCAACTTTGACGGAGGATTCCCGTGGCTACAGGTATCGCCCGAAAACGTGCCACCACTCGTTGAAAAGGTAATTTCAAGGGCTACAACTTTCGTGTTTAGTCGAAAGCCCAGATCTGGTCACATCATACCGGAAATGCAACTCGAAGTCTGCTGCGTACAGGATACAGAATTCCTGGGCATTAACTTCCAACCGCAGCAGATTCAAACGGACTTTCCCGTGGCTACAGGTATCACATGGAAACGTGCAACCACTCGTTGGAAAGGTAATTTCAAGGGCTACAACTTTCGTGTTTAGTTGAAAGCCCAGATCCGCCCCCTTCTTGCTTAAAAATAGCCAAGAAGGTCGCTGCGTGCAGAATACAGATTCTGCACGCATCTTGAAGCGAAGTGAACGGCATCCGGTCATCTTCCTCCTCAAGCGATTTTCCCCAAATCGCATCCAGAAGTTCCTCCACCCTTATTCTCCCTCTTGAGGCCATTTCCTCTTCACGTGACCACCCCTATCATCACTTTGAAGCGAGGGGAGGTTGAAGACGACTAAACTTTAGAGCACAAGCTCTAGCATGGCCTTCCTAGAAAGCTTCATCTCACAAATCTAGACTCGTTTGAGTCAATGTCTCGCCTAAAAATAACTAAAGATCTAGCACCAAGGGAGAGGGGAGGAAACTCACGTTATTTCCGACGTTTCCTCCGTTGCCGGCCATGGATCGCGTTATTCTTCGTGGTGGCATCCTTGGCTTCGTTAGCAGTATTCTTCCACGGAAACGGCGGAGCTTTTCCTCCAGAACCCGGCTCCGGCGACTCCCGATATCTCCTCTTCCGCTCCGTCGGTTTCGCACAGTGACGGCTCGGCAAAGGTAAAGTGACGGCTAGGGTTTGGTTTACTTCCTTTTTATATCACATATTAGGTTTAATCCCTTCCGCCACGTGTCAATCTCTAATTGGACCGCCCAAATTAGGTCTTAATTGAAAGGACCGGTCCAAAGAATCATCCGGCGTAAATCCCGAAGTCCGGTTCAGTCCGCTCAGAACAGCGGGTCCGCCTGGGTGAAAACGTACAAGTCAAATTCGGTGGGAATCAGTCATCATTCTCGACGATCGGCGAGAATCGTCAGGTCATTCTCGACGATCGGCGAGAATCGTCAGGTCATTCTTGACGAATTTCCCTTGGCAAACTTTTCAGAAATCCGGGCGTTGAGTATATTGAGTATTCTCGGCGATACTCGACGATCTGCGAGAATAAGCGGGTCATTCTCGACGAATTTCCCTTAGCAAACTTTTCAGAAATCCGGCCGTGGAGTATCAGTCGACGATACTCGACGATCGGTGGGAATCGTCAGACATTCTCGACGATCGGTGAGAATTGTCAGGTCATTCTCGACGATTTTTCCTTAGTCTTGCATCTCTGAGTCACTCTCAACGATCAGCTCCAAATCATCGACCTACGGTCGACGATCGTCGACCTTTGGTCGACTATCGTCGACCCTCGGTCGACCATCTTGGTTTACTCCGCCCGACTATCTTTATTAATCCCGCAGTCAACTATCTTTGTCAACCCGGTCGACTATCGTCGAACTTCGGTCGACTATCGTCGAACTTCGGTCGACTATCGTCGACCCTCGTTCGACCATCTTCGTCAACCCGTGGTCGACGATCGTCGAACTTCGATCGACTATCGTCGACCCTCGTTCGACCATTCCCTACGATTTTCCTTAGCCTATTTCCATCCAGTCCATTAGACATCACTCAACTCTACACCCATCCAATACACCCGACATCTCGCGTCAGTGCACCCCGAGCCCGAGTCGAGTCTCTTGACCCAAAACTCGTGCGAGGGGCCTAGCGCGAATTGGGACGTTACAAATCCTATAAACAAAATAAAAAGATTTCATCCCCGAAATCAGGCTGAGGTCATGGGGAGTAAAGCATACAGAAATTAAAATATGCTGTTAATAAGGTTACCTGAAGCAAACATCTCCGTGTAGCGCCTTTGCATCAAGTCCATTGGCTCCCATGTGAATTCCTCCTTCCCATGATTAGACCATAACACTTTTACCAAGGGGACACTTTTGCGGCGCAAGGTTCTTATCTCATCATCAACGATCCGCACCGGCTCCAGTCGCACAGATCTGTCAGACGCCACAGTACCATCAGTTGTGGGGATGTATTGTTCGGGCCGCAACAACGCCTTCCGAAGCGACGACACATGGAACACATCGTGGAGATTCTCTAGCTCGGGCGGTAGCTCCAGCCGGTAGGCCAAAGGGCCAACTCTTTCCAATATGACATAGGGCCCAACATACCGTGGACTGAGCTTCTTCACTCCTCGCACTCGTGACACTCCATGCATCGGCCGAATTTTTAGAAACACCTTATCACCCACTTGAAATTCCACCATACGGTGCCTTGCGTTGTAATACTTCGCCTACCGACTTTGATCCTCCAACATGCGATCCCTTATTAGCCTAACCACCGCATCAATGTCATCCATGTATTCAATTCCCAAAGTCTTCAGGTCTTCATCTTGCACCCAAGACAAGGGGGTCCTACACCTCCTTCCATATAGGGCTTCATGGGGCGTCATGCCAATACTAGCTTGATGGCTATTGTTATAGGAGAATTCCACCAAGGGCAAGAGTCTTTCCCACGGCTCTCCCCTATCTATCACACACAACCTCAACAGATCTTCCAATGTTCGGATGGTCCGCTCAGACTGTCCGTCCGTCTGAGGATGAAATGCGGTACTGAAGGTAAGACGTGAGCCCAAATACGTCTGTACCGCCTTCCATTCCTTGGAGGTGAAACGACCATCACGATCCGAAACTATCGTCTTAGGTACGCCGTGATACCGTACAAATTGTTCCACAAACAGGCGTACCAAGACATCCACGTGAGCCTCCTTCTTCATAGGAATGAACCGGGCAACCTTCGTCAGGCGATCAACGATCACCCATACTGAATCATTCCCTGAGCGGGAGCGAGGTAGCCCATGTACGAAGTCCATGGATATATCCTCGAACTTCCATTCGGGGATTGGCAATGACTGCAACAGGCCACCAGGGCTCCTACATTCCGCCTTCACTCTTTGGCAGGCTTCACAATGCGTGACAAAGTACCGGACATCTTTCTTCATCCCTGGCCAACACATCGTCTTTCGTAAGCCGACGTACATCTTTGAAATTCCTGGGTGCACGGAATATTGAGAGCAATGTGCTTCTCTCATAATATCCTCCCGGATTCTGCCACCTTTGGGAATGTAGAGTAGGCCGCGAAAGTAAACGAGGCCGTCCTTTTGTGTGTATTCGTCGGTAGTCCCGTCTTCTATTAACTTTATTGTCGGGGCCAAAGCCGCATCTAATCCTTGCTCCACTCGGATCCGGTCCCGGATATCACAAACTATGCTCATGCTGGACAGGTACTCCGTATATTCCGAAGAAGCCTTAAATATTAAGGTGATGTCCATCTCCTCGATCATCCGTGCCAACTCCATGCTCATCAATCGAGATTCTGGGCTCGAGCCGGGTACTTTCCTACTCAACGCATCGGCTACCGAGTTTGCTTTTCCGGGGTGGTAGTTCAAGGTGAACTCATAGTCGCATAGAAACTCTAGCCACCGCCGTTGTCTTAAGTTCAATTCCTTCTGGGTATGGACGTACTTCAAATTTTTATGGTCCGAGAAGATTTCGCAGTGGATGCCGTATAGATAATGCCTCCATACCTTCAAGGCGAACACCACCGCTCCTAGCTCCAAATCATGCACCGGGTAATTGATTTCATGCTTCTTCAATTGTCTTGAAGCATAAGCAATTACGTGCCCGTGCTGCATCAACACCGCTCCCAACCCCTGATAAGACGCATCCGTATAAACTTGAAATCCTTCCTTCCCAGACGGAAGGACAAGGATGGGGGCGGAGGTAAGTTTATCCTTCAATTCCTGGAATGCCGCTTCACACTGGGGTGTCCACTCAAATAGCACTCCTTTCTTTGTCAAGGAAGTAAGCGAGAGGGCGATCTTGGAGAATCCTTTTACGAACTTGCGGTAGTATCCGGCAAGTCCAAGAAAACTCCTCACATCGGCCGCCGACTTCAAAGGTGACCACTCCTTCACAGCGCGCACCTTGGCTGGATCCACAGCTAGTCCTGCCCCACTGATTACATGGCCCAAGAAAGCAACCTCCTTAAGCCAGAATTCACACTTGCTAAACTTGGCGAACAGGGCGTGCTCCTTTAGCTTCTCTAGAACTAAGGCCAAATGTCTGGCATGCTCTTCCTCCGTCTTCGAGTAGACTAGGATGTCGTCAATGAACACAATGACGAAGACATCTAGATAGGCCTCAAACACTTTATTCATCAAGCTCATGAAAGCCGATGGGGCGTTTGTGAGTCCAAACGGCATCACTGTGAACTCATATAAGCCGTACCTTGAGCTGAAAGCCGTTTTCTGTATATCATCCTCCTGTACTCTCAATTGGTAGTACCCCGAGCGCAAGTCTAACTTGGAGAACCAATGCGCTCCCACCAGTTGGTCGAACAACTCATCGATCCGAGGTAACGGGTAGGTGTTCCGTACTGTCAGTCGGTTAAGTTCCCGATAGTCTATACATAAACGCAGGGTTCCATCCTTCTTCTTGACGAATAGAACAGGGGCTCCCCAAGACGACGAGCTGGGGCGAACAAACCCTGATTCTACCAACTCCTGCAATTGCACTCTAAACTCCGCAAGTTCCTTTGGGGCCATCCGATAAGGGGTCCTGAAGACAGGCTTAGCTCCTGGTACAAGCTTAATTTGAAAATCCACTTCTCTATGCGGGGGTAACCCTGGCAGTTTCTCGGGAAATACCTCAGGGAAATCCCGTGCTACCCGCACATCCTTCACATCTACCCTCATCTCCTTTAGTTCGAATCGTATCATGTAGACTTCATCCCCTCTAATATGAGCTTTCAAGGTCTGGATTGAGGATAACAAGATTCGTGGTGCGAAATTTATACCTTGGAAGACTACATCAGTATCCCCATGTCTAAAATAGATACGCTTCTCCGCACAGTCGATTCTCGCATGGTGCCAATCTAGCCACGCCATACCCAGGATGAGGTCGAACTCTGGTATTCTCAAAATTGTGGTAGGGGTATCAAAGGTCTTTCCCCCAATGGCTATCTCTAACTCACACTTTGCGGTTGCCGTCATCTCAGATCCGTCTGGGAGGCGTACTCTTCGAGCAATACCAGTGAAATATTGCACTCCGTGTATATCTTTGATGAAGTCTTCAGACACGAATGAATGTGAGGCACCCGTATCAAATAACGTATGAGCCGGTTTCCCGCCGACCATCACGGTGCCTAAGTGTCATTAATAATACTCAAGCTAGATGTCTAGTATATCTCAAGCAACTAGAGGATATTAATGAAAGCAAAATGACCAATTCGAATCGTACCTGCAATCATCTCTTGAGGGTTCCGCTCTTGAGTCATGTCCAGGGCATACATCTGATCTCGAGCGGGTCCGGGGTTTCTTCCTCATGGTCCTTGTCCTCGACCACGCACATATCCCCGCCCCCGAGGGGCTGCTGGAGGGAAAGCAAGAGGCGCATCACCAAACAGTTGTGGGCAGTAGCGTCGAATGTGGCCCGGTTGGTTGCATTCGAAGCACACCCATTCCTGCATTCCGCCGTGTTGCTGAAACCGTGGAGGTGGAGGTAATGCTGGCGGTTGTGGAACCGGGCGCTCCTCTCCAAAGTTCTGGGGAAAACGCCCGCCACCCCTCCGATATCCTCTTCCTCTTTTATTGTCAAACCTCCTTCTATTGCTGGGGCCGGCTTCCATCACGCCCTCTGCTGGCCTCTTACCACTTCCCAAGTGGTCCGCTTCCAATCTCTTCACCATATCAATAATCTCCGCCAGACTAGAGTCCGCTATAAACAAAAGGGCTTGCCTTAGGGGGTCTCGCAAGCCTTTGTAGAATCTTTTGGCATACCCTCTATCATCCAGCTCATAGGAGTCAGCGAATCTAGCCAGGTGCTGAAACTCCCGTTGGTACTCTGTCACCGACATGGACCCTTGCTTAAGTTGCAAAAATCTCTCTTCCAGGCCATCCCGAGCGGCCGAGGGGATGAAATGCTCTAAGAAGGCTTCGGAGAATTCGCTCCAACTAATGTCCGTGTACACTCATCCACGAAAAGTGGAGCTCATAAGGGACTTCCACCACCTTTTGGCGTGCAGCTCTAAGAGTGTCACCACAAGGGTCACCGCCATGTTGTTTGGGCATCTTATTCCTGCCAACAACTCTTGTATAGTGTCGAGCCACTCTTCCGTACGCACTGCCGACTCTGTCCCAACATAAGCGGGAGGGGAGAGAGCTCGGAAAACGCTTAACCAACTAGATCCCGGACCCTGTTATTGTACAGGTGTCTGCTGAGATTGGGACCTAAAGGCGTCCAGAATAGCAGTGAGCGTCTGCCCCAGCTCTGATTGTTGGAATTGTGTAGGTACGGACGGGGCGGGGGTGCCCCTTACTGGCTCAACAAGTGCTGGGATCTACACATAAGGTACAAATTTAGGGTTAGGTTGGCTAATCTAAGGTTAAAGATGGACAACTTAGTGTGAATTACATATGGGCACACCACTGCTTCCGCTAAGTCAGCTTGTCCCCAAACTGACCAATCAAACGGGGGTGGTACCATTGTTAAGTGAATTTCGCCTTAGAGGATCGTAGCAAGCTGATACCATTTGTAAGACCCCCCTCCCGGAACACAAGACACGGCACGAGAGGGGTCTTATGCCCAGAATAGCCGCCTTGCGGTAACACTAGCACTCAGGCTAGCCTGTACCACAAGACGCCTATTCTGCCGGCTACCAACAATATCAACAGATAAATGCCAACCCAACCATAATAATATGAAAGTCAAATCCACACCAAACACATGTCCATAATATCATAAATAAAGAAGCTACAACAAGCTTCTAATATCAGAGTACGTAAACAGAATTGCCCCGAAGGGCTACAACAAAATCTCTCTCTCACTCACATTGGTAACCGACGGTAGCGACGGTACCGTCCCTTCAGGCCCTGTCACCCTGGCCTGGCTGTCCGTCTGCATAGCCTGCTGCTCCACCTGCGGGGTTTCCTCCTAAAAAGGAAGACGTAGCAACCGTTAGTCAAAAAGACTAAGTGGTTTCACATCCGCTCCCCCGGCGACTCCTCGGCACCGGGCGGAGAAAGGAACAGGTACAATATATAAATAACAGTAGTACAACAGGTGAAATGAGTATACATGATATAAGCAGCAACATCAGCAGTGTATAATAAACAAGCTCTTATTTCAAATCTACAAACTACAGCAGCAAGAGAGTATATAACTAGAACGGCAAGTAACTCAACTTATATGGATGCCCATACAAGCATATAAGTTGAGGGTCGTTCAGCAGAAAGTAACTCATCGTATAGGAGTGCCCATACAAACTTATACGATGAGGGTCTTGTGTATATAATGAAGTGCGATGCTATGTATGCAATGCAATGACACACCCACGCTCAAGCACATGCAATCGCTATGTCGACACAGACTTATAGTTCCCACTATTCGAGCAGGTAGCTAACCTCTCAGGCATCAACCATCGTGGCCAAACGGTGACAGTGGAGCGGGTATCTCCACTACTAGGCTGGTCTCCACACTACCTGGCCTAGGCCTCCGTACGCCTCAACGCTAAGAATACAACAGCGGAGCTCACATGCGTACTACGGCTCAGCGGGTTCTCTCGGGTAAATATGCACCAAGATCCTAGCCCCTGACTGGCCTATGGTATAACACGGAAGGAGCCTCGGAAATGAGCACGAGGACTAAGCCCAACCGTTCACTTGGCACGGAAGGAGCCTCGGGACGTGAACACCGAGGACCAAGCCCAACCGCCCAAGGTCTAACTGTCAACTCCCATCGGTGTGACGATTGGCGAGCCCGTAGACCTGCCACACTATCCTTAACCCAGGATTACGACACTGCGTGTCGACTCACACCACATGCAATTCCACAATTCCATGGCATGGAAGGAGCCTCGGAGTAAGCACGAGGACCAAGCCCAACGATCCAACAAATACGTATGGAGCCTTGGGACGTGAACACCGAGGACCAAGCCCAACCGTCCGATTTTATCCAACTTAACCTCATTCCCATCAGCGACGGTCAACACCGCACTTGTTAACATTCACAATGCTACCCGTGGGGAGACGACACTCTAAGCATTGGACTATCCATTCCCTTTCATCAATCCATTACACATCCTCGCCATAGTTTTAACCAATTACAAATCCTTCCAAATGAATTCAACATATTATAGATGATGTGCATAATGGTGATCTAACAAATATAACAAAGCCTTTCATTTTCTTAGGCTCGATTCACATCTCGGCATAGGGATTCAAATCCTCAAACATCAATCTTCACATTACCTCGGTGATTAACACAAAGGAATTCACCCAACCTCGAGAGGAATTGCAACATCTATTCCATCGAATCCAAGTTCATATTATAATCACCTAGAATTGTATGTAATCTGGTCAGCAACTTTGACGGAGGATTCCCGTGGCTACAGGTATCGCCCGAAAACGTGCCACCACTCGTTGAAAAGGAAATTTCAAGGGCTACAACTTTCGTGTTTAGTCGAAAGCCCAGATCTGGTCACATCATACCGGAAATGCAACTCGAAGTCTGCTGCGTACAGGATACAGAATTCCTGGGCATTAACTTCCAACCGCAACAGATTCAAACGGACTTTCCCGTGGCTACAGGTATCGCATGGAAACGTGCAACCACTCGTTGGAAAGGTAATTTCAAGGGCTACAACTTTCGTGTTTAGTTGAAAGCCCAGATCCGCCCCCTTCTTGCTTAAAAATAGCCAAGAAGGTCGCTGCGTGCAGAATACAGATTCTACACGCATCTTGAAGCGAAGTGAACGGCATCCGGTCATCTTCCTCCTCAAGCGATTTTCCCCAAATCGCATCCAGAAGTTCCTCCACCCTTATTCTCCCTCTTGAGGCCATTTCCTCTTCACGTGACCACCCCTATCATCACTTTGAAGCGAGGGGAGGTTGAAGACGACTAAACTTTAGAGCACAAGCTCTAGCATGGCCTTCCTAGAAAGCTTCATCTCACAAATCTAGACTCGTTTGAGTCGATGTCTCGCCTAAAAATAACTAATGATCTAGCACCAAGGGAGAGGGGAGGAAACTCACGTTATTTCCGACGTTTCCTCCGTTGCCGGCCATGGATCGCGTTATTCTTCGTGGCGGCATCCTTGGCTTCGTTAGCAGTATTCTTCCACGGAAATGGCGGAGCTTTTCCTCCAGAACCCGGCTCCGGCGATTCCCGATATCTCCTTTTCCGCTCCGTCGGTTTCGCACAGTGACGGCTCGGCAAAGGTAAAGTGACGGCTAGGGTTTGGTTTACTTCCTTTTTATATCACATATTAGGTTTAATCCCTTCCGCCACGTGTCAATCTCTAATTGGACCGCCCAAATTAGGTCTTAATTGAAAGGACCGGTCCAAAGAATCATCCGGCGTAAATCCCGAAGTCCAGTTCAGTCCGCTCAGAACAGCGGGTCCGCCTGGGTGAAAACGTACAAGACAAATTCGGTGGGAATCAGTCATCATTCTCGACGATCGGCGAGAATCGTCAGGTCATTCTCGACGATCGGCGAGAATCGTCAGGTCATTCTTGACGAATTTCCCTTGGCAAACTTTTCAGAAATCCGGGCGTTGAGTATATTGAGTATTCTCGGCGATACTCGACGATCTGCGAGAATAAGCGGGTCATTCTCGACGAATTTCCCTTAGCAAACTTTTCAGAAATCCGGCCGTGGAGTATCAGTCGATGATACTCGACGATCGGTGGGAATCGTCAGACATTCTCGACGATCGGTGAGAATTGTCAGGTCATTCTCGACGATTTTTCCTTAGTCTTGCATCTCTGAGTCACTCTCAACGATCAGCTCCAAATCATCGACCTACGGTCGACGATCGTCGACCTTTGGTCGACTATCGTCGACCCTCGGTCGACCATCTTGGTTTACTCCGCCCGACTATCTTTATTAATCCCGCAGTCAACTATCTTTGTCAACCCGGTCGACTATCGTCGAACTTCGGTCGACTATCGTCGAACTTCGGTCGACTATCGTCGACCCTCGTTCGACCATCTTCGTCAACCCGTGGTCGACGATCGTCGAACTTCGATCGACTATCGTCGACCCTCGTTCGACCATTCCCTACGATTTTCCTTAGCCTATTTCCATCCAGTCCATTAGACATCACTCAACTCTACACCCATCCAATACACCCGACATCTCGCGTCAGTGCACCCCGAGCCTGAGTCGAGTCTCTTGACCCAAAACTCGTGCGAGGGGCCTAGCGCGAATTGGGACGTTACACGTATAGTCCAACAGAAAGCACGATTGTGTCGTTGTTGGATCTTCAAAGTTTGACTCAAAGGCACAATGAGTCTTTTGCTGAAACCATCCGTCTCGAGATGATCAGACATAGTTGAATCACTCATTCCACTAGAGTTGAAGATCGAGCTGGCACCAAGAGGAATAAGACAAGACAGAGAATGCACGATATTAAGAGGGATCCCATGTGCTTACTTTGACGAAGGTGCCTCAACAGGGCTTATCGCGGCTATTCATTCAAGTCTTCGGGTAGTTGCACCTATAAGAAATCCTATACCCATTCCCGACCTAAGGGAATAGAATTTCAAACAGACCTTGAAGAGTGAGTGGCAACTGAACTTTACTTCTTCTCGTAAGAAAGAAACTTCTTTTCACAAAGGAAGGCATAGACCTAGGGCAAGATAGGGAACTGTCCGTGAATTGAGACTTCTCTGACATCTCCTTCAAAGGGGAATTGGGAAAAAGATTAGGATTAGGACCCATCTTCTTCAAGAGGGACATGAAAGACTAGGAACATCTGGGAGCCAGGAGGAAGCTCAAAAGAATAGGCAGCCGCACCAATCTTTGCAAGAACTGGGGAACGGCAATAGAGGGGTATCAGTTTACAATTCTTCCTTAAAGAAACTGAGCTCTGTCGAAGAAGGGAGATAGACTAGATCCACATTTCTAAGGTCCTCTCTGTTCTGTGCTTATTAGCATAGTACTGCATTCGAAGCTGTGTTTTAGCGTGCTTATCCTAGAGAATCTGAGTCATATGCTATCCCTGCAAGAAATCTTCCACAGAAGCTAGATTAGTCACATTAGTAGGCTAAATAGCAAAGTGGGGGTGGATGGTTTTCAGCTGCATGTATGAGGAATCGTCCTGATGAGATTGATCAAGTCAGAATAGCTTGGGAAAATGCACAAGAGATTATCCGTCAAGAGATTGGGGTTATGAGCATGAGATCATTTGCTGATTTGTACTATGCTGGAGTTCAAGCTGAAAGAATTGTTCTATTTATGAAGCCAACTCAAGTTCAGAAGAAGGGAACTCAATCTCACTATGCTCGCCTAAGGTTGCAACATCATCATCATCTTCGGTGGTTGCCAATATAATACCTCCAAAACCGTTTTCTAAGTTCTAAATACTTCTCTGAGAAAGGAAAGAAAGTAGTTCAAAGATTCTCAAAGAAAATCTTCTTATCTAATTTCTTGTAGATAATGAAATGATCAATCATCTTGACATCTTTCTCTTTCTATTCTATATAGATAGATCTATATTTCTATACGAGATTTTGTCCGGCAGTTGACTCCTTGCTGGTTAGCCAGGGACAAGGTAGGCTTATAGGGCTGGTTACAATCCCAATCCTTCCAATAGCTTAGCTCGATCTCTTTCATTTCAAAATGGTTTTGGAACGGAAACTGAGAACTTCCTGACTAGAGTGATCGGCTTAGATTGTAGTCTTAATAACGATAGCGCACTACTGGTTGCAAGTTCGACCCCTTACTTTAAGCCTTTGATGCTAACCATACCTCACTTGCTTACAGATTCGAGCGTGGGAGAGCTTTCTTAAACTAAAGACTACTACTTTTGACTCCTACTCCCAGACCCAGCATAAGAAAAGAAAGAGATGCAGATAAAAGTAATTCAAAAGTAAGTAGGCCTTACTTCTGATCCTAGTGCTCAGGAGAGGGATAACAAAGGGTAAGGATTCGACTAGCAATTCTTCCAACAGTGAAACCTTGGGCACTTGGATCCTTCCTAAATTGCAAAAATTCCCTAGATCAGCTAATCCGTAACTTCCTTCGCTGCCTTTCGAGCTTCACTGCATTGAAAGTTTATGTTGATTGATCCAGTTTTCAATCGAATCCTATTCTCACCCTCGAGTCAGAAGTTGTTCTGTGAAAGTTGCAGTAGGTGTAGGAGTTGCTGCTTTCAGACCCAGTAAATGAGAAAGCCAAAAAGGCTATATTTCACTCTTTCGAGATCGAAGAATAGAACTAGGAATGTCGAGAGAAGTTAAAGTAGGGGAGAAAAGCTAGTTCACTAATAGAGGGGCATAGCGTCTTTACTCTTTCCTTCCTTACTTGTCGGAGAATCGTCTTTCTTTGATTAAGGCTTTGAAAAGATTTTGAAGTAGTGACAAGGGAGACCCAAGCTGCTTAGTTTTTAGGTTCTTCTGGGCATCTGATATGAGGAAACTCGCGTGCAAAGGCTAGCTGGTGAAAGTCGATAACGCATAGTCGGTGCGGTGATACAAGAGCATTTCTTCTGCTCTTTCTGTTGTTAGCAAGGTTTTAGTAGTCTTTACCAGACATTGGCATTAAAGGAGATGCTGCTTTTTTCGTCTTATATCTTCTAACGGAATAGAAACCATAATTTCTCCCGGAAAAAAGATCAGTGTAAGAAGCGAACAAAAAACAAGCCGGAAATGGTATAACTGAAATTTTATTATCAGAAAAAGGTATCTATTACAAAGGTATGACCTCCCTTATATAGAATGGAGGAGAGAAGAGAGAATACAAATAAGAGATGTGGGACTAAAACTATACAAAAGAATCTGGGCGGCTAGAACAACAGACCGGAACAAGCCGCGCGGTTAGACAGAAGGGCTAACCGCTCGGCCACTGCCAGAGAGAGAGAGAGACAAGCCGCCAAGTGAGACCGTTAGACCGCCCGGTCTCCTAGTCGCCAGTGACAGACCGCTAGACCGCTTGGACCTCAGACCTCAACACAGCAACCAACCCGCTGAAGGCAAACCGCCAGACCGCCCGGTCAATAACCCGCCAAGCCAGACCGACAGACCGCCCGGTCTCAACTCCAACACTCCCCCTCAAGCTGGAGCATATATGTCGATCATGCCCAGCTTGTCACATATATGAAGAAATGAGGCGGATACTGGCTTGGTGAAGATGTCAGCCAGCTCTTTTTCAGACGTGACGAAGGGAGTGCAAATTTGTTCCTTCAGAATCTCTTCACGAATGAAATGACAGTCGACCTCAATGTGTTTGGTTCTCTCATGGAAGACTGGATTTTTGGAGATATATATAGCAGCCTTGTTGTCACAGAACATAGGTAGAGGATGGTTGTAGACTTCTCCTAAATCCAACATGAGAGCCCGTAGCCACTTTAGCTCGCAAGTGGTCGATGCCATACTCCGATACTCAGCTTCAGCACTGGACCTGGAGACAACAGATTGCTTCTTGCTCTTCCAACTTACCAGATTGCCCCCAACAAAGGTACAGAAACCGGAGGTAGACTTGCGGTCCCCTTTGTCATCAGCGTAACTCACATCTGAGTAAGCTTCAACCCTCAGATGATCATTCTTCTGAAAGAGCAATCCTTTCCCAGGGGCTGCTTTGACATACTCCAAGATCCGCAAGGCGGACTGTAGATGGCACTCCCTGGGAGCTTGCATGAATTGACTCACCTTGCCCACAGCATAGGAGATGTCGGGCCTAGTCACGGTGAGGTATATGAGCTTACCAACTAGACGCCTGTACCGCGAAGCATCTGAAAGAAGAGGCGAACCATCTGTCCAGGTTTTGTCTTCTCCAACAGCCATGGGACATCGGGCAGGTTTGGCCCCAGTCAATCCTGCTTCTTTTAAAATATCAAGAGCATACTTACGCTGAGAGAGGACTAAAGAGTTGGGCTTCCGAGAGATTTCGATCCCCAAAAAGTACTTCGGAGAACCCATATATTTCGTGACTAGATGTTGGCGAAGATGCCGCTTTGTCAAGGCTACCCCTTCCTGGTCATCACCAGTGAGAAGAATATCATCCACATATACTGCAAGAACCACCAGTCCCGAAGAGGTTTTGCGAATAAATAGAGAGTGATCAGCAGCGCTGCGAGCAAAACCAACGGCCGCCACGATGCCGCTGAATTTGTCAAACCAAGCTCGAGGGCTCTGCTTGAGGCCATAGATTGCCTTCTGTAGCCGGCAGACTCGTGTCTCCCCCTGAGCAACATACCCTGGAGGTTGCTCCATGTAGACGGCCTCCTGAAGATCACCATAAAGGAAGGCATTCTTGATATCCAGCTGGGAAAGGGGCCAGTCTTTGTTGACTGCCACAGAGAGAAGGACCCGTATAGTGCTGAGACGAGCCACGGGAGAGAAGGTGTCAAAGTAATCCACCCCATAGGTTTGAGTAAAGCCCTTAGCCACCAGACGAGCTTTGTAACGGTTTACAGTGCCATCTGGGCCAAACTTGACTACAAAGACCCATCGACAGCCAACAACATCTGTATCAAGGGGAGGAGGGACAAGAGTCCAGGTACCCCGCTCTGTGAGGGTCGCCATTTCCTCATCCATGGCCAGTTTCCAGTGAGGAATGGCCAGGGCCTCCTGGTAGGAACGAGGTGTGGTAGTAGCAGAGATAGCCAGTGCAAAGGCCCTGCGAGAAGAGGTAAGACGATCATATGAAACAACAGCAGCAAGAGGGTGTAGGGTACACGTCCGCACCCCTTTGCGAAGAGCTACAGGAAGATCCAGGTCGGCGTGCTCCTCGGCATCCAGAGCATCCGTGGCAGAGAGAGCTGGCCCGGGAGGAGAGAGCGACGGCAGCGGAGATGAGGGAGATGGAGGCGGAGAGAGAGGCGGAGGGAGAGGAGTGGGCGGAGACGGAGGAGGAGCGGATATCGCAGAAGGAGACGAGGGAACGAACGGAATAACAGGAGAATCCGAGGTGGGAGGAAGAGAAGAGGAGTCATCCGAGAAGTAGGAGGCATTCTCGAAGAAGGTAACGTCAGCGGAGACAAACTGTTTACGAAGAACAGGATCAAAGCAGCAGTAGCCTTTCTGAGTGACCGAGTACCCCAGAAAAACACATTTGGTGGAGCGAGGGGAGAGCTTATCACGGGTGGCAGATGGGACATGCACAAAAGCAGTGCACCCAAAGATTCGGAGAGGGAGAGGAAAAGGCTCCTTGCCAGGATAAAGGATGTAAAAAGGGGTTTTTCCCTGGAGAACGGAGGAGGGAATGCGATTGATGAGATAGCAAGCAAGAAGAACAGCATAGCCCCAATATGAGCGAGGGACATGCATTTGAGTCATTAATGTGCGAGCAACATCGAGGAGGTGACGGTTTTTGCGTTCCGCCACCCCATTTTGTTGGGATGTATAGACACAACTTGTCTGATGAATAACGTCATGTTGTACACAGAAAGAGGTAAAAGCATGACTTAAGTATTCTTTTGCATTATCAGAGCGAAAAGTTTTAACACTAACACCAAACTGATTTTCGATTAAATGATAAAAGGAGGTCCATACATTAAAAAGTTCAGAGCGATCTCGTAAGAGATACACCCAAGTACATCTAGAAAAATCATCAATAAAAGTTACAAAATAAGAACTACCCCGACCAATAGTAAGGGTAGGAGCAGGTCCCCAAATATCGGAGTGGACTAGATCAAACGGACGGGTAGAGCCCCGACCTTGCTTCGGCGGGAAGGAGGAACGATGATGCTTGCCAAGTTGACATGCTTCGCAGTGGAGAGGAGTAGTGGAGGGAGGGAGGTGGGGCAGAAGCTGATGCAGAAGCCGTGGTGGAGGATGACCGAGACGGAGATGCCACTGGAGAAGATCCGTACAAGAAGAAGAGAAGGCGGACAAAGCGGAAACGTTGTCGAGGAAGTAGAGGCCGCCGCTCTCAGTCCCAGTAGCAATCGTCCGCTGGGAGCTCGGATCCTGAAAAGAGCAAGAAGATGGAGTAAACGTTACAGAACATTGAAGCTGCTTGCACAAAGAAGTAACCGACAACAGATTGCACGAAAACTTGGGCACATAGAGAGTGTCCTCTAGCCGAAGGGACGGAGTAACATGAACCACTCCCGACCCATGAACCGGGGAGGGAGAACCGTCTGCAATGAGGACCGGGGGCAACCGATCATGCTGTTCGAGGAGAGAGAAGCACTGAGGATTGCCCGTCATATGATTAGTAGCACCGGAGTCGATAAGCCATTTACCTTGAGTGACTACATGGGCACTACCTGATGATGTGACCACGGAAGCAGACGGTTTGGAAGAAGAGGCGGAAGAGTCACCCGAGGGGCGAAGATGGGGATGTTTTGTCCAGCAGCGGTCAAGAGTGTGTCTGGTGCGGCCGCAGTGAGAGCAGAGATAGCGGGAAGAAGGACGTCCGCCAGACTGATGACTGCGGCTACCAGAGCCACTCCGCTGAGTTTGATGAGCATAGTTATCCGGAGGAGAAGGAGCGGGTAGAAGCGGGCGCTGAAGGAGAGAGGTGACAGCGGCGATGCGAGCAGCGGTGGCATATAAGGTAGGGGATTCCGCCTCACCCAGAATTTGTTGGCGGATCATGTCATAAGTGTCAGGAAGACGAAGCAGATAACACACAACCAGAAGCTCCTGGAAGTGCTTGTGTTGTTGAGCCAGATCCGCAGAAAAGGGGCGATTCTGAAGAATCTCAGCCCCAAGAGCTTGAACTTGTTGGTAGGCAGCAGCAGGAGACAAGGTAGGCCGGGCAAAGAGGTCCGCATACAACGTATAGATGCGGGACGTCTGAGCCCCTTTGGAATACAAAGCAGCAAGATGAAGCCAAGCGGCCTTCACCGTCTCATCATGACGGATGACGGGAAGGCATTCATCGGATAGACTGTTAGCGAGCCAAGTACGCACAAGAGCGTCACTCGCATCCCAGTCATCAAAGAGAGGGGAAGTAGTAGGAGGAGGGTCATCAACGAGATGGTGGCGTTTGCGTTGCGAGCGAAGGAGAAAGGTGAAAGAGACGCTCCAATCCGGGTAGTTGGAGCCGACAAGCTTGTAAACGGTGCCAAGGTTCCCGGAAGGAGTAGGAGGAGGAGGAGGAGCCGGATTGGCTACAGGGGTGGTGGCAGTAGAAGCATCAGAAAGAGCCATAAGAGCAAACAACAGGAAGCCGCGCGGTTAGAAAACAAGCCGCGCGGATAGGCCGAAGAGGAACTGCAGCGGTCAGGATGTCAGACACCAGCGGCCAGAGAGACCACGACCAAGCCGCAGTAACAAGCAAAGGGGAAGAAGTCGAGCGGCAAGCAGACAGTCCGCTCGAACAGAAGCACGAGAGAGGGCAAGGCACACGGCAATAGGTCGCGGCGACCTAGGCAACAGGTCGCGACGACCAGAGCAAGAGCAAACAGGAGGAGGCAAGGCACACGGCGATAGGTCGCGGCGAACAAGGCGACAGGTCGCAGTGAACAAGGCAACAGGTCGCGCACACAGAGGGCAACGACAAGGAGACCGCGCGGACAGGGCGCAAGCCGGAGAAGCAAGCCGCGCGGACAGAGAGAAGCACAGAATCAGGAGGAAAGGATCGATTGCTCTGATACCATGTAAGAAGCGAACAAAAAACAAGCCGGAAATGGTATAACTGAAATTTTATTATCAGAAAAAGGTATCTATTACAAAGGTATGACCTCCCTTATATAGAATGGAGGAGAGAAGAGAGAATACAAATAAGAGATGTGGGACTAAAACTATACAAAAGAATCTGGGCGGCTAGAACAACAGACCGGAACAAGCCGCGCGGTTAGACAGAAGGGCTAACCGCTCGGCCACTGCCAGAGAGAGAGACAAGCCGCCAAGTGAGACCGTTAGACCGCCCGGTCTCCTAGTCGCCAGTGACAGACCGCTAGACCGCTTGGACCTCAGACCTCAACACAGCAACCAACCCGCTGAAGGCAAACCGCCAGACCGCCCGGTCAATAACCCGCCAAGCTAGACCGACAGACCGCCCGGTCTCAACTCCAACAATCAGGTTACCTTTGATCAATAGCCTTAAGTAAGAATCCTATTTTGACTCTACACCACTATGATTATGAGGAAGAAGATTTTCATTTCATAGGGATAGGGGACATCGATATAGTCAGTCTAGCTTGGGCTACTTTCATGGTAATGTTGACATTTTCTCTTTCAGTGGAAGGAGTGGGCTTTAGAACTAGGAATCAACCTAATGAATTAGTTGACTAAAGAATCTAATTTTCTCAATTGTGATCGTTTTGTGAAAGCTGAAAAAAAGAGTTCACGTACGGTTGAGTTTCTCTTTTCTATTGAATTCTATTGCTATTCTAATGAATTCTTTGGACCTCCGCATAAGAAGAGATATGATATGAAAAAGAAGGAAGGAATGAGAGAAGTTGGTCTTGCGATTATTTTGGATTGAGAAAAATGAATATCATTCAAATGAATCAATTTGGCTGACTGTTTTGATGTATATTCTCAGTAAAAAGGCAGTAGGAAACAACGCAGTAGCAATAAGCACAAGAATATTGACTTCCTTCTTCTTTCACAATAGTTCGGGATCTAATCCCAGAAAGTGGACTCCTATCAATTCAATTGCATCTTGAGTTTCATAATCCTAACCCGGATCAATGTTCTGAATAACAATTTCAAATTTCTTTCTCGTCGTGAATTTCATAGTCTAACATAGGAAGATCTTTTTATCCATACTCAATCTAAATGAAGAGGATCAGAAATCCCATTTCATTCCATTTCATTTTCCCGCTTTTCCTTTTCTATCACCTATTCTTATACACTTATCCAATTCTTCTTCCTTTCCAACTATTCTACATCAAATTCTGAATTATGAGGTCTCATATGGCCAATATTCTATGGGTCATACAATATGCAAATAGAAACATGAGATGAAAAGGACGGCAACATCTCTCTTGAAAAGGGGTGGTGAGTATTTTCTTTGTATCCTCCTTCTTGGATTGGAACTAGAACACATACATAAAAAATTCAGTGTTGATGAGAATGAGATAGATTATGTTCTATACATAAACAAAGTTTGTTCGGAACTCAAGAAAACATCTGAACCCGAAAAGTACTCTATCGAGTTCAGTTCATGTTAATAAACGAAGACAATTTGTGTATGTACTCTCGGTCAAAATATGGGCACTCTATCCCATTTCGTTGCTATTCAAATACAATTCTGAATAGAATCTACCTTACTCTAGTAAGATGTAATGATTTGACTTTCTCCCTTACGGAAAATTTCCATATTTGCAGATCGTCAGAGCGATCTGTGAACTTTGAACTAAAAAAAAGTCCTCCCAGAGATTAGATTGAGTTCCCCGTCCTACCTTTCACGGAAAAAGGAGTCAAGTTCAGAATCATCGGATTCTAGTTCGGGCCAATACATAACCTTCCGGGCTCGAACCCACAGCTTCCGCCTTGACAGGGCGGTGCTCTGACCGATTGAAAATCCCTATGATGTATGGGTCTGATGATTTCAGAAGAACATTCTCTTTGTCTTATTGCAGCAGAAACAGGAATTCTATAGTCTATAGGAAGATCTTCTTTACGACTTGAGTGAGGTGGCACAGATTAATAGAAACCTAATCTATGGTTCTTTTTTTGTATTGACTCTCTTGCAATGCATGAGTAAAATGGACTCTTTTTCTTTCTACGGATCCGACATTTGTCTTTCTAGAGGACAAATTGATTAGATATTCTTCTTGCTTGATAATGAGCGACAAATTCTGTGCTGGATTTGAACAAGCGTAGACATCTCGCCAACGAAAGTCCGTCCCGCTTGGGCATCGACCCAGGAAGAATGAATTCTAGGTTTCTTGAGAATCCATGGCCAACTTCCTTTCGTAGTCCACTACCCGGTTGAATCCCCGTTGCCTCCTTGAAATTGAAAGAGAGATGTCCTGAACCACTAGATGATGACCCCGACAGTCATCATACTATGACAATAGTAGTATTTTGGAATTGTCAATATTCATTATATATAATGAGAATCAAATGTATGACTAGATCCGACTTCGCTACTGCTCGCCTACTTTTCTGTTATGATCCCCTAGCATTTTTTTGATTTGATGGTTCGTTCATGAATGAGCTATCCCATACTCCCATAAAGATTCTATCCTTGAACTAGATCTATAATGAGAAACTATAGACTCTATATGATAGGATTCTATATAGGAAGATCTCTTCAATAAAACATTTCAATAAAAGCAAGATGGGAAATCAAAAAGTAAAGAGAAAGTCATTAAAGAATGAAAAAGAACGAAACAAAGTCTAAAATCCCTTCAGCTTAGGGAGTGATTAGTCCGACAGAAAAAAGATTCAAACTCTCATTTCTTCAATTTGAACTCATTGCTGTTCAGATGAGTTAGACCTATCCCTAAGTATCAGATAGGGCACTCAGTCAAAAAGGATTTCACAATTTTGTTTTTTGTGTGACGAATCCCCTTCAATATATATACAGATATTGAAGATATTCAAGATCTGTATATATATTGAAGATCTTGAATCTTTCTCAGTCTGTTCTGATGGATCAGTTAAAGTCGACAATGCAAGTAGGGCAATGCATATTTGCTTTGAAAGAAAAAAAAGAGAAAGAGAATAGGACCTAAGAGATCCATTTTGTTTTCTAGGGGGAAACAATGGTTTTGAAAGCAATCGAAATTGAAAAACCATGTGTTTCGGAGTTTGATTTAATCAGTCAGGGATTTAGCCTTCCATTTGAGGTCCAGGTACATAAGTTCTCTCATAAAGCACCAAGCGTGATAAGCTGATGAAATTGAAACAATTTCCCTTCACCTTTTCATTGCGTTTCTAGCGCATTCTTTGGGCAGAGCTTTCTTGATCGACTCTCTTAGATATTAAGTCGATGGTTCAGGAAGTAAAAGGAAGGCGCTATATAGTCGTGAATGCAAGCGCAATTGCTAGTCATGGGAGGACGAAGAACTCATCTTCGGACTCTCATAAGAGAATTGGTATCGTTGGTTTCATCCAAATCCAATGATTGAAGTGAATTGAATCTCTTCCAATTCCAAGAAAGGCGATAGATTAATACCAAGGGCGGATACATTCCTTTTTCAAATGAAAAGTGGTCTCCTACTTTCTTTTTTCTTACGTAAATGCACTTTCAAAAAAGTGGAAAGTGAGCACCGCACCTACCAGTAGCTTTTCTTCATTTCCAGTAGACATGAAGTGCTTAGACTTTCTCTCCTTTTTTCTTTTGTTTCAGTAATCTGCCCCTACCTCGGACCTTCACTGAGTCTTCAGCGCAGGGGGGGGGGGGTAATTCACTTCAATCAGCATCTCCATTCTCCATAAAGAAGTTGGTCTTTCTGTGGAAGCTCTTTGACCAAAACCTGGGGATATGCTTCATCGTCGAGATCATACTAAACTGACTGAGTAAACAAGAATGGTTCGGTAAGCCGAAAAAGTACTCTAATGAGAATCGTTGAAGGGAAAGAAACATTGTGAAGCAGCTCAGATGGCGATCTATCGGATTTGGTCTCAAAAACACGATTTCTTGGAAAAAGAACGGTTGTTTTTTCAGACCGCCCGCCCCACCAACGAACGCGCTCAACTTATATAGAAAAAGAATAGGAGAGCAAGATGAATCTTCATTCTAGGGCTCTCAAGTTCCCTATGCTCTCTCCCTATCTCTTTTTAGTCTGCTTTATCGCTACGCGCCTATATTCTCTTTGCTTTGCACCGCTCCGTGGGCTTGCTTTGAACGAGACGCTTCCTTCCCCCCGCCTATGAGTGAGCTAGCTAAATATCCAGCATGATCCTTTCGAGACATAAGAAATGGTTTGGTGGGAGAGCGGTAGTGAAGTAGATGTCAAGCAAGCGCCGAATTTGAGTACTGAAATTGCCCGACGAGAGAGCAGTATTTTGTAGATGAGATCTTCTTAAGACCACTCCTTGTTTCTCAACCACTCGAGGTATGTTTTGCATGTATATGTGGATGACATAGTGGTAACTTTCAAAACCATTAAGAGTCTAAAAGAATTGTTTGTGAAGAGAAAATCTGCTTTTTTGCTCTTTTTTATCTAAGAATGACCGAGGTGACTGAACCTTCCTAAGAGGGGCTAGCAGTACGCCCTCATAAGGCCGCGGTTGCAAGAGAAAATGGCCGAATTGCTAAGATACAAGAAAGCATCCATAGGATTCAATAATTGAACTGAGATCATAGAAGGCCGGATGGTTCCCAAGTGTCTCAATTTATGCTGAGGTCCTGACTGATGTACACCACAAACACCCCCGCCGGAGTGTGCTTCTTAGAAAGAGAAAGCCAGTTTGGATTCTTCTTCGCTATCGCTCGCCTTCACTTAACAACATAGGATCCGATCGCCGATCTACATATACGTATGACGGAGCCCGCCTTTGAGAATGAGTTTAAGGTGTTGATCCCGGGGAACCCAGGTGAAACACTAAACCCGAACTTCTTTACTTATTCTTTGGAGACATCGCGAGTGTCGTCGTCTCATCCACATACGCAAAACATCTACATGCTCAACAATGAAGATATTCACAAGTTTACTTGAATCTAGACTGACAATCCCATCAACCCAAGTCAATACCGTTCTTTTTTTTCTATGACTTGTGTAAGCGTCTTCTTCCGATACAAGAGCACGATCAATTCTAGATTCCACGTGTCTGTTAGTGTGTCGGTGCCCACACTAGGTGAACTTACTACCAGTCATAGTAACATCAACAAGAAGTCATGAAATAAAGAGTTTCAGTGATGTAGCATCCCTTCTTAAATAACAAGCCCTTTGATAGCGTAGTCTTTGCCGAACCCCTTTTCATTGGATGACCTTTCTTTAAGATAGAATTCGCTTTCTTAAGAATTTCACTTTGCATGGAAAGGTGAGCACGAAAGCTAACATAGGGAAGGCAAAACCAGTCCCAGTTTACTCTTTGATTTCTGGGTCAATAGGTTGAACTCGCTTTCAAATCCTTGTGATTCTTTCTGTGAAAGATCGGCGTATCTGGATTCAAAAAGAGAGAATATCTGGTCTCCGCCCCTTGCATCTCAAGTCTCACTTCCTTCTTCTGCTAATGCTACTCCCACTCTATTCTCGTAAATAGAAGAAATCACTATTCTAAATAATGGGACTTAACCTGTTACAAGGTGGACAACTACAACTAGTGAGACTTAGTCTAAATGTAAATGAAACTTCCACTGTAGTAACATCGATTTATCCACGACAGCTTCATCTGATAGGTTGTATCACATCGACTGCCCAGAGCGCCCCCTCGGATATAGGAGGGCTCTTTTCCATGTCCGCCACAATATAGCCAAGTAGATCATTACTAATAAAGATACGCAGAAATAGGGATTTCCAAAGCAAATAATTGGTAGAATCAAGTGAGAATGATATAGATAATGATTGCCTGTCTCAAGTATAGGAGCAGATTCTGAATTGAGAAAGCGTGGTCTAAAATGGCCTTCCTGGTTGAGAAGGAAGGAAGGCTAGTGAAAGCATCGCTATATGAGAAGGAGGAGCAAAGCATTTCTTCAGTTCTCCGTCTCGATCCCTAAAAGTGAACTAATGCTTGCTGACTGGAGAGGAAGGAGCAAAGCAAAGGGTTTGTCTTTCTCGAAAACTCTTCTAATAAGCTTGTCTTTCTTATTATAGCAGATCGGCTACTGCCTCTCATATTTGAATCCTCTTCCGTTCATCAGTCCAAAACAGGTCATATGGAGTATAGCCAAGTTGGTAAGGCACCTGTTTTTGGCGCCGGTATGCAAAGTTTCGAATCCTTTGACTCCAGATTATGAACACCCGATCGCATCTCTTTGATCTATAACAGCTTTTTCGTATTGAATGAATGATCCCACGTAAAAGCAAGGCCAAAGCACTTATACTAGGAGATTCCCAAAGAAGCCAGCCTCTTCTCTTTCCTAAGAATCTTCTTTACTAGAAAGAAGTGAGAATTCGATAGAGCAGAGAAGCATAACACTCCTACTCTGAAGTCCGAGTCCCTATGGCCCCGATTCCCCGCCCCGTAGTTCCAATGCAAACTTCTACGGCTTAGCCTTGGTCACCAACTTCACATCATGACCCATTTCATACAGTTCCCTCGGACACAGCTTGCTTTGAGATCTTTGATGCTTGCAGCGAAAAGCCACTTTTCTTTTTCTTTCTCGCAAGGGGACGAAGGGCCCCGAAGGGGGGTGAGCCGTAAGGCGATGGGTCATATTTAGTTTAGTCCAAGCAAGATAGTAGCTGAGCATATAGAAATAGGTGAATGGAGGGCTGAAAGTGAAAGAAATTCTTGGCTGAATTTCTCGTGCTATGGACTCATATGGTATGGTTGGTGAGTTGAATGTAGAATAGCTTCCCAACGTAAGCATGATTGACTAGATATCGAGTGATCCCTACGGATCACCATATCTTGGCACTTTTTTGGCTCGACCTACAACGACTGCCAAGGTAACCATCTTAAGATCAGAAGGACACGCCGGGAATATGGAATGCATTATGTAATTCCAAGGGCAAAAACCTAGGTCACTCATATCTCGCTTGACTGGCCTGTGTCACTGCCTCTCTTTCCTTTCAAAGACCTGGTTTGCTTCTCACGGGGCGGTCAGGCTATCTACGGGCACGGAACTCTCCGCCATTTCTGACTTGGTAGCTATCTTCGACCAATTCGTCTCCCCCGCTTGCTGATCGTTGTGTTCAAAAATGACACGAAGCTGGATATGAGTAGATGTTGTTGGTCGAAAACAAAACATCTCTCATTCACAATGGAACAAAATGGTCTCGCTCAATGCTTTTTTGTCTTTTCATATTCAGAGTTCTTGAAACTTCGAAACTCAACCGTGAAAAGAATGCTACAATGTTCGAAATTCTCAACTTCACACGCCCCCTTACTTCGCGACCTCCCACTACTTCATATACCGAAATGACTGGGCAGATCTGATGTCTTCTAGCATGAAACCAACGCATGATCCTGAGGCTGTACAACATGGAGAAGGCAGATAGATGAAACCCTTCTCCTTTATCGGAATCTCTTATATAATTGAATAGCTGAAGTGCTACTTCACATAGCCTTTGTAGTACTCGGAGAGACGGACAGAGAGAGTACTCTCCCCAACTTCCCTAGGATGAAAATTTGGCAGGAATAGTGGAAGCCTTGCCACTCGGTAGAGTGAGTCTACTTAGCGAACTGGCAGGACGCGGAGATCGATTGATCAATATGCATATCGAGAGTGGATGGTTGATCGCTGCCCCCTTGTCCTGTCTTGGAGGCTCTCCGGCCGGGGAGGAGAGGATTGCTATGGTCACCCTTTCCCCGGTGTATATGAAAAAGAAAAAGCACTTTTTGGTCCAAAGAACGAGAGTTCGTCCGTTATTCCTCAGTAGCTCAGTGGTAGAGCGGTCGGTTGTTAACTGATATATCATAGAATGAATAGAAAGTAGGTTCAAATCCTACTTGGGGAGGTTTTCTGAATTCGAATTTCTAGTGATAGCTAATTCATTGAATTCATTAAGGGGGCTTTGGGACACGTAGAAGCAAACCTTTCTCCGTGATCGTTGCCAGCCCTACTGTCTATAGGTCCCAACGTGGGTTGAGTACGCTGCTGCTTTATTCTCTTCATTTCCCATAAAGTGGTGTGTGTCTCAAAATCCTGATTCAACAATGAAAAACATGTTCAATTATCTTATGTTCTTTTTTTCTAGTTGCTAGAAGAATGGCACTAGAATTTTTCTTCTGTCCAAGCTGGTAGATGGTTCTTACTCCGGTCAGTTGAAACCATCGGATAGCCAACTATATAGAAAAATTTGTCCATGTTGATTGAGCTACGTTGCTCGGAACAAGGGTGTTTTGGGGGGTAGGGAAAGATTCTATATAGAATATGGTTTCTTCTTTCTTTCAGTGAGTTCATTCATTTTTCTCTCATCTTTCAGATTTCTTTGCTAGCCGAGGCGAGCGAAGCGAAGAAGAGTAGCGGCATTCTTATATTGACTATTTGCATCTTTCTTTGAGTTAGCTGTTGCATTTCAAACTCTCTCACTCTCTTCTTTATGAGGTTGGTTCAAAAGCGGATGATTGAGTTCTCATTCCGCAGAAAGGCGAGCGATAGCGAAGTTCATGTTTCTTATCGGAATGGAATGATTTGATATATATAAAGTGAGAGAAAGAATGAAGGAAGAAGTGCTACTATGATGCCTGTACTTATCCCTTACTACACCCACCTTTATCCCTCGCTTCTATCATCCGACTCTGACATCGATCTTGGCTTCCTTGACAAGGCAATGTGAGCAACGTGCTGAGTGCTGAGTGCTGAGATCTATCTAGAGGTTTGCTGTTCCAGGGCAGCACACAAAATGGAGGCGCGAAGCGACAAGGCGAGCGTAGCGAAGTTCGCGAATCAACTACCTAAGTTACTGAACCACCACTTCTTGATTAGTTCGTTACCGCAGAGCGAACAAATCTTTGTTTGGAGTGGAATCCTGTCCCGAAGTTTGGATATTAGGTTGGTGATTATGAGTTACCCTATTTGGTTGGATCAGAATTCCAAAGCGGTCTTCTCTTTGATCATTCTCAGAGAGATTTGGTCTGTGAAAGAGAAAGGGTTCAAGCTTTCTCCACCCGCCATAACAAAGAAAGTGATATGAACTCTCACGTTCATGATGATTTTTCAAGGTGTGAGAAGGGAGATCAATCTCAGTATTCGCTTGGTGTTCGGAGCATGGGTCGTTGGATAAGTGCCAAAGATTAGTTGTCAGTCAAGGAGGTCTGTTCTGGGGCTATCCTTTGTTGGAATCCTACTTGGGGCTATGGAAAGCAAGAGGTCGCTTGACCCGAATCGTCGTCACCTTACGAATTGCATTAACAATGTAAGAATTGCTACGGTAACCGCTTTCACTTTATGCTTAGTTCTAGTTTTGATGTGAATAACGACTCACGTATAGGTTTTGATTCCAGTGTGAAAAGCGGTGGAGGAGAAGCCCCTAGCAGCAAGAGCAATCTCGTCCCGCTCTCACCTTTTCAAATTCTTCAATTAGGCCTCGACTTACTAATGAACTTAGAAAAGCCGAGCTAACAGAGATGTAGCGTAGGGATGCGATCAGGCTGGGCATCTTCAACCGAGGCATTTCTCTCATGAGCTTCACAAAAAACCTCTTTGACAGAAGAACAAAGACCACCCTTACCCAACTGAAACAACTTGAGCTTCTTTTAACTGAAAGGATAATGAACGTTGCCCCCTGGAAGTTTCCTAACGATGAGATTAAGTAAACAGGGAAAGTAGACTTCTGAAGGCTCTCCGCTCTTTCGGTTTCGACAGAACCACTCCAAAGAACACAGAACAATTCAGTACGATCAAAAACGGTCATAGTCCAAGGCTGAAGAAAGACCATATACGAA
The DNA here is from genome assembly GCA_039513925.1 of Platanthera zijinensis. NCBI lineage: Eukaryota > Viridiplantae > Streptophyta > Magnoliopsida > Asparagales > Orchidaceae > Platanthera > Platanthera zijinensis. Next base: position 59,068,671 of record CM077097.1, on the reverse strand, counting down.
AGAGGAAAGCAGAGCAATAGACAACAGGAAACACCGGCCTCTTCTCCGACTTCGCCCTGCCCTACTCTCCGCATACACTACTACTCACCATACCGCCCCGTGGGATACATCTACGCATCTACTCACCAACACCACATCCCTACGCAACATCTAACGGCTAAAGAAACACAATGCGTATTATCTTCGCTTAGATATTCAGCGAGTAGCTTCGTGACACCGTCCCTACAAGTGCACTACACTTCCAATCCCTATTCAACTCGAAGAGAGGCGCGTAGCGCTCAACAGAATCAGTCTGAAGCCAGAGAAGTTCGAACCAGTTTCTTACTTGACTGACGATAGAACGACTCTGAACCCATTCCCTACTAAACATCTCCGAAGCCTGAAACCATCACCACCCGGGTACAGCATAGAAGCTCAACATGTTATGCCGCTACGCGGGTATAGTAATTTGTAACGGGAAGCTTCTCGAAGAGAAAGTCAGCAAACGAACTACTTATCCCCACCCAAACACAAAACCTACTCTCCATCCCTACGCTACTCAGCAGAATCTATCACCAGTTCGCTGCTACGCTGTTCACCTCTATCGACCCTTCTTCTTTGCTATGATTCTCGCCTATCTATCACCGCTCTTCGTCGCTATCGCGACTCAGCTCTATCGCCCCTTATTTAGATGCCCCTTCTTTTCTTCCCGACCTTTATCCACGGCGTCCCAATAGTTGGGATGTCCTAAAGGTAACGGTTGAGTTTCCGTAGAACTCTCTCAACCCCCGCCCTTCCTTCTCTCTCGATACGCGAAGCGCAGCCCAGCCAGGTTTCCCTGGATTTTGTCCAGTTTTCGCTCGCTGTTCAAAAGGCAGGTAGTAGCGGCAAGAGGAGAGATCATCCCACCAGCTTCCTAAACTCATAGTACCACCGTCGGTCGTTGATCTAGTTGAGTATGATTATGATACTCTACTCTAGTCTATGTCGTGATCTCGCATTGCTTTCCTTCGTCTTTCGTATACAGAGTCTAGCTAGTGCGGTGTTCTAAAGAATAAGGTTTTCAATACTTTACATACCCTACCACAAAGAGCACATACAACAATATATCAGCGGATAACTAACTAGAGATCTTCGAAGTTTAGAAAGCAAAGCTATTTCAGACTAAAGAAAAAAGAGAAAGAGTTTCGAGTGATGAGAATACTGAGAGCCAAATCAGAGAGTGAGGCTCTTATAAAGAGACTCCCTGCGTGGATGGATAGTGAGGGTCTTTAGAGCTGAGCCGCAAAACTATGAAGAATATGATGACTATGATCTTTCTTCAAAGATGTTCGCGTAACATTCTATAGCTTTCCTCTCGAAGCAAAGGAGCTGAGCCGTTAGGCGAAGTCAACATCTGACGAAGGGTCCAAAGGGGACGAAGTCGATGAGCATATAGAAATAGGCAAAAAAAATGCACTTTTGCCATAGGGAAAGTAACAAAAAGCAAATTTTATTTTGAACTTCAGGAGTGAAAATGGGTTTTGCCTCAAAAACCCGGGAAAGTAACAAAAAGCAAATTTGATTTTGAACTTCAGGAGTGAAAATGACAAAATGCACTTTTGCCATAGGAAAAGGGGCGTAGTCATAGCAAGGAAAAAAAGGCGAAGCTTATACTATGAAAATCAGTGGTCACGATAGTGACGAAGAGGACGAATAAGATGAGCAACTAGAAAGAGATGCGAAGCTTATATTATGAAAATCAGTGGTCACGATAGTGACAAAGAGGTCTATGGTGTAAGACCCCCTTTTTTTTTCTTTTTCAACCACCGGGGTCTTAGCCCAGAATTGCCACTTTGCGGTGGCACCGACTCACAGGAAGGTCGCCACTACAAAACGTCAATTCTGCCGGCCCTTTTCGATCGCAGAATAGTAGCAAAATAAAGTAAAAGCAAGTCCACAAAACCACATGTATATAAATAAATCTTCACGAAGGGAGAGGCCACAATAATAATAATAATCAGAGTATAGAAAGGGGCTTATGCCCAGTACATATAATCCTCACTACAAGTCACTCGCGGAAGCAAAACTAAAACTAAGCGTCACCGTAACTGTCACTGAACCGAGAGTACCCAAGCTGGACTGGCCCATCTCCACCGACTCTGTACTCTGCTGGTACTGCATCTATGGGTGCTTCTTCCTTTTCGACCTGCCGTTGCCGCCTCGCGATCCATGTCTGCGTCTTCGGCCTCCTGGCTGCTGAGCTTGTGGGCTCCCACCCATCAAGGGGCATTTGACCCGTGTATGTCCCGGCTGGTGACAATGGTAACACGGTCGTGGGGTCAACTCCGTCAGAAGCTGCAAAATCCGTGACCCTCCCATATGGTACACCTAAAATTTTGTGCTTCGAAAACCGTTAGTCATAAAGACTAAGCCCTATCATCCCCTACCCCTTCCCCCATGGCTCCTAAGTACCGAGCGGAGAGGAAGAAAGGGAAGAACATGAAGGTGGAGATTAAATCAAGAAAACTGGTGACAGCGGACCTAAGCTAGCAATTCTATAGTAAGCAAGATAGAAACAGAAAGTAAGAAATGTAACCTTAACTTATGCGCGGAAGCGCATAAGCCAAGGGATCTTTTGCAGGGCTCCCATCGTATAGAGTGTCCCATACCACTTATACGTTGGGGTGTCGGTTGTCAAACAGAAAGGAACAGCAAGTAAGTGAAAGTACAAGAAATATAACCATTGATTTATAGGGATTACCCCTATAGACCAAGGGGTCGTTTTGCAATGCCTATTATATAAAACGTCCCATACCATTTTATACGTTAGGTGGCATGTTTATGCTATGACACACAATTATGCTATGAAATGCACAAGCAAGTGCAACACACCCACACGACTCTATGCGCACAGACCTTTAGTTCCCCCTGTTCGGGCAGCTAGCTTCACTCCCAGGAACCTCCTCTGTGGCAAACGGAGACAGTGAGTCGGGCCCCCCACTCCTAGGCGGGTAATCACACTACCAGGCCTAGCCCTTCCATACGCCCCTAGAAGAACACAACCTAGAGTATCCGCGTATTAGTGCTGGCTGTACCCACCAGGCTTTTCGCCGAGTCAACGTACCGCTGTCGGTGTGATCGATCGCCTAGTACCGATGACCCACCACTTTTATGCACATGCAATCATAATAATTATATTTGTACAAGTTCTTATGTTACCGAGCCTCCAGCTCTCCAGACTATCAAGCATATACCAAGTCCCCGAGCATCCCGCTCCCTGGACTTCCCAATTACAAACCAACCACCATCTCTACTAGTAGGCCCTTAGACCACGGACCTACTCTACCCATTCCATGCCATTTCTTCTTCCTAAGTGTACAAGTGTAGGTGTGAGGTACAACTATTATTAGGGTTACTCTTGATCATTTTATTCCTAAGATTTAAGGTTAACCTTGGACTTCCCAAGGGTTACCCGGTGAAGGGCTCACAGCGGTACTAGGAGCTATGATGGGGTGAATCCCAAAACTCCCTTTCCAAGGCACTTATACTTGATTGGTTCCCTTAACCCATTCCCTTCTCACATTACAGTGGGCTATTCCTAGGGTGGCTTTGACTCTTCCTCTTCTCGGGGAGGACGGTCTTCCGTCGAACCCAAACACTACCTATCGCTAGTCAACCTCACCCCTACCCATCCTAACTTCCAATAATGAACTTGATTTAACTCATCATGTCCAAACCAGCAAACTATCAAAATTCCATCTCCAAGTTCATTACCCACTCTAGCTCAGCTTCTGTAGTTTTACTAAACGCAAACCGTCCTAATCCTTATGAGGTATGCAAAGGGTGGTACTCCCAACTGTCTTCCAAATCCCATATAATATTTACTGGAGGTCTACCATGACCTAATTAGTCTAACTCCAGAAATTTATAATTTTACTAATTAATCTGGTATTTATTTAATTTTTCCCAAAGATTGGCCACGGGTAATTTTAAACATGAACTACATGGTATTCTTAAGTAATGGCCACCCAAAAATTATGATCACTAAATAACAGTAAGGTATCACCAAATACTAATTTACAGGATTTTACAGAAGGTATTTAGCCTCTAATTAATTTATCCATTATAATCTCATTATTCCCATGTAAAGAAGGAAGTACTGAAATTACTCATCATAAAAATATAGAAAAATTACTGATTAATAGTATGGTACAGAAAAGATCATTGTGCAAAGAATCATAATTTTACCAGCTTGCTAAGAACCAAAATAGATTTAATCCAATATCCATGATAAATAATACTTAATGAAGCAAGCCTTAGAATTAAACATCCAAAAATCCCATAAAAATTCACAAAGATTTAAAACTATAATAAACGTTCTCTGCCTAAATCTCATCAATTTCCAAGAAGTATATAGTTCATAATAAATTTTCTAAGCAAATCAGACAAGCTACTACATCGTTAATGAAGTATCCAAAATAATGATCTTAAAATTCATAGAAAAATATCCAGAGCTTGTACCATCCTTATAATTCATTCTAACCAAATCTCAACACTTTTCAATGTGTTTTAGTATCATTTCCTATCTCTACAAGTTTTGCACCCTAAACTAGGGTTAGATTTTTAGGTATCCCAACGATCTCAAAATCTACTAAGATTTCATCCAGAGAACTATATTGGCCCTATGGTTCTCTTCACCCAATTTCTGGTCAATCCAAGGTCATTTGACCACATGACCTTCACAAACCACCAAGATCCATCCTTAGGGTTTGGCCTTGGTTCATAGGGTAAACTTACCCCGATCCGCCTCAAACTCTATGAGAGGGTGCTAGAGAATATTACTAGCCAGTGATAAAAATTTCAGCCTCTGTTGAGGTGGTCTAACCACTCAAATCTTAAAAGCGCACTTTTAACCTAAGACCCCTTATTAGGGCAAAACTTAGGGTTGATCATTTCGAATCCAAACCATCTCCAAATGAGATGAAAAATTATACAGAACCTCATGGTGAACCCAGGGACCACTCACCAAAAATTGGGAGGGTTTGGAAATTATTTAACCATCTAAATAAATTCGGCTAGGATTATTGAATTTTCCTAAAAACTCTAGAAAAATATTTTCCAAAAATTCTCATTTTTGGATCGTACGTAGATATAGGTAAGATTAGGCCGCACCCCAAATTTCAAGTCATTTTGATGACTGGATTGGAGTGGGGAATTTTTCTAAGGTCAAGACGGCCCTCTGGATAGACCTCACCAAAAAGGGTGCTGTGGTCTAACCAGGATTCCAAATCGAGTGAAATTAATTTTGAACTAAAGTAGACTTCAAGGACTACATTTTCTATGTTGACCATTTTTCCTGTAGGAGCCTCTAAGTATTTTTCCCAAATTATTTAAGGTGACAGATATTTTCATTCAGAAATGGTTTTAAAAATATAATTTAATTCTCATGGCACTGTTCATCTTCTTCAACAGCCCGAACCAGAGGCCGGAAAACCTAATTTCCTATAGCTTTTCCAAGCTATTTCCCGGCCATCCAGCCATCTCCCTGGCCGGCCACCACTACCACCACCTCCGTTGAGGCGAGGGCTATCGTCGGGCGGCGGCACGGCCGCCGGAGAGGCTGTTTCCGGCGAACCCGTCATCATGCAAATTTCGGAAAAGCATGGAAACGCTCACCCGATCCGGCTCTTTTGAGCCCGATATCTCTCCTAATGATTTCTAAGATCTATCCATAGAAGAAAGAGTAGAGGAGGACCATATTCATGGTTTGACGGCGAGATGGACGTTGGACTGTCATGGCGCGGTGGTGGCGTCGTCGGAATTCTTCTACAGCACAGTAGGCGGCTCGAAACTTCAGGTAAGGGCTGGGAAACTTCATCCTTGAGCCTAAGGGGCCTTTTTAAAGGGAAGAAAGGAGGGAGGGGAAAGGTTGAAACGTTGGCGGCCATTAATAATTCCCTTAATGACGTTTCGGTTATGACGAATTTCAGTTGAAATGCTGGAGATGAAGAGGTGCTTGCCAGGTGCCGATTTCCTATTGGACCAACATTTCCTTAATTATTTAAATAATTAAAGTAGGAAACGGCCCATAAATACCCTTGGTTTTCATTCCCATAATCAGAATTTATTATTGCGTTGGTTACGGAAATTTCCAGTCTGGCTGTCATTTCGGCCTTGGTCACGGGCGTGACACATAGGTCACGGGCGTGACAGGCCCGGTTAGCCAATTCTTGGTTCGACGATCGTCGAACTGAGATCGACGATCGTCGAAGGGTGGTCACGGGCGTGACACCCGGGTCACGGGCGTGACTGGCCCGTGTGGCCAAATTCTGGGTCGGCGAGCGTCGAACTGAGATCGACGCTCGTCGAGCGTGGTCACGCCCTATGTCACGGTCGTGACATTGCGGGTCACGGGCGTGACATGTCTGGTGACTAATTCTGGGACGACGAGCGTCGAGCTGAAATCGACGATCGTCGACCGTGGTCACGCCCTATGTCACGGGCGTGACATTGCGGGTCACGGGCGTGACATTGCGGGTCACGGGCGTGACATGTCTGGTGACTAATTCTGGGACGACGACCGTCGAGCTGAAATCGACGATCGTCGACCGTGGTCACGCCCTATGTCACGGGCGTAACTCTGTGAGTCACGGGCGTGACAGGCCATGAGGCAAATTCCGCGCCCGACGATCGTCTACCTGGGATCGACGATCGTCGAAGGAGTCACGCCCCAGGTCACGGGCGTGACACCTGGGTCACGGGCGTGACAGGGCCGGGTGGAAAATTTTGCGTCCGACGATCGTCTACCTGAGATCGACGATCGTCGGGGGAGTCACGCCCCAGGTCACGGGCGTGACACCTGGGTCACGGGCGTGACCAACCCGTGACCCGAAATCCTGGTCGATTTATTTCAACTTTTGGGCTCCCTAGGGTTCTACCGCAGCCAACCGACTCCTAGGGGTCTAGCCGGAAATAGGATGTTACAAATCCCAATAAACAAAACAAAGATTTCGTCCCCGAAATCAAGGTTAAGTCTACGGGGCTCCAATCGGGAGGGGAAGCTTGTAACATCCCATGAGAGTTGAAAGATCTACATCTTTGCGTTACGTTTGCAGTGTGCATTTTTGATTCTAAGAACCATTCGTCTAATTGTCAAGGTATATACCCCCAATAAACAAAGGGTTAGCCCTTATTCTTGAAATTTCGGTCTTATTGGTTTAGAATAGGAACGCAGATTGATTGTCCAGAGGGGTAGTGAGGTATACCCGACCGAAAAGTTCTGGATAACTTTGTCGCATCGAGTCCTGTGGCTCCCCTGTATGCTCCTCCTGTCCATGCTTGTTCTACCGAACCTTGACTAACGGAACCTTCTTCCGACGCAAAATCCGTACTCCTCTGCCATCGATCCGAATCGGCTCCAAGTGAACTGCCTAGTTGGAAGCTACCGGTCCATCTATGGTCAAAATCTGCTGCTCCGGGCGCAGTAAAGACCTCCTAAGTGAAGAAACGTAGAATACGTCGTGTAGAGCTGCCAGCTCCGGTGGCAACTCCAGCCTGTAAGCTAGGGCCCAATCCGCTTTAGGATCCCGTAAGGACCCATATACCTAGGGCTGAACTTCTTCCTCCGACCACGTACCTGTGAAACTCCATGTATGGGCCGGATCTTCAAAAACACTCGGTCTCCCCACCTGAACTCCACCTGACGATGTCGGGCGTCATAATACTTAGCCTGTCTGCTCCGCGCTTCTAACATTCTGTCTCTGATTAGTCTCAGCTGAGCCTTGGCGTCTTCGACAAAATCCGATCCCAATGCCTTCGGATCTTCGTCCTGAATCCAGGGAAACACAAGTCAATACTAATTTGCCCAATAAACAAAGGTTTAGCCCCCAATAAACAAAAGATTAGCCCCTACCTAACTTGGGCTAAGTATCCTGGATATCACCCTGTTACCTCTGTCCTAGCTGGGTGCACAATTTCTAGGGCATCAATCTTCGACTTGGGGTTCCACCCTGAAACTCGTTAATATACTCCATACTTTAAACTCTCTGAGTCACATTTACGACAACTTTATCCGGGTCAAAATGTTCCCAATCTCACATGGGTATCTTCCGAACTTGCATTCCTATCCGACCCTCAGTGTTTGTCTCGGTGGTTGCCTCTAGGTAATTTTGTTACTGGTGTTGAGGGTTAAGACTACTTGTATTTTACCATTCTACTAATGTATTATTGGTCTCAATTCTCCTTAAAGTAGTCTACCGCTTCGAATAATCGTTGATTGGGATAGTAGGGACACCTGAGTTTTCGTCTTAGGTAGTCATTCTCATGCTAAACTCCTCCTTCATTCTCTTTGAGTATCTCCTTACCTTAACCAAATTCATACCCAAGGTCTATTTTGAACTAGGGTATACTACAGACTGTCCTGGTTAGTCACGAGTCCTAGTTGGTTGAGTCTAAATCGTAGACTAGAGAATTATGTGAAATGTTCTTTGCCGTCGGAGGTGTTCCCTGCTGGGGGCAGGGTAGGCCACAGGCTTCAAAGAAGGATTCCAATTAACGATGAAGTGGACTTTCACATGTGATTTCCCCTATGGGCACACCACTGCTTCCGCTGCTTAGTTTGTTCCCAAACTAAACTCGAGCGGGGGTGACCCAGGGTTAGTGGACTGCTACTTTTCCGATCGAGGTTTCCTCTGATACCACTTGTAAGACCCCCCTTTTTTTTCTTTTTCAACCACCGGTGTCTTAGCCCAAAATTGCCGCTTTACGGTGGCACCGACTCACAGGAAGGTCGCCACTACAAAACGCCAATTCTGCCGGCCCTTTTCGATCGCAGAATAGTAGCAAAATAAAGTAAAAGCAAGTCCACAAAACCACATGTATATAAATAAATCTCCACGAAGGGAGAGGCCACAATAATAATAATAATCAGATTATAGAACGGGGCTTATGCCCAGTACATATAATCCTCACTACAAGTCACTCGCGGAAGCAAAACTAAAACTAAGCGTCACCGTAACTGTCACTGAACCGAGAGCACCCAAGCTGGACTGGCCCATCTCCACCGACTCTGTACTCTGCTGGTACTGCATCTCTGGGTGCTTCTTCCTTTTCGACCTGCCGTTGCCGCCTCGCGATCCACGTCTGCGTCTTCGGCCTCCTGGCTGCTGAGCTTGTGGGCTCCCACCCATCAAGGGGCATTTGACCCGTGTATGTCCCGGCTGGTGACAATGGTAACACGGTCGCGGGGTCAACTCCGTCAGAAGCTGCAAAATCCGTGACCCTCCCATATGGTACACCTAAAATGTTGTGGTTCGAAAACCGTTAGTCATAAAGACTAAGCCCTATCATCCCCTACCCCTTCCCCCATGGCTCCTAAGTACCGAGCGGAGAGGAAGAAAGGGAAGGACATGAATGTGGAGATTAAATCAAGAAAACTGGTGACAGCGGACCTAAGCTAGCAATTCTATAGTAAGCAAGATAGAAACAGAAAGTAAGAAATGTAACCTTAACTTATGCGCGGAAGCGCATAAGCCAAGGGATCTTTTGCAGGGCTCCCATCGTATAGAGTGTCCCATACCACTTATACGTTGGGGTGTCGGTTGTCAAACAGAAAGGAACAGCAAGTAAGTGAAAGTACAAGAAATATAACCATTGATTTATAGGGATTACCCCTATAGACCAAGGGGTCGTTTTGCAAGGCCTATCGTATAAAACGTCCCATACCATTTTATACGTTAGGTGGCATGTTTATGCTATGACACACAATTATGCTATGAAATGCACAAGCAAGTGCAACACACCCACACGACTCTATGCGCACAGACCTTTAGTTCCCCCTGTTCGGGCAGCTAGCTTCACTCCCAGGAACCTCCGCTGTGGCAAACGGAGACAGTGAGTCGGGCCCCCCACTCCTAGGCGGGTAATCACACTACCAGGCCTAGCCCTTCCATACGCCCCTAGAAGAACACAACCTAGAGTATCCGCGTATTAGTGCTGGCTGTACCCACCAGGCTTTTCGCCGAGTCAACGTACCGCTGTCGGTGTGATCGATCGCCTAGTACCGATGACCCACCACTTTTATGCACATGCAATCATAATAATTATATTTGTACAAGTTCTTATGTTACCGAGCCTCCAGCTCTCCAGACTATCAAGCATGTACAAAGTCCCCGAGCATCCCGCTCCTTGGACTTCCCAATTACAAACCAACCACCATCTCTACTAGTAGGCCCTTAGACCACGGACCTACTCTACCCATTCCATGACATTTCTTCTTCCTAAGTGTACAAGTGTAGGTGTGAGGTACAACTATTATTAGGGTTACTCTTGATCATTTTATTCCTAAGATTTAAGGTTAACCTTGGACTTCCCAAGGGTTACCCGGTGAAGGGCTCGCAGCGGTACTAGGAGCTATGATGGGGTGAATCCCAAAACTCCCTTTCCAAGGCACTTATACTTGATTGGTTCCCTTAACCCATTCCCTTCTCACATTACAGTGGGCTATTCCTAGGGTGGCTTTGACTCTTCCTCTTCTCGGGGAGGACGGTCTTCCGTCGAACCCAAACACTACCTATCGCTAGTCAACCTCACCCCTACCCATCCTAACTTCCAATAATGAACTTGATTTAACTCATCCTGTCCAAACCAGCAAACTATCAAAATTCCATCTCCAAGTTCATTACCCACTCTAGCTCAGCTTCTGTAGTTTTACTAAACGCAAACCGTCCTAATCCTTATGAGGTATGCAAAGGGTGGTACTCCCAACTGTCTTCCAAATCCCATATAATATTTACTGGAGGTCTACCATGACCTAATTAGTCTAACTCCAGAAATTTATAATTTTCCTAATTAATCTGGTACTTATTTAATTTTTCCCAAAGATTGGCCACGAGTAATTTTAAACATGAACTACATGGTATTCTTAAGTAATGGCCACCCAAAAATTATGATCACTAAATAACAGTAAGGTATCACCAAATACTAATTTACAGGATTTTACAGAAGGTATTTAGCCTCTAATTAATTTATCCATTATAATCTCATTATTCCCATGTAAAGAAGGAAGTACTGAAATTACTCATCATAAAAATATAGAAAAATTATTGATTAATAGTATGGTACAGAAAAGATCATTGTGCAAAGAATCATAATTTTACCAGCTTGCTAAGCACCAAAATAGATTTAATCCAATATCCATGATAAATAATACTTAATGAAGCAAGCCTTAGAATTAAACATCCAAAAATCCCATAAAAATTCACAAAGATTTAAAACCATAATAAACGTTCTCTGCCTAAATCTTATCAATTTCCAAGAAGTATATAGTTCATAATAAATTTTCTAAGCAAATCAGACAAGCTACTACATCGTTAATGAAGTATCCAAAATAATGATCTTAAAATTCATAGAAAAATATCCAGAGCTTGTACCATCCTTATAATTCAGTCTACCCAAATCTCAACACTTTTCAATGTGTTTTAGTGTCATTTCCTATCTCTACAAGTTTTGCACCCTAAACTAGGGTTAGATTTTTAGGTATCCCAACGATCTCCAAATCTACTAAGATTTCATCCAGAGAACTATATTGGCCCTATGGTTCTCTTCACCTAATTTCGGGCCAATCCAAGGTCATTTGACCACATGACCTTCACAAACCACCAAGATCCATCCTTAGGGTTTGGCCTTGGTTCTTAGGGTAAACTTACCCCGATCCGCCTCAAACTCTATGAGAGGGTGCTAGAGAATATTACTAGCCAGTGATAAAAATTTCAGCCTCTGTTGAGGTGGTCTAACCACTCAAATCTCAAAAGCTCACTTTTAACCTAAGACACCTTATTAGGGCAAAACTTAGGATTGATCATTTTGAATCCAAACCATCTCCAAATGAGATGAAAAATTATACAGAACCTCATGGTGAACCCAGGGACCACTCACCAAAAATTGGGAGGGTTTGGAAATTATTTAACCATCTAAATAAATTCGGCTAGGATTATTGAATTTTCCTAAAAACTATAGAAAAATATTTCCCAAAAATTCTCATTTTTGGATCGTACCTAGATATAGGTAAGATTAGGCCGCACCCCAAATTTCAAGTCATTTTGATGACTGGATTGGAGTGGGGAATTTTTCTAAGGTCAAGACGGCCCTCTGGATAGACCTCACCAAAAAGGGTGCTGTGGTCTAACCAGGATTCCAAATCGAGTGAAATTAATTTTGAACTAAAGTAGACTTCCAGGACTACATTTTCTATGTTGACCATTTTTCCTGTAGGAGCCTCTAAGTATTTTTCCCAAATTATTTAATGTGACAGATATTTTCATTCAGAAATGGTTTTAAAAATAGAATTTAATTCTCATGGCACTGTTCATCTTCTTCAACAGCCCGAACCAGAGGCCTGAAAACCTAATTTCCTGTAGCTTTTCCAAGCTATTTCCCGGCCATCCAGCCATCTCCCTGGCCGGCCACCACTACCACCACCTCCGTTGAGGCGAGGGCTATCGTCGGGCGGCGGCACGGCCGACGGAGAGGCGGTTTCCGGCGAACCCGTCATCATGCAAATTTCGGAAAAGCATGGAAACGCTCACCCGATCCGGCACTTTTGAGCCCGATATCTCTCCTAATGATTTCTAAGATCTATCCATAGAAGAAAGAGTAGAGGAGGACCTTATTCATGGTTTGACGGCGAGATGGACGTTGGACTGTCATGGCGCCGTGGTGGCGTCGTCGGAATTCTTCTACAGCACAGTAGGCGGCTCGAAACTTCAGGTAAGGGCTGGGAAACTTCATCCTTGAGCCTAAGGGGCCTTTTTAAAGGGAAGAAAGGAGGGAGGGGAAAGGTTGAAACGTTGGCGGCCATTAATAATTCCCTTAATGACGTTTCGGTTATGACGAATTTCAGTTGAAACGCTAGAGATGAAGAGGTGCTCGCCAGGTGGAGATTTTCTATTGGACCAACATTTCCTTAATTATTTAAATAATTAAAGTAGGAAACGGCCCATAAATACCCTTGGTTTTCATTCCCATAATCAAAATTTATTATTGCGTTGGTTACGGAAATTTCCAGTCTGGCTGTCGTTTCGGCCTTGGTCACGGGCGTGACACATAGGTCACGGGCGTGACAGGCCCGGTTAGCCAATTCTGGGTTCGACGATCGTCGAACTGAGATCGACGATCGTCGAAGGGTGGTCACGGGCGTGACACCCGGGTCACGTGCGTGACTGGCCCGTGTGGCCAAATTCTGGGTCGGCGAGCGTCGAACTGAGATCGACGCTCGTCGAGCGTGGTCACGCCCTATATCACGGGCGTGACATTGCGGGTCACGGGCGTGACATGTCTGGTGACTAATTCTGGGACGACGAGCGTCGAGCTGAAATCGACGATCGTCGACCGTGGTCACGCCCTATGTCACGGGCGTGACATTGCGGGTCACGGGCGTGACATGTCTGGTGACTAATTCTGGGACGACGACCGTCGAGCTGAAATCGACGATCGTCGACCGTGGTCACGCCCTATGTCACGGGCGTGACTCTGTGAGTCACGGGCGTGACATGCCACGAGGCAAATTCCGCGTCCGACGATCGTCTACCTGGGATCGACGATCGTCGAAGGAGTCACGCCCCAGGTCACGGGCGTGACACCTGGGTCACGGGCGTGATAGGGCCGGGTGGAAAATTTTGCGTCCGATGATCGTCTACCTGAGATCGACGATCGTCGAGGGAGTCACGCCCCAGGTCACGGCCGTGACACCTGGGTCACGGGCGTGACCAACCCGTGACCCGAAATCCTGGTCGATTTATTTCAACTTTTGGGCTCCCTAGGGTTCTACCGCAGCCAACCGACTCCTAGGGTTCTAGCCGGAAATGGGATGTTACATATGGTAGCCGAACCCTCACCAACAACCATGAAATCCGGTCGATTAAGAAAGCGATCTTGTCGACGTTAATTTAAAGGCGAATCGCTCAGTGCGGCGAACATAAGATAAGGGCGAAGCGAAAGGGGGAAGCTACGAAGAGAAGCAAACAAGTCGTCACTTGTACCTTAGAAAGAGGCAAAGAGTCATAGAATTCTAGTTCATAGGTTGATCTTCAGAGTCGAGTTCATTATCAAATGGGGGTATATGAAGTATACGAATAACCAATAAGCATAGCGACGAATAGGACTGGAATAGGTTCCTAAAATGAAAATCAGTATGAATGTCGCTATAGGCTCAGATGACTTTCTTTCCTTGCATAGAAAATCTCCTAAATCACTGAAAGCTGCTTTGGTAGTCACTAGCGCAGGAGTTTTGATGCTTTACAGCTTTCCACCTATCCACTGCTGCTTGTGAGTAAGCAAATTACAACGAACTCTTAGCAAGATTAGGATTGAAGCCATAGAAGGAGCTGAAAGTGTTTGAGTTCTTTCTGACCTCTTCTTCAAATTGTTGTGGTGGTGGCGAAGTCAGTCAGACTCTGTAGTGCTCTAATCCGCTGTAGGACTTGAAGTGAAGGATATGGCTTTCCCCCTGGTCTGACTTGAGTTACTATTGAGTGGGATCTAGTCTTTTCTTGTCTTCTAAGACACCGACCTTCGTAAACTCAGGTCTCCATCTCTATGTCCTTTGTTTAGCAAAAAGACTGAATTCCGTCCACCTATGACGAGGGCATATTACCAGCTTTGGTTCACCTGCTACATCAGTGATCTCAAACCGTCATTCTATTCTCTTTTAAGCCCTATGAGAAGAAAGAGGAAAATTTGCCTCTTACCTATGAGGTCTATGCATTCTATTCTCATTATTAGAATATAGTGGTAGATCTCTTGCCACCTCTTAGAGGCAGTAGACTAGCTTGATTCATTAGTTGTTAAAAGAGCTAGAACTTAGGGAAAAAGACTAGGTTCTGCACTTAGAGGAAGTGATTTCGGATCCCACAGGGCGGTGCTTAAAAGAGCCTAGCCAAAGAGCGTATTCTTTCAAACTGGTCTTTGTAGATCTGAGATTGGCACGGGATTTGGTTTATGAGCAATTTCATAGCTACCTTTTCACCTTGCGGAAAATTCTTGCCATGCCTGCTGCCGCTGAAGTAGAAATTCCTTTTGAATCAGGACTCCATTTGAGAACTGCAACCCACCTTGTAGACTGATGGAAGTCCACATGAAAGATCCTAAAATAGGTTGGTTTTAAACCCTTGCGAGGATAGGTGGTGTCGGATATAGTTTTCTCTCTAAACAGAACTGGCTTGGAATTTTCAATATGAAAGAGTTGCGCTTTCCCCTCTCCAACTCAGTCTCACACATAAATCCCCTTGAACTGGCACAAAACCTGGCTATAGTGGCTTATTGGACAAGGTCTTTTCCGACCATAGTGAAGTCTTCATGACGAGTTCTAAGATAAGGATTGGATTTCAAAGAAATATCCTAAGCATGAAATGAAAGTGGGTCTATCGATACTCTATCTTTCGAATATATTAGGTCAGACCCATAATGAAGCATCCAAGACTTGCTAATTTTCATTCAAGTGCCACTTATCTGAACACAACTCGGGTCGGGCTAATCGACTCCCAGCCTAGCTAGACCTGGTGAAAGAAAGAGCACAAGCAACACGTCTTCCTTCAACGGCAAGAAGCCTATCTCTTGCCTTTTCCGCTCCTGAACTAGTACTGAAAGAAAAGGAAGAAAAAGAGGTAGGCTAAGCACCCTGCCGAGAAGAAATCTTCCTTCCACAGGGACATTGACGTGGCCGCTCCTTAACTCATGAAAGCAAGCCGGATTTCTTGAGCAGAGGAAGCTGTTTGGCATAAGCCATTAAAGAAGAAAGCAATAACTAAAATGGAATAGTTAAGGGAAGGCCCCGAAGTGGGATTAGTAGAAGAAGATTCATAAGAAGATGTTTAATAGACATAATCTCTATAGTCCTAAGTCAGCAAAGCACAGAGTTCCCTTCACCTTAGAAAAGGTAAGTTTGAAGAGAGCTGTGTAATAAGAGCTCACCGTAGATAATATGCTTTCTTTCCGATAAAGAAAATCCATGAGATCAAGCACGTAGGGATTTGAGAAAAGAGAAAGCCTATCATACTTCTAAAGAGTCAGCCTATATAATATAAGAGAAGAGAATATCCCTGCGAGCCTCTTTCATTCCTATCCTAAGCCCTCTTTTGGGGCTTCTTGGATATGAGGTATTGAATCATTTTTTAGCTCAGTCCTAAGAAACTTCTCCTGGGAAAGCAAATAGTTAGGGCAAGGCTTACGACTAGAACGAAAAAATTGGTCACCTTATATACCTATTGAGAGGGCGAAGCACTACAACTGAAACTCTTAGGCTTTACCTTATTACTCGATATGTGGAGTCTTCCCTCAGTGAATAGAAAGACCTAAAAGAAGAGAAAAGAGAAAAATGAACCAGAGAGCGCATACCGTCTTAGTAAGCACAAAGACGGATACCGGTCTAGAGGAATGGAAAAGCACTGCTTGAAAGACTAGGCTTGCCTATCGATCAGAGCTCATATCTTCAACCAACTCACAATTTACAAAGGAAAGATACCAAACTAAAGAATGTAAGTCGTCGGTTGTCAAATACTCTCAATCGTTGCACTCGTGTTAGCCGAAGGGACGTCGTCAGTCACAATAGCGCAAAAGCGAAGAGGTGACCCGAGCTTATGAGGGTCAGACTGAGTTGGAGAGGCCACCCCCTATGGGAAAAAGCCCCAACCTGTTTCATTCTCATTCCTTTTTGCTTGTTGGCGGCGGTTGAAGTTCAAAAAACAAAATGAGTTCTTTTTTCTATCACCACCATATGGTGAAATGTTGACCTTCGGTCACCTCGGCAAGACAAATTCCGATTTGTCTTTTTTTCATTTTCCCGTGTTTTTTGATTCAAAAGGGAAATCTCTCTCCTTACTCTACTAATTAAGCCTTGACATACCCTATTACGGGCGGCCCTCGGTCAGGGAAAAAGCAAATGAGATTTTTTCAACCACCATATGGTGAAATGTACCGCTCGCCTTGCTACACACCCCGTTCACCCGTGTATTTTGATTCAAAAGCCCGACCTCGTAAACCTTCTTTATCGCTCTATTCTTCTTCTTACGTTCCTTCCCTTCCTTCATTAATCCAAGTCCAAGCAAAGATCTTCTTTTCAATCTTTCTCACTAGGGTCTGGTCCCCCTCTCTAAAGAGAAGAGCATCGAGTTCTCAAAAAAGGAAAGCCCTCTAATACTATGCCATTTGATTGATGAAAGTTCCATGCTGCTCACCACCCCTCGAGTTCTCGAAAAAGAAGAAAGCTTCTCAATGAATCAGGACTCATGCCATTCATCCAAATCAGTAGACAGACACGCATGAAAGATCAAGAGATTCCACTTTCTTTAGGGTATATCAGGATGTGTCAGAAAGCGCTATCTATCCACAACATTCTAATCGGATCGGAGTGGGGCGCTATGGGAAGGTAGGCTCATACAACTCAACAATGCTATGTCCATCAATGGAAATGGAATGGATAGCTGAGTTCACCTTGGCTTGTGAAAGGGGTGAGTCACCTCTTTCGCCAGGAGAGGTAGTTCAAGGCGTGTAGCGTCGCAGTTTTCACGCTGGCTCTTGCTCGGCCAGAAAGGTCTATTCAGTGTTCTGTCGGCCCCTTCCCTAGAGAGTTAGGCTAGGGCAGTAGGATTTCTTGCATGAGTCCCGGCTCTATTCCAACTAGTGGATGGTCCATGTTGCCTTTGGAGATGCTAGCGCGCCTCAATTCACTAGCTCTTCGTCTAATATACATGGCGTGAAACTTGCCCCTTTCTTTCCCTTTCCTTTCTGGATGGGGCCTCTCTGGTGATTGTCCCCCACTTGAACAAGTTCTAGCGGCTACATTTGGATTCTGACTTACCTAACAAAAGGATTTATACATTTCCCACTGGCTTATCCCTCCCTTATCATTCGATAGTGGTTGCGTTTCCTACATTGAATTTGACCTGATTTTCACCATGAAATATGGACGGACAAAGACACCTGAAATGTGAGCTTGGTAAGGATAAGGCGCTTGCGGTCTATTTACCTTTCACTTCTTTAGTACTTGGTAGGATTGGTCTACCACTCAACTCATACACGTGAAGAAAATCTGCTTTAGACAGAGCTCCCTCACATGACTCAACTCCCCGCAATTGGGTTGCCCATACATAGATGTCAGTCTCAATTGTTTGAGTTGCTGTGGTGAAAAAGAGGGGACTGCTTTCTCTCACCAGTAGCTCCAACTTCATGCCACTAACGCCTTCAATTTTAGACTAGTCTGGAAAAGAGAGCCCGAAGACCCAATGAGAGTCAGAATATTGGGGGGCCAGCCAGGTTTCTCGGGGAATGAAATGAAGGAGTTCAAATCTGTTTTTGAGGCGCCGTCAAAATACATCTCCCAGGAGGGTCTTGATGCGACTTCAGTGCAGTAGACTGCTTCGTCAGGCAATTCTGCTTTTTCTTTCAATTTGGAGTTCTTGATGTGCTTCCAAGAAATCCTGTCCCGTAAAAAGATTCTGTCATATCATACTTTGATAGCGGTATTGACCATTTAGCAAGTCGGGCGTTCAGTGAACCTACTTTGGTCATAAGGATCTTGAAAGGGTTGACTCTTGACACCAGGTATATGGTGTTACCAATAAGGTAATGTTGCATCTTCTGTGCTGCGAACATGAGAGCGAGGCATTCCTTTTTTTCACTTTTTCGGTGTTCTGCTGCGGCAACCATCATTCAACTTATGTTCTATAATGCGCGTTCTTTAGGCAAGCATTGCGCCCCAAGTGAATGATCCATGGCGCGTGTGTATCATAAAAAAGGCCCACCATGGGCGGTGGGGAAGTAGGGAGGTGCGGGTTTTCTTTCTTCTTGGTAAGAAGAGGAAGAGTGCTCTTATTCTCCACATAGGGAAGGGTTTAGCCTTTCCCTTTCACACAGTAAAGAACATGCCTGCCGGTGTAGAAGCGGATTCAAATGCTGCCTGCTGTGACATGCAGAAGGTAAGCCGACTCCAAGCGATGGGGAATTTAGCTAGTCGTGCCTCCGAACCGCAAAAGACTGGCCCTGATGAGCGTGCAAATTGGATCGTGTACCGTGAGTGAGCTTAAGTTAAGGCATTGGCCCTTCCCGGAATCTTCTTGCTATGTGCCCCGCCAAAAGCTGTAAGAGAGCCATCGGGCGCCCTTAAAGACAACCCAAGGAAGGCATCTGTTAGTACCCCACCACGTGATGTTCTATCATAGCTGAAGGCGCTAGGTCTTTTTCTCTTTGAAGAATGGGAACGGAGGGTGCTTGAGAGGCCGAGAGCGCGACCGGCACCGGCATTTCACAAGCGAATTGAGGTCACACTGCTGATACGAGATTGAGAAAACATAGGACTTTGTGCTGATGGAATTCACTTCTTTCTTAATGATGAATGGACAAAGATAAGTAGGTAAAAAAAGGAAACTTCTCGTGAGTGACGTGGAACTCTTCATTCCTCAGGAACTCGCCAAAAATTTGGTATGAAGAAAAGAAAGCATTGTTACGCGACCATCTAAAAAAGGCATCCTTCGGATGAATCATCACTTATCTAAACTAAATATGAGGTGAGCTTCTAGAAAGAGGCGAACACTTTTTTACGAGTCTAGGGTCAATGGAATAGGAAAAGTCAATGTCAATGGGTTCTACTTTAATGTGTGAAGCATCAGCATATCACTAGCTCATTTCATCTGAAACTCTTCTCTTTGTGAACTAAAACTTCAGTGGATTCCTTTCCCATCGCCTCTTTCTTTCTATTCTTTATATGAAATGCTCAACTACTCTCTTGCTTGGACTAAACTAAATATGACCCATCGCCTTATGGCTCACCCCCATTCGGGGCCCTTCGTTTCCTTGCTATGACTATGTCTCCTTCTTGAACTGTTCGCCTACCCTTTGCCTCTTTCTATAAGCGTCTACCCTTTGAATAGGATTCTCTTTTCTCAAGATATTCGGATTGATTCTCAGAGGTGATTGTAGGGGCGCTGCTATATTCCTTGATTTATGATGATTTATCCATGATACCTTTCAATTGTTCGGTTGATGTATCAGTGATACTAATTCTCATTCTTAACATACTTTTCGCCCAAAATGTATTCAGCTTGTTTTTCACCTGCCAACAGATTCATCCGTTCTGACCCCTACTTGCCAACCCTCTTGTCTTGCGAAGAGTATTGAGAACTAATCCAGGCTTGGTCACTAGAGCGAAGAGATGAGTCCTTTCCTTCATATGCTGTTCTCGATTTGGCTTCTGACCGGCATTACATCTTTCTTCACGAAGAAAGTCTTCACGAATGTGATTCAACGGTGGGTCGAAAAAGGGGAATCAAATCAATTTATCCACTACACCTCGTAAGGAAG
This sequence comes from Platanthera zijinensis, assembly GCA_039513925.1. Lineage (NCBI taxonomy): Eukaryota > Viridiplantae > Streptophyta > Magnoliopsida > Asparagales > Orchidaceae > Platanthera > Platanthera zijinensis. The sequence continues at coordinate 59,048,361 of CM077097.1, read as the reverse complement.
TGAACTCTCCTACATAAGGCATTAAGAGGAATTGAGTAGTAATGTGATCTTTTCCTTATCTCGATCTATCTCCACAGCTTGTGCAAAGCTTGACAGCTCAGTCATTGAAAAAGAGCCTAAAGGTGGCCCATAATCCCTGTCATTCTTAGCTCCTGTGAAAGGCCGGACCCTATTGTCGGTCGATGTATGTCAGTGAAGTTCTCTTTCTCACTTTACTTTCTTTAATAACGCAATTGGTGGTCCAATCAATGCTCTTTGTTAGGGATGGGAGCGGCTATGTTGCTCTTTATGCGTTAAGCGCCATGAAATCATAGAGATTTGCTCAATTCCGGGCTCCATTCCTTGTTGGCATATATCTTCCCCTGACCCCGGCTTCTTGGAGGAGATTGAAAGTAACTAGGCTTGCCAGAAAGAATTGGTAGAAAAAAGAGGTAACTGTTCAAGCATATATGAGATAGGATTTTTGGAAGGATATGGGGGTGGCAAGAACAATTGCTTTATAAAGAAGGGAAAACTGCTATTAACAGCTGATCTGCGACAACCGGCATATCTCACTCTAAATTGCAGTATAAGAGAAGAAAGCAAGCAAAGCATAGTGAGAGCACGGATTTCCCACCATCGTCAATGTCAGCCAGTGTAGCAGTAGTTGCACTAGCACTTCTACTAGAATCCAGTATTCTAACCTCTTTGAGTAGATGTGCTTTTAGCCATTTCCAATTACCTTCGATATATATCCTTTTTCTTTGAGATTTCCCGGGTTCATGCAAGCCAGTAAGCTAGACTATAGGGTTAGGTTCCTTGGTCTAGCCTACGTCCTGCTCGACATTAACCAACCTCACCCTTCACCCTACGCGATAATCCCCTCTTTTTTGCCTTTCTTCTTTTCCCACTTTAGAGATCAGATCCAGCCGAATGAATCCCTATCATTACGGGCACCTGTCTTGAGACTCACTCTTACCTTGTGCTCTTTTCTTCCGCCAAGAGAGAGAGAGAAAAAAAAGGGCTCTGAAGCTGCTTCGACGACATGATCTTAGAGGAGTCGACCCAGCCTATACCCATAAACGATTCAGGGGCCTTTTCGATTCTCGTTACTAAAAAGTGAATTGATGATTCTGCGCTGAAAGAAAGATAGGCCTGGAAGAAGCATGCCGACTCTTTACTTGGTGTTATAGGATCTCAGCTCTTTCAAGACTTGGAAAGAAGAAGTTTTTGGGAATGTGAAGAGGCATTTGTTGAGATAGATCGAGGAAGTTCAGTCTTCGGTAAGCGTAAGCCTTGGGGTGTCTTCTCAGTTAGACTCGGTAGAGAAATGTCCGAGGAATTACTAAGGAGTTTGACTATAGGTAAGCCACTAGTGGCTTTGGCTGCAAAAGTCTCGGACGAATTGGATTCGAGACGGGGGAAAGGAACACGAAATTCTATCATCTCACTACAATGGTGAGAAGGAATAGAAAGAGAGTTTCTCGCCTGTTGATTGATGGTGATTGGATTGATTATCAAGGTACTTGAAAGTTGCATGTTCGTGACTTTGAGAATTCCTTGTTTGGCTTTCGTCATGTGGTTCAAAGTTCTGATGACTTTCGTCAGGAGGAGGAATTGGCGAGCTTGGTGGCTGGAGTTTCAATGGAAGAAGTGCGGAATGCGGTCTTTTCCATGAAGGGTTTGAAGGCTCCTCGACCTGATGGTATTCAGCCTCTTTTTCATCAGCGACACTGGGAGGTTGTTAGTCAGACTATTTGATATTCAGAATGCCTTGCAGTCAGGAAGTCTGGATGTGGATCTATTGAGAGCTCACATGGTGCTTATTCTGAAGGGTGACAACCCGGACTCTATTACTAAATTCAGGCCGATTACCCTTTTGAATACTTCGTATAAGAGGATTTCGAAGATCTTGGTAATAGGTTAAGGCCTCTTTTGCAAAGGATTCTAGGTCCGTACCAATTTCCTGGTTGGGCATAGTACTTCGGATAATATCCTTGCTACTCAAGAAGTTGTGCATACATTGATCATTTCTTTTGGTTTTGGATGGTTTTGAAATTTTCACAAGGCTTATGATACGGTTAGTTGGCGTTCAGTTCTTTTAGAATACAACTTGCCATTGAATGTTGTAAATTTGATCATGTTTTCTGTGAGCAATATGGAGATTTCTTTGTTGTGTATCTTTTTGCACGGAAGAAGAAATATCTTCTTTGAAGATCTTCTCACCTCCCGCTCGAGCGGGACGAGCAATCCTCGTTTTCCCGGTACTACTTTAGGGCTAGCCCATCAATTGATTTCAAGCTTCTACGCCTATATTAATGTACTCAGCTTAGAAGCTACTATCTTTTTTCACTTCCTCTGTTTTTTTATACTTGACCCATAGAGGCCCTCGGGATTCATCTTTAGCTGACTTTTTACCGATTATGGCCTTCGTTGCAAAGCGACTCAGCTACTTCATCCCGATCTGACGCGTCATGAATCCTTTTTTAGGGTGGTTACAACCTTGCTGCTTTCTATTCGAAGTCCTCTTCGACTTGGAATTCGACTCATAAGGAAGGGAAAGCCCTAGCGAATACCTTGAACCTCTATTTGTTTACGAGGACTTCTAGAAAGATAGGTGAGAAAATCCCATCTTTGAAGCCAATTTCCGGTCTGATGATTCAGAATGTTTGGTAATGCATTACTAAATACTCCACTTAGAGCAAGACGGCAAGTGAGCTCTCATTCGACGACAAGGAATGAATAAGTGACTTGGCTTTCCCTCGCGTCACCACTAAGGTTGAGTTCCCCCTCCACGCTGGTCAATGAATGAATCAAGTATCAAACCCTTGGTCCCCTTCTCATAATCAACTCGGCAAATCAACGAATAACGAATAGAACTATTAGGCAATCAAGTCCTCATAGAATCACCTCTAGAGCAGAGCTACGAAGAACTCTAAAGAGCCGATGCTAGGGCTGAAACTACTAAACCACACCACTCTTCTCAACCAGGGCCTCACTCGTAATTAGCAAAAGGCTTGAAATAGCAATTCTTGATCAGAAAGAAGCTTACTTTATCCATCTTAGGCTATCTCGCTTTGCAGATTTTCTTGGTGGGATGACCATCCTTCGGAAAAAAGTCTAGGTTGGGAGCGTGGATCCAGTCTTCAATGAACCCGGTCTTCCTATTCTAGTCTTGGTGCTCCCTTCCCTTCTTCCCTATTAGCTCTACGAAGCTAAGTGGTAATAGTGACCTTTGGTTTGATTATAGGTATCACATATATATATATGAAGTATATTCCCTGGGAAAGTAGGCTATTCAAAGCCTAGAGAAAGAAATGCTTTCATCATAAAGGAACGAACAAAGCCTCAAACTAGAACAGATTCGATTCTTTAGACTTTGTATGGCCCCTTTCACATCCTCAGTCCTGTAAACACTGGCAATAAGAAGCTTTTATTAACCCCCGCTCGAGGCTGAAGCACGGATCAGCGATTACCTACTTCCTCCGCCCCCTATCCCACGACAAGTTCTGCTTTCTATTGAAGAATCCTAGAATTCTCCGTTGACCTGTTTCATCTTAAGTAACCATGCTCTTTTTTCCATTCATTCCCTTTCAGGATCAGTCCCTGGTCTTGCAAACTTTCTTGATGGCAGAAACCTAGCCCTACTAAAAATCCGAGTACTCTACCCGAGTTATTAACTCAAAGCAAAATCCTCGACTTCAACTTCATGAAAGGTCTGGGAAGCTAGGACCGCTTATAGAAAGTATGATCCAATGTTGGTCTCAGGCCGTAAGGGAAGGAGGCATATTCGCAAGCCGTAGAGAGGAGTGTAGCGCTAGTTAGTCAAGTTGTTTCTTGGAAGATTGGTAGCCCATAGAAAGTTGTAGTGGCGGGTCCGACCTAAGAGAAGTTCGAGTGATCCCTGCGCCTTTGTTGGACCAGTTCTTTCTCCCAGTGTAGCTTGACCCTCACCCGAAGCGAAAACATCAACTCTTTGGGTATTTCTTGTCTTTGTCGAAGCATGAAGTGGTTGGCTCGCTACCGCTCTTCCTCTTGTTCATTCAACCTCATTCTTCGGTTGCCTCTATATTCCTCGATCTCTTTCTCCATCCCTTTTCGAGAAATTTGGGACTCAGGATGCCATGCCCCTTTCTCAGGCCCTTGAGAAGACTTTCTATTTAGGACTAGTCGATCAAAGGACTTTCCTTTCAACTATCAGGGGGGTTATCAGAAGACCAGTCTTTGGCCAATCAACCTCTATTCTATCAAGCGGTATCGTTCCTTTCTCTAAGAAATTTCTTGATGGACAACCTAAAGCAACAAAGCAGATTAGGAAGCAGCTCCAACTAAATAACCAAACCAGGTTACTTTCATTCCCGAAGGCTAGGCAGCAAGTGTAGAAAGGACTTCAGGTCAGGGGAGGACTCATTTATGTGAGAAACTCTCTTTCATAAGAGATTTGACGGAATCTATTATAGGAATTGTGAATGGTATGGTGGTTAGACCAATGAAAAGCGTTATCAGGTCGGGTAAATATAGCCTGATTATGTAGCAGTCAGTTCAATAGGCCTTGGAGAAAAGAAAATGCGAAGACGAAAGCCTTCATTAAGAAGTTCCGGCATAAGAAGCCACTCCGACTAAAAAGAAAGGATTCCATTTTCTTGATGGGTAGGTTCATGCACTGAATTGAATAATGGGCCTCCCTGGTTCTTGCTTCTTTTCTTCCTAGGCGACTTCCTGCAAGGCAATAGGTTTTAGTTAAGACATTTTCATAGAATAGCATGAGAAAGAAGAAGGTCTGAAATATGTGTGAGAAAGTCTTAAATCAGTCATGGGCTAAACTCCCACCCGGCTCTCATCAAGCTGTCTTCCAAGGTATATCTATTAGATTCATATGAATACTCACCTCTTCTCCTAAGATGAGGCTACTTTAAGCCTTATGTTTTTCCTGACCTATTCATAACCTTCTTCTTTCTCTTATGAAAAAATCAAATATCCCGTGGGACTTCTTCTATCGCCTTGAAGCCCACGGGGCGGGAAGTGTTTTTACTTAGACATCTCGGGATTGGGAATGAAGAATGACGTAGACCCTCTTCGCTGCTACGCAGCTCGAGCTACTATTTCTTATCTTGGAATAAATATGACATGTCGCCTTACGTCTCATCTACCCTATCGGGTCCCAGTCGCCTTACGGCTCATCTACCCTATCGGGTCCCCTGAGCCTCAGTGAAGGATATTCCTTTGATTTCCAAATCCAGGGTGTCCTTAGAAGCTTTCTCAAACTAGATTAACACTTAGCAAAAGCATATCCCAACCTCTTCTTCTTTCCTGCTTTCGCGAATCATCTGCTGTCGGATAGAAAGAGGAAAGTGAAGCCCGCTCAACTAGTTGAAGAGCTAGCAAGTCTCTCAAGAATAGGGATAACCCAAGGAGAATTCGGAGATAGTAGGTGAGGCTGGGATTCAGAGTATAGGATGATCAACGATAAGGCAGCCCTGGTAGCGCTTAAACTTTAGATATGAATTAGTAAAGTAAAGTAATGTGTGAAGCATCAACATATCACAGGCTCATTTCATCTGAAACTCTTTTCTCTTTGAGATGAAGAATTATGGCCAGTTTAGTTATACTTTACCCCCACTTGGAAGAGCCTGGAAGGTTGGTTCAAACTACATCCCTTGATGAAGTGGAATGCGTCCTATCAGGGGAACATAACGGGTTTTAAGTCGATACATGTCTTCATGAATAGTGTCGACAAAAGCCGTCATGCGACGACCCATATCATCGACTGGTTGACGAGAGATCACCTTTACTCAATCTCTTGGCAAGCAATATCATTCTTGACAATTAGAAGAAGGAAAGAGACATAACCAACAAATCACTAGTCTCGTGTCATTTTGTATATTCTATTGGAAATGAGGTATGATTCGTGCTAGACCTAGTGAGGGAAAGATGCGGGTTAGGAGATTTTTTCTATAGGCAGTGGTAAGGGAAGGATTTTTCCCAGGGGGTCGTGTCCAACATCGTGATCTATTGGGGAATGAAAAGATATATTCAACTCGGTTTCACCGATAGGCTAACAGCTTTTAGTCGTGAAGCTGAGAATGAGCAGCATTGCTGCGAACAGGACAAAAGAGACTTGTTGGTATGAGCAACTAGAAAGAGAGGCGAACAGAGGCGACCCGAGTAACCGAGGGTCCAAAGGAGCTGAGTCACGATAGTGAGGAAGAGTCGGTGAGCATATAGAATGGAAAGAAATAGGCGAATGATCATATTTAGTCCAAGCAAGATAGTAGCTCGAGCGAAGCGAAGAGGGAAGAAGATAGAATAGCGAAGCGAAGAAGCTGGTCTGATAGGGCCAGGTGCGAGAGACCTTATGACACCGACCATTCGTTATCTAGCTGAAAAGAGTTCTCAGTTCTTGTTGTCTATTCCTACTTCCCCTCTTTATGGGATATCTTCTTTCTTTCAAGTCCTCATTCCTATGCACTTCCTTTTTCAGGACGTGGACTCCATATGAAACTACTGGAGTAGGAAAACAGGGAGAAAAGAAGGGAACTCGATCGAGTCAGATTCTTTAATTTTCCTGCTTGCTAATAATCTTCTTCCTTTGAAGAAGAGACTGCGATCTTCTCATGGGTAAGGAGAGTTGTCAGAGAGCTTCTCTTTTGTGGGTCGGGAAAAAATCAATCAAAGTGTGGGAAGTCAACCGGCTATCTACTAAGAGCTAACTAGCTATCTTGGTAATGCAAGAAACCGTAGAATGACATAAGCATAAATAAGATAGGGTACGTAAAGGGAAAGAACACTTTAAGGTCCAACACGTTTCGATGGGCAAAGGCCTCTTTCCATATCATCTTAGTAGGGTGCTTCCCTCTGCTCTGGTATCTCCTCTGTGGCACCTACGGTTCATTCCTTTCTTATGAGAGACCGAAAAAAATGACCAGCGGAGAAACTCATTCTCCCTATACTTCATTCTTATGATTCTGTAGCTTTCTTTTTGAAGAAAAGAGAAAAAAGAAGAAAGTGAAAAGGAAAATGAGACTTTTGAAAAACCGACCCTCTCCTTTCAGTCGAGCCTCTTCGCCCCTTCGTCACTATCGTGACTCAGCTCCTTTCGAGCCTTCGCCTATTTCTATTTCTATGTATATGCTCAGCTACTTTGTACCCTCGCAAACTCAGGTCGCCCTCTCTTTCTATTAGCTCACCAACTTACGGTCCCCTTCGGCCTATCGGCTCAGCTAAGGGTACGCATCTTATGAACTTGTGGGTCGGTTTCAAATATCCGTGACAGGACACAAACACGAAAATTTCCACTCGGTTCAAGTTTCTACTCTGAGAGGTGAGCTCTTTGGTAAGCTTCATTCGGAATGCATGGACTTTCTTTCAAAAAGAAATGACACGTTTTCTTCAATTGAGTTGATTGATACTCCTCGAGAGGCCGTCTATACAAAGAATGCACGTTCGTCAATAACTTCGTTGCTGCGCAGCTCAGCGACTTCGTCTCCTCGAGGCCTAGGCCAATTCTCAAAACTCCTCGACGGAACCTCCAGAAAGCGCCTACACCGCTCTGTGGTCCTCGACAAATCACTTGCCACTCTTGAGCTACCAGCCGAAGGGGACAAAGCTAGAGAGGACATATCAGGGATTGGACTGAAACCGATACTAGCGGCTCAGGATCCTATCTTCTCTTTCCCTACTCTTTGTGCAACATCGAACTAAAATGAACTTACTGAACCCTATCTAGGGGTCGTAATAGTAGATGGTCTCAGGTCGTCCCATACATAGGCCGGTCACTATCTAGATCTAGGCAAAGGATCCCAGCCAGAAGTGGTGACAACTACTCTACTAGTAGGTACATACGCATCGAAGAGCTTTCTTTACTGGGTAGAAAGAGTATAGGGCTGAGCTGTTAATCGAATATGGAGACCCGAATGGCGAACCGTATGGGTCGCTGAGCATATAGAATAGAAAGAGGCTCAAGGCCATATTTAGTCCAAGCAAGATAGGGGGTGAGCATATAGAAATAGACTTAGGAAGGGAGGATCAGTTTCTCAGTTTAGTTGACTCCGTTGAGTTTTCGTTTGAGCTCTAATTTGGTTGTCTAAGGCGGTGAAATAAGGAATTTGACGTCTGTTAGCCTGTCAAGATTAAAGTCAGTTTGAGATAAATCATGGTTCCAAGTAGTTTCCATGGGCAAGCATTTCTACAACCGTCCGGAACTCGAAGATGATTCTCTCGACATATCCTCCTAATCCACGATTTGGTTCTCTAAAAGAGCCCACGGAGCGGTAGATACCATGATCACTCTATCTCCATTTACAACGAGCAAGGTCACCACGCAGAATAGAATCACCCAGGCCCTGGTATCTCACCTCTCGGGCGGGGTCCTTATCCTCAAGGCACGGGCAGAAAACAAACCATTTTGACTCTTTTTCTCAAATATCTACAGAAAGAAGCCACTCTATCAAAAGTAACCAGGCCTAAGGCCTGGCGTATTGGCTTCATATTTCACCAATACGCCCGCCGGTGAACAGTCGGTTACTAAATAATCACTAGTGAGAGGACTTAGCGCAACCACTCGCACCAAAAGCCCGGACTGTTGGAGGACGGCGCCACTAATCTTTATATCAAAGGTCCTCGGGTGGATCCACGGGGCAGCCAGTTAAGCCATTACCGCATAGCACCGCAGCGCGGGGGCGATTCCGGACCGCAGCCCCAACAATCCCCCCCCCCCCCCCGGAAATGACCCCGGGGTTTCGAACCCGCGACCCCCTCTGATACCAATTGAAAGTGAAGGGATAGATACTACTCTAGAGGGGGGGTGAATAGAGTTATCAAATTTTGCACTAGACAAAACTTAATGGTCTACCCAACTCCCTTGGAGTGAAGTGCGGAATGAAAGATTATAGATATAGATTTAACCCTAGAGCCTAACACAAGTGGAGTGCACAAACTCAAGCTAACTGTAATTACAGTTAAGGCTTGGAAAAACCTAATCAGCAACTAGCAACCTAGTTATATCTAATCACAGCCACAATACAGGAATTAAATAATGGAATCCAGACGACACAAGGAGATTTATAGTGGTTCCCCAAACAACTTGGGTACGTCCACTCTTCTACCCACACGGTAGGAATCCACTCAGGTTTTTGATCAGGTGCCCTGCCACCAACAGAATCTGCTTCAGGTAGATTCAGAAACCCTTTAGACTTTTGATCAGGTGTCTAAAAACCAAGCACAGGTTTTTGATCAGGTGCCCTGCCACCAAGGGATACTTTTGAAGGGAGTAATAACCCTGTACAGGAGGGGGAAGAAGGTTAAGATGTCTTCTCTATTTTACAATAGATTAGAGAAGCACAAAAACTTGCACTGAGCTAGAATGCTCTAAAGAATCAAGGCTCCCCCTGGCTCAAAGATGTCCAGGTGAAGTCTTGCTTCAGTGCAGAAAACTCTTCAGAAAGTTCTGAAGGAAAAGCTACAGGAAGAAAATAAATAACAAAATTAAATCTCTTCAAGCAGCTATCTTCTTCTTCTTCTTCAAAGGATCTCTGAGTTTGAACTTCCTGAAAGCAGGAGAACTCAGGTTGAAGAAGAGATGAAGATCTTAACACTTCTCAGTTAGATGGAATTTGCTGAGAGCAGAAAGCTTGAACTTGGAGAAGGCTTGAAAGCTTGAATGAACAACTGGTTAGCTATTAGCTAGCTTGAATCCTTCTTCAAAGGGTTCTTTATATAATAGCAGCAAGCAACGGCTCTCTTCCATTTGAATTTATTTGTCTTCTTCTGAGCCTTGAGACCTGGGCTGTAAATATCAAGAAGACAGAAACATCTCTGCAGCAAAACATTCTATAAAAAGAATAACCCTTTTTCTAAGAAGCTGCAGGCTTAAATCAAATAATAAAGGACTAAATAAAGTCACATCAGAAATAATCTCTTTATAGCAAAGAAGAAGACTTTTCAGTCTAACGGCTATAAAGGGCTGTCAGCAGATAAAGTAATTTATAAAGACAGCTAATAAGACAAACAACTTTATCTTAAAAAGATTTGACTCAGGCAAAAGAGATGGAGCAAATATTGCCTGGAAATTTTATCATACATCTTAAAATAATGTGCCAGAAAATGTATTAATTAATTAAATATAATAAATAAATACAAAATATAAAGGCAGGTAGAAAACGTCGAACGACCTTCGGAGATCGTCGACCGACGCACGGAGATCGTCGATCTATCGGGCAGATAGTCGAACGATCCAGATAGTCGACCTATCGAAGAAGATAGTCGAACTACCCCGGCAGATAGTCGACCTATCAGAACAGATAGTCGAACTATCAGATAGTCGATCTATCAGGACAGATAGTCGAACTATCAAGCGCAAACAGATAGTCGACCTATCAAGCAGATAGTCGACCTACCTCAGAAAACAGATAGTCGACCTATCAACAGATAGTCGACCTATCAGCGCAGAACAGATAGTCGACCTATCAACAGATAGTCGACCTATCAACGCAGAACAGATAGTCGACCTATCAACAGATAGTCGAACTATCAGCGCAGAACAGATAGTCGACCTATCAACAGATAGTCGAACTATCAGCGCAGAACAGATAGTCGACCTATCAACAGATAGTCGAACTATCAGCACAGAACAGATAGTCGACCTATCAACAGATAGTCGAACTATCAGCGCAGACAAAGCGTCGACCAACTGACAGACGATCGTCGATCAGCCGATAGACGATAGTCGAGCGGCGTTCGACTATAGTCGAACGAAAAAACTACTTAACCAAATTCTCAATCTGGAAAAGTGAGGACTCTACAACTAGACTTCTAACCATTGACCATAGATATTTCTTGGGTCAAGGAGCACAAAGGAGAGGACTAAACTCAAATCAAACTAGGGTACCAACAACCTCCCTCTGATACCAATTGAGAGGACTTAGCGCAACCACTCGCACCAAAAGCCCGGACTGTTGGAGGACGGCGCCACTAATCTTTATATCAAAGGTCCTCGGGCGGATCCACGGGGCAGCCAGTTAAGCCATTACTGCATAGCACCGCAGCGCGGGGGCGATTCCGGACCGCAGCCCCAACAACTAGAACAATGGATGGTGAAAAACAAACAAAGCCTACATCCCACTACGGAAAGGCCTATGAACCTTGAGTCAATAGGTAGGGTAAAGGTCAACTACACCAAAGTGGAAGGGCCACTATAGAATATCTAAGGCGGGTTGTGAAATGACTATTGAAATATGGTAAGATCGCCCTACAGAAGTCACTATCAACACCCTAATGAAGTGCCAAAGGCTTGCGACTAAAGTAGGGCGTAGTATTGAAGTACCAATTTCGGCTTGCGTACTCTACTACTTAGTTAGCTTAGGGGCGAAATTCAGTTGTACAACTACCCTTTGCGATAGGTTTCCTTTTGAGAAAGCCTTCGAAAAAGCTGACCTTGAAGATGAATCAGTACCCTCAAAAGCTGAGAGAAAGCAAGCTTCAGCGAGCAGCGTGAACATATGAAATGAATGAAGCACTACACGCGAGCCAAAGAGGCACTTTCTCATGACCGCAGTACAATTCTTCATTCCTGGACCAACACGACCTACGATAGGGATGACCGGGGGATCCATGCGCCAAAAGATCACAACTCTTGCCCCCTTCACAATGTTCTTCTTATCAGTGATTTTTTTTCTTTCTTATTGGTTCGCTTCTTTATCGCTTCGACGAATGAGGCGTGAGAACGAACATAAACGCAGACGTGAGCAAATGCTTCCAGGACAGACAAAGCGACTCACTTTGCTGAGACGAGAGATAGTGGACGTGCAAAAGCTATTCTCAGATGGCACTTTTGAATGAAGGCGCGAAGCAATGAGAAGGCCACTGAAACACTTCGCGCCTTCATTCATAGGCAACGTCAAAAAAAGATCTATGTATTTCATCAGAGTATATAAGATAAGTGACGCAACATGACTTCACTCATTTCATTTGCTCGTTGGAAGACTCGATGTTAACCTCCGCTTCGCTTTTCTTCAAGTTTGACAACTATTCTATTCATATTCTATAATCGAAGCGGGTCGGGTATAGTTTTGGGGGGTGACTCGCCAACAGAATAAGGTGATGGTCGTTCGATCCATATTCCGCTCCATTGATGAAAGGTTCCCTCTTACCCTACTCATTCAATGCCATTAGAAAGAATCTACTCGTCATTCGATCTCTATAGAGACCGACCAGAGGCACCCTTTCTTACTGATGGACCAGCGCAAAGAGAGAGGGTCGATTGCAAGGGGGCTTCCCAAATTCTCCAAACTAGACTGAGATCATGTTCGACGTCACGTTCTTTTCCTCCTTAGATCATGTTCTAACTCCCTTCTTTCTCATTTCTTGAATCTTGTCCTTGAGGACGAAACAGTCCTTAATAGAATAGGATGGCCGAGTCCTCGGCGGAATGGGCAGTCTTTAGGGTCTGCGTTCTTTCCTTCTTCACTTGGCCTCTTGCATTGCATGGTGGGAGCTTCATCTTGTCATGCTTTACTAACTCTCGGAAGATGCTCTCAGTTTCGTCAACGTCGAAGCTTAGTCTTGGAGGGAAGACTCCTTGTTGAGCCGTTCTTGGAACTGGCGAGCCCTCTCAGCTTTCGGGGACGAGGGAGGTTTGGATTGCGAGTCTTTCCTTATTCCTTGGGCCGGTTCTGGTGGACTATACCCTTCGGTATGAACTCTTTTGAACCTCGCGTTCTCGAACTGCCGTAGGAAATGCGGGAGAATGATTTAGTAGCCAAGTACGACCCAAGGCCGCCCGAATGGGCGGTGAGCATATAGAATAGAATAAAATAGGCTCAGAGGATACGATGTAACACCCCTATCCGTCGTATAGCATATAGCAGTAGGTCTGGCCGGGGCCCGACGCCATATACTACGGACAGACAAGTTGGTTACGCGTTGAAACCATTCAACCAATTACACGTCCTACACAAGCACCTAGCGGAAGCATTAAAGTTAAGTTGCAAGACAAAATAACCCAGCCAAACAGCATGAATGTCCACTACAAATAACCCATAGGAATGTTTCAATACACTGAAATAGAAACGGCCTTAAGGCCTTACACAGTTTGCTCGACATAAAAGTATTTTCATACAACGGCTTGCAGGCCGGCCACACATGGTTACAATGAAACACTCAAAATTAGGCCTTCGAGGGCCGGCTCAGCAACTTGGGATTTAGCCCGCTATTTTCTGCTCGGCTCCGCAGCACCTGCAAGCACAAACTACCGTCCGGTGGCAAACAAAAGCAACGGTCAGCTATGTTGACCAAATTATAACGATCCCGCCCCCAAAATCGGGGCGGCGATGCTCTTTCCCTGCACTTTATTAGTATAGGAAAAATATTAGTGTAAACACACATCATCACAGACGTAGGCTCGCACGGCCACACACCTCGTGTACACAGGGCACATTCACGGCAAACCGGCCAACGTCACGTCATTTCAAGCGATAGACGTTCCCGTTCCACCACCGCCCCTTGGACGGCCAATCTCATGCGCATTTTGTCTTCCTGGCCTTGGTCACGACAATTTAAGCCATAGACCGCCGAAGACTCTCATCCATGCCAACAGTCCCACCGAACGACATAGATCGGGTACGGTTCCGCCTAACCCGTGCTCATTCCGCAACGACAATTTAAGCCATATGCGCAGGTCAAGACTCTCCGAGTCCCGTTTCCACCACAAAAATCACATAACCCGGTTATGTTCACGTTGGCTCCCCGGCCATCGTGTTGGCAAAACTCGCTTTTGCCCAGTTTTCTGGGTGCACCTTGGAGTTAATCTCCAAGGCTCCCTGTTGCAATCTACCACGTAGAAAACCCGAAAAACATCCAAACATCCGGAGTCTTCCCCAGTTCATATGCAATGCAACATCACCGATCCGGCTCTACTTGTCCGGATAGGCTTCACACACAATGCATATACCCGTTTTTGCATACGGACTCTATAAAGGGGGACTTTACATATCTACCCCAAGGAACGCTCCAACTCTTCGCTCACTCGCGAGAGAGGGCTTCCTATGCAAAGGGAAAAAGGGATTCACATGCCCAAGGATGAGAAATCGTTACCCTTGCATTCTTCCGTGGCGCCATTGAAAACTATGCGGTTGGAAAGCACCGCAACGGCGTCACCTCGATGGATCTGGACTCGGATCGCGATTCGGAGCTCCGAAGCTCCTCCGGCGGCCGGGTCTTGGATTCCTCCTCCCACCTTGCTCCCCTTCTCTCTAGGTTTAGAAAGAGAATGCAAAAAGAGAATGAGGGTTTTGAAACCCTTATCCCGGCTAAAACCACCCAGGAGCAGCCCCTCACCGTCGGATCCAAAGCCAAAGAAATGAACGGCCACGATTAGGCCTCAAATTAGAAAATCTGGTCTGAACACGGGTTGCAACACGGCCGTGTGCAATCGGCCAGCTTTCCCAACCCGAGAAGTACATGGCCTGCGACACGGCACCTGACACGCCCGTATCGCATGTGACACGCCCGTGTCTTTGCCCGTGTCATGGCCCGTGTGCATGACTCAGAAAACTGCCCAAAGTGACACGCCCTGGGACACGCCCGTGTCCCAGGCCGTGTGCCTCAACTCGACGATCTCCGATCGTCAAAACGTCGACCACATGACCCGTGGCCGAACACGCCCGTGACACGCCCGTGTCACGCCCGTGACACGCTCGTGTCACGCCCGTGTCACGCCCGTGACACCTGCTCCAAAACCCAGACTTGGCTTAAAACGTCACCCGTCCCTCCTTTGAGTTTCGGGGTGTTACAACTCTCTCCCCCTTAAAAGAATTTCGCCCACGAAATTTACTGAAGGAAAAAAATAGAAACTTAAAGCTTTTAATGGTACCTGAGCGGAATAACTCCGGGTACTCCTCCAGCATAGTTTTCTCCCTTTCCCAAGAGAGCTCCTCCCGACCACAATTATCCCACCGGACCTTAACCATCTGGATCTCCATGTTACGGAGCCTCTTGACCTCAAAGTCTTCAATACAAACGGGCTTGACCCTAGTCGTCAACCCTTCGTCCACCGGTACTTGATCCACTGCGATCACTAGCGAAGGCTCTTGCACCGCCTTTCACAACATAGAGATGTGGAACACATCGTGTAGCCCATTCAACTCCACCGATAGCTTCAAATGATATGCAGCTTCGCCGACTCGCTCCAGAACCTCAAAAGGTCCATGGTATCTTGGACTCAGCTTCTTCAAGAGTCTCACCCGCGAAACCCCCTTGAACAACTTTACTTTCAAGTATACCCAATCGCCTACCGCGAACTCCACGTTCCGGTGCTTGGCATTGTAATACTTCGCCTGCCTGTCCTGAGCGATCAATAAGCGCTCCCGAATGATCCGCACCAATGAGGTAGCACTCTCCAACTCCTGCTTCTTTTACAACCTTGCCTCACCCGTTTCTAACCAAGACAACGGCGTGCGACATTTTCTACCATACAGGGCCTCAAAAGGCGCCATTTAGATACTCGCCTGGTAGCTATTGTTGTACGCAAACTCCACCAAATATAAGTGCTCCTCCCAATACTTCCCGAAGTCTAGAACACACATGCAGAGCATGTCTTCCATCGTTTTATTGACTCTCTCAGTCTGCCCATCCGTCTGCGGATGGAAGGCTGTGCTGAACTTCAACTTTGTCCCCAGCATCTGTTGCACCAACCTCCAATCATTGGACGTGAAACGCCCATCACGATCACTCACAATGCTGCGAGGCACACCATGCAGTCTAACTATATTGTCCACATATAGCTTCGCCAACTTCTCCACCGAGTCGTCCTTCCTATGTGAAATGAAATGCGACACCTTAGTTAACCGATCTACGATCACCCAGATGGCGTTGTTCCCCTTCTGCGACCTTGGCAACCCATGCACAAAGTCCATAGATATATCGTCGAACTTCCACTCCGGTATAGGCAAGGACTTCAGAAATCCTCCTGGCTTTCGGCACTCCGCCTTCACCAAGGCGCACGTTTGGCATTTGGCCACAAACAACGCTACGTCTTTCTTGAGCCCCGGCCACCAAAACAGCTTCTTGAGGTCACGGTACATCTTTGTGCTCCCTGGGTGGATTGAGTACTTGGTATGATGAGCCTCGTACATCAACTCCTCTCGTAGGTTTCTCCCTCTTGGGACGCACAACCGATGATCCTTCCTTAACAACCCATCTTCCACTGAAAACTGGGAATTTGACCCATCCAACGCTGCCTCCATAAGCTCCTTCATGGAGTCATCTAACTCCAATGCCTGCCGAACCCGGTCAGCCAGGTCATACTGAACTTCTGTCCAGTTCAACATTGCTTTGGCGCTCGTCTGCTTGTCAACGCAACAGATCTCAAGCTCCTCCAACTCCCGTACTAGCCGCTCATCATGCACCGACAACCAGTTGGCTTGTGCGGGAGCCCTGCAACTCAACGCATCTGCAACTGTAATGCCCTTCCCGGGTACATAATGAATCTTGAAGGTGTAGTCCCCCAGGAACTCCATCCACCTCCTTTGCCTCATGTTAAGATCCTTCTGATCCAATAGGTACTTCAGGCTCTTGTGATCGGTATATATATCGACCCTTACGACGTATAGGTAGTGCCTCCACAGCTTAAGTGCAAATATCATGACCGCCAACTCCATGTCGTGGACCGGATAGTTCCTTTCATGCACTTTTAGCTGACGCGATCCATAAGCTATGACGCTCCCATGTTGCAACAACTCGCAGCCCAAACCACTACCCGAGGCGTCACTATACACCTCGAAGCCCTCGGTCCCACTTGGCGAACTAAGCACTGGCGCCATGGTCAACCGTCTCTTCAGCTCCTCAAAAGCTTGCACACACTCCTGCGTCCATAAGAATCTCTGATCTTTCCTTGTCAACTTCGTGAGAGGTAGCACTATCCGCGAGAAGTTCTCTACGAAGCGCCTGTAATATCCAGCAAGCCCGAGAAAACTACGGACTACCGCGACAGAAGACAACGCAGGCCACTCCCGTATCGAAACGATCTTCGCCGGATCCACCGCTATACCTTCCCCACTGACAATGTGACCAAGGAATGCTACTGAGGGTAGCCAGAACTCGCATTTGGAGAATTTCGCATACAGCTCATTCCTCTTCAAAGTCTCCAACACCAGATGCAAGTGCTTGAAGTGATCTTCTTCGCACTGCGAGTACACCAATATATCGTCGATAAAGACGATCACAAAGCGGTCCAGGAAATCTCAGAACATCCTGTTCATCAAGTCCATAAACACTGATGGCGCATTTGTCAGTCCAAACGGCATGACTGTGAACTCGAAATGCCCATACCTTTTGCTGAACGCCGTCTTCGGGATATCACATTCCCTTATCCTCAACTGATAGTACCCCGACTTCAAGTCCAACTTAGAATATACCGACGATCTGACTAACTGATCGAACAGATCATCAATCCTCGGGATCGGGTACTTGTTATTCTCCGTCAGCTTGTTCAACTCTCTGTAGTCGATACATAGCCGCATACTACCATCCTTCTTCTTAACGAAGAGGACCGGTGCGCTCCAAGGCGTCGAGCTTGGACGCACATAACCTTGCTCCATCAGCTCCTCTAGCTGAACTTTCAACTCTGCCATCTCCTTAGGCGCCAACCTATATGGAGCACGTGACACGGGTTTGGCACCCGGCACGAGCTCGATTGTGAAATCAATCTCTCGCTGCGGTGGGGCCCCGGGAAGACTATCCGGGAACACATCTGGGTATTCACAAACCACAGGGATGCTATCCAACGTGGACTTTGGCTCTACAGCCCCCACTATTGCGAAGAACAGCTCTGCAATAGAACGAACTGCCTTTACCACCTGAAGAGCAGACATCAGCGTCTTGCTCGACCCCTTGAGTCCCTCGAATGTTGTCTCCCACCCAACACCCAGCTTGACCTCCTTCCGGTCGCAATCAATCCAAGCCTTCTGCTCCGAAAGCCAATCCATCCCAAAGATAACGTCGAACTCTACCAGCGGCAGCAATGACGCTAGCAAATCAAACTCTTGGCTCCCTATGTGAACCTTTACGGCACACACCTTGTCCGCACGCATCGGGCACCCATTCGGTAGCAGCACATCCAACTTGTTCTTCGCCATCGAAGAAGGGACTCCGATGCGCGATATAAAATTTTCTGATAAAAAGGAGTGTGAAGCTCCCGTATCAAACAGTGCCCGTGCCGGACTATCGCTAATCAAAATAAAGCCTATGCAAACAATATTAGGCTAACAAGCAATAGATAATAGTAGTTAAAGTTAACTTGCCATAAATTAACTCGTACCTGTCACCACGTCAGCTTGTTTAATGGCCTCCTGCTGGCCCAAGTTGTACACTCTAGGTTGAGTCGGAGCATAATGGGACGTGGTTGACTCCACCGCCTTGCCCTTCTCTTCGTAGGTAGCTCTTTGTTTCCTCTCGGACTTTGGGCGTCCGCTCCAGCAATCGCGGGCAAAGTGCCCCTTCTTTCCACACGTGAAACAAGCGCCCGGGGTTCGATTGGTAGTTGTCCCCGAGGAACCTACAGAAGGAGCTGGACCTGACGTCCTAGCCTTCTTGTAGAATCTTCGATAGCCCAACTTCAACGTAGTCGGCGCTTTGAACTCCGATTTCTTCCCACCGGATTCCTTCTTAGCTTGCACATTTCTCATGTCCTTCTCCAAGGACTGGGCCGTATTAACCAAGGTTAGGAAACCCTGCGCCATAGGCCCCGACAGTAGCAACCTCAGCTCATCTCTTAACCCTTCATAGAAGCGGTCAGTCTTTCGCTCCTTGTCGGCAAAGGTAGCGCTAGCATATCTCCCCAACTGAGTAAACTCGTGGAGGTACTCGTCTACAGTGCTATCTCCTTGCACCAACTTTTGGAACTCATTCTCCAATGTGATCCTCTGCGCTGAGGGGAGGTATCGAGCCATGAACAATCTTGCAAACTCCGCCATAGGAACTTCGGCCAACGGCCTTCCCCTTAACTGGTGTAGCTCTAGGCCTTCCCACCATAACCTTGCGTCCCCATCCAAAAGAAACGTCGCTATTGTAGTCTTTTGCCACTCTTCCATTTCTGTCGCTGTCATGACCCTATTGACTCTTGAGAGCCAATCCTCAGCCTGGGTCGGGGTTTCCGCTCCCGTGAACACCGGTGGATGGAAGCCCATCACATGCTTCAACTGTCTTCAGTTGCTTTCCTAGGCAACTCCGGCTCCACCGCCACTTTTTCAACCCTTCTTGGCTCCGCCGCTTGGAGCGGCACCTGCTCCACCGTAGGAGCAGGCTGCTGTACCTGTCTTGCAGGTTGCGCATTAATCATCGCCATGACAGCTTCTGCCACTAACCTAATGGTTTCGGCTGACAGAGGTGTTGCAGGCGCATCGCTTGTGTTGGAACATCCTATTACTAATTTGGGTAAGGATCACTATGCTTGTCTTAGGAATCCCAGTTGACCTAGTTGTATAGTTGAAAAGGTCAACATTAGAATGAGTCTAGGGCTTAGAACTTAGGTTTGGAGCTGCCCCCAGGACCATTCCAAGATCAAGGTTGAAGAGCTTAGTCTAAGGCAATTTACGTCGAGCTAAGGTCGACGAATCGTCGAACTCCGTTCGACGCTCTCTGAGCTCATCTTCAATAAAACGTCGAACTCCGGTCGACGATTGTAACATCCCAAATTTCAAATGACTTAGATTTGGGTTAGACATGTGGTGGATGCTAGGGTTTAGCTAGGTTTGACCCTAGGAGGAGGATTTAGACCATGTGGGGCCCACTATGGGGCCCAAGTCAACCTAGGTCAAACTAGGCTAAATACAAACCCTAGCCACACCATGACCCCACCACATTGCCCTAACCCTAAATACAATCTAAGTGGACCCCAAGGTAGGCCATGGGGTCAACTAGTTGACCCATGTTGGGTCAAGTCAACATTTTGACCTAAATAGTGAATATGGTGCCCTAGCCCATTTCACTAGGTTGGGTCCACCCAAATCAACCCAAATTCATCATGTGGGCCTAAAGTGGCCTTATAAACCCTAGGGGAGAGAAAAATAGGGGCATGCAATGGTAATTTTGGGAATTACCTAGGAGAGAGAAAATGTGACAAATAGGAGAGAGAAAGTGTTAAGGAAGTGGTGTGGGCCACTTGGGCTCACCCCACCAACCCACCATGGGTTGGCTGACCATGTAGGGGTATTAGGAGGTGTGGGGACCCACCATGCAGCCTTGGGTCAAGCCCAAGCCCAAACCCGAACCTACCTAGCCCATTCCATGCATGTGAGCCAACTTCCCCCTTCTCTCCTCTCACCAACCCAACTCTACCCTAGAACCCGACCATTAGGGGTTAATTAAACCAGCTGGAGTAGTGGGACCCACTCCCAAGCAACCAGCTAGCCCACACACACCAACCCGAGCCCTCCCCACATTGGTGAAATCACCCTTCCTTGGTGAAATCGCCCAAGCCTTGGTGATGTCGCCCCCCTCTCTTAACTCAGCCCCCAAACCACTTCCCCCTCTCATTTCCATTCACTCCTACCCCAGAGAGAGAGAGAGAGAGGAAGGAAGCCATGGAAAGCCGTGGAACTCGCCGGAATGTGCATGCTAGGGGAAGCCGCCGCCACCCTCAACCACGACCACCACCACGGGTCCGTATCCCCTCCCCTCTTACTGTACTAGTTTCCTAGGTCTTCTAGGTTAGTAGTCAAGCTCAAAAGAGCTCGACTGTAGGCCTCTACCAGCTTGGAAAAGCTTCAAAAATGGCGGAATAGGGTTCTTTCGGCTTGGTTGCGCCGCCGCCGTCCGCCGCTCTCCGCCGCCCAATCGCCGGCCAGCCCTAGCCCCGACCACCGTGAGGCCGGGGAAGGTCTTGGCCGGAGGTCCCGCCGCCGGCAATGGCCGGAAATGGCCCCGCAAGGAACACCTGCACGGGTTGGCCATGCATGCCTGCATGAAGAAGAAGATACAGTAGCCGTTAGATTGCTTTAAGATTCGTGCAGGAGTTTTAATAATTCTGCATCATTTAATTTTATGTATAAATGAAATAGTGTCACATGGTAACAGTTACTTTGCATGCTGTTTATGAGGTACTTAGAGGCCCCACCTTAGGATGGACCCTGAATGGAAAATCTAGATAGATGAGTTAACTTTAAAATGCCACAGAAATCATAGGGTTTGGACCAGTAGGCTGCCCTGTAGGGCTGTTTTGCTGGGACTGCCCCTTAACTAGGGCAGAAATTAAAACTGATGCCCTGCTCAAACCCTAAGTCCAAATGGACTGAGATTTTGGGCATGTGGCTTATTTGGTCAAATCTAGGCCCTCCCCAAAAATCAGAATTTTTGGGGAACATTTTGCTATAGTTTTTACAAAAATACCCAAAAGTAAATAAATGTGATTTTTGGAGTTTCCTAACTCCAAATGGCCCCAAATTTTGGTGGCACCCTCTCATGGGTATATTAGACCCATGGTTAAAATTTGGGCTATATTGATTCACAGCATGATGAGGAATCTCACTTGCATGTTTGAGAAATGAAATTTGACTTGGGCTGCAAATAGCAATTTTGCAGAATTTCAAATGGCTGCCCAAGCCAAACCAGAAGCCCCCTTGACCTGAGATTTTGGTCAGAGGTATAATTAGGGCATATTCAGGCTCTGCCCAAAAATGGGCTTGATTGGAAAACAAAATGTGGGAAAATTACCAAAATACCCCTAGGGCTTAACTAGGTGATTCTTGGAGTTAGCTAACTCCAAATGGCCCCAAATTTTGGTGGCTGGCCATTAGGGACCATATAGACCAGTGGTAGAAATTTCTCTGAAATTGGAACAAGTCATGTTGGGAAAGACCCACATGCAAGAATTGAACTACTTAGGCTCGGGGTGCAAATAGCAAGTTTTTGATATTTACCTAAAGGGGTGCAGTTAGAATGCACACCCCCCCCTGATTTAGTAGACCAGTAGGGTATAATTTAAAACCCTAAGTTAGTTGGGATTTTTGGGAGCAAAAAAATCCCACACTTAATGAATTTGACTATTTTGATAATTTGGTGAACACGTAAGCATTTTCTAAAATGATTCAAACTAGGGTTTAGAAGATTCATAAAACCCTAAGGATATTATATAAACTCAAGGGAGACATATTCGAGCCCTTGAGATTCGACTTGATAAATCGAAGATTTGAATTATAAGTATTCGGGAAAATGACAATTTTACCCTTAACAGTAATTGAATGATTCTGATGATGATAAGTAATAAATAAATCGACGTGTCCTATTTATAATAATCTCATGTGATTAAACACAACACAATGCATTTGGAAGTTCATTCAATGGATCATTAGATAGGTTATCTCACCCTAGTCATTTAGTCTCGATAGACGTGTCGTACGTAAATGCTTATCTAGAGAATACCACCCTAGGTTAATGAACAGAACGATGGGGATGGTATTATAACTTGGAAATGGCAGGGTGGTATTAGGTCTGGGGCTACATTTAGAATAAGTAGGATTACTCTACTAGGACCACCGGGAGATAGAATAAAATGGGATAGTCGTGGAAATTGGGAATAAACCCGGGTGGTGTTGATGGCATCATAAGTATAGCAACGAGTGATAGAGTGCAAATCACTTCACAATAGGCATAACGGAGTCCGACGGAAGACCGTCGCCTTTCCGATAATAATACCATAAGTCATTAGGCTACTAAGGAGTAACACTAAAGGAGAATCGTGGGTAATGGGTAAACATCAACTAAAACTAATTATCCTTGCGAAAGGGAACTTCGGGTTTCATGCCCGTCTTGGTTCCTAGTGCCCTCGAGACCCCCTCACGGGGCATGCCTTGGGCAGTCCTGGGATTCACTTTAAATCACTAGGTATAATAAACCTTAAAACAAGAGTAGTCTAATAGGTTTGGAGTCCTACGCGATAGGTTCGCCGGTTAAATAAGGTTGGGAACATCATATGGGTTACTTGCTCACCTGTTTCACAAGGTTGGAGGGATACAAGTAACAAGCTCATCCTAACCGGTTGGAATGGCTTGCTCACCTGTTTCTTAAGGTTGGAGGGATACAAGCGCTTACTCACCCAAATTGGATTGGAGGGAATGTGTTAACAATGTCAGTACGAGCGGGAAGCTCAGATTAATACCTTGCATGTGCATAAAATTAGTGGCGAGTCACGCGGGACTGGCCAGTCGATGCACCGATGGCAGTACGATGACTCGGGCGAGGAGTACGGGTGGAGGGGCCAGTATGCTTAAATATATAATACTGCGGAATCCCCGAAGACGTACACTCGACCTACAAGACTGACGGGTAGTCAGCAAAATACGTACGCAAAACTCTAGAGTGCACCTAGGACGTGTATAGAGGCGTATGAGAGGGGTCTAGGTCTGGTAGTGCTTATACCTACCTAGAAGTGGAGAGCCCGCTCCACTGTTGTCGTAGCCACAACGGTAGTACCCGAGAGTGATGCAAGCTCTCAAAAAGAGGGAACTAAAGGTCTGTGATCACCGAGTCGTGTGTGTGTGTTGCACTTGCATGTTAACATATTCATCATAACATACATTCATTCATTAGGGCATACGCTTCATAGATCCTTATCATATAAATTGTATGGGCGGTTTATATGATAAGTTACTTTTGGAAACCCTAACTTATAAGTTCGTATGGGCGTTCATATAAGTTAGGGTACTTATGTGATATTGATAGGAGTAGGAGTAGTAGTAGCGTACACTCCTTTCTGTACTACCTTTACTTTCAGTTCTACCTTTTTACTGCAGTTCTTCTCTTTCTGTACAGTCTTTACTTACTTGCACTATATATAGAACTGCTAGATCATATATAGAACTGCTAGATCATATATATAACTGCTAGACTTTACTTACTCCTGCTAGATAGAAATGTCACCTGCTCCACTTTGCTACCCCTTGTTGTCCTCCGCATCTTCCTTCCATTCGGTGCCTAAGAGCGACAGGAGGAGGTGTTGAGGATACGACTTAGTCTTTTTGACTAACATACGTTGACTCCCCCTTTTTAGGAGTTCGAGGAGGTGGACCAGCACGTCCAGCGGGACGAGGAGGCAGGGCATGAGGAGCAGCTACCACCACCACCAGACACTACTACCGCACGTCCTCAGGTGGGAGGAGATGTAGTGGATAGCTTAGTTTACAGCTTTCTATTTTGTGAGAGAGAGCCTCATTTCTATTGATGTATATGGGCATAAGCCCTATTTCACTTTTGTACTCATTTTGGACTGTAGTAGCTTTTCATTCCTTATATATGATATGCTTTGTGACTTCTGTGGACATGTGTATTGGGTTGTTTATACACTTTTACTTCCGCATCTCTAGTGAAAAATGATCGTAATAGCCGGCAGAATCGGCGTCTTACGGTGTCGACTAACTCAGGAGTTAGTGTCACCGTAAGGCGGCGGTTCTGGGCATAAGATCCGGGTTAGCCTCGGGATGAGGAGACAGGATCTTACAAACTGGTATCAGTTGAAAAATACGATCATTAGAGAAAGAAGTCCACAACACTGGAACACCCCGCTCGAGAGTAGTTTGCGGACAAACTATTCAGCGGAAGCAATGGTGTGCCCATGTGTAAAAAGTCACACTAAATAGTCCATTAAACAATGAGTTAGGCCAAATTTTGAAGAATTTTGACTTAAGAATCACCTTTTTGCAACCTCTACAGGTCGCCGTGCCACAGAACGTGGTCCCTCCCCCTCCGGATGCCACTCCGTTCATGCAGACTGAGATGGGACAGACCCTTACTGCGATCCTAGATGCATTTAGAGCCCAGCAGGCCCCGGCACAGCTGCCAAATCCAGGGTCAAACTGGTTGAATGCGTTCAGGAGCCTGTCCCCGCCCATGTACCACGGGACGGAGAATGCTGTGAAGACAGAGGAATGGCTGGAGGCCATACAGGAGATGCTTGCAGGCATCAGTTGCCCGGTGCAACAGGCAGTACCCTTGGCGACTTCTGCTCTAGATTCACATGCCTGGAGATGGTGGAAATCCATGATGGATTCCACATATGCTGATAGGGACCCATCAGAGATCTCATGGGAGGAGTTCAGTGAGTCCGTCCTTGGACATTTTGTGTCAGATACAGACAGAGATGAGTTGGAGGAGAGGTTCTTGAACCTCAAGCAGGGGACTCGTTCAGTGATTGAGTACCAGAGGGAATTCTCCCATTTGGCCAGATTTGCAGGCTTCCATGATCTAGAGGACCGGAGGTATGCAAAGAAGTTCTACCGAGGACTTAGGGATTCAGTACGGCAGGCACTGCTATTTATTTCTCATGGATCATCAACAGAGATCATCGAGATGGCAAAGAAGCACGAGGCGGACCAGCTTATGACACAAAGTAGAGGGAAGAGGCCACTTGATGGGCCATGGCACGGAGAGAGTAGTAGAGGCCCCCAGAAGGGCAAGGTCATTGGGTTCAAACGAGGCGGGGGACGTCGCCGTCCCAACTACCGGCAGGAGAACTACAGGCAAGAGAATTACAGACAGGAGAACTACAGGCAGGAGCAGAGGCCTCCTCCAGTGTATGCTCCTCCACCTCTTCAGATTCATGGACCGATCGGGCAGGAAGATCAAGGTCAAAGACAAGTGGTCTGTTTTGGGTGCCACCAGCCGGGGCACTATAGAGCTGATTGTCCGCAGCAGTTCCGTCAGCTTCCTCCTCCTCCACCCCCTCCAGTGGCCCCTCCAGCATACCAGGGTCGAGGTCGAGGACGAGGCCGAGGCCGAGGACGAGGACATCACGGCCGAGGCAGGGGTCGTGATCAGATGTACGCCTTGGATCTTGCCGTTCCAAGAAACCCAGAGGAGGTCATTACAGGTAATTTAAAACCTTAAAAGTTTCATTTCCTTCAAATTACTTGATCTTATAAGCTCATTAAGCCTCGTAGAATAACACTCGTTAAAATAATCAAAACCTCAGGCATAGTCATCGTCAATGGCAAACCTGCCCATACCTTATACGACACGGGTGCTACACACTCGTTCATATCAGAAGCCTTCATCAAGGGGCTAGATGGTGTGGAAAGATTCACAGGCGCGGAGAGAAGGGTGCGTCTGCCTGACGGCTCGGAGATAGTGACTACGGAGCATTGCAACTTGGAGGGAGAGATCGCTGGCAAGATATTCCAGATACCGGGGACGATCCTGATGCTGCAGGACTTCGACATTATTCTGGGCATGGTGTGGTTACACTGGAACTACGCCCAAATAGACTGCCTGTCCAAGAGGATCACCCTCAGGCATGGCGACTCCTACGTCACCATCGAAGGTATCCGACCTATCCCACCTCTTTCATTATCTTCCATACAGGCTGTCAAAGCCTACGAGCAGGGCGAGGAGGTGTATCTTGTATGCTTCGAGATGATAGTGGCGGAGACGGCCATTTCCGATATACCCGTGGTCCGGGATTTCTCCGACGTATTCCCGGAGAAATTGCCCGGACTACCACCGGCCAGAGACACCGACTTCCGTACCCAGTTGATACCAGATGCCAAGCCCGTATCCCGGGCACCGTACCGGATGGCTCCAAGGGAGCTGGCAGAGTTCAGGACGCAGTTACAGGAGCTAGTGGAGTCCGGATTTGTCCGGCCTAGTTCTTCACCCTGGGGAGCACCAGTTTTATTCGTGAAGAAGAAAGACGGTTCGCTCCGGTTGTGCATTGATTATCGGGAGTTGAACCGGCTTACGGTCCGGAACACTTACCCACTGCCACGGATTGATGAGCTGTTCGACCAGCTTCAGGGAGCATTCTGGTTTTCGAAGCTGGACTTGAGATCTGGATACTATCAGCTACGGATCCAAGAGGAGGACATACCGAAGACGGCGTTCAGTTCTCGGTATGGGTTGTTTGAGTTCACGGTGATGCCCTTCGGGCTCACGAATGCACCCGCAGCATTCATGAGTCTGATGAACCGTGTATTCGAGCCCTACTTGGATCGGTTCGTCATAGTCTTCATCGACGACATTTTGGTCTATTCCAAGACCAAGGAGGAACATGCGCAGCATCTATCGTTGGTTTTGGGGAAGTTGAGGGAGCATAGCATGTATGCTAAGTTCTCTAAGTGCCAGTTCTGGCTTGAGGAGGTAACATTCTTGGGACACACCATCAGTGGGGCTGGACTAGCCGTGGATCCAGCTAAGATCGAGGCAGTTAGAGATTGGCCGCAGCCGAAATCGGCCACGGAGATACGTAGCTTCTTGGGGCTAGCTGGCTACTACCGCAAGTTTGTGGAGGGGTTTTCCAGGATAGCTCTCCCCCTCACATCGTTGATGAAGAAAGAGGCAGGATTTCATTGGTCTGAGAAGTGCGAGGCAGCGTTCCAGGAATTGAAGAGCAGGCTCACCTCATCCCCTATCCTTGCACTTCCAGCTGGGAAGGAAGGATTCCAGATTTACACCGACGCATCATACCAGGGGATGGGTGCTGTCCTAATGCAGCACGGTCATGTGATAGCATACGCTTCGAGACAGTTGAAGAAGCACGAGCACAACTACCCAGTCCATGACCTAGAACTCGGGGCAGTGGTATTCGCATTAAAAATATGGAGGCACTACCTGTACGGGATCCATTGTGATATTTTCTCCGATCACAAGAATCTCAGGTACATCGACACTCAGAAGGATCTGAATCTACGCCAGAGGAGGTGGCTAGAATTCCTATGTGACTACCAGTACAAGATCCATTACCACCCGGGGAAGGCAAACACTGTGGCGGATGCCTTGAGCAGGAGAGCCGGCACTACTGGTCCGGAACCTCGGGTGGGAGCTATGTCGTTGGCTCAGATGGTGGAGGGCCTGCACATTACTGTGGTGTCAGAGACTGAGCCAGAGCTGTACCGGGAGTATCTGAACTCCATGATTAGTGATTGTGACATTCGGGAGCGCATCTGGGCGCATCAGAGGCAGGATGCAGATTTAGGGCCGATATTCGGAGCCCTAGCTGAGGGCAAGGCAGAGGATTACACGCTACGCGACGACCTCGTTCATTTCCGTGGCCGTTTATATATACCCGCAGGAGGTGGTATCCGGGAGGACATACTCAGGGAGTCGCACCAATCATGGTACTCAGTGCACCCCGGTATCACCAAGATGACGGCTGATTTGCGGAAGAGCATGTACTGGCCCGGGATGAAGAGGGAGATCATACATTATGTTACACACTGCGAGGCATGTCAGCTAGTGAAAGCTGAATGCAAGAGCCCAGGAGGGTTATTACAGCCATTACCGGTGCCAGAGTGGAAGTTTGAGGATATTGCTATGGATTTTGTGCATGGGTTGCCTCGCTCCCACTCTGGGCACGACTCCATTTGGGTCATCGTCGATAGATTGACCAAGGTAGCCAGATTCATACCGATCCGGAAGGACGCCCCAGTTGCCGTATTGGTGAGATTGTTTGTGGAGCAGTTCGTTAGATACCACGGCGTCCCCAAGACGATTGTCTCGGATCGTGACGGTCGATTCACTTCTAGGGAGTGGAGGGCAGTGCATGCTTACTTAGGTTCGCAGCTCTCTTTCAGCACTGCCTTCCATCCACAGACCGACGGTCAGACAGAGCGGACCAACCGGACTATGGAGGATCTGCTGCGTCTTTGTATTTTGGATACGGGGAAGCCCTGGGAGCGACTGTTACCCTTGATTGAGTTTTCTTATAACAACAGTCACCAGGCGAGCATTGGGATGGCTCCTTACGAGGCACTATATGGGAGGAGGTGTCGGACACCTCTATCATGGGTACAAGATGAGGATACACGAGCTCACGGTTCAGAGTATGTCGAGGATACGGAGGCTCAGATACGTCTGGTCAGAGATCGGATGTTGGAGGCCCAGAGCAGACAGGCGAAGTATTACGATGCGCGGCATCGTAAGGTGGAGTTTCAGGTGGGAGACAGGGTTTTCTTGAAGATACGTCCAGTGCACGGTGTTTCCCGGGTACGGAGGCACAAGAAGCTCAGTCCGAGATATATGGGGCCTTACTTGATCCTGGAGCGGATCGGCCCCTTGGCTTACCGACTGCAGCTACCGATAGAGTTGGGAACTCTGCACGACGTCTTTCACGTCTCCTCCCTACGACGAGCACTCCTTCGCCCTGAGCAGCATATTTTTACTACCGACGGGCCAGTAGCATCAGATCGATCAGTTCGTTTAGAGCCGGTCCGGATCGACGATACCGCCGTCCGAGTGTTGCGGAAAAAGAAGGTCCCTCTCGTGAAGGTGTTGTGGTCCAACCACGGACGGGAGGAACACACCTGGGAGCCGAGGGATCTCATGATGGAGCGACACCCGGAGCTATTCTCCTCAGGTACAACTTAGTTTTGTATTTCCCTTCTAGTTACGTTTCGAATCTTTATAAGCTTGTCGAAGAAACCCCGTAGCCCGAACTTAAATTTCGGGGACGAAATTATTTTTTTTGTTTATAGGGTTTGTAACATCCCAAATTTCAAATGACTTAGATTTGGGTTAGACATGTGGGGGATGCTAGGGTTTAGCTAGGTTTGACCCTAGGAGGAGGATTTAGACCATGTGGGGCCCACTATGGGGCCCAAGTCAACCTAGGTCAAACTAGGCTAAATACAAACCCTAGCCACACCATGACCCCACCACATTGCCCTAACCCTAAATACAATCTAAGTGGACCCCAAGGTAGGCCATGGGGTCAACTAGTTGACCCATGTTGGGTCAAGTCAACATTTTGACCTAAATAGTGAATATGGTGCCCTAGCCCATTTCACTAGGTTGGGTCCACCCAAATCAACCCAAATTCATCATGTGGGCCTAAAGTGGCCTTATAAACCCTAGGGGAGAGAAAAATAGGGGCATGCAATGGTAATTTTGGGAATTACCTAGGAGAGAGAAAATGTGACAAATAGGAGAGAGAAAGTGTTAAGGAAGTGGTGTGGGCCACTTGGGCTCACCCCACCAACCCACCATGGGTTGGCTGACCATGTAGGGGTATTAGGAGGTGTGGGGACCCACCATGCAGCCTTGGGTCAAGCCCAAGCCCAAACCCGAACCTACCTAGCCCATTCCATGCATGTGAGCCAACTTCCCCCTTCTCTCCTCTCACCAACCCAACTCTACCCTAGAACCCGACCATTAGGGGTTAATTAAACCAGCTGGAGTAGTGGGACCCACTCCCAAGCAACCAGCTAGCCCACACACACCAACCCGAGCCCTCCCCACATTGGTGAAATCACCCTTCATTGGTGAAATCGCCCAAGCCTTGGTGATGTCGCCCCCCTCTCTTAACTCAGCCCCCAAACCACTTCCCCCTCTCATTTCCATTCACTCCTACCCCAGAGAGAGAAAGAGAGAGGAAGGAAGCCATGGAAAGCCGTGGAACTCGCCGGAATGTGCATGCTAGGGGAAGCCGCCGCCACCCTCAACCACGACCACCACCACGGGTCCGTATCCCCTCCCCTCTTACTGTACTAGTTTCCTAGGTCTTCTAGGTTAGTAGTCAAGCTCAAAAGAGCTCGACTGTAGGCCTCTACCAGCTTGGAAAAGCTTCAAAAATGGCGGATTAGGGTTCTTTCGGCTTGGTTGCGCCGTCGCCGTCCGCCGCTCTCCGCCGCCCAATCGCCGGCCAGCCCTAGCCCCGACCACCGTGAGGCCGGGGAAGGTCTTGGCCGGAGGTCCCGCCGCCGGCAATGGCCGGAAATGGCCCCGCAAGGAACACCTGCACGGGTTGGCCATGCATGCCTGCATGAAGAAGAAGATACAGTAGCCGTTAGATTGCTTTAAGATTCGTGCAGGAGTTTTAATAATTCTGCATCATTTAATTTTATGTATAAATGAAATAGTGTCACATGGTAACAGTTACTTTGCATGCTGTTTATGAGGTACTTAGAGGCCCCACCTTAGGATGGACCCTGAATGTAAAATCTAGATAGATGAGTTAACTTTAAAATGCCACAGAAATCATAGGGTTTGGACCAGTAGGCTGCCCTGTAGGGCTGTTTTGCTGGGACTGCCCCTTAACTAGGGCAGAAATTAAAACTGATGCCCTGCTCAAACCCTAAGTCCAAATGGACTGAGATTTTGGGCATGTGGCTTATTTGGTCAAATCTAGGCCCTCCCCAAAAATCAGAATTTTTGGGGAACATTTTGCTATAGTTTTTACAAAAATACCCAAAAGTAAATAAATGTGATTTTTGGAGTTTCCTAACTCCAAATGGCCCCAAATTTTGGTGGCACCCTCTCATGGGTATATTAGACCCATGGTTAAAATTTGGGCTATATTGATTCACAGCATGATGAGGAATCTCACTTGCATGTTTGAGAAATGAAATTTGACTTGGGCTGCAAATAGCAATTTTGCAGAATTTCAAATGGCTGCCCAAGCCAAACCAGAAGCCCCCTTGACCTGAGATTTTGGTCAGAGGTATAATTAGGGCATATTCAGGCTCTGCCCAAAAATGGGCTTGATTGGAAAACAAAATGTGGGAAAATTACCAAAATACCCCTAGGGCTTAACTAGGTGATTCTTGGAGTTAGCTAACTCCAAATGGCCCCAAATTTTGGTGGCTGGCCATTAGGGACCATATAGACCAGTGGTAGAAATTTCTCTGAAATTGGAACAAGTCATGTTGGGAAAGACCCACATGCAAGAATTGAACTACTTAGGCTCGGGGTGCAAATAGCAAGTTTTTGATATTTACCTAAAGGGGTGCAGTTAGAATGCACACCCCCCCCCCCCCCCCCTGATTTAGTAGACCAGTAGGGTATAATTTAAAACCCTAAGTTAGTTGGGATTTTTGGGAGCAAAAAAATCCCACACTTAATGAATTTGACTATTTTGATAATTTGGTGAACACGTAAGCATTTTCTAAAATGATTCAAACTAGGGTTTAGAAGATTCATAAAACCCTAAGGATATTATATAAACTCAAGGGAGACATATTCGAGCCCTTGAGATTCGACTTGATAAATCGAAGATTTGAATTATAAGTATTCGGGAAAATGACAATTTTACCCTTAACAGTAATTGAATGATTCTGATGATGATAAGTAATAAATAAATCGACGTGTCCTATTTATAATAATCTCATGTGATTAAACACAACACAATGCATTTGGAAGTTCATTCAATGGATCATTAGATAGGTTATCTCACCCTAGTCATTCAGTCTCGATAGACGTGTCGTACGTAAATGCTTATCTAGAGAATACCACCCTAGGTTAATGAACAGAACGATGGGGATGGTATTATAACTTGGAAATGGCAGGGTGGTATTAGGTCTGGGGCTACATTTAGAATAAGTAGGATTACTCTACTAGGACCACCGGGAGATAGAATAAAATGGGATAGTCGTGGAAATTGGGAATAAACCCGGGTGGTGTTGATGGCATCATAAGTATAGCAACGAGTGATAGAGTGCAAATCACTTCACAATAGGCATAACGGAGTCCGACGGAAGACCGTCGCCTTTCCGATAATAATACCATAAGTCATTAGGCTACTAAGGAGTAACACTAAAGGAGAATCGTGGGTAATGGGTAAACATCAACTAAAACTAATTATCCTTGCGAAAGGGAACTTCGGGTTTCATGCCCGTCTTGGTTCCTAGTGCCCTCGAGACCCCCTCACGGGGCATGCCTTGGGCAGTCCTGGGATTCACTTTAAATCACTAGGTATAATAAACCTTAAAACAAGAGTAGTCTAATAGGTTTGGAGTCCTACGCGATAGGTTCGCCGGTTAAATAAGGTTGGGAACATCATATGGGTTACTTGCTCACCTGTTTCACAAGGTTGGAGGGATACAAGTAACAAGCTCATCCTAACCGGGTTGGAATGGCTTGCTCACCTATTTCTTAAGGTTGGAGGGATACAAGCGCTTACTCACCCAAATTGGATTGGAGGGAATGTGTTAACAATGTCAGTACGAGCGGGAAGCTCAGATTAATACCTTGCATGTGCATAAAATTAGTGGCGAGTCACGCGGGACTGGCCAGTCGATGCACCGATGGCAGTACGATGACTCGGGCGAGGAGTACGGGTGGAGGGGCCAGTATGCTTAAATATATAATACTGCGGAATCCCCGAAGACGTACACTCGACCTACAAGACTGACGGGTAGTCAGCAAAATACGTACGCAAAACTCTAGAGTGCACCTAGGATGTGTACAGAGGCGTATGAGAGGGGTCTAGGTCTGGTAGTGCTTATACCTACCTAGAAGTGGAGAGCCCGCTCCACTGTTGCCGTAGCCACAACGGTAGTACCCGAGAGTGATGCAAGCTCTCAAAAAGAGGGAACTAAAGGTCTGTGATCACGGAGTCGTGTGTGTGTGTTGCACTTGCATGTTAACATATTCATCATAACATACATTCATTCATTAGGGCATACGCTTCATAGATCCTTATCATATAAATTGTATGGGCGGTTTATATGATAAGTTACTTTTGGAAACCCTAACTTATAAGTTCGTATGGGCGTTCATATAAGTTAGGGTACTTATGTGATATTGATAGGAGTAGGAGTAGCAGTAGCGTACACTCCTTTCTGTACTACCTTTACTTTCAGTTCTACCTTTTTACTGCAGTTCTTCTCTTTCTGTACAGTCTTTACTTACTTGCACTATATATAGAACTGCTAGATCATATATAGAACTGCTAGATCATATATATAACTGCTAGACTTTACTTACTCCTGCTAGATAGAAATGTCACCTGCTCCACTTTGCTACCCCTTGTTGTCCTCCGCATCTTCCTTCCATCCGGTGCCTAAGAGCGACAGGAGGAGGTGTTGAGGATACGACTTAGTCTTTTTGACTAACATACGTTGACTCCCCCTTTTTAGGAGTTCGAGGAGGTGGACCAGCACGTCCAGCGGGACGAGGAGGCAGGGCATGAGGAGCAGCTACCACCACCACCAGACACTACTACCGCACGTCCTCAGGTGGGAGGAGATGTAGTGGATAGCTTAGTTTACAGCTTTCTATTTTGTGAGAAAGAGCCTCATTTCTATTGATGTATATGGGCATAAGCCCTATTTCACTTTTGTACTCATTTTGGACTGTAGTAGCTTTTCATTCCTTATATATGATATGCTCTGTGACTTCTGTGGACATGTGTATTGGGTTGTTTATACACTTTTACTTCCGCATCTCTAGTGAAAAATGATCGTAATAGCCGGCAGAATCGGCGTCTTACGGTGTCGACTAACTCAGGAGTTAGTGTCACCGTAAGGCGGCGGTTCTGGGCATAAGATCCGGGTTAGCCTCGGGATGAGGAGACAGGATCTTACAACGATCTTCGAGCTCAGATCGACTATCTTCTTTTGGCTAGCTTCTGCTGAGTCGTCGAACTCCCCTCGACTATCTTCTAGCTCAGTTCGACGATCCCTCCTTGAAGTTATTTCTCAGGTCTCTGAGCTCGGTTCGACGATCTTCGAGCTCAGATCGACGTTTTCTGTCTGCTTGTCCATTTAATCTCTGAGCTCGGTTCGACGATCGTAGAGCTCAGATCGACGTTTTCTTTGGAGAGATCGACGCTTTCAGGAATTCAAATGATGCTATTCTTTGGAATGTTTTTGAATATTATCAGCATTTATGTCAGAAGATCTCCCAGCAGTTTGTCTTTATTTCTGGAGCAAGTTTCAAGGAATTTTTCAGAGAATGTTTGCTGGACTTTCCTATAGAAGACAAGACTATTTTTGGAAGACATTTATGACTCCCAACGGCTAATTTTGGACAAGGAAACGTCAGAAAACTTTTATTCTTTTCTTCTGTGTTATTTAAGTTTTACAGAATACACAAGAAGAAGAGACACAGAGATTGACAAGAAAAAAAAAAGAAAGTGAATACACAGAATAGAGAATACTGATAGCAGAAGAACAACAGAAGAACTGTGACTCCAAAAATCTTCTTGCTGACTGAAAAGTGTTCACAATCTCATCTCAGAACTCCAGACACCTTACCTTTAGCCTTCTTGCTGAAACCATCCTGTGCTGGAGATCAAAGTTCTGAAGACCTATCACCCTAGAGTAAAGCTTCTTTTCCTGAACCTTTCTACATCTCAGGGGGAGCTTTGACATCATCAATCCACTTGTGCTTCTCTCATTTGATTGAGAACAGAGAAGACACCCTTCACTCTCATTTTTCTTTTCCTCCTGTAAAAGGGTTCTTGAACTCCCTTCAAAAGTTCTGTCTGGTTCTGAGAGCCTTGTCAAAACTCAGTGGTGGCAAGATACCTTATCAAAAAATCTAGTTTTGGTTTTTGGGCACCTTATCAAAAGCTCATTGGTGTCAGGACACCTGATCAACTCATCCTGAGTGGATTCCTACCAAGGGTGGTAGAAGAGTGGATGTACCCAGGTTTTTGGGGAACCACTATAATTCCTTGTATCTTCTGGTTTGTTTGTGTGATTTGTTTGCTGTGTGCTGTGCTTTTTATTTCTTAGTTTTTAACTTCTTACTAGCACTTTACACTATATCATAAATTGAATTTTATATGTACTATTTATTTCAACTGTGAAAAATTATTTTAAAATACTATATTCACCCCCCTCTAGAGTTGAGATAGATCTTAGCCTCACTTTCAATTGGTATCAGAGGGAGGTTGGTTGCTCATACAGGCTAACACCTGAACCAAAAGATCCTTGATAAGATCAATCTCTTAAGGGGATTATTTTCTCTACATCTTCTTTTTTTATTTAAAGACATGGCACAGAACAAAGATTATGCAAGCACCAGACCACCAGTGTGCAACTTTTCTAAGTTTGCACTCTGGAAGGCAAGGATTAGATTATACATGAATTCTATTGATGAAGACATTTTCAATTCTGTCTTGACAGTTTGTCCAACTCCACCAGCAAGCTCAAGTACAAATGCTGTCCCACCTCCTTCTGGAACAGATGCAGATATAAAGAAGTGGAAGACTGCAGATGCTAAGGCTATGAACATCTTAGCCCAAACAATGTCTGATGAAATCTTTCAGAAGGTAGCTGAATGCCACTCAGCCAAAGAAATCTGGGACAAACTCTCTGAAATTGTCTCAGGATCTGCTGATGAAAGGAAAGATAGAAGATCTCATCTGATAAGCCAATATGAGAACTTCAAAAAGGGAGAAGCTGAATAAGTGGCTGACATGTACAATAGACTAAGTCTAATTGTCAATGAGCTAAAAACCCTAGACAAAGAAATCTCACTGACTGAGCTGAATGACAAAATCCTGATGTGCTTCCCCAGCACTTGGGATTCAAGAATCTGGCCAATTAAGGATGCCAGAAGTTTAAATGAGATTACTACTAAAGCTCTCCTGGGCAAGCTCAAATCCTATGAGCTGCTCATTAAAAATAGAGAAGAAGAACAAAAGGCTATCTCTCCAGCTACAAGGAAAGAAGAGTCCATAGCCTTCAAAGCTGTAGAAGAGGAGCCTGAAGATAAAGCCACAGGAAATGATGAGCTCATAAGTCTACTGGCCAAAAGATTCTACAAGATGGCCAGAAAAGACTTCAGAAAGAGACCACACAAGGGTCATGATAAACCAAGGTATGATAAATCAAATAACAATAAAGAAATCATATGCTTTGGTTGCAGGAAACCAGGCCACATTGTGCCTGACTGTCCAGAAAACAAGAATAAGGACAAAAGGGAAAGAAGAGAAAGAAGAAAAGAAAAGGATTACAAGAAGAATAGCTCAGACAAAGCCTCCTCCAGCAAGAACAAACATACAAGGAAGGGCTTTGTTGCTGAGACATGGAGTGAGACTGAAGAGGAATCTGAAGCCTCATCCAGCTCCAGTGATGATGAGGATGATGCAGATGAAAAAGAATTTTGCATGATGGCTATCAATGCATCACAGCAAAACTCTGATGAAGAATCAGATTCAGATTCAGAAAGTCAACCAGATGAGGATTAGGTAATCAATTCTTTTGATTTTAATTCTGAGGACTTCAAAGATGAATTTAAGACACTGTGTCTAGATCTATTAAAATCTGATAAGGAGATAATCTCTCTCAGGAATCAATTATCTGAGCATAGTGTCCTAAACTCAAAGAACCTCAAACTCTCTGAGGAGTTAGAATGTTGTAGGGAGGAGATAGCTTCACTGAAGAATGAACTATCAAAGGCCAAAAAGTTTGAAGAATCCCTAAATGGGAGAAGTATCAGACTGATGGACATCACAAGCACAGTGAACTCTAGATTCAATAGCACACTGGGCTTGGGTGCTTCATCCAGCCAACCTATAATTTTGACAACTCCAATCAAGTTTGTCTCTGACAAAGGAAAGGGAGTAATAGAGGTACCCAGGAAGAATGCAGATCTGTCAGAGAAGAACTCAGTTCAACAGATGGCGTCGAGCAGAGATCGACGATCGTCGAACAGAGCTCGACGATCTAACTACAGATCGTCGACCTCAGCTCGACGATATCCAAACTCTGAACCTCAGCATAATCGATCTTCGAACGGAGATCGACGATCTGACCCAAGATCGTCGACCTTAGTTCGACGATCGTCGAATAGAGTTCAGGCTTGTGAACACTTCTTCAATGGCACATTCAGATTCAATCCTAGAAGCTCCACATCCCAAGGCTTTAATCCCTATACTGAATGGATAGTACCTCCTAGGAGATACCATCCTGAAGGTTATAAGGATCAACCTGGGATGTCCTTTATTTCAGAATTCAAGGGATATCAACCTAGGCCCAAGGTTAACTGGGTCAAAAACAAATAAGCTGTTTTTGTGTAGGTGAAGACCTATCCAGCATCAAACCATCAATGGTATCTGGATAGTGGGTGCTCAAAGCACATGACAGGGGACAAGGACAACTTCACTTCCTTCAAAGCCAAGCTTGGACCCAAAGTAATTTTTGGAGACTCAAGCTTTGGAACTACAAAAGGATATGGTGCAGTCATAATTGGCCCAGTCACATTCAAGAAGGTGGCATATGTTGAAGGACTCAAGCACAACTTGATAAGTATCAGTCAACTGTGTGATGAAGGATATCAAGTGACCTTCAACAAAGCCATATGCAAAGTCAAGTCAGTGGACAACACAACTGTGTTGACAGGTAACAGAAGAGGTAACATTTACTTAGTGGATTTTCATTCACCAGTGGTAGATATTTGCCTGTTTAATTCCATTTCAAAATCTAATGTTTTATGGCATAAGAGACTAGGGCATATTAACCTTAGAACTATTGCTAAGCTATCTAAAGACAACCTTGTTAAAGGACTACCTTCTGGTCCCTACAAGAAGGATGGACTTTGCAAGGCTTGTCAATTAGGCAAGCAAACTAAAAGTAGTTTTAAATCAATTAATAAGAGTGATTCACCTAGGATTTTGTACCTATTGCACATGGATCTTTTTGGACCCATATCTGTGCAAAGCCTAGGAGGGAAGTCCTATACTTTAGTGGTTGTAGATGACTTCTCAAGATTCACTTGGGTATTCTTTCTGAGGAAGAAGTCTGATAACTTCATGTGTTTGACAGATTTTCTCAAATGCATTCAGATTGAGTTCAACACTCACATTGCCCTGATCAGAAGTGATCATGGGACAGAGTTTGATTCTCTTCTCATGCAAGAGTTCTGTCAGAGTGAAGGGATCAGGCACACTTTCTCAGCTCCTAGAACTCCTCAACAAAATGGGGTAGCTGAAAGGAAAAATAGAACACTCATTGAATCTGCAACTACATTATTGGCAGATGCTCACTTACCTCTGTCCTTTTGGGCTGAGGCAGTAAACACCTCCAACTATGTGTTGA
Source organism: Platanthera zijinensis (assembly GCA_039513925.1). NCBI lineage: Eukaryota > Viridiplantae > Streptophyta > Magnoliopsida > Asparagales > Orchidaceae > Platanthera > Platanthera zijinensis. The sequence continues at coordinate 59,009,641 of CM077097.1, read as the reverse complement.
ACAGAAGCCTGATACACAAGCTGAAGGGCAAGACTCCTTATGAATTGCTCAAAGGGAAGAAACCTAAAATAGGCTATTTCAAAGTTTTTGGTTGCACTTGTTTTATTCACAATAATGACAAGAAATATCTAGCAAAATTCCAAGCTAAAGCTGATGAAGGAGTGTTTCTGGGATACTCCATGATCAGCAAGGCCTATAGGGTTTATAATAAATCTTCCTGTAAAATTGAAGAATCTGTTCATATTATTTTTGATGAAGCTAATATGTCTTTCAAGGAGAAGAATGCCTCTACCATAGAACCTCTGCAGGTACATTCTCTAGCTGAAGACTTGAACAAACTGCAAGTTGCTGAAAAGAATGAGAGCAGTGATGATGAAGAAGAAGTTCAACATCTTGAAGAAAATCATCCTGAAGAGCCAGTTGCTGCTCCACTAGAGGAGACAACAACACAGGCCGGTGAACAGTCAACACTCCCTGTTGACTTAGTAACAACAAGAGATCATCCAATCACCCAGATAATTGGAGAGATCTCAGCTGGTGTGCAAACTAGAAGTCAGGTCAACCAAAACCTGATGCACACTTGGTTCCTATCTCAAATTGAGCCTCAATCCATTCAAGATGCAGAGCAAGATCCACACTGGATCATTGCAATGCAAGAGGAGTTGCATCAATTTGAAAGGAACAAGGTTTGGGAACTAGTGCCTAAGCCAAAGGATCATCCCATTGTTGGAACAAAGTGGGTATTCAGGAACAAGCTGGATGATCAAGGAGTTATAGTCAGAAACAAGGCAAGGCTAGTTGCTCAAGGGTACTCTCAACAAGAAGGAATAGACTATGATCAGACATTTGCACCAGTTGCAAGGCTGGAAGCCATCAGGATATTCCTAGCCTATGCTGCTCACAAAGGTTTCAAAGTGTATCAAATGGATGTAAAAAGTGCATTTCTCAATGGGGACATCAAAGAGGAAGTCTATGTTAGACAACCTCCAGGTTTTATCTCTCTAACTCACCCTGATTATGTTTACAAATTGCATAAAGCATTATATGGTCTCAAACAAGCCCCTAGAGCATGGTATGAGACCCTAGCATGCTTTCTTCTGGAAAATGATTTTGTTAGGGGGAGAGTAGACCAAACTCTTTTTATTAGAACCCATAAGTCCCATACCCTGCTAGTGCAAATTTATGTAGATGACATTATTTTTGGTTCTACTGATTCAAAATTGTGCAAAAAGTTTTCCAAGCTTATGCACTCTAAATTTGAAATGAGTAGCATGGGTGAGCTGTCCTTCTTCTTAGGACTGCAAGTCAAGCAACATGCTGAAGGCATATTTATTTCTCAAACCAAGTATGCAAAAGAGCTGGTTAAGAAATTTGGTATGTCTGATGCATCATGTATGAAAACACCTATGCCCTCAAATGCTGTAGTAGATGCTGATGAACATGGGAAACCTATTGATCAGACAACATATAGAGCAATAATTGGCTCTTTATTGTACCTTACATCTAGTAGGCCTGATATAATGTTTGCCACATGTATTTGTGCTAGATTCCAAGTTAGCCCTAGAGAGTCACATTTAATCTTAGTTAAGAGAATTCTTAGGTATGTAAAAAGTTGTCCAAATCTAGGTCTCTGGTATCCAAAAGATTCAGCATTTGATTTAACTGGATTCTCAGATGTTGATTATGCTGGATGCAGAATAGACAGGAAAAGCACCAGTGGAACTTGTCAGTTCCTTGGTGATAGACTTGTCTCTTGGTTCTGTAAGAAACAAACATCTGTGTCAACTTCAACTGCTGAAGCTGAGTATATGGCTGCAGGCAGCTGTTGTTCCCAAATATTGTGGATACAGAATCAGCTTCTAGACTATGGCTACAACTTAGAGAAGTCAAAAATTTTCTGTGACAATACTAGTGCTATCTCTATAGCACAAAATCCAGTCCTCCATAGTAGGACAAAACACATAGAAATTAGGCATCATTTTCTAAGAGATAATGTAGAGAAAAATAAAATTGAACTTCAATATATTCCTACTGATTTGCAAAGGGGAGATATTTTCACCAAACCTTTGGATGTAAAGAAACACAGTTTCTTCCTAAATCAGTTAGGCATGTTAGATGGAGGAAGCCTTAATTAAATTACAAGATTTTGAAAAGCTAAAACAGACCAAGACTAGGCCAAAAATTTCCTCTCTTTTTGTGTCTGTAGAATAAGTTCTGGCTCTGAACTGAGCTCGACGTTTTCCCAGAAAACGTCGAACGGAGATCGACGGTTCTTGAGGCGCCGATCTGAGTTCAGCGCCGCCGATTGGATCTAGGCCTTCCTTCTGTCTGATCCTTGGTCGTCGAGCGGAGCTCGATGCTCTCAATATCGTCGAACGGAGTTCGACGCTATTGGCGTCTCTTCATTTTCCTCTGTAGCCCAAATCGTCGAGCTGAGTTCGACGCTTCTTCGAACTGAGCTCCACGATTTTCCTTTTTCGCGTCGAACCCTAATATAAAATCCTTCTTTCAGCCGTCGTTCTCCCTTTGCGCTTTCATACTCTGCAACACTCTTTCTTTTCCCTCCAAATTCTCTACGCTTGGTCGTTTTTGGTTTTCTGTTGCAGGTGAATATGGCTGAATCAAGTGCTGCTATTGCTAAGATGAAGTTCGACACAGGCTTTGACATCGACATAAACTCCTTCAACGGAAGCGACCAGCGCTTCAAGGACATCCTAAACTTATTTAGAGAACAACAGCTGACTCCAATAATGACTACAAGGATGAAGATCGCCTCAGAAGAAATTAAAGAGTGGTGTTTTACCGCAACAGACGAGTCTGAGAATTCTGTTGTCGGCACCATTAAGGGGACTCAGGTATTTCTATCCCCGGCTCTTTTAACAGAAGTCTTTCAACTCAGTACTGGAGAAGACTCTATTGAACTATCTGGAGAGGAGTTTGACACCATGCTGGATAGGATGGGTCACAATGCAGTAAACCCTAATAAGCTACTAAAGAAAAATCTGGCTATCGAATTTCAATTCCTGGCTGATGTAGTTGGGAAGGTGCTGTTGGCCAAGCATTCAGCCCATGACACCATTTCCAGATATCAGTTCTGCCTGATGGGAGCCTTATTAGATAAGAAACACCTGGACTGGGGCTCCATCTTCTTCACTCTGATTAAGAAGAAGATCAACAAGAATGCAGTTAGTTATGGGAGAATCTTAGGGGTCTTTCTGCACAACAGGTGCCCTGACCTATTAACCTCCTCTGGCATGTTCATCAATGCATCCAAGAGGCTTTCCTGTGCCCTCTTCAGTAAATGGGACAGGCAGATCATAAACCCCTCCATGGCTGCTGCAACACTTCATTCAGGCACAAGGACTATTTCAGTCACTCCTTCAGCAGAAGAGATGCCTGCTTCTTCTCCTCCTCCAGCCATATCCACCCAAGTCGTCACCTCCTCACCACCAGTCACCACCATAATCATCTCATCCCCAATTACCATTTCTTCACCTATGTCATCCCCTCCTTTATCCACCTCAGAGGAATTTCATCCTCTCTTTTCCTATTCAACCTTCACCCTACCATCCTTCTCACTTACAGATGATTCCTTCATGGATGATTCACCCTCTACTCCTCCTGAGCCACCCTCAACTTCCTCCTTTCAACAAATGCTCCATGACATTCTCTCTCAACCCTCCTTCACACCATCTCTTACTTCCCCTATCTCCACCTCAACCTCCTCTATCTCCATTATTCCATCTTCTGAACCAACCATTCCTTCTCCACCTTTCTCCACATTTTCAGTTTCAGCCACCATCCCTCCATCCACCTTTGCCTCTACCTCTGCTCAAGCACCACTTGAGCATGTAGATCTTCCTAGTTTGGCAGACAGGCTGTATGAGTTGCTAGCTCCCAAGCTGACATCTCTACTGGAGTCTTCCCTGGCTCCACTCCTGAAGCAAGTACAGGAGATGTCTACCAAGCTTGCCTCCTTTTCCTCCTCCCTGGCTATCACATCTTCTGTGTGCCTTGATTCACCTCTCTCTGAACCAAGGTAGGGGGAGATGCCTTATGAAGAAGTGGATGTGCCAGCTGCTGATATTATGTCTGCTCCAGCTCCAGCTCTTGGATGTGCTTTTGCACTAAATCTGCAGAGGCTGCTATCTATATTTGATACAGCCCATTTCAGCTATCTGCCTGCAACTCCTACTGAAGATTTGTCTAAGGCCATTGTGCCTATATCTACCTGTGATCCCAGCCATATTGATTCCTACATCAAGTCCTGGAAGGCTGTGGATATCTCTGATGCTGCTACTAAGGCCACTGTGCCTCCTTTTGTTGAAACTGCTGCTACTGCTGACATAGAAATGATTCCAGCAACTGATGCTGATGAAATTGCTGCTCCTGCTCCAGTTTCTGCCTGCTCTGCTGTTGCTCTCTCTCCTCCTGCTCCTGCTGTTTCTGCAAAACTTAAAGGTCAAGAAGAGCTTATCAGAAGAATTGATGATCTGTATGATCAACATCAAAGTTCTGAGAGTGACCAATACAGGACTGATTCTGATGATTCTGCTAGAACTATTTCCAAGAAGAGAAAAGCCAGAAGTAAAGCAATGATGTCAGTCCCTCCTGCCAAAGCCAAAGACTCCAATGATATTGAAAGTGAAGGGATAGATACTACTCTAGAGGGGGGGTGAATAGAGTTATCAAATTTTGCACTAGACAAAACTTAATGGTCTACCCAACTCCCTTGGAGTGAAGTGCGGAATGAAAGATTATAGATATAGATTTAACCCTAGAGCCTAACACAAGTGGAGTGCACAAACTCAAGCTAACTGTAATTATAGTTAAGGCTTGGAAAAACCTAATCAGCAACTAGCAACCTAGTTATATCTAATCACAGCCACAATACAGGAATTAAACAATGGAATCCAGACGACACAAGGAGATTTATAGTGGTTCCCCAAACAACTTGGGTACGTCCACTCTTCTACCCACACGGTAGGAATCCACTCAGGTTTTTGATCAGGTGCCCTGCCACCAACAGAATCTGCTTCAGGTAGATTCAGAAACCCTTTAGACTTTTGATCAAGTGTCTAAAAACCAAGCACAGGTTTTTGATCAGGTGCCCTGCCACCAAGGGATACTTTTGAAGGGAGTAATAACCCTGTACAGGAGGGGGAAGAAGGTTAAGATGTCTTCTCTATTTTACAATAGATTAGAGAAGCACAAAAACTTGCACTGAGCTAGAATGCTCTAAAGAATCAAGGCTCCCCCTGGCTCAAAGATGTCCAGGTGAAGTCTTGCTTTAGTGCAGAAAACTCTTCAGAAAGTTCTGAAGGAAAAGCTACAGGAAGAAAATAAATAACAAAATTAAATCTCTTCAAGCAGCTATCTTCTTCTTCTTCTTCAAAGGATCTCTGAGTTTGAACTTCCTGAAAGCAGGAGAACTCAGGTTGAAGAAGAGATGAAGATCTTAACACTTCTCAGTTAGATGGAATTTGCTGAGAGCAGAAAGCTTGAACTTGGAGAAGGCTTGAAAGCTTGAATGAACAACTGGTTAGCTATTAGCTAGCTTGAATCCTTCTTCAAAGGGTTCTTTATATAATAGCAGCAAGCAACGGCTCTCTTCCATTTGAATTTATTTGTCTTCTTCTGAGCCTTGAGACCTGGGCTGTAAATATCAGGAAGACAGAAACATCTCTGCAGCAAAACATTCTATAAAAGGAATAACCCTTTTTCTAAGAAGCTGCAGGCTTAAATCAAATAACAAAGGACTAAATAAAGTCACATCAGAAATAATCTCTTTATAGCAAAGAAGAAGACTTTTCAGTCTAACGGCTATAAAGGGCTGTCAGCAGATAAAGTAATTTATAAAGACAGCTAATAAGACAAACAACTTTATCTTAAAAAGATTTGACTCAGGCAAAAGAGATGGAGCAAATATTGCCTGGAAATTTTATCATACATCTTAAAATAATGTGCCAGAAAATGTATTAATTAATTAAATATAATAAATAAATACAAAATATAAAGGCAGGTAGAAAACGTCGAACGACCTTCGGAGATCGTCGACCGACGCACGGAGATCGTCGATCTATCGGGCAGATAGTCGAACGATCCAGATAGTCGACCTATCGAAGAAGATAGTCGAACTACCCCGGCAGATAGTCGACCTATCAGAACAGATAGTCGAACTATCAGATAGTCGATCTATCAGGACAGATAGTCGAACTATCAAGCGCAAACAGATAGTCGACCTATCAAGCAGATAGTCGACCTACCTCAGAAAACAGATAGTCGACCTATCAACAGATAGTCGACCTATCAGCGCAAAACAGATAGTCGACCTATCAACAGATAGTCGACCTATCAGCGCAGAACAGATAGTCGACCTATCAACAGATAGTCGAACTATCAGCGCAGAACAGATAGTCGACCTATCAACAGATAGTCGAACTATCAGCGCAGAACAGATAGTCGACCTATCAACAGATAGTCGAACTATCAGCGCAGAACAGATAGTCGACCTATCAACAGATAGTCGAACTATCAGCGCAGACAAAGCGTCGACCAACTGACAGACGATCGTCGATCAGCCGATAGACGATAGTCGAGCGGCGTTCGACTATAGTCGAACGAAAAAACTACTTAACCAAATTCTCAATCTGGAAAAGTGAGGACTCTACAACTAGACTTCTAACCATTGACCATAGATATTTCTTGGGTCAAGGAGCACAAAGGAGAGGACTAAACTCAAATCAAACTAGGGTACCAACAATCTCCCCCTATTTGAGTTAAGTCTCTCAAAAACTAAAACAAACAGCTAGCTATAGAACACTAAAAAAATACAGGAAATAGACTAGCAGATTATCAAACAGATAAACAGATATAGCACAGCAGTTAATTAAACTATGGATCAACAGAGTCAGGCTTAGATACAGAGGAGCTAGAAACAAAAGATATTTTCCTTAACGGATCATCTGATTCTTTCTTTGACATTTTCAGGTCCTGCGCACCAATGATCTTCAACTCTGTAGATCTTGGGACTACTGCTTCCGGATGCTTTTCCATGTATTTGGATGGGTCAAAAATCTCAGGATTAACCTGGAACTTTTCAAGCTCTTTCTTTCTGTAAACAGACATGGTAGTTAGACCTGTCGTATCTTTTCCTTCGGCTCTAGCTTTTCTAATTTGAGCTGCTCCTACTAGTTTTTGGAAACGAGCCATCCTAAAATTAGGATCAAGCTCAGGATTTTCATAAACAGGCTCAGGAGGAGCAGCCTCAGATACTTTATCTAGATAAGATAATAGAGAATACTTAGCAAAAGATTCTTGCTAGAAATTTTAAAACAAAGTAAACTATTTACCTTCCGAATCACTTTTCTCAGACTGAACTGGTATTGAAGATGGAATTCTTTTCTTTGGAGAAGGAGGAGGGGAAAAGGTTGGTCTTTGAACCACAGCCTCCTTCACTTGTCTTTGAGAACCAGAAAGCGATTTGCCTTGCGAGCTATGATAACTTTGTCTTGGTTGGGGCTGAAAAGAAGCAGATCTTCCAGAAGAGGCAGCAGGATTAGCTGATAGGTTCCCAGAGGCTCCTGCGCCTGGAGGAGGAGGAGGAGGACCTCTGGGAGTCCATCTAGAGACAGGACTGTCATACCTCTTAGTCCTTTTTCTTTCTTTCTGCTGATTCTTTAAAAACCACATCCAGTGCTGAAAATCCTTGGATTTAGGGTCAATGCCCTTCAGAATATAATAGGGAGTGTCATTATCTTTACTTGGAGAAGGAGGAGCAGCTTTCCTTTTCTTTGAAATAGCTTTCTTTCTCTTTGACTTCTCAGAAACATCAGAATCATCCTCATCATCAGAGGGAGATGATGGAGGATTTTCATACGGATCATAGGCTTCAGAAACAGCCTTTTCTTTAAGCTTAAGAGCAGATTTTTCTCTTTCCTCTTCCATGGCATCCAGAGCCAGAAGGGAATCTAAGTCCAACCCTGGAGAGTCATCCCAGATGGTTGACTTTTCAACTTGCAATTCCTTTTCTTTCTCTTCTAAAGATTGTACTCTTAAAACCCAGGCAGCTCTTGCTTGAACTTCTTCCAAATTCAGAACAGGAGAGTCATCTTTGACTTTATCTTGATTTTCAGATTCATCTCTATCATCTAGAAAAGATTCTAGTTCAGGATCAACTTGAATATTAGGAATACTTGGGGCAGCTTCAGAAACAATTTCTATTATCTGGGCAGATAAATCCTCTCTAATATCATCTGTAGAATTATGAATATAGATCTGCTAAATAAACAAGAATCATTCCTTCCAGGAATTCACAAACTAACAAATTAATCGATTCATCAACAAAACGAATGAATGAGTTACCTTCATATTTAACCATCTCCCATGATTCATTCAGATATGAAGTTATAATTCCTTCTAAGAATCTAGCAATCACAGGAGTGGTAAGGTCTTCCAGGCAGACTTTCACTGCAAATTCAGACAACATGATTCCATCTGTTATTTCCTTATCAGACAAAACTGGAGCTATTTCTATCTCAGCAGGAGTAGATTCTTCCTGGGCAGTCATGACTGTATCTTTTATAGCTGGAGGGGAGGCAGGATGGTCTAAGGCATCTTCATGGAACATCTCCCCCTGCCTGATTTCAGTGGCTACTGAAACCAGGCCCCTTGAGGAAAATGGCTCAGCAGATTTTGAAAGGGATTTGATGGAGGCAGTTAAGAGATCAATGGAGGCTGCTAGGGGAGCGATTGCCTCTTCAATCATGGTTTTGATTGACGGGGTAATCAGCTCCACAATGCGGGAGATAAGCTCAGGAGAGATCTCAATAGATGAAGGATGAGAAGTGGATGGAGCTGCAGCAGATATGGGAGTGGTGCTGGGATGAGAAATGATGTGGACAGGGGATCGAACTGGAGATGGAGCAGGAGAGTTAATTGGGGAATGAATTGGGGAATGAACTGGGGAATGAACGGGAGATACAGGAGGAGTAGGAATTCTCTCTGATCCTAACAAATCGAAACTAGGAGCAGATATCCTAGCCAGATGAGTAGGTAGAGGAGAGGCTGGAGGGGAAAGAGGAACAACCATAGTTGTTTCTGGAGCAGCAGAGGAAGAGGGTCATACTTCAGCTGAAGTTGATGGAACTTCAACTGAGGCAGACAACAATGCAGAGGAGGAGGAAAGAAGAGCTGAGCCAGCTTCACCAGGGTGAGGAGCGACTGATACAGTCCTTGTGTCCTCAGATGTTGCTGGAGCAGATTTCACAAACGTTCTCTTCCACTTTGAGAACAGATGGGGATCCATCTTCTTGCTGGCGTTGATTGTAGTTGCAGTTGAACTCAGTAGATGGGGGAATCTTTCCTTCAGGAAAATACCGATAACCCTTCCTAGGGTAACTTCCTTCTTGCCATTCTTTTTTCTTATTAAATCAAACATCACTGCTGCCCAATTGATCCTTTTCCGATTAACAATTGCACACATGAGTGCGAATTGCTGCCTTGTTATATTATCGTGGGCAGAGTGCTTACCCAGGAGCACTTTTCCTACTATCTCAGCCAGAAACTTGATTTTGAAAGGAAAATTCACTTTGAGCAGCTTCGTGGGAATGCCCTCAGCATGTCCCAGCTCAACTAGCATACTTCCGAATTCCTGAGCATCTTGCTCATAATCCTCGTCACCATTTACTAAACCAAAAAACATCAGATAAGACGGCCGGAGTCAGGATTACCTCCTCTCCGCCGATGGTACCAGTCATCGATTCGTCTGTGGAAGACGACGTGAAAGCCCATTCTTTGATTTCTGGAATGTTGATCTTAATCCTTGCAGACATTAACTTCTCTAAACCTTGATCCCTGCATAGCTGGAGAACTTCTACGATTCCTGCATCGCAGCTGCTGAAAGCGTCAAAATCCACGCTAAATCCTGCATCAAACTTCACGACGGCCAGAACTGCTGGAGAGACCGCCATGGATTCGCTGGAGAAAGGCGAGAAGGACGAAGAAGACGAAGGGGACGAAGCGGCAGAAAATCGCAAGCGGGAAAGCAGAATGCGAAAGGGCACGCTCCGTCGACGATAAAGCAAAAGATCTTTTGACCTAGGTCGACTATCGGCTTTATATCAGACCGGATATAGTCGGTCTATTAAAAAAGTTCTAGACCCGATGGTCGAACGGCCGTTCGACGATCGGCTCAGAAGCAGAGTAGTCGGACAATCGTTTGACTATTTCTGGCTTCTCAAACAACAGGCTATCGTCATCCAGAGATCGACGATGAGCCCAACCTGTTCGACGATGGTCGAACGTCGATCGACGATCTTCAAACAGATAAGCTATCATTAACCAGAGGTCGACGATAGGCTTAATCCGTTCGACGATCTTCGATCATCGTTCGACTATCTTCAAACAGATTTCAACATAGGCAGATATAGTCACACTTAGTCTCGTCCATTGATCATGCCTAGTTGAACTAAAAAGAACAGATGCTTCTGTTCATCTAAAGGCTTGGTGAATATATCACCTCTCTGAAACTCAGTGGATATGAACTCAAGACAAATCTTGTTCTTTTCCACACAATCTCTCAGGAAATGGTGTCGAATCTCAATGTGCTTCGTTCTAGAGTGGTGCACTGGATTTTGTGCAATTGAGATAGCACTGGTACTATCACACATGATCTTGGTGTTCTTGTGTGAGTAACCATAATCCACAAGCTGGTTTTGAATCCACAGGATCTGTGAACAACAACTGGCAGCTGCTATATATTCAGCCTCTGCAGTTGAAGTTGAGACAGAAGCCTGCTTCTTACAGAACCAAGAGACCAATCTATCTCCCAGGAACTGGCAAGTTCCTGAGGTGCTCTTCCTGTCAACTCTGCAAGCAGCATAATCAGAATCAGAATATCCAATTAATTCAAACTCTGACTCAGCTGGGTACCAAAGTCCTAGATCTGGACATCCCTTCAGGTATCTCAGGATTCTCTTTAGAAGAATCAGATGAGATTCCTTGGGGTTGACCTGGAATCTAGCACAAAGGCATGTAGCAAACATTATATCTGGCCTACTTGCAGTTAGATATAATAGGGAACCAACAATGGCCCTATAATTCTTTTGATCAACTGGCTTGCCGTGATCATCAGAATCAATAACTACATTAGTAGCCATGGGTGTAGGCATTGCTGAAGCATCAGCCATCCCAAATTTCTTTACCAATTCCTTGGCATATTTGGATTGGGAGATGAAGATACCATCAGCATCTTGCTTAACTTGGAGACCAAGAAAGTAAGACAGCACACCCATGCTACTCATCTCAAACTTAGAGTGCATCAGGTTAGAGAACTTTTTGCAAAGTTTGGGATCAGTGGAGCCAAAAATAATATCATCTACATACACCTGAACTAACAGGATTGTGTCCTTGTGATGCTTGACGAAAAGGGTTCTATCAACTACTCCCCTAGTAAAGTTGTGCTCTAACAGGAAACTAGCTAAGGTCTCATACCAGGCCCTAGGAGCTTGCTTTAGTCCATAAAGAGCTTTCTGCAACTTAAACACATGTGAGGGCTGAGTTGAAGAAACAAACCCTGGTGGTTGTTCAACAAACACCTCTTCCTTAAGCTCACCATTCAGGAATGCACTTTTGACATCCATTTGGAACACCTTAAACTTCATGAAGGCTGCATAGGCCAAGAAGATCCTTATTGCTTCTAGCCTTGCAACAGGAGCAAAGGTTTGGTCATAGTCTATACCTTCCTCCTGTCTGTAGCCCTGAGCTACAAGCCTAGCTTTATTCCTTACTATAATTCCATTTGCATCTAGCTTGTTTCTATACACCCACTTGGTGCCTATGATCAGTTGGCCTTTAGGTCTTGGAACCAAAGTCCAAACTTTACATCTCTCAAACTGATTGAGTTCCTCTTGCATTGCAATGATCCAGTGGGGATCTAGCTCTGCATCTTTAAAGGTGAGGGGCTCAACCTGTGAGAGGAAACAAGCATGCATCACATCCTGTCTTAATTGATGTCTTGTTTGCACACCAGCTGATATGTCTCCAAGCACTTGAGATGTGGGGTGATCTCTAAGTGTGATAATATCAGCAGGTGGGATGTGATCTTCACCTACAGTTGGGATTAATTCCTCAGGAGGAATTTGATCTACTGTTGGTGGAACAGCAACAGCTTCAACAGCTTCAGCAATGTCTTCATCACTGTCTGATTCAGTGATCTGAAGAGTTGAAAGTTGAAGAATTTCTTGAGGGGCATCATGTACCTGCAAAGAACTTGAGGAAGGAGAATTTTCTTTCTCCTTGTAAAACATCTGAGACTCATCAAAAGTCACATGCACAGATTCTTCAATTTTACAGGTTGATTTGTTATAAACCCTATAAGCTTTGCTTACTTGGGAATATCCAAGCATGATTCCCATTGAAGCTTTTGCTTCAAACTTTCTAATATATTCTTTATTATTATTATGAATATAAATAATACAGCCAAAAATTCTAAAATAATTAATTTTTGGTTTCTTTCCTTTAAGCAACTCATAAGGAGTTTTACACTTAAGTTTGTGTATCAAACTTCTATTCAAGACATAGTTGGCTGTACTAACAGCTTCTGCCCAATAGGATAGAGGCATGTTAGCATCTGCCAACAATGTGCTAGCAGCTTCAATAAGTGTTCTATTTTTCCTTTCAACTACCCCATTTTGTTGGGGAGTTCTAGGAGCTGAGAAGCTATGTTTGATACCTTCTCTCTCACAGAATTCTTGCATGAGAAGAGAGTCAAACTCAGTACCATGATCACTTCTGATCAAGGCCACATGAGTAGAGTACTCAGTCTGCACACATAGTAGAAAGTCTGTAAGGGCTTTGAAGTTATTAGACTTAGTTCTCAAAAAGAAAACCCAACTGAACCTAGAGAAGTCATCTACAATTACTAATGTGTAATACTTCCCTCCTAAACTCTGTACATTTATTGGGCCAAAAAGGTCCAAATGTAATAAATACAGGATTCTAGGAGAATCACTTTTATTTACAGATTTAAAAGAATTCTTGGTTTGCTTGCCTAGCTGACAAGCCTTGCATAGGCTCTCCTTCTTGTAGGGGCAAGAAGGTAAACCTCTAACAAGGTTGTGCTTAGATAACCTAGATATATTTTTAAGGTTAACATGACTAAGCCTTTTATGCCATAGGGAATTATTATTAAGGGTTACTTCATTAAACAGGCAGATTTCAGAGTGAGATGAATTGAAATCTACTAAGTAAATGTTACCTATTCTAATACCTACTAAAACAATATTGTTATTTAAAGTAATATTGCAAAAGGAATTAGAAAATGAAACCTGGTAGCCAGCATCACACAGCTGGCTGACTGAAATCAGATTATGCTTCAGTCCATTGACATAAGCAACTCTCTTGAAAGTAACTGCTCCAATTGTGATCTTGCCATAGCCTTCTGTCTGACCACAGCTGGAGTCTCCAAAGATAACCTTTGGGCCGAGCTTAGCTTTGAACTTTGACAGTAGATCTTTATTTCCTGTCATATGCTTAGAGCATCCACTATCCAAATACCACTTATTTTGAGTGATTGGATAGGCCTTCACCTACAAGACAATTATTTAGACAGAGTGGACCCAAGTAACCTTGGGTCCCTTGTTTTTCACATAAGAAAAACTGGAAATGTATGAGAATGCAGGCTGAGGGTGATAACCTAGTGGGTGAGATCTCCTAGGTGGGATTCTCCATGCTGATGATGGGTCAACAAACCTAGGGTTTCTATTCTCATTTAGGTTTCTATGGAATTGATTGTTATTTTGAAAATCATATTGAAATCGTCGATCGACGTTCGACGATGGGTGCTCAGATCGTCGACCTTCGTTCGACCATTGAGCTTCCGATCGTCGAGCTGCGTTCGACGCTCTTTGCATTTCTTTAAAAAACTTCTTTCTCTTTTCTCTCTTAGCTTTATTTAAGGTTTTATTAACCAGATTTACTTGCTCAGTGTTCTTCTTTCCACTAGCTGAAATGAAGTTCACTGGAGTTGAAAGATTATTTTTAAGAAGGACTGGGGGTTCACTGGGAGAAGCTCCTAAGCCTAGTTTATCATTACCTGACCTAGTGTTAGTCATGCTGGTAATTTCTAACAGCTTAAGGCTTCTACCATTAAGGGATTCTTCTAATCTCTTAGACTTAGCTAACTCTATTTTAAGAAATTTGATTTCTTCACTACAAGTAGTGAGTTCTTCCTTTAACCTAATGTTTTCAGAGGCTATTGATTCTGAGTCAGCTAACCTATTTCTAAGTTCTTTTATTTCCTTTTCTGAGCTAATTAAATCTAAACATAAAGATTTAAATTCTAACTTAAATTCTTCTGAAGTAAAATCATAAGAAGAAAGTACCTCATCTTCAGTAGGCATCTCTTCATCAGAATCAGAACTCTCTGCAGCAGAGTGGTTGCTGCAGGCATCTATTGCCATGAGGCAAACTTCTTTTGCCTTCTTCTCTTCCTCATCTTCACTGGAGCTTGATGAGGAGGATTCTTCATCAGACTCACTCCAGGTTTCAGCAATGAAACCTCTCTCCTTCTTTTTGTTTTTGTAGGAGGATGGCTTGGAGTGTTTCCTGTGCTGTTCTTTATCTTTTCTCTTTTCTTTGTTCTTCTCCTCTGGACACTCTGGCAAGATGTGTCCAGGCTTCCTGCAACCATAACATATAATTTCTTTAGCAGGAGAGCGATCATACCTTGGTTTGTCTTCATAGCGTGAAGACTTCTTTCTGAACTCCTTTCTCCCCATCTTGAGAAACCTTTTGGCAAACAGTGCCATAAGTTCCTCATTAGATTGGCTGCCTTCAGAAACATCTGCAGCCTTAAGAGCTAGAGATTGCTCTTTTCTTGTTGGAGTGGGGGTCTTGGCTTCAGCTTCTGCTTCTCTGGTCTTCAGCACTTGCTCAAAAGACTTGAGCTTGCCGAGGAGAGCTTCAGTGGAGATCTCATTAGTACTTCTGGCTTCTTTGATGGGCCAGATTCTTAGATCCCATGTGCTAGGGAAGCACATAAGAATCTTATCATTGACCTCTGTCAATGATATGTCCTTGTCCAGGGTCCTCAGCTCATTGATGATTGAGCTGAGCCTGGTGTACATAGCTTCAACTGATTCAGCATCAGTTTTCTTAAAGTTCTCGTACTGTGAGATCAGGTTGGACCTTCTGTCCTTCCTTTCATCAGCTGAACCAGCTACAATCTGGTTCAGTGTGTCCCACATGGCCTTTGCTGAGGAGCAGTCAGCAACCTTCTGGAACACCTCATTAGACATTGTCTGAGCCAGTATGTTCATTGCCTTGGCATCTGCTATTTTGGCCTTCTTGTACTCATCATTATAATCTGGAGGAGGCACTGCACTCATATCAGATGATGAGGCAGTGGCAGCAGCAGGTGCTCTTGGGGGACCTGACAAAATAGAAGCAAAAATACTTTCATCAATAGAATTCATATAAAGTTTTATCCTTGCCTTCCAGATGCCAAACTTAGCTAAGTTGCATGCTAGAGGTCTGGTGCTTGAATAATCCTTAGACTGGGCCATGATAGTGAATATCTATAAGCTTTGGTATCTATCAGGATCTTGTGACTTAGGTGTTAGCCTATTCAGTCAGTCAACCTCCCTCTGATACCAATTGAAAGTGAAGGGATAGATACTACTCTAGAGGGGGGGTGAATAGAGTTATCAAATTTTGCACTAGACAAAACTTAATGGTCTACCCAACTCCCTTGGAGTGAAGTGCGGAATGAAAGATTATAGATATAGATTTAACCCTAGAGCCTAACACAAGTGGAGTGCACAAACTCAAGCTAACTGTAATTACAGTTAAGGCTTGGAAAAACCTAATCAGCAACTAGCAACCTAGTTATATCTAATCACAGCCACAATACAGGAATTAAACAATGGAATCCAGACGACACAAGGAGATTTATAGTGGTTCCCCAAACAACTTGGGTACGTCCACTCTTCTACCCACACGGTAGGAATCCACTCAGGTTTTTGATCAGGTGCCCTGCCACCAACAAAATCTGCTTCAGGTAGATTCAGAAACCCTTTAGACTTTTGATCAGGTGTCTAAAAACCAAGCACAGGTTTTTGATCAGGTGCCCTGCCACCAAGGGATACTTTTGAAGGGAGTAATAACCCTGTACAGGAGGGGGAAGAAGGTTAAGATGTCTTCTCTATTTTACAATAGATTAGAGAAGCACAAAAACTTGCACTGAGCTAGAATGCTCTAAAGAATCAAGGCTCCCCCTGGCTCAAAGATGTCCAGGTGAAGTCTTGCTTCAGTGCAGAAAACTCTTCAGAAAGTTCTGAAGGAAAAGCTACAGGAAGAAAATAAATAACAAAATTAAATCTCTTCAAGCAGCTATCTTCTTCTTCTTCTTCAAAGGATCTCTGAGTTTGAACTTCCTGAAAGCAGGAGAACTCAGGTTGAAGAAGAGATGAAGATCTTAACACTTCTCAGTTAGATGGAATTTGCTGAGAGCAGAAAGCTTGAACTTGGAGAAGGCTTGAAAGCTTGAATGAACAACTGGTTAGCTATTAGCTAGCTTGAATCCTTCTTCAAAGGGTTCTTTATATAATAGCAGCAAGCAACGGCTCTCTTCCATTTGAATTTATTTGTCTTCTTCTGAGCCTTGAGACCTGGGCTGTAAATATCAAGAAGACAGAAACATCTCTGCAGCAAAACATTCTATAAAAGGAATAACCCTTTTTCTAAGAAGCTGCAGGCTTAAATCAAATAACAAAGGACTAAATAAAGTCACATCAGAAATAATCTCTTTATAGCAAAGAAGAAGACTTTTCAGTCTAACGGCTATAAAGGACTGTCAGCAGATAAAGTAATTTATAAAGACAGCTAATAAGACAAACAACTTTATCTTAAAAAGATTTGACTCAGGCAAAAGAGATGGAGCAAATATTGCCTGGAAATTTTATCATACATCTTAAAATAATATGCCAGAAAATGTATTAATTAATTAAATATAATAAATAAATACAAAATATAAAGGCAGGTAGAAAACGTCGAACGACCTTCGGAGATCGTCGACCGACGCACGGAGATCGTCGATCTATCGGGCAGATAGTCGAACGATCCAGATAGTCGACCTATCGAAGAAGATAGTCGAACTACCCCGGCAGATAGTCGACCTATCAGAACAGATAGTCGAACTATCAGATAGTCGATCTATCAGGACAGATAGTCGAACTATCAAGCGCAAACAGATAGTCGACCTATCAAGCAGATAGTCGACCTACCTCAGAAAATAGATAGTCGACCTATCAACAGATAGTCGACCTATCAGCGCAGAACAGATAGTCGACCTATCAACAGATAGTCGACCTATCAGCATAGAACAGATAGTCGACCTATCAACAGATAGTCGAACTATCAGCGCAGAACAGATAGTCGACCTATCAACAGATAGTCGAACTATCAGCGCAGAACAGATAGTCGACCTATCAACAGATAGTCGAACTATCAGCGCAGAACAGATAGTCGACCTATCAACAGATAGTCGAACTATCAGCGCAGACAAAGCGTCGACCAACTGACAGACGATCGTCGATCAGCCGATAGACGATAGTCGAGCGGCGTTCGACTATAGTCGAACGAAAAAACTACTTAACCAAATTCTCAATCTGGAAAAGTGAGGACTCTACAACTAGACTTCTAACCATTGACCATAGATATTTCTTGGGTCAAGGAGCACAAAGGAGAGGACTAAACTCAAATCAAACTAGGGTACCAACAGATATTCCATGCTACATCCTGCATGACTGCCCCATCTCTGAGCCTTGGATGCAATATTCCAAAAATCAATTGAAAGCTATGAAGAAGAAGAGGAAGCTTGACAAATATGAAAAAGGATCTTCTCAATATCAGCCTCCTCCTCCTCCTCCTCCAGATTCTGGCTCAGGTTCAGCCCCTCAAGCTCCAGTCTCCAGACACAATTCTTCCCAGTATTATCAAAGATCATATCAAAGGGGACAGCATCAAAGAGGATATCAACCCAGAAGGGGTAATTACAGAGGAAATCAAAGAGGACAAAGTTCCTATCAAAGGGAAGGACAAGGTCACCCTGACCCTTCTTCAGGTCCTTTTCCTTACAAGCTGAAAGACACAATTGTCTCCAGGACTCCTTCTACTGTCTCTGAAATCATCAACAGATATGAACCTCCTATTCCTTTTGAAGATCCTGAGAACAACCCTGTATCCTGGACAGCCAGAATGAAAGAATTGGCTGCCCTTGATCAAATAAAAAAGGCCAGAGAACAAGGCAAGGATACTTCAAACATAACTACCTTATCAGAGCAGAGAAAGAAAGAACTGGAAAGATATGCATCAAGGAAATTTTTCAATCCAGAAGACTACATGAAGCTGCACCCTGAGGCTGTTGTTCCAAGGCCCAAATCTCAAACTTCTCTAGGTGCAGAGGATGACAGAAGGTCAAAGAAGGAAAGTCAGAATCCAAATAGAGAAATTTTATTTAAAAAGGGATCTGAAAGGAAGTGAACTGTGTAAGCTAAACATTTCATCCACCTTTGGATATCTGCTGCTATTTATCTGTGATCTGCTTTGTTCTGCATTTTGTATTAGCTTATGTTTTGTTGTATGCTTTTTATTTCCTGATTGTCTGTAAATAGTAATCCTAACCCAAATAGGGGGAGATTATTGGAACATCCTATTACTAATTTGGGTAAGGATCACTATGCTTGTCTTAGGAATCCCAGTTGACCTAGTTGTATAGTTGAAAAGGTCAACATTAGAATGAGTCTAGGGCTTAGAACTTAGGTTTGGAGCTGCCCCCAGGACCATTCCAAGATCAAGGTTGAAGAGCTTAGTCTAAGGCAATTTACGTCGAGCTAAGGTCGACGAATCGTCGAACTCCGTTCGACGCTCTCTGAGCTCATCTTCAATAAAACGTCGAACTCCGGTCGACGATCTTCGAGCTCAGATCGACTATCTGCTTTTGGCTAGCTTCTGCTGAGTCGTCGAACTCCCCTCGACTATCTTCTAGCTCAGTTCGACGATCCCTCCTTGAAGTTATTTCTCAGGTCTCTGAGCTCGGTTCGACGATCTTCGAGCTCAGATCGACGTTTTCTGTCTACTTGTCCATTTAATCTCTGAGCTCGGTTCGACGATCGTAGAGCTCAGATCGACGTTTTCTTTGGAGATATCGACGCTTTCAGGAATTCAAATGATGCTATTCTTTGGAATGTTTTTGAATATTATCAGCATTTATGTCAGAAGATCTCCCAGCCGTTTGTCTTTATTTCTGGAGCAAGTTTCAAGGAATTTTTCAGAGAATCTTTGCTGGACTTTCCTCTAGAAGACAAGACTATTTTTGGAAGACATTTATGACTCCCAACGGCTAATTTTGGACAAGGAAACGTCAGAAAACTTTTATTCTTTTCTTCTATGTTATTTAAGTTTTACAGAATACACAAGAAGAAGAGACACAGAGATTGACAAGAAAAAAAAAAGTGAACACACAGAATAGAGAATACTGATAGCAGAAGAACAACAGAAGAACTGTGACTCCAAAAATCTTCTTGCTGACTGAAAAGTGTTCACAATCTCATCTCAGAACTCCAGACACCTTACCTTTAGCCTTCTTGCTGAAACCATCCTGTGCTGGAGATCAAAGTTCTGAAGACCTATCACCCTAGAGCAAAGCTTCTTTTCCTGAACCTTTCTACATCTCAGGGGGAGCTTTGACATCATCAATCCACTTGTGCTTCTCTCATTTGATTGAGAACAGAGAAGACACCCTTCACTCTTTTTTTTCTTTTCCTGCTGTAAAAGGGTTCTTGAACTCCCTTCAAAAGTTCTGTCTGGTTCTGAGAGCCTTGTCAAAACTCAGTGGTGGCAAGACACCTTATCAAAAAATCTAGTTTTGGTTTTTGGGCACCTTATCAAAAGCTCATTGGTGTCAGGACACCTGATCAACTCATCCTGAGTGGATTCCTACCAAGGGTGGTAGAAGAGTGGATGTACCCAGGTTTTTGGGGAACCACTATAATTCCTTGTGTCTTCTGGTTTGTTTGTGTGATTTGTTTGCTGTGTGCTGTGCTTTTTATTTCTTAGTTTTTAACTTCTTACTAGCACTTTACACTATATCATAAATTGAATTTTATATGTGCTATTTATTTCAACTGTGAAAAATTATTTTAAAATACTCTATTCACCCCCCCTCTAGAGTTGAGATAGATCTTAGCCTCACTTTCAGCTTGGCGCACTGCTCCTCTCAGAACCTGGCCGTTTTGACGGCCCAGCACCACTTCTGATCACCTATAATCGTGCAAAACACTGATAAGCGACCAAACAACATTGCAAGCAGCAATTATAGGAACACACAGGTTCCTCAAACATGTGTATTTTCATTCCTAAGTGGACATTCATGGGTTCTTTTCATGTTATAATGATTATGCACACACATGTGCTCACAACCCCTTAAAGTGAATTCGTCCACGAATTCATTTAAGTTTGACCGAAACCAGTAGTCTGATACCAATTTGTAACACCCCTATCCGTCGTATAGCATATAGTAGTAGGTCCGGCCGGGGCCCGACGCCATATACTACGGACAGACCGGTTGGTTACGCGTTGAAACCATTCAACCAATTACACGTCCTACACAAGCACCTAGCGGAAGCATTAAAGTTAAGTTGCAAGACAAAAGAACCCAGCCAAACAGCATGAATGTCCACTACAAATAACCCGTAGGAATTTTTCAATACACCGAAATAGAAACGACCTTAAGGCCTTACACAGTTTGCTCGATATAAAAGTGTTTTCATATAACGGCTCGCAGGCCGGCCACACATGGTTACAATAAAACACTCAAAATTAGGCCTTCGAGGGCTAGCTCATCAACTTGGGCTTTAGCCCGCTATTTTCCGCTCAGCTCCGCAGCAGCTGCAAGCACAAACCACCGCCCGGTGACAAACAAAAGCAACGGTCAGCTATGCTGACCAAATTATAACGATCCCGCCCCCAAAATCGGGGCGGCGATGCTCTTTCCCTGCACTTTATTAGTATAGGCAATTTATTAGTGTAAACACACATCATCACAGGTGTAGGCTCGTACGGCCACACACCTCGTGCACACAGGGCACATTCATGGCAAACCGGCCAACGTCACATCATTTCAAGCCATAGACGTTCCCGTTCCACCACCGCCCCTTGGACGGCCAATCTCATGAGCATTTTGTCTTCCGGGCCTTGGTCACGACAATTTAAGCCATAGACCGCCGAAGACTCTCATCCATGCCAACGGTCCCACCGAACGACATAGATCGGGTACGGTTCCGCCTTACCCGTGCTCATTCCGCAACGACAATTTAAGCCATATGTGCAGGTCAAGACTCTCCGAGTCTCGTTTCCGCCACAACAATCACATAACCCGGTTATGTTCATGTTGGCTCCCCGGCCATCGTGTTGGCAAAACTCGCTTTTGCCCAGTTTTCCGGGTGCACCTTGGAGTTAATCTCCAAGGCTCCCTGTTGCAATCTACCACGTAGAAAACCCGAAAAACGCCCAAACATCCGGAGTCTTCCCCGGTTCATATGCAATGCAACATCACCGATCCGGCACTACTTGTCCGGATAGGCTTCACACACAATGCCTATGCCCGTTTTCGCATACGGACTCTATACAAGGGGGACTTTACATATCTACCCCAAGGAACGCTCCAACTCTTCGCTCACTCACGAGAGAGGGCTTCCTATGCAAAGGGAAAAAGGGCTTCACATGCCCAAGGATGAGAAATCATTACCCTTGCATTCTTCCGTGGCGCCATTGAAAACTATGCGGTTGGAAAGCACCGCAACGACGTCACCTCCACGGATCTGGACTCGGATCGCGATTCGGAGCTCCGAAGCTCCTCCGGCGGCCGGGTCTTGGATTCCTCCTCCCACCTTGCTCTCCCTTTTCTCTAGGTTTAGAAAGAGAATGCAAAAAGAGAATGAGGGTTTTGAAACCCTTATCCCGGCTAAAACCACCCAGGAGCAGCCCCCTACCGTCGGATCCAAAGCCAAGGAAATGAACGGCCACGATTAGGCCTCAAATTAGAAAATCTGGGCCGAACACGGGTTGCAACACGGCCGTGTGCATGGCCGTGACACCCATTCGCCGTCCTGACCGACTCGAAAACAAGCACACGGCATTCGACACGGCCTCCGACACGCCTGTGTCACCTGTGACACGCCCGTGTCGAGACCCGTGTCACGCCCCCCGTGTGCAATCGGCCAGCTTTCCCAACCTGAGAAGGACACGGCCTGCGACACGGCACCCGACACGCCCGTGTCTTGGCCCGTGTCATGGCCCGTGTGCATGACTCAGAAAACTGCCCAAAGTGACACACCCTGGGACACGTCCGTGTCCCAGGCCGTGTGCCTCAACTCGACGATCTCCGATCGTCAAAACGTCGACCACATGACCCGTGGCCAAACATGCCCGTGACACGCCCGTGTCATGCCCGTGACACGCCCATGTCATGCCCGTGTCACGCCCGTGACACCTGCTCCAAAACCAAGACTTGGCTTAAAACGTCACCCGTCCCTCCTTTGAGTTTCGGGGTGTTACATACGAAGTAGCTCGAGCGAAGCGAAGATGGCCCCAAAGGGGGTGAGCATATAGAAATAGGCGAACAACCCTTGGGGAGCCGTAGGGGAAGTCAACATCTGGCGATGGAGGTGAGCTTAGCAACTATGAATATGAAGAGGCGAAGAGTCATCTAATCTAAACTAAAGTAGCGAAGAAGTTGTAGTTTTCTCGCTTCTCTTTCTCTTGAAGTGAGTCTTGTCAGTAGTCAGACTTTCTCATGAAGGGAAGTTCTATCTCATAAGCGAAAGAGGGGCATCAACTTTTTCCACCTTCGAAGGATGAAGGGTTTGTTTTGCTTTATTAGCCCAGCGCTCTATAACTCACTGCCCTATCTCGGGGTCACAACGATGCTTAGGGTGGAGAAAGTCTACTGAGATTTTCGATACGCTCTTTCGCGCTTAGCGAGGCTAGGCTAGGCTGGTCGGTCTTCCCTCTCACAGAGAAAAAGCAGGCGCAGATCTCAGTTGTCCTTTTTCGTTGACATGGAAGCTTGCCTCCACGTTCGCAATTTGTTTTCAGAACGGATTCATTCTTTTGTCTTTTTTTTTTTCACCGAAACCTGCAACATACATACGTGCTTACTCATTGAAGGTCCAACCAGTCTAATCTGTAGAGACATCCTAAATTTCATCCAAGGGGAGCAAAGATGAGAAATGGGCAGATTCCGTCAGTGGGAAATCCGAGCGGATCAAACTAACTGGCTAAGTACTTCTTCAAGTTCAAGCTGAAAGCGGTCAAGATCAAGCATTCCTTTCTGATCATGAAGGGGGGAAATGGACTGAAATCCATCCGACGCTGTGGAAACTGAGAAAGGGCGGAACCGATGACCGATCGAAGAAGAATTCATCGACAGACCTGCTTCTCTTTTTTCGGTAGACCTTGACAAAACCCTCTGACGGATGAAGATTGAGGATCATGTATCAACCTTTCCAGTTCCAGTTTTTTTTTCAATCAGATCTATCATCGTGTTTCTACACTCAAAAAAATTTCCAAAAAGGGAATTTCCGGACACTTTGAAGCTAGAAGTTTGTGAATGAAAGCATAATTTTCTTTGTGCTTGAGTTGGCATTTTTTTCTGACTAGAAGCATTTCCTCCTTCTATAATTAAGAATGAAAATTCATAGGCTTCTCAAATTAGAAGAAAAGAATTGGTAAATCACCCGCCCGAAGTTGTAGAGGAGCTCCAACTAAACAAAACGAATGCTGCGGGATTCTTTTCGAAAGAACGAAAAAAAAAAAGCTCGGCTTGCGGCTTGACTAGAAAGATGAATGTGAGACTTTCCTAATTGAGAATCTTTCATTCAGTTCCTACTGGATCAAGTACTTCCTGTTGTTAGACTCTATATCCCCTTTCTTGCTTGAAATTTACTACAGTGCTTCAGGATAAAAGAGATGAAACACGGAGCAAAGTCCAATTCGAAGCGTATTAGCAAAAAGGAACTTCGCTATCGGACCTTTCAGGGACTGTTTGTTCGATTCTTTCAGTGGACTACTAAGTCCACGATAAAAAGGCAAGAATCGCCAACTGTATATTTGCTTTCGTATATCAATGGAATACTACACGGAGAGTCAAGTTTACGAACAAGCGAGTGGTAAAACTACACATTGATAGCGGAGAGTTCATCTACTCACTCTTCTGCTATCAATGAAACCGAAAGAAAAACCAGTGCCGTTTCGTATAGATCGAGACGCAGTACTTTTTCTTTACTTCTTTTTTTCAATGATATCCCCCGCCTCATAGAAGTTCTTCTTCTTCATTTCATGAAGAAGCAAATAACATTTCCCCTTTCTTTGTCCCCTAGACTGGACCTATATGTGGATTCTTCATTATCCGTCGCTATTATTCTGAAATTCCCAAGGACTAGCATAATCGAAAGAGCGAAATTCTTGGGTCATCTCAATGGGTTCAGAAACTACACGTTTCTTTGGATCATCATAGCGTACTTCCACATATCCACTCAGAGGAAAGTTTTTTCGTAATGGATGACCTTCAAAACCAGGATCTGTTGATATACAGTGTAAATCCGGATGATTGATGGAAGAAAAACCAGACATATCCCATACTTATCGCTCCCACCGGCCGGCTGATGGAAATGGACTAACTATCGGAGATATTCGTTTGACTTTGTCTGCACTTGTTTATACACGAATGCGTGAGTTATACCGAGTACTCAGTAAATTATGGACAACTTCAAATCTTCGTTTTCGAGAGGGCCCCGATAGGGTCGAAGAGCTGAGTCGCGATAGCGACAAAGAGGCCGAAGACTGAGTTGGAGAGGTCCGAAGGAAGAGACGAGTTGTCGAAGGATGATCAACTCCGCAAATATCGATCGAAACTTGAACCCGTGTATTGGTATGCAATTTTAGAAAGCACAATAATGGAAATGGGTAGTCGGTATTGGTATCAGATCTATTCCCATGTTCCGATCTTTTCATTTTATGTTCCCATTTTTGGGGAAAGTCTCCCAACTATATTGAAAAAGGGATTGGTTATCCATAAAGAGGCGAGAGTTTCTTTGTCTTGCTATCAAAATGAAGAAAGACTTGTCGGAAATCGCTGGTTGGGTTGGTCCGACCAAGAAAGGCATGGGAGTGGAGAGCTTGGGTCGAGTGAAGTAAAGACTGGCTACCTAGAAAGATTCCTCACTGCACACTTTTCTATAACTGGCTGCATGCTAGAGTGATGAATCGGGTATAGAACCGCTTGGAACCATTTAGGAATCCGCTACAAAAATATTTTTTCTGTGGAAACGGTCTTTCTTGTGTTTCGAGAAAGATTCTTTTCGTGATTTCGAAAAGGAGCATTGGAATGGTCTTAGCGGGAGCAGAATCTAGTTTTGTTATTGAAAATTAGTCTCTTTTTTACCCGGGAGGTAGATATAGATATACATCTAGATTCAGAAGTATGTATCGTGCTCTAGACTATGAACGAATATGAATCCTTGATCCGTCTCGATGAATTGAATTTGTATGTGGTAGGAATCTAGAAAAGAGACATTATGAATGTGTCAGGAACCAGATTTGAACTGGTGACTCGAGGATTTTCAGTCCTCTGCTCTACCAACTGAGCTATCCCGACCATTTTCCGTACATCATCCTAGCAGAGTACTTGTATTTATGTCAATGAAAAGAACTAAAAAAGACAGTCTGAACAAATTGGACCTAGCCCCCTGAATTTCTGAGATCTTTAAAAAGAAGACTTTCTTTGTCAATGTAAGGATAATGATATGGACTGTGAATTCTTAAATAACGGAGATTCCTTGAACTCATTTGTATCTATGAAAATCTATCGTATCTATACAAATGAAATTGGAAGAATATACGAAAATTGCTCTTCGGATCTAAAATGGGCTTTTTCTTGCCTCTCGATTTTGACTCTGACTAGAAATTGAAGTGTTGTCGGTATTGCCAACAATAATCAAAATGGGACTCTCTTTATTCTCGTCCGATTCATCTTCGAAAGATCTATCAAACTCAGGAATGAATCATTTGATCACTGAAAATTCCATTCTTTTTGAAACTTCAATGAGAATTGATTCACAATCACTCTTCAATTTTTCAGAGTCTATCATTCTAATCAATATAGAATAGAAAGAGGGGGTTTCTATAGAACCTTATGCTATACTCATACTAAGACACTTCTACTATTCTAGCTTGAGCACTATAGCTTGAATCTAGAATAGTGCTCAAGCTATAGTGCTCAGCTACAATGACAGCCTATTCATCTGAGGAGGAAGGAGCTAACATACTGTGATTAACCTTTCTGTGCTATGATTCACTTGACCAAGTCGGGGCTATGCGAAATGGTACTCTCACTTTGTAAAACCTTCCACGAGCAGCAGATTCTATAGCAATTGCAGCTACTTCGCGCCTTATTTTATTGAGGTGATCCGCAGGGATCACTCGATGTGAGGCACGAAAAAACGCTTTCAGTCTAGTTTTCAGTTCCTTGTCTGATTCTTGGCATCTATATCGATTCCTAATAGCCTTTATATCATCTTTCCTCCTTAATTCAGTCAAGATATGAAGGGAAAGGAAAGAATCCAAACAAGAAGGGCAAAAGTCCCACGTGCCCCGATTCGAAGAATAGCCCTACTTTCGATGCATCTTTCCCACAGTAAGAAAGCGCTAATAATCTCTTTCTTCATCCTATTATGGCTACATAGTTCGGTCCTTTAGTGAAAGCAACTGTCTCATCTCTTGCAGTTCATTTTGGGCATCTTCGATGAGGTGGATCAGAGCTTTTCCTTAGCTATGTCCCTTAGCCAATTGGACAACTTTCTGAAAAGAATGCCTTGCCGTTCATTCAAGAGATGTCGTGCCTGTCAATCTTGTGCTAACTCTTAGCAAGACAGTAAAGACCAGTAATCCCGCATCTGATATTATGCCATTTCACGTTGCAAACAATTTTCTTTCTTCTTTAGAGAATCTTTCTTTTTTTAAGAGAATAGAATGAGTGTTCGAAAAAACCTCTGCGCGGTTCTTCCATTCTCACTTTCCTATGAACCATGTTCCGCAGCTCGCTCCTTTCCGGTTGTCATTGACCTGGGGAGTAGGGGGCATTGGAATGGTTTAACCAGGCGTCTTGCTTTCAGTTGTGCATCCGGATTAGACTCTAAGGGGTAGCAGCGTACGAGAAAGGGATGGGATGCCAACTTATCTGCAGTTGATAATAGGTACAAACTAGGTTCTGTGTAGTGACATGAGACCCTAAGTTGGTTGTTGGGCTATCATCTTCTTGCGTGACAAGGGACCATATGTTACAGGACAGCTTAGTTCTGCAGGAGAGTAGAGCATCTAATCTTTCTTACATTACATCATTTCTTTCGGATTCCCAATAACCATTGTCTCTTTTGTTGGTTTAGTCTACCGGTAACAACAAACCTCCTTTTTATTTGCTATCTGGGGATATAGGGTGACTCGGAGTCTTCCACTTCTTTATGGCAAATGCAAATGTAGGAACAGATGGGTCAGACAAAAGAAGCAGAAGCATCAAATAGGGATGCTCCAGCAAAGGTTGATTTTGGGCTCGGGGAGGTAAGGGAGGGATATTCCACCCGCGAGTTCTCTTGCAAGCTTTGTTCGATTAAAGGACCTAAACAGCTTCACTGATGTCGTCCTATTTGGCCCCCATATATTTCCAACATAGACAGGTGGATTTAATGACTTTGAGTGAATCCAAGTGAGCCATCACAGCTTTCTTGTGGATACGGCCACCCACGCCCTGCTTTCGTTGCAAAAGAATCTCTTGCGGTTACCTATCTTACTACATCATCGGAAGATGTTGAGTTGACACCAAGCCCTACCGGATTGGCAATACCACCAGATCCCGCCCTCTCCGTATGAGTAGGAAAGACGGATTCTACTCTTGTGCGAAAACCTTATCCTATTTCATTCACATCATGCAGGTGATCGAATCGAACCCATTGCTCTTGATTCCTGACCTAGACAAGGGTTGTTCGAATTCTCTTATGTCAATCTCCATAGGCGCCAAATGCTTGATGGTAGAGCCTCTGGGAACTTAGAAAGCCATCTGTCATTACAAAGGCCCGAATCCATGATCTGGCCATGCCTCCTTGGTTCTTACACCAGCTTTGGCTGAAAATCCATTTCTACCAGCCCACACTGAGAGTCTGTCTCTCTAAACTCCTTCACTCTTCTGTCCAGCATAACAGAAACATATGAAAAAACCACTCTACCCTTATTATTGGCCCCTCACAAGAATGAAAATCCCCGACAGGGATATTCAAACGGTGAAGTTCTATCGCTTCGCTAACGCTCGCCTTTCTTTTCAAAGTCAAGTGGTTCATATTCCGAGACCGGAGAAAGAGTTGATCGAACTCGGACTAGGCAACAACCTTCTCGTTCTGCACTACTGCTTTGCTCAGAGGTACCTGCTCTCGTTAGTGTTAATGGATAGAGATAGCCACCCCCGCACTGACGCTGTCAAGCTTGCCAATCCTGCTTTCTTTCTCAGAAAGGTATCTTCTCAAAGAAGCCTCGCATCCAACTGCAATCTCAGAGAAAGGATATTCTGGTTAACCAAAAGGTGGACACGTGTCCACTCCATCTGCGTGTCTCTTTTAAGCTAGGGTAGAGAAAGTCTACTTCTTCCCTTCGTTCGGAGCCTTGAAACAACTCTCATTAGGTTTTGAATCTCAGAAGACTTTGGAGACTCGATCTTCACATACTTACCGCCCAATATAGGATGTGAATCACCTTACTCTATCCCCAAGCTATAAGCATTCGATCGGAAAGAAGAGTATTCGAAATATGAACTTTCACATTTTTCAAAGAAGGCCTATAGAAAGAAAGGAAGGCAATCACACCCACTACGCAGACGAATATGGTCTCTTCGTCAACTCGAAGATGAGCAATTTTGTCAGCGAATCCCTACCTGGAAATACTGATAGAAAATCTCGTATATAGAATAGAAGAAAAGACTATCTATCCATGAATTCTTCTGAAACTCATTTGATTTTTGTTACCTCCCCATGGCAAAAGTACATTTTCCCCTCTAAAATGAGAAGAGTGTAGAATTGTCCTTTTTTCACTTCGTTTCCTCTTTGCTATCGCTCGAGCTACTTCGTATCCTTGAGATTGAGTTTTTCAATATCGCATTGCTCAAGGAGAGATTTGTAGTTGCGCTCTTTCTACATTCGTACTTAAGGTAGAAGGCTTTCTCGGCTTATGCAACGTTACTTCAGGGGCAGTCTCCCAAGCAAGTGTAGCCGGGGATAGGGACGATATTCCAAATTGGGGAAAGTGTGGGTAGAATACTACATTACAGAATCGGTGGTTTAGCCAAAGATAGGTGTTAAGTAAGTCTTTACTTCATTTTGTCATTTTTAGAGCAAGAAGCCAATGTTGAAATTATTGAGGAGGATTCTTTGAAGCAAGAGTTCCAGTAACAAGTACTTGGACTTTCAAGCTATGAAGAAGAGTGAAACTTACCTCACTTTTCTTGATCAGTAAGTGATAGCTGTCAGGTTCGCAGAATGGCCGATGGAACCAACTGAATCCACTCTCGTGATATGGTTCGATCCACCACTTTAGGAAAAGAGAGGTCTACCCATCTTTACACATACGAGGAATCACTCACTTATAGGCAAGAGGTCGACAACGTGAGCTTGACAGCCCTGCCTGGTTCTTGGTCCATTGGTTATGCACCTGAGGTCTCTCTTCTTTACTTTCTCTAAGTAAATCTGAAGCATTACGAGATCAAAAGAAAGAACTCTATCTTATGCAATAGGTAAGTGAAGAGTTCATTCTTACACTTCTAATACAAGTATGATGTGTACCAAGGATCGACCACCAAATGATCCTAGAGTTCATTATAGATGAGCCAGGGGGCTTTCTCGCCACTGAATAAACACTTCAATTGAAAGTGAGTTCCGTACTCCCGGTTAGTGAAAATTGTGTTCATCGGAAAGGGAAAGGACTGGATTGGAGTGAAAGTATTTCTTTCAGGCAGGAAGCATGAGTTGAGAATGGCCTACAGAATCCTAACAAAGTAGACCCGAAGGCACAAGGTCTTCTCCTCAGAAGCAAGCGAAGAAATCTTTGCACCTAAGCGGTGAAAGCTGTCCTAATCAAACGAGTCGGCTAACTCTTCATCTCATAGAAGCCTCGGGTCATTCTTTCATCTCAGTGCGGACTGGTAAAAAAACATTGTTGGACAAACAACACCCTACAAAGGGAAATGAGCTAGCCGGGTCTGAAATCAATCCCTTCCCTTCTAGTCTAGTTACCGCTCCGTGGCTGAATTCGTATTCAATTCCCATCTCGAAAGGCTCCTCTCGAAGCAAAAGTGAAGAATTAGAAGTCGATTTTCACGACCATATAAGCCTTCTCATCTTTCTTAGAAAGAATTCGACGATGGAAAGATTGGAGAATCCGAGGATACCTCGATCTGGTTAAGGACACGGGAACAGGTAACTTACCGGGTGGAGATTTAATCCCACCATAGGCTTGTTGAAGGGACACGCGGTGGTAGTAGGAATGGATTTTTTAATTCTGTGAAGCTCTACATCTATCTCATACTTATACTTGAGGATCCATTCAGAGACGAGTGATATCAGTCCATTCTCCATAGGAATGTGATCATAGGATGATGAAACCTTTAGCTATTCATCTTCTCCGGGATTCTCCAAGACACAAACGATTGGGGGCATCCTGGCTTTCAAGGATTTGTGCAAAGAGGCGATTTGATCACAGCTGAACCGGTAGTGTCCAACTTTGCTCAATTTGTTTGTTCTATCGAAGGACTTGGCGACTTTAGCTATGAAAAGCAGCTCAGTAGAAAGTCATTTTTTCAAACTCAGTTTCAATTTGAGAAGGACATACAGTGAGAAAGCATTTTCTTAGCATTAGCAAGGTTTGTAAATGAAATAAGAACTAGGTTATGGCTCAACTCCATTTCATGTCGGTTCTTTCTTTATATCAAGGAGGTGAAGATCTTTCTTTCGTTTCGAGGGGAGTGCTCTGGTTTTCATTTTTTTCTCGGTAGGTACTTCTCGATTCCAACATCTCCATGTAGCTACGCAGGATCGCTCCCCCACTTTTCCCCTAGGCGCATTGCATTATTTCAGGCTGGTTGGCATCTCAAAACAATTCCAGTTCCTGTAGCAGGTAGCTGCCTGAGCCCACCGAGCGGTAGACGATGGAGAACAAAGGGCACACAGGCCGTACTCGATTGGTGAGCCAACCCTCTACACTATGGATTGTTGGTCCCCCACCCTATAAAATGAATAAGGGGAAGGAAGTAGTGGAGTCACGGAGGATCCCTATGATCCCGAAGCGAAAGGCCTCTTCTTTGTTGGTACTTTCTTCTAGCTGATCTCTCACATTTCGTTGTGGAGAAATCAAGGGTTTGACTCTCTAGCCCTGCTGCTCTTGAATAGGAAAGCATATGATGTACTGTCACCTCCCATTCTCTGATGACTCTCAAAGGAAAAAAGAGGTAAGCCCTAGAATCTCAATGAAAGTGGGAAAAGACCTCATAGTGAAATGCCGGCGGTGCTACTTCCTTACTTAGTAAACTGGATCTATTAATGAAATCAAAAAAATGAAGAGAGTGATTTGGTTCAAGGATAGAAAGAGGTGGTTCGAAAGAATGAGGGTGCTCAACATGATATAGTTACCTCTGTCGGATGTCTGGCTTAGGGATGGTGATGACAAAATTTCTCGGTCCTATCTCTATCATTGGGAGATGGGAAACAACACCGGGTTTTGCACCGAGCTATGGGATATGAGTGAGGAAAGGATTTAGTCCGGAGAGTGACTGCTATAGGTGTAACATCCCATTTCCAACTAGACCCCTAGGAGTGGTTTTGTCATGACAAAACCCTAGGAAGCCCAAGGAAGAGGCAAGTGGACCTGGTAGTGTGAATAGGGCCACTGTGGTCTGCACTTAGCAGATCTCAGAACCTTGACTAAAAGTGATCATGGGACTTCACCAAGACTCCAAGACCCCACCCATACCCTTATAACCCTAGAAAGAGGTCAATGGGTCACTAAGGACCCATGGAGAGCAGTCAAAAGACCAAAGTTGACCAAAGTCAACTATAACCCTAGCTAAGTCAAGTTGACCTAGACAAGGGTCCATTTCAGTCTATTAGCCAAATATACTCCACCCAAACTTCCATAACCCTAGTGAGAGGTCAATGGGTCACTAAGGACCCATGGAAAGCAGTCAATAGGGCTAAGTTGACCAAAGTCAAATATAGCCCTAATTAGGTCAAATTGACCTACACAAGGGTCAATTGCAGTCCCTTAGCCCAATAGACACCACCCCTACCCTCATAAGCCTAGTGAGAGGCCAATAGGTCACCAAGGACCCATTGGGACCAATCAAAGGGGCTAGTTTGACCAAAGTCAACCCTTAACCTAAAATGGTCAAAATGCCCTAGTTAAGGGCCAAGTGACCTTCAAGGGCCAATTCAACCCCACCTTGACCCTAGGGGAGGCTAATGGGTCACCAAGGACCTATTAAGGAAACCTCAAGGATCAAATTGACCTAGGTGGGCCCTAGTCCCACTTTGGGTCAAGTTAGCCCAAATGGGCTAACTCAAGCTCAAGCCTATTTCATTAGGGCTAACCTTGACCCAAGTGGCCAAATGGATTGGTGGGCTGACATGTGACATGTAGGAGCCTAAATTTCAGGCTTGATGACTAGGAGAGAGAAAGTCATCCATGGAGGAGAGAGAAAGAGAAGGAAGAGAAGGAAGGAGGACTTTGTGCTCCTCCTCCCCCCTCCCCAACCTCCCCATTCAATTCAGAAGGACAAGGGGGAGTCTAGCAGCTTTTTTTGACTGGCTGGAGCAAGCTCCACCACCCCTACCAACCTAGCCGCCAATGTGGACTTTGGCCAAAAATGGCCAAGGTGTTTTCAGACACCTAACACCTCCCCTCACCTCTTTAAAAGCTCCATTGGACTCCAAGGAGTGATCCCCACCATTTTCCTGAAGAAACCAAGCCCTATTCTGCCTTTTTGAGCAATCCGACCACCACCGGCCACCACCATGCCAATCCGGCGTTCAGCCAGACTACAGCCGCCCAAAAAGGTCCTCCTCCACTCCTTCACTCTTGGGTAGATCATAGGAATCAATAGGGCCAAGGTTCGGGCTCAATTGAGCCCGATCGAGATTTCAAAATCCATGGATTTCCCGTTTTTTTTCATGTCTCGGGATCGCCGGAAAAGCGCTCTCCGGCGGCCTAGACGCCGGCCGGAGATAGCCCCGACCACCACGAAGGTGTCGGCGGCGGTGGCAGGCCGGGGAGGCGGCCGGATGGCCGGCGGCAGCCGCTGGAAGATGCTCCAGGCGGGTTGAATCGGGGCCGTCGGCTGGAGCTTGAAGATGACCCGATCCCGTCCGATTTTGCGCCAAGATTCGTGCCATATGATTTTAAACTATAGGATTAATATTTGATTCATTTCATTATTGTCACAGTATTGGTATTTACTGGTTTTAATTATTAAAAATATATAGAGCCTGTTTCAGAGAAAGTGGTCAACATCAAAAACCTAGCCCTATGAGTCTACTTTCAGCCAAAATTGGTTTGAACC
This sequence comes from Platanthera zijinensis, assembly GCA_039513925.1. Classification (NCBI taxonomy): domain Eukaryota; kingdom Viridiplantae; phylum Streptophyta; class Magnoliopsida; order Asparagales; family Orchidaceae; genus Platanthera; species Platanthera zijinensis. The sequence continues at coordinate 58,975,935 of CM077097.1, read as the reverse complement.
AATTTGGGTGACTGGGTTGACCAGGGCACTCATTTTGGTGGGGTCTATACAAATGAATAGTCAGTCATTAAATTGGATGCCCACACTTGATCCTTGGTCTAAATAAGCTGAAATTTTGGCAGGGGCTCACCCTACCCTATACCTAGACCCTGCCCAAAAATGGGAATTTTTGGGAATAATTTTCCTATAGTTTTTGTAAATAATTTAATTATGCTAGGGCAAATTAAATTAGGGGTCAAATGAAGTCCAAATTCAACCAAATTTTGGTGGGATGGTTATGAGGTCCATATAGACCTCTGGTTAAAATATCATTAAGTTTGGAGTTGATTTGAATAGGATTCAAGCAAACCCTAGCCTTGCCCTAAGAAGGGTATTTTGGTCCAAATTGTAATTTTGGCTTTCAGTGTCTAATTCACCTCAACAGAGGTTCAAATTTTGTACACTAGTTTGGGATGACAGGATACACCTCCCATAGGAAATTTGGGGGCAGTGGAGTTGGTTTGGTCCAAGATCTTAGGTCAAACCCTAAGGAAGGGCTTTTGTACCTTGTGAAGGGCATATGGCCAAATCACCTTGTATGGCTATGAAATTTTGTAGAGATATAGTTTTGGTAACTATAACCCTCTGGTAAAATTATTAGGGCATTTTTTGAAGGTTTAGGACCCTAAAATACCTAACCCTAGTTTAGGGCACAAACATTCTAGGGTTGAAATGGGCTAGCTAAACACCTCAAACTAAGATGAAATTTTGGTAGATTGGTCTTAAGGACATTATGAGCCTCTGGTAATTTAATGGGGAATTTTGGGTCAATAATTATAGCACTTCATTTGTAACCCAAGAAATGCTTAAATTAAGTAAATAATTTATTATGCTACTTCTGATAATTGAGAGGTCCTGAAATTTTGGCAGAGGTTGTTTGGAAGCATAAAGAGTTTATATAAATTTTATAAGAATTCTTGGACAAGTATATGAGGTAGTTAGTTCACAAGATTGTCATTTGATGGAATTATTCAAAAATTCATTTAAGCCTATTTACTAATAAATAAATTATGAAATTTGTCCCAAACCATGTATATGCCATTAGATTCATAATTGAAATTTCCCTGAATTTTTGGAAGCAATACATTATTTTATATTTATTAAATGAATTTCCAAGGACTTAAATGAATATTTGATTTAAAGATAAAGCTTTACTGAAAAGAAATATATATTTTGGAAGATAAGTTATATCATTATTCTGAGTAACTTATAAAATTTGTAAAATGATTCCTTGAATGAAAGTAGTACTTCATGTTCATTTTTTGGAAATTTTAGACATTAAAATAATTAAATGAATTATCAAATAAGTAAGGAAAATTTTGGAACTCTGGATTTAGAACTTAAAGGTCATAATGAACCTCCATTAATTATTATAGGGGTGTAGGATGATTATTTTATATACATCCCATTTTACAGGAAAATTGACTTGGTGGTCTGCATTTAGCAATTTTGGATCTAGTTTGTTTGCATCATTTTGAGCAATTTACTTACTGTATAATTATGAAATTTGGCCAATGATGTTTTTAAGTCAGTATCTACTCTAGAAAATTAATTAAGAATTTTTGGATGAACATTTATTGCACTTACTTCATTAATAAAAGGAAAAAGGATATATTTTCAAAAATTGATTAGTGTCACTTGAATACTTGAAAAATTGTTATATCTTGGATTTATTGTTAAATGGTTATTTAGAATTTATCATGAATTTATGAAGCTTTATACCTTTCTAAAAAGTGCACTTCATGCTCAATGGGTAGCCCTTAGAAGCTTTACGGGAATTTAAAATAAATATCAGAATAATTGGAAAAATGATAATCCTTTGGATTTAGTCCATTTGCATCATGATAAGTCTCCAGTAAATAATTCAGGGCATTCGGATGATTATTTAGAATACCCCCTATCTGGTTCAACGTATCGTCTTTCTCATTAGGAAGAGTCAAAACTTCGTAAGCATACAGTAAATAGTAAACTTAGGGTTTCACACTTTCCCACCCAGTGTCCCGGGAGATAGTATGGGTTACTTGGGCAATAAGCCCAGTAGTTGTGATGGTGGTCTGGCGAGCTTCGGCTCAGTTGTTGATTACGACGGACGGGATTGTCCGGGGAGCTTTAGCTCGGTTGTAGATTATGACGGACGGGATTGTCCGGGGAACTTTAGCTCGGTTGTAGATTATGACGGACGGGATTATCCGGGGAACTTTAGCTCGGTTGTAGATTATGATGGACGGGAATTGTCCGGTGAGCTTCGGCTCGGTTGGTTGGTTGACTCATAACTATTGTATGTGCATAAAAGGTTTTAAGGTGGTGGGTCTTCTATATTGGGGAGTTCGATGCACCGACACCAATATGGTTGGCTCGGCAAGTGTGGTTACCACCTTGCCAACAGAAGTCCGGTGCGCCAGCCGGCAAGAGTACGCAGACGTCCGCTTAGTGCACCAAGCGTTGAGGCGTACGATAGGTCTGACCGGTAGTGCTTTACTGGTTTAGAGGTGGGCGAGGCCCAACCCACCGCTTCCGTCTGCCACTACGGAGGTATCCTGGGAGGTAACGGCTCCGAAAGGGGGAACTAAAGGTCTGTGTACACAGAGTCGAGTGGGTGAGTTGCACATGCATGTTCACATCATGGCATAAATGTATTTCATAGCATAACCATCGCATATAACCTGACACCTAATATATAAGCGGTATGGGACGCTCTATACATTAGGCCTTGCTAAACGACCCCTTGGCCTATAAGTTCGTGTGAGCGTGCCTATAAGTCAAGGCTCTCTTTCAACATTATAAACCTGCTAATAGAACCGACACCCTATCGTATAAATTGGTATGAGACTTTTTATACGATAGGAGCCCTGCAAAAGATCCCTTAACTTATGTACACTCGCATAAGTTAAGGTTACATATTTATTTTGTACGATTATTATCATCTTACACTGTTAGTTTAGTTCCACTGCCATCTGAAATTTGAATACTCTCCACCTTCATGTCCTTCCCTTTCCTTCTCCCCGCTCGGTGCTTTAGGAGCCATGGGGGAAGGGGTGGGGGACGATAGGACTTAGTCTTTTAGACTAACGGTTTTCGAACCACATCATTTAGGGGACCACGGAGCCCAGCATGGAGGAGCAGCCCCGGAGGTCGGCACGTTTGGAGATCGGACAGTCTAGCACTGGAGTCCAGACAGCAGGGACAGTGAGTCCCGATCTATAGTAGTTGTATTAGTTTGTTTCCGCGATGAGTGAAATGTAGTGAGGACTTGATGTACCGGGCATAAGCCCGTGATTTTTCATTATATGTACTATCTGTGGACACTCCCTTCGTGGAGTTTATTTCTATGTATGTGATTCTCTTTGTGGACTTGCTACCTTCTTAAGTATATTGCTACTGTTATGATCGAATTGGCCGGCAGAATCGGCGTCTTGTAGTGACGACCTTCCCGGGTGCGAAGGTGTCACCGCAAGGCGGCGGTTCTAGGCCTAAGACCCCGGTGTCGAAAAAGAAAAAAAAAATGGGGGTCTTACAAGTGGTATCAGAGCAAACCTCGATCAGAAAAGTAGCAGTCCACTACCCTGGGCCACCCCCGCTCGAGTTTAGTTTGGGGACAAACTAAGCAGCGGAAGCAGTGGTGGGCCCATATGGGAAATCACATGAAAATTGTCCACTTTTAGTTAAACCTGTGAGACTTCTTATAATTGTCTTCTATAACGCAGCCCCCAGCGCAGCCAACACCACAAGGCGGAGTTCAGCAGACTCCGACTGTTGCACCACCTCCCCCGGCCCCCACTCCATTCTTACATTCGGAGATGGGTCAAACGCTGACGGCCATTCTAGATGCTTTCAGGGCTCAGCAGGTTCCGGCTCCGCAGCCGAACCCAGGGGCCAATTAGATGGGCATTTTTCGAGGACTCTCTCCTCCATCTTACTTGGGGACAGAATCCGCTGTACGGACAGAGGAGTGGCTAGATATTATGTATGAAATGCTGACTGGGATACGATGTCCCTGAGAGGAGAAGGTGGCCTTGGTTGTCTCCTGCCTAGAGTCTCACGCAAAGAGGTGGTGGAAGACGCTGCTGGATACAACATTTGCTGATAGGGAGGTTATAGAAATCTCCTAGGAAGAGTTCAGGACCGCTCTCCTGGAACATTTTGTTCCACAATCAGCCAGGGATGAGTTGGAGGAACGGTTCTTACAGTTGAAGCAGGGTACCAGGACGGTGGTAGAGTACCATCGGGAGTTCGACCACTTAGCTCGCTACGCGGATTCGTATCAACTAGATGAGGCGGGCTACACAAAAAGGTTTTATAAGGGTCTACGAGAGGACTTGAGGGAGGCCCTTCTGTTCGTTTCTGATGGACCTATCTCTCGGATCTTGGAAATGGCCAAGAGGATTGAGGCCGATTGGCACACCACTCGGGGTCGAAAAAGGCCAACAGAGGACCAGGGCCGGGGAGCCCGGAATGATCAGCGGCGGGGCCGCATCACAGATGGGAGAGAAGGAAGAAGAACAGAAGACCAACCTCGTCAGGAAATAAGACGAGAGCCGAGGGAGCCGGTGGTACTGGCTCCTCAGCCTCTTCAGATGAGGGAGGCACCAAGACCCGGGGGCATGACATTTCCCCCACCAGAGTGCTACAACTGCCATCAAATAGGGCATATTCGGAGAAACTGCCCTATGAGGGAAGCACCTCTACCAACACCACAGGTTGCCCCGCATGCCCAGCAGTTTGGAGGACGAGGACGTGGTCGAGGACGTGGTTTCCAGGGTGCAGATCGTAGGCAGCAGAGGGAGCACATTTATGCACTGGATCTGGCTCAGCCCCGAAACCCGGAGCAAGTAATCACTGGTACGTCTGAAAATTTTAGTTTAAGTTATTCCTCATGAACTTAAATTTTATATAGAAGTGACAATCTAGGAAAGAAAACCATAGCTAGAATTCTGAGACATTTAATTTTTCCCAAAACCCCAGGAATAGTTTTCATCAGCGGCAAACCCGCTTATACTCTATTTGATACGGGTGCTTCGCACTCATTTGTATCGGAGGCCTTCATAGAAGGATTGGAAGGCGTAGAAAGATTCACGGGTCTGATGATGAGGATACGACTACCCGACGGATCAGAGTTGTTCACCTCTGCCCATTGCAACATGGAGGCAGAGATCGGCGGAAAGACGTTTGAAGCTCCAGCGACAATCATAAAGATGCCAATCTTTGATTTGATCCTAGGAATGACGTGGTTGAACTGGAATCACGCTCAGATCGATTGCTCATCCAAGAGGATTACCGTGAGACATGGAGACTCCTATCTCGTCATTGAAGGTATTAGATCTACTTTCCCTCTCATATTGTCATCTGTACAGGCCGTTAAGGCTCACTTACAAGGAGAAGAAGTGTATGAAGTAATATTTGAGATGACTGAAACCAAGGTCTCCACCTCGGATATTCCGGTGGTGTGAGATTTTGCCGACGTATTCCCGGAGAAACTGCCTGGGCTACCCCCGCACCGGGAGCAGGATTTCCGGATACAGCTGGTGCCGGGGGCTAAGCCAGCAGCTAGGGCCCCTTACCGGATGGCCCCGAAAGAATTGACAGAGTTTCGAAGCCAACTCCAAGAACTGGTGGAGGCTGGATTTGTCCGACCGAGCTCTTCGCCTTGGGGAGCCCCGGTCTTGTTTGTTAAAAAGAAGGACGGAACTCTGAGACTGTGCATCGACTACCGAGCTCTAAATCGATTGACAGTCCGAAATACGTATCCACTGCCAAGGATAGATGAGCTGTTTGACCAGCTAGAAGGGGCACACTTCTTTTCCAAATTGGATCTGAGATCGGGCTATTACCAGTTACGGATCCAGGAAGAGGACATTCCGAAAACTGCATTCAGTAGCAGATACGGACTATACGAATTTACTGTAATGCCCTTCGGGCTCACAAATGCGCCGTCAGCATTTATGAGCCTTATGAATCAGGTGTTCAAGGAGTATTTAGATATATTCGTCATCGTGTTTATCGATGACATCCTCATTTACTCAAGGACAGAAGAGGAGCACACACAACATCTGACGCTGACTCTGAAGAAACTACGGGAGCACAAGCTTTATGCAATGATCAGCAAGTGCCAATTTTGGTTGAAGGAGGTGGCCTTCCTAGGCCATATCATCAGTGGTGCTGGGTTAGCAGTGGACCCGGCCAAGATCCAAGCAGTTCGGGACTGGCCACAATTAAAGACGGCCACAGATGTACGAAGTTTCCTAGGGCTTGCCGGATACTACCGGAAATTCGTAGAGGGATTCTCTCGTATCGCCCTCCCACTCACATCTCTGACAAGGAAGGAGGTGCCCTTTACCTGGACCCCACGGTGTGAAGAGGCTTTTCAAGAGCTAAAGGGGCGACTCACTTCGGCCCCTATACTTACCCTCCATTTAGGGAAAGGAGGATTCCAGGTCTACACCGACGCCTCCTACCAGGGCATGGGGGCAGTACTTATGCAGAATGGCCATGTGATAGCTTATGCTTCTCGGCAGTTGAAGAAGCACGAGCAAAACTACCCAATCCATGACTTAGAGATGGGAGCTGTTATTTTTGCATTAAAGGTCTGGCGTCACTATCTATACGGTGTCCACTGCGACATATACTCCGACCACAAAAATTTGAGGTATGTGGACACGCAGAAGGAGCTAAATATCAGACAGAGACGATGGGTGGAATTTTTGGCAGATTACCAGTACGAGATGCACTACCACCCGGGAAAGGCGAATGTGGTAGCAGATGCATTGAGCCGAAAGACCGCAAACACTGAAGTAGGAACACCATTGATGGCCTTGGAGTTGATTCAGACGTTTGATAAAATGCAAATATCCCTAGTATCCGAGGATCACCCTGGGCTATACCAGGAATACCTGTCATCATTAATCGCCACGGATGACATACGAGAGCGGGTCAAGGATGGACAGAGGCAGGATGCCCAGCTAGATCCGGTATTCCGGTCCTTAAAAGCAGGCACTGTGGGAGATTACACGCTGAGAGATGATTTAGTATGCTTCAGAGGACGGGTCTACATACAAGAGGGAGGCCAGATCCGGGAAGACATCATGACGGAGGCTCATTGCAGTCGATATTCGGTACACCCGGGGATTACGAAGATGACTGCAGATCTGAAGAAGACTATGTTCTGGCCCGGCATGAAGAAGGATATCACCTACTTCGTGACCCGTTGCAAGGCGTGCCAATTAGTAAAAGCAGAGTGCAAAAACCCCGCAGGATTATTACAGCCCCTCCCAGTACCAGAGTGGAAGTTTGATGATATCGCCATGGACTTTATACATGGACTTCCTCGATCCAGGACAGGGAACGATTCGATATGGGTAATCATCGACCGACTGACGAAGGTGGCGAGGTTTATTCCAATCAGGAAGGATGACTCGGTGGGAGTGTTAGTCCGGAAGTTTATGGAGCAGTTCGTTCGCTATCATGGCATCCCCAAGTCGATTGTGTCAGACCGGGATGGACGATTTACATCCAGGGAGTGGAGGTCGGTGCAGACTTACTTGGGCACTCGACTAACATTCAGTACGGCTTTTCATCCCCAGACGGATGGACAGACGGAACGGACCAACCGGACGCTGGAGGATTTACTACGACTCTGCATATTAGATCGTGGTGAACCTTGGGAGAAATTGTTACCATTGATCGAGTTCTCATATAATAACAGCTACCAGTCTAGTATAAAGATGGCTCCTTATGAGGAGTTGTGCGGACGAAAGTGCAGGACTCCGCTGTCATGGATACAGGACGAGGACCCTAAGGCATTGGATTCGGAATTTGTTGAGGACACCGAGGCTCAGGTGAGATTGATACGGGACAGGATGCTAGAAGCACAGAGCCGGCAGGCTAAGTATTACGACGCTCGGCACCGTCAGATGGAATTCCAGGTGGGAGATCAGGTGTTCTTGAAAATCCGACCCATGCATGGAGTTACTCGGGTACGCGGACAAAGGAAGAAGCTCAGCCCAAGGTACATGGGACCTTATAGGATCCAAGAGCGGATCGGTCCCTTGGCATACAGACTGGAACTGCCACCAGAGCTGGCAAGTCTGCACGATGTGTTCCATATATCCTCTCTTAGGAGAGCTCTACTACGTCCAGAGCAGCAAGTTTCAACCACAGATGGACCGATAGCATCTGATCGGTCAGTTCACCTAGAGCCAGTCCGGATTGACGACAAGGGGGTACGAGTTCTACGCCACAAGAAGGTTCCGTTAGTCAAGGTCCTGTGGAGAAATCACGGAAGAGAGGAGCACACATGGGAGCCCCAGGACTTGATGCGACAAAGATACCCGGAACTCTTCAGTTAGGTATTCCTCGCAACCACTCAAAATGTTCAATTCCCTTCATATGATTAACTAGTAGAACAAAAATTTCAAGGATATGGGCTAAACTTTTGTTTATTGGGGTCTAGATTTTTGTCATTTGGACTATTTGGTCTTAACATCGACAAACGCCTTAAACCTCGCATGTCAATCACGGAGTCGTGGCATAAAACTTTCAACTTACATGGGATGTTACAAGTTTCTTCCTCCCCGATAGGAGTCCCCGTAAGCTTAACCTGGATTTCGGGGACGAAATCTTTGTTTTGTTTATTGGGATTTGTAACATCCCATTTCCAACTAGACCCCTAGGAGTGGTTTTGTCATGACAAAACCCTAGGAAGCCCAAGGAAGAGGCAAGTGGACCTGGTAGTGTGAATAGGGCCACTGTGGTCTGCACTTAGCAGATCTCAGAACCTTGACTAAAAGTGATCATGGGACTTCACCAAGACTCCAAGACCCCACCCATACCCTTATAACCCTAGAAAGAGGTCAATGGGTCACTAAGGACCCATGGAGAGCAGTCAAAAGACCAAAGTTGACCAAAGTCAACTATAACCCTAGCTAAGTCAAGTTGACCTAGACAAGGGTCCATTTCAGTCTATTAGCCAAATATACTCCACCCAAACTTCCATAACCCTAGTGAGAGGTCAATGGGTCACTAAGGACCCATGGAAAGCAGTCAATAGGGCTAAGTTGACCAAAGTCAAATATAGCCCTAATTAGGTCAAATTGACCTACACAAGGGTCAATTGCAGTCCCTTAGCCCAATAGACACCACCCCTACCCTCATAAGCCTAGTGAGAGGCCAATAGGTCACCAAGGACCCATTGGGACCAATCAAAGGGGCTAGTTTGACCAAAGTCAACCCTTAACCTAAAATGGTCAAAATGCCCTAGTTAAGGGCCAAGTGACCTTCAAGGGCCAATTCAACCCCACCTTGACCCTAGGGGAGGCTAATGGGTCACCAAGGACCTATTAAGGAAACCTCAAGGATCAAATTGACCTAGGTGGGCCCTAGTCCCACTTTGGGTCAAGTTAGCCCAAATGGGCTAACTCAAGCTCAAGCCTATTTCATTAGGGCTAACCTTGACCCAAGTGGCCAAATGGATTGGTGGGCTGACATGTGACATGTAGGAGCCTAAATTTCTGGCTTGATGACTAGGAGAGAGAAATTCATCCATGGAGGAGAGAGAAAGAGAAGGAAGAGAAGGAAGGAGGACATTGTGCTCCTCCTCCCCCCTCCCCAACCTCCCCATTCAATTCAGAAGGACAAGGGGGAGTCTAGCAGCTTTTTTTGACTGGCTGGAGCAAGCTCCACCACCCCTACCAACCTAGCCGCCAATGTGGACTTTGGCCAAAAATGGCCAAGGTGTTTTCAGCCACCTAACACCTCCCCTCACCTCTTTAAAAGCTCCATTGGACTCCAAGGAGTGATCCCCACCATTTTCCTGAAGAAACCAAGCCCTATTCTGCCTTTTTGAGCAATCCGACCACCACCGGCCACCACCATGCCAATCCGGCATTCAGCCAGACTACAGCCGCCCAAAAAGGTCCTCCTCCACTCCTTCACTCTTGGGTAGATCATAGGAATCAATAGGGCCAAGGTTCGGGCTCAATTGAGCCCGATCGAGATTTCAAAATCCATGGATTTCCCGTTTTTTTTCATGTCTCGGGATCGCCGGAAAAGCGCTCTCCGGCGGCCTAGACGCCGGCCGGAGATAGCCCCGACCACCACGAAGGTGTCGGCGGCGGTGGCAGGCCGGGGAGGCGGCCGGATGGCCGGCGGCAGCCGCTGGAAGATGCTCCAGGCGGGTTGAATCGGGGTCGTCGGCTGGAGCTTGAAGATGACCCGATCCCGTCCGATTTTGCGCCAAGATTCGTGCCATATGATTTTAAACTATAGGATTAATATTTGATTCATTTCATTATTGTCACAGTATTGGTATTTATTGGTTTTAATTATTAAAAATATATAGAGCCTGTTTCAGAGAAAGTGGTCAACATCAAAAACCTAGCCCTATGAGTCTACTTTCAGCCAAAATTGGTTTGAACCAATTTGGGTGACTGGGTTGACCAGGACACTCATTTTGGTGGGGTCTATACAAATGAATAGTCAGTCATTAAATTGGATGCCCACACTTGATCCTTGGTCCAAATAAGCTGAAATTTTGGCAGGGGCTCACCCTCCCTATACCTAGACCCTGCCCAAAAATGGGAATTTTTGGGAATAATTTTCTTATAGTTTTTGTAAATAATTTAATTATGCTAGGGCAAATTAAATTAGGGGTCAAATGAAGTCCAAATTCAACCAAATTTTGGTGGGATGGTTATGAGGTCCATATAGACCTCTGGTTAAAATATCATTAAGTTTGGAGTTGATTTGAATAGGATTCAAGCAAACCCTAGTCTTGCCCTAAGAAGGGTATTTTGGTCCAAATTGTAATTTTGGCTTTTAGTGTCTAATTCACCTCAACAGAGGTTCAAATTTTGTACACTAGTTTGGGATGACAGGATACACCTCCCATAGGAAATTTGGGGGCAGTGGAGTTGGTTTGGTCCAAGATCTTAGGTCAAACCCTAAGGAAGGGCTTTTGTACCTTGTGAAGGGCATATGGCCAAATCACCTTGTATGGCTATGAAATTTTGTAGGGATATAGTTTTGGTAACTATAACCCTCTGGTAAAATTATTAGGGCATTTTTTGAAGGTTTAGGACCCTAAAATACCTAATCCTAGTTTAGGGCACAAACATTCTAGGGTTGAAATGGGCTAGCTAAACACCTCAAACTAAGATGAAATTTTGGTAGATTGGTCTTAAGGACATTATGAGCCTCTGGTAATTTAATGGGGAATTTTGGGTCAATAATTATAGCACTTCATTTGTAACCCAAGAAATGCTTAAATTAAGTAAATAATTTATTATGCTACTTCTGATAATTGAGAGGTCCTGAAATTTTGGCAGAGGTTGTTTGGAAGCATAAAGAGTTTATATAAATTATATAAGAATTCTTGGACAAGTATATGAGGTAGTTAGTTCACAAGATTGTCATTTGATGGAATTATTCAAAAATTCATTTAAGCCTATTTACTAATAAATAAATTATGAAATTTGTCCCAAACCATGTATATGCCATTAGATTCATAATTGAAATTTCCCTGAATTTTTGGAAGCAATACATTATTTTATATTTATTAAATGAATTTCCAAGGACTTAAATGAATATTTGATTTAAAGATAAAGCTTTACTGAAAAGAAATATATATTTTGGAAGATAAGTTATATCATTATTCTGAGTAACATATAAAATTTGTAAAATGATTCCTTGAATGAAAGTAGTACTTCATGTTCATTTTTTGGAAATTTTAGACATTAAAATAATTAAATGAATTATCAAATAAGTAAGGAAAATTTTGGAACTCTGGATTTAGAACTTAAAGGTCATAATGAACCTCCATTAATTATTATAGGGGTGTAGGATGATTATTTTATATACATCCCATTTTACAGGAAGATTGACTTGGTGGTCTGCATTTAGCAATTTTGGATCTAGTTTATTTGCATCATTTTGAGCAATTTACTTACTGTATAATTATGAAATTTGGCCAATGATGTTTTTAAGTCAGTATCTACTCTAGAAAATTAATTAAGAATTTTTGGATGAACATTTATTGCACTTACTTCATTAATAAAAGGAAAAAGGATATATTTTCAAAAATTGATTAGTGTCACTTGAATACTTGAAAATTTGTTATATCTTGGATTTATTGTTAAATGGTTATTTAGAATTTATCATGAATTTATGAAGCTTTATACCTTTCTGAAAAGTGCACTTCATGCTCAATGGGTAGCCCTTAGAAGCTTTACGGGAATTTAAAATAAATATCAGAATAATTGGAAAAATGATAATCCTTTGGATTTAGTCCATTTGCATCATGATAAGTCTCTAGTAAATAATTCAGGGCATTCGGATGATTATTTAGAATACCCCCTATCTGGTTCAACGTATCGTCTTTCTCATTAGGAAGAGTCAAAACTTCGTAAGCATACAGTAAATAGTAAACTTAGGGTTTCACACTTTCCCACCCAGTGTCCCGGGAGATAGTATGGGTTACTTGGGCAATAAGCCCAGTAGTTGTGATGGTGGTCTGGCGAGCTTCGGCTCAGTTGTTGATTACGACGGACGGGATTGTCCGGGGAGCTTTAGCTCGGTTGTAGATTATGACGGACGGGATTGTCCGGGGAACTTTAGCTCGGTTGTAGATTATGACGGACGGGATTGTCCGGGGAACTTTAGCTCGGTTGTAGATTATGATGGACGGGAATTGTCCGGTGAGCTTCGGCTCGGTTGGTTGGTTGACTCATAACTATTGTATGTGCATAAAAGGTTTTAAGGTGGTGGGTCTTCTATATTGGGGAGTTCGATGCACCGACACCAATATGGTTGGCTCGGCAAGTGTGGTTACCACCTTGCCAACAGAAGTCCGGTGCGCCAGCCGGCAAGAGTACGCAGACGTCCGCTTAGTGCACCAAGCGTTGAGGCGTACGATAGGTCTGACCGGTAGTGCTTTACTGGTTTAGAGGTGGGCGAGGCCCAACCCACCGCTTCCGTCTGCCACTACGGAGGTATCCTGGGAGGTAACGGCTCCGAAAGGGGGAACTAAAGGTCTGTGTACACAGAGTCGAGTGGGTGAGTTGCACATGCATGTTCACATCATGGCATAAATGTATTTCATAGCATAACCATCGCATATAACCTGACACCTAATGTATAAGCGGTATGGGACGCTCTATACATTAGGCCTTGCTAAACGACCCCTTGGCCTATAAGTTCGTGTGAGCGTGCCTATAAGTCAAGGCTCTCTTTCAACATTATAAACCTGCTAATAGAACGACACCCTATCGTATAAATTGGTATGGGACTTTTTATACGATAGGAGCCCTGCAAAAGATCCCTTAACTTATGTACACTCGTATAAGTTAAGGTTACATATTTATTTTGTACGATTATTATCATCTTACACTGTTAGTTTAGTTCCACTGCCATCTGAAATTTGAATACTCTTCACCTTCATGTCCTTCCCTTTCCTTCTCCCCGCTCGGTGCTTTAGGAGCCATGGGGGAAGGGGTGGGGGACGATAGGACTTAGTCTTTTAGACTAACGGTTTTCGAACCACATCATTTAGGGGACCACGGAGCCCAGCATGGAGGAGCAGCCCCGGAGGTCGGCACGTTTGGAGATCGGACAGTCTAGCACTGGAGTCCAGACAGCAGGGACAGTGAGTCCCGATCTATAGTAGTTGTATTCGTTTGTTTCCGCGATGAGTGAAATGTAGTGAGGACTTGATGTACCGGGCATAAGCCCGTGATTTTTCATTATATGTACTATCTGTGGACACTCCCTTCGTGGAGTTTATTTCTATGTATGTGATTCTCTTTGTGGACTTGCTACCTTCTTAAGTATATTGCTACTGTTATGATCGAATTGGCCGGCAGAATCGGCGTCTTGTAGTGACGACCTTCCCGGGTGCGAAGGTGTCACCGCAAGGCGGCGGTTCTGGGCCTAAGACCCCGGTGTCGAAAAAGAAAAAAAAAATGGGGGTCTTACAATAGGGGAGAGGTGCACAGCTTGAGCAGCAGGAACCTTTTTCAGAGGTATGGATCAGGTCCTTTACAGTTGCTTCCTTGGGAGGCCGGGAGGTATCCAGGACCTTCCAGGGGACCCTGTATGCGAAGAGTGGATGTCGGATGAGGCCGACGAGTCTGAAGATGAAGAGGAGGATTTTCTTAAGAGGTAATAGGATGGTTTAGGAAACGGCCGGAATAGTCGCGCGCGGGAGATGGGGAAGTTGGTTGCAGTCGCCCGGATAAGGAGAGAGAATACCCCGTTATCGGAGGGTAATAATGAGGAAGATGATGTAGCGTCGGGATTTTTAACGAATTCCGGAACCTCCTGGGAATGAGAAAGCAGTAAAAGAAAAGCAGTATATTACATTCTCGTATACACCGTATACATTAAGAATCTACCGGTCTTGATGTCTATGTTCCACGCCCTCAACTGTCTCCACGGAGCAACTAAAAAAAACACATTGGAGATCGCTTTCACGGAGACAGCCTATGCTTGTGCTTCAGCTTTCTGGTTCAAAGCTTTGGATAGAATGATGAGTGAAGCAATTTCTTAGTAGCATTGGAAGACTGGAAGATGCCTGTACCAACTCTGTGGTTCCATTGGGGACATGCATGTGATAGGGAGCCGGTGCTTCATTCAATTGGGATGTGAGGAAGGTAGGGTCGCCTACTTTCTTCCGTGAGTTCGATAAGCGATTCTTTCATGCTTTCGGTCTCCTCCCTTTCTCTTGCTCCTAAACGCGAGGTACGCTCGGCCCGTGTCACATCGTCTGTTTTTATCTTCCCGACCTGAAAGAGTGAGTCCCGTTTGTGGGACCGGTTTGTGTGACAGCAGGCGCTCAAAAGATAGCGTATCTGTTCGAGAAAGCGGAACGGGTGGGTTCACCAACGAACTCGCCACTCGTACCAATCCAAGCTTTTTGGCCTCCTGGTGAACTCTTGCCTCCGGAGTGTAGGGCAAACTTTCACGTCCACATTCGACCTCTCTTTTCACATTTCAACCTAGAATACCACCATAAAGAATCACCCCTTTCATACATTCTTTCTTGGGGTTATCGTATTCTAGAATAGCCGTCACTCCCTGTTCACTTAGCCTACGAACTACTACCCGGCTAACATGAAAACTTGGCTCACTTCTGGCTCGCTTAGCCCTAGCTTGAAAAAGCCAACTCACTTCGCCTACGCAACGAATCTAAGTAGTTTACTTGCTTAGCTCGAACATGCCAACAACATTCTGTTCACCTAGGCAACATTGACTCGTAGACTTGCTAGCTAGCGCTCTTCCATAATTGAAGGGAATCTCGAGAAGTAGTCAGTGGTGAACGAACTCGCTCGTTACTCGTTAGAGGAAAGTTGGCTCGAGCGAGCTACTTGCTGAGTTTAGAAAGCTAAGCGACTAGTTTATGGTTTAGAGGTAGCGAAGAGGGGGTTACAGAGAGGTGAGCGCTAGCTGGTGTGAGAGAGCTTGCTGGATGATAGACTAGACTAAGTTCCACTTCAAGACTCCAGTTTCAAGAGGGCTATACTTTGTTGTATAGTCCCACCTCTTCACCCTCAGCTCAGATCATTGATGCTAGCGATCCTTTTACATGGTTCAGTCTTGCGACGTCAGTGCAGTTCTCTCGTTCCGCTTTATGCTTTCATCCTTGACTTTTGTCATCTCTTTCAACTCTTCACCCAAGGAACCGCTACATGAGGTCTCTTTAGCAGGATACAGAGGTTTAGATACTTCTTGCTTAACCTATTCCCCTATCTGTAAATTTCAGGAAGTAGCACTAGGATAAGTCGGGGTAAGGACTTCGTCAACCTTACGACTCTTCCTTTAGAGTCTAACAGAATAGTTCTCAGTCTAAAGAAGATCTAGTATACCATCATTGTTCTCAGACTGTGCCGAAACTTTGAGAAGCACTTTCAGGAAGAAGAACTAGAAACTGAAACTAGTAGAGCGAGTGAGCCGGCTCTCCCTTATAGCTCGTTCTTTAGGTAGTCCGGGTCTCTATCCCCTGAATCTAGCAGCCATCAAGACGGAAGGCGAGTCAAGAAGGAACGGAGAGAATTCACAACCTGACATCCCACACAGAAGAATCTTTTTCTTTGATAGCAGAGTTCCAAAGGGAGTTCTCATTTTGGTTCACATGGTGTCCCATATAGATAGATAGGCTCTGTAGTCGGGCTTCAACAACGAGGGCTTAGGTAGTGCCTTCCTCCAATAATGGGGCTAATGCCGACTACTATCTATTGTCTGCAAGATAGAATTCCCTCTTATTCTTATGCGGACTCTGATTTTGCCTTTGTTTTCTTGAGCTGAATGTGGGATCGATCCCTTTTAGCCAAGTCATGCATTCCAATCCCAGCGGATGCTTCAATAACAGTAGAGTCGTAAAGAAGAACAACAGAGTTTACAGTTGAACAAGTCACTTCCTTCTTTGCTTCAAAAAAGAGAAGAGCGACATGAGTAGGACATCACTTTCTGTTGATTGATATGTAACTTCTCAAAAAGAGAGTGAAAGCTTCATCCTTAGAATTAGAAAAAGGTGGGGAAGACTCGGCAGCATTTTCTTATGAAAGAAGAGCAATCAACCAAGAGCCATGCACGCCATAAGCATACATGGACACCAGACCAGACGACCGTCTATGCCCAAGAAGGGCCAAAAGAGCTAGAACGGTCACCTTCCTATTGTTAGAGTCAAAGCAAAGCTGCACGGAATAGGGGCCTTACTTGTCCCGGTCCGAAAATAGGGTAAGTAAGGTATTGGTCTTGGTTCCTCCTACATATCTTTAGACAAGGCATCCTAGTAACAAACATTTACAAACCTCTGAGGGATGAGAGGCCTGTAGGAATTCATCATGCCCATGAGAGATTTAGTCATCCCACCTAAAAGCACTCTTTCCAGATCAGTATGACAAGGGCAGCACCTATTGGAATTGGAAAACCTTGATCCATAACCATAATTGGGTTATCCTAATCACCACCTCCCCTCCTTCTCGGGGATGTGCTACATCTTGGATGTAGGAGTAACGACCCGTGGTCCAATCTAGTAAAGAGATTGGGTGCCAGTGGTCTGTCTGAGGGCGGGTTCAACAAGCTCTTTCTTTGAAAAGAAAAAGATGATGGATCGGGTTTTCATTTCAGAAGCTGCTAGAATGCATGTTCAGTTAGTCAAGAGGGGTCTGAAAATGACGATTCTGAGGGGCGTAGAGCTGAGTCGCGATAGCGGCGAAGGAAAAAAAGATGCTTTTTTACATATCGTCCTAAAGGATTGAAAAGAAGAGTGAGCGACGAGTGGTTCAATCCGGAATGAGAGTGAGAGACCACTAGCGGAAAGAGTTTTCTAAAACACTAGGGTTTATTGTAGCGAGAAGTCCGAGTAAGAAAAGGAGTCTGAGCGTCGGTTCGCTGCCCTAACCGTGCGATTTCAGGGCATCTTTTCAAGTATTCATCTAAACTCAATGCTGGTGTCGGGTATCATCTCGATCCATTGGCAGCAGAAAAGAGTGATAACTAGCTTCATTCTAGAGGTTCTAAACTAGACTATAGAAGTCTTCCTTCCAAGTAAGGATTGAAGATCATATGCAACCACTATATCCCTCAATCTCCCAAAAAAGAGGTTCCTGGCGACCTTACCTACACTTGGTAATTTAGGAGTCAAATCATGCTTTTTCTCTGATGCCTTAATCCTTTTCGTGTATCGGCATTTCGGTTGTAGCAGTTTCTTCCTCTTGTAGCTTGAGTGCTTGTTGTTTAACGTCTTTCGATTCAAAAGCAATCCTGGGCTAAACCAGCTCGTGTACCTCCTGACTGTCCGCTGCATTCGAAATGAAATGGTAAGAATAGCAGTTCTGTTTTCGTCCCTACGGGATTGTCCTTTCCTTATTACTTATTAGAAAGTTGTTAGGAAGCCAAGTACGTTCTCGGGGCATCTAAGACAATCAAAACTACCGCCTTAATGGTGAGGTCCATACCCAAAAAGGCACCAAAATGCCTCCACCTAGGGATATTCTATATAGAAATAGAAGGCATCGCCCTGCTGAGCTAAATCATTTCCCTAGCGCCTTCTTCCTTGATTGACCTCTTCACCTGAAGTACCGCCGATTTCTTTAAGCCGGTACCACGAACCACGACCACGAAGGTCAAAGGGACTCGCCGCATTGGCATAATACAAAGACATTTCGCAGCATATTTCTTTTATTTGAGGAGGGGAACAAACATAGCTAATTTGCAAAGAAGCTAGTTGGGCTAAGCTGCTCTGTTTCATCAGTTTTTTAATTGGCTGCACTCCCGGCTATGGAGAGAGTGATCCTCGGGTGACTGAACTACCCTACCTTGCTTGAGAGTAGGGGTAGGCCTAAGATGCCCTTACTCAACCACCAAGAGCAGCTAGAGTCAAGGCATAATTTGCACCTCCAACATACTTGACAAAGGCTTTTGGATTATCCTAGTAAAAGAGCGAGAAGTCATTGAGAAAGAAAGGCTCTCAATCCCCTTGTTCCGGGGGAGTAATATCATAGAAAAACAAAATTGACCAACTCTTCTCCAATTGTTGAGAGAGTTGCCAAAGCGTTCTTCCAGTTCTGCAAGCTTTCTTTCTTGATATCCCTTCGTTAGCCTTTTTTTCATTCAGCTACCAGTGAATCCTGTTGTTTGAGGAACTCTGCATCATGTGTACCGAATTTCAACTGCTAGCTGCTCTCTTTATTCTTCAATCGATTCCTATTCTTTTTCACCCTCGGAAGTGCCTAAACTGCCTTGAGAGAAGACTCCACCAGAACTGGAAAGTAAGAAGTGGTGTTGGTTCCTGTCCCCCCACTTCCCGGGAGAGCTTTAGTAGCTTGTGTACTAGCCTCTTCTATACCAGCTGATTCAATAGCAACTGTCAACCTTTCTCTTTTCTTATTCTTACTTACGCAATTTCGAAAAAGAGTCTAGTCAGCTCGTTCTTGACATATCAAATCGAGTGTTCATAATCTGGAGTCAAAGGATTTGAACTGATGTACCAAAAACCGAGACCTCTTAGTTCGATACCATACATTATCGACCTTTGGTATGGATGTACGCTCCTTTTTTGGATGCTTCCTCTTGGTTCTTAAAGAGTTCTTATGTTGATTTCTTCCCTCTTCTGAGCCTTCTCTTCCCTAGCTAAGCAAATTTGGAAAAGAAAGAAGCTCTTTATTCGCCTAGGCGGATGTTGTCCCATGTCTCCAGGCAAGTCAAGACCAATGGTAGCAGATATTTAATTCCTTGAAGATCGGGAAGACTAAGCGGATAGGAATCTGTTTCGGATAATGAACCACGGATCCCATAACCATGTTCTGATGCCTTACCCCTTGCTACTCCCCATAAAGACCATGAAAGCAGGAGAAAAGGAAGTAGGCTAGGTCAGGATCAATGTCCTCGAATAAGAAGTATATGATGATATAAAATTGGTGATATCTGGACTACTCCCGTTGTACATGCCCTGGCTGCCTACGTTACCTCTTCCCTTACATGTCAATCCATAAGCGGTTAACATGGTGATGTAGGGATTATCCTTGAGAATCGTCACGGAGGCCACGACGACGCTTATGACACAATCTACGCCCTCTAATCCGCACGCTAGAGTAAACGCAGCCACAACAATTATTTTATTTATCGTTCGCCCTAACAATACGGATCGCCGTTCCGCAAGTAGATCGAATGTTGGCTACTGGCCAAATTCTTTCCGGCTAAATGGGATAATAGTGATCCCGAGCGAGCTTTAGGTGTTGTACCAAAATAGATCCACCAAGAACTAAACGATCCAAAAATGGTGGTATCTATCCCAACAAAAAGAAAGCGAGGAGTGCCAAATCCTTTTTCGAATCCTTCGGAAAACCAAACGAAAATTACTAATCGGTTATTTGTTAACCACGAAGAATAATAATTCGGAAAATAACGCAAAATACGTCCACCACAAGAACTATCTAGGAAAAGAAATCTCTTGTGTAGTGATATCGTTACCCCCTCTCGGATTCGTAGATCCGTGATGCGCGGATCCACCAAGTATGATCGTTTTCCCTTTGAAGACCACGGAAGAGCGCTATGGAAGAAGATCTTGTTGTCCCGTTCACGTCACGCCATCGAGGATTCCCTAGACTTCTTCCTTCCTTGCAAGATCTTGTTGGTCGTGGGTTTTTTAATGAAGGAGGGTTGGAGGTGGTGGCGGTTATGAGGAGGAGAGGCAAGGGGAGATGGTGGCCGATCCCTTGAGAGGAAGGCCTTGGAGGCAATCGGTTTTAGAAGAGGAGGAGAAGGGAGTAGAGGTGGCCGATCCTTGCCTTAGTGGCCGTCGGTTTTGGGAAGGGAAGGAGAGAGGGGGGCGGCGGCTAGGGAGAGAGCAAGAGAGAAATTAGGGTTTAGGCAATTGTAATTTCAATTCAATAATAATCTACTCCAAATGAAAAGTCATGGCCATTATATAGGCTTACATCTCAAATAACAAAAACAAGTGGCTAAAGACACACCACATAAATGAAATGCAGGAAATAAAATAATGTTTTAAATAGCCTCTCATGAACTGGCTAATAGCACACCAAAATTAGAAATAATCAAATACGAGTCTTGTTGCGAGGGCGAAGCTTGTAGCCATGACCGCTACGGCGTCGCACATCCTTTGCCGGTACATCCTCGGTCCCAAGTGCTCCATCCTTTGCCGGTACATCTTCAACATCCTCTGTCCCAAGTGCTCCATCCTGATGGCCTTCGCCATCAATCCTCCTCCGCTCAAAAGGACTCATCACCGATGAGTGGGCTGAGAGATAACAACGTAGGAGGCCCGCGTCAAGAAGATCCAACTGTGCAGTAGATAGCCAAGAGTCGTCTGAAGCCGGACGACCACGCCAACGAACCAAGAACCTGTGAATGTCGCCGTCTGTAGTGGGAAATACATCATCCTGCAAAATCTTGTCAGGCAAAAAATCTGTCCGGGGGAACCTCGGAAAAGCGTTAGGTGAAGTAGAAAAACAATTTTCATCATCAATAGACTGCATACCTCCCATAGACTTCTCAGGGGAAAGCGATCCAGAATTTAGCTCACCCCCCACCCCATTAGATTTTATAGTGGAAGTATGAAACGGAGAGATAGACAATTCAGGTGGTGGAGCATCAAAAAGCGTTAAATCGAAAATATTAAACACAGGGGAGATTCCCCAATTAGAAGGTAACTCTAACAAATAAGCATTTTCGCCTAATTTGTTCAAAATTCTAAAAGGACCGGCTTTCTTGTTCGCTAATTTCTTTATGGTGCCCGAAGGCATCCGTTCAGGGATTAGACGAACCATAACCAAATCGCCTATGTTCAAAGAGACTACTCGCCGATGTACGTTAGCGTTCGATTGATATATAGAATATTGCTTAGCTAATGTTTTGCCAATGTGCTCGTGGAGAGTGTGAACGTGTGAAGCGAAATCTAGTGCAAATTGACTTGACTTAAAAGAAGGTGGTAACGGAATCAAGTCTAGTGGCACTGGCGCTTTATAACCGTGCACTATCTCATTCGGGGACAACTTAGTGGACCGGTTCCTAGAATTATTGTACGCAAGCTGGGCATGCGGGAGGATGAGATCCCATGTACCTTTATGTTCGCCCACCAAACAACGAAGTAACCCTCCCAAGCTACGGTTGACGACTTCCGTTTGCCCATCCGTTTGGGGATGATAGGCCGACGAAAATAACAGTTTAGTGCCCATTAGTTTCCAGAGTGTCTTCCAAAAATAACTTGTAAATTTTACATCTCGATCACTCACTATCGTCTTGGGTACACCTCGATGTGCTACAACCTCTTTGAAAAATAATTTTGCTATATTTGAATCATCGTAGGTGTTGTTGCTTGCGATAAAATATGCCATTTTTGAGAATCGGTCTACCACCACTAGTATGGAATCGTGACGCCTAAAAGTCATAGGTAAACCCAAAATAAAATCCATGCTAACATCTTGCCATGGTACCGACGGAATCGGAAGGGGTGTGTAAAGACCCGCATTGGTCTTGTTTCCCTTAGCTAGTTGACAAACACGACAACTTCCTACAATATTGTTGACCATGGGTTTGAGGCCCGGCCAAAAGAATTTATCTTCCACAAGTGTTATCGTTTTGTCTCGCCCAAAATGGCCGCCTAATCCCCCGCTATGTAACTCCCATATAATAAAATGTCGTAAAGACGACCGGGGAATGCATAATTGCACATGTTTAAATAGATATCCCTCACGAATATAAAATGCCGAGATAGTGGTAGGGGAGTCGTCCTTAGCGGCGAGATAAATGTCCTTAAAGTCTGGGCAATGGATATATTCGTCCTTTATCCTATCGAATCCTATGACTGACACTTCCATGGTATTTAATAACAGAGTGACTCTACTTAGCGCGTCCGCTACACGATTTAGCGTACCCTTCAGATGCTTGATTATGAAGGTGTACTCCTGTAGATAAGATATCCATTTTGCGTGTCGTGGACTAATCTTATTTTGAGAATTCACAAATTTGAGGGCCTTGTGGTCCGATAATATTACAAATTCTTTTGATATAAGGTAATGTCGCCAATGTTGGAGACATCGGATCACCGCATAAAATTCGCGATCATAATTTGAATAATTTAATTTCGGCCCGGCTAGTTTCTCACTAAAGTATCCTAGCGGGTGTCCCTCTTGGCTTAATACTCCTCCAATTCCTACCCCTGATGTGTCGCATGATAATTCAAAAACTTTACTAAAATCCGGTAATCGGAGTAAAGGAGCTTCAGACATTCGTTCCTTAATCGTTTGGAAGGCACTAGTGGCCGATTTCGTCCATGTAAATTCTCCTTTTTTCATACATTCAGTTATGGGTGCCATAATACTACTAAAATTCCGAATAAATCTTCGGTAAAACGTGGCCAACCCGTGGAAACTTCTAACGTCCCTAATATTCTTTGGTTCCGGCCATTCCTTAATCGCTTGGACCTTCTTGGGATCCACATGAATGCCATCTTAACTCACGATATATCCTAAGAACTCAACAGAAGGCACACCGAATGCGCATTTTTTAAGGTTAATAAATAAGTTCTCTTTGCGCAACGTGGTAAGAATTGTTCTTAGATGAGTCTCATGATCCCGCGGCGAAATGCTAAAAACCAAAATGTCGTCAAAATAAACCACTACAAATTTTCCCATAAAAGGCTTAAAAATTTGGGTCATCAATCGTGAAAAAGTACTGGGTCCATTGGTAAGTCCTTCTCCAAGCACTAGCCATTCATATAATCCATCCTTAGACTTGAAAGCCGCCTTCCATTCGTCTCCCTCCCGTATTCGTATTTGATGGTAACCGCTCTTAAGGTCCAATTTAGAGAATATAGCGGCTCCTGATAGCATATCTAGTAGATCGTCCAAACGGGGAATAGGAAATCTATATTTGATCGTTATTTTATTTATAGCCCGATAATCGACACATAATCGCCATGTCTTATCTTTCTTCGGGACTAATAATGCGGGGACGGCACAAGGACTTTTGCTATGCCGTATAAATCCTTTCGCTAGCAGATCGGAAATTAATTTTTGTAACTCTTCATGGGAGGATGGATTGAGTCTATAATGGGGCTGATTTGGCAATGACGATCCCGGGACAAAATCTATCTCATGTTGGATGTCACGTATCGGTGGTAACGTGGGTGGTAAATCCACCGGATAAACATCCTTATATTCTTCCAAGAGATTTCGTAGCTATAATGGGAGGCTCTCAAAAGTAGGTGACTCTTCCTTCGCTTGTAAACATACTAACGCGTATATAACGCAAATCCATGAAAGTCTCACGTTCTAGTTCCTTTCTACTAATCAAACTTATCGTTTTCTTTTCCGCAGGCACAACAGTGTCTTTGGAACTAGATGATGAATCCTTAGGCGCAGATGGCCTCAAAACAATGGTTTTACCATTAAATTTGAATTCGTAGGTGTTTGCGCGACCGAAGTGGGTCACGTCATAATCGTACAACCAAGGTCGTCCTAATAAAACATGGCACACGTCCATCGGAATGACGTCGCACCAAACTTTATCAACGTAGTTTTTCAACGTTAAAGGAACCATGCATCGCTTAGAGACCGCTATGGATGTCTTATTTACCCACGCAATTTTATAAGGATGTGGGTGCGGCTCGGTTACTAAGTGCATGCGAGCGATGGCATTCTCCGACACTACGTTCATACAACTGCCGCTGTCGATAATTAACTTACACCATTTTTCACCGTCCTTAAAATTTAATGTAAATATATTTGTCCGATTATAGTCATCCAACGCTCGCGGTGTGGTTAAAATGCATCTCATCACAATCATGTAAGAATCATCCTCAATGTCACTTGGCTCGGCGTCAGATTCTTCACCAGCTCCATAGACGATATCAACAGGTTCAGACGAAGAGTCTAGTAAAGCCAAAGGTTTGCTTTTCGTGGGGCACTCACTAGAGTAGTGCCCTTGAATTCCGCACGAATAACACGTGGCATTTGTCTTGTTAACTCGTCCTATTGGAACTCGCTCACCGGTGGGATTTCTATTATTCCTAGTGGTAATGACAATGGACTCCGAATCCGTTGATCGATACTTTCCTTTATCACGCGCGGATGAAGAAGGGTGCGGGCCTAAGAGGGATTTCCCTTTCTGGAAATTACGTCCTTTGGACTTGTAGGCGTTATGTTTTTCAATATCCAAGGCGGCATTGAAGGTGGTGTTAAGGTCTGTGTGACCATAACGCAAGAGTTTCCCTTGTATATCCGGGTTGAGTCCCTTACGAAATCGTGAGAGTGTAACTTCGGGCATCTCACGAACATCGCAACGCACCATCATATCCTTAAGGTGTCCCATATAATCTGCTACCGAAGTATTCCCTTGCCGAAGGGTGGCTAAGTCGTCGAACATCTGGGTTCGGTGATATGTGGGAACGTATTGGTCGTGTAGTAGCGCTTTCATTGCGGTCCACCCAAGTGGGGGTGCTCCGTTTACAGTTCCTAAGCGCCTCTCTTTGTTTAACCAATATGTTTTGGCCCTTCCTAGGAGTTTCATACGTGTGACCTTCACTTTCTCAGCATCCGTTAAATCGTGCCATTCAAAATAGCACTCGATGTCCATGACCCAGTCTAGGAAAAGTTGGGGCTCTCCCATTCCATCATAGGAGGGTGCGTTCATTTTTACGGCCCTAGTCACATCAAACTCATAATGACCTCGAGGTGGGTACTCATCGTCTAGATCACGTGGGTGATTTTGTCTTTCCTCTCGCTGGTTGGCTGCCGGGGGTTGGGGACCCGGTCGGTTTCTGCCAACGCCGGTGTTTCGGGGCGCCGCTTGGTTTACAGCGAGCCCTTCAATTAACTGTGTCAGTGCGTCAAACCTAGCGTTAAACTCTTCTCGTAGCTCGGCGATCGTGGCCGGAGCATGCTCATCACCTTGGTTGTTGGCCATGTGTGAGGGGGAGGGAAGATATTCCGTGCCCAGCCTAGTGCGCATGAACGAACGGTACAAACAACAATTTTGACCTGATTTAAATTACGCATTTGATTTTTTTGACACAAAACTATTGATCAACAGGAAAAAAATTTTTAGACTTTTTTTCTTAGAAAAATGAGGAGAAAATTCAGATTTTTTTTTATAATTTTCTGCAAATTTTTTTTTTGTGTTTTTACTAATTGCAGCCCAACTATGTAAAATTCTGATTTGACGTGAATCGTAACGGAAGTGCGCACCCTAGTGAACGATGATATCCCTAAGTAAAATGAAAGGATGGTGTCGATTGGGAAATCAACACAACCTCCCTCTGATACCAAATTGATGTAGGGATTATCCTTGAGAATCGTCACGGAGGCCACGACGACGCTTATGACACGATCTACGCCCTCTAATCCGCACGCTAGCGTAAACGCAGCCACAACAATTATTTTATTTATCGTTCGCGCTAACAATACGGATCGCCGTTCCGCAAGTAGATCGAATGTTGGCTATAGGCCAAATTCTTTCCGGCTAAATGGGATAATAGTGATCCCGAGCGAGCTTTAGGTGTTGTACCAAAATAGATCCACCAAGAACTAAACGATCCAAAAATGGTGGTATCTATCCCAACAAAAAGAAAGCGAGGAGTGCCAAATCCTTTTTCGAATCCTTCGGAAAACCAAACGAAAATTACTAATCGGTTATTTGTTAACCACGAAGAATAATAATTCGGAAAATAACGCAAAATATGTCCACCACAAGAACTATCTAGGAAAAGAAATCTCTTGTGTAGTGATATCGTTACCCCCTCTCGGATTCGTAGATCCGTGATGCGCGGATCCACCAAGTATGATCGTTTTCCCTTTGAAGACCACGGAAGAGCGCTATGGAAGAAGATCTTGTTGTCCCGTTCACGTCACGCCGTCGAGGATTCCCTAGACTTCTTCCTTCCTTGCAAGATCTTGTTGGCCGTGGGTTTTTTAATGAAGGAGGGTTGGAGGTGGTGGCGGTTATGAGGAGGAGAGGCAAGGGGAGATGGTGGCCGATCCCTTGAGAGGAAGGCCTTGGAGGCAATCGGTTTTGGAAGAGGAGGAGAAGGGAGTAGAGGTGGCCGATCCTTGCCTTAGTGGCCGTCGGTTTTGGGAAGGGAAGGAGAGAGGGGGGTGGCGGCTAGGGAGAGAGCAAGAGAGAAATTAGGGTTTAGGCAATTGTAATTTCAATTCAATAATAATCTACTCCAAATGAAAAGTCATGGCCATTATATAGGCTTACATCTCAAATAATAAAAACAAGTGGCTAAAGACACACCACATAAATGAAATGCAGGAAATAAAATAATGTTTTAAATAGCCTCTCATGAACTGGCTAATAGCACACCAAAATTAGAAATAATCAAATACGAGTCTTGTTGCGAGGGCGAAGCTTGTAGCCATGACCGCTACGGCGTCGCACATCCTTTGTCGGTACATCCTCGGTCCCAAGTGCTCCATCCTTTGCCGGTACATCTTCAACATCCTCTGTCCCAAGTGCTCCATCCTGATGGCCTTCGCCATCACATGGGACCCAACTTGGAAGGACCTTCCTAAGCACCGCCTCACATGGTCAGTGTGGGTGCACCGTCTAAAACGTAAGTGGAAAGAGATGTTGGGACTTTGGTCCTCATTTACCTATGAAGACGCGGCTTTTCATTTCCTCATGACCTTTACTCACATCACAGTAAGGGTGAGCAGTGGTCGCAAGGCTTTCTCTGGGCCCCTCGGGTACGGTATGTGTTAGATCCTAATAAGAAGATCTTGACGCCTACGGATCTCGATTGGTTTGAGAAACCTATTCCACTATCTGTATATTTTGGCAGGTACTTACCATCATGTTATGATTTGGGGGTACCTCCAATCACGGGTCGACTAAGTCAGGTTGTGTAGGGCGGTGGCAAAAGAAGATTCTTCGCTATAGGCAATTATGTCAATCAACGGCTATGAAAAGCAGTCCATGATTGGCTTGTACAGGTCTTGAGGAGGAAGCCTGAAAATGGGACCTTCCACCAGACACATTCGTTAGATCGGCTAGTTGGAGAGAGTGAGTCAATTTTTGCTTTTTTAATCAGCTTGATACTATCGTCAGTCTGGTATTGGTTCTTGAGGTGATGGTGGATCGTCTAATAGACCTGCCCCTTTAGGTTGGAATGCCTATCAGTCTTGGTGGTCTAGTAGTACACGTAAAGTCTTCTAAGCCTTCGCTGCTTTCGATTCATGCTATGTCTTCGTTCTTTCTTTCCCACTGTACGTATCGTATTTAGTCCAGTCTCTTTGCTAGTTTCCCAAGTTGTGCATTAGTCTTGTAGTGGTCTATGTCCTTCGCCGAGTTGGCATATTCTTGGTTTCAGCGTTCTAAGCCTTCGAAGTAGCCGCTAGAGAGTGAATGTGCTTTCCTGGTGCCAATCCCGATCGTCTTTCTCTAGGCTAAGTTTCACATCACCCTCTATGTAGGCAAGCCGTCCCATAGAAGAAGTTGGGGATCGTTTTCTGTTCTAATTGTAAGCTCTTCGATTGGTTCCTCAGTTGATGTATAGGCCTAAGGAACCCCCCAGAGAGACTCCTACCGCTTTAAAAAAGCATCAAAAGCTTTCGAAGTGTTTGTTGTCATCCCGCGATGTCCTCCTTTCGGTTTGAGTGGGGGTTCCATTTTTCGGCTAAAGGTCCATTGCTCTCCTAAAGTGAATTTCAATCTTTCTCTGAACCTGACTGAGGTTTTTTTCTGCGCGCGTCTGTATTTTTCTTCTTCTATACTAGTGACTAAGCTTGGTTGCATAACTAGCAATCATCCTCATGACTGCCCTCCGCCAGATATATAGAAAGAGAAAGAATAGGGTCATTTGTCCTCGTATAGGAGGGAACGGGTCTTTAAGGGCGTAGAAGCATCATTGCCCTATCGATCGCTTAGTCGGAAGGGTCGTCATACCCTTCTTGATTGAGAAACTGAATCTGAATCTTCCTATATGAAAACTGTAGGATAGTTTGGCTTAAAGGAAAGAAAGAAGTGGTCCAGTCATAAAGTAAAAAAGTAGTCATTGTATTCCCTCTCGTAGTAAATGGGTTATATCCCTCCTCTAGATCGAGTTTATGGGGTAGTAAGTATTCGGCCTGATAGTGGATCGTGTCCTTACCCTTAGGGAAGCCCTTGAGGGAAAGTTCCTTGAGACGCTTTACCCGGAGCAAGTGAAGTGACTGACGGGCCTGTCTCACTTGAGGATTTCCCATGTGTTCGTAATGACTATCTCTCTCATCCAGTTGGTAAGTGATTTTTGTCGAGAAAGGGAATGCACTTTCAGGTCGAGCATGGTCTATTGGCAAAGGCTTCATTCCATATCATCTTTGTAGGGGGCTTCCCTCAACCACATCAACTGAAGACCAATCCAAGACTGACAACATACTAGATTTCTAGAGCAGAGGAAATCAGAATATCTGAAGTCCAAGCAAAGAAGAAACAAACGTTAGATATAGATATATGCTCAACACATGTTACTTATTTCCTTGGCTTAGGAGTTAACATCAGGAAGTAAAGGCTGCACAGGAGTAGTAGGCCGGGAGCTGAGCTACCTCTATGAAGAAGGCCCTACGAGCTTTAGTAGTTGAAACCTGATCTATAAAAACAGAGGGGAAGCCATAAAAACAAAAATTGCCAACTATCTATGACTGGCTCGATGACTACGACTAGAGGGATGGATTCTTCTCAGTCTGTCTTTGTTTCCAGCAAAAGCTATGAAAGAAAGCTCAGTTTAGGTAAAAGCAACTCTATTACCTAACTCATATCCTTAAAACTCAACCCTTTTTTGCCTTAGGAGCAGAGCAGCTCCATTGAAAAGGTTAGGCACGATAGCCACTCGGCAAGATGGAGGGAATCTTTCCGGATAGGAGTGATGCTTTTTGGAAATGTGAATTAGCAATCATTCGATAGTTGGGATTAGGATGCCGCTTTCACTAGTAGAAGATTTCCACGCAAGGAAAGAAAGGCTACTACATAAAGGAGTATCTAGGGCGAAGCCCTTTGAATCCTTCTTCTTTCTTGTCTTTCCCTTTCATCTTGATATCAACTATGACATTAACAAAGCATCGAGCGGGCAAGCTTTCCTTTCACTCACATATTCTATTAGATTATGATGAAAGAGACTATCGGAGAAGGTCCAACTCTGCTTGCGTCCACTAGCTGACGATGAAGAAAAGCATGCTCATGTTCCGCAGTTGGCCGACGGGAACCTTCAGGATGGTTAGCCACACCTACCTAGGAGATTTTTTCCCCAGGATCTTTGATCTTACCCTTCAACAAGTTCTCTTTTTATCAGAGCTCTATCTTTTTATTCTCCTACTACTTCTATGCTAATAGACTTGCTTACCGTAACCGGCCAAAATCTTCTCATACGGACAATTCTCTGCATGTTGACTTCACTCCGATTACGCCCCTTTCAATGACCAGAAAGACCGGGAATTCCTGATTACTTTTCCATTGCCTGCTTTACTGCTTTGAGGAAGAACCACTGCTACTACTTGAGAATCCGCTCTTTGGCTTGCCTCTTTGTTTGAAGGACATCTTTCATCAATTGTTATTGAATGAAAATCTGTTGTGAGGGATGTTGCTTATTGACCTAAGATGTCCATAATCGAATACTACGCTGGTGCTATCCTATAATATTAGAAATGCCGCATCCTCTTGCAACGAATAGGCTTTTTGGCTCTTTTCCTTGTTGGATCAAAGGTAGCGCATAGTCTGTATGTCATCCCGCTTCCAAATCCCAAGAAAGATCTCAGCGTGGATCTTCTTTAATAGAAGATATTACCTAAACAGCCTACCGCATGCAAAAGAGTCAAGGCTCAAAGGCGCATCATTGGCATTGGTCGGGCCACTTCCCGAAACCTAAGCAAGGAAGCAGAAGCTATCAGAAAAGAAGGGTATTCTCTGAAAGCAGGATGCAGAACAACTAGAGAAAATGCAGATGCAAGATATGCTTAAACAGAATAAGAATAATCCAATCTTTAATCCACTGAATCATACATAACATACGCATTTGAATCCACAGAATCATAGAAATCAGAAAAAGCAGCCA
Source organism: Platanthera zijinensis (assembly GCA_039513925.1). NCBI lineage: Eukaryota > Viridiplantae > Streptophyta > Magnoliopsida > Asparagales > Orchidaceae > Platanthera > Platanthera zijinensis. The sequence continues at coordinate 58,945,358 of CM077097.1, read as the reverse complement.
CTAACACATCTGTAGAAGCAGACAAGGAAGATGCTGTTGAAAAGAAGAAGTTCAAGCTTGAGTGCCGATGGGGTTTTAGTGTAGTAAAAGAAGTTCATTTTTCAGTTTCGTGGAATGATGAAGGAAGACCATGCCATTAGAGGAAGGGTGGTTTGCTGCTCTACCTATCTTAACAACTAGAAATGAAGAGCAAGGACTTACACAATCTAGGGACCAAGGCTGCGTAGCCTATGCAAAGCAAGCCTACCTAGCTCCGCGAGACCATTTCGATCCACGCTGGATCGGTCTTATCTAGCTTCCTTATCTTTATATACTGTCAGCCTTTCACCTCCCTTCAAAAGTTTGACATATCTTTAGCAGAACTATCATAAAGTTCTTATGGTTGGGACCGGACCTAACTCAAAAAGAAAATCTCATCAGCTGGTATTGGACTCTAGCGCCTTGGGTTCGTTACTTGGCTCCCATCTTCCTTTCTGCCAACCCAACTGTTTAGTCTAACCTTGCCTGAAGGAAGGATTTTGTTGGTACCCTAGTTTGATTTGAGTTTAGTCCTGTCTTTTTAGTCCCTTGACCCAAGAAATATCTAGGGTCAATGGTTAGTGGTCTAGCTGTAGAGTCCCCGCTTTTCCAGATGAAGAATTTGGTTAAGTAGGTTTTTCGTTCGACTATAGTCGAACGCCGCTCGACTATCGTCTATCGGCTGATCGACTATCGTCTATCAGTTGGTCGACGCTCTGTCTGCGTTGATAGCTCGACTATCTGTTGATAGATCGACTATCTGTGTTGCCTTGATAGTTCGACTATCTGTTGATAGGTCGACTATCTGCTTGGCTTGGTAGTTCGACTATCTGTCCTGATAGTTCAACTATCTGATAGCTCGACTATCTGCTTGATAGGTCGACTATCTGTTTTGATTTGATAGGTCGACTATCTATTGATAGGTCGACTATCTGTCGTCTTTGATAGTTCGACTATCTGTCCTGATAGTTCAACTATTTGATAGCTCGACTATCTGTTGATAGATCGACTATCTGTTCTGTTTTGATAGGTCGACTATCTGTTTTCTGTGATAGGTCGACTATCTGCTTGATAGGTCGACTATCTGTTTGTGTTTGATAGTTCGACTATCTGTCCTGATAGATCGACTATCTGATAGTTCGACTCTCTGCTCTGATAGGTCGACTATCTGCCGAGGTAGTTCGACTATCTTCTTTGATAGGTCGACTATCTGGATCGTTCGACTATCTGTCCGATAGGTCGACGATCTCCGTGCGTCGGTCGACGATCTCCGAGGGTCGTTCGACGTTTTCTGTTTGCCTTTTTATTTTGTATTTATTTATTCTATTTAATAAATTAATACATTATCTGGCATTTCATTTCAGTTGTTTTATGATAATATTTCCAGGCAATATCTGCTCCATTCCTTTTGCCTGAGTAAATTCTTTTCAGATAAAGTTGTTTGTCTTATTAGTTGTCATTGTATTTTACTTTATCTGCTATCAATCCTTTATAGCCGTTAGACTGAAAAGTCTTCCTTATGCTATAAAGAGTTTGTTTCTGATGTGATTTTATTTAGTACCTTTATTATCAGATTGCTGCCTGCAGTTTCTTTGAAAAAGGTTTATCCCTTTTATAGAATATTTTGCTGCAGAGTTTATTTGTCTTTGTGATATTTGCAGCCCAGGTTTCAAGTTTCAGAAGAAGACAAACAGTTCAAATTAAAAAGAGCCGTTGCTTGTTGCTGTTATTAAAGGAATCCTTTGGTGAAGGATTTCAGCTAGCTAACCAGTTATTCAAAGAGTTATTCAAGCCTTCATCAAGTTCAAGCTCTTTGCTCTCAGCAATATTAATTCAACTGAGAAGTGTTAAGCTCTTCTGCTCTTCTTCAACCTGAGATCTCCTGTTCCAGGAAGTTCTAACTCAGAGTTCTTTTGAAGAAGAAGAAGAAGAAGATAGCTGCTAGAAGATTATATTTTCTTTTATTATTTTATATCTTCTTGTAGTCTTTCCTTCAGTTCTTACTGAAGAGTTTCTGCACTGAAGCAAGACTTCACCTGGACGCTCTTTGAGCCAGGGGGAGCCTTGATTCCTTTGAGCTTTCTAGCTCAGTGCAAGTCTTTGTGCTTCTCTAATCCTTTGTAAAATGGAGAAGACATCTTAACCTTCTTTCCCCCTCCTGTACAGGGTTATTACTCCCTTCAAAAGTATCCCTTGGTGGCAGGGCACCTGATCAAAAACCTGTGTTCGGTTTTTAGACACCTGATCAAAAGTCTAAAGGGTTTCTAGATCTACCTGAAGCAGATCTTGTGGTGGCAGGGCACCTGATCAAAAACCTGTAGTGGATTCCTACTGTGTTGGTAGAAGAGTGGACATACCCAAGTTGTTTGGGGAACCACTTTAATTTCCTTGTGTCGTCTGGCTTGCTTAATTTAATTCCTGTATTGTGGCTGTGATTAGATATAACTAGGTTTGCTAGTTGCTGATTAGGTTTTCCAAGCCTTAACTGTAATTACAGTTAGCTTTAGTTTGTGCACAACACTTGTGTTAGGCTTTAGGGTTATCTCCTTATTTATAAGCTTTTCATTCCGCATTTCACTCCAAAGGAGTTGGGCAGACTATTAAGTTTTGTCTAGTGCAAAATTTGATAACTCTATTCACCCCCCCTCTAGAGTAGTATCTATCCCTTCACTTTCAATTGGTATCAGAGCCAGGTTCACTGACTGAATAGGCTAACACCTAAGTCACAAGATCCTGATAGATACCAAAAGTTTATAGATATTCACTATCACTATCATGGCCCAGTCCAAGGATTATTCTAGCACCAGACCTCCAGCATGCAACTTAGCTAAGTTTGGCATCTGGAAGGCAAGGATAAAATTATATATGAATTCTATTGATGAAAGCATTTTTGCTTCTATTTTGTCAGGACCCCCAAGAGCACCTGCTGCTGCTTCTGCCTCATCATCTTATATGAGTGCAGTGCCTCCTCCAGACTACAACGATGAGTACAAGAAGGCAAAGATAGCAGATGCCAAGGCGATGAACATTCTGGATCAGACAATGTCTGATGAAGTATTCCAGAAGGTTGCTGACTGCCCTTCAGCAAAAGCTATGTGGGATACACTGAACCAGATTGTAGCTGGTTCAGCTGATGAAAGGAAGGACAGAAGGTCCAACCTTATCTCACAGTATGAGAACTTCAAGAAAACTGATGCTGAATCAGTTGAAGCCATGTATACAAGGCTCTGCTCAATCATCAATGAGCTGAGGACCCTTGACAAGGACATATCATTGACAGAGGTCAATGATAAGATTCTTATGTGCTTCCCTAGCACATGGGATCTGAGGATCTGGCCCATCAAGGAAGCCAGAAGTACAAATGAGATTTCAACTGAAGCCCTTCTCGGCAAGCTCAAGTCTTTTGAGCAAGTGCTGAAGACAAGGGAAGCAGAAGCTGAAGCAAAGACCCCTACTCCAACAAGAAAAGAGCAATCTCTAGCTCTTAAGGCTGCTGATGTTTCTGAAGGCAGCCAATCCAATGAGGAGCTAATGGCATTATTTTCCAAGAGGTTTCTCAAGATGGGGAGAAAGGAATTCAGAAAGAAGTCTTCACGCTACGAAGACAAACCAAGGTATGACCGTTCACCTGCTAAAGAAATTATATGTTATGGTTGCAGGAAACCTAGACACATCTTACCAGAGTGTCCAGAGGAGAAAAACAAAGATAAGAGGAAAGAAAAGGAACAGCACAGGAAGCACTCCAAGCCATCCTCCTACAAAAACAAAAAGAAGGAGAGAGGTTTCGTCGCTGAAACCTGGAGTGATTCTGATGAAGAATCTTCATCCTCTAGCTCCAGTGAGGATGAGGAAGAGAAGAAGGCAAAGGAAGTTTGCCTGATGGCAATAGATGCCTGCAGCAATCATTCAGCTGCAGAGAGTTCAGATTCAGAGGAAGAAATGTCAACAGAAGATGAGGTACTATCTTCTTATGACTTCACTTCTGAAGAATTTAAATTAGATTTTAAATCCTTATGCTTAGACTTAATTAGTTCAGAAAAAGAGATTAAAGAACTTAGAAATAAGTTAGCTGACTCAGAATTAATTGCTACAGAAAATATTAAGTTAAAGGAAGATCTCACTACTTGTAGTGAAGAAATTAAATTTCTTAAAATAGAGTTAGCTAAGTCTAAAAGGTTAGAAGAATCTCTAAATGGTAGAGATAACCAGCATGACTAACACTAGGTCAGGTAATAACAAACTAGGCTTAGGAGCTTCTCCCAGTGAACCCCCAATTATTCTTAAAAATAATCTTTCAACTCCAGTGAACTTTATCTCATCTGATGGGATAAAAAACACTGAGCAAGTAAATCAAGTTAATAAAAATTTAAATAAAGCTAAGAGAGAAAAGAGGAAGAAATTTTTTAAAGAAATGCAAAGAGCGTCGAACGCCGCTCGACGATTGGAAGCTCAATGGTCGAACGAAGCTCGACGATCTGAGCGCCCATCGTCGAACGTCGATCGACGTTTTCAATATGATTTTCAAAATCATCATCAAACCCATAGAAACCTAAATGAAAATAGAAACCCTAGGTTTGTTGACCCATCATCTGCATGGAGAATCCCACCTAGGAGATCTCACCCATTAGGTTATCACCCTCAGCCTGCATTTTCATTTATTTCTAGCTTTTCTTATGTGAAAAACAAGGGACCCAAGGTTACCTGGGTCCATAATGTCTAAATGAATTTCTTGCAGGTGAAGGCCTATCCTATCACTCAAAATAAGTGGTATTTGGATAGTGGATGCTCCAAGCATATGACAGGAACTAAAAATCTTTTGTCAAAATTCAAAGCTAAGCTCGGCCCAAAGGTTATCTTTGGAGATTCCAGCTGTGGTCAGACAGAAGGCTATGGCAGGATCACAATTGGAGATGTTACTTTCAAGAGAGTTGTATATGTGACAGGACTGAAGCACAATTTGATCTCAGTCAGCCAGCTATGTGATGCTGGCTACCAGGTTTCATTTTCTAACTCTTCTTGTAATATTACTTTAAATAATAATGTTGTTTTAGTAGGCATTAGAATAGGTTATATTTATTTAGTAGATTTCAATTCAACTCATTCTGAAATCTGTTTATTTAATGAAGTAACACTTAATAATAATTCTTTGTGGCATAAGAGGCTTAGTCATGTTAACCTTAAAAATATATCTAGGTTATCTAAGCACAACCTTGTTAGAGGTTTACCTTCTTGCCCCTACAAGAAGGAGAGCCTATGCAAGGCTTGTCAGCTAGGCAAGCAAACCAAAAACTCTTTTAAATCTGTAAATAAGAGTGATTCTCCTAGAATCTTGTATTTATTACATTTGGACCTTTTTGGCCCAATAAATGTACAAAGTTTAGGAGGGAAGTATTACACCTTAGTCATTGTAGATGACTTCTCTAGGTTCAGTTGGGTTTTCTTTTTGAGAACTAAGGCTGATAACTTCAAAGCCCTTACAGACTTTCTATTATGTGTGCAGACTGAGTACTCTACTCATGTGGCCTTGATCAGAAGTGATCATGGTACTGAGTTTGACTCTCTTCTCATGCAAGAATTCTGTGAGAGAGAAGGTATCAAACATAGCTTCTCAGCTCCTAGAACTCCCCAACAAAATGGGATAGTTGAAAGGAAGAACAGAACACTCATTGAAGCTGCTAGTACATTGTTGGCAGATGCTAATATGCCTCTCTCCTATTGGGCAGAAGCTGTTAGTACAGCCAATTATGTCTTGAATAGAAGTCTGATACACAAGCTTAAGTGTAAAACTCCTTATGAGTTGCTTAAAGGAAAGAAACCTAAAATAAACTATTTTAGAGTTTTTGACTGTGTAGTTATATTCATAATAATAATAAAGAATATCTTAGAAAGTTTGAAGCAAAGGCTTCAATGGGAATTTTTTTAGGATATTCCCAAGTAAGCAAAGCTTATAGAGTTTATAACAAATCAACCTGTAAAATTGAAGAATCTGTGCATGTATCTTTTGATGAGTCTCAGATGTTTTACAAGGAGAAGGAAAATTCTCCTTCCCCCAGTTCATTGCAGGTACCTGATGCTACTCAAGAGATTCTTCATGTTGAAACCAAAAAATCGGTCCATGTGGAGTCCGACCCTTGCGGAAGGGGTGATCGCACACTTACTTCTCTACTCACAAGCCCAAGGGTCAAGGGAGAGGGACCGGGAACAGACCCAAGGCTTCAGCACGGAGGTCCCACCACACACCCGGAAGATCTTAGAGCGCTTCCCCTCCTTAGCCAAGTGCTGAAGCTAAGGTACCTCAGAAATCGCTAGAAGACTGGGCACCAGCAAGCGTCTTCTGAGGTACCCCTTGGGTCCTATTTATAGGAAAAGATGGTCTGCAAATATCCAACCGTCACTGTTTTCGAGGACTATAGGCAATCCAAAGGGGGTAACATGGTAAAAACACCCCACAACTGAAGGGCAGGCCGGCCCTGAGAAGAGCCCATTGGGCGGGGGCGGCGAGTATGGGCGTGAGAAGGCTTCCCCCCACGCCGAGGTGAAAAGCGGCGAGTGAGCTCGCCTCTCTCAATGCCACAATCCAGCTCGCCTCGCCTCAGGCCTGGGAAAGTTGGGCCTGAAGCCCCTGCTTGCAGATGACGGTCGCGTTGGCACTCGCCAACCCCTCGGCTCTAGACGAGCACGTACTCGGCCGGCCCCACGATGAATGGCCTCCTCTCGTCGGGCTCAGCTCCACGATCTTTGAGCCCGGCCCGACGATTGCTGAGCCCCTACTCGGCATGCTGGGATTGGCATACCCTGCTGAACTCGCCTGGGGCTCGGGGGCGGTCTGGGCCGGCCGGATCGGCTCCTGCTAGCCCACTCGCTGGATACGGGGTTGTACACAATCCCCGCTCTTTGCGAGGTTGGCACAAACTCAGAAAGAAACATCCAACCCACTAGGATCCTGCGAGTGCGATAGGAGACGAAAGGAATCTCTTGGTAGGACCCACCGATGGTTATATATGCATGCCCTGCCTGCTCGACTGACCCCCGCCCCTCTCTTTACTTAAGCCCTGCCGAGATGCCGCTCCCGAAAGAAGTCATGGAATGACTCGCGAAATCGCGCGAGGAGACCGCCCTTCGTGCCGTAGCCCTGATGGATCTGAGCGCCCCGGCCCGCCGTTTTGCTGAATTTGGCTCGGCCAAGAGGGCGAGGCCCTTTCCTCCCGAGGCCGAGCACATCTTTGCCGACCTAAAGAATACTTTAGCCCATGGCTCTGACTCTTCCAATCGTTCTGCCCTGGCCCCTCATGACAAAGATTTTGTGGATCTTACCACCGAACAGAACCAAGGTGGCGAGGTCTCCACACCAAGGGTCGAGGGTCTTCCTGCCAAGGAGCCCGAGTCCTCCCCTGACCCGCGCCTGCGAGACTCGCCCCTTGTCATCAAGATCGTGGAGCCAGACTCGCGGGGGTCGGTATCGCCAGCTCGCCCTCACTCTCAGCATCCCTCCCCTGCTCCTGCGATTACTGGGATGGACGTCGAGCATACATCCGCTCCTGCTTCCCCCCAGGACACTGAAGGTATGCCCCTGGACTCCTCATTTTGCGTCTGATTCTAACTGGCGCTCGCTATTCCCACCCGCTATCTCGACTTTCCTGTGCAGGCCTCCCCGACCCAGCCGCGACTGATAACTCCGCTGAATGGGCCATTTATTCACCTCTTCCATCGCCGCGCGCCTTGGACGTCTTTCTGGACTCGAAGGTGGACAGCCCCGAAAGTTCGAGGCGAAGCCAACTGGTCCTAAAGAAGCTAGTGCGCGAGCTTCATGAGCTGAAGAAAGACAACTCCAGGCTGCAGAACGAATGCGCGCAGCTTGCCGGTGAGGCGAGGATCAGCTCGGCATACGCGGCCACATCTTCCTCCATACTTTTCGACGAGATTGACGAGAACCTGCGCGCGGCGAACAGGAACCTGGGGCAGCTTCGGCAACTCTTTGCGCAGCGGTTGGCGGCATCGGGCCGGCGAGACCGGGGTAATTGAGGACGGCTCTCTTGCGAGCCGACCGGTACTCGCCCCCATTGCCGCCTGGTCTATGCGCGCGCTTTTCTGATTTTCTTTACTCTGGACAATTTTTTGTTTAATGCTGAATAAAGTGTATAAATTTTATCATACGAGCAAGCCTTTTCTTACTCGGGTGGTGCGTGCCTTTTCGGATTCCTGGGCTAGGCTCGCCTAGGTCGGCGAGTACAGAGTGATGAGACGGGATACGCGAAGCGGGGTATGCGAGCCGAGCTGGTCAGTCGGTTTCGCTCCCCCTTCCTTTTCTATAAATAGGGATCCCCACCTACCCCCGGCTACGCCTTTATTGCCTTCTCATCCCTTCCTTTCCTTGCCCTTCCTACCTTCTGCTCGCGCGCCTTCGTCTCCTCCGCGAGCATGGGTAAAGGAAACCCCGACTCCGAGGGCCGCTCCAAGTGCGCCCAGAACTTCACGGATCACTGCTTTTTCGAGGGGAATACCACGGCGAGCGAGCTCGCCGAGTTTGTGGCGGATTACGTTCCCACCGGCTTTGTGGCCCGCCTACCGGCGGAGCATGAGGACATTAACTCATTCTTCGAGGACGAGCTCGCCTTCCCCATCTCGCACTTTGAGGTGGGGTTGCGCCTGCCGCTCTGGCCGGAGGTCCGCCAGGTACTCAAGTACTACGGCGCTGTGCCCGCGCAGCTCAACCCCAACGCTATCGCCATGATAGTGGGGTTTGCCTGCTACCTCCGCCGAGAGCGGATCGAGTTCAACCTAACCGTCTTCCGCAAGCTTTTCTCCTACAAAGCCAACGCCGACGGGGTCGCCTTCTTTGGCGGCACGTCCATAAAGATCCGCGAGGTCGCCAACAAAAACCACAACTGGATGTCGAAGATTTCCTTCATCCGGGGCGACCTTGGCAATATCCCGTTCTCGCCCTTGCAGAAGAGCGAGGAGGTTTACCGGCCGCCGTCAGTGTCTGGTAATGATGCCGAACTCCACAAGTTCTTCTTGTACAAGGACTTCGAGGTCGCCTTCCTCTGTCGCGGCCTCGAATCCCTGCCACCTATCCTTCCCGGTGAAGGTTTGTCTCGCTCACCTTCCGCTCGCCATTTGGCCTAACCGACCAGAACCTCATTCTTTGTCTAAGTCTTTTTGTAGGGGAGCGACTGATCCCGGTGAACCCTCCCTTCGCCGACCCGGGGTGTGTTTTCGGATCCGCTCGAGCGGGCTCGGGCCGCGGCTGAGGCGTGCCGGGAAGAGAAGGTCAAGGGGAAATCCTCCAGCAAGAAGCGGTTGGAGATTGGGGGGCCGAGCTCGGTCCACCGCCCCTCGGCCCTTAAAAGGGCGAAGGTGGTCTCGCGAAGCCTTCCACGGCAGCCCGCGTCGCCCGTCAGGTTCATGAGCTCGCCGGAGGTTTTTTCCGACGAAGCCCCGGCGAGCCCACTGAAGGAGATATCATCCCCCCGCGAGAAGAGGCGCGGGTCCCCCTCTCCTCCCTCCGTCGAGGAGGTCGCCCCCAGTGGCTCGGGAGCTCCAAAGGACCACCCTCACTTTGGAAAGGGGGGAAGGAGCAAGGACGCGGCCGGCGAGCCGATGCTGCTCTGGGACGAGGGAGCCCATCGTGTTTCCGTCTCCACTCGCGCTCCTTCCTGGGGAGCTCGCCGGCCTCCCACGGGCCACGCATTTGCCCTTGGCTTCGGCCTCTATGGCCGGGAGGGCGCCGACGCCTACACGAACCTGACCCCCCGGCAGATAGGTCACGAGGGCCTGCAGGCGCATCTGAGGGCCTTTGAACTCCACCATATGATGGTCCGCCGTGGCTTCTAGCTCAGCCAACTCCTGATCAATGCCGAGCAGGAGCGCGACCTAGCGACGGAGAAAGCTGCCGACGCGGAGCGGCGGTTCGGCATCGCCGAGCGCTTACTCGACAAGGCTTCAGGAGGCCTGGTTGTTGGTTATGGAGAAATGTATCACCACCGTTTGCTCGATCCGGGTCCCTTGGGGGCTCTCCAAGACAACCCCAACCCCCAGGGAGTGTTTCCCTGAAGCCCCATCCACCATCACCTTCCAAGGGATGGGACGAGTGAGTTTGTCCTCTGCCACCTCATCCACATAGTCAGCCAGGAAGTCAGCCATTGCTTGTGCCTTGATTGCGAGCCGGGGGACAAAGGAGATGTCAAACTCGCTCAACTCCACCGACCACTTGGCGAGTCTTCCCGAATGCTCCACTCCCTCGAAGATGCTGCAGAGGGGGTGGTCAGTTACCACCTGGATGGAGTGTGCCTGAAAGTAGGGCCTGAGTCTCTGGGCCGAGATGATTAGGGCGAAGGCCAACTTCTCAAAGATGGGATAGCGGAGTTCTGCCTTTCTCAGAACCCTACTCACATAATAGATGGCCAGCTGCTTTCTCCCCTCTTCCCGAACAAAAACAGAACTTACGGCCTCCGCCCCGACCCCTAAGTACAAAAACAAGTCCTCCCCCTCCTTTGGCCCTTGGAGCAAGGGGGCCTGAGTCAACTGCCTCTTCAAGGCCTGGAATGCCTCCTCGCATTCCAGGGTCCATTCAAACTTCCGACCTCCCCTTAAGGTCCTGAAGAAGGGAGAACACCTCTCCCCGGCCCGGGAGAGGAACCTGCTTAGTCCCGCCAGCTTCCCTGTCAGCCGTTGTACCTCCTTCGCATCCCGAGGTGGCCCCAACTCCATAATTGCCCGAACTTTGTCAGGGTTGGGTTCGACCCTGGCTGGGGTGAGGAGATGACCCAAAAATTTGCCTTTGCTTGCCCCGAAGATGCACTTTAGAGGATTCAACCTCATCTTGTATCTGCGCAAAGTGTCAAAGGTCTCCTCCAGATCCTGGAGGTGAGAATCGACCTCTCTGCTTTTTACCATCAGGTCGTCCACGTACACTTCCAAGTTCCTTCCCTTCTGTCCCTGGAATACACGGTCCATCATCTTCTGGTATGTAGCCCCTGCATTTTTTAACCCAAAAGGCATCATCTTGTAGCAGTAGCACCCATCCCCTGTAATGAACAAGACATCTTTTATGTCAGGAGGGTGCATCCTGATTTGATGATAACCTGAAAAAGCATCCAAAAAACTCATTACAGAAAAACCAACGACTGAATCTACCAGCAGGTCGATTCTAGGCAAGGGGTAACAATCCTTAGGGCATGATTTATTAAGCAGTGAAAAATCTACACACATCCTCCACCGGCCGTCCCCTTTTTTCACCATTACAACATTTGAGACCCAGTCGAGGTATTGAATTTCGGAAACAAAGCCGGCCTTAAGGAGCTTGGAGACTTCCTCCCTGATGGGTTCGGCCAGTTTGTCCATGACGGACCTTCTCTTCTGCTGGATGGGGCGAGCCTCCGGGTGTAGATTGAGGCGGTGGCTGACGACGTCGGCATCAATCCCAGGCATCTCCGCTGCGCTCCAGGCAAAGACATCCACATTCTTTTGGATGCACTCCAGCATCCTGCCTTGATCTTCCGGGGTCAGCCCCCCGCTGATGCGGACCTTCTCCACCCTGCCACCCTGGGTGAGGACTTCCATCTCCACGACCTCCTCGGCGGCCTCCAACCGGGACTGCTCCTCCCACTCTGCGGCGTCCTCCCCTCTTGGCGTAAGGACCTCCCCTTCCCCTGGGATCATCGCCCCAACTGACCCTTCTGGGAGCATCCCCTCGCGTGCTTCTCCTTCCATTCCTCCTTCCTCCCCGCCTTCTTCTCCGGCCTCCTGCCCTTCCATCTCCTCCATCCTTCTCCCCATCCCCTCGGCCTCCTCCTGCCAAGAAATTGAATTCACCGCGGTCACGTAGCATTCCCGAGCTGCTTTGGGGTCACCGCGAACCCGGACCTGGATCCCGTCCACAATAAACTTAAGGCATTGATGGAAGGAGGAGGGGACGCATCGGAAGGCGCTGATGAGGGGTCTCCCAAAAATGGCGTTGTAGCTGCTGGGGGCATCTACTATGACGAATCGACAGTTCCGGGACTGTCCCCCCAAGCTGACATGGAGTCCCACTCCCCCCTCTACTTCTTTCCTCTCCCCTGAAAAACCGAAGAGGGGCCCATCGGAGGCCAGCACCCTCTTGGCCTCTACCTGCATGGCATCGAAAGGCTTCTTGAATATGATATTGACTGAGCTCCCATTGTCAATGAGGATCCGGGAGACTGTGAAATTTTCGATGGCTGTCTGGATGACCAGCGCATCGCAGAAGGGGTCATCGTGACCCGGCATATCCTCCCTTGAGAAGGTGATCCTCTCTTCCGGGGGTGGAGTCTGAGATGTGGAGCCGATGCTCCTTCGGTATATGGTGTGGAGGCTTGCTTTCCGGGAAGCCTCGACTCCCACCCCCCCATGGATCACTCCGATCCCCCCTCGGGTCCCCACATCGGCCCGGTCTTCGCAACGATCCCCCTCCACCTGAGGCCGGACTTCCTCAATCCGCACCTCCTGATGATTCCGCAGCTGTCGCTGCTGCTCCCTGTTCTCCCGCACCTCGAGGAACTTCGAACACGTGACCATCGTGTGCCCCTCTTCTTGATGGTAGTCGCAATAGGGCAGGTCTATCCTGACCTCCCTCCTCCTCCTCGGTTGCCCTCTCCTTCGCCCCCCCAGGGCGATAGCCATGGCCTCCTCATGGTCGGGAAGAGGCGGTCTCTGGCCCTGCCTCCCTCCCTGGGGGTAAAACTGGCCACGCCCACCTTGGCGGTTGTCTCCCCCCTGATAGCCCCTCCGTGGCCCTTGATCCTGCCACTCCGGCCTCCAACCCAATCGGTTGTTCGGCTCCTGACGCCCCCACCTATGCTGCTGCGGCTGCTGTTCTCTCTGTCTGGGCTCGACCCTTCTCTATTCCTGGGCCCAACCTCCCCTTGGCTTCTCCTCCTCCACGGCCCACCTAGCCAACCTCCGAGCGAACTCTGGATGTGCCACCTCCATGTCGGCCTCCCTTGCCGCCCTCTCCAAGAGTGCTTCGAAAGACACCGGAGGCGTCCTCTTCAACTCCATGGCGAAGAACCCGGGCTGGAGACCCAGGGTGAAGGCCACCATCATGGTGTGCCCTGGCATCTCTTGTACCTGGGACAGTTCTTCCTGGAACCTGTCCAGGTAACTTCCCAGGGTCTCCCCTACTTTCTGCTTGACACGGAACAGGGACTCGACCTCCCTCTTCCTCTTCTTCGAGGTGGTGAATCTCAACATGAATCCTCTGCGCAAATCCTCGAAGCAGTAGATGGAACCGGCCGGGAGCTGATGAAACCACTCCCTCACTTTTTCCCTGAGGGTGATGGCGAAGAGCCTACACTTGAAACCATCCGACATCTGTCGGATTGATACCACGTCTTCGAACCACTGGACGTGCTGGGTCGGATCTCCCTTTCCTGAGTAGTAGGACATCTCCGGCTCTCAGAATCCTTCTGGAACCGGGGCTGATGAGACGAACTCGCTGAAGGGACTTCCTCCTTCAGCTGGGCGAGTTGGGAACTCCCTCCCCGCCGTCTCGCCGAACAGGTACTCGCCCGCCGAGCCCGGAAAGAGGACTCGCCCTCTCGGCTCGCGCTCCCCCTCGCTCGCGACCTCCTTCCCCGCACGCCTGAGGGGGGCATCGTTGCCTAACGCTGGATCGGCGACCACGGGAACCGCAGGCGTCGTACTCTCGGCTCGCATGCCGAGTGCGACCCTAACTAGCCCGAGCACTTCCTCCCTGAGCTCCGCGGATATCCCCTCCATTGCGGGAGGGGGAGGGAGTGGCGAGTCCCCCCTTCCTGAACCTTGCCCCTCGTCTCTTGCCATTAGTCCTGTGGAAGATTTTCTGTGCTGACCACGCTCCACGCTCACCGCACCAAAGTGTTGAAACTGAAAAATCGGTCCCTGTGGAGTCCTACCCTTACGGAAGGGGTGATCGCACACTTACTTCTCTACTCACAAGCCCAAGGGTCAAGGGAGAGGGACCGGGAACAGACCCAAAGCTTCAGCACGGAGGTCCCACCACACACCCGGAAGATCTTAGAGTGCTTCCCCTCCTTAGCCAAGTGCTGAAGCTAAGGTACCTCAGAAAGCGCTAGAAGACTGGGCACCAGCAAGCGTCTTCTAAGGTACCCCTTGGGTCCTATTTATAGGAAAAGATGGTCTGCAAATATCCAACCGTCACTGTTTTCGAGGACTATAGGCAATCCAAAGGGGGTAACATGGTAAAAACACCCCACAACTGAAGGGCGGGCCGGCCCTGAGAAGAGCCCATTGGGCGGGGGCGGCGAGTATGGGCGCGAGAAGGCTTCCCCCCACGCCGAGGTGAAAAGCGGCGAGTGAGCTCGCCTCTCTCAATGCCACAATCCGGCTCGCCTCGCCTCAGGCCTGGGAAAGTTGGGCCTGAAGCCCCTGCTCGCAGATGACGGTCGCGTTGGCACTCGCCAACCCCTCGGCTCTAGACGAGCACGTACTCGGCCGGCCCCACGATGAATGGCCTCCTCTTGTCGGGCTCCGCTCCACGCTCTTTGAGCCCGGCCCGACGATTGTCGAGCCCCTACTCGGCATGCTGGGCTCGGCATACCCTGCTGAACTCGCCTGGGGCTCGGGGGCGGTCTGGGCCGGCCGGATCGGCTCCTGCTAGCCCACTCGCTGGATACGGGGTTGTACACTTCAACTATCAACTCTTCAGATCACTGAATCAGACAGTGATGAAGACATTGCTGAAGCTGTTGTTGTTCCACCAACAGTAGATCAAATTCCTCTTGAGGAATTAAACCCAACTGTTGCTGAAGATCACATCCCACCTGCTGATGTTGTCACACTTAAAGATCACCCTACATCTCAAGTGATAGGAGACATATCAGCTGGTGTGCAAACAAGACACCAATTAAGACAAGATGTGATGCACGCTTGTTTCCTCTCATAGGTTGAGCCCCTCACCTTTAAAGATGCAGAGCTAGATCCCCACTGGATCATTGCTATGCAAGAGGAACTCAATCAGTTTGAGAGATGTAAAGTTTGGACTTTGGTTCCAAGACCTAAAGGCCAACTGATCATAGGCACCAAGTGGGTGTATAGAAACAAGCTGGATGCAAATGGAATTATTGTAAGTAATAAAGCTAGGCTTGTAGCTCAGGGCTACAGACAGGAGGAAGGTATAGATTATGACCAAACCTTTGCTCCTATTGCAAGGCTAGAAGCAATAAGGATCTTCTTGGCCTATGCAGCCTTCATGAAGTTTAAGGTCTTTCAGATGGATGTCAAAAGTGCATTCCTAAATGGTGAGCTTAAGGAAGAGGTGTTTGTTGAACAACCACCAGGGTTTGTTTCTTCAACTCAGCCCTCACATGTGTTCAAGTTGCAGAAAGCTCTTTATGGACTAAAGCAAGCCCCTAGAGCCTGGTATGAGACTCTAGCTAGTTTCCTGTTAGAGCACAACTTTACTAGGGGAGTAGTTGATAGAACCCTTTTCGTCAAGCACCACAAGGACACAATCCTGTTAGTTCAGGTGTATGTGGATGATATTATATTTGGTTCCACTGATCCCAAACTGTGCAAAAAGTTTTCCAACTTGATGCATTCCAAGTTTGAGATGAGTAGTATGGGTGTGCTGTCTTACTTTCTTGGTCTCCAAGTTAAGCAAGATGCTGATGGTATCTTCATCTCCCAATCCAAATATGCCAAGGAATTGGTAAAGAAATTTGGGATGGCTGATGCTTCAGCAATGCCTACACCCATGACTACTAATGTAGTTATTGATTCTGATGATCACGGCAAGCCAGTTGATCAAAAGAATTATAAGGCCATTGTTGGTTTCCTATTGTATTTAACTGCAAGTAGGCCAGATATAATGTTTGCTACATGCCTTTGTGCTAGATTCAAGTTCAACCCCAAGGAATCTCATCTGATTCTTCTCAAGAGAATCCTGAGATACCTGAAGGGATGTCCAAATCTAGGACTTTGGTACCCAGCAGAATCAGAATTTGAGTTAATTGGATACTCTGACTCTGACTATGCTGGTTGCAGAGTTGACAGGAAGAGCACCTCAGGTACTTGCCAGCTCCTGGGAGAGAGATTGGTCTCTTGGTTCTGTAAGAAGCAGGCTTCTGTCTCAACTTCAACTGCAGAAGCTGAATATATAGCAGCTGCCAGTTGTTGTTCATAGATCCTGTGGATTCAAAATCAGCTTGTGGATTATGGTTACTCACACAAGAACACCAAAATCATGTGTGATAGTACCAGTGCTATCTCAATTGCACAAAATCCAGTGCACCACTCTAGAACGAAGCACATTGAGATCAGGCACCATTTCCTGAGAGATTGTGTGGAAAAGAACAAGATTTGTCTTGAGTTCATATCCACTGAGTTTCAGAGAGGTGATATATTCACCAAGCCCTTAGATGAACAGAAACATCTGTTCTTTTTAGTTCAACTAGGCATGATCAATGGAAGAGACTAAGTGTGACTATATCTGCCAATGTTGAAACTTGTTTGAAGATAGTCGAACGACGTTCGAAGATAGTCGATCGGGTCAAGCCCATCGTCGACCTATGGTTGATGAAAGTTTGTCCGTTTGAAGATCGTCGACCGGGGTTCGACCATAGTCGAACAAGTCGAGCTCATCGTCGATCCCTAGATGACGACAGCTTGTTGTTTGAGAAGCCAGAAATAGTCGAACGATTGATCGACTACTCTGCTTTTGGACTGATCGTCGAACGACCGTTCGACCATCGGGTCCAGTATCTTTTAAATAGATCGACTATCTCCGGTCTAATATAAAGCCGATAGTCGACCTAGGTTAAAAGATCTTTTGTTTTATCATCGACGGAGAGCGTCCTTTCGCATTACGTCTTCCCGCTTGCTCCTCCTCTTGCGATTCTCTGCCGATTCGTCTTCTCCGTCTCTCTCGCGCCCTCTCCAGCTCCTTCAATGGCGATTTCTCCAGCATTGCTCACAGTTGTGAAGTTCGACGCAGGATTCAGTGTCGACTTCGATGCCTTTAGCTGTTGTGAATCAGGGATTGTGGAAATCCTCCAGTTATGTAGAGATCAAGGGTTAGAAAGACTAATGTCTGCAAGGATAAAGATAAATATTCACGAGATTAAGGAATGGGCATTTACTTCGTCCTCCACAGACGAATCGATGACCGGCTCTATTGGCGGAGAAGAGGTTATTTTAACTCCCGCAGTTCTGACTGATGTTTTTGGTTTGATAAATGGTGAAGAAGATTTTGAGCAAGATGCTCCACTGTTTGGAAGGATGCTGATTGAGCTGGGACATGCGGAGGGCATTCCCACGAAGCTGCTCAAGGTAAATTTCCCCTTCAAGATAAAATTTCTTGCTGAGTTAGTTGGAAAAGTGCTTCTCGGAAAGCACTCAGCCCATGATAATATCACCAGACAACAATTTGCACTGATGTGTGCAATTGTAAATCAGAAAAGGATTAACTGCGCTGGTGTTTTGTTCGATTTGATAAGGAAAAAGAACAGTAAGAAAGAGGTTACCCTAGGCAGGGTTATTGGAATTTTTCTGAAAGAGAAGTATCCCCAGCTGCTGATTTCAGCTGCTACAACAATTAATGCCAGCAAGAAGATGGACCCGAACTTGTTCTCCAAGTGGAAGAGGACATTTGTGAAGCCCGCTCTCACAGGGGCTGCTCCAGCGGCATCCGAGAGCACAAGGACTGATTCAGTCACTCCTCACCCTCAAGAAGCTGGCTCAGCTCATCCTTCTCTTCCATCATCTTCTTCTGCCTTACCATCAACTTCAACTGAAGTAGTTCCATCCTCTTCAGTTCCGTCTACTTCAGTTGAAGTTCCATCAACTTCAGCTGAAGTACGACTTTCTGCTTCTCCTGTTCAAGATACAACCACGGTTGTTATTCCTTCTCCTCCTACATCTCCTATACCTTCTCATCTGGCTAGGATATCTGCTCCTAGTTTTGATTTGTTAGGATCTGAGAGGACTCCAACTCCTCGTCAGTCTCCTGTTCGTTCTCCAGTTCAACAGGAATACATTCCTCCTGCTGATCTTCCATCATCTGCAGTTCCCTCACATTCATTTGAAGTCACCCCAGCATTCATTTCCAGCATTGTGGAGTTGATTACCCCTTCAATCAAAATCATGATTGAAGAGGCAATTGCTCCACTTGCTTCCTCCATTGCTACTTTGACTGCTACCATCCAATCCCTATCTAATTCTGCTGAGCCCTCTTCTTCCAGGGGCCTGGTTTCAGTTCCCACTGAAATTAGGCAGGGGGAGATGTTCAATGAAGATGTCTCAGAGCTTCCAGCCTCCCCTCCAGCAGATCCTCCAGTGGTGACAGATATAGTGATGACAGTTCAAGAAGAGACTGCTCCAGCTCAAGAAGAATCAGTTTCAGTGTTATCTGAAAAAGAAATATCTGATGCAGTTATGTTATCTGAATTTGCTGTCAAAGTTTGTTTAGAAGATCTCACCACTCCTTTGGTTGCCCGTTTCCTAGAAGGCATTATTACATCCTATCTAGATGAATCCTGGGAGTTGGTAAAGTATGAAGGTAATTCACTCATCTGTTTTATTGACGAGTCAACTGATTTACTAGTTTGTGAATACCTAGAAGGAATGCTTTTAGCTTATTTAGCAGATTTGTGTTCATGAATCTACAGATTATATTCAAGAAGATATAGCTGCTCAAGTAGAAGTAGTTGTTCAAGAATCTGTTTCAGATGTTCTAGTGGTTCCAGATGTCATAATGACAGTATCAGAACCCTCTTCAGAAGTTCCAGCTGATCTTTTGCCTGCTGCTCAAGAAACTGAGTCTGTTCTACCAGCTCAGTCAGATTTGCAAGAAGACCCTGAAGCTGAAAAGTCTACGTTATGGGATGATACCCCAGGGTTGGATTTAGATACCCTTCTGGCACAGGATGCCATAGAGGAAGAAAAAGAGAAAGCTGCTTTGAAAGCAAAGGAAAAGGCTGTAACAGAAGCCTATGACCCTTATGATCATCCTCCCTCATCTCCTTCTGAAGATGAAGATGATTCAGATATGTCTGAGGGCTCTAAGAAAAGGAAAGCTGCAAAGAGAAAAAGGAAAGCTGTTGCTCCTCCTCCTCCTAATCGAGACAATGATACTCCCTATTACATATTGAAAAGGATTGACCCTAAGTCAAAAGACTTCCAACATTGGATGTGGTTATCCAAAAACCAGCAAAAGGAGAGAAAGAAATCTAAGAGATATGATATTCCCGTTCCCAGATGGACTCCCAGAGGTCCTCCTCCTCCACCTCCCGGCGCAGGAGCCTCTGGCAATTTATCTGCTAATCCATCTGCTCAATCTGCAAAATCTGCTCCTTCTCAGCCTCAATCAAGGAAAAGTTCTCAAATCTACCAAGGCAAATCGTATTCTGGTACTCAAAGGCATGATACTGAAGTTAAAGAGCAAGTAAAGGAGGTTGTATATCAAAAGCCAACTTTTTCACCTCCTCCATCTCCCAAGAGAAAGGTTTCTCCTGATATACCAGTTCATGTTGCTAAGAATGTTGCAAAAGGTAAAAGAACTATCTTCTTTGAAAAATCCAGTAAAAAGTTTGCTGAATTTGCTCCTCCCCCATCTTTAGTTGTTCAAGAAGTTAAAGATTCTACTGAAAGTTTATTAGATTTATCTGTTAAGTTTAAAACTGTGAAGCCAATAGATACATCATCTGAAAATGTGTATGAAAGCCAAGAGTTAGATCCTGATTTCAGGATGGCTCGTTTTCTAGAACTTGTTGGATCAGCTCAGATAAAGAAAGCCAAAGCTGAAGGAAAGGACTCTACAGGATTTACAATAATGTCAAAGTTCAGAATGAAGGAACTAGATAAAATACAGGTTAGTCCTGAAGTTTTTGATCCTTCTATATATATGGAAAAGCATCCAGAGGCAGTTGTTCCAAGGGCTGCAGAACTGAAGATTATTGGTGTGCAAGATTTGAAGCTGTCTAAGAAAGAAGCTATTGATCCCTTGCGGAAAATTTCTTTTGTTCCTAGTTCTTCTGATCCCAAGCCTGATTCTGTAGATTCTTAATTTTTGATTGACTGCTGTTTTTTATCTGACTGTTTGATAATTGCTAGTTAATTGTTATCTATTTCCTATATTATTTTTATTGTTCTATAGCTAGTTCTGTGTTTTAGTTTTTGAGAGACTTAACTCAAATAGGGGGAGATTGTTGGTACCTTAGTTTGATTTGAGTTTAGTCATGTCTTTTTAGTCCTTTGACCCAAGAAATATCTATAGTCAATGGTTAGTGGTCTAGCTGTAGAGTCCCCACTTTTCCAGATTAAGAATTTGGTTAAGTAGGTTTTTCGTTCGACTATAGTCGAACGCCGCTCGACTATCGTCTATCGGCTGATCGACTATCGTCTATCAGTTGGTCGACGCTCTGTCTGCGTTGATAGCTCGACTATCTGTTGATAGGTCGACTATTTGTGTTGCCTTGATAGTTCGACTATCTGTTGATAGGTCGACTATCTGCTTGGCTTGGTAGTTCGACTATCTGTCCTGATAGTTCAACTATCTGATAGCTCGACTATCTGCTTGATAGGTCGACTATCTGTTTTGCTTTGATAGGTCGACTATCTATTGATAGGTCGACTCGACTATCTGTCCTGATAGTTCAACTATCTGATAGCTCGACTATCTGCTTGATAGGTCGACTATCTGTTTTGCTTTGATAGGTCGACTATATATTGATAGGTCGACTATCTGTCGTCTTTGATAGGTCGACTATCTGTCGTCTTTGAAAGTTCGACTATCTGTCCTGATAGTTCAACTATCTAATAGCTCAACTATCTGTTGATAGATCGACTATCTGTTCTGTTTTGATAGGTCGACTATCTGTTGATAGGTCGACTATCTGTTTTCTGTGATAGGTCGACTATCTGCTTGATAGTTCGACTATCTGTTTTTGTTTGATAGTTCGACTATCTGTCCTGATAGATCGACTATCTGATAGTTCGACTATCTGCTCTGATAGGTCGACTATCTGCCGAGGTAGTTCGACTATCTTCTTTGATAGGTCGACTATCTGGATCGTTCGACTATCTACCCGATAGGTCGACGATCTCCGTGCGTCGGTCGACGATCTCCGAGGGTCGTTCGACGTTTTCTGTTTGCCATTTTATTTTGTATTTATTTATTCTATTTAATAAATTAATACATTATCTGGCATTTTATTTCAGTTGTTTTATGATAATATTTCCAGGCAATATCTGCTCCATTCCTTTTGCCTGAGTAAAATCTTTTCAGATAAAGTTGTTTGTCTTATTAGCTGTCATTGTATTTTACTTTATCTGCTGTCAGTCCTTTATAGCCGTTAGACTGAAAAGTCTTCCTTATGTTATAAAGAGTTTGTTTCTGATGTGATTTTATTTAGTACCTTTATTATCAGATTGTTGCCTGCAGTTTCTTTGAAAAAGGTTTATCCCTTTTATAGAATATTTTGCTGCAGAGTTTGTTTGTCTTTGTGATATTTGCAGCCCAGGTTTCAAGTTTCAGAAGAAGACAAACAGTTCAAATTGAAAAGAGCCATTGCTTGTTGCTGTTATAAAAGGAATTCTTTGGTGAAGGATTTCAGCTAGCTAACCAGTTATTCAAAGAGTTATTCAAGCCTTCATCAAGTTCAAGCTCTTTGCTCTCAGCAATATTGATTCAACTGAGAAGTGTTAAGCTCTTCTGCTCTTCTTCAACCTGAGATCTCCTGTTCCAGGAAGTTCTAACTCAGAGTTCTTTTGAAGAAGAAGAAGAAGAAGATAGCTGCTAGAAGATTATATTTTCTTTTATTATTTTATATCTTCTTGTAGTCTTTCCTTCAGTTCTTACTGAAGAGTTTCTGCACTGAAGCAAGACTTCACCTGGACGCTCTTTGAGCCAGGGGGAGCCTTGATTCCTTTGAGCTTTCTAGCTTAGTGCAAGTCTTTGTGCTTCTCTAATCCTTTGTAAAATAGAGAAGACATCTTAACCTTCTTTCCCCCTCCTGTACAGGGTTATTACTCCCTTCAAAAGTATCCCTTGGTGGCAGGGCACCTAATCAAAAACCTGTGTTCGGTTTTTAGACACCTGATCAAAAGTCTAAAGGGTTTCTAGATCTACCTGAAGCAGATCTTGTGGTGGCAGGGCACCTGATCAAAAACCTGTAGTGGATTCCTACCGTGTTGGTAGAAGAGTGGACGTACCCAAGTTGTTTGGGGAACCACTATAATTTCCTTGTGTCGTCTGGCTTGCTTAATTTAATTCCTGCATTGTGGCTGTGATTAGATATAACTAGGTTTGCTAGTTGCTGATTAGGTTTTCCAAGCCTTAACTGTAATTACAGTTAGCTTGAGTTTGTGCACAACACTTGTGTTAGGCTTTAGGGTTATCTCCTTATCTATAAGCTTTTCATTCCGCATTTCACTCCAAGGGAGTTGGGCAGACTATTAAGTTTTGTCTAGTGCAAAATTTGATAACTCTATTCACCCCCCCCTCTAGAGTAGTATCTATCCCTTCACTTTCAGATTTCTATCTCCCATTCCGAATTTTTGAGATACTCTACTAAAAGGAGCTAAAAAAGTGTTGAAGTATGTAGTTGCGAGGGGAAGCATGTGAATCTTTTGTTAACAATGCATCATCAACCATTTATTGCTTTGGGTTATGACATCCTCGGAATGGAGGATCAACCCCACGATTCCGGGTGGAATTACTCGAATCACGTAAGGTGATGCAAGGCATTGGTACTCTAAGGTTGTAGATTATCATGTGCTTGTTTGATGTACTTGTAAAGATTCACGCCATCAGATGACAGAGAATAAGAGAATATTATCGGGTATTGCAATCACTCTTTAACAAGGTTCTTTGCATACACACAGATGGTATGACTAAGGAGTATGCTATTGCAGCTTAAGCTTATCTTTTAGGGAAACAGATTAGACGACTGTATAAGAAGACTGTGGCGTAGGCAACTCCTTCGCTTTATTTGTTGCAGTGTTCGTCTTCGCTTATTCAATTATGGTGGTATTGACCAAAAATCATATCATCATAACATATTTGTTCATTCCTGTCTCATTGACAATCAAGGGATTGATTTCCGAGGGTTATTCTATTCCATCGTTTCACCGTTCTCAAATTTCTCAGCGTGATTCTACGGCTGGGTTGATAGAAGGAATGCCTTCTATTCCGATTGCTTAGAGCTTTCACTGGGCAATCCAGCAACCATTAAAACTGGATACCATCAAGTTTTTCCCTCGTCAGTTTCAAGCACCTTCGATTTATGGGTGGAGTTGCTTTCTTTCTCTTTTGAGATTGCTAGTTTTTCTATCCATGCTTTATAGAACATGCTTTGGCAGAATATGATAATAGGCTTTGTGCTCCTCAAAGAATCTCTATAGTCTAAGTGCTTGCCAGCCTTTGTAGAAGTACCCAGTGATCCAGTTTATGCCACTAAGGCGGAGAGAAGAGTTTCTATCGATAGGACCGTTGAAGGAGAAAGGAAAGAGAAAGGGTTTTTTGAAGGTACTCTTCTACTCGTACTCGAGCTAGTTCAGTTCCATCTAGTTTAGTAAAGCAAGGTGATATCAGTTTACGGATATCCTAAGTGAGTGAATAGATTGTAGCTTAGTTCTCTTAATACCTTTCCTCCAGAATAGCGAAAAGAGAAAGAAGGGATTGAGTAAGGACAGGGTGCACGTCAGAACAGCAGGAGGTTTTTGTTTTGAAAGAAGGAAACGAAAGCGCTATTCGTGGACTGAGCAAGAGAACTCATATAGAAAGAATAATATACGAGAGTTGATTAAAGAGATACAGATCGATTCAATAATAGCTATGATCTAAAGGCTACCTCTCACGGGTTGAGGGGGAATCTCTCTTTTGAGAAAGAAATGTCTTCACTTTCCGCTGTGATATAGCCTTCTCACGAGTTGAGGGGGAATCTCTCTTTTGATAAAGAAAGGTCTTCACTTTCCGCGGTGATATCAAACACTTGGGCTAACGTGTTTCTGGTGTCCTGTTCCAAGGAGGGAAGATTTCTCACTCAACGGAAGTATATTCTTTACCTGCTCCAGAAGACGGGTATGCTTGGAGCACGACCGGCCTACTCCCCTATGGAAGTAAATCATCGACTGAATGACCAAAAGTGTGATTTGCTTCCTAATCCCAGCTCCTATCAGCCATCGCTTTGTAGGAAGACTCATTTATTTTGGACTATCACTCGTCCTGACATTGCTTATGCTATGAACGTGGCCAGTCAGTTCATGCATGCGTAAAGCACTCATCACCAGGATGTTGTTTACATTCTTCCTCGTTCGGTTCGTTATTTGAAGTATAGTCTACCGCTCGGATTGTTAGACTCCAATCCATGGTCGTCTGGATGTGGCAGGCAACTGTGATGCTGATTGGGCAGGATCTGATGAGAATAGATGGTCCACAAGTGGTTACTGTACGTAAAAGGTGGTAAAGGTTACCAGGAAGAGTCAGAAGCAGAGTGGCGTTCTTTAGCTGAGTATGGGGCACACATGCTACCTGTGAGCTTATGTGTGTTCGATTTCCTGAAGGAAATGAAAGTTTCCACTCCCATTCCAACACATTATGACAATCAGGCGGCAATGAATCTTGCTACTTACCCTATTTTTCATGAGAGGACCAGCCAAAAAGTAGATTGCCACTTTACTTTGTTCGTGAGAAAGTGTCCTCGAATGTCTTATTGACTCCTTTTATTCGTTCGCTCAGATGCACAACTAGCTGATATTCAACTCAAATTCAAGGCGTCCTCGACAAGAGCTATGTTGGGTAAGCCGGGCATGTGTGACATCTATGCTCCAGCTTGAGGGAGAGTGTAGAGAAAGAGTGATTTTTGACTGACTAAACAACCTTCACTTTCACTAGCGCTTCCCGGAAAATCCGTTTTTTGTCTTTCTACTCACAAGTCTAGGGAAGGAAGAACCGCCATAAAAATCTTCCACGTGTATCATCTATAACAGAACTATGAACGGGAGCTAGCAATCCGGACCGTATTGAAAAGGTTCCTGAGACACAGTATGGAAGAGTCAAAGTATTAAGAAGCGAGGTCCAAGAATGAAGAAGGGGTAGAATTACTTAATGAAGACGAGCTGTGGCTAATACCCGAGGCATAAAAGACGCATTTTCTACGGGATCCCGAAACCACCAGCCACCCCGACCTAATTCATGATGAGCCCACCAACTTCCTGGCAAGATGCCTACGGTGAAAAAGAACCGACATGTAAAGATCCAAATTCGAATTGGTTCTTGGTCCTGGTAAGAGACCATTGTGTTCGCGCCAACGGTCCAACAAAAAGGCAAAGTAGTGCCAGTCAGAATGATCTCTTGATCACTTGACCTCTTTATTTGGCACTCCTCTTTGAGGAAAGAGATATCATAACCTAGATCACTAAGTTGACTTATGCTACTCAGGTTATGTTTCAGACCCTTCACATAAGCCACTTGAGTGATAGTAATAGAATTACTAGAAATGTTCCCAAATCCATTGATGATTCCTTTTTCAGATCCACCAAAGATTACTTTGGGTCCATTCTTTATGGGTGCATAGTCCCTCAACATTCTTCTTGTTCCAGTCATGTGCCTGGAACATCCACTATCCAAGTATCATATAGGGGTATGGCCACTTGGATTCACCTGCATCAAATAAAGATTTACCTATCCTCAGAACCCAAATTGTTATTGGGTCCTAGGTTTTTGTTAGTTTGAAATCCATCATGCTTACCTGCAGCTTTTTGACAGGTATGTTGTTCTTGTTTTTAACACTTGTGTTGAACCAATAATCCATGGAAAAGTGGCCCACCTTGCCACAACACCAACACTCAAATTTGTTGTACCTTCTCTTAGGTACAGACTTCACAACATGGTTGTGAGCAGTCCTTTTAAGTGTAGGTGCTGGAGCAGCAAACCCCAAGGATTCCTTTAGAACCTGATGAGTTTGCTTATAGAGTGGCATATTGGCATATACACCCTTGCCAATGAGATCTCCATACTCACAGTGACCATGAGTAATATCATGATCATACCTGTTTGTAGGTTGCATCACTTTCCTAAAGAAGATAGGGGGCTTTAAGGCTAGTGGATGAACTGGGGCTTTGCCTTTTCTATGAGAATTGGTGGCCCTTGTTCTTCCCTTAAAGCCTAGACCTGTCTTTCCTTTATGAGAAATGAAATTGTCTATTAAGGGCAAGACAGACTTTGGCTTAGAGAATTTAGTCACTAACTCCTTTTCTTTCTGAAGTTTTGCCTCCAGATTCTTGATGTGATTTTCCTTGAAGGAGATTGTGACCATCTGAATAATAATTATGTTTTTTAGTTTGGCAACCTCATTCAATTTCAAACCCAACATCTTTGTTGAATCTGATGCAGCCTGCTTAAGAGATTCAATTTCATTGGCCTTCTTCTTGACAAGGAACTTGCTACTCTTCAGAGCTTGCAACAAACCACCATACTAATCAATGAGTTGATGTACATCCCCCTCAGATTCAGAACCATCCACACCTCTTAATGCAGATGCATCTGATTTTGATCCAACATAGTAATCAGAAGCTAAGGGACAACTATATACCTTACTTGGACCAGGCTGATCCTGGCACTGATCATCTTTTGCTAGAGCCATCAGCCCTTTACAGCAATAGTCTTCAACTCCATTTATGGAGTCCAGCATTTATAAGAATTCTGATTCCCTAGAATCCTCTTTTGTAGAGAACAGCCCAACATATGCTTCTGCATCATCTTCTTCTCCAGATTCTGAGGATAAAAAGTCTGTCCAACTCTTCATCTTCTGACCAACAAAGGATTTCTCCTTCTTGTCTTTTACTTGATGGTTCTTCTTGTCCTTATACTCCTTCCTCTTGTCAGGACAGTCAGCTATGACATGTCCAGGCATGTTGCAGCAATAACAAACAATCTTAGAATTAGTTTGTTTACCAGGATTTGAGGCATACCTGTCCTCCTTGGAAGTCTTCTTTTTCTTGTAATAATCATCCTTGGAAAAGTATGTTGAAGTCTTGGTTCTCAATTTCTTCTTTTTCATAAACCTCTGAAATTGCCTTGTAAAGGTAGGACAGTCCTCATCAGTGGTGTGGCTAACTGATGTACTGATGTCAGGATTTTCTGCTTCTGCCTCAGCACTTCTTCTGGGTGGAGAAGGAGACTTTCTCCTACCCTTTCTTGTGCCTTTGGCCTTGGAGGCTACTAACTTATATTTATACTCAGACCTGCTACTTTTCTCTTCCTCCTTTCTGGTAGTGAGTTGCATTTCATAAGATAGTAGCTTCCCAAACAATGTGGGTGGAGGTGTATCAGCAAGCCTGGCCACCTCTCTGATGGCATTTATCTTTGTATCCCAGTCCTTCGTTAGTGACCTGAGAAACTTGTCATTCAATTCATATGTGCTGAAGACTCTTCCATAGGTCATTAGCTCATTTACTATTCTGAAGAACTTCTTGTAACATTCTGCTATGTTGTCAGACTTGGCTTGTCTAAAGCTTTCATATTCTTGATTCAGCATAGATTTCCTATCCTCTCTAACTTCTTCAGTTCCCTCCATGTAGATAATCAAGGTATCCAACATCTCCTTAGAGGTTTTGTAATGTACCATGTTCTGAAATGTGGCATCATCTATAACACTCACAATAATGTTTTGTGCTCTTGTGTCTAATGTTGTCAGGATGATCTCATCCTTAGTCATTTCAGAAAAGTTCTTTGGGGTTTGTAGATTTGCATCAAGAGTTGATACCTTCATTTGAATAAAAGGACCTTCTTGTACTGTAATGTAGATTCTTGGATCAAATGCTTCTATGAACAACCTGACCCTTTCCTTCCATATCCCAAAACTTTCTTTCCTGTAGATGGGAAGTTTCATGGATCCAAATTCCTTCTAATTCTCATTTGAACCCATTCTTGCTATCTGTTAATTGCCTTGGAGTTTTTCTCAGACTGTTAGGTCTATCTTTTAGCAACCTCCCTCTGATACCACTTGAAAGACTTGATTTCAAGAGCTAGACACCTAGAGGGGGTGGGGGTGAATAGGTTCTAATTTTCTTTAATAAATTTAGGCAATTAACTGGATCTATCACAGCATAGAATATACAATCCACAACATAATATTCACAGCACATCACAGTACACCAGATTTATTGTGATTCCCCAAGTTATGGGTACATCCACTTTCCCCCTTCACCTATCCAGTAGAGAACTGGATTCAGCCCAACTTCCTTCCACTAACTCAGATCCAACAAAACCTTACAACTCAGAACCTGATAGGTTCCTACATCTCAGACTTATACAAGTCCTACCTCAGATTCTTCCCAAGAACCCTACCTCAGGCAATAGCTACCTCATCCTTTATCACCAGACTTACAACTCAAACTTTCATAAGTCCTACACCTCAGGCTCTCAGCCCTACCTCAGCCTTTATAAACACAGACTTACAACTCAGATCTATAAAAGATCTTACAAGAAAAATAATATTTAATTGAACGGAAATTTCACCGAGATAGAACTCTCAATTGATGTGAGCTTCTTGATCAGTTCTTGAATAAACTGTATACTTCAGATCCAACCTGACTTAGCTTTTTCAAAGCTTCTTGATTGAACAAAATGAGGTTGATCTTGACTTGGTGTAGAAGTTAATCTTCAGACAGCTCCCTTCTTAGATTCAGAAATAGATCTGAATCTTTCTTACAGACTGTTTAGGGTCTGCCTTTTGAAGGGTTCCCCCTTTCTTATTGTTGAATTCTCTCTCTGGTTCTATATTGGTTTGTTCCCCTCTTTTTTAATTACTTGTCTTGGTTGTCATGGATCAGTCCTTTATATAGAGTTTCTCAATAATTACCTACTAATCCGGTTTGTAACAACCTTCTGACAGTTCCGACAAAGGTGTCAGACTTGTTGTTTATGACAGTTGTCAAGTCTTCAGCCGTGACAGCTGATTTTGCAATGACTTTATATCTTAGCAGGAAACACTCAGCAAACTACTTCACATGTGTCGACACAAATAGTCTAAGTGTCGACACAAGTCTTTATAATGTCGACACAACACTCAATGTGTCGACACAGTCATTCTTCTGCTTCTCAACATAGCTTATGTTGTATGTGTCGACACAAGTTCTGTGTGTCTACACAACTGCTCCTGGTCTCGACATAGCTATTACTGACAAATGGCATTGAGTGTATGTCAAGACGTCGTTGACTGTGTGTCGACACAAGTCCTGTGTGTCGACACAAGTCCTGTGTGTCGACACAAGCCCTTCAGACTCAGTATTGCTGTTGTTGATAGATGGCGTTGAGTGTGTGTCGACACAAGTCCTGTGTGTCGACACAAGCCTTTCAGACTCAGTATAGCTGTCGTTGATAGACGGCGTTGAGTGTGTTTCGACACAAGTCCTGTGTGTCGACACAAGCCTTTCAGACACAGTACAGTTGTTGATGATACATGGCGTTGAGTGTGTGTCGACACAAGTCCTATGTGTCGACACAAGCCTTCTTCAGGTGTCGACACAATTCCTGGGTGTCGATGCATGCCTTGTTTCTGGTGTCGACATAACTCCTGGGTGTCGACACAGCTCCTGCTTCAGGTGTCGACACAATTCCTTACAATTGTCGACACTTATACTTAGAAATTTTCCTGCATTTCTTAAACCTGCACACTGAAACTCAAACATCCCATCAAATACAAATTGATGTATATTATTGAGTTAGGGGAGGCTTCTCCAAATCTGGTACATAGTTTCCAGTATACCCAACATGCCCCGATCCGCCCGGCCTGGAGAAAACTCCAAGCCTGATTGCCGGCCCTCCGGCCCCCTCCCCGGCCAACCACTACCTTCGTTGAGGTGAGGGCTATAAGACGTCGGTTGTTTGGCCTTCGGAGATGGCAGATTCCGGCAAACCCGACACCTATTTTTTCACGGAAAACCAGTGGAATAACTCCACCCGATCAGGCTCAATTGAGCTCGATTCTTTGCTCTAACGATTCCTACGATCTAATCCATGAAGAAAGAGTATAGGAGGACCTGGTTTGCGATATGAATGTGTGTGCTTTTCCTCCTCACCATTTTTTTAACCGAGCTTTTTAGTGCTCTGCAACTGTATAGTGGAAGGGCTTGAATTCTCCAAAGGAAATGTGGAAACAACTGCTCTCAGTGTAACAACCCCAGAAATGGGCTGAAAGGCTCAGGTTTATAGCCGACCTGGGCTCGATGAAAAGGTTGCTGAGAGCAGCTCAACAAAAATTGTAACACCCCCAATTTTCTGTGATTTATTTAAATACTTATTTAGCGTACTTTTGACGTCAGGGCATTACCTTGACGTGTGTTTGGCTTGTTCCATCGTTAGAGTGTGGTTTTTGCTCTTTATGATTTTTGTGTGGCTAGGTTGTAGCATGTTTTCAAGATTTTCTAGTGATTCGGGTGTGTTTTAGTGACTCGGTGGATCCTCTCGGGGAATGCTTGTGTTTTGGCTTCGGGTGGTGTTAGCTCGAGTTTTTGTTTGTCGGATTTGATTCCGACTTCGTCGTTGGATTTTTTAGCGCTGATATTTAGCTACAGTGCGATTTTTGTTTAATTCCGAGATCGTTTAGATTTCAAGGCGTTTTGACGTTGATTAATTAATTAATAATATTATATATTATATACATTAGTATAAATAGGAAAATTAGGTCGTCAAATCTGATATTTCCTATTCATCCTCTTCTCGAAAACCGAGAGGCAAAATCATTTCGCGGAAAAGGGCGGACGGGCGGCGCTTTTGGCCGAAGATTGCGGGAGCTCATGTTGTCGGTTTAGTCCGTTGTTTTGAGATTCAGAAAGCTCTCGGCGAGGGCTTCTAGATTGTGGTAAGATTTTCCCGTTTTCTTGGTTTTTCTTCGATAGGGTTTGATGTTTTGACTCCGTTTCTTCCCCAAAAGTTTCAGGAAACGTTGCTAGTACTTCCTTGCGGCCGAATCTCAAAGCGGCACGAGCGGGCGGCGTTTCTCCGAAGTTTGGAGGCAAGTGGAACTCTTTCTCTTGCTTTGTTCATTTTCTTGTTAGTTTTCTTCCTTTTTTTCCTCTTTTCTTAGGTCTTAGGATTAGTACTAGCAAGCTAGAAGAACCCCCTCGACTAAGGCTTGAGATCGCCGAAAATAGGAAAAATTAGGAGTTCTGGTATAAGGTAAATTCAGCGTGTATCGAGACCAAATTCGTCGAGTATCAGTAGGTTAGTTCGCTGAGTATCGTGAGCCGTCAGTTAGAATTTTCTTTAAGTGAAATTTGGTGAGTATCACTTGTGATACCCGCCGGATAAGTGAAATTCAGCAACTATCATTAATGATACCCGCCGTATAAGTGAAATTTGGCGAGTATCATTAGTGATACCCGCCGGATGAGGGTAATTCGGCATATATCGGTATAATTCGGCGAGTATCACTAGTGATACCCACCAGATAAGTGAAATTTGGCGAGTATCGCTAGTGATACCCACCAAATAAGTGGAATTCGGCGTGTATAGTGGGTGATATCCGCCGGTTTTTGTGAAATTCGTCAAGTATTATAGTCATAATCGTTGAATTTTCCTGGATTTTGCTGTTTTTGCTGATTTTTGTCCAGTTCGTCGAGCTTAGTCCTTAGGGCTTATTTTCGGGTATTTTGTTCACGAGTATCGGGAAAGGTGTTTAGGTTTTAGTTTTGGGTTTTGTTAGATGATGTTGTAGGGATCATTGCACGTGGATATTTTGGGTCTCTGAGAGGGGCCGCTTTAGGTGTGCTAGACTCGGTGGACATCATCGTGTTGACTTTGAGACATTTTGGGTCTTTATAAGAGGTTGTTTTGGTGTGTTGGACCCCATGGCTGCCACCCGCGTGTCCTTAAGACATTGGATCTGGTGTTTCGGTTTGGGAGTGTTTTATTCGCCGACTCAGATTTGGGGATTTACTAGTGCTAATGATCCGTATGTTTAGGACTGTTGGTTCCTTCTCTTCTTTTGTTGGGCATATGTTGGCCTTTCAGTTGCTTCTGCAGGTTTGAGCTAAGCTTGGTAGATTTTAGCACTTGGTGCATCTCTCTTTTCTTCTGATTTTAAGTATTGTACTTACTCACTTTTCTCTTGATTTCCTTTAGCTGAGGTTGTCAGCTTTACTCTTGCAGGGTTGGTAACCCCTTCTGTCTTTACATTTGATTGTTGTCTTACGTACTTTTGCCACTTGCATATTTATTCTTTTCTAAGGTATTCTTTATTTGAATGCCTCAGGTTCAAGCCAGTAGCCGGTTGAGCGGCTAGGTTGGCGTTGCTCTTGGTCTGCGATGGTGCAGGTTTCCTCTCCTTTGTGAGGCAGTTTTTGTTGTCTTGTGTAGTACAGACATGCTTACTAACCGGTGGGTTCGTGTCAGGTTGTTGACGCCCATTGGTGGTTTTCTTTTTGGATTGCTAAGTACTTTACTTAAGCAGCTAGTTTACCTATTTTCGGGTTGTTTCACTTACTCTCTGGGTTATTTTATGCTAGGTTGCATGTTAGGTATTTTAACCTATAAAAGCATAACTGCTAGTATTTCATACATGTCATATTTCTAAACAAAAACATTATTTTCTTGATAACGTAAAGGCTACTTTCATACTTATAATAAATCTACTGTCTTGCATACCGCGAGTTGTCCTTCAGGGATGTTTAATCTCGTGTAGGATGTTAAATCAACATAATTAAAATATTTTCCGCAGCGTAAATAATTATTTTCCTTGTGGACAAGTTGATTCACTAAGCCGAGGGATACGACCATTTTAACTTAACTGGATTTCACTCATTTAAACTTATGATTTTCTTATAATCTGTAAATATTGGGGGTTTGCCTTAGCGTCTGTAGTTATCCCCTACACGACGTGGCATCATGGAACGTATTTTCTCTTACTCTGATATAACATAAACGCTGAGAAAATGCGGGTTGTGACAGTTTGTATCAGAGGGAGATTGCTTGATAGTTGGTCGGGCAACCTTCCTTTATTTGTGTTAGTGGTTTAGTGTCATATCATACACACACCGATGTATCATCTGTACGTCTTGGCTGAAGAATGAACACTACACTCATAAGCATGATAAGAAGTATACTGGGCATATTATGTAGTATGGGATGCATAATATGTATTTGTATATGAATCCACCATAGGTGGCAACATGTGACAGTTATGTAGTATGGGATGCATAACCACCATCACATGGGTGCCCATTAGCACATTTTCTCTTTTCGTTGCATGTGATGTTATGTAGTATGGGATGCATAACATTTCATGTGTACGCCGCTCATAACATGCATTAAGGCCTTTTATAGAATGCATAACACAATATGCATAGCATACCATAGCATAAGCATATGTGCAAAGCTAAAGATGTATATGATGACATATGTACACACATGGTTTTGAGTCAAAAGAAAACAAATTCATGCATTCATGGTATAAGCCCATGAGTTGGTGTGATGATGGTGAATCATCCTTAATTAAGCATAACATCATTATTGAAAATCCCAGAGCAAGTTAGCAGCATGAGCAAGTACTTAAGTAAGTTTTGTCTGGACTGTGTTATTTGGTTCTAGCAGTTGGGCTAGGTATTGATTAGTGGTTTGTTGTGTTGTTAGAATGTCGAGGCATCCGTTGAAGAGATCGACTCCCCAGTCCGAGGGAGAGTCTTCATGAGCTCAGAGTGATGTGATTATTGAAAGTCTGTGGTAGAGCAATGAAGCTTTGTCAAGGCAATTGATGGAGATGCAGTCGCAGATCCAGGATTTGGTATCCATTGTGTCATGACAATAGCCAAGAGTGCAGGACCCTACTGGAGGTCTAGCTTTTCCTGTTCCCCCTGCTCCTCTAGTGCCTCCAGTTTTGTTGCCACCAGAGATGACGTTCATCTCGCACTTTCAGCGATTAAGGTCTCCTATGTATGATGGAAGAGCAAATTTCATGGTCTTGGACGACTGGTTGATAGCAATCGAGGAAATGTTTCCTACTCTGGAGTTAAGGACGATCAAAGGGTGATTATTGCCGCTTACCAACTCAAGGGCCTGACAAAGAGTTGGTGGATAAGGGAGAAGGAGAGCTTGAAGACAGATGTTCCTGGGGGTCTTCAAGGAGTTGCTTCTAAAGAAGTTCTTGCCCTTATTCAAAAGAGACCATTTGATGAATGATTTCCTGCATCTACAACAAAGGAAACTCGCGGTGAGTGAGTACAAAGCGGAATTTACTAAATCAAGTCGGTTTGCCCCTGACTTAGTAAGCTCTGAGGAGAATCAGATCAAGCGATTTTTGGGTGGACTGAGAAACGACGTTCAGCAGTTTATCAGGGCCTATGGATCAGCAAGTTATGCTGCTACAGTAGAGGTTGCCTTGAAGGTCAAGGAGATCGAAAATAATAAGAACGGAGGCCAGCAAATGAGAAAATATAAATGAATCTGATGAGGGTAAGAATACTCAGGTCTCTGATACTGCTTCTAGGAAGAGAAGCAAAGAAGTATGCAGTTTTTGTGGCCGACCAGGCCATCCATTTGAGAGGTGCTACCAGAGATTAGGAGCTCGGAAGAAAGAGTAGGTCCATGCGATTCAAGGTGTTTCGAAAAGAGACTTGATGTGTTCTGTATGTAAGAAGATGGGGCACGACGCTGCGCACTGCTGGAAAAAGGCTAGAAGCTGTTTTCAGTGCGGACATGAAGGACACCTCAAATATCAGTGCCCGCGGTCTCAGCCTGCACTACAGTCGGTTCCACTTCAAGCATTACCACCGCCGCAACATTTGGATAGGGGTAAGGGCAAGTTGAACATGGTTTCGTTGGAAGAAGCTCAGATGTCCACTCAAGTCATATCAGGTTAGACTCTTCCCTAGTTTTAATGTTTTAATTCGTAATTGTAGTTTTAGCATTCGTTCCCTTAGTTACATGTACGATTTTATAGGACGATTTAAGGTAAAGAAATGTTGGGCGCGTGTTCTGTTTGATTTGGGTGCTACCCACTCATTTGTGGCTAGAGCCTTCGTAAAGCGTCACTAGTTGGTTCTCGATCGGGGTTGAGGCGCAGGTAGTGTCAAGTTTCCGTCTGGTGAATTGATGGTATCAGACAGGGGTATTCAAAATTGTCTGATTCTGTTAAGCGACTTTATAGCTGTGGCCGATTTGAAGGTGTTAGACGTAGAAGATTTCGATGTGATCTTGGGCGTGGATAGGTTATTCAGATATCATGTTGTTATCCAGTGCAAGGGTATGCACTTGGACTTCAAAATGGACAACGGTCAACCCGGGAGTGTGTTTGGTGATCCACGCAAGGTCTCTCCGGTTATCTTTGCGGTATGTGCTTGGAATATCTTAGATTCCGGATGTTTTTTCTCTTTTTGGTTTCGATTTTAGAAACCAAGGGTTGTTTACCGCTTTTACAGGAGATTCCTGTGGTGCATGAGTTTTCAGATGTCTTTCCTGCTAGTCTTCCTAGTCTTCCGCTTGAGAGAGACTTGGAGTTCGTCATAGATTTGGAGCCGGGTACGCGTCCAATTACTAAGGAGCCTTACCCTATGGCCCCGTGTGAGTTGAAGGAGTTGCGTACCAAATTGGATGAATTGTTAAAGAATGGTTTTATAAGTCCGAGTTCTTCGCCTTGGGGTGCTCCCCTGTTATTCGTAAAGAAAAAGGATGGATCGATGAGGTTGTGCATTGATTATAGAGAGCTGAATAAAGTGACTATCAAGAATAGATATCCCTTGCCGAGAATTGATGACCTGTTTTATCAGTTGCATGGTAGCACCGTGTTTTCAAAGATTGACCTTTGTTCGGGCTACCACTAGTTGAGGATTCGTGAATCAGATATTCCGCAGACCGCGTTCCGCTCCCAGTACGGGCATTTTGAGTTTTGGGTGAAGTCATTTGGTTTGACCAACACACCCTCTGCCTTTATGGATATTATGAATAGGGTGTTCAAAGATTTTCTCGACTGATTCGTAATCGTGTTTATAGGCGATGTATTGGTATTTTCCCACAATGCTGAGGAGCATGATCAGCATTTGCATTTAGTTTTGGCTGCCTTGAGGCACCATAAGTTGTTCACCAAGCTGAGCAAGTGTGAGTTTTGTTGACTCAGGTCTCTTTTCTAGGTCATGTGGTTAACAAGGACCGGATTTATGTCGACCCAGAAAAGATAGCTGGTGTTATGGAATGGACTAGGCCTACCACACCCAAAGAGATAAGGAGTTTCCTAGGGTTGGCTGGCTATTATAGAATATTTGTAGAGGGTTTCTCTACGTTGTGTGCGCCTTTGAATAAGTTGATGAAGAAGAACGCATCCTTTGTGTAGAGCGATAAGTGCGAGGAAGCTTTACTGGAATTTAAGAAGAGGTTGTGCACTTCTCCGGTTTTGAATCTTCCTTCAGAAGGTTTGGATTTTGCTGTTTATGTGGACGCATCACACGTTGGCCTTGGTTGCGTGTTGATGCAAAACTATCTCTGAGCTCAGGTCAACGAAGCGTCGAACTCGGTTCGACGATCTCCGAGCTCAGATCGACGATTTCTGTCTCAAATCAAAATCCAGATCTCTGAGCTCAGATCGACGATAGTCGAGCTCAGATCGACGATTTTCTTGAGAGATCGACGATTTCAGGATTTAAAATCAGTCTATTATGAAATTCAAATATCTTCCATATCCAGCATTTAATGCAGAATATTTTGTAGCCGTTTCAATCAATCTGGAGCAAGTTTCAAGGAGACTAAAAGGGAATGTTTCTTAGGACTTTCCTCCAGAGACAGCTATCAATTAAAGAAGTCATTTATGACTGGCTAATGGCTATCTAGGAGATTGGATCTCATAATATCATTACAGACAATAGAGACAGAGAACATAACAAATTAAGAAGAATATCTCTCAAGAATTCTACAGGATTATACAGTTAGAGTTTTTATAGAACATAAGCAATAGAATAGAGAAGGAGATCAACACACAGAGAAGAATCCCTTCTACTCTTTCAGATCTCTCCTCTGATTCAAGTTTTCCAGGCTTCATCAATCAAAGACTCCAGACACAACACATTTCAGTCTTTGCTAAAATTATCAATTGCTGAAAATCTCAATTTACTGAAGGCCTATCACCTTGTGCAAAGCTTCTTCTCCCGACCTACTGCTAATCTCAGAGGGAGCTTTGACTTCAAAAAATCCACTAGTCTTCTCTTTGATTGTTGACAGAGAAGAAATCCTTCACTCTTTTCATTTTCTTTTGCTGTAAAAGGGTTATACAGAACTCCCTTCAAAAGTTTTGTGTTTGGTTTCTGAGATCTTGTCAAAACTAAGTGGTGGCAAGACACCTTATCAAAAAATCTGGTTTGGTTTTTGAGCACCTTATCAAAAGCTCATTGGTGCCCAGGACACCCGATCAACTCATCCTGTAGTGGATTCCTACCTAGGGTGGTAGAAGAGTGGATGTACCCAGGTTGATTTGGGAACCACTATAGCTCCTTGTGTCATCTGATTGTTTGTGTCTTATTTGTTGTGTGCTGTGAATTAGCTTTCTTGCTTTACTTTATTTTGTTTACTGCAAGCACAATACACTATAATTAATTTAAGTCTTCCACTGCCAATTAGTTTTTAATTTGAAAAATTATTTTAAAATACTCTATTCACCCCCCCCCCCTCTAGAGTAAAGGTAGATCTTACCCTCACTTTCACGTTGCGTTCTTCTACGTAAGCTTAGTCAGTTGTATAGACAATATAGAGAATTCTTCCATAAACCTTTTGTAATAGCCTGCTAACCCTAGAAAACTTCGTATCTCTTTGGGTGTGTTAGGTCGATTCCAATCCATTACTACAACTTTCTTTTCTTGGTCCACAGAAATTACGTCCTTATTAACCACATTACCCAAAATGGAAACCTGAGCAAGTCAAAACTCACACTTGCTTAACTTTGCATATAACTTATGTTCCCTTAAGGCAGATAGAACTAAACGCAAGTAGTGGGTATGCTCCTCAGCACTGCGGGAATATACCAGAACATCATAAATAAAAATGACCACTAAATGCACCAAAAAATCTTTAAACACTCAATTCATCATGTCCATAAAAGCAGAGGGTGCATTCGTCAATCTGAAGGAGATCACCAAGAACTCAAAATGTCTTTGCCAAGAACGAAAAAGCGGCTTATGAAACATTCGTCTCATGGATTCTCAAATGATGGTAGCTTGAGCGAAGGTCAATCTTCGAAAACACATACTACCACGCAACTGATAAAAACAAATCATCTATTCTCAGCAAGGGATATCTGTTCTTGATAGTTAACTTATTCAATTCTCTATAATTAATGCACAGCCTCATAGATCCATCATTCTTCTTAACAAACAACATTGGAGTACCCCCAAGGTGAAGAACTTAGCCTAATGAATCCACACTGTAACAACACATCCAGCTGGGTACGCAACTCTTCCAGCTCACGCGGGGTTATACAGTACAGTGCCTTAATAATAGGGCGAGTACCCGGCTCTAGATCTATAACAAACTCTACATCTCTCTAAGGCAGAAGACCAGGAAGAATAATGGGGAAGACATCCGAAAACTCTCGCACCATAGGAACATCCACGATACATGACAAACTACCAATGGTTTCCAAAACATAAACCAAGTAAGCAAAACAACCAGAATCTAAAAGTTTCCGAGCACGTACTGCAAAAATTATCGGGGAATCCTGGCGCCGAAAACCATACACACTCCTGGGGTGGCCGTTGTCCATCTTAAAGTCCAAACGCTTAACCTTGCATTGGATAACCACATCATATATGGACAACCAGTCTGTGCCCAAGATCACATCTAACTCCTCCAAGTCTAACACCTTTAGATCAGCAAAAGCTAGGAAATTGCTTATAAGAATTGGAAAACTCTGGATACCCCAATCTGACACAACCGAGTCACCAGAGGGAAACTTAACACAAAACGAATCGCCAACTTGATCGAGAGTTAGACAATGACACTCGACAAAAGTCCTAGCCACAAACGAGTGGGTAACACCATAATAAAAAAGAACGCGCGCCCAACGGTTCTTTACCTTAAACTTCCCTATAAAATTACATATGTAACTAGACGAACAAAGATCGAAACTATAAATAAAAGCTAAGAACTAGATTAGAATCTAACCTCAGATCACTTGGGTGGAAGTCTGTGCTTATTCAAAAGTCACCACATTTATTCTGCCCTTCCCTTTATC
Organism: Platanthera zijinensis; assembly: GCA_039513925.1. Classification (NCBI taxonomy): domain Eukaryota; kingdom Viridiplantae; phylum Streptophyta; class Magnoliopsida; order Asparagales; family Orchidaceae; genus Platanthera; species Platanthera zijinensis. Next base: position 58,906,170 of record CM077097.1, on the reverse strand, counting down.
CAAAAGTTGCGGCAGCGACAAGGCTTGAAGTGGAACTAGCTGCAGCGGGAGCTAAGACTGTGGGCATCTAGACATCAAGTGACCTTTCTGTCTACACTGGAAGCACACTCTATCTTTACTCCAACAATGGGCAACATTATGCCCCTTCTACTTACACGAAGCACAAACCAGATCCCCTTTGGGAGCGCTCTGAATTGCATGCACTTACTGTTGCTTTTGAGCTCCCAAACTCTTGAATCATTTTTCAAATGGATGGCCTGACCGACCACAGAAACTACACACCTCCTTGCTTCTTTTCTTCAAAACAGAACCATATTCCCGAGAGTTCTTACCATCATCAGACTTCCTCTTGTCCTTCCTCATTTGCATGCCTCTATTCTTGGCATTATTGATAGCTTTGACTCTTAGGGCAGCTTCCACTGCCTCTGCATAGTTCTCAGATCCATAAGCGCTTACCAACTAGTGGATGTCACTCCTAATACTACCCAGAAAATTCTTAACTCTATTAACTTCAGAGGCTACCAAATTTGGGGCAAACTAACTCAATTTTTTTAACTCTATCTGATACTCACTGGTCGTGAGTTGTCTTTGCTTTAGATGCATAAAGTTGTTCATCAAACGGTCCTGCTCGACCAACCGATGAAATTTCCTTAGCAATAACTCCTTGAAGGATTCCCGCGAACATCATCTTATGAGGTTCACCTTCTCTCTTAACCACAAACTGTACACAAGACCCTTAAGCTAGTACGAGACGACCATCACTCTCTAGTCATTGGAAATCCCTAAATACGAGATCATCTCCTCGATAGCGATAATCCAATCGTCCAAAGCCATGAAGTCAGCTCTACCGCCATAGGTAGGAGGTCATAATCGCTGAAAATGTGAAATAAAGTTCATCTCTGGTGGATGTAGAACTGGAGGCACCAAAGGTGTAGGAGAAATAGGAACGGCTGGACCCACAGTAGGGTCCTGCACCCTAGGCGGCTGCCCTGAAACGACAAACAACAGCGCCTGGAATTGCGAATGCATCTCCACAGTCGTCCTTGACATAACCTCATTGCTATGTCGTAGGCCATCGATCACAACCTCACTTTGCACACCAGATGACTCACCCTCAGACTGGGGAGTCGACCTCATCACAATACGCTAAAGTGATATCCTAATAAAACAACGAACAACCCATCAAAACCTAGCTTAACCGCTAGAACTACACAACTTTGTTCAGACCATACATGTTTTGATACTTGCCCATGCTGCTAACTTGCTCGGGAATTTCATTAATGATGTCATGCTTAAACTTAGGATGATATACCGTCATCCTATTGACTCATGTACATAAACTATGAATGCATGAATTCTTGTTCTTTTTGCTTTAAATCCATGTGTGTATGTATGACATCATGTAGATCTTTGCTTACCACGTGTGCTAATGCTATGTTATGTCATGTATATTGTGTTATGCATTCTAATAAAGGCCTTAATGCATGTTATAAGCGGTGTACACATGAAATATTATGCATCCTATACTACATAATATCACATGTAACGAAAAGTAAAATCTAATGTGTATTCATGTGATGATTGTTATACATCCCATACTAAATAACAGTCACATGATGCTTTCTATGAGGATCCATATACAAACACATATTATGCATCCTATACTACATAATATGACCCAGATAATTCTTGTCATGCTTACAAGTGTAGTGTTCATGCTTTAGCCAAGAGATATTGATGACACATCAGTGTGTGTGTGTGTGTGAAATGGAACAAGACAACTACAACTAACTAGAGATAGTCGTTCGATCAATTGTCAAACAACCTATCCCTCGGATACTAACTGTCACAACCCGCATTTTCCCCGTATTTAAACAATATATCAGATTAAGAGAAAATATGCATTGTGATGCCACATTATGTAGGGGATAACTACAGACGCTCAGGCAAGAACCTAAACCTAACACTTTGAATGAAAATCTTGAATTTGCTATGAATAAAGTACATTTTGAGTTAAGTTTTGATGGTCGTATCCCTCGGCTCAGTGGATCAACTAGTCCACAAGTGAAAACATGAATATACTCTACAGAAAATACTTTATTTATATTGATTATCATTCTACATGAGCATTAACATCCAAATAGGACAACTCATGATATGCATACTTTTAGATTTAATATAAGTATAGAAAGAGCTTTTATGCCCGTTAAAATATAGAGATTTTGGTTTTAAAACAATGCTTTGATTGAAATAGTCAGAATGATGTGTTCTTATACTTTAAAGTAACTAATATGCAATCCTAGCATAAAACCTTCCCAAAGAGCAAGTAAAATCAACAATTCTATCAGAAATTGACTTAGCAACTACCAAGTACTTAACATTCTACAAAATCTCTAGTGGGCGTCAATAACCTGACACGAACCCACTAAAAATCATGTATGTCTGAACTAAAAGAAAAAAAACAACAAAACTACCTCACAATAGTGAGGAAAGGATAACTGCAACAGCTACAGAACAATAGCCACAAGCAACCCAAGTTGCTCAACTGGCTACTGCTCCAAACCTGAGTCATTCAAAATAAAAGAATACCTCAGCATGAATATACAAGTGGAGATCAAAAGATCAATAGTAACAATAATCAAAAAGGAGGCAAAAAGGGTCACCAACCCAAATACAAGAATAGTTGAAAGGAAAACACCCACACTCACCACAAGGTAAAAGTAAGAAATAACTCAGAAGGGTTAGATGTCCCAAGCTACACCAAGTGCGATAAATAACTAAACATTATTAAGCATATACATAAGTAAGTGCATAAATATAAGAGATTGGTCAGCTTATCAATTAGAGAGAAAAAACACCGGAAAAATATGGTACATGTGGTGGGAGATACCTCATCCAACACACCAATAGTAAAAAGTTCACAAGGGCCAAAGGAAAGGTGGTCTTATTTATTGACACACCCAAAACCGGGGAAAAACCGGCACCTGTGGTGATGGTAACCTTCCCTACCACCCCTAGTCACAAACCCACACCGGGGAAAACCCAGCAGGTGTAATGATTCACAAAATAGGTCACTATGGTGGTGGTACATTCCACTAACAACCACATCTCCAAATAGTCCAAACATCCACAAAACCGATAAAAAACCTCAACCAAAACACATGATTACTCTAATGATAAAAGGAAGAAAAACCAAAAAAATCACCCTAAGGCAACACTCGATGAATTTGACTCTATTCGGAAAGAAAGTACTAAGTCCACACTAATTCGTCAAGTATACTCGACGAATATAATAGAAACTCGACGAATTATGCTTGGCAAAACGGGAAAACTAGCTATCTTAGTGATATACGTCGAATCAGCAAAAAATAACTGAAGTCCACAGGAAATTCGTCGAGTATACTCGACTCATTGATGAGTTCACTCCGCACATTCGACGCAAAAGCAGTCTCACTCTATGCCTGGACTTAAATCCATAGTTTCACTTCACTCAATGCCTTCACTCGATGCCTAACTTAGTTTACTCGATGCCTAGCTGAGTTCACTTAGTGCACTCAATGCCAAAGGCATTAACACTCAAAGCACTGAACACCGTCTGGTTCACTTGACGCTCTCGACACAATAATGACAATACTCGGCAAATTTTTCGAGAATACTCAATGAATTTGACTTAGAATCACATATGACTCGATGCTCTCGACGCCAAGTCAAATTCACTCAACGCCAAGACTGATACTCGACGAATTCGATAGAATACTCGATGACTCTGACTTTACTCAATGCCTACACTATTCAACGATTTTGACTTAGTCCAAAAACCATACTTGATGAATTTCACGCAGCCTTACCCCACCATATTCGACGAATTTAAACTTAAGTTAACTGTCATATACGACGAAATTTACTTAGGCTAACTACCCTCTAATCAGCGGATGGGCCTTAGCCAGAAATCCAACACTGCACAGCAGGTCGGCCTTGTCCAAACCCTACACTACTCCTAAAGTCTAGGTAGGGAGTAAAAGCAGCAGGAAACACACAAAGGAAGACATAGAAAGGGGAAGAAATCACCTCTTGCCTCAAATCGCCCGAAATCCGGCCACGCAAGCGCTCCTCCTCAAGGATATGCCCGCAAAAACACCTAAGCAACGATTCCTGAAACTTTTTGGGGCAAACAAGGGTCAAAAACGAATCCCCTAATGCCTAAAAATTCAAGAAACAGGAAAAACTCACCGTACAAACATAGATCTCGCAAGAGCTATCTGAATCTACCCTTCGACAATGATTTCGTGCACCAGAGCTCCTATAATCCATGACCAAAAGCTCTGAAATGATCGCCGCTTTCTCTCTTTCGAAAATTGGTTTGATGTGTTTGGGTGACAAGATGAATAGTTTTTCCGTCATATCGTAAGACTATATATATATATATATGTATAATATAATATATTATTATTACGCTAAACATCCAAACGACTGGAAATTCCAAATCATCTCGGATTTCCACGAAACTCGCACCAAAGTTAAATATCAATGCTAAGAATCCAGCGGCGAAGTCAAAATCGGAATCTGACAAACTAAACTCGGATAAAAACTCCACGAAGTCAAAACACCAACATCCCAAAAAAGACTCCACCGAGTCTCTAATTAAACCCGGTTCGTAAGGGACATTTCAAAAACACACTAGAAATGAGTCATGCTAATATTCTAAGTCAAAACCATGGATACCAATGAGCAAAAGTCACACTCCAGCAATGATACTGGCCAACTACGCGCCAACGTAACGCCCTTACGTCAAAAATTCACCACTAATTAAATTAAAATAAACATCAAAAAAATATGTGGCGTTACATATATATTTATGGTTTTGCTTTAATTCTCAATTTGACCAATAGGTTAAAAGGATCCTACTAGCCGGCAGGATCGGCGTCGTGTGTGACGACTAACTCGTGTGTTTGTGTTACCGTAAGGCGGCGATTCTGAGAATAAGACAAGTTAACTCCTTGGTAAAGGGGAGGGGAATTATGACGAGCCCACTTCTTGAGGTAGGGGTTATTGCAAATCTCTAGGCGCTAGATTGAGAGCACTCACCATATGTTCGTCACACATTTGGCAAAGACCACGCTCAATATGAAGCATATTGTTAGAGCACTATGGGAAAAGTGGGAAGACGTTACCTCCTCCATGATAATGTCACAGTTCTACTCGCCCATGGAGAAGTCACCTTCTGCAGGTCACGCCTACATGCATCTCCCTTCTCCAAGCGATAATAGCGAGCATGGTCAATTTCCTCGGGACTCGCCTCCCTCCTAGGCTAGCTTTTTCTTAGTATTTCAATTTTTTGACATGTAAACCTTATGGAATGAAACACTGATTAATTTTTCTAAGTATTTTTTATCCCTACCTTTTCTTTATTTTATTTACGGCTAGGTTTAATTTACTGAGCTAGCCCAGCAATGGCCTTAAAGGAACAGTCTCTTGTCGAGACATCCGATTTGCCATGAAGAAACCTTACAGGGGCTAGGTCTTGCAACACCAGTGCGCCCATAACCTTTTAACGAAAACACATGCCATAAATAGCAAAACATTTCAAGAGTCCATGAATGCATTTAACCTTTGACTTGTTAGACGTCTGTGAGATCCACGTGTGAATGTGCTTAACTTGAGGACCCTAAAGTGCGTAAGTGCAACAAGGATTTCAACATTAAGAACAACCCCTCAACTTGGTAGGTATTTGGGCTTTGTCACAACCACTGACACCTCCGACGAGAGGTAGTGAGATTTAATATCATCCCTTGTCGCGGACAGTGAGACTTAAATGTTTGTAGTTGACCTAGAGAAGGACCGAGTGGAAAACATGCGAGACCGGGGCAATACCCATTGCACACTCCCCCTATCCTCATTTTACTTGTCCTATTTTTATTCATAAAACCATTTTCTTTTCCTACCATCAAAGTTAGAGACCTGCCCAGCTGGCTTGTGAGAGACCAATAACGGTATTCCTCATGGGGGATCTTAGCTATCTAAATTCTTTCCAACCTGTCACCCAAGAGACTTGTCTTCCCTGCCGGCTTGTGAGAACCAGGTCAGCAAGTTCCTTTCGGGGGATTTCAACTGAAGTAATTTTCAATATGCCACCAGAGCGACTTGCCTTCTTTGATGTTTAATGAGAGCCCAGTCAGTGGGATCCTATCGAGGGACTAACTAAAGCGCCATTTACAACCTACCACCCAAGATACCTACCTTTCATGTCGGTTTGTGAGAGCCCGGTCAGCAGGATCCTATCAGAGGCTACCAATCAATGTATTTTTCAACCTGCCACTTGAGCAACCTGTTTGCTCTGCCTGCTTGTGAGAGCACTGTCAGCGGGATCCTATCAGGGGATTTTTACTAAAGCACCTTTTTTAACCTATCATCAGAGCGACCTACCTGCCTTGCCGGCTTGTGAGAGCCCGGCCAGCAAGATAATATTGCAGTTTTCAACCAAATCCATTTTCAACCTTCTCCTTTAGCTAGCAGCCTTCCCTGCCGACTTGTAAGAGCCCGGTCAGTGGGATCATATCAGGGGCCTTTAACCAAATCCTTTTTCAGCATTCCACCTAAGCAACATGCCTTCCTTGCCGGCTTGTGAGATCCCGATCAGAGGGATCCAATCAGGGGCCTTTATTCAAAGCTATTTCAACATGACACCCAAGCGACCTGCCTGCCCTACCGTCTTATGAGAGTTCAGTCAGCGGAATCCTATTAGGGGCATTTAAATAAAGTCACTTCAACCTGCCACCTGTGTGACCTGCCTTCCCTTCCATCTTGTGAGAGCCCGTTCAGCGGGATCCTATCGGGGGCTTTTAAACAAAGCCATTTTCAACCTGCCACTTGAGCAACCTGCCTGCCCTACCGCCTTGTGAGATCTCGGTCAGTGGGATCATATCGAGGACATTTAACCAAATTCATTTTCAAACTGCCACACAATGGACCGATCTACCATGCCGACTTGTGAGAGGCAAGTTGGCGGGATCCTATCGGGGGCCTATAACCAAAGACATTTTCAACCTACCACTCGAGTGACCTGTCATCCAGCCGGCTTGTGAGAGTCCGGTCAGTGGGATCCTAGCAGTGACCTTTAACAAAAGCCTTTTTCGACCTACCAACCGAGCAACCTATCTGCTCTGTCAGCATGTGAGATACCGGTCAGTGGGAGCCTATAATGGGCCATTAACCAAATAACTCATACCCCTCTTCAACAAGGAACATTCAGAACCGGTTGAGCAGAAACAACATATATCACAAATAAAAAAAATTAAGATAAAATTTTCATTATCTTCTTAAGGATAAAAGCTTCTCAGGTCGTCTCCATTCCAACTATTGCCAAGGGGGCTCCCTCAGAATTATGGAGGCGATAACCTCCCATTTGTAATGCTTCTCCAATCATACATGGGTCGTTCCAATTGGGATTGTGCTTCCCGATTATCGTATACCTCCCCACGACATCAAACGTATTGAGGCCAAGGTCTCCCTTTACGAATTCTTTTACTCTAAAGTGTTTATCAAAATAAATAACCATTCTACATTTGACCTCTCCTGATGGATAGTTCCAAGTCGAGGAGTTCTTCTATGAGGTCAATAGAGAGACACTGCTCATCCTCATTCTCCACTCTCCACTACCAACTTCCTTCCCCGAGGACATTGACTCATGTGGATCTTATCTCAAACTCCACAAGAAATACGACCTCGAAATCTTTAGAGAGTTTAAAAGGTGTCTCTCCCATGGCCGTATTGGGTGTGGTACTCAAAGCCCAAAGGACTGAGGCAATCTACTCTACCCAATTACCCTTCAAGTTCTCCACCTTTATTAATAAATTTATGATTACTTTGTTCGCAGCTTCTACCTTCCCATTGCTCCAGGGGTGGTGAAAAGACACAAAGTGGATGTCAATGCCCAATTGGATGCATAAGATGGAGAGTTCGTCACATGCAAACTATGCCACATTGTCAGTTACTATTGTCAGGGGTAACCCGTGCCGACAGATTACCTCCCACCATATGAAGTTTTTTATTACCCATGAATTTGTCTTCTATAATGCCTTCACCTCCAACCACATGGATAAGTAGTCATTCATGAATAAAAGGAACATCCTTTGCCCGTTGGATTGGGAAAAGGGCCTACCAGATCCATTCCCCAAATTTCAAAGCTCTTTAGTGTAGTTATTATCCTAAGCCTCTGTGCTAGTAGGAGATAGAGTGGATAAAAGAGTTTGTACTTCTGAAACTTCTTCGCGAACTCTATTGCATCCTTACTGATAGTTAGCCAAAATACCCTTGTCGGAACACCCTTCTTTCCAAGGTTTGACTCTCGGAGTGACTTTCACACTCCTTAGAGTTTATTTCCTCCAGGACCCTAGGGACCTCCTCCTTAGCGATACACCTGGTCGGGAGTCCTTATAGAGTCTTTCGATACATGTCCCCTACGTTCAGCTGTTAATAAGTTGACTTATACATAAACTGCCTCTTATCCAACATCCCTTCCGAAAAATTACCCGTGGTTATAAAAATAATGAATGGTCATTAATCCACGAGGATCACTTATTAACCTCTATCATCTCTCCTTACTGATGGATAGTGGAAAACCACTGTCACCATTCCACCCGTTATAGGTCCATACTTCGCTAAATAATCCGCTCTGCTGTTCTCCTCCCTTGGAGATGGTGTGGAACAAAGCAATGAGTCCCTTGATTTTTTCAAGATAATGTAGGACAGTCGGTTATCAAGTCTCAAACTCCCCCTTAATTTAGGAAGTCACGACCATCAAATCCATTAAATCTCTCACATCCATAACTCCCAACTCCTTGGCTAGGAGAAGCCCTACGACCACAGCCTCATACTAAGCTTGATTGTTGGTTAGTGAGAAGCGTATGTCAATAACCTGCTCAATCTTTGCTCCCTGCGAGCTCACTCCCACCCTTCCTAGAGAGTACTTCCATGACGCTCCATCAACAAGCATCTCCCAAGCCACATGCTCTGGAGACTCGGGATCATCTACCTCAACCATATACTTTTCAATAAATTCGGCCACCACTTGAGCCTTCATTGACAACCGAGGGACAAAGGAGATATCAAATTTTCTCAACTACACTGACAACTTGGAGCCGCCCAGAGTGCCCCACCCTTTTCATGATGTTGCAAAGGGGATGATCGTCACCACCATGATCGAGTGTGCTTAGAAATATAGTTGGATCTTCTGAGCCGAGATGATCAGAGCAAATGCCAACTTTTTATTTATGGGGTATCCGAGCTCTGCCTTCCTTAGGACCCTGCTGATGTAAAAGATGGGCAACTGATTCTTCCCCTCTTATCAGACTAGAACAGACCTCACCACCTTTACAACTACCCTGATATATATAGTTAGATCTTCCCCTTCCCTCAGACCATAGATTTATGAAACCTGTATGAGTTGCTTATTCAATACTTGAGAGGCTTTTTCACACTCCAACAACCACTCGAACTTCTATTTACCTTGCAGTACCTTGAAGAAAGGTGAGAACTTCTCCCTGGACCGAGAAAGAAACCTACTTAACCCTACCAACGTCTTTGTCGGGAACTGGATCTCCATGGAATTCTAAGGCGACTCCAAATCTAATATCAGATTCACCTAGTCGGGGTGAGGAGATGACCCAAAAACATTCCCCTGCCCTGTCTAAAGACGCACTTCAGGGGATTTAACCGTATCTTGAACTTTCGAAGTGTGGCAATGGTCTCTTCGAAGGCCCATAGGTCTGAGGAAAACTCCTTAGTTTTCACCATTAGGTTATCCACATAGACCTTCAAGTTCCTCCCATTCTGCTCCCTGAAGACTCTGTCCATCATCCTTTAATACATTGACCCTATGTTCTTCAACACAAAGGTATCATCTTATAATAGTAACATCTATCGCCCGTGATGAAGGAAGCATCATTCACATCTAGTGGGTGCATCTTGATCTTGTTATAACCTTAAAAAGTATCCAAGAAACTCATTATAGGGAAACCGACGGATGAGTCTACCAACTCGTCGATTCTAGGTAGGGGGTAACAATCCTTGGGGCAGGCTTTATTCGACATGGAAAAGTCTACACACATTCTCCACCTCCCATCACTCTTCTTTACCCTTATAACATTTGACCTAGGCTGCTTATTGGATCTCTGACACAAAACCTCCCTCTAGCAGCTTATTCACCTCCTCCCTTATGGGCTCTGCCAACATGGTTTTCATGGCCCTATTTTTTGGTGGATGGGGTGCATGATTGAGTTGAGGTTGATGTGGTGACAAGCCACATCCAATTCAAGCCACGGTATGTCTGTTGTGCTCCAAGCAAAGATATCCATATTCTCCTAGTTGCACCTCCGGACCATCTACTGGTCCTCCTTACTTAGTCTTCCGCTGACCTACACATTCTTTGGCCTCCCACCTTAGGTGATGATCTCCTTCTTCTCTACCTCCTTCACTGCTTCCATCCTATTCCTTTCCTCCATCTCCTTATCTACCTCCTCTTCCTTCTCCTTCCAAGAGATGGTGTTGATAATCATGATGTAGCACTATCTCTCCACCCTTGGGTCTCCCCTGACCTTGATCTGGACACCCCCAATGTTGCACTTCAAACATTTATGGAAAGAAGATGTCCTACACCTGAAGGAGCTGATGAGGGGACATTCGAATATGGTATTATAGCTTCTCAGAGTGTCCACAATGATTAACTGATAGTTCTTGTACCCCCCCTGAAGGTCATGAGGAGCTCGTCTCCTTTCTCTACTTCATTTTGCTCCCCCGGGAACCCAAAGAGCGGTCCAAATGAGACAAGCACTTTCTTTACCTCCACCTTCATTTTGAAGAAGGCCTTCTTAAATATCACTTTCACATAACTCTTGTTATCAACCAGTATCCTAGAAATAGTGAAATTCTTGATCGTCGTCTGGATCACCAGTGCGTTATAGAATGGGCCATCGTGCTCTGACAAATCCTTCCTCAAGTAGGTGATCTTATCTTCTAGGGGTGGGGCTTAGGAGGTTAATGCCACACTCTGATAATAGATAGTATATAGGCTCCTCTTGCGGGTGGCCTCAATGCCTACCCCCACCATGGATCACCAATATCCCACCTTGGGTTCCCACATCGACCCCATTTTTGTAACGTTCTTCCTCCCCCACTATGTCTCCACCCTCTATCTTAAGATATTGCTGCTACGGCCGCCATCCTAGTGTGGCCCATCTTCCCTCCCTCATCAACAAGAACTATGGGTAGGTGGTGGTTTTGCGACCTTCCTCCTAGTGGAAGTCACAGTAAGGCAACACCAACCTGCCCCTTTCTCCTCCTCATGTGTTATTCATCCTTCCTTTTCTTCCCCCTCGGCCTATCGGCATGTCTTGTTGTGGCGGGGTATAGAATGGACTCGAACTCGGTCGCTACCCTAGGGGGTCAACCATCCTTTCCCTCCTTATAAATTCGCTCCACTCTAGAAGGTCCCTCTACCCAGGGAAAACCCTCTTCTCATACCATGGGGAGTTCCTCCCAGTGGTCTCCAAACTAGACGGTTGATTGGAGGCTAAAACCTCCACCATGGCCTCTCTCCCTCAGGGGCCCTTGGAACCCTTGGTTCCTCAGCTCTTCTCTCCTCCTTACCTACTGTTGTTGAGATCCCCCTGATGTCATTGCCTCATTCTCAACCAACTTTGACACTAATGAGGGGTTTGTGGCCTCACATTCGATCTATCGTGCTTCTCGATTCATCATCTCCTAGAAAGTTAGAGGGGGTCCTTTGAAAGCCCCATCCAGAACAACCCCTGTGTTGGGTATTCACCCTGTCACATCCCTATGTTGAAGGCAAGCTACAAGGTATGCCCGGGAAATTTGTAAACTTGAAGTACCTCCTCCTTGAAGTTATCTACGTAGCTTGACAATGACTCCTTTTCCCCCTGTTTGATCAAGAAGAGGTCAACAACTATAAGACCCCTCCCCCTTACTAGGAGGTTACCCGATATTTTGCCCAGAACCACTACCTTACAGTGATACTAACTCACGGGTTAGTCGCCACCGCATGGAGCCAATCCTGTCGGCTAGTACGATCATTTTAACCTCTAGGCTAATGCGAGAAGAGAAGTAATAGTATAACTTACAAATCCACAGAATCATGGAAATCATCACTAGATAAATGAAATATATAATCCACAATGTGTACAAAAGAGAGTAAGGGCTTATGCCCAGTACATGTTAAACAAAATACAATCTCTCTCTCATAATATCTCCAAGCAGAAGTTGAAACTAAACACTCATAATCACCTAATGCTGAGCATTAGAAGTAGTGTGCAGTATCTGCTCAAGTCTTGCCACCTCGTCCTGCTTGTCGTGTTGGTGCTCAAACTCCTCGAGCTCCTACGGTCATAACTGACCGTTAGTCATGAGACTAAGCCATTTTGTCCTCGAATCACCCCCACGACATCTAGGCACCGTGCGGGAGGATGAAAGTGGAGCACAACAAGGGCAGTATCAAAATAATAAGCAGGTGACAAGTGACCTATACTAACATGAGTAAAATCGAACATCATTCATAAAATTAAGCAGTTAAGTATGATAAAAAAATGTTGGGTACATTGGAAAATCTGTACTAGATTTGGAGAAGCCACAACTTAGTCAATGATATGTATCAATGTGTATTTGATAGAAGTTTGAGTTTCATTATACAGGTTTAGAAATTCTAAGGAAAATTTTCTAAGTACAAGTGTCGACACTCAAGAAGACTATGTCGACACTCAGGTAAGCTGTGTTGACAAACAGGCGAAATATGTCGACACTTATGAAGAAGCTATGTCGACACTCAGGAAAGCTGTGTCGACACACTGGCAAAATGTGTCGACACTTATAAAGAAGTTGTGTCGACACTCAAAGCTATGTCAACACCTAAAGAAGCAGTTGTGTCTACATCCAGAATTATGTCGGCAACTTAAAACAGAATTGTGTCGACACTTAAAACAGAAGATGAGTCGACACTCAGGAGCTATGTCGACACCTGAAGCAATTGTGTCGACACACAGGACTTGTGTCGACACACCAACTCTCAAGAGGCTGTGTCGAGTTCAGAAGTAATTGTGTCGACACATAGGACTTGTGTCGACACACACTCAATGCCATTTGTCAAACACTCAACGCCATCTGTCTGTAACAGAAATGTCGAGACAAGAAGCTGTTGTGTCGACACACAGGACTTGTGTCGACACATACAATAAAAAGCAGTGTCGAGAAGCAGAAGTATGACTGTGTCGACACTTGGAGTATTTGTGTTGACACCTTGAAGACTTGTGTTGACACTTATCCTATATGTGTTGACACATGTGAAGCAGTCTGCTGAGTGTTGTATGCTGAGTTGAGAAGACATTGAAGAACCCGGTGACATGACTGGTGACTTGACCGTTGTCATAACTAACCGGTCTGACACCATTGTCAGAACTGTCAGAAGTCTGTTATGAACCGGATCAACCGGTAACCATGGAGCAAGCTCTATATAAGAGACTGATCGGAAACGAAAAAACACAATAATGTTAGGCATCAATAAGAAGAATTCTGACAGATCAAGGGCTGCCTGCAAGAAAGATTCAGACTTCTATCTGAATTTAAGGAAGAAACTGATTGAAGATCATCTTCATCAACAAAAAATATCCAACTTATTTTGTCCTAATCAAGAAGCTTTGAAAAGCTAAGTTAGGTTGGATCAGAAAGATCAGTCTATACAATAACTGATTAAGAAGACAACATCAACAGAGAAATCTAGCTGGTTAAGTTTTCTGATATTTATTACTCACAAATTCTTGTAGGATCTATTGTTAGATCTGAGATTGTAAGCCTAAAATTATAAAGGCTGAGGTAGGGTAGTGTGCCTGAGGTAGGACTTGTGAAAAGTCTGAGTTGTAAGCCTAATTATAAAGGCTGAGGTAGGGCTGAAGACTGAGGGAAGAATCTGAGGTAGGACTTGTGTAAAGTCTGAGGTGTAGGAACCATTTTGGGTTCTGAGTTTGTAAGATCTTCGGATCCGAGCCTGTGGAAGGAAGTTAGGCTGAATCCAATTATCTGATGGATAGGCGAAGGGGGAAAGTGGTGTACCCATATCTTGGGGAACCACTATAGATATGGTGTTTGATGTGTTGTATTTAATTTCTATAGATAGAATTATTCTGTGCTAAAAGAAGTTACAAATATCTGTTTACCTTAAAATCAAAAAGACACAAAAAGATTAGAACATATTCCCCCCCCCCCCCTCCCCTCTAGGTGTTTAGGCTCTTGAAATAAAGTCTTTCAAGTGGTATTAGAGGGAGGTTACTTAAAATTTGACCTAACAGTCAGAGGATTTCTCCAAGGCTAATAACAAACAACAAGAATGGGTTCAAGTGAAAATCAAAAGGAATTTGGATCTATGAAATTGCCCATATGCAGGAAAGAATCTTTTGGCATTTGGAAAGAAAGGGTCAGGCTATTTATGGAAGCATCTGATCCAAGAATTTATATCACACTACAGGAAGGCCCCTTCATCTCAATGAAGGTTTCAATTCTTGATGCAAACATTCAAACTCCAAAGAGTTATTCAGAGATGACTAAGGATGAAATCATCTTGGCTACATTAGATTAAAGAGCTCAGAATATAATTGTAAGTGTCATAGATGATGCAACATTCCAGAATCTTGTGAACTGTAAAACTTCCAAAGAAATGTGGGATACATTGATTGTCTATATGGAAGGCACAGAAGAAGTCAGAGAGGACTGAAAGTCTATGCTAAATCAGGAATATGAGAGCTTTAGGTAGAATAAAACTGACAGCATAGTTGAATGCTATAAAAAGTTTTTCAGAATAGTGAATGAACTGATGATATATGGAAGAGTCATCAGTACTTATGAATTGAATGACAAGTTTCTTAGGTCCCTAATAAAGGAATGGGACACTAAGATATGTGCCATTAGGGAAGTGGCCAAACTGGCTGACACACCACCACCTATAATTTTTGGAAAACTGCTTTCATATGAAATGTAGCTTATTGCTAGAAAAGAGGAAGAGAAGGGCAGCAGATCTGGACATAAAAAAAAGTCAGTAGCCTTCAAGGCTGAGGGCTCAAGGAAGGGTAGGAGAAAATCTACTTCTCCACCTAGAAGGAGTACTGAAGCAGAAGAAGGTGTTCTTGAAACAAGTACATCAGATAGTCATACATCTGATGAAGACTTTGCTACCTTCACAAGACACTTCCAAAGGTTCATGAAGAAAAAGAATTGGAGAACCAGTCCTTCATCTACATCCTATTCCAAGGATGAATACAACAGGAAGAAGAAAACACCTAAGGAGGACAGGTATGCTTTTAAACCTGGTAAATAATCTAATTCTAAGATTGTGTGTTATTACTGCAATAGGTCTTGGCATGTCATAGCTGACTGTCCTGACAAAAGAAAGGAGTCAAAGGACAAGAAGAAGCAGCTAGTCAAAGGCAAGAAGGAGATGTCTCTAGTGGCTCAGAAGGAGAAGAGTTGGACAGACTCTTCATCTTCTGAATCTGAAGAAAAAGAGGCAGAAGCATATGTTGAACTCTTCTCAACAGAAGAGGATTCTAGGGAACTAGAATTTCTACAGATGCTGGACTCCATAAATGGAGTGGAAGAATATTGCTGTAAAGGGCTGATGACTCAATCTGAAGAAGATAAGTGCCAGGATCAGCCTGGACCAAGTAAGGTAAACAATTCACCCCTAGTCTCAGATTACTTTACTGGATAAGAATCAGAAGCATCTTCTTCAAAAGAAGTGGATGGATCTGAGTTTGAGGGGGATGTTCTCCAACTCATTAATGAGTATGGTGGGTTGTTGCATGCTCTAAAGAAGAGCAAGTTTCTTGTTAAAGAGCAAGCCAAAGTGATTGAGTATCTTAAGCTGACTGCAGCAGTTTCAGCAAAATTGCTGGATCAAAAACTAAATGAGGTTGCCAAATTGAAAAACATTACAGTTATTAAGATGGGCACAATCTCATTCAAAGAGAATCATATCAAGAAACTGGAGGGAAAACTTCAGCAAGAGAGAGAGAGCTAGTGGCAAAATTCTCCAAGCCAAAATCAGTCTTACCTTTGATAGATAATTTTGTTTCACAAAAAGGAAAGACTGGTCTAGGCTTTAAGGGAAGAACTAGGGCTACCAATTCTCATAGAAAAGTTAAAGCCATAGTTTAGCCTCTATCTGTTAATCCCCCTATTTTTTAATAAAGTAGCAAATCCTACTAATAGGTATGATCATGGCATTACACATGGTCACTGTGAGCATGAAAATTTCATGAGCAAGGGTGCTAATGCCAATAGACCAATCTATAGGCATGCCCATCATATTCAAGAGGAGTTCTTGAAGAATGCTGTTCCAGCACCAACACTTAATAAGTCTACTGATAACAAAGTAAGAAGGCCTGTACCTAAGAATAGGTATAATAGGTTTGAGTGTCGGTGTTGTGGCAAGGTGGGCCACTTTGCCATGGATTGCTGGTTTAACTTAAGTGTTAAAATCAAAAGTAGGATTCCTGTTAGATCAGTCATAGGGTTTCAAACTAACAAGGACATAGGACCCACTAGCAAGTTGGGTTCTAAGGGTAAGTGATTCTTTATTTGTTGCAGGTAAATCCAAGTGACCATACCCCTATATGGTACTTGGATAGTGGCTGTTCCAGACATATGACTGGAAAAATGAGAATGTTGAGGGACTATGTGCCCATAAAGAATGGACCCAAAGTTATCTTTGGTGGATCAGAAAAGGGAATCATCAAAGGATTTGGTAACATATCTTGTGATTCAATTACAATCACTAAAGTGTCTTATGTAAAGAGTATACAACATAACCTGATTAGCATAAGTCAACTTAGTGATCTAAGTTATGATATTTCTTTCCACAAAGGGGAGTGCCTAGTAAAAAGGTCAAGTGATCAAGAGATCATTTTGAATGGCACTAGGAAAGAAAATGTGTATTTCCTTAACCTAGAGTGTGAGTCTAACAACTCACCTATTTGTTTGGTTGCAGGAGAGAAAGCTTCTCTATGTATCAAATGGCACAAGAGGCTAGCTCATCTGAACTATAAGTCAATTGGACTGCTGTTCAACATGGGATTAATGAGGAATGGTCCTCAAGTTCTGTGCATAAAAGAGGGTGTGTGCTCAGCTTGCCAAAAAGGCAAGCAGACTAAGTCCTCTTTTCAGTCACTTGACATCAAAGATTCAAAAAGATGTTTGAATCTCATGCATATGAATTTGTTTGGTCCTATTCTAGTCCATAGTCTTGGTAGGAAAGCATACACACTTGTTATTGTGGATGACTATTCTAGATTTACATGGGTTTTCTTCTTAAGGAAGAAATCTAAAACCCCAACTATTTTCTAGAATTTTGTCAGACAAATACAGAATGAATACAACAGCTCAGTGGTCAAAATCAGAAGTGACCATGGAACTGAATTTCAGTCTGAATGTATGACAAAATTCTGTGAAGAACTTGGGATTCATCAGGAATTCTTTTCACCTAGAACTCCTCAGCAAAATGGTGTTGTTGAAAGAAAGAATAGGACTCTAATTGAAGCCAGTAGAACTCTACTGAATGACACTACTCTCCCCGAATACTTCTGGGCTGAGGCAGTAAATACTACATGTCATGTGCTCAATAGGGCCTCCATCAACAATAAACACAAGATGACTACCTACCAGATTTTAAAAGGCAGAAAATCAAACATATCTTATTTCAGAATCTTTGGTAATAAGTGTTTTGTACTAGTCAATGGTAAACACTACCAAACTAAGTTTGCTTCCAAATCCCTAGAAGGGATATTTGTTGGGTACAGCAACCATAGTAGAGCATACAGGATCTACAACTTGACTACTCAAGTTGTAGAAGAATTTGTGCATGTTTTATTTGATGAGTCAATGTTTATTAATAGTGAATTGTCTAGTTCTTCAGTTAGTTCTACAGGTCTAACAGATAAGCTGGACAAGCTGACCATCAATGAAGATGTTCCTTCTAAATTGGATGAGGATAAAGATGCCAGCTATCCAGGGGGAGATCAAGTCCCTCTGGGTGAAGAAGAAAATGTGGAGCATCAAGATGAGGAAACTGGAGATAGCCATAATGCTGACAGAATTCCTCCAGCAAGGAGACACCTGAAGGATCATCCAGCTCACCAGATCATTGGTGATGCAAGTCAGGGTGTTCTAACAAGGAGCAGGAGCATGAACACAGTTTTATGTTCTAGCTTCTTGTCTCAGATAGAACCCAGGAAGATTGAAGAGGCCATGAAAGACACCAACTGGATTGATGCAATGCAAGAAGAGCTCAGTCAGTTCAAAAGGTGTAAGGTCTGGGAACTGGTGCCAAAACCTAAGGATCACAACATAATAGGAACTAAGTGGATCTACATGAAAAAGCTTGATGAGAATGGAACTATAGTCAAGAACAAGGCTAGACTGGTAGCAAAAGGCTACAGGCAAGAGGAAGGAATTGATTTTGATCAAACCTTTGCTCTAGTGGCAAGGCTGGAGGCAATAAGGCTGTTCTTAGCCTATGTTGCCTATCAAGGGTTCAAAGTATATCAAATGGATGTGAAATCAGCATTTCTGAATAGTGATTTAAAAGAAGAAGTCTATGTAGAACAACCCTAAGGTTTTGTAGACTCTCACTTTCCTGATTATGTATATAGGCTTAGGAAAGCTCTATATGGTTTGAAACAAGCTCCAAGGGCTTGGTATGAAACATTGTCTGCCTTCCACTTTGAGAATAAATTCTCTAGAGGAAAGATAGACAAAACTCTATTCTATAGGGAATCAAAAGGCAAGATAATACTAGTCCAGATATATGTGGATGACATTATCTTTGGTTCTACTGAAAACAGCCTTTGTAGGAAGTTTTGCCAAACTTATGCAAGGGAAGTTTGAGATGAGAAGTATGGGTGATCTGAAGTTCTTTTTGGGACTTCAAGTTAGACAGACTGAGAGTGGGTTGTCCATATCCCATTCTAAGTTCACCAAGGAGTTGATTTAGAAGTATGGTTTGGACTCAGCTTCTACAATGAAAACTCCAATGGTAACAAGTATGCTTATATGCAAAGATGAAGTAGGGAAACCTGTTGATGAGTCTTTGTATAGAGGGATAATTGGCTCCCTACTATACTTGACTGCTATTAGACCTGACATCATGTATGCAACATGTGTCTGTGCTAGGTATCAAGCATGCCCTAAGGAATCTCATTATACTGTAGTTAAGAGAATATCGAGATATCTTAAGGGCACACCTAATCTAGGCCTTTCGTACCCTAAGAATAGAGATTTTCTATTAACATGTTTCTCAGATGCAGATTTTGCTGGATACAAAGAAGACAGAAAAAGTACCACAGGAACCTGTCAGTTCCTTGGTGGGAGGCTAGTATCATGGAGCAGTAAGAAGCAAACCAGTGTAGCTATATCAACAAATGAATCAGAATATATAACTGTAGGTAGCTGCTGTGCACAATTAATGTGGATAAAGCATCAACTAGAAGATTATGACATCCAGGTAAGTAGAATTCCACTATTTTGTGATTCTACAAGTGATATTTCTATTGCTAAGAATCCTGTATCACATAGTAGGACCAAGCATATAGAAATAAAGTTTCATTTTATCAGAGAACATGTTGAAAAGGAAAATATTAGTCTAGAGTTTGTAAAAACAGATAATCAAATAGCTGATATTTTCACAAAACCACTGGATGAAACTAAATTTAATAATTTAAAAATTGAATTATGTATGTTGGACCTAGAATAGGTTAACATAAGTTTTCATGAGTAGCATCAGTAAGCACCAAATTTCTCTTGAAATTTATCTAAGTACAAAGTTTGTATCAACAAAAGCAAGTTGTGTCGACACACTCAGTATGTTGTGTCGACACAGGAAAAGGATGTGTCGACACAGAAACAGTATCAATGTTGACAGGAGAATAGGTGTCGACACAACCTTGTCGAGACTATAAGTCGTGAGTATATTTGTGTCGACACAAAAAGTTGGTGTCGACACAACTCTGTTGAGACTTAAGTTGTCAGTATCAACACATACGCAAGTATGTCAACACAGACTCAAGTATGTCAACACATAAATGTGTTGACTTAAAATATGTTTTGTCGACTTAGATATTAGTATGTCGACACATAGTTGTGTCGACTCAGCTTAAGTTCTGCCAAGACCTAGGTCATTTGAATGTCGACACGGAAACTGACCTGTCGACTTAGGCAAATGGCCTTAAGGATACTGTCAAGGTGGGACAGAGTTCTAACAAAGGAAGTCCCTGCTCCTAAGGAGCAAACTAACAAAGACAAGAAGAAAAAGAAGGTGGTTGTACAGGCTAACTCCTCCAATGATTCTGAGGAGTAAGTGGTCTTTAGTTCTGATGAAGACCAGCAACAACAAGATGTTCATGCTCAAGCAAAGGACCGTGAGCCCCAAGAGTAACAAATTGACTCTACTCTAGGGGGAGAAAACCTAGAAAAAGAAACTGAGTTGCCTGCCCAAGGGGGAGGTATTGATGATGCTGTCCTGGATAGTGACTTAGCTGCAGACACAATAATGGATGTTGTATTTGAAATCAACACTGCAGCTGAAGTAACTGATAAGAATGATGCTCAAAATGAGTTAGTAAGTATCTTCTCCACAGACTAGTGATGTATTATAGTATTCTCCTCAAAAATTGTTCAAAGGGACACTTTTGTTTACACAACAAAAGAGGTCTTTCAAGTGTTATTAGTCTTTTAAGTAGTTTTTTTTTAAAAAAAACTAATCTTATTCCTTCTGAATAGATACAACAGGAATTTACAATGGAAGAATTGTTTCCTAATCCTCTTACTGATAGGACTGAGGGGGAGGAAATTGAAAAAGAAAAGGAAATTCCAAGGACTGAGGAGGAGTTATCCAAGGATACCCCAGCTGAAAAGGAAACTGCTGATATTAAAAGTACATCTGAATCTTCTGAAGATGAAGAAGCCATATTGGCTAAGAAAAGGAAGCTAACTGTTTTAAAGAAAAAAGAGTTCTGGATACAAGAAGGCTTAGCAAGTGGGAACAACACCATCTACATAAACTATGGACTTCAGTTCTTTACTGGTCCAGATGCAAATAAAACTGGATAATCAAAGACAGACTATAGAAAAATATGTGGTTGAAACTCATAAGGAGTTACAGTTTCAGTTGGCCCAGGACATCAAATCCATTAGATTTTAAGTGAATCAAAATAAGAAGGAGATGACAGATTGATTCCATAAAGGAGGTAATGTTGTGGTGTTCCTTGCCAAGCAACAACAAGATATCCAAGCTAAAGTGGATGAAATTGAAGTGAAGTAGGGATATGTACCGGAGAATCAGTTAAGGATGAATGAAAATCTCAAGGATTCACATCATTAAATATTGACAAAGCTCACTGATTCTAGCACTACTCTGAAGGCTGAAATCTCCAAGCAAATCCAGGAAGATATATCTGCTATCAAAGCCATATTTCAAGAATCTTAGAAGAAAATGAAAACTTTCCTGACAAAATTCAGAGCTTATTTTAAAGAAGGAACTGAATATATAGCTGATCAAGTCAGATTCCAGAAAGAAGATATAAGAGATCATGTTGCAAGAGAAGTCATAAAGGGGGAGAGATTATTAGTCAAAGCCAGCTCTGACCATGCTAAATGGACTACCAATAGCATCAGATCTACTCTTGGATATCCTCCTCTTTATGATGATGCTAATGTAGCTGAGTCTGGGATACAACCTGAATATTTTGAAGGAGATCAGCCTGAAGTTGCTCAGGTGATCTACCCCCCCCAGCTGATTTTGAGACTATTCAAGAAGAAGTGCTGAAAATGTATAGTCCTCCACTAGAGGCACAAAATGTAATTCTGGAAAAGGTTGAAATGTCAGAAGCTGCATTAGAAGCTCAGAAGGAAGCTCAACTTTCCAAGAAGAGATTCAGAGAGCTGGCTGAGCTGAAGCAAGATTTTGAGCAGTGGAGCCCAACTTCTAGAAACATCATACTTACTGCCTGGAAAGCTGTAAAGGATAAAACCCATGACAGGGGTAAGTGGTATTCTGAACAAGAGTGGAATAAATATCAAGCAGGACAAGAAACAATTCTTCAAAATAGAAGAAGTGCTAAGGCTGGGAAGCTACCTGCTAATGCTGAAGATCCAAACAAGTACTTCCCCAAACCTTTCCACTATTTTGAAAGACAGAAGCTCAAGGCTGAAGCATTAAAGAAGAAAGCTCTCAAAGGGAAAAAGCCAGCTGAAGATGCTGAACCTTCTGTGCAGGATAAAATTAAGTCTTGTAAAAGAATAGTTATTAAGGAGCCTAGTCAGTAATAGGATTGCTAGGTCTATGTAATAGAACAATGTACTAATTTGTTTCTTTTGTTCTATAAGAAATTCATGTAAACCAAAGTTTTCTGATTAATGAAATCTGGTTCAGTATTAAGTGTTTGTTTTTTACAATGATTATGTAATAACCTGCTCTGAAATGTTTTTACTTCTATTACAATTTTGTTTTATCTTAAGAGATGTATATTTTTGACTAAGGGTTATGACTTCTCCAAATAGGGGGAGATTGTTGGGTACATTGGAAAATGTGTACTAGATTTGGAGAAGCCACAACTTAGTCAATGATATGCATCAATGTGTATTTGATAGAAGTTTGAGTTTCATTGTGCAGGTTTAAAAATTTGAAGAAAAATTTTCTAAGTACAAGTGTCGACACTTGTGAAGAAACTGTGTCGACACTCAAGGAGACTGTGTCGACACTCAGGCAAGCTGTGTCGACACACATGCGAAATGTGTCGACACTTATGAAGAAGCTATGTCGACACCCAGCTGCTTTGTCGAAACTCAGGAAAGCTGTGTCGACACACTGGCAAAATGTGTCGACACTTATAAAGAAGTTGTTTCGACACTCAAAGCTATGTTGACACCTAAAGAAGCAGTTGTGTCGACATCCAGAATTATGTCGACAACTCAAAATAGAATTATGTCGACACTTAAAATAGAAGATGAGTCGACACTCAGGAGCTATCTCGACACCTGAAGCAATTATGTCGGCACACAGGACTTGTGTCGACACACCAACTCTCAAGAGGTTGTGTTGAGTTCAGAAGTAATTGTGTCGACACAAACTCAATGCCATTTGACAAACACTCAACGCCATATGTCTGCAACAGAAATGTCGATACAAGAAGCTGTTGTGTCGACACACAGGACTTGTGTCGACACATATAACAAAAAGAAGTGTTGAGAAGCTGAGCAGAAGTATGACTGTGTCGACACTTGGAGTATTTGTGTCGACACCTTGAAGACTTGTATCGATACTTAGCCTATATGTGTCGACACATGTGAAGCAGTCTGATGAGTGTTGTATGCTGAGTTTAAAAGACATTGAAGAACTTGGTGACGTGACTGGTGACTTGACAGATGTCATAACTAACTGGTCTGACACCACTGTTAGAACTATAAGAAGTCTGTTATGAACCGGATCAGCCGGTAACCATAGAGCAAGCTCTATATAAGAGACAGATCGGAAACGAAAAAAACACAACAACGTGGGGCATCAATAAGAAGAATTCTGACAGATCAAGGGCTGTCTGCAAGAAAGATTCAGAGTTCTATCTAAATTTAAGGAAGAAGCTGATTGAAGATCATCTTCATCAACAGAGAAGATCAACCTTATTTTGTCCTAATCAAGAAGCTTTGAAAAGCTAAGTTAGGTTGGATCAAAAGGATCAGTCTATACAAGAACTGATCAAGAAGACAACATCAACAGAGAAATCTAGCTGGTGAAGTTTGCTGATACTTATTTCTCACAAATTCTTGTAAGATCTATTGTTAGATCTGAGATTATAAGCCTAAAATTATAAAGGCTGAGGTAGGGCAGTGTGCCTGAGGTAGGACTTGTGGAAAGTCTGAGTTATAAGCCTAATTATAAAGGCTGAGGTAGGGCTGAGGCCTGAGGTAGGATTCAGGGAAGAATCTGAGGTAGGACTTGTGTAAAGTCTGAGGTGTAGGAACCATTTTGGGTTCTGAGTTTATAAGATCTGCGGATCTGAGCCAGTGGAAGGAAGTTAGGCTAAATCCAGTTATCTGCTGGATAGGCGAAGGGGGAAAGTGGATGTACCCATATCTTGGAGAACCACTATAGATTTGGTGTTTGTTGTGTTGTATTTAATTTCTGTAGATAGAATTATTCTGTGCTAAAAGAAGTTATAAATATTTGTTTGCCTTAAAATCAAAAAGACACAAAAAGATTAGAACCTCTTCACCCCCCCCCCCCCCCCTCTAGGTGTTTAGGCACTTGAAACAAAGTCTTTTACAAAAGGAAAAGAACAGTAAATGGTAGAATTAGTAACAAATAGAAGCAGTAAAGTAAGTACATCGTAATAAAGTAAGCAACTACTACTATACTACCATCGCAAGAATACCTTAACTTATATGAATGATCACACAAACTTATAAGTTAAGATTCCCTGAATTGTAAGTTATCATATAAAAGAGCACATACTAATTTATATGATAAGTATCTACATTCTGTATTAACTATAGAAGCATGTATGTTATGCATGTTTTGATTCATACAAGTGCATCTCACTCACACAACTCTATGATCACAAAGCTTTAGTTCTGCATTTCTATAGTTACCTAAACTCTTTTATACCACCGTTGTGGCTACGTTAGTAGCGGAGCGGGAACCTCCACTTCCTAGGCATATACACTACCAGGCCTAGACCCTTCGTACACACTTGTACACGTCCAAGGTGCACTCTAGAGCCTCTGTGTACTAATTGTTAGACATTCTACCAGTCTTAATGTTCAAGTGTGTGTTTTCGTGGATTTTCCTTGTAACACCCTCATCCATCGTATAGCATATAACAGAAGGTCCAGCTGGAACCCGACACCATATACCACGGACAGTCGGAAGGGTTACAGAATAATACCAAAACTCAACTACTCGCCCTAACAGAGAGCAATCTAGCGGAAGCTTGTAAACAGTTTAAGAGAACCCAAAATTTGCACAACAACGGAATGAATGTCCACTATATAGCACTGGAATGAAATATAACAAATACACAAAAGAGTACTTGGCCTTAAGGCCTTACAAATGTTCACTTGACAGTATAATGTTTTACATACATCGGCTCACAGGCCGGCCACACATGACAAAAGTAAAACAACAGTTCTCTTTGGCCTTCGAGGGCCAGCTCAGCAACTTGGGCTTCAGCCCGCTACTTGAAGCTTGGTTCTGCAGCACCTGCAAGCAACATTCCACCGCACGGTGGCAAACAAAACAACGGTCAGCTAAGGCTGACCAAATTATAACGACCCCGCCCCTTACTCGGGACGGCGGTGCTCCTTCCCTGCATTTCATTATCCCAGCTAAACCTTTAAGTGCATAAGTATATTTTGCCACAGGTATAGGCTCACTCGGCCAAACACCCCGTACACTCAGAGCACATTCTCAGTGAATCCGGTCAATTCCATGGCTTCACTACCATCCCCGGGATGGAAAACATTGTGAGCATTTTTGAATCTTTACGACCGCAGTCCAAGACTCCCGACTATGCCAATGGCCAGTTCTACTTTAGGGCCTCTAGCACCAAACCGCAAAGCCCAGGTCCGTTTCCACCCGCCCGTTGCTCACGCCGCCTAGTCACTTTAAGACGTACGCGCGGGACAAGCTTCACCCGGATCCTAATTCATTCCCAAACAGCACATAACCCAGTTATGTTCAAGGCTGGCTCCCTGACAACCAAGTTAGCAGAATTACGATTCCGCCCAGTTTTCTGTGTGCGCCTTGGAGTTAATCCCCAAGGATCCCTGCTGCAATCTACCTCGTAAAAACCCGAAAACAACGCAAGGAGTCTTCTCCGGCTACTCATGCAATGCAACATCATCGATCCAGACAAACACGTCCGGGTAGGCTTCACACACAATGCCTATTTCCGTACTACGATTCCGGACTCTAATAAGGGGGACTTTACATATCTACCCCAAGGAATACTACAAACTCACCGCACACTCGCGGGAACAGATTTTCCCATGCAAAGGAAGAAGAGCTTCACATGCTCAAGATGAAAATCGTTACCCTTGAAGTCTGCTTTGGAGCCATGAAAAACTAGCAAGATGAAAGGCTTCGCAAGGGAATTCTCTCCATGGATCTGGTCTTGGTTCTCAAGTTCGTGCTTCGATGCTCCGCCGGCGGCCGGATTCCTCCCCTTCCCTCTTCCTTGCTCTCTCCTCTCTCTAACATCTTAGAAAGAGGAAACTTAAGAGGAAATGAGAAATTAATCCTCTATTCCAAGACTTAAGAAGGCAGGGACTCATCTCGGCCGTCAGATCTTGTTTAAAGAAAACGAACGACTCAGATTTGCCTAAAATCTCTTAATCCAGGGCTGAACACGGCTTTGCACACGACCATGTCCCAAGCCGTGTGCCTCGATCCAGACACGATAATCGAGTACAGAAAAGCACATGGGTTAGGACACGCCCGTGTCCCAACCTGACACGCCCGTGTCGGGTCATCGACACGCCCGTGACGAGTGGCGTGTCACGAATAACCGCCACGCCAACTGCCATAACCCTTGGTGGACACGGGTGGAAACACGCCCGTGCCGAATCTGACACGATAGTTTCATACAGTACTTGCGTGTGTCCCGGGCCGTGTCCCAAGTCAACACAGGACCAAACTTCTAGAGGAGTACCCGGCCATGTGATATGCCCGTGTCACATGCCGTGTGCCTGACATGCCCTGTGGCATACCCGTGTCACAGGTTGCGTTCGAGCACTCAATGCTGGTCGACCTCGACTCGACTACCCGAGCACGACACGGCCATATGACACGCCCATGTCATAGGCCGTGTTCACCCTACCAAGACCCGAACTTGGTTCGAACACTGCCCGTTTCACTTTTAAGTTTCGGGGCATTACAAATCTCCCCCCTTAAAGAATTTCGTCCACGAAATTATGTAAAGGTACACAAAAAATTTAAATATTACCTGCGTGGAATAATTCGGGGTATGCTTTCAATATTGTCTGCTCTCGCTCCCAAGAAAGCTCCTCACATCCGCAGTTATCCCATCAGACTTTAACCATTCGAATTTCCTTGTTGCGGAGCCGTTTGACTTCAAAGTCTTCAATGTAAACTGGCTTGACCTTGGTCGTCAACCCATTATCAATCGACACTTGATCGACCTCAACAACCTGAGAAGGTTCTTGTACCACCTTCCGCAATACTGAAACGTGGAATACATCGTGTAGACCACTCAATTCCACCGACAACTTCAATCGATACGCTGCTTCGCCAATCTGCTCCAGGATCTCTAATGGTCCAAGGTATCTCGGACTCAGCTTCTTCAAGCATCGAATCCGCGAGACACCCTTGAACAGCTTGATTTTTAAATATACCCATTCGCCAACACTGAACTCTACATTCCTATGCTTGGCATTATAGTATTTTGCCTTCCTGTCCTGAGCGATCTTTAACCATTCTTGAATCATACGTACCATTGAAGTGACGTCTTCCACTGCCTGATGTTTGTAAAGCTTCGACTCGCCTGTCTCTAACCAAGACAACGACGTGCGATACTTTCTCCCATACAGGGCCTCGAAAGGCTCCATTCCAATACTCGCTTGAAAATTGTTATTGTATGCAAACTCTACCATGTACAGGTGATCTTCCCATTGTTTTCTGAAATCCAAGACGCACATGCAAAGCATGTCCTCCATTGTCCTGTTGACCCTTTCAATCTGACCATCCGTCTGTGGATGAAAGGCTGTGCTGAAACTCAGCTTAGTTCCCAACAACTTATGCACCAGCCTCCAGTCATTTGATGTGAAGCGTCCATCTCGGTCACTAACAATACTGCGTGGCACACCATGCAACCATACAATATTATCCAGATAGAGTATGGCTAACTTTTCCACCGGATCTTCCTTCCTATTCGGGATGAAGTGTGACACCTTTGTCAATCTGTCTACGACCACCCAAATGGCGTCATTTCCCTTTTGTGACCTTGGCAATCCATGCACAAAATCCATGGAAATGTCATTGAACTTCCATTCTGGGATAGGCAAGGACTTCAAGAAACCTTCGGGCTTCTAGAACTCAGCCTTCACCAAGGCACAAGTTTGGCACTTTGCCATAAAAAGTGCTACATCCTTCTTCAACCCTGGCCACCAAAAAAACTTCTTCGTGTCCCTATACATCTTCGTGCTCCCCGGGTGGATTGAGTACTTGGTATGATGAGCCTTGTACATCAACTCCTACCAAAGATTATCCGCACTAGGGATGCATAGGAGACCGTCCTTCCTTAGCAATCCATCTTCAACTACAAATTGGGAATTTGACCAATCCAACGATTCATCCAAGATCTTCTTCATACTGCTATCCTGAACCAAAGCCCATCGAATCCTATCAGCTAGGTCATACTGCACCTCCGTCCAACACAATATTGTCTTGGCACTAGCCTGCTTGTCAACGCAGGAGATCTCCAAAACCTCTAAATCACAGACCAAATCCTCATCATGCACCGCCAACCAGTTGGTTTGCATCGGTGCTCTACGACTCAACGCATCCGCCATTGCATTTCCTTTCCCTAGCACATAATGAATTTCGAAAGTGTAGTCCCCCAGGAACTCCATCCACCTCCAATGCCTCATGTTCAGGTTCTTCTGATCTAGCAAATACTTCAGGCTCTTATGATCGGTGTAGATATTGACCTTCACACCGTACAGATAGTGCCTCCACAGCTTTAGAGCAAATATCACAGCCACTGACTCCAAGTCATGGATCGGATAATTTCTCTCATGAACATTCAACTATCGTGAAAGTGAGGCTAAGATCTATCTCAACTCTAGAGGGGGGGGTGAATAGAGTATTTTAAAATAATTTTTCACAGTTGAAATAAACAGCACATATAAAATTCAATTTATGATATAGTGTAGAGTGCTCGTAAGAAGTTAAAAACTAAGAAGTAAAAAGCACAGCACACAGCAAACAAATCACACAAACAAACCAGAAGACACAAGGAATTATAGTGGTTCCCCAAAAACCTGGGTACATCCACTCTTCTACCACCCTTGGTAGGAATCCACTCAGGATGAGTTGATCAGGTGTCCTGACACCAATGAGCTTTTGATAAGGTGCCCAAAAACCAAAACTAGATTTTTTGATAAGGTGTCTTGCCACCACTGAGTTTTGACAAGGCTCTCAGAACCAGACAGAACTTTTGAAGGGAGTTCAAGAACCCTTTTACAGCAGGAAAAGAAAAATAAGAGTGAAGGGTGTCTTCTCTGTTCTCAATCAAATGAGAGAAGCACAAGTGGATTGATGATGTCAAAGCTCCCCCTGAGATGTAGAAAGGTTCAGGAAAAGAAGCTTTGCTCTAGGGTGATATGTCTTCAGAACTTTGATCTCCAGCACAGGATGGTTTCAGCAAGAAGGCTGAAGGTAAGGTGTCTGGAGTTCTGAGATGAGATTGTGAACACTTTTCAGTCAGCAAGAAGATTTTTGGAGTCACAGTTCTTCTGTTGTTCTTCTGCTATCAGTATTCTCTATTCTGTGTGTTCACCTTTTTTCTTGTCAATCTCTGTGTATCTTGATAACACAGAAGAAAAAGAATTAAAATTTTCTGACAATTCCTTGTCCAAAATTAGCCGTTGGGAGTCATAAAAGTCTTCCAAAAATAGTCTTGTCTTCTAGAGGAAAGTCCAGCAAACATTCTCTGAATCATTCCTTGAAACTTGCTCCAGAAATAAAGACAAACGGCTGGGAGATCTTCTGACATAAATGCTGATAATATTCAAAAACATTCCAAAGAACAGCATCATTTGAATTCCTGGAAGCGTCGATCTCTCCAAAGAAAACGTCGATCTGAGCTCTACGATCGTCGAACTGAGCTCAGAGATTAAATGGACAAGCAGACAGAAAAACGTCGATCTGAGCTCGACGATAGTCGAGGGGAGTTCGACGACTCAGCAGAAGCTAGATAAAAGCAGATAGTCGATCTGAGATCGAAGATCGTCGACCGGAGTTCGACGTTTTATTGAAGATGAGCTCAGAGAGCGTCGAACGGAGTTCGACGATTCGTCGACCTGAGCTCGACGTAAATTGCCTTAGACTAAGCTCTTCAACTTGATCTTTGAATGATCCTGGGGGCAGCTTCAAACCTAAGTTCTAAGCCCTAGACTCATTCTAATGTTGACCTTTTCAACTATACAACTAGGTCAACTGGGATTCCTAGGACAAGCATAGTGATCCTTACCCAAATTAGTAATAGGGTGTTCCAGCAATCTCCCCCTATTTGGGTTAGGATTACTATTTACAGACAATCAGGAAATAAAAAGCATACAACAAAACATAAGCTAATACAAAATGCAGAGAAGATATATAGCAGTAAAGCAGATCACAGATAAACATCAGCAGATATCCAAAGGTGGATGAAATGTTTAGCTTACACAGTTCACTTCCTTTCAGATCCCTTTTTAAATAAAATTTCTCTATTTGGATTCTGACTTTCTTTCTTTGACCTTCTGTCATCCTCTGCACCTAGAGAAGTTTGAGATTTGGGCCTTGGAACAATAGCCTCAGGGTGCAGCTTCATATAGTCTTCTGGATTGAAAAATTTCCTTGATGCATATCTTTCCAGTTCTTTCTTTCTCTGCTCTGATAAGGTAGTTATGTTTGAAGTATCCTTGCCTTGTTCTCTGGCCTTTTTTATTTGATCAAGGGCAGCCAATTCTTTCATTCTGGCTGTCCAGGATATAGGGTTGTTCTCAGGATCTTCAAAAGGAATAGGAGATTCATATCTGTTGATGATTTCAGAAACAGTAGAAGGAGTCCTGGAGACAATTGTGTCTTTCAGCTTGTAAGGAAAAGGACCTGAAGAAGGGTCAGGGTGACCTTGTCCTTCCCTTTGATAGGATCTTTGTCCTCTTTGATTTCCTCTGTAATTACCCCTTCTGGGTTGATATCCTCTTTGATGTTGTCCCCTTTGATATGATCTTTGATAATACTGGGAAGAACTGTGTCTGGAGACTGGAGCTTGAGGGGCTGAACCTGAGCCAGAATCTGGAGGAGGAGGAGGAGGAGACTGATATTGAGAAGATCCTTTTTCATATTTGTCAAGCTTCCTCTTCTTCTTCATAGCTTTCAGTTGATTTTTGGAATATTGCATCCAAGGCTCAGAGATGGGGCAGTCATGCAGGATATAGTATGGAATATCATTGGAGTCTTTGGCTTTGGCAGGAGGGACTGACATCATTGCTTTACTTCTGGCTTTTCTCTTCTTGGCAATAGTTCTAGCAGAATCATCAGAATCAGTCCTGTATTGGTCACTCTCAGAACTTTGATGTTGATCATACAGATCATCAATTCTTCTGATAAGCTCTTCTTGAGCTTTAAGTTTTGCAGAAACAGCAGGAGCAGGAGGAGAGAGAGCAACAGCAGAGCAGGCAGAAACAGGAGCAGACACTGGAGCAGGAGCAGCAATTTCATCAGCATCAGTTGCTGGAATCATCTCTATGTCAGCAGTAGCAGCAGTTTCAACAGAAGGAGGCACAGTGGCCTTAGTAGCAGCATCAGAGATATCCACAGCCTTCCAGGACTTGATGTAGGAATCAATATGGCTGGGATCACAGGTAGATACAGGCACAATGGCCTTAGACAAATCTTCAGCAGGAGTTGCAGGCAGATAGCTGAAATGGGCTGGGATCACAGGTAGATACAGGCACAATGGCCTTAGACAAATCTTCAGCAGGAGTTGCAGGCAGATAGCTGAAATGGACTGTATCAAATATAGATAGCAGCCTCTGCAGATTCAGTGCAAAAGCACATCCAAGAGCTGGAGCTGGAGCAGACATAATATCAGCAGCTGGCATATCCACTTCTTCATAAGGCATCTCCCCCTGCCTTGGTTCAGAGTGAGGTGAATCAAGGCACACAGAAGATGTGATAGCCAGGGAGGAGGAAAAGGAGGCAAGCTTGGTAGACAGCTCCTGTACTTGCTTCAGGAGTGGAGCCAGGGAAGACTCCAGTAGAGATGTCAGCTTGGGAGCTAGCAACTCATACAGCCTGTCTGCCAAGCTAGGAAGATCCACATGCTCAAGTGGGGCTTGAGCAGAGGTAGAGGCAAAGGTGGATGGAGGGATGGTGGCTGAAACTGAAAATGTGTAGAAAGGTGGAGAGGGAATGGTTGGTTCAGAGGATGGAATAATGGAGATAGAGGAGGTTGAGGTGGAGATAGGGGAAGTAAGAGATGGTGTGAATGAGGGTTGAGAGAGAATGTCATGGAGCATTTGTTGAAAGGAGGAAGTTGAGGGTGGCTCAGGAGGAGTAGAGGGTGAATCATCCATGAAGGAATCATCTGTAAGTGAGAAGGATGGTAGGGTGAAGGTTGAATAGGAAAAGAGAGGATGGAATTCCTCTGAGGTGGATAGAGGAGGGGATGGCATAGGTGAGGAAATGGTAATTGGGGATGAGATGATTAAGGTGGAGACTGGTGGTGAGGAGGTGACGACTTGGGTGGATATGGTTGGAGGAGGGGAGGAAGCAGGCAGCTCTTCTGCTGGAGGAGTGACTGAAATAGTCCTTGTGCCTGAATGAAGTGTTGCAGCAGCCCTGGAGGGGTTTATGATCTGCCTGTCCCATTTACTGAAGAGGGCACAGGAAAGCCTCTTGGATGCATTGATAAACATGCCAGAGGAGGTTAATAGGTCAGGGCACCTGTTGTGCAGAAAGACCCCTAAGATTCTCCCATAACTAACTGCATTCTTGTTGATCTTCTTCTTAATCAGAGTGAAGAAGATGGAGCCCCAGTCCAGGTGTTTCTTATCTAATAAGGCTCCCATCAGGCAGAACTGATATCTGGAAATGGTGTCATGGGCTGAATGCTTGGCCAACAGCACCTTCCCAACTACATCAGCCAGGAATTGAAATTCTATAGCCAGATTTTTCTTCAGTAGCTTATTAGGGTTGACTGCATTGTGACCCATCCTATCCAGCATGGTGTCAAACTCCTCTCCAGACAGTTTAATGGAGTCTTCTCCAGTACTGAGTTGAAAGACTTCTATTAAAAGAGCCGAGGATAGAAATACCTGAGTCCCCTTAATGGTGCCGACAACAGAATTCTCAGTCTCGTCTGTTGCGGTAAAACACCACTCTTTAATTTCTTCTGAGGCGATCTTCATCCTTGTAGTCATTATTGGAGTCAGCTGTTGTTCTCGGAATAAGTTTAGGATGTCCTTGAAGCGCTGGTCGCTTCCGTCGAAGGAGTTTATGTCGATGTCAAAGCCTGTATCGAACTTCATCTTAGCAATAGCAGCACTAGATTCAGCCATATTCACCTGCAACAGAAAACCAAAAACGACCAAGCGTAGAGAATTTGGTGGGAAAAGAAAGAGAGTTGCAGAGTATGAAAGCGCAAAGGGAGAACGATGGCTGAAAGAAAGATTTTATATTAGGGTTCGACGCGAAAAAGGAAAATCGTGGAGCTCAGTTCAAAGAAGCGTCGAACTCAGCTCGACGATTTGGGCTACAGAGGTAAATGAAAAGACGCCAATAGCGTCGAACTCCATTCGACGTTATTGAGAGCGTCGAGCTCCGCTCGACGACCAAGGATCAGACAGAAGGAAAGCCTAGATTCAACGGCGGCGCTGAACTCAGATCGACGCCTCAAGAACCGTCGATCTCCGTTCGACGTTTTCTGGGAAAACGTCGAGCTCAGTTCAGAGACAGAACTTATTCTACAGACACAAAAAGAGAGGAAATTTTTTGACCTAGTCTTGGTCTGTTTTAGCTTTTCAAAATCTTGTAATTTAATTAAGGCTTCCTCCATCTAACATGCCTAACTGATTTAGGAAGAAACTGTGTTTCTTTTCATCCAAAGGTTTGGTGAAAATATCTCCCCTTTGCAAATCAGTAGGAATATATTGAAGTTCAATTTTATTTTTCTCTACATTATCTCTTAGAAAATGATGCCTAATTTCTATGTGTTTTGTCCTACTATGGAGGACTGGATTTTGTGCTATAGAGATAGCACTAGTATTGTCACAGAAAATTTTAGACTTCTCTAAGTTGTAGCCATAGTCTAAGAGCTGATTCTGTATCCACAATATTTGTGAACAGCAACTGCCTGCAGCCATATACTCAGCTTCAGCAGTTGAGGTTGACACAGATGTTTGCTTCTTACAGAACCAGGAGACAAGTCTGTCACTAAGGAACTGACATGTTCCACTGGTGCTTTTCCTGTCTATTCTGCATCCAGCATAATCAGCATCTGAGAATCCAGTTAAATCAAATGCTGAATCTTTTGGATACCAGAGACCTAGATTTGGACAACTTTTAACATACCTAAGAATTCTCTTAACTAAGATTAAATGTGACTCTCTAGGGCTAACTTGGAATCTAGCACAAATACATGTGGCAAATATTATATCAGGCCTACTAGCTGTAAGGTACAATAAAGAGCCAATTATTGCTCTATATGTTGTCTGATCAACAGGTTTCCCATGTTCATCAGCATCTACTACAGCATTTGAGGGCATGGGTGTTTTCATACATGATGCATCAGACATACCAAATTTCTTAACCAGCTCTTTTGCATACTTGGTTTGAGAAATAAATATGCCTTCAGCATGTTGCTTGACTTGCAGTCCTAAGAAGAAGGACAGCTCACCCATGCTACTCATTTCAAATTTAGAGTGCATAAGATTGGAAAACTTTTTGCACAATTTTGAATCAGTAGAACCAAAAATAATGTCATCTACATAAATTTGCACTAGCAGGGTATGGGACTTATGGGTTCTAATAAAAAGAGTTTTGTCTACTCTCCCCCTAACAAAATCATTTTCCAGATGAAAGCATGCTAGGGTCTCATACCATGCTCTAGGGGCTTGCTTGAGACCATATAATGCTTTATGCAATTTATAAACATAATCAGGGTGAGTTAGAGAGATAAAACCTGGAGGTTGTCTAACATAGACTTCCTCTTTGATGTCCCCATTGAGAAATGCACTTTTTACATCCATTTGATACACTTTGAAGCCTTTGTGAGCAGCATAGGCTAGGAATATCCTGATGGCTTCCAGCCTTGCAACTGGTGCAAATGTCTGATCATAGTCTATTCCTTCTTGTTGAGAGTACCCTTGAGCAACTAGCCTTGCCTTGTTTCTGACTATAACTCCTTGATCATCCAGCTTGTTCCTGAATACCCACTTTGTTCCAATAATGGGATGATCCTTTGGCTTAGGCACTAGTTCCCAAACCTTGTTCCTTTCAAATTGATGCAACTCCTCTTGCATTGCAATGATCCAGTGTGGATCTTGCTCTGCATCTTGAATGGATTGAGGCTCAATTTGAGATAGGAAGCAAGTGTGTATCAGGTTTTGGTTGACCTGACTTCTAGTTTGCACACCAGCTGAGATCTCTCCAATTACCTGGGTGATTGGATGATCTCTTGTTGTTACTAAGTCAACAGGGAGTGTTGATTGTTCACCAGCCTGTGTTGTTGTCTCCTCTAGTGGAGCAGCAACTGGCTCTTCAGGATGATTTTCTTCAAGATGTTGAACTTCTTCTTCATCATCACTGCTCTCATTCTTTTCAGCAGCTTGCAGTTTGTTCAAGTCTTCAGCTAGAGAATGTACCTGCAGAGGTTCTATGGTAGAAGCATTCTTCTCCTTGAAAGACATGTTAGCTTCATCAAAAATAATATGAACAGATTCTTTAATTTTACAGGAAGATTTATTATAAACCCTATAGGCCTTACTGATCATGGAGTATCCCAGAAACACTCCTTCATCAGCTTTAGCTTGGAATTTTGCTAGATATTTCTTGTCATTATTATGAATAAAACAAGTGCAACCAAAAACCTTGAAATAGCCTATTTTAGGTTTCTTCCCTTTGAGCAATTCATAAGGAGTCTTGCCCTTCAGCTTGTGTATCAGGCTTCTGTTCAACACATAGTTGGAGGTGTTCACTGCCTCAGCCCAAAAGGACAGAGGTAAGTGAGCATCTGCCAATAATGTAGTTACAGATTCAATGAGTGTTCTATTTTTCCTTTCAGCTACCCCATTTTGTTGAGGAGTTCTAGGAGCTGAGAAAGTGTGCCTGATCCCTTCACTCTGACAGAACTCTTGCATGAGAAGAGAATCAAACTCTGTCCCATGATCACTTCTGATCAGGGCAATGTGAGTGTTGAACTCAATCTGAATGCATTTGAGAAAATCTGTCAAACACTTGAAGTTATCAGACTTCTTCCTCAGAAAGAATACCCAAGTGAATCTTGAGAAGTCATCTACAACCACTAAAGTATAGGACTTCCCCCCTAGGCTTTGCACAAATATGGGTCCAAAAAGATCCATGTGCAACAGGTACAAAATCCTAGGTGAATCACTCTTATTAATTGATTTAAAACTACTTTTAGTTTGCTTGCCTAATTGACAAGCCTTGCAAAGTCCTTCCTTCTTGTAGGGACCAGAAGGTAGTCCTTTAACAAGGTTGTCTTTAGATAGCTTAGCAATGGTTCTAAGGTTAATATGCCCTAGTCTCTTATGCCATAAAACATTAGATTTTGAAATGGAATTAAACAGGCAAATATCTACCACTGGTGAATGAAAATCCACTAAGTAAATGTTACCTCTTCTGTTACCTGTCAACACAGTTGTGTTGTCCACTGACTTGACTTTGCATATGGCTTTGTTGAAGGTCACTTGATATCCTTCATCACACAGTTGACTGATACTTATCAAGTTGTGCTTGAGTCCTTCAACATATGCCACCTTCTTGAATGTGACTGGGCCAATTTTGACTGCACCATATCCTTTTGTAGTTCCAAAGCTTGAGTCTCCAAAAATTACTTTGGGTCCAAGCTTGGCTTTAAAGGAAGTGAAGTTGTCCTTGTCCCCTGTCATGTGCTTTGAGCACCCACTATCCAGATACCATTGATGGTTTGATGCTGGATAGGTCTTCACCTACACAAAAACATCTTATCTATTTTTGACCCAGTTAACCTTGGGCCTAGGTTGATATCCCTTGAATTCTGAAATAAAGGACATCCCAGGTTGATCCTTATAACCTTCAGGATGGTATCTCCTAGGAGGTACTATCCATTCAGTATAGGGATTAAAGCGTTGGGATGTGGAGCTTCTAGGATTGAATCTGAATGTGCCATTGAAGGAGTGTTCACAAGCCTGAACTCTATTCGACGATCGTCGAACTGAGGTCGACGATCTTGGGTCAGATCGTCGATCTCCGTTCGAAGATCGATTATGCTGAGGTTCAGAGTTTGGATATCGTCGAGCTGAGGTCGACGATCTGTAGTTAGATCGTCGAGCTCTGTTCGACGATCGTCGAGCTCTGCTCGACGCCATCTGTTGAACTGAGCTCTTCTCTGACAGATCTGCATTCTTCCTGGGTACCTCTATTACTCCCTTTCCTTTGTCAGAGACAAACTTGATTGGAGTTGTCAAAATTATAGGTTGGCTGGATGAAGCACCCAAGCCCAGTGTGCTATTAAATCTAGAGTTCACTGTGCTTGTGATGTCCATTAGTCTGATACTTCTCCCATTTAGGGATTCTTCAAACTTTTTGGCCTTTGATAGTTCATTTTTCAGTGAAGCTATCTCCTCCCTACAGCATTCTAACTCCTCAGAGAGTTTAAGGTTCTTTGAGTTTAGGACACTATGCTCAGATAATTGATTCCTGAGAGAGATTATCTCCTTCTCAGATTTTAATAGATCTAGACACAGTGTCTTAAATTCATCTTTGAAGTCCTCAGAATTAAATCAAAAGAGTTGATTACCTGATCCTCATCTGGTTGACTTTCTGAATCTGAATCTGATTCTTCGTCAGAGTTTTGCTGTGATGCATTGATAGCCATCATGCAAAATTCTTTTTCATCTGCATCATCCTCATCATCACTGGAGCTGGATGAGGCTTCAGATTCCTCTTCAGTCTCACTCCATGTCTCAGCAACAAAGCCCTTCCTTGTATGTTTGTTCTTGCTGGAGGAGGCTTTGTCTGAGCTATTCTTCTTGTAATCCTTTTCTTTTCTTCTTTTTCTTCTTTCCTTCTTGTCCTTATTCTTGTTTTCTGGACAGTCAGGCACAATGTGGCCTGGTTTCCTGCAACCAAAGCATATAATTTCTTTATTGTTGTTTGATTTATCATACCTTGGTTTATCATGACCCTTGTATGATCTCTTTCTGAAGTCTTTTCTGGCCATCTTGTAGAATCTTTTGGCCAGTAGACTTATGAGCTCATCATTTCCTGTAGCTTTATCTTCAGGCTCCTCTTCTTCAGCTTTGAAGGCTATGGTCTTTTCTTTCCTTGTAGCTGGAGAGACAGCCTTTTGTTCTTCTTCTCTATTTTTAATGAGCAGCTCATAGGATTTGAGCTTGCCTAGGAGAGCTTCAGTAGTAATCTCATTTAAACTTCTGGCATCCTTGATTGGCCAGATTCTTGAATCCCAAGTGCTGGGGAAGCACATCAGGATTTTGTCATTCAGCTCAGTCAGTGAGATTTCTTTGTCTAGGGTTTTTAGCTCATTGACAATTAGACTTAGTCTATTGTACATGTCAGCCACTGATTCAGCTTCTCCCTTTTTGAAGTTCTCATATTGGCTTATCAGATGAGATCTTCTATCTTTCCTTTCATCAGCAGATCCTGAGACAATTTCAGAGAGTTTGTCCCAGATTTCTTTGGCTGAGTGGCATTCAGCTACCTTCTGAAAGATTTCATCAGACATTGTTTGGGCTAAGATGTTCATAGCCTTAGCATCTGCAGTCTTCCACTTCTTTATATCTGCATCTGTTCCAGAAGGAGGTGGAACTGCATTTGTACTTGAGCTTGCTGGTGGAGCTGGACAAACTGTCAAGACAGAATTGAAAATGTCTTCATCAATAGAATTCATGTATAATCTAATCCTTGCCTTCCAGAGTGCAAACTTAGAAAGGTTGCACACTGGTGGTCTGGTGCTTGCATAATCTTTGTTTTGTGCCATGTCTTTAAATAAAAAGGTAGATGTAGAGAAAATAATCCCCTTAAGAGATTGATCTTATCAAGGATCTTTTGGTTCAGGTGTTAGCCTGTATGAGCAACCAACCTGGCTCTGATACCAATTGAAAGTGAGGCTAAGATCTATCTCAACTCTAGAGGGGGGGTGAATAGAGTATTTTAAAATAATTTTTCACAGTTGAAATAAACAGCACATATAAAATTCAATTTATGATATAGTGTAGAGTGCTCGTAAGAAGTTAAAAACTAAGAAGTAAAAAGCACAGCACACAGCAAACAAATCACACAAACAAACCAGAAGACACAAGGAATTATAGTGGTTCCCCAAAAACCTGGGTACATCCACTCTTCTACCACCCTTGGTAGGAATCCACTCAGGATGAGTTGATCAGGTGTCCTGACACCAA
Organism: Platanthera zijinensis; assembly: GCA_039513925.1. Taxonomy (NCBI): domain Eukaryota; kingdom Viridiplantae; phylum Streptophyta; class Magnoliopsida; order Asparagales; family Orchidaceae; genus Platanthera; species Platanthera zijinensis. The sequence goes on along the minus strand of CM077097.1, from coordinate 58,866,702 downwards.
TGAGCTTTTGATAAGGTGCCCAAAAACCAAAACTAGATTTTTTGATAAGGTGTCTTGCCACCACTGAGTTTTGACAAGGCTCTCAGAACCAGACAGAACTTTTGAAGGGAGTTCAAGAACCCTTTTACAGCAGGAAAAGAAAAATAAGAGTGAAGGGTGTCTTCTCTGTTCTCAATCAAATGAGAGAAGCACAAGTGGATTGATGATGTCAAAGCTCCCCCTGAGATGTAGAAAGGTTCAGGAAAAGAAGCTTTGCTCTAGGGTGATAGGTCTTCAGAACTTTGATCTCCAGCACAGGATGGTTTCAGCAAGAAGGCTGAAGGTAAGGTGTCTGGAGTTCTGAGATGAGATTGTGAACACTTTTCAGTCAGCAAGAAGATTTTTGGAGTCACAGTTCTTCTGTTGTTCTTCTGCTATCAGTATTCTCTATTCTGTGTGTTCACCTTTTTTCTTGTCAATCTCTGTGTATCTTGATAACACAGAAGAAAAAGAATTAAAATTTTCTGACAATTCCTTGTCCAAAATTAGTCGTTGGGAGTCATAAAAGTCTTCCAAAAATAGTCTTGTCTTCTAGAGGAAAGTCCAGCAAACATTCTCTTAATAATTCCTTGAAACTTGCTCCAGAAATAAAGACAAACGGCTGGGAGATCTTCTGACATAAATGCTGATAATATTCAAAAACATTCCAAAGAACAGCATCATTTGAATTCCTGGAAGCGTCGATCTCTCCAAAGAAAACGTCGATCTGAGCTCTACGATCGTCGAACTGAGCTCAGAGATTAAATGGACAAGCAGACAGAAAAACGTCGATCTGAGCTCGACGATAGTCGAGGGGAGTTCGACGACTCAGTAGAAGCTAGACAAAAGCAGATAGTCGATCTGAGCTCGAAGATCGTCGACCGGAGTTCGACGTTTTATTGAAGATGAGCTCAGTGAGCGTCGAACGGAGTTCGACGATTCGTCGACCTGAGCTCGACGTAAATTGCCTTTGACTAAGCTCTTCAACATGATCTTGGAATGATCCTGGGGGCAGCTTCAAACCTAAGTTCTAAGCCCTAGACTCATTCTAATGTTGACCTTTTCAACTATACAACTAGGTCAACTGGGATTCCTAGGACAAGCATAGTGATCCTTACCCAAATTAGTAATAGGGTGTTCCAACATATCGTGATCCATAGTCTATTACGCTCACATGCTGTAGCATAACACATCCCAAACCACTGCCCGAAGCATCACTATAAATTTCAAACCCCTCGGACCCACTCGGCAAACGCAAAATAGGCGTCGTGACTAACCACCTCTTCAATTCTTCGAAAGCCTGCACGCACTCCAGCGTCCACACAAACTTTTGATCCTTCCTTGTCAGTGTTGTGAGTGATAATGCTATCTGTGAGAAGTTCTCTACGAAGCGCCTATAGTAGCCGTCAAGCCCCAGAAAGCTTCGGAATTCCTCCACCGTAGTCAACACTATCCACTCCTGAATCGCCACTATCTTCTTTGGGTCCACCATTATGCCTTCACCACTAACAATATGACCAAGGAACGCGATTGAGGATAACCAGAACTCACACTTGGAGAACATAGCATACAGCTGATTCTTCCTCAACGTCTCCAATACCATATGCAGATGTTTGTAGTGATCATCCTCACACCGCGAGTACACCAAGATGTCGTCGATAAATACTATCACGAAATTGTCCAGGTACTCTCTGAACGTCCAGTTCATCAAATTCATAAACACGGATGGCGCATTGGTCAACCCAAACGGCATGACCCTAAAATTGAAATGGCCAAACCGCGTACTGAATGCTGTCTTTGGGATGTCACTTTCCCTTATCCTTAGCTGGTAGTATCTGAATTTCAGATCAAGCTTCGAATATACCGTTGACCCAACCAACTGATCAAATAGATCGTCAATCCTTGGGATCAGATACTTATTCTTTTGCGTAAGCTTGTTCAACTCCCGATAGTCGATATAGAGTCGCAAGCTCCCATCTTTCTTCTAAATGAAGAGGACCGGTGCGCTCCAAGGCGACGAAATTGGACGCACATACCCTTACTCTAACAATTCCTGCAGTTTCACCTTCAGCTCTGCCATCTCCTTAGGCGCTATACGATATGGAGGGCATGACACCGGTTTGGAACACGGCACCAGCTTAATTGTAAAATCAATCTCCCGCTGTGGAGGGGCTCCCGGGAGATCGTCTGGGAAGACATCAGGATACTCGGAAACAACTACAATACTGTCAAGACTAGGTTTAGGCATTGAAGCCTGCACTGAAATGACAAACAGCTCAGCCCCAGACCGAACTGCCTTAATTACCTGAAGAGCCGACATCATAATCTTGCTCGACCCTTTCATGCCCGCAAACGTAGTCTCCTGTTCAGTATTCAGTCCCAACTTCACCTCATTTCAGTTGCAATCAATGCATGCTCGCTGCTCCGAGAGTCAGTCCATTCCAAAGATTACATCGAAATCCACTAACGGCAGCACCGACGCTTGCAAAATGAACTCCTGATCCCCGATCTGAATCTTTACCACACAAACTCTATCCGCGCACATTGAGCACCCATTAGGCAACAACACATCCAACTTGTCTTTTGCGATCGAGGAAGGAACTCCGATGCGCGATACGAATCATTCAGACAAGAAGGAATGTGAAGCTACCGTATCAAATAGGGCTCTCGCCGGACTATCGAAAACTAACACAAAGCCTAGCACCAAGATTTATAAGCTAACATGTAAAAAGGTAATGACTACAAAGCTAAACAGTAATAATTTAACTCATACCTGTCACCACGTCAGCTTTCTTAATGGCCTCTTGCAGACCAAGGTTTTATACTCTAGGCTGGGCTGGAGCATGGTGGGATGCTATCGACTCCGTCGTCTTCCCCTTTTCCTTATAAGTTGCTCCAGGCCTCTTCTCGAACTTTGCTCGTCTGCTCCAACACTCTCGTGCAAAAGGCCATACCTTTCCACAGTTGTAGCACACTCCTGGGACTCGAGTTTAGTTTGCCCCATCGCACTAGACGAAGGGGCTGAACTCAAAGTCTTCTGCTTCTTATTCCATCTGCGGAAACCAGACTTTGAATTTGGCACTTTGAACTCTGACCTCTTTTCCCCTGGGTCCTTCTTCCCTTGAACTTTCTTTGTGACCCTTTCCAATGACCGAGCCGCATTTACCAAGGCTAGGAAGCCCTGCGCCTTAGGCCCAACGAGGAGTGGCTGTAGGTCGCCCCGTAGGCCCTTAAAAAATTGGTTTTTCTTCCGCTTCTCTTTAGTAAACATAGCACCAGCATAATGACCTAACCGAGTAAACTCGTGGAGATACTCATCCACGCTACTCTCTCCCTGAGTCAAACCAAGGTAATTATTCTCCATCTCAAGCTTATGGGCAGAAGGTAGGTATCTAGCCAAGAACAACCCTGATAATTCCTCCATCGGTACATCAGCAAGTTGCCTTTCCACCAAGAGATGAACCTCCAACTCGTCCCACCACATCCTTGCCTCACCATCCAATAGGAAGGTCGTTATTGTGGTCTTCTGCCACTCTGCATCTTCTGTGGCGGTCGTGACCCTCTTCATAGTAGAGAGCCAATCCTCAGCTTGAGTTGGCGTTCCCATCCCATCGAATACCGGAGGATTAAATCTCATCACATGCTTGAGCTGTTTCTCCGTGGCTCTCCTTGGAATTACCGGATCAACTGCCCCACGCTATACCACTCCCGACTCTACCAATCTAATCGGTTCTTGCTCATTAGCAGGTGGTGTAGGCTGCACTTATTGGGGATTGATCATAGCAAAGACTGCTTCAGCCACTAATCTGATGGTTTCTGCTGAAGGAGGTGTTGTAGGCACGTCACTCGGTGCACTACTTTCAGCCAATTGCGGAAGTTTCGATTGCCCAGCACCGCTCCTAGTTACCAATAATAGCATAAACCCTTGATTAGGCTACACACAAATTGCTAAAAGCAATCATTGGAATGCTCAGGTTCCTCAAAACAAGTGTATTTTTCCATTCCTAAGTGGACATTCTTGGGTTCTTTTATGATATAACGATGATGCACATACATGTGCTCACCACCCCTAAAAATATTCGCCCACAAATTCAAATACAGAAGACCGACACCCTAGTATGATACCAAATTGTAACACCCCATCCGTCGTATGGCATATAACAGAAGGTCCAGCCGGAACCCGACGCCATATACCACGGACAGTCGGAAGGGTTACAAAATAATACCAAAACTCAACTACTCTCCCTAACATAGAGCATTCTAGCGGAAGCTTTTAAACAGTTTAAGGGAACCCAAAATTTGCACAACAACGGCATGAATGTCCACTATACACCACAGGAATGAAATACAACAAATACACAAAAGAGTACTTGGCCTTAAGGCCTTACAAATGTTAACTTGACAATATAATATTTTACAAACATCGGATCACAGGCTGGCCACACATGACAAAAGTAAAAAAACAGTTCTCTTTGGCCTTCGAGGGCCAGCTCAGCAACTTGGGCTTCAGCCCACTACTTGGAGCTTGGTTCTGCAGCACCTGTAAGAAACATTCCACCGCACGGTGGAAAACAAAGCAACGGTTAGCTAAGGCTGACAAAATTATAACGACCCCGCCCCTTACTCGGGATGGCGGTGCTCCTTCCCTGCATTTCATTAGCCCAGCTAAACTTTTAAGTGCATAAGTATATTTCTCAGCAGGTGTCTGCTCGCTCAGCCAAACACCATGTGCACTCAGGGCACATTCTCAGTTAATCCAGTCAATTCCGTGGCTTCACTACCATCCTCGGGATGGCAAACATTGTGAGCATTTTTGAGTCTTTCAGACTGCAGTCCAAGACTCCCGACTATGCCAACGGCCAGTTCATCTTTAGGGCCTCTAGCACCGAACCGCAAAGCCTAGGTCCGTTTCCACCCGCCCGTTGCTCAAGCCGCCTAGTCACTTTAAGACGTACGCGCAGGCCAAGCTTCACCCGGATCCTAATTCATTCCGAAATAACACATAACCCAATTTTGTTCAAGGCTGGCTCACCAGCTGCCAACTTAGCAGAATTACGATTCTGCCCAATTTTTTGGGTGCGCCTTAGAGTTAATCCCCAAGGATCCCTGCTGCAATCTACTGTATAGAAACTCGAAAACAACGCACGGAGTCTTCCCCGGCCACTCATTCAATACCACATCACTGATCCAGACAAACACGTCTGGGTAGGCTTCACACACAATGCCTATGTCCGTACTACGATTCTGGACTCTATCAAGGGCTACTTTACATATCTACCCCATGGAATACCGCAAACTCACCGCACACTCGCGCGAGCGGGTTTTCCCATGCAAAGGAAGAAGAGCTTCACATGCTCAAGATGAAAATCGTTACCCTTGAAGTCTGCTTTGGCGCCATGAAAAACTAGCCAGATGAAAGGCTTCGCAAGGGAATTCTCTCCACGGATCTGGTCTCGGTTTTCAAGTTCGTTCTCCGATGCTCCGCCGGCGGCCGGATTCCTCCCCTTCCCTCTTCCTTGCACTCTCCTCTCTCTAACTTCTTAGAAAGAGAAAACTTAAGAGGAAATAAGGAATTAATCCTCTATTCCCGGACTTAAGAAGGCAGGGACTCATCTGGGCCGTCAGATCTTACTTAAAGAAAACGAACGGCTCAGATTTGCTTAAAATCTCTTAATCCTGGGCCGAACACGGCTTTGTATACGGCCGTTTCCCAAGCCGTATGCCTCGATCCAGACACGATTGTCGAGTATAGAAAAACACACGGGTTAGGACACGCCCGTGTCCCAACCTAACACGCCCGTGTCGGGTCATCCACACGCCCGTGACCAGTGGCGTCTAATGAATAACCGCCACGCCAACCGCCACAACCCTTGGTGGAAACGGGTGGCCACATGCCCGTGTCGAATCTGACATGCCCGTGTCATACAATACACTCCCGTGTTCCGGGCCGTGTCCCAAGTCAACACAGGACCAAACTTCTAGAGGAGTACACAGCCATGTGATATGCCCGTGTCACATGCCATGTGCCTAACACGCCATGTGACACGCCCGTGTCACAGGCCGTGTTCGAGCACTCAATGCTCTTTGACCTCGACTCGACTACCCGAGCACGATATGGCCATGTGACACACCCGTGTCACATGCCGTGTTTACCCTGCCATGACCCGAACTTAGTTCGAACACCGCATGTTTCACTTTTAAGTTTCGTGGCATTACAGTCCTCTAGACTGTAGTATCAAACAACCCACTGACTCCTCAAACCCACACACCTCACCAGAGTCAATGTACTTCCCTCGGTGTGATGACTGGCCCAGTACCGATGACCCATCACTAATTTATTTCTATGCACAATACAATTTATCTCAACCCGAGCCTCCAGCTCGCAGGACCAACCCATCCTGAAAGAAAACCTCTCGAGCCTCCATCTTGCAGGACCAACCCATCCTGATATAAAGCTCTCGATACTTGAGCTCGCAGGACTAACCTATTCTATATCACTCCAACCCTACACGGGTGGGATGCTACATTGTTCCATCAACCTATTTGACTACTCTGGTCCAAATTTTAATTATATATAGTAACTTAGGATTAATACTAGACTTCCTGAGGTCTACCCGGTGAAGGACTCGTGGCGGTATTATGGAATACGATGGGTTGAAGCCCAAATCGCCCTAAATAGGACAATTACTTTTATTAGTGTCTACCCGTTACTATTAACTCAGACTCATTGTTACTCTTGAGAAAACCTAATGTCTTAAGGTACTTATTGGAGAGTGACGATCTTTCGTCAGACTCCGGGACTAACTCTTCTCTTAGTATCCATGTTTACTAACACATGATACTATGTAGTGATATAATATAGGGTTCCAACCAGTATTCCAAGACCTCTCAAACATGCCTCCAAATCAGTTAGAGTCCACTATCATGAATGTTATACCCAGCCTATCATTATGCATCTGTTTCATAGATAATGTGAACTCATAAACCTTTTAAGTGAGGTACAAACTTATTTGTTACTCCTCATGAACCAAAAGTATTTCTAATGTTGTACCATGACCTTATTCATGACTCTAGGTGGTTGGGTAATGATAGTTTTACTTTCAAGACAACCTAAACACCTAGAGGGGGGGTGAATAGGTTCTAATGCTTGTTAACACTTTTTTGGCAGAATTCAATTACAGAATTAAAACACACAGCACAGCAGTCACAGAAATTTAACCATCACAGATTGCACACTGTTTTATAGTGGTTCCCCAAGGTCTGGGTACATCCACTTTCCCCCTTCACCTATCTAGCAGTATGCTAGATTCGGCCAAACTTCCTCTTTACTCAGATCCACAGATCCTACAGCTCAGAACCTGAAAAGGTTCCTACAACTCAGGCTCAACAGCCCTACCTCAGCCTTATCACAAAGCCTACAACTCAGAGAAGAACCTTCTCCTACACTCAGGCAAACAGCCATATCACTCAGAGATCAACTCTCCTACACTCAGCCTTTATAACACAGGCTTACAACTCAGATTTGTATTGACAGATCCTACAGAAATTAGAAAAGAAGTTTTTAATGTCTTGCCTTTGTTGAGAGAGAAAAGAACAAGACAATTCTTGATCAGCTGATGAAATCAACTGAATCTGAGCTTTCTTCAAAGCTTCTTGAATCTGAACTTAGCTGAGTTGATTTCCAAACAGCTTCTTGAGAAGCCAATGATGGCTTCCTTCTTCTTCTTCAAGTGGCTGGATCCCTCTCTATCCAACACCTTTGATGATACTTCTGAATTCTTGAAAGAACTTTACATAGAATGATCCTGAGATCATCTTCTTAGATCTTCTGATGAAGATCTTCTTTAATGCCTTGCACTTTCTTGAAGAGAGTACTTGTCTCTTAACTGATGTGTTGATTAAGAATTAACTTCCTCTTGTATATCTTTTTCTTCTTCTGAATCTGTCTATTTATAGATCTTCTTCATGGTAATCGGCTGATCCGGTTTCTAACTGACTTCCGACAAGTCTGACAGCTTTAGTTAACCTGTCATAACCCACAGATGTCAAGTCTTCAAACAGATCCTGTGCCTTAGTCTTGGACAGCAAAGTGTTGAGACAGACTGTCAGAAAGTGTCGAGACCAACTGTCTATATGTGTCGACACAAGTGACTTTGGTGTCGACACAGCCTTTGATGATGTCGACTAGTTTGCCTTTAAGTCGACACTGCTTCTTCAGAACTTCATCTTGAGAATGAGTCGACACAGAGAATTTGTGTCAACTCAACACTTCATCTTTCTTCAGAAAATAACTTGGTCTTGACTTTGCAGTGTGTCGACACAAGTCCTGTGTGTCGACATAGTTGTTATAGATTCAGAACTCAGTATGTGTCGACTCTGCCTTCAGGTGTCGACATAGTTGAGGTCGACTATCTTTCTGTGAGTCGACACTGCTTCCCAGTATCGACACAAATGTGGTCGACTATCTTTCTCTGTGTCGACACAGCTTCCTTCAAGTGTCGACACAATTATTCTGAAGTGTCGACCCTATTTCTTCAGATGGCGACACATGGACTTAGAATAATTTCCTGTATTCTGTAATACTTCTTCACCTGCACATGTCAACTTAAAACAACATCAAATACACCTTGATGTATATCATTAAGCTAAGTTAGGCTTCTTCAAATCAGGTACACATTTTCCAATGTACCCAACAATCTCCCCCTATTTGGAGAAGTCAAAACCCTTTTAGTTAATGATATACACCATTTATAACAAAAATAATATGATGATGTATGACATTACAGGAATATTTTATATAAACAAAATATTAACAATTCATCACAGAGTGAACATGAATATATGATTTCAAACAAAATTTTGTTTATAACTTGATAATGTTTGATTACAGATGTTTACATTGAATGATCAAAACATTACAAAACATTTGAAAGAACTTAGAACTAAGACTGATCAGGCTCTCTTATAATAATTCCTTTGCCAGATTGGATTTGAGCCTTCATAGGAGCTTCAGCAACTTCAGCAGGCTTCTTGCCTTTTAGTTCAGCTTTCTTCTGAGCTTCTTCCTTTAGCCTTTGCCTTTCAAAGTAATGAAAGGGCTTTGGAAAGTACTTGCTCGGCTCCTGAGCATCTGGTGGCAGCCTTCCCAGCTTGGCTTTTCTCCTGAACTGTACTATGGCTTCCTGCCTAGCATCATACTTTTGCCATTCCATTTCATTATACCACTTTCCTCTTTCATGTACTTGGTCCTTTACAGCCTTCCATGCAGTTAGTATAATATTTCTTGAAGTAGGGCTCCACTGCTCAAAATCTGGCTTAAGTTCAGCCTGCTCTCTAAATCTTTTCTTGGATAGTAGAGCATCTTGCTGTTCTTTCAAGTTGGCATCAGGCTTATCAACTTTTTCAATAACAACCTTGGTAACCTCCTTTGGAGGACTATACATATCCTGAACTTGTTGATTAATCATATCAAAATCAGGAGGAGGGTAAATGACTTGGGCAATCTCAGGTTGATTGCCTTCAAGTAGACCTGTTTGAATTCCTGACTCAGCCACCATATCATCATCACACAAAGGTGGATATCCTAATGTGGCTCAAATACTATTTGTCACCCATTTGGTGTGCTCTGAGCCAGCATGAACTAACAACCTCTCCCCCTTTATGACTTCTCTGGTAATATGATCTCTCAGATCATCCTTCTGAAATCTGATCTGGCCATCTAGATAATTCACACCTTCTTTAAAATATGGTTTCAATTTTTGAAGTTTGTTAGATATTTCCTTCTGAGATGTAGTGATGGCAGATTGAACTGAAGCTATAGCCTCCTTTAGTTTCTGATCAAAAGCTTCCATCTCTTTTGCTCTTGCTTCAGTCATCCCTGCAGTAGCCTTTTTGAGTTCTTCAAGAATTTCATGGTGAGATTCAGCCAAATTATCATTCATCCTCAGCTGATTCTCCAAAACATAACCTTTCTTCAAAGCAATATCATCCACTTTAGTGAGGATAGACTGCTGTTGTTTAACCAAAAACACTACAGCATTACCTCCCTTATGGAAGCAATCTGTCATCTCCTTCTTATTCATATTTACTTCAAATCTAATAGACTTAATATCTTGAGCCAAGTCAAATTGAAGGGATTTATTGCTCTCATCAACATACTTCTCCATTGCTAATCTCTGCTCATCCAACTTAACTTGCAAATCTACCATGAACTTGTTGTAGTTAAATTCAGATGGAGATTGGTGAGTTGAAGTTTGGAGTGCCTGCTTATGACTTTGGCTCCTTCTCTTGAAGACTATGAGCTTTCTCTTCTTAGCCATTCTGGCTTCTTCAGTCTCAGAGTTTGATGAACTTTCTATTTGAACTCTTTCAGGAGGAGTAGGAGAAATATTAGTTTTAGTGACATGTTGCTCAGCCTCAACATTCACAGGCTCCCCCTCAACTACTTGCTCCTCCTCAACTCCTTGTTCCTTCTCAGCTTCTTGCTCTATCTCCATGTCTAGTGCCTTTTCATTGTCTTGCTCCTCCTCTACTCTATCAGTAGCAATTTCAACATTAGGAAATAACTCATCTAGAGTGTATTCCTTCTGAGCTTGAACAGATGTTGAATCATCCAGATCTACAATATTCAAATCTTTTGATAAATCAATTTGTTCTTTCTCCTGCACTATTTCAGACATCTGCTCCCCCTGCACTTGTTCAGTATTTGGAATATCCTGGGCAGGTGAATACACTTGCTCCCCCTGCACCTGTGCAGGAAGAGAAATATTAGTAATGTCCTTGGCAGGAAAATACACTTGCTCTCCCTGTACCTGTACCTGGTCAGGAGTATATACATTCTGGGCAGGAGAGTGATCTTGCTCCCCCTACAACTGTGCAGGAATGGTTGCTTTCTGAACTTGAGTAGACTCAGGCTGATCTTCAACCTGCTTTCTCACTTGCTCTTCTAGATACTGGGCAGTGCCTAGATCATGTGCAGGGGATCTCTCAGGGGTATCCTGCCTGTTCTCATCAGGCACATCTTTAGACAGCACCCTATCCCACCTTGAAAATAATCTCATATCCATTTTCCTCATGTGATTAATCTTTGTCCCAGACAGTTGTTGCATAACCTCAGGGATCACTCCAGTCAGGTATAAACTCACAATTCTAGCCAGATTTAGCTTCTTGATTCCTTCCTTGATCTTATCAAATACTACAGCTGACCAGTCAGTTGGAATTGTAAACACAATTCTGGTCATTAGGTTGAACATATAGGCTGAAATCCTATCATGTCCACCTGGTTTGCACAAAATTACCTTCCCAACTACTTCTGACAGAAACTTGCCCTGTTGATTCATGCCCTTCCTGTTGATAGCTGCTCCAATCTTCAGGGTTGGATCTAATCCACACCATTGGAGAGCCTCCCTAGTCTTAGAGGCTGGAACCTCTTCTTTATTCTCAATGTTTGATAATTGAAGTATTTTTCTTAAATTTCTTGGTGTTAGTTTCACCTTCGTCCCATGAACAGTGGATTTTATCTTGAGACCAGCTGAATCCACTGATGCAGAGGTAAAGAATTCAATCACCTCCTTCTTCCAGATCTTTGATGGTTCAGAAACTAGAAATTCTAATCCAGATTCAGAAATTAGAGTGACAACCCTTTGAACATCTATCGGGGCATCCGCAAAGGCATTGCGCACCAACTCATATCCTTCATTGACGTTATCTGCAACCTTTGGCGCCATTGATCAGACGAGAAATCTTGAGAGAGAAGAGAGAGAGATTGTCGACACAGGGTTTCAGTCTCCAAAACCTTGTAAGCGTGTCGACAGAATAAGTTCTTGACCTATTTATACCTTCTAGGGAAAGAAGATCAAAAGTCGGGCAAAAACAGTCTATATGTGTCGACACAGATGGAGTGTGTCGACACAAACTTCTATTATCTTGACAGCAAGTCTGTCTACTATGTGTCGACACCAATTGTGGATATGTCGACACCTAAGAGACATAGTAGAGCATTAGAAATTCTGTGTCGACTCTTAGGATAAGTGTCGACACAAAATCTGTAAGTGTCGACACCACTATTCTGGTGAAGTCGACACTACATTCCTGGATGAGTCGACTATTTGATTCTTAAGTGTCGACACAAATTCTCTGTGTCGACACATATTCTCTGACTAGTCGACATGACTTCACTGAGTCGACACATTATCACTGAATGTGTCGACACTATTTTACTTAGTCAATTTCTGTTTTTGTCAATACCACTTGATAATCTAATATCACTTGTAAGTTTGTTGATAAACTAATCAATGGTCAGCATGCCTAATTCAATTTTAAATTTACGGAATTTTGTTTCATCCAGTGGCTTAGTAAATACATCTGCTATTTGATAATCTGTTTTAACAAATTCCAATGAGATGTCTTCTCTTTCTACATGCTCTCTAAGAAAATGGTATTTAATTTCTATATGCTTAGTTCTACTGTAAGAAACAGGATTATTAGCAATAGAAATAGCACTTTTAGAATCACACAATAAAGGTGTTCTACTTACTTGAATACCATAGTCTTTCAACTGATGCTGTATCCACAATAGCTGTGCACAGCAGCTGCCAGCAGCAACATATTTTGACTCAGCTGTGGATATTGCCACACTGGTCTGCTTCTTACTACTCCATGATATCAATCTTCCTCCCAAGAATTGACAAGTACCTGTTGTACTCTTTTTATCCTCTCTACAGCCTGCAAAGTCTGCATCTGAATAACCTGTTAGTAGAAAATCTCTATTCCTAGGGTACCAAAGGCCTAGATTAGGTGTGCCCTTAAGATATCTCAGAATCCTTTTGACTGCAGTATAATGAGATTCTTTAGGGCAGGCTTGGTACCTAGCACAGACACATGTAGCATACATAATATCTTGTCTTCTAGCAATGAGATATAGTAGAGAGCCAACTATTCCTCTATACAAAGATTCATCAACAGGTTTACCTGCATCATCTTTGCATATAGGCATACTTGTTCCCATAGGAGTTCTCATAGTGGAGGATGACTCCATACCATACTTCTCAATTAATTCTTTGGTGAACTTAGACTGGGATATGGACAGGCCATCATCAGTCTGTCTTACTTGGAGTCCCAAGAAGAACTTAAGTTCCCCCATACTGCTCATCTCAAACTTTCCTTGCATAAGTTTGGCAAACTTTTTACAAAGGATGTTTTCAGTAGATCCAAAGATTATGTCATCAACATAGATCTGAACTAAGATGATCTTACCTTTGGATTCCCTAAGGAATAGAGTTTTGTCTATTTTTCCTCTTGAGAATTTATTCTCAATAAGGAAAGTAGACAAGGTTTCATACCAAGCCCTTGGGGCTTGCTTTAACCCATACAATGCTTTCCTAAGCTTATAGACATAATCAGGTTTAAGAGGATCTACAAAACCTGATGGCTGCTCTACATAGACTTCCTCTTTTAAATCACCATTCAGGAATGCTGATTTCACATCCATCTGGTACACTTTGAAGTCTTGATAGGCTGCATAGGCAAGGAACATTCTGATTGCCTCCAGCCTTGCTACTGGGGCAAAGGTTTGATCAAAGTCAATCCCTTCTTCCTGCCTGTATCCTTTTGCAACCAATCTTGCTTTATTCTTCACTATTATTCCACTCTCATCCAATTTGTTCCTATAAATCCACTTTGTGCTAATTATGTTGTGGCCTCTTGGTTTAGGAACAAGCTCCCAGACATTGCACCTTCTGAATTGATTCAGCTCCTCTTGCATAGCATCAATCCAGTGCTGGTCTTGGATGGCTTCTTCAAACTTCTTAGGCTCCATTTGAGATAGGAAACTTGAATGCAGGTCTGTGCTTTGATTTCTGCTTCTAGTCTGCACTCCCTGTCTTGGATCACCTATAATCTGATCAGCTGGATGATCTCTTAAATGTCTTGTAGCTGGAGGAAGATTCCTTTCTGTTTGAACATCTCCATCTCCTTCTTCATGCTGAACCTCTTGGTTTTCATCAGCATCTATTGAGTCTTGTACTCCCCCTGGACAGTAGCCTTCATTTTCCAATGCTCCATCTTCCTTTGATGCTTCAGCAATGGAGAGCTTGTCCATTCTTTTGCTTATACCTGTTGAATCATTTGACTACAAGACAACTCACAGTTAGTTAATCTTGTTTCATCAAACACAACATGTACAGATTCTTCAACAACTTGAGTAGTCAAGTTGTAGATTCAATAGGCCTTACTATTTATGTTGTACCCAACAAATATCCCATCTTGAGATTTGGCAGCAAACTTAGTTAGGTATGACTTGCCATTGTTAAGTATATAGCATTTACAACCAAAGATCCTGAAGTAGGATAGATTTGGTTTTCTACCTTTCATAATCTCATAGGGAGTCTTTTTGTGGTTCTTGGTGATAGAAGCCCTATTGATCACATGACATGCAGTGTTAACTGCCTCAGCCCAGAAATATTCTGGGAGAGAGGTGTCACTCAATAGAGTTCTGCCAGCTTCAATTAATGTTCTATTCTTTCTTTCAGCAATGCCATTTTGCTGTGGTGTTCTAGGTGAGGAGAACTCTTGGAAAATCCCAAAGTCTTCACATAATTTTGTCATGCTTTCAGATTGAAACTCAGTACCATGGTCACTTCTGATTTTGACCACTGTACTATTCAGTTCATTCTGAATTTGCTTTACAAAACTAAGTAATACACTTGGGGTTTCTGATTTCTGTCTCAGAAAGAACACCCATGTAAATCTAGAATAGTCATCTATCACCACAAAAGTATAGACTTTCCTACCTAGACTATGAACTGGCATAGGACCAAAAAGATCCATATGTAAGAGGTATAGGCACCTCACAGAATCCTTGTTTTCAAGGCTTTGAAAGGAGGATTTTGTCTGCTTTCCCTTTTGACAAGCTGAGCATATTTCTTCCTTTATACACTTAACTTGAGGACCATTCCTCACTAACTCTTTGCTAAAGAGTTAGCTAATTGTCTTGTAGTTAAGATGAGCCAATCTCTTGTGCCACTTGACACAATGAGAAGCATTATCATCAGCTACAAGACAGATGGAAGAAGCCTTGTTCTCACATACAAAATTAAGACAATAGACATTTCTCTTCCTATACCAATCAATATGTCTTTTGATCACTTGACCTTTTGTTATGACATATATCCTTAACAAATGAAATGTCATATCCTAAATCACTCAGCTGGCTTATGCTTATTAGATTGTGTTTCAAACCTTTTACATAAGCCACTTGGGTGATAGTAATTAGGTTAGTAGAAATGTTACCAAACCCTTTGATGATTCCTTTTTCAGATCCACCAAAGATCACTTTAGGTCCATCTTTGACAGATGTATACTCCTTCAGCAGCCCCTTTGTTCCAGTCATGTGCCTGGAACAACCACTGTCCAAGTACCATATAGGGGCATGGCCACTTGGACTTTCCTGCAATACAGATTTACTTACCCTTAGAACCCAAGTAAGTCTTGGGTCCTTGGTTCAGGTTAGCATTAACAAAGCTATCATTATCTCTTCTAACAGGTAGATTATTGTTCTTTCTAACACTTGTGTTATGCCAGCATTCTAATGCAAAATGGCCTCTCTTGCCACAGCACCAACATTCAAACTTATTGTATCTAGATCTAGATACACCCTTGACAGAAGAATTTCTGTCCATTGTTGGTGCTGCAACAGCTTCACCCACTGATTTCTTATAACCATTGGGTTTATGAACATGGATAGGCATATTGGCATTTACACCCTTGTTTATCAGAACATTAGTCTTAAAATGACCATGAATATTTTCATGATCATATTGGTTAGAAGGCACTTGCACCTTTCTAAACTTAATAGGGACTGAAAGGTTCAGTGGCTTGACAGGAGCTTTGCCTTTCCTCTTGAATTGGGCTGCCCTGGGGTTACCTTTGAATCCTAATCCTGCCTTACCCTTTTGAGTCACAAATTCATCTATCAAGGGTAAGACAGACTTTGGCTTAGAGTAACTAGCCACTAACTCCTTTTCTATTCTTAGTCTGGCCTCCAGACTCTTCACTTGATCATTGGTATAATTGATAGTGCCCATCTGAATAATAGTTATATTCTTCAGTTTGGCAATTTCATTTAACTTCTGATCAATTACTTTTTCAAACTCAGTTGCATCTACCTTTAGATCAGCAATTTCCTGAGCCTGAGATTTAACCAGGTTCTTGCTTTTCTTAAGGGACTGCAACAAGTCCCCATACTTATCTATCAATTGATAGACATCTCCTTAAGATTCAGATGCATCTACATCACTTGATGCAGATGTAGCTGATTCTGCACTTGTACTACAAACAGATTTTATTGAAGGACATACTACCTTACTAGGACCAGACTGATTCTGGCACATGTCTTCTTCTAATCCTGCCATCAGTCCCATGCACTGATGATCTTCTTGTTCATATATGGAGTCTAGCAATTGCATGAACTCCTCTTCTTCAGTAGCAGCATACAGTCCAATATATGCTTCAGCTTCAAATTCTGATTCTGAAGTTGATTGATCTGTTAGGCTCTTTTCCTTCTTTGCAACAAAGGATTTTTCCTTCTTTCCCTTTTGATAAGTCTTCTTCTTGTCTGATGACTCCTTTCTCTTATCAGGACAGTCAGCCACTACATGTCCAGGCCTACTGCAACAATAGCAGACAATCTTTGAAGTAGTGGCCTTGCTGGGCTTTGTTCTGCTCTTCTCTTTCCTTGATGACTTTTTCTTCTGATAATAGTCATCAACTTGCTGTAATGAGGAGGGCCTAGACTTCCACTGCTTCTTCTTTAAGAATCTCTGGAATTGCCTTGTAAATGCAGCAAAATCTGCATCTGACTCACAGCTTTCTGAACCCTGATTATCTGAATTTTTAGAACTAACTTCTGCAACTTCCTTAGGAGGAGATGATGATATCCTCCTATTCTTTCTAGTGGCTTCTGCCTTGAAGTCCACTGTCTTCTCTCTATGCTCTCCTTTTGAATTCTTTTCCTCCTCCTTCCTCACCATAAGTTGGATTTCATAGGATAACAACTTTCCAAACAAGGTTGGAGGAGAAATCTCTGCCAGTTTAGCCACTTCTCTTATGGCACAGATCTTTGTGTCCCAATCCTTTGTCAAGGATCTTAAGAATTTGTCATTCAGTTCATAGGTACTGAAGACTCTTCCATAGGACATTAACTCATTCACAATTCTATAGAATTTCTTATAGTATTCAGTTATGCTATCAATTTTTCCTTGTCTAAAACTTTCATATTCCTGGTTGAGCATAGACTTCCTATCCTGTCTTACTTCTTCAGATCCCTCCATGTAGACAATCAAGGTGTCCCACATTTCTTTGGAGGTCTTGCAGTGAATCAGATTCTGAAATGTAGAATCATCTATGGCACTCACAATAATATTCTGAGCTCTCTTGTCCATGGTTGCCAAAATGATTTCATCCTTGGTCATTTCAGAATAACTCTTTGGAGTTTGAATATTAGCATCAAGAACTGATACCTTCATTGGAATGAAGGGTCCTTCCTGAACTGTGATGTATATCTTTGGGTCAGATGCTTCCATGAACAATCTGACTCTTTCTTTCCAAATTCCAAAGATTTCCTTCCTGCAGATGGGTAACTTCATTGACCCTAACTCCTTGTGATTTTCTCCAGAACCCATCTTCTTGAATCTTGATTCTGCCTTTCAGATCTACCTCAGACTATTAAGTCCTTTTTGAGGAACCTCCCTCTGATACCACTTGATAGTTTTACTTTCAAGACAACCTAAACACCTAGAGGGGGAGGTGAATAGGTTCTAATGCTTGTTAACACTTTTTTTGGCAAAATTCAATTACAGAATTAAAACACACAGCACAGCAGTCACAGGAATTTAACCATCACAAATTGCACACTGTTTTATAGTGGTTCCCCAAGGTCTGGGTACATCCACTTTCCCCCTTCACATATATAGCAGTATGCTAGATTCGGCCAAACTTCCTCTTTACTCAGATCCACAGATCCTACAGCTCAGAACCTGAAAAGGTTCCTACAACTCAGGCTCGACAGCCCTACCTCAGCCTTATTACAAAGCCTACAACTCAGAGAAGAACTTTCTCCTACACTCAGGCAAACAGCCCTATCACTCAGAGATCAACTCTCATACACTCAGCCTTTATAACACAGGCTTATAACTCAGATCTGTATTGACAGATCCTACAGAAATTAAAAAAGAAGTTTTTAATGTCTTGCCTTTGTTGAGAGAGAAAAGAGCAAGACAATTCTTGATCAGCTGATGAAATCAACTGAATCTGAGCTTTCTTCAAAGCTTCTTGAATCTGAACTTAGCTGAGTTGATTTCCAAACAGCTTCTTGAGAAACCAATGACGGCTTCCTTCTTCTTCTTCAAGTGGCTGGATCCCTCTCTATCCAACACCTTTGATGATACTTCTGAATTCTTGAAAGAACTCTACTTAGAATGATCCTGAGATCGTCTTCTTAGATCTTCTGATGAAGATCTTCTTTAATGCCTTGAACTTTCTTGAAGAGAGTACTTGTCTCTTAACTGATGTGTTGATTAAGAATTAATTTCCTCTTGTATATCTTTTTCTTCTTCTGAATCTGTCTATTTATAGATCTTCTTCATGGTAACCGGCTGATCCAGTTTCTAATTGACTTCTAATAAGTCTGACAGCTTCAGTTAACCTGTCATAACCCACAGCTGTCAAGTATTCAAATAGATCCTGTGCCTTAGTCTTGGACAGCAAAGTGTTGAGACAGACTGTCAGAAAGTGTCGAGACCAACTGTCTATATGTGTCGACACAAGTGACTTTGGTGTCGACACAGCCTTTGATGATGTCGACTAGTTTGCCTTTAAGTCGACACTGCTTCTTCAGAACTTCATCTTGAGAATGAGTCGACACAGAGAATTTGTGTCGACTCAATACTTCATCTTTCTTCAGAAAATAACTTGGTCTTGACTTTGTAGTGTGTCGACACAAGTCCTGTGTGTCGACACAGTTGTTGTAGATTCAGAACTCAGTATGTGTCGACTCTGCCTTTAAGTGTCGACATAGTTGAGGTCGAATATCTTTCTGTGAGTCGACACTGCTTCCCAGTGTCGACACAAATGTGGTCGACTATCTTTCTCTGTGTCGACACAGCTTCCTCAAGTGTCGACACAATTATTCTGAAGTGTCGACCCTGTTTCTTCAGATGGCGACACATGGACTTAGAATAATTTCCTGTGTTCTTTAATTCTTCTTCACCTGCACATGTCAACTTAAAACAACATCAAATACACCTTGATGTATATCATTAAGCTAAGTTAGACTTCTTCAAATCAGGTACACATTTTCCAATGTACCCAACAGGTAACATCTTACTGTGATTTGGATGATCTAAACACTATATCACAATTTTACTAAATGCAGCCCATGGATCTAACCAAGGTCCATATGAGGCGACTTCCAATTTCCTTGGCCAAAGGCCTCTAAATTTTTATTATAGGTTCATCAAGTGGTAAATAGTGAAAAATTACAAGATCATAATTTTCCTACTTATTTTTTGCCATAATTAATTTTTTTTAACTATGTGACCTAAGTTACATTGAACATGAACTACCAAAATCAGAGGTCCTCTTAGTCTAAATGATTTATCTAAAGTTTTGATTAATATAAAAAGTTAATGTACAGAATTTCATAATTTTCTATATTGTTTTGACCCATGTTTTTTATTTATGAATAACAATACATTATTACCCCTTTCCAGATGAAGTATCAAAACTAATCAACCAATAATTCAAGGAAAATTCCTAAATGATAAAATTGTCATGTAAGTTGTCAAAACCTATTTTCATAAACATCCACGGAGATTTGACTTAAGATATTCACAATTTATGAAATTACAAAAATGTCACTGTTAATGAAAGAATCATATTTACCTATCCAATAATTCTAAGAAAATTAACAGAGATTCATAGTACTGAAAAAATGATCTAGTAAAAATTTCAAAATTTTCTAAGCCATGTTTTTCACATATTAATCAAAAACATCGAAGGACATATTTGAAATTTGCACTATTCTTCACATGAAATAAATTCCAAAAATTCCAATAAATTTTCCAGAGCAATAAAATAACATTTTAAGGCTTGTGTTAAAGATTTTAAATTTACTAATTTAAATTGCTCATGGTTCCTATTTTGACATAAAAATATACTATATTCAAAATAAATTGAATTCCTTTGATTTTGTATTCCTAAAATCCAAGCTTCACCATGAATGATGTATTTCATCTCCATAAACTTCTAGCCAAAGTTTCATTGACATGCAATGAGCCAAATGGGCTTAAATCCCCATTTCCACCTTTTTGGCTAAAGCCAACCCAAAACACCTACACCTTCAACTTGTAAGTTGGATCTACCAACATTTAGAGGTCCAAATGACACTACATTTTTACCACGGTTCTAAATTGACCTCATACACATTCCACCTAAATTTAAGGTTATTTTGAGTTGTAAAACTCCCAAAATGACATTAATATGATAAATCAAATAATGAAATAAACTATAGGAATTTTTTTTCTAAAACTCTAATTTTTGGGCACAAGCAAGATATGGTAAACATGCATGCATGGTCCAAATTTCATTCCAATTGGAGTTGCCATCTAATATATATATTGATTCTAATTTCTTCCCTAAGGAGCGGTCCTAGGAAAAATGACCTACATGGAGCTACAGTGCTCGTAATGTTGGTTGATTCAAGGGCGTAATTAAAGTTATGACAAAGGAATACAATGTTCCAGTTGGTCACCTCCCTTGAATTGGCCTCTAAGGCTCCTTAATTTTTGTTTGAAGGTACTGTATAAATGTGACAATATATTAAATAATACTATAGTTTAATTTATATTAATTAGACGACATCGGGTTATCCTCATCCTCCAACCAATGACTGAGATTTCCCTGACCTGGACTACCTTCAAACCTTATTTCCCAACATCTACTCCACTTCCTGACAAGCCACCACCACCACCTTCATTGAGGTGGTGGTCATCGATTGGCGGTGACTAGGCGGACACAGGGGCCATTTTCTGGCGATCCCGCGAGGTTGAAATCCGGGATACAAATCATGGAAATTGCTCACATGATCAGAATAAGTTGAGCCCGATACCTCCCTTATTTGATCTAAAAGACTAGCAAAAGGGGAGGGGAGGATAAACGGACCTACAAATAGGCTTGGCGGCGGGTTTGGTTGTTGTCATAACCCGTATTTTCTCAGCATTTAAACAATATATCAGAGTAAGATAAAACACGCGCCGTGATGCTAGGCCGTGCAGGGGTCAACTGCAGACGCTCAGGCAAGAACCTAAAACTAACACTTTTCATTAAATTTTCAAGTTTGTAATGATGAAAACATGGTTTGATTTTTTATGATCGTATCCCTTAGCTCGGTGGATCAACTAGTCCACGGGTAAAAATATAGATTATACGCTGCGTAAAATACTTTATTTAGTTTAATAATCATCTTATATGAGCATGAACATCCAATAGGACAATTCATGATATGAATACCTCTAGATTAATATAAGTATATAAAGAACTTTTACATTCGTTAAAATAGATTGACTCTTGATTTAAAAAATGTCATGAATATGAGGTAAGGATATGTACATTTGTATACTTGGAAATAACTAACATGCAATCCTAGCATAAATCCATCCCAGGGAGCAAGATCTTATGACTAACTATCTAGAACAATGGCACATCAACTAGCAAATAATCCAACATTTTACAATAAACTCAAGTGGGCATCAACAACCTGACACGAACCCACCAAACAGAAAGTATGCTTGAACTAAAAACTAAACAACAACTACCACACAATGGTGAGGGAAGAAGCACTAAAACAACTACAGAACACCAGTAACTACCAACTCAACTGCTCAGACGACTACTACTCCGAGCCTGAGACATTCAAAATAAAAGAATACCTCAGCATGAATATATAAGTGGCAACCAAAGACCAACTATAAAAAGAGGATTCAAAGGGTTACCAACCCAAGATAAGAAAAGATGTCAAACTACAGAAAATAAGTCATTTATAGTAATGAATGAAGAAGATCATAGTTTCAAAAGTAAGGAGCAGCAACAAGTGTGAAATGAAGTCATGTTTCACTAACATCTGAAAGAGCATGCACAAGAACATATGCCTATATATAAGGAAAGAGGAAATAGACTAATCAGCTTTAAACATGTGAATCATTAACACTGGTAAAAAGTACTGTGGGGGTAGCCACTTTCCCCAACACAACCCAACAGTCCAAACATCTCAAAAAGGTACTGTGTTGGTGGCCACATTGTTCAACACAACCCAACAGTCCATAAGAAAATACAAATCACCATATGTAATGATTAACGAATCGGCATCAAGTTGGTGGTCCTTTATCCACTGCCAACCAAGCATCCCAAAACATCGATAAAACCCAAACTTAGCATCAAAATTTCACAACGTCTAAGAGGAAGGAAAAAGTCCCGAAAAATCACCCTAAGACAAAAACTCGACGAATCGACTTTATTCGATGGGAAAAGACCCTAATTCCACCCTGATTGATTGAATTTACCCAACAAATATAAGAGTTACTCGACAATCTCTACTCGGCGATATTAAGATACACTCAGCGATACTTGATGAATCGACACGGTTCAACGGATAAACTCGACGAATTTTTCTTAGTGCAATATGATACATCCAGTGATATTAAACGAATCGACGCATAATCTCAAGTCCACAAGAAATTCGTCAGCTATACTCAACGAATACAGAGTTCACTAAACGATTTTGACTTAGATCAGCGGTTAGACTCGACGAAGTGTACTTAGCAGAATTTAAAACATAGAGATATTCGACGAATTGCCCTCAACAAATTGACTTCACTAGATGCTAACAGATTTCACTCGACGAACTCGATGCCAAAAACCACTCAAAGAAAAGACTATGCAATAACTCACTCAACAAAACATGATGTATTGGACTCACGTTGACACTCGACGAATTTACCATGTCGATACTCGACGAACTGACCACGTCGATACTCGACAAAAAACACTTAATCGAACTCTACCCTTGCCCGACGAATTCGACTCAGTCGGCCTTCTACTCTGCCAGGTGGATTTCGACCTAGCTAAATCTACACTACTCCTATCTTCTAAGGAGGAAGGGAAGTAAAGAATCAAAAACAAGAAACTTAATAAGGGGAAGAGATAACCACTTGCTTCAAACATTCCGAAATCTGGCCTCACGGGAGCTCTGCTACAAGGATCGGGCGCAAGAACTCCTTGGAAACAATTCCTGAAACTTTTCGGGGCAAAAGAGGGTAAAAATCGAGTACCCTAACGCCCAAAAATTCACTAAATAGGAAAAACTCACCATGCACGCAAAGATCTCAGCGAGAGCTATCCAAACATATGCTCCGTCGACGATTTCAAGCACCAACACTCCTACAGGTGGCAGCCAAAGGCCTCACGATGTTCGTCACATGTCCTCTTCCACGATTCAGTCTGATGGCTAGGGAAGATGATGAATAGGGTTCTGTATATTACGTACACGCATATATATACAATATTATTATTAAAATTAGCTAAATGTCCAAATGACAAAAAAACTCGAATCATCTTGGATTTCCATGAAATTCGCATCGAGTCTAAATATCGATGTTACGAATCCAAAGATCAAGTCGAAACCATGATCTGACAAACCAAACTCGGGTTAAAAATCCCCGAAGTTAAAACATCAATAACCATTAAAACTCCACTGAGTCTCGAAATAAAACCGGTTTGCAACGAAACTTCACAAACATGCTTTGAATTAACCATACTAATTTTCCCAAGTCAAAAACTCTAATTTTTACGAGCAAAAATCATGCTCCAACAATGGCGCCCGTTAACTATGCTTCAACGTAACGCCCTAACATCATAAATACGACATTAAATAGATTTAAAATAAACATCGAAAAATCAGGAGTGTTACAGCCACTCCCCCTAAAAAGAAGTTTCGGCCGGAAACATGAAACGCAATCGAACCTACTACAGGAAGAAATTAACCAAAAGTTATCAAATGGAAAATCTTACCAAAAGAAATTAGGAAAACATATGAGGATGAGACTCTCTTATAGCTGACTCCAACTCACAAGTCATGCTCTCAACGTCATGGTTTCACCAAAGAACCTTGACCATGGGTATTTTCTTCCTCCGCAACACCCGATCCTGAGTATCCAGAATTTTAACAGGAACTTTGACATAAGAACGATTAGGTTACAATGGGGACACCAAGTCAAGTACAAGCCGGTAACTAAGCACACATTTTCGTAACTAGCTCATAGGAAACACATTGTGCACACCAGGGAAAGTAGCAGGCAAATCCAGCCTATAAGCTGACACTCCGATGCGTTCAACATCCTGGAAAGGTCCCACATACCGGAGGTCCAACTTGTGGTTCCTTCCAAACCTCTTAACACCTGACATCGGAGAACCCTTTAGAAAACCATGTCCCCAACTACAAACTTCAGATCAACCCTTTGCCGAGAAGCATTCGTCTCATAACGCTCCTCAGTTGTACGAAGCTTCTCCCGAATATGCGTCACAGAAGTACTCATTTCTTCCAAAGCTTCCAGACCCAAAAATGGTCTTTCACCAACTTCTTCACAAAACAAGGGAGTGATGCAACGTCTCCCATACAACGCCTCAAAGGGGGCCATCTGCAAACTCTCTTAATAACTGTTATTATAGGCAAATTCCATCAATCGAAGTCGCTCTTCCCACGCTCCTTCGTGGTCTAAGATGTAACATCTGATCAGATCTTCCAAAATTTGATTAACTCTCTCCGTCTGACCATTGTTTTGCAGATGGTAAGCGGCTGAATACTTGAGATGGGTACTTAACCCTTCCTATAAACTTTTCCAAAAACAAGTCGTGAACTTGGAATCTCGATCTGAAACGATACTTACCGACACTCCATTCAATCTAATGACCTTATCCAAATACAATTATGATATCTTCTTTATGGAGTAACTGATCTTTAACGGTACGAAGTAAGCACACTTCGTCAATCTGTCTACTATGACCCAAACAGAACCATGTCCTCGGGGAGATTTCGGCAAACCGATAATAAAGTCCATATAAATACTCTCACACTTCCAACTTGTAATCTCCAAAGGAGTCAGCTTACCACCAGGCCTTCTATGATCTGCCTTAACTCGCTTGCAAGTTAACCACTCAGACATGAACTTATCTATATCGTTCTTCATCCCATACCACCAAACAATCTGCTTCAGATCTCTATACATCTTTGTAGAACCGGGGTGGTAGGAAACACTAGAACTATGCGCCTCATTACACAACTTTGCTCGAATATCCTCAACAGCGGGGATACAATATCTACCTCGGTACTTCAAAGTACATGCATCGTTAATTGAAAATTCCGGTAATTCACCTTATTAAGCTCTACTACGAATATGCTGCAATTCAGGATCGTCCTTTTGATGAGTCCTTGTAAGCATAATCAATAAAGTCTCTGACACTTCCAAGATGCTTGGCGAGTCTCTACTCCCAACAAAAATGTTCATCACTAAACATTCCTCCACCAAGGAATCCACAGAAAGATTAAAGATCTGCGCGGTCTTTCTACTCACGACGTCGGCTACCACATTAGATTTTCCTGGATGATAAAGGAGTTTGACATCAAATCCGCGATATACTCCAACCATCTACGCTGGATTCAACTCCTTCTGAGTGAAGACATACCTCAAGCTCTTATGGTCTGTGTAAATCATGCACAACGCTCCATACAACAAATGTCTCCGCCATAAATCATTGCCGCAAACTCCAAGTCATGAGTAGGTTTTTTTTTATGAATCTTTAATTTTCTCACCCATACGCAACCACTTTTTCTTCTTGCATCAAGACACAACCAAGCCCGATGTGCAATGAATCCACATAAACATCATACTCTACTTCTTTGCTGGGTAAAAACAACTCAGGAGTAATGCATAATCTCCCTTTCAACACTTGAAAGGCTCCTTCACACTTATCTCTCCATTCAAACGTTGTGTTCTTCAGCTTAACTTTAGTCAGCGGCATAAACAATACAGAGAATCCCTCCATAAACCTTCTATAATAGCCTGCCAACTCTAGGAAACTTCTTATATCTTTAAGTGTGGTAGGTCTTTTCTAATCCAAAATGACAGCTATCTTTTATGGGTCAACAGAAATTCTATCTTTATTCACAACATGACCCAAAAAAGACACGTGAGGAAGCCCTAAGTACATAGGAAAAATGACCTATATTAATTCTAATTTCTGCCCTAAGGAGCGGTCCTAGGAAAAATGACCTACATGGAGCTACAGTGCTCCAAATGTGGGTTGATTCAAGGGCATAATTAAAGTTACAACAAAGTAATACAATGTTCCAGTTTGTCACCTCCCTTGAATCAGCCTCTAAGGCTCCTTAATTTTTGTTTGATGGTACTATATAAATGTGACAATATATTAAATAATATTGTACTTTAATATATATTAATTGGACGACATTGGGTTATCCTCATCCTCCAACCAATGACTGAGATTGCCGTGACATGGACTACCTTCAAACCTTATTTCCCAACCATCAACTCCACTTCCTGACCATCCACCACCACCACCTTCGTTGAGGCGGTGGTCGTCGATTTGCGGCGACTTGGCGGATGAAGGGGCCATTTTTTGGCGATCCCGCGAGGTGGAAATCTGCGATAAAAATCATGGAAATTGCTCACATGATCGAAATCAGTTGAGCTCGATACCTCTCTTATTTGATCTAGAAGACTAGCACAAGGGGAGGTGAGGATAAACGGGCCTACAAATAGGCTTGGCGGCAGGTTTGGTTGTTGTCATAACCCGCATTTTCTCAGCATTTAAACAATATATCAGAGTAAGAGAAAACACGCGCCGTGATGCCAGGCCGTACAGGGGTCAACTACAGATGCTCAGGCAAGAACCTTTAACGAACACTTTTCATGAAATTTTCAAGTTTGTAATGATGAAAACATGGTTTGATTTTTGATGGTCGTATCCCTCAGCTCGGTGGATCAATTAGTCCACGGGTAAAAATATATATTATACGCTACGTAAAATACTTTATTTAGTTCAATTTTCATCTTATATGAGCATGAACATCCAATAGGACAACTCATGATATGCTTACCTCTAGATTTAATGTAAGTACAGAAAGAGCTTTTACATTCGTTAAAATAGAGTGACTCTTGATTTAAAAGAAGTCATGAATATTAGGTAAGTATATGTTCATTTGTATACTTGGAAATAACTAACATGCAATCCTAGCATAAATCTATCCCAGGGAGCAAGATCTTACGACTAACCATCTAGAACAATGGCACATAAGCTAGCAAGTAATCCAAAATTTTACAATAAACTCAAGTGGGTGTAAACAACCTGACAAGAACCAACCAAATAGAAAGTATGCTTGAACTAAAAACTAAACAACAAATACCTCACAACGGTGAGGGAAGAACCACTACAACAACTACAGAAAAGCAGCAACTACCAACTCAACTGCTCAGACGACTACTACTCCGAGCTCGAGGCATTCAAAAGAAAAGAATACCTCAGCACAAATATATAAGTGGCAACCAAAGACCAACTGTAAAAAGAGGAGTCAAAGGGTTACAAACCCAAGATAAGAAAAGCTGTCAAACAACATCAAATAAGTCATATTTAGTAATGAATGAAGAAGTTCATAATTTCAAGAGTAAGGAGCAGCAACAAGTGTGAAATGAAGTCATGTTTTACTAACATCTACAAGAGCATGCACATGAACATATGTCTATATATAAGAAAATAGGAAATAGACTAATCAGCTTTAAAAATGTGAATCATTAACACTGGTAAAAAGTACTATGGGGGTAGCCACTTTCTCAAACACAACCCAACAGTCCAAACATCTCAAAAAGGTACTATGGTGGTGGCCACATTGTTCAACACAACCCAACAGTCCATAAGAAAATACAAACCACCATATGTAATGATTCACGAATCGGCATCAAGTTGGTGGTCCTTTATCCACTGCCAACCAAGAATACCAAAACACCGATAAAACCCAAACTTAGCATCAAAATTTCACAACATCTAAGAGGAAGGAAAATTTCCCGAAAAATCACCCTAAAACAAAAACTCGACAAATCGACTTTATTCGATGTGAAAAGACCCTAAGTCCGCCCTAATTCGTTGAATTTACCCGACGAATACAAGAGTTACTCGACGATCTCTACTCGGCGATATTAAGCTACACTCAGAGATACTTGATGAATCGACACGGTTCGACGGATAAACTAGGAAAATTTTTCTTAGCACAATATGATACATCGAGTGATATTCAACGAATCGATGCATAATCTCAAGTACACAAGAAATTCGTCGACAATACTCGACAAATACAGAGTTCACTAAACTATTTTGACTTAGATCAGTGGTTAGACTCGACGAAGTGTACTTAGCAGAATTTAAAACTAGGAGATATTCGACGAATTGCACTCAACAAATCGACTTCACTCGATGCCAACAGATTTCACTCAACGAACTCGATGCCAAAAACCACTCAACGAAAAGATTATTTAATAACTCACTCAACAAAACATGATGGATTGGACTCACATCGACACTCGACGAATTTACCATGTCGATACTCGATGAACTGACCACATCGATACTCAACAAAAAACACTTAACCAAACTCTACCCTTGCCCGACGAATTCGAATTAGTCGGCCTTCTACTCTACAAGGTGGATTTCGACCTAGCAAAATCTACACTACTCCTACCTTCTAAGGAGGAAGGGAAGTAAAGAATTAAAAACAAGAAACTTAACAAGGGGAAGAGATCACCACTTGCTTCAAACATTCCGAAATCTTGCCTCACGGGAGCTCTGCTACAAGGATCGGGCGCAAGAACTCCTTGGAAACAATTCCTGAAACTTTTTGGGGCAAAAGCGGGTCAAAATCGAGTACCCTAACGCCCAAAAATTTACTAAATAGAAAACACTCACCGTGCACGCGAAGATCTCAGCAAGAGCTATCTGAATAAATGCTCCGTCGACGATTTCAAGCACCAGCACTCCTACAGGCGGCGGCCGAAGGCCTCACGATGTTCTTCACATGTCCTCTTCCACGATTTAGTCCAACGGCTAGGGAAGATGATGAATAGGGTTCTGTATATTACTTAAAAGAATATATATATATAATATTATTATTAAAATTAGTTAAACGTCCAAATGACAAGAAAACCCGAATCATCTCTAATTTCCACAAAATTTGCACCGAGTCTAAATATCGATGCTACGAATCCAACGATGAAGTCAAAACCATGATCCGACAAACCAAACTCGGGTTAAAACTCCCCTAAGTTAAAACATCAACAACCATTAAAACTCCATCGAGTCTCGAAATAAACTCGGTTCGCAATGAAACTTCACAAACATGCTTTGAATTAACCATACTAATTTTCCCGAGTCAAAATCTCTTATTTTGATGAGAAAAAATCATGCTCCAACAATAGCGCCCGTTAACTATGCTTCAACGTAACGCCCTAACATCATAAAAACGATACTAAATAGATTTAAAATAAACATAGAAAAATCAGGGGTGTTACAGCCACTCCTCTTAAAAGGAAGTTTCTTCCGGAAATATGAAACGCAATCGAACCTACTACAGAAAGAAATTAACCAAAGGTTATCAAATGGAAAATCTTACCAAAATAAACTAGGAGAATAGATGAGGATGAGACTCTCTTATAGCTGACTCCAACTCTCAACGTCTTCGTTTCACCAAAGAACCTTGACTATGGGTATTTTCTTCCTCCACAACACCCGATCCTGAGTATCATGAATTTTAACAGGCACTTCGACATAAGAAAGATTAGGTTGTAATGGGGACACCAAGTCAAGTACATGTCTGTAACTAAGCACAAATTTCCGCAACTGGCTCACAGGAAACACATCGTTCCCACTAGGGAAAGAAGAGGGAAAATCCAGCCTATAAGCTGACACTCTGATGCGTTCAACAGCCTGGAAAGGTCCCACATACCGGGGGTCCAACTTGTGGTTCCTTCCAAACCTCTTAACACCTGACATCGGAGAACCCTTTAGAAAAATCATGTCCCCAACTACAAACTCAAGATCAACCCTTTGCCGATTAGTATTCGTCTCATAACGCTCCTGAGTTGTATGAAGCTTCTCCCGAATATGCGTCACAAAAGTACTCATTTCTTCCAAAGCTTCCGGACCCAACAATGGCCTTTCACCAACTTCTTCACAAAACAAGGGAGTGATGCAACGTCTCCCATACAATGCCTCAAAGGGGACCATCTGCAAACTCTCTTGATAACTGTTATTATAGGCAAATTCCATTAATCGAAGTCGCTCATCCCACACTTCTATGTTGTCTAAGATGTAACATCTGATCATATCTTTCAAAATTTGATTAACTCTCCTTCTGACCATTATTTTGCGGATGATAAGTGGTTGAATACCTGAGATTGGTACCTAACCCTTCCTATAAACTTTTCCAAAAACAAGTGAACTTGGAATCTCGATCTGAAATAATTATGATATCTTCTTCATGGAGTAACCGATCTTGAATGGCACGATGTAAGCACACTTCGTCAATCTGTCTACTATGACCCAAACAGAACCATGTCCTCGGGGAGATTTTGGCAAACCGATAATAAAGTCCATAGAAATACTCTCACACTTCCAACTTGGAATCTCCAAAGGCGTCAGCTTACCACATGGCCTTCTATGATCTACCTTAACTCGCTTGCAAGTGAATCACTCAGACACGAACTTATCTATATCATTGTTCATCCCATACCACCAAACGATCTGCTTCAAATCTCAATACATCTTTTTAGAACCGGGGTGGTAGGAAACACTAAAACTATTCGCCTCACTACACAACTTTACTTGAATATCCTCAACAGCGGGGATACAATATCTACCTCGGTACATCAAAGTACATGCATCATCAATTGAAAAGTCCGGTAATTCACCTTATTCAGCTCTACTATGAATATGTTGTAATTCGGGATCGTCCTTTTGATGAGTCCTTGTAAGCATAATCAATAAAGTCTCTGACACTTCCAAGATGCTTGGCGAGTCTCTACTCCCAACAAAAATGTTCATCACTAAACATTCCTCCACCAAGGAATCCACAGAAAGATTAAAGATCTGCGCGGTCTTTCTACTCGCGACGTCGGCTACCACATTAGATTTTCCTGGATGATAAAGGAGTTTGACATAAAATCCGCGATATACTCCAACCATCTACGCTGGATTAAACTCCTTATGAGTCAAGACATACCTCAAGCTCTTATGGTCTGTGTAAATCATGCACAACGCTTTATACAACAAATGTCTCCATAACTTCAAGCCATAAATCATTGCCGCAAACTATAAGTCATTAGTAGGGTTGTTCTTTTTATGAATCTTTAATTGTCTCGACCCATACGCAACCACTTTTTCTTCTTGCATCAAGACACAACCAAGCCCTACGTGCAATGCATCCACATAAACAACATACTCTACTTCTTTGCTAGGTAAAAACAACACAAAAGCAATGCAAAATCTCCTTTTCAACTCATGAAAGGCTCCTTCGCACTTATTTCTCCATACAAACGTTGTGTTCTTCTGCTTAAGTTTAGTCTGTGGCACAGACAATACAGAGAATCCCTCCACAAACCTTTTATAATAGTTTGCCAACTCTAGGAAACTTCTTATATCTTTAGGTGTGGAAGGTCTTTTCCAATCCAAAACGACAGCTATCTTTTATGGGTCAACAGAAATTTCGTCCTTATTCACAACATGACCAAAAAAGGACACATGGCGAAGCCAAAACTCGCACTTACTCAACTTCTCAAACAACCTATGTTCTCTTATAGCAGATAGAACCAAACGCAAGTGTTGGGCATGCTCCTCAGCACTCCTGGAATATACCAGAACATCGTCAATGAAAACAATCACAAAATGATCCAAGAAATCCTTAAAAACTCTATTCATCATGTCCATGGAGGCAGAGGGTGCATTAGTCAATCCAAAGGACATCACCAAGAACTCAAAATGTCCATGGCAAGAACAAAAGGTGGTCCGTGGAACATCTGTCTTACTAATCCTCAACTGGTGATAGCCTGAACGAAGGTCAATCTTCAAAAATGTCATACAACCATACAACTATTCAAATAAATCATCTATCTACGGCATGGAATACCTGTTCCTAATATATCCTTGTTTAATTCCCCATAATCAATGCATAGCCTCATAGATCCATCCTTCTTTTTCACAAACAACACGGGAGCACCCCACGACAAATAACTTGGCATAATGAATCCACACTGCAACAACTCATCCAGCTGGGTACGCAACTCTTCCAGCTCAAGCGAGGACAAACGGTATGGTGCCTTAGCAATAGGGCGAGTACCCAGCTCCAAATCAGTAACAAACTCCACATCTCTCTTGGGCGGAAGAACAGGAAGACTAACTAGGAAAACATCAGGAAAATCTTGCACCGTAGGAATATCCTTGACACATGGTAAACTACCAATAGTTTCTAAAATAGAAACCAAATAAGTAAAAAAAACTAGAATCTAAGAGTTTCCGAGCACATACCGCAGAAATAATCGGGGAATCCTGGCACAGAAAACCATAAACGCTCCTGGGGTGGCGGTCTGATCGAGAAAAGGCTAGGACATCTCTGGATACCCTGGTCCAACACCACTGAGTCACCAGAGGGAAACTTAACGCAAAACGAATCGCCAATCTGATTGAGAGTCAGGCGATGATGTTCTATGAAATTCCTAGCCACGAACAAGTGGGTAGCTCCAGAATCAAAAAGAATGCGTGCCCAATGATTCTTTACCTTAAAATTCCCTATAAAATTGTACACGTAACTAGCCGACTAAACACCGAAGCTATATCTAAAAACTAAGGACTAGGTTAGAATCTAACCTGAGATCACTTGGGTGTAAGTCTGCGCTTCTTCCAAAGTCACCATATTTAACTTGCCCTTCCCTTTATCCAAATGATGCGGCGGTGGCAAGGCTTGAAGTGTAACTTGCTTCTATGGGGGTTGAGACTACAGGCATCTAGACTTGTGATGTCCTCTCTATCTGCATTAGAAGCAGGTATTATCCTTAGTTGAATAATTGGCCACATCATGCCCTATCTGCTTACATGAAGCACATAACAAATCTCCCTTTGGTACGCTGTGAATAGCCAACACTTGTTGTTGCTTCTAATCTCCCAACCTTTTGGAACACTTCTCAAAGGGATGCCCAAGAAGACCAAAAAAACTACATGAATCCTTTATTCCTTTCTTTGTTGTAGGGCCCGCTGTTTGGGTGCTTTCACTAACATTAGACTTCCTCTTATCCTTCCTCATTTACATACCTTGCTTCTTGGCATTATTGATAGCTTCGACATTCAGAGCAGCTTCCACTACTTCAGCATATTTCTCATATTCGTATGCGCTAGCTAACGACTGGATGTCGCTCCTAAGACCACCCACAAAACGCTTTACTCTACTCGCTTTAGAGTTTAACAAATCTGGAGAAAACCTACTCAACTTGTTGAACTCTATCTCGTACTCACTGACTGTGAGTTGTCTCTATCTCAAATGTAAAAATTTGTTCATCAAACGGTCTTGCTCGACCGATGACAAAAATTTCTTAAGCAGCAATCCTTTGAATGATTCCCACGTACATCCATCCTTTAGGTTCTCTTTCTCTCTTAACAACCGGCTCCTTGCAAGACCATTTAACTAGTAAGCGGCGACCATCACTCTTTAGTCAGCAGAAATTCCAGAATATGAAAACATCTCCTTGATAGCACTGATCCAGTCATCCAGTGCTACGAAATTGGTTCTACCATCATAGGTAGGAGCTCCTAATCGCTGAAAGTTGGAAATGAAATTCATCTCCTATGATAGTAGAACTGGAGGCACTAATGGAGTAGGAGTAATAGGATCGGCTTGACCCACAGCAGGGTCCTGCACTCTAGGCTGCTGCCATGAAACAACAGTCAACAACGCCTGAATTTGCGATTGCATCTCAACCATCTGCCTTGACAGATCCTCATTACTCTGCGGTAGCTCTTCAATCACAGTCTCACTGTGCGTGCCTGACAACTCGCCCTCAGACTGGGGAGTCGACCTCATCACAGCACGCTTAGGCGGCATCCTAATGATACAACAAATAACTAATCAAAACCTAGCTTACCACTAGAATAACCCAAATTTGTTCAGACCAGACATGCATGGATACTTGCTCATGATGCTAGCTTGCTCTGGGATTTTCATTAATGTTGTCATGCTTTAACTTAGGATGATATACTGTCATCCTATTGACTCATGTGCATGAACTATGAATGCATGAATTCTTATTCCTTTTTTTAAATCCATGTGTATACGTATGTCATCATGTAGATCATGGCTTAGAGTGTGTGCTAATGCTATATTATGTCATGCATATTGTGATATGCATTCTAATAAAGGCCTTATTGCATTTTATGAGCAGCATACACATGAAATATTATGCATCCCATAATACATAATATCACATGTAACAAAAAGGTAAAATCTAATGGGCATTCATGTGATTATTATTATGCATCTCATACTACATAACAGTCATATGTTTCTTCCTATGAGGATCCAAATACAAACACATATTATGCATCTCATACTACATAATATGCCCCGTATACTCTTATCATGCTTATGAGTGTAGATTTAATGCTTCAGCCAAGACGTACTTATGACATATTGGTGTGGGTATGGAATGGAACAATACAACTAAACTACACTTCTTATAACAACTATCACAACCCGCATTTTCTCAGCATTTAAATAATATATCAGAGTAAGTGAAAACATGTGTCCTGATGCCATGCCGTGCAGGGGACAACTGCAGACGCTCGGGCAAGAACCTAAACCTAACACTTTTCATGAAATTCTCAAGTTTGCTAAGATGAAAATATGGTTCGAGTTTTGATGGCCCTATCCCTCGCCTCGGTGGATCAACTAGTCCACGGGTAAAAATATAGATTTTATGTTCCGGAAAATACTTTCTTTAGTTCAAATATCATCCTACATGAGCATGAACATCTAATAGGACAACTCATAATATGCATACCTCTAGATTTAATGTAAGTATATAAATATCTTTTGCATTCATAAAAATAGAGTGACTCTTGATTTAAAAGATGCCATGAATATGAGGTAAGGATATGTATATTTGTATACTTGAAAATAACTAACATGCAATCCTAGCATAATTCCTTACCAGAGAGCACGATCTTACGACTAACCATCTAGAATAATTGCATAACAGCTAGCAAATAATCCAATATTTTACAACAAACTCCGGTGGGCGTCAACAACCTGACACGAACCCACCAAACAGAAAGCATGCTTGAACTAAAAACAAAACAACAACTACCTCATAATAGTGAAGGAAGAACCTCTGCAACAGCTACAGAACAACAACAACTACCAACTCAACTACTCCTATGGTTACTACTCCGAGTCTGAGTCATTCAAAAGAAAAGAATACCTCAGCAAGAATATACAAGTGGCAACCAAAGACCAATAGTAAAAAGAGGAGTCAAATGGTTATCAACCCAAGACAAGAAAAGCTGTCAAACTACAACAAATAAGTCATATATAGTAATGAATGAAGAAGTTTAGAGTTTCAAGAGCAAGGAGATGCACCAAGTGCGAAATGAAGCCATGCTTCACTAACATCTGCAAGAGCATGCACATGAACATATGTCTATATAAAAGGAAAGATGAAATAGACTAATCAGCTCTAATCATGTTAATTATTAACACTGGTAAAAAGTACTGTGGGGGTGGACACTTTGTCTAACACAACCCAACAGTCCAAACATTTCAAAAAGGTACTATGATGGTGGCCACATTGTTCAACACAACCCAACAGTCCATAAGAAATTACAAACCACCATATGTAATGATTCACGAATCATCATCAAGTTGGTGGTCCTTCATCCACTGCCAACCAAGACACAACCAAACATCCCAAAACACTGATAAAACCCAAACTTAGCATAAAAATTCCTCAACGTCTATGCGAAAGGAAAAAGTCCCGAAAAATCACCCTAATCAAAACTCGACGAATCGACTTTATTCGGCGGGAAAAGATCCTAAGTCCACCCTCATTCGTCGAATATACCCGACGTATACAAGATTTACTCGATGATCTCTACTCGGCAATATTATGCTACACTCAGCGATACTCAATGAATCAGCAAGGTTAGACAGATAAACTCAATGATTTTTTACTTAGCACAATATGATACATCCAGCGATATTCTATGAATTGACGCATAATATCAAGTCCACGGGAAATTTGTCAACAATACTCAACGAACACAGAGTTCACTCAACGAGTTTTACTTAGTTCGATGGTTAGACTCGCCGAAGTGTACTTAGCATGGTTTGTGAAGTCTATTCAGACAAGTTGGTCTGAATCGGTGATGTTTTCTTTATGCATGTATTGTCAGAGAAGACTCTGTGCCATTTATTTTTCGTGTTTCTATGTGGTAGATATCAGCAGGGAGCCTTGGGGACTAACCCCAAGGAGCACCAGGAAAATTGGGCAAAAACTAATTTTTGCCAGGTACCGCGCGACATTAATGATACCGTTGGTGGTAGCTCTTTGAGAGAGTTATTGATTGGTGGCCTGAGAGCCAACCTTGTGCATAACTGGTTTATGTGTTATTATATGTTCAATACTTTGGGAATTGGTGATGTTGACCCCGGTCGTTGTTGTTAATTGGCATGACGATTTGAGCAACGGGAAAGAGCTGAATCGTACCCTCTCTATATGGTTCGATTAAAGAGACCTAATGTACGTGGAACTTACCGGAGGCTTAGAGGGTTCTTAGGCTTCGGTCGAAAAGACCAAAATGCTCAAGAGTGTTGCCGTCCTGAGGGCGGTGGTGGAACCTCAGAATGGACTGGGTTCACCGAGAATGTGCCCTGAGAGCACGGGGTGTGTGGCTGTGTGTTCCTACACCTGTAATGAAATGTACTTATACTGTACTTTTAATATCATGTTTTGTGATACTAATATAATGTATCGCCACCCCAGGTTGGGGGACGGCCATTATAATTTTGTCAGCTTTAGCTGACCGTTGCTCTGTTTTGCCACCGTGCGGTGGATTGTTCTTATGCAGGAGCAGGTGAGCCTAGTGACAAGTAGAGGGTTGAAGCCCTTGATGCTGTGTTTGCCCTTGAAGGCCAAAGCGAAGTGTTTCCTTTATAATAATCATGTATGGTTGGTCTGCGTGCCGAAGTATGTACAACACTTATTATTTAAGTAAACTGTTGTAAGGCCTTGAGGCCAAGGTCCTTTTGTGTATGTTCTTTCATTCCTGTTATGGCTATAGTGGACATTCATGTTTTTGTTTATGTAGGTTCTTTATTTAAAACCTTTAATCTACTTTCGCTAGAATTTACTCTGTGTAGGACACGTTATATTGGATAGATGGTTTCATTTAGTAACTCTTTGGTCTGTCAGTAATATATGGCGTCGGAACCCTGCCGGACCTACTGTTATATGCTACGTGACGGATGGGGGTATTACAATTTGGTATCAGACTAAGGTGTCGGTCTTGCTTATTTGAATTCGTAGGCGAATTCTCTTAAGGGGTGGTAAGCACATTTATGTGTGTCATCGTTATAACATGAAAGGAACCCATGAATGTCCACTTAGGAATAAAAATACACTTGTTTGAGGAACCTGAGTGTTCTAATGATTGTATTTTGGCAATCAATTTATCGCCTAATTGAGTATTTGTACACATATAGGTGACTATGAGTGGTGCGGGACGGTCAGAAAGTCCGCAATCGACGGAAATCAGTGCACCTAATGATGTACCTGCAACCCCTCCTTTGGCAGAAACAAAAAGACTTGTGGTTGAGGCGGTGTTTGTAATGATAAACGCCCAGCCAGGAAGGCAAATGTAACATCCTGCACCTGCGGTGGAGCAGGAACCGCTTCGAGCAGCAGACCCTAGAATTGTGGAATAAGTGGCTGTAGAACCTTTGGCGCCAAGAAGAGCGACAGAAAGGCATCTTAAGCATGTGATGAGCTTCAATCAACCAACATTTATGGGGACTGGAACCCCAACCCAAGCTGATGATTGGCTCTCTCAAATTAAGAGAGTCTTAACGACAACTAAAATGGAGGAATGGAAAAAGACCCCCATAGCCACTTTCCTATTAGATGGTGAGGCAAGGTTGTGGTGGGAAGATTTGAAGCTGCATCACTTTGTTGGGAAACAAATCACTGATGTCTCGATTGAGGAGTTCTTGAGGCTATTCCTGGATAGATACCTACCCTCTAATGAGAGAATTGATGTAGATAAATAGTTTCAGAGACTAAAGCAGGGGCATAGTAACGTGGATGAGTATCTCCACGAGTTTATGTGGTTGGGTCGTTATGTTGTCTCTACGTTCGCCGATGAGGAGTGTAAGACCAACCGGTTCTTTGAGGGTCTGCGTTATGACCTAAGGATACTACTTGATTGGGATGGAAAGAGATCTGAAGAGAATCCAAGGGAAGAAGGACTTGAGTGCGAAGAAGATGGAGTTGAAAGTGGCGAGCTCCTCCAAGTCATGGTTCCATAAGTGGAATAAGAAGGCTAGGACTTCGAGTCCAGCCCATCCTTCGGGTGTTTCTGGGGAAACTACAGCGAGCCCAGGGTTCTTGTTATAACTGTGGAAAGCCGGGACATTTTTCCCGAGATTATTTGAGTCGACATCAAAAGTCCGAGAAGAAGCCTGGAGCAACTTATGCGGAGAAGAGAAAGGCGATGGAGTAAACCGCATCCCACTATGCTCCATCCCAGCATAGAGTGAACAACCTTGGCCTACATGATGCCATAAATCAGGCTGATGTGGTGATAGGCATGGTTTATTTAATAGCAGTTAAGTTTTATATATACTTGTTGCCTTATGCGTAATAGCCTATGACTGGTTGTGCTAGGCTTTGTATTGATCTTTGATTGTCCGGCGAGAACACTGTTCGATACGGGAGCTTTGCATTCCTTTTTGTCTGAAGAATTTATATCGCACATCGGAGTACCTTCTTCGATGGCAAGGGTCAAATTAGATGTGTTGCTGCCTAATGGGTGTTTTATGCACGTAGATAGAATTTGTTGCGTGAAGATATGGATTGGGAGTCAAGAGTTTGACTTGCAAGCGTAGCTACTTCCGATAGTGGAGTTTGATGTGATCTTTGGTATGGACTGGCACTCAGAGCAGAATCCGTCCATTGATTGCGACCGTAAGGTGGTCAGACTGGGACCGGATACAGATCATGAAACGACATTCACAGGCATGAAGGGTTCGAGCAAGACTTTGATGTCTGCCCTCAGGGTGGTTAAGTCATTTCGTAGTGGTGCAGAGCTGTTTTTCACATTAGTGGAGGATTCGAATCCCAAGCTTGGTCTGGACAGCATCCCAGTTGTATCTGAGTTTCCTGATGTATTCCCTGAGGATCTCCCTGGAGCTCCACCTCAGCGAGAGATCGACTTCACCATATATTTAGTGCTAGGTGCCAAACCTGTGCCCTGCTCTCTGTATCGGTTAGCTCCTAAGGAGATGGCGAAACTGAAAGTACAGCTTCAAGAGCTGTTGGAACAAGGATATATGCATCCAAGTTCATCGTCTTGGAGCATACCGGTCCTCTTTGTTAAAAAGAAGGACGAAAGCTTACGTCTATATATTGATTACCGAGAGTTTAATAAGCTAATGGGGAAGAATAAGTATCTAATCCCGAGGATTGATGATCTGTTTGATCAGTTGGTCGGGTCATCTGTGCACTCAAAACTGGATCTAAAATCCGGGTACTATCAGCTGCGGATTAGGGAAAGTGGAATTCCCAAGACGGCTTTCAGCACATGTTATGGGCATTATGAGTTCACTGTCATGTCTTTTGGGCTGACAAATGCGTCATCCGTGTTTATGGATTTGATGAACAGAACATTAAAAGAATACTTGGACCAGTTTGTGATAGTCTTTATCGACGATATACTAGTGTACTCGCAGTGCGAGGATGATCATTTCAAATATCTACATATAGTATTGGAGATCATGAGGAAGAACCAACTGTATGCCAAGTTCTCCAAATATGAGTTTTGGTTGTCCTCGGTAGCGTTCCTTGGTCATGTAGTTAGTGGAGAAGGTATTGCGGTAGATCCTGCAAAGATAGTTGCGATACGGGAGTTGCCTGTGTTGTCTATGGTGGCGGAAGTCCGGAGTTTTCTGGGGATTGCCGACTATTACAGGCGCTTCATGGAGAACTTCTCGCGGATAGCATTGCCCCTCACTACTCTAACAAGAAAGGATCAGAAGTTTGTTTTGTCGCTGGAGTGCGCATAAGCTTTCAAAGAACTCAAGTGTCTTCTGACCACGGTGCATGTGTTGTGTTCGTCTTATGGCTCGGATGGCTATGAGATATACAGTGATGCCTCTGGGAGTTGATTAGGCTGTGTTCTACTTTAGCACGGGTCGGTGATAGCCTATGGATCATGTTAGTCGAAGGTGCATGAGATGAACTACCCGGTCCATGATTTGGAGTTGGCGGCCGTGGTATTCGCTCTCAAGCTTGGCATACATTATCTTTATGGGTTAAAGGTCGATATATATTCAGATCACAAGAGTCTGAAGTACTATATTGATTATAAGGACCTAAACATGCGTTAGCTAAGGTGGATGGAGTTCCTTGGGGACTATACCTACAAGATTAATTATATTCCAGGGAAGGGGAACGTTGTGGCAGATGCTCTGAGTCGTAGGACTCCTGCACAGGCCAACTGGTTGCAAATGCACGATGAGCGACTTATTCAGTACTTGGAGGCATTGGAGATCGCTTGTGTTGACATGGAATCTAGTTCAAATGCATGTTTGAGTTGGACGAAGGTTCATTACGACCTCGCGGACAGGATTCGACAGGCCTTGGAGTTGGACGTGAGCTTGAAACATCACCAAGAGGAAGCCATTGATGGGTCTAACGACCAGTTCTCAATCGACGATGGCTTTTTGTGGAAAGGTAGTCGGCTGTGCGCTCCCAATGTGGGTAAGTTACTAGAAGAATTATTGTATGAGGCGCATTTCATGAAGTACTCGATTCACCCCGGGAGCACCAAGATGTTCAAGGACATGAAGAAATTGTTTTTGTGGCCGAGTATGAAGAAAGAAATAGCATTTTACGTGGCAAAGTGTCGATCATGTGCCATGGTAAAGGCCAAATGTTAGAAGCCTAGTGGATTTTTAAAGTCCTTGCTTATATAGGAGTGGAAATTTGATGACATCTACATGTATTTTGTGCACGGTTTGCCGAAATCGCACAAAGGGAACGACGCCATTTGGGTGGTCATTGATCGTTTAACAAAGGTATCACATTTCATACCCAATCAAAAGGATGATTCTGTGGAAAAGCTTGCAAAGCTTTATGTGGATAGCATAGTTCGTTTGCATGGCGTACCTCAGAGCATCGTTAGTGACCGTGATGGTTAGTTCACATCTAACGATTGGAGGATCATACATTAGTTGTTGGGTACCAAGTTGAACTTCTGCACGACTTTTCACCCACAAACAAATGGGAAAACTGAAAGGGTGAATAGGACGATGGAAGATATGCTTCGTATGTGTGCATTGGATTTTGCAAAGAGGTGGGAGGACCATCTTTACATGATTGAATTTGCATACAACAACAACTATCAAGCCAGTATTCAGATGGCGCCTTTTGAGTCTCTCTATGGGAGGAGGTGTCGTACGTCATTGTCTTGGGTAGAAACGGGAGAAACAAAGATGTACAAGTGAAGGGACATTAAAGATGCTACTTCAACGATACGGTTGATTCGAGAACAGCTATTGATTGCTCAAGATAGACATGCCAAGTACTACAATGTCAAGCATCGGAATGTGGAGTTCGCGGTGGGCGACTGGGTATACCTCAAGATAAAGTTGTTTAAAGGCGTATCAAGGATACAGTGCTTAAATAAGCATAGTCCAAGGTATATTGGGCCTTTTGGTATCTTAGAGCGTGTTGGTGAAGCCGCCTATCGGTTGGCTCTTTCGGAGGAATTGAGCAGATTGCACGATGTGTTTCACATCTCAGTACTGCGGAAGGCTATTCAAGATACTGCTCAAGTGGTTGCTGTGAATCAAGTATCGGTTGACAGTGGGTTGATGACGAAGGTCAAGCCTATTAGGATCAAGGATGTAGAGGTCAAGTAGTTGCGGAACAAATCCATTAAAATGGTCATGGTCCTTTGGGACAATTGTGGCCGAGAAGAGTTGTCTTGGGAGCATGAGCAATCTATGAGGAAGGAATTTTCCGAGCTTTTTCCCTATGGTAACCCGATTTATTGTTTACTTTACTATTTTCCCGCAACTTTAAATTTTGGGACGAAATTTTTTTAAGTAGGGGATATTTGTAACACCCAAGGTTCAGGAAACCCTTTTCTAGAAGGTACCGCTTGGCGGTAGCTTGGTATTCTCAGCTTGACATTCGTAAGCGCAATCGATGCTCATCAACTTGCAAACGCAAAGTGATAGTATTAGCGCTGGCGGTAGCCTTGGTGATTTATTTGGTCGATCTCTTGGGTTTCTACCGCGCGGCGGTAGTTGCTTTCGTCGGCGATAACAGCGAGTGTCGTGTCGTAATCGCCGACGGCTATCACGCGGTGTTAGCGTCCTATCACGCAGCGATAGTGAAACATTAACATAGTGTCCATGCGGCAGTCTAGTATTGGTTGTCTTGGGAGGTTACATGTGAGTCAAGGCGGTACTGCGCGATGTTAACTAGTTACCGTGCGGTGGTAATTATATATATATATATATGCTTATTTAGCTGTTTTCCTCTTCATTATCTTGGTGTTGGAGTTTTGGCCTAAGTTTTGGAGGAAGAGCATCAGCACCGGAGAGGAGGCATTGTGTCGCCGTTTGAGAGTCGGCGATCGGATTCGCAAGGCGAGTTTGGATTTGTGGAGTAAAGATTATTGTGGTCATGTTCATCCGTCTAGATCTTTGGCATGGCTCCAAAGAGTATTCCAAGAGTAACGATTCTCTACTTAGACATGTGAAGTTCTCTTCCTTTTGCATAGGAAAGTCTCTTCTGTGAGTGTGTGGTGAGCGTGAGGTATTCCTTCAGGTAGATATGGTTTATCCTCATAATTTTGCATATAGAGTTCGGAATCAAAGTACGGATATAGGCATGGTGTGTGAATCCTATTCGGACAAGTTGGTATGGATCGGTGATGTTTTCTTTATGTATGTATTACCGGAGATGACTCTGTGTCGTTTGTTTTTCTGGTTTCTATGTGGTAAATTGCAGCATGGAGCCTTGGGGACTAACCCCAAGGAGCACCCAAAAAACTGGGCAGAAATGCATTTCTGCCAGGTACCGCACAATGTTAATGATACCGCGTCCAGTAGCTCTTTGAGAGAGTTGTTGCTTGGTGGCCTGAGAGCCAGCCTTGTGCATAACTGGGTTATGTATTATTGTATGTTCGATACTTCGGGAATCGGTGATGCTGACCCGCATCGTTGTTATTAATTGGCACAACAATTTGAGCAATGGGAAAGAGCTGAACCGTAACCGCTCTATGTGGTTCGGTTAAAGAGACCTAATGTACGTGGAACTTACCGGGGGCTTAGAGGGCGGGTCTTAGGCTTCGGTCAAAAAGTCCGAAATGCTCATGACTTTTGCCATCCTGAGGGCGGTGGTGGAACCTCGGAATGGACCGGGTTCACCGAGAATGTGCCCTGAGAGCACGGGGTGTGTGGTCTTGCGTGCCTACGTCTGTAGTTAAATGTAGTTATATTGTACTTTCAATATCATATTTGGTGATACTAATGTAATGCAGGGAAGGAGCATTCCCACACCAAATTGGGGGTGGGGTCGTTATAATTTGGTCAGCTTTAGCTGACTGTTGCTCTATTTTGCCATCGTGCGGTGGATTGTTCTTATGCAGGAGCAGGTGAGCCTAGTGGTAAGTAGCGGGCTAAAGCCCTAGATGTTGTGTTTGCCCTTAAAGGCCAAAGCGAAGTGTTTTACTTTACTATTGTCATGTATGGCCGGCCTGCATGCCGAAGTATGTAAAATACTTATTATTTAAGTAAACTGTTGTAAGGCCTTAAGGCTAAGGTCCTTTTGTGTATGTTCTTTCATTCTTGTTGTTGCTATAATGGGCATTCATGTTTTTGTTTATGTGGGTTCTTTATTTAAAACCTTTAATCTACATATGCTAGAATATACTCTGTGTAGGACACATTATATTGGATGGATGGTTTCGTTTAGTAACCCTTTGGTCTGTCTGTAGTATATGGCATCAGGCCCCGGCCGAACCTACTTCAATATGCTACGTGATGGATGGGGTGTTACATACTCGACGAATTGCACTCAACGAATCGACTTCACTCGACGCCAACATATTTCACTCGACAAACTTTTCGCCAAAAACCGCCCAACGAAAAGACTATGCAATAACTCACTCAACGATACACGACGGATAGGACACACGTCGACACTTGATGAATTCACCACGTCGATACTCGACGAACTGACCATGTCGATACTCGACGAACAGCCCACTAACTGTAAAATGGTTCCAAAAAATTGAACACTTGGGTATTACAAAAATTTAGAATTTATAGACAAAAAAAAGGAAGGTGGCACGCTGGTGTGCAGGGGAAGCCAAAATTCTGATGGTTGGTCTGGTTCTCGAAGTAGCTAGAACAAGACATGTCATGGTCAAGGGCATTGAGTGTCGACAGGAAGCGTCGAGCTTCGTTCGATGAATGTTGAATTAAAGCGTCGAGCTTCGATCGACGCTCGTCGTAAACACTCCAGT
Organism: Platanthera zijinensis; assembly: GCA_039513925.1. NCBI lineage: Eukaryota > Viridiplantae > Streptophyta > Magnoliopsida > Asparagales > Orchidaceae > Platanthera > Platanthera zijinensis. The sequence continues at coordinate 58,821,714 of CM077097.1, read as the reverse complement.
TTTCACAGCATGTTTTTGGCTGTGGATGGCGTTTGACGAATTCATCTGCGGTCGACGATCGTCGAAGGGCTAGAGTCTGGTTGAAGAACAACAAACGGATTTCGTCGATCAGATTTTTGAGTTCGACAAAATCTGGGTCGTTCGACGTATTCAACTAAGCTCGATGTTATCCCGTGAGTTCGACGAAAAGTCAGTTCGACAAAATCTAGTGAGTTCGACAAATTCAGGTGATGTCGACGTATTAAGGTAAGGTCGATGAATTGAGCTGAGCTCGACATTTTCCCGTGAGCTCGAGGAAAAGTCGTTCGACGAACTTCAAGTGCTTTTCCTTGAGCTTGACGATTTTACTACGACGTTGATTGGTTGGTCAAAGCGGTTAGGTTGACCTTCCATATTTTTGAACGTAGTCATCCGCTGGTTTTGTGGATCCGATGGCTGGAGGTAATCCTGGCAGGTTTTATGGCCGAGAATTATGTTTTCCAACTCATTTACTCTTTGAGTTTCGATGTCTAAGTGGTAGAGAGAGGGGAGAGTAAGAAATAAGAAGAAGGAAGAAATCCTGCTGCCACCGAGTTCTGAAGCTCCGATTCACAAGCTGAGTCCACATTTGTGAAGTCTAGATAATTGTTGTCGTGTTCATCCGCCTGGATCTTTGGCATGGATCCAAAGAGGATTCCAAGGGTAACGATTCTCTACTTGGACATGTGAAGTCCTCTTTATTTTGCATAGAAAACCCTCCCCCGCGAGTGTGAGATGAGCGTGAGGTATTCCTTTGGGTAAATATGGTTTATTCCCGTAATTTTGCATATAGAGCTCGGAATCGAAGTACGGACATAGGCATGGTGTGTGAAGCCTATCCGTACAGGATGGTCTGGATCGGCGATGTTTTCATTATGCATGGATTGTCAGAGAAAACTCTGTGCTGTTTGTTTTCGGGTTTCTATGCGATAGAATGCAGTAGGAAGCCTTGGGGACTAACCCCAATGTGCACCCGGAAAACTAGGCAAAAGCACATTTCTGCCAGTTTGTTGGCCTGAGAGCCAACTTTGTGCATAATTGGGATATGTACTATTGTATGATTGATACTCTGGGAATCAGGTGATGCTTGCCCGCATCGATGACTTAAATTGACATGAAGGTGTGAGCAACGGGTTGAGCTGAACCATACCCGCTCTATGTGGTTTGGTTAAAGAGAAATAATGTACGTGGCACTTACCGGGGGCTTAGAGGGCGAGTATTAGGCTTCGGCCGAAAAGACCTAAATGCTTATGATGGTTGTTGTCCTAGGGGTGGTGGTGGAACCTTAGAATGGACCGGGTTCACTAAGAATGTGCCCTGAGAGCACGGGGTACGTGGTCGTGTGTGCCTACACCTGTGGTGAAATGTACTTTAGTTGTACTTTCAATATCATGTTTTATGATACTAATGAAATGCAAGGAAGGAGCACCATCACCCCAAGTTGGTGGTGGGGTCATTATAATTTGGTCAGCTTTAGCTGACCGTTGCTCTGTTTTGCCACGGTGCGGTGGATTGTTCGTATGCAGTAGCAGGGTAGCCTAGTGGACAGTAGTTGGCTGAAGCCCTTGATGCTGTGTTGGCCCTTGAAGGCCAAAGCGAAATGTTTTCCTTTACTATTGTCATGTATGGCCGGCCTGTGTGCCAAAGTATGTAAAACACTTATTATTTATGTAAACAGTTATAAGGCCTTAAGGCCAAGATCCTTTTGCGTATCTTCTTTCATTCTTGTTGTGGCTATATTGGACATTCATGTTTTTGTTTATGTTGGTTCTTTATTTAAAACCTTTAATCTACTTCCGCTAGAATGTACTCTGTGTAGGACACGTTATATAGGATGGATGGTTTCATTTAGTAACTCTTTGGTCTGTCAGTAGTATATGGCATCGGACCCCGGCCAAACCTACTGCTATATGCTATGTGACCGATGGGGGTGTTACATATTCGACGAATTGCACTCAACGAATCGACTTCACTCGACGCCAACGGATTTCGCTCGACGAACTCTACACCAAAAACCACCCGACGAAAAAACTATGCAATAACTCACTCAACGATACATGATGGATAGGACTCACGTCGACACTTGATGAATTCACTACGTCGATACTCGATGAACTGACCATGTCGATACTCGATGAAAAACACTTACTGAACTCTACCCTTGCCCGACGAATTCAACTTAGTTGGCCTTCTACTCAACCAGTTGGATTTCGACCTAGGCGAATCTACACTACTCCTATATTCTAAGGAGGAAGGGAATTAAAGAATCAAAAGCAAGAAACTTAGCAAGGGGAAGAGATCACCACTTGCCTCAAACATTTTGAAATTCAGCCTCATTAGAGCTCCGCTACATGGATCGGCCACAAGAACTCTGAAGCAACAATTCCTAAAACTTTTCGGGGCAAACGAGGGTCAAAACTGAGTGCCCTACCATCTAAATATCCACGAAATGGAAAAAACTCACCTTGCACGCGAAGATCTCGATGAGAGCTTTCCAAATCTACGCTCTATCGACGATTTCAAGCACTGACACTCCTACAGGCGGTGGTCGAAGGCCTCGTGATGTATGTCTCCTCTCCTCTTCCGCGATTCGGTCCAACGACTAGAGAAGACGAGGAATAGGGTTCCATATATTACGTACAAGCTTGTGTATATATATATATACATATATACATATATATATATATACATATATACATATATATATATATATATATATATATATTATTAAAATTAGCTAAACGTCCAAATGACAAGAAAACCCGAATAATCTCGGATTTCCATGAAATTTGCACCGAGGCTAAATATAGATGCTACGAATCCAATGGCAAAGTCGAAACCATGATCCGACAAACAAAACTCGCGTTAAAACTCTCAGAAGTTAAAACATCAGCAACCCTTAAAACTCCACTGAGTCTCCAAATAAACCCGATTCGCAACGCAACTTCACAAACATGCTTAGAATTAGCCATACTAATTTCACCAAGTCAAAAACTCTAATTTCGACGAGCAAAAAACACACTCCAATAATGGCGCCCGTTAACCACGCGTCAACGTTGTAACATCCCATGTTACTTCTAGGCCCCCTTAACCTAGATTGGGTTAGGCATAGGGTGGGCGTTAAGGGAAATTAGCTAGGTTTGACCCTAGGTAGTAGGTTGTAGCCATGTGGGGTCCACTATAGGACCAAAGTCAAACTAAGTCAAACTAGCCTAAAAAGGGATCCTAGCCACACCATGACCCCACCACATTGCCCTAACCCTAAAAACAATCTAAGTGGGCCCTAGGGAAGGTTTTAGGGTCAACTATAGCACCCATGTTGAACCCAGTCAACACTTTGACCTAATTAGCCAAAAATGACCCTAAGCCCTATTCCTTGGATTGGGTCCACCCAAACTAACCCAAACTAACCCAATGCCACCCAATTGGTCAAAGACAACCTATACCCCCATATAGAGGAGAAAAATGGGGTACATGCATGGATAATTTGAGAAATTGCCTAGGAGAGAGAAATTGGAAGAATAGGAGAGAGAAAGGGATATTTTGGAATGCTAAGTGGTTTGGACAAACTTGGGCCCATACCATCAGCCCACACTTGGGCTGGCCGACCCTTGCTGCCACTTAGGGAGATTTGAGTGGGGTGGGGCCCACCCATGCATGCATGGTGACAATACCAAAGTAAAATCGCCACCTTTGCATAGGTTGTATCACCCCACCCCTCCTATACTTCATCTCTTCCCTCCCCTCACTCCCCTCGGTCTCTTCACCCTCAGAACAAGGAGAGCAGCAGATGGAGAGAGAGACAGAGAGAAACCTGGAGCTGAAGCCGAGAACCCGAGAGAAAAGCCGCCACCACTGCCGGAAATGGCTCCCCTCCGCTCCTCACGTCGCATGGCCGCCGGGAAGGTCCTCCCTCACCTCTCTCCTCATGCACTAGATCTTAGGATCGTTTAAAGTAGGGTTCGGGCTCAAATAAGCCCGAACCAAGCTTCTCTTTTCTCCATTAATGGAGATTTGGAGCTCACGGGTTGGGTGGCGTCGCCGCCTCCCGCCGCCCTAGCCGCCGGAAAAAGGTCGCCACCACCACCGTGAGGTGTGAGGAGCAGATTGTCGGGGTTGCGCCGCCCCTAGCCGCCGGAATCCACCCCGCAAAACACCACCATGCGCTGACTCGATTCCAGGCTGTTTTGGAGAAGAAACACACAGGCCACACGATTGCTTTAAGATCTGTGCCATGCAGAAATACATAAATCCTGTATTTATTTAATCTATGAATAGTATAAAATCTGGTCTTATAAAATAGTCTTTTTGCATGTCATATTTAGGGCATCTGTGGCCCTTTTCATAAAAAGTATTTAACATAAAAATTATAGGTATCTGAGTTAACTTTAATTTGATATATTACACATTTATTTTGGTTAAGTAGGCTGCCCTATAGAGCCATTGTACTAGGACTGGTCCTGGGCTAGGGCAGATCTTAATTTGAGTGCCCATGTGCAAAAGTCACATAAAACAATCCATTAAGCAATGAGTTAGGCCAATCCAATTAGGACACCACCCTAGTTTGACTTACTAAGAAGATTTTGTGTCGTACCTTAGGCCAAAGATCGACTTCGGATGTAGATTAGTTATGGTACGAGGATAACCAAATCGATTAAAGAAAGATCTTAATTCCAGAGTCCCTACTTAAGGCTTAAACCTCGATGTCCCTACTTCGCATATCGAATGATATTACCAATTCTTACTCAAACTGATAAGGACCGCCTCGAGAAGAATTTGATGCATAAGTTTATAGTGGATTTGTAGGGTACTCGTAAGCTTAATCCTTGTACCGAAGACTTGATTACGTCAAGACAACCACGATGATAATATCAAAGGTCGAATAAAAGTTCAGATTTTTTTAAGAGACACTTCCTAGTTTGGTCACATGTTGACCTTGAACATATTGCCATACGATAACCTTGAAGGCCTAAGGTAGATAACATATACACTGAAGTGGAAATCCATGCCAAGGATTGTTATCCCTAAGGATTATGGCATGTACATGATGACTACATTGTGAATGTCAAAGGAAAATTAACCAAAATATATGGGGGCTTAACCTTTTGTTTATAGGGCTAAATTCATAGCGACTCGAATTTATCTAAGCTCTTCTCTAATAAAGCATGTGTCGCAAGCATAGTGATCTAAAAACTTGGCTTATTCAAAAATCGCTCAAGTAAAGATGAGGGTTTATATATATACATGACCGGTATGATGATCAATTCTTCCTAGAAGGTTAGGACTCTCGAAGAATTTCGCACTATTTATTTACCTTAAGTGGTATAGACTATTAACGACAAGTTGTGAACGCAACAAATTCACGAATGAAGTAGGAAAGTAGAATGTTTCAAGAATTGCTTTTCACCCTCATAATTACTCCAAGACCATATGAGTAAGTGAACAAGGAGAACAGTAAGTTTAATTTCTTGAAAGATATATAAAGAGTGGCTTAGTGATGTGTATATATAACCTTGAAACTAAGGGGAGACCGTTTAAGACTTCAATAAGTTTCCCAATTTCAAGTTTAAAGAAATAAGTAACTACTTGGTCCACATTCTAATGAGCACTCGTGATCTTCCTTAATACCGACACGGTATAAGTCATTTACATATACACGTGAAACCGAAGAAATTGTGTTCAAAAGATCAAATTTGGACCAGTATGAGTTGTAGATGGATTTACATACAATTAAGGGTTGTTTGATTATCGCCTCTACAAGCATGTTCCAAGATGCTCTAACACCTCGAACTGATCAATGTAACACATAATTAAGGAACTCAGATATACCACGGGAAGAATCAATGCGAATTGAGGATGCATTTCAAGTAAGAAGAATAATTAAAAAGGTTTTTGCATAGTTAAGACTCTTAGGAAAGTGAATTTGACAGTCACAGGTTGGAAGAAGTAAACACAGCAATCGATCGCTGCTACCCGTGCCTACTTGACATACACAAGTCATTAAGATGGAAACATACATATTAGGACAAAGTAACTTCATGTTAATATGAAGGAATGATCGCAAATCTTAACTATTATAGGATGAGTGTTCATGAAGTGAAAATGCTAGAATATCAAAACGATTACGCCTATAACAATGAGAGTATCGTAGCCCCAGCAAACATAGAATCAAGTGTAGAACCTTACTACATTGAAGGATGTATACTCTAAGAATAATCTTATGGATGTGACTCTGATGATTACAAGAATCAAAACAAAAGTGTTCGATGATGATTTACAGATTGTGCGTTCTCTCAAAGAATCAATCCTTTTCAATTTGAATGGTTTACTTACCATTATACTTGAGAGATAGTTTAAGTTATAATCAGAAATCTTAATAAGATAACGTCTTGTGTTTAGGATATAATGATTAAATTTTACTATGGTTATGCATGATTTAGTACTACCTTATTTGATTCAAAAAGGGGCTGAGATTTGGAGAATTAAACACAATGATGAAATATTAGTTCTATCCACGCTTACATGATATTGTCGATTACTTGATCATAATGATGAACTATAACCTTGAATGACTCAATTAAGCAAAGTCATTGTATTGGAACTTAAGAATTGAAATAAGGTAATATTTTGGTAAATAAGATTAATTTCTTGTGGCATAACATTTGAAATGTAAGGACTAAACAAACTGGTATCACTTGAACAAACGATCATATGAGAAAGAATTCCACAACATTGGAACACCCCGCTCGAGCACTAGTTTGCGGACAAAATGCGCAGCGGAAGCGTGGTGGGCCCATAACCCACAGGTCGGAGGATCGAAACCTCCCTCTGATATCAATTTGTAAGATCTGTTTCCCCCTCTCCGGGACTAACCCGAATCTTATGCCCAGAACCGTCGCCTTACGATTACACTAACACACGGGTTAGTCGACACCGCAAGTCGCCGATTCTGCCGGCTAGTACGATCATAAACCTGTTTGGCCAATATGAGAAACAGAAGTATAAAACAGAGTAAACAAAGCATAGTCCACAGTCACAGTACTAATCATATAAATAAAATGAGAAGTACAACAATATATAGTCAAATAATGAGTACATGAATATGGAGGGCTTAAGCCCGGTACATCAATATCCTCACTACAGATCTCTCACGCGGAAGCAAAATAAAACAACTACTAGAAGTCGGGACTCACGGTCCCAGCTGGCTGTACTCCTGAGCTAGACTGCCCTGTCTTCATTCGCACCGGTCTCCTGGCTGCTCCTCCATGTTGGGCTCCACGATCCCCTAATATGATTTGGTTCGAAAATCGTTAGTCTATAATACTAAGCCCTATCGTCCCCCACCCCTTCCCCCATGCTCCTAGGCACCGAGCGAGGAGGAAGAAAGGAAAGGACGTGAAAGTGGAGAGTAAAACAAACAGGTGACAGGGGGACCTAGCTAATAATTTTTTATAAACATATTGTAATAGTTAAAGTAAGAAAGGAATTTAACCTTCACTTATGTGAGTACACATAAGTCAAGGGATCTTCTACAAGGCTCCCATCGTATAAAATGTCTCATACCACTTCATACGTTGGGGTGTCGGTTATCACAAGCAATATATATATGTTAATTTAAATAACCTTAATTTATAAACTTGCCCACACAAGCTTATAGATCAAGGGGTCGTTTAGTAGGTCCTAATGTATAAGCGTCCCATACCACTTATACATTAGGTGTCATAGGTTATTATGAATGATTATGATATGCATCTATATGGTGGGTATGATATGAACAAGCAGTGCAACTCACACACTCGACTTTGTGTACACAAACCTTTAGTTCCCACTTTTTAAGAGCTAGCATCACTCTCAGGTACCACCGTTGTGGCTACGGCAGCAGCGGATCGAGCTTCTCCACTTTCTAGGCGGGTATACACACTACTAGGCCTAGACCTCTCTTGTACGCCTCTATACATGAAACAAGTGTACTCTAGAGTCTCTGCGTACCACTTTGCTGACTACCCGACAGTCTTGTTGGGCCAGGTGCGCGTTATCGGGGATAGTCCTCCAGACCATAGTATAAACAACCTACTGGCCCCTCTAACCCTCACACCCGCCTGGTCCACCATACTGCCGTCGGTGTGACGACTGGCCAGTACCGCATGGCCCGCCACTAATTTATGCACATGCAAGTATTTCATCTCGAGCCTCCAGCTCGCAGGACCAACCTGTCCTGATTCCTCCAACCCTGTCCGAGTGAGCAAGTAGTCAACGGACTCCAAGCCCCTCCAACCCAGCACGGGTGAGCACATAGTCATACCAATTTCTTTCAATCCGGCACGGGTGAGCAAGTAGTCAACAGACTCCAAGTCCCTCCATCCCGGCACGGTTGAGGTACACCACATCAATTCCTTTCAATCTGGTACGGGTGAGCAAGTAGTCAACAGACTCCAAGTCCCTCCAACCCGACACCGTGATAAGAACAAGTACAGTTTTACCTAGCCTATTAGGCAACTCTTGCCTACCGGTTGTTATACTTAGTGACTTAGGGTTAATCCCAGGACTGCCCAAGGTATGCCCATTGAAGGGGTCTCGAAGGCGCTAGGAACCAAGATGGGATGACAAGCCCAAAGTTCCCTTTCGCAAGGATAATTACTTTTAGTTGGTGTCTACCCAATATCCACAACCAACTCTCATTGTTACTTTAGGACTAATCTAATGACTTAAGGTATCATTATTAGAAGGGCGACGGTCTTCCGCCGGCCTCCGCTCAAGTGGTTACCCAAAGACTTACACTTTTACTCTCGTCACTGAGAAGTCACTAACCATCAGGATTATATTTCCAATCATATTCCCTAGCTCAATTGTCGATCTATTCCCTGGTGGGCCTTATGGTACAATCTACTTTTACTATGTGCAGCCCATGACCTAGGAAGATTGTGAAAATCAATACATTCATTTCATTAGTCCATACCACCCTAGGATAAATATTTGGGGTCTGTTGGCCCAAGGATTTAGAAGTTTGATTTTGGGGTGGTATTAGGTCATAGGCTGCGCATAGTAAAAGTAGATTGTACCATAAGGCCCACCAGGGGATAGATCGACAATTGAGCTAGGGAATATGATAGGAAATATAACCCTGATGGTTAGTGACGTCTCAGTGACGAGAGTAAAAGTGCAAGTCTTTGGGTAACCACTTGAGCGGAGGCCGGCGGAAGACCATCGCCCTTCTAATAATGATATCTTAAGTCATTAGATTAGTCCTAAAGTAACAATGAGAGTTGGTTGTGGATACTGGGTAGACACCAACTAAAAGTAATTATCCTTGCGATAGGGAACTTTGGGCTTGTCATCCCATCTTGGTTCCTAGCGCCTTCGAGACCCCTTCAATGGGCATACCTTGGGTAGTCCTGGGATTAACCCTAAGTCACTAAGAATAACAACCGGTAGGCAAGAGTAGCCTAATAGGCTAGGTAAAACTTTACTTGTTCTTATCACGGTGTCGGGTTGGAGGGACTTGGAGTCTGTTGACTACTTGCTCACCCGTACCGAATTGAAAGGAATTGATGTGGTGTACCTCAACCGTGCCGGGATGGAGGGACTTGGAGTCTGTTGACTACTTGCTCACCCGTGCCGGATTGAAAGGAATTAGTATGACTATGTGCTCACCCGTGCCGGGTTGGAGGGGCTTGGAGGCGTTGACTACTTGCTCACTCGAATAGGGTTGGAGGAATCAGGACAGGTTGGTCCTGCGAGCTGGAGGCTCGAGATGAAATACTTGCATGTGCATAAATTAGTGGCGGGCCATGCGGTACTGGCCAGTCATCACAACGATGGCAGTACGGTGGACCAGGCGGGTGTGAGGGTTAGAGGGGCCAGTAGGTTGTTTATACTGTGGTCTGGAGGACTATCCCCGATAACGCGCACCCGGCCCAACAAGACTGACGGGTAGTCAGCAAAGTGGTATGCAGAGACTCTAGAGTACACTTGTTTTATGTACAGAGGTGTACAAGAGAGTTCTAGGCCTGGTAGTGTGTATACCCGCCTAGAAAGCGGAGAAGCCCGATCCGCTGCTGCCGTAGCCACAACGGTGATACCTGAGAGTGATGCTAGCTCTTAAAAAGTGGGAACTAAAGGTTTGTGTACACAGAGTCGAGTGTGTGAGTAGCACTGCTTGTTCATATCATACCCACCATATAGATGCATATCATAATCATTCATAATAACCTATGACACCTAATGTATAAGTGGTATGGGACGCTTATACATTAGGACCTGCTAAAAGACCCCTTGATCTATAAGCTTGTGTGGGCAAGTTTATAAATTAAGGTTATTTAAATTTACATATACATACTGCTTGTGATAACCGACACCCCAACGTATGAAGTGGTATGGGACATTTTATACGATGGGAGCCTTGTAGAAGATCCCTTGACTTATGTGTACTCACATAAGTGAAGGTTAAACTCCTTTCTTACTTTAACTATTACAATATGTTTATAAAAAATTATTAGCTAGGTCCCCCTGTCACCTGTTTGTTTTACTCTCCACTTTCACGTCCTTTCCTTTCTTCCTCCTCGCTCGGTGCCTAGGAGCATGGGGGAAGGGGTGGGGGACGATAAGGCTTAGTCTTATAGACTAACGGTTTTCGAACCAAATCATATTAGGGGATCGTGGAGCCCAACATGGAGGAGCAGCCGGGAGACCGGTGCGAATGAAGACAGGGCAATCTAGCTCAGGAGTACAGCCAGCTGGGACCGTGAGTCCCGACTTCTAGTAGTTGTTTTATTTTGCTTCCGCGTGAGAGATCTGTAGTGAGGATATTGATGTACCGGGCTTAAGCCCTCCATATTCATGTACTCATTATTGGACTATATATTGTTGTACTTCTCATTTGATTTACATGATTAGTACTGTGATTGTGGACTATGCTGTGTTTACTCTGTTTTATACTTCTGTTTCTCATATTGGCCAAACAAGTTTATGATCGTACTAGCCGACAGAATCGGCGACTTGCGGTGTCGACTAACCCGTATGTTAGTGTAATCGTAAGGCGACGGTTCTGGGCATAAGATCCGGGTTTGTCCCGGAGAGGGGGAAACGGATCTTGCAAACTATTTTGTGGGCCCATAACCCACAGGTCGGAGGATCAAAACCTCCCTCTGATACCAGTTTGTATGATCTGTTTCCCCCTCTCCGGGACTAACCCGGATCTTATGCCCAGAACCGCCGCCTTACGATTACACTAGCACACGGGTTAGTCGACACCGCAAGTCGCCGATTCTGCCGGCTAGTACGATCATAAACCTGTTTGGCCAATATGAGAAACAGAACTATAAAATAGAGTAAACACAGCATAGTCCACAATCACAGTACTAGTCATATAAATCAAATGAGAAGTACAACAATATATAGTCCAATAATGAGTACATGAATATGGAGGGCTTAAGCCCGGTACATCAATATCCTCACTACAGATTCTACATATTTATCATTTTCCAAATGAAGTATAAGAAATATATTAACCAAAATTCCAGGAAAATTACTGAGAATATATATCACTACTTTATGACTAATGGCAGAGTTTCATTAAATTCTACAGTGTAGTGGCCTATCAAATTCCATTCTTAATTAATTACCAAAATGCCATTATGCTAACTCCATAATTAACAGTGCATCCAAAAATTCTGAAATAATTCTACAAGGCTAATATCACAATTATACAAATCTTAGAAATAATTGCACAATTTTACAACATGTAATTCCAATAATTCATGAATAAATACAAAAAGGGTAAAAGAGTAAATTCAGTGTATTTTGCTCCAATAATTCTCAAACAGAGATATAAAAATTTTCATAAGTCAATTAACACCTCATTTTTGACTTGACAGATTTTAGGGATTTTCCTTGGTAAAAATCTCTTTTTTCCAATTTCTTTTCTAAAAAGAGCTATATTTTGATAATTCCAAATAATGGGATTTTTGATCCCAAAAATCCCATAATTAATTCTAGGGGTTAGTTTTACCCTAATTAATCACTGGAATAAATTCCATGATTTTTGCATGCCTCAACTAGGCTGAATACACAATATATCATTTCTGGCTAAATGCACCCCAAGGCCATAAGTAGCCAACACATGCAAGTGGGTTAACCCAACATGCAGTGGTCCAAATGGGCTGAAATTTTTATCAAACCCTAACCATGTCCCAGAGGATCTGCCACCAAAATTTGGGACTATTTGAGTGCCCATGCTAAACCAGTGATCCACATGGCCTGAAATTTTGGGCATGTGCATGTCTAGGGCATATCTAGCCCATGCCAAAAATTAGGAATTTTTGGGATACCTTGAGAGGGACCTTATTCTTCCGCAACACTCAGACAGCCATATCGTCAATCCGGATCGGCTCCAATCTAACTGATCTATCAGGCTCCACCGGTCCGGCTGTAGTAGTGATGTGCTGCTCCGGCCGAAGGAGAGCTCTTCGCAAGGAAGAGACATGAAAGACGTCATGTAAGGTACTCAACTCCGGTGGCAGCTGCAGTCGGTAAGCCAAGGGGACCGATCCGTTCCAGGATCAAGTCTGGCCCCATATATCGTGGACTGAGCTTCATATGTCTTCGCACCCGAGAAACACCATGCACCGGACGTATCTACAAAAATACCTTGTACCCTACCTGGAACTCCACCTTCCGATGTCGCGCATCGTAATACTTGGCCTGACTACTCCGAGCCTCCAGCATCCGGTCCCTAATCAGTCAAATCTGAGCCTCCGTACCATCTATGTACTCCGGTCCAAGTGCCCCGGGGGTCCACATTCTGAACCCAAGAAAGAGGTGTCCGGTACTTCTTCCTGTGATAAGCCTCATAGCTATTATTATAAGAAACCTATTAGAGGTAACAATCTTCTTCCAAATGTACTTTCATTATATTTCGGACTACTCTTCTTTCAAACTGTGATGACTCATTTCCAAGTCCTCCGCCAATTAACAATCAAAATACTTCTCAATCGCAATTTAGATTATAGTCCCTTACGACCAACGATCATTCAATTTATGTATAGTAGCTAACACATCTTCTGAGATCATGGTGTGATGGGAAATTTATCATTTTGCTTTTTCCCAAATTCAAGACTTATCACGACTCAACCTAAACAGTAATACATAATTCATAGTGTGTTCACCTTTCGAGCATACTTCAAGCGATCATTATTGATATTGATGTTCGTACAAATGACTCCCAATCGCTTTTCACATATAGTCTAATTCATAACTTTATAAGTGTATCTTTTTAGAAATGGTGAGGTCTAGCACAAATTGATTCCGGCATAAAGAGAATCTTATTAATCACTAATTACTTCTCGTGTGATTTCACCGTATACGCCTTTGATAGTCAAGAACTATATATCATTATCATGAATCCTCCTAACAGTGATTATAATGGTATCATCGTATGTATCCCGGTTCTTAACGCTATCATAATTAAGGGGTCATATATATGTGTATAACTTTAACTCATCATCCACCCCTTTTCAGTTTGTTGAGTCCTTACATTTCAAATGTCATGCCACAAGAAATTAATCTTATTTACCAAAATATTACCTTATTTCAATTCTTAAGTTCCAATACAATGACTTTGCTTGGTAAAAATCTATTTTACCAATTTCTTTTCCAAAAAGAGCTATATTTCGATAATTCCAAATAATGGGATTTTTGATCCCAAAAATCCCATAATTAATTCTAGGGGTTAGTTTTACCCTAATTAATCACTGGAATAAATTCCATGATTTTTGCATGCCTCAACTAGGCTGAATACACAATATATCATTTCTGGCTAAATGCACCCCAAGGCCATAAGTAGCCAACACATGCAAGTGAGTTAACCCAACATGCAGTGGTACAAATGGGCTGAAATTTTTATCAGTCCCTAACCATGTCCCAGAGGATCTGCCACCAAAATTTAGGACCAATTGGGGTTTGTATGCCCCAAAAATCAACATAATTTCATTTATCATATTTTGACTAAAACTATAGGATTATTTTCCCCAAAAATTCCCATGTTTGGGGAGGATCTAGATATGCCTAAATAAGCCACACGCCCAAAATTCAGCCCATTTTGACTTAGGGTTTGGGCAGGGCACTCATTTTAATCTCTGGCCTACACTAGGACCAGTCCTAGGAAAATGGCTCTATAGGGCAGCATACTTAACAAAAATTAATGTGTAACATGTCCAATTAAAGGTAACTCCAAGACCTACAAATGGTATGTTGAGCATATTTTATGAAAAGGGCCAAAAGTGCTCTAAATTTTACATGCAAAAAGACTGTTTTATAAGGCAGAATTTAACACTTCATATAATTAATAATTACAGGATTTATGTATTTCTGCATGGCACAGATCTTAAAGCAATCGTGTGGCATGTGTGTTTCTTCTCCAAAACAGCCTGGAATCGAGTCAGCGCATGGTGGTGTTTTGCGGGGCGGATTCCGGCGGCTAGGGGCGGCGCAACCCCGGCAATCTGCTCCTCACACCTCACGGTGGTGGTGGCGACCTTTTTCCGGCAGCTAGGGCGGCGGGAGGCGGCGGCGCCACCCAACCCGTGAGCTCCAAATCGCCATTAATGGAGAAAAGAGAAGCTTGGTTCGGGCTTATTTGAGCCCGAACCCTACTCTAAACGATCCTAAGATCTAGTGCATGAGGAGAGAGGTGAGGGCTAACGTAAGGCGGCGGTTCTGGGCATAAGATCCGGGTTAGTCCCGGAGAGGGGGAAACGGATCTTACAAACTGGTATCATCGTATGTATCCCGGTTCTTAACGCTATCATAATTAAGGGGTCATATATATGTGTATAACTAACCCAATGCCACCCAATTGGTCAAAGACAACCTATACCCCCATATGGAGGAGAAAAATGGGGTACATGCATGGATAATTTGAGAAATTGCCTAGGAGAGAGAAATTGGAAGAATAGGCGAGAGAAAGGGATATTTTGGAATGCTAAGTGGTTTGGACCCACTTGGGCCCATGCCATCAGCCCACACATGGGCTGGCCGACCCTTGCTGCCACTTAGGGAGATTTGAATGGGGTGGGGCCCACCCATGCATGCATGGTGACAATACCAAAGTAAAATCGCCACCTTTGCATAGGTTGTATCACCCCACCCCTCCTATACTTCATCTCTTCCCTCCCCTCACTCCCCTCGGTCTCTTCACCCTCAGAACAACGAGAGCAGCAGACGGAGAGAGAGACAGAGAGAAACCTGGAGCTGGAGCCATGAACCCGAGAGAAAAGCCGCCACCACCGCTGAAAATGGCTCCCCACCGCTCCTCACGTCGCATGGCCGCCGGGAAGGTCCTCCCTCACCTCTTCTCCTCATGCACTAGATCTTAGGATCATTTAGAGTAGGGTTCGGGCTCAAATAAGCCCAAACCAAGCTTCTCTTTTCTCCATTAATGGCAATTTGGAGCTCACGGGTTGGGTGGCGCCGCCGCCTCCCGCCGCCCTAGCCGCCGGAAAAAGGTCGCCACCACCACCGTGAGGTGTGAGGAGCAGATTGCCGGGGTTGCGCCGCCCCTGGCCGCCGGAATCCGCCCCGCGAAACACCACCATGCGCTGACTCGATTCCAGGATGTTTTGGAGAAGAAACACACAGGGCACACGATTGCTTTAAGATCTGTGCCATGCAGAAATACATAAATCCTGTATTTATTTAATCTATGAATAGTGTAAAATCTGGTCTTATAAAATAGTCTTTTTGCATGTCATATTTAGGGCACCTGTGGCCCTTTTCATAAAAAGTATTTAACATAAAAATTATAGGTATCTGAGTTAACTTTAATTTGATATATTACACATTTATTTTGGTTAAGTAGGCTGCCCTATAGAGCCATTGTACTAGGATTGGTACTAGGCTAGGGCAGATCTTAATTTGAGTGCCCATGCTAAACCAGTGATCCAAATGGCCTGAAATTTTGGGCATGTGCAAGTCTAGGGCATATCTAGCCCATGCCAAAAATTAGGAATTTTTGGGATACCTTTTTCTATAGTTTTTACAATAATATCAAAATATAAATTAATGAAATATTTGGAGTTATAGGCACCCAAATAGTCCCAAATTTTGGTGGCAGATCCTCTGGGACATGGTTAGGGTCTGATAAAAATTTCAGCCTATTTGGACCACTGCATGTTGGGTTAACCCACTTGCATGTGTTGGCTACTTATGGCCTTGGGTGCATTTAGCCAGAAATGATATATTGTGTATTCAGCCTAGTTGAGGCATGCAAAAATCATGGAATTTATTCCAGTGATTAATTAGGGTAAAACTAACCTCTAGAATTAATTATGGGATTTTTGGGAACAAAAATCCCATTATTTGGAATTATCGAAATATAGCTCTTTTTGGAAAAGAAATTGGAAAAATAGATTTTTACCAAAGAAAATCCCCAAAATCTGTCAAGTCAAAAAATGTGGTTTTTACACATAGTAAAAGTAGATTGTACCATAAGGCCCACCAGGGGATAGATCGATAATTGAGCTTGGGAATATGATTGGAAATATAACCCTGATGGTTAGTGACGTCTCAGTGACGAGAGTAAAAGTGCAAGTCTTTGGGTAACCAATTGAGAGGAGGCCGGCGGAAGACCGTCGCCCTTCTAGTAATGATACCTTAAGTCATTAGATTAGTCCTAAAGTAATAATGAGAGTTGGTTGTGGATATTGGGTAGACACCAACTAAAAGTAAGTATCCTTGCGAAAGGGATACATACGATGATACCATTATAATCACTGTTAGGAGGATTCATGATAATGATATATAGTTCTTGACTATCAAAGGCGTATACGGTGAAATCACACGAGAAGTAATTAGTGATTAATAAGATTCTCTTTATGCCGGAATCAATTTGTGCTAGACCTCACCATTTCTGAAAAGATACACTTATAAAGTTATGAATTAGACTATATGTGAAAAGCGATTGGGAGTCATTTGTACGAACATCAATATCAATAATGATCGCTTGAAGTATGCTCGAAAGGTGAACACACTATGAATTATGTATTATTGTTTAGGTTGATTCGTGATGAGTCTTGAATTTGGGGAAAAGCAAAATGATAAATTTCTCATCACACCATGATCTCGGAAGATGTGTTAGCTACTATACATAAATTGAATGATCGTTGGTCGTAAGGGACTATAATCTAAATTGCGATTGAGAAGTATTTTGATTGTTAATTGGCGGAGGACTTGGAAATGAGTCATCACAGTTTGAAAGAAGAGTAGTCCGAAATATAATGAAAGTACATTTGGAAGAAGATTGTTACCTCTAATAGGTTTCTCATAATAATAGCTATGAGGCTTATCACAGGAAGAAGTGTCGGACACCTCTTTCTTGGGTTCAGAATGTGGACCCTCTGGGGCACTTGGATCGGAGTACATAGATGGTACGGAGGCTCAGATTTGACTGATCAGGGACCGGATGCTGGAGGCTCGGAGTAGTTAGGCCAAGTATTACGATACGCGACATCGGAAGGTGGAGTTCCAGGTAGGGTACAAGGTATTTTTGTAGATACGTCCGGTGCATGGTGTTTCTCGGGTGCGGAGACATATGAAGCTCAGTCCACGATATATGGGTCCAGACTTGATCCTGGAACGGATCGGTCCCCTTGGCTTACCGACTGCAGCTGCCACCGGAGTTGAGTACCTTACATGACGTCTTCCATGTCTCTTCCTTGCAAAGAGCTCTCCTTCGGCCGGAGCAGCACATCACTACTACAGCCGGATCGGTGGAGCCTGATAGATCAGTTAGATTGGAGCCGATCCGGATTGACGATACGGCCGTCTGAGTGTTGTGGAAGAAGAAGGTCCCTCTCGTGAAGATGTTGTGGTCCAACCATGGGCGGGAGGAGCACACCTGGGAGCCGAGGGATCTGATGTTTGAGCAACACCTGATATTATTTACATCATATACATTTCTATTTATGCCTTAAGGATTCTTATAAATCTTGCAAGTAGAACCCCGTAGACCCGACCTTAAATTTCGGGGACGAAATTATTTTTTTTTGTTTATAGGATTTGTAACATCCCATGTTACTTCTAGGCCCCCTTAACCTAGATTGGGTTAGGTATAGGGTGGGCGTTAAGCGAAATTAGCTAGGTTTGACCCTAGGTAGTAGGTTGTAGCCATGTGGGGTCCACTATAGGACCAAAGTCAAACTAAGTCAAACTAGCCTAAAAAGGGATCCTAGCCACACCATGACCCCACCACATTGCCCTAACCCTAAAAACAATCTAAGTGGACCCTAGGGAAGGTCTTAGGGTCAACTATAGCACCCATGTTGACCCCAGTCAACACTTTGACCTAATTAGCCAAAAATGACCCTAAGCCCTATTCCTTGGATTGGGTCCACCCAAACTAACCCAAACTAACCCAATGCCACCCAATTGGTCAAAGACAACCTATACCCCCATATGGAGGAGAAAAATGGGGTACATGCATGGATAATTTGAGAAATTGCCTAGGAGAGAGAAATTGAAAGAATAGGAGAGAGAAAGGTATATTTTGGAATGCTAAGTGGTTTGGACCCACTTGGGCCCATGCCATCAGCCCACACTTGGGCTGGCTGACCCTTGCTGCCACTTAGGGAGATTTGAATGGGGTGGGGCCCACCCATGCATGCATGGTGACAATACCAAAGTAAAATCGCCACCTTTGCATAGGTTGTATCACCCCACCCCTCCTATACTTCGTCTCTTCCCTCCCCTCACTCCCCTCGATCTCTTCACCCTCAGAACAAGGAGAGCAGCAGACGGAGAGAGAGACAGAGAGAAACCTGGAGCTAGAGCCGTGAACCCGAGAGAAAAGCCGCCACCACCGCCGGAAATGGCTCCCCGCCGCTCCTCACGTCGAATGGCCGCCGGGAAGGTCCTCCCTCACCTCTCTCCTCATGCACTAGATCTTAGGATCGTTTAGAGTAGGGTTCGGGCTCAAATAAGCCCAAACCAAGCTTCTCTTTTCTCCATTAATGGCGATTTGGAGCTCACGGGTTGGGTGGCGCCGCCGCCTCCCGCCACCCTAGCCGCCGGAAAAAGGTCGCCACCACCACCGTGAGGTGTGAGGAGCAGATTGTCGGGGTTGCGCCGCCCCTAGCCACCGGAATCCACCCCGCGAAACACCACCATGCGCTGACTCGATTCCAGGCTGTTTTGGAGAAGAAACACACAGGCCAAACGATTGCTTTAAGATCTGTGCCATGCAGAAATACATAAATCCTGTATTTATTTAATCTATGAATAGTGTAAAATCTGGTCTTATAAAATTGTCTTTTTGCATGTCATCTTTAGGGCACCTGTGGCCCTTTTCATAAAAAGTATTTAACATAAAAATTATAGGTATCGGAGTTAACTTTAATTTGATATATTACACATTTATTTTGGTTAAGTAGGCTGCCCTATAGAGCCATTGTACTAGGACTGGTCCTAGGCTAGGGCAGATCTTAATTTGAGTGCCCATGCTAAACCAGTGATCCACATGGCCTGAAATTTTGGTCATGTGCATGTCTAGGGCATATCTAGCCCATGCCAAAAATTAGGAATTTTTGGGATACCTTTTTCTATAGTTTTTACAATAATATCAAAATACGAATTAATGAAATATTTGGAGTTATAGGCACCCAAATAGTCCCAAATTTTGGTGGCAGATCCTCTGGGACATGGTTAGGGTCTGATAAAAATTTCAACCCATTTGGACCACTGCATGTTGGGTTAACCCACTTGCATGTGTTGGCTACTTATGGCCTTGGGGTGCATTTAGCCAGAAATGATATATTGTGTATTCAGCCTAGTTGAAGCCTGCAAAAATCATGGAATTTATTCCAGTGATTAATTAGGGTAAAACTAACCCGTAGAATTAATTATGGGATTTTTGGGATCAAAAATCCTATTATTTGGAATTATCAAAATATAGCTCTTTTTGGAAAAGAAATTGGAAAAATAGATTTTTACCAAGGAAAATCCCCAAAATCTATCAAGTCAAAAATGAGGTGTTAATTGACTTATGAAAATTTTTATATCTCTGTTTGAGAATTATTGGAGCAAAATACACTGAATTTACTCTTTTACCCTTTTGTATTTATTCATGAATTATTGGAATTACATGTTGTAAAATTGTGCAATTATTTCTAAGAGTTGTATAATTGTGATATTAGCCTTGTAGAATTATTTTAGAATTTTTGGATGCACTGTTAATTATGGAGTTAGCATAATGGCATTTTGGTAATTAATTAAGAATGGAATTTGATAGGCCAATACCTTGTAGAATTTAATGAAACTTTGCCATTAGTCATAAAGTAGTGATATATATTCTCAGTAATTTTCCTGGAATTTTGGTTAATATATTTCTTATACTTCATTTGGAAAATGATAAATATGTAGAATCTGTATTAATTATGGGATAAATATAAATATAAAAAGTAAAATTATGAGATCTTGTAGACAGTAATATTTTACTCATATGCAACTCAGGAAAATTCCCTTAGGTCAGTAGATTTTAATTTATACCACTTCATGTGTAAAATGACCTGGGGAATAATTTAATGGATTTAATTAAAGGCCTTAATGACCTAGGAAGATTGTGAAAATCAATACATTCATTTCATTAGTCGATACCACCCTAGGATAAATATTTGGGGTCTGTTGGCCCAAGAATTTAGAAGTTCGATTTCGGGGTGGTATTAGGTCATGGGCTGCGCATAGTAAAAGTAGATTGTACCATAAGGCCCACCAGGGGATAGATCGACAATTGAGCTAGGGAATATGATTGGAAATATAACCCTGATGGTTAGTGACGTCTCAGTGACGAGAGTAAAAGTGCAAGTCTTTGGGTAACCACTTGAGCGGAGGCCGTCGGAAGACCGTCGCCCTTCTAATAATGATACCTTAAGTCATTAGATTAGTCCTAAAGTAACAATGAGAGTTGGTTGTGGATATTGGGTAGACACCAACTAAAAGTAATTATCCTTGCGAAAGGGAACTTTGGGCTTGTCATCCCATCTTGGTTCCTAGCGCCTTCGAGACCCCTTCAATGGGCATATTTTGGGCAGTCCTGGGATTAACCCTAAGTCACTAAGTATAACAACCGGTAGGCAAGAGTAGCCTAATAGGCTAGGTAAAACTGTACTTGTTCTTATCATGGTGTCGGGTTGGAGGGACTTGGAGTCTGTTGACTACTTGCTCACCCGTACCGGATTGAAAGGAATTGATGTGGTGTACCTCAACCGTGCCGGGATGGGGGGACTTGGAGTCTGTTGACTACTTGCTCACCCATGCCGGATTGAAAGGAATTGGTATGACTATGTGCTCACCCGTGCCGGGTTGGAGGGGCTTGGAGTCCGTTGACTACTTGCTCACTCGGACAAGGTTGGAGGAATCAGGACAGGTTGGTCATGCGAGTTGGAGGCTCAAGATGAAATACTTGCATGTGCATAAATTAGTGGCGGGTCATGCGGTATTGGCCAGTCGTCACACCGACGGCAGTACGGTGGACCAGGCGGGTGCGAGGGTTAGAGGGGCCAGTAGGTTGTTTATACTGTGGTCTGGAAGACTGACAGGTAGTCAGCAAAGTGGTATGCAGAGACTCTAGAGTACACTTGTTTCATGTACAGCGGCGTACAAGAGAGGTCTAGGCCTTGTAGTGTGTATACCCGCCTAGAAAGCGGAGAAGCCTGATCCGCTGCTGCCGTAGCCACAACGGTGGTACCTGAGAGTGATGCTAGCTCTTAAAAAGTGGGAACTAAAAGTTTGTGTACACAAAGTCGAGTGTGTGAGTTGCACTGCTTGTTCATATCATACCCACCATATAGATGCATATCATAATCATTCATAATAACCTATGACACCTAATGTATAAGTGGTATGGGACGCTTATACATTAGGACCTGCTAAACGACCCCTTGATCTATAAGCTTGTGTGGGCAAGTTTATAAATTAAGGTTATTTAAATTTACATATATATATACTTCTTGTGATAACCGACACCCCAACGTATGAAGTGGTATGGGACATTTTATACGATGGGAGCCTTGTAGAAGATCCCTTGACTTATGTGTACTCATATAAGTGAAGTTTAAATTCCTTTCTTACTTTAACTATTACAATATGTTTATAAAAAATTATTAGCTAGGTCCCCCTGTCACCTGTTTGTTTTACTCTCCACTTTCACGTCCTTTCCTTTCTTCCTCCTCGCTCGGTGCCTAGGAGCATGGGGGAAGGGGTGGGGGACGATAAGGCTTAGTCTTATAGACTAACGGTTTTCGAACCAAATCATATTAGGGGATCGTGGAGCCCAACATGGAGGAGCAGCCAGGAGACCGGTGCGAATGAAGACTTGGCAGTCTAGCTCAGGAGTACAGCCAGCTGGGACCGTGAGTCCCGACTTCTAGTAGTTTTTTTTATTTTGCTTCCGCGTAAGAGATCTGTAGTGAGGATATTGATGTACCGGGCTTAAGCCCTCCATATTCATGTACTCATTATTGGACTATATATTGTTGTACTTCTCATTTGATTTATATGATTAGTACTGTGACTGTGGACTATGCTGTGTTTACTCTGTTTTATACTTCTGTTTATCATATTGGCCAAACAGGTTTATGATTGTACTAGCCGGCAGAATCGGCGACTTGCGGTGTCGACTAACCCGTGTGTTAGTGTAATTGTAAGGCGGCGGTTCTGGGCATAAGATCCGGGTTAGTCCCGGAGAGGGGGAAACGGATCTTACAAACGTAATGCCCTAACATCATAAATACGAGACTAAAGAGATTTAAAATAAACATCGAAAAATCAGGGGCATTATAGTGGTGGTGCACCATTGCTGACGAGCTAGCTTGATTTCCTCCTCCCGATTTCATTTCTCCACCGAATTCTATGATCCAAACCTCGATTTCAACTCCTCTTAGTCCTCTGAAGCTGATGGATGGGATAGTTTTGACTGGAGGAGGTTGTATACGAAGTTTCCATTATGGGTGGCTCGGCCTCAAGCATTGGATGCTCCTCTTGAGCTCCAAGTGGCACTCCTTGCTGTAATTTTGTTGGGAACACTTGAGTAAGCTCAAAAATTAGCTTGGGAAGGGTGGAGGAGGGTCACATTGCTTCCATTCCCTCTTTCCCTCTTTTCTCTCTCTTAAATTTGGGGAAGAACCCAATTTATCACCATACATGTCACTACACTCCAAATCCAGAGGGCATGGGCTGTAGTTTGGCTCATGGGCCAACTGGATGGGCTTGGTTAGGACCTTAGCCCATTGGGTTTGAGCTAATTCCTTCATTTAGGCTCTATGTTAACCAATGTTTACTTTGGGGTTTGACTTGGTCAACTGATGTGTGGTCTGTTCCCATGTGTTGGTCTTGTTCTAGTGACACCACCCAATGTGGGCTAGGTCATGGTGATGCCCCAATTGGGCTAATTGAACTCATATATGTGATTTTTGACCAAATTTTGGTTACAGTTGACTTTGGTCAATTGGCCTAATTTGGTGATCATATGATGGGGCTTTATGGTCCAATGCCCTCCTATTAGGGTTTGGAGTTTAGTGGTGGGGTTAATTTGGTGAAGTGATGTTTAATTGATCCAATTAGGGTTGAGTTGACCTATGTTGACCAAAATGGCACTTTGGTCAACTTGGCCTATTTGGTGACCCTATGATAGGGCTTTTGGATCACATAGTTTTCTTTTAAGGTTGGGGACTTGGTGGTGAGACCAATTTAAACTTGTGAGTTCAATTTAGGCTAGTTTGACCCAAGTTGACTTGAACACTATAGTTGGCCCCATGTAAGTTCACCCTAACTTATTGGGTCCTAAGGTCACTACCTAACCAAACCAATCACACTCACCACATGTCCTACCCTAATTTGTGTTAAGAGACCTAGAAGGAAATGGGATGTTACAAATCCCAGTAAACAAAAATAATAATTTCGTCAACGAAAATCAAGTTCGTGTATACGGGATTCCATGCATAAGAAGTTAAGAAACTTTCAAAGGATGTTTAAGATATACATGAGGAGAAGAGTCCCAGGTACTATTCAAGTGCCAGGTCCATTGTCTCCCAGGTGTGCTCCTCCCCCCCCCCCTGTGGTTGGACCGTAACATCTTGACTAAGGGAACCTTCTTCTTTCGCAGAACTCTAACCGTTGTATCGTCGATCGGATCGGCTCCAAACAAACTAACCGATCAGATGCTACCAGGCCTGCTGTAGCTGTGATGTGCTGCTCCTTCCAAAGCAAGGCTTCCTGAAACGAGGAAACATGGACAACATTGTGCAGGTTGTAACGCCCCTATCCGTTGCATAACATATAACAGTAGGTCCGCAAGGGGCCCGACTCCATATACCACGGACAGACCGGTGGGTTACTCATTGAAACCATTCAACTAATACACACATCCTACACAGAGCATCTTGCGGAAGCAATTTGTTAAGTTGCAATAATAATAACTCAGCCAACAAGCATGAATGTCCACTAGTAAACCAAATAGGAATGAAATACAAAGTACCAAAAAGTATTGGCTTTATGGCCTTACAACAGTTCACTTGAATAAAATTGTGTTTTACAAACTTCAGCTCGCAGGCAGGCCACACATGAACTAATAAAGTAAACATACAAGGCCTTCGAGGGCCGGTTCAGCAACTTGGGCTTTGGCCCGCTATTTACCGCTCGGCTCCGTAGCACCTGCAAGCACAAATCACTGCAACGGTGGCAAACAAGAATAACGGTCAGCTAAAGCTGACCTAATTATAACTATTACGCCCCCAAACACGGGGCGGCAAAGCTTCTTCCCTGCACTTGTTAGCATAGCAAGTAAAATAGAGAATAAGCACAACACCACAGGTGCAGGCTCACACGGTCACACACCCCGTGCTCTCAGGGATCTAACTAGGTGAACCCGGTCATAGCCGTGGTCTAACCACCATCCCTTGGATGCCAAATCTCGTGAGCATTTTTAGTCTTTTCGGTCTAAGCCTAAGACTCGCACGACCATGCCAATGGCAAGTCCCTTTTTCAGGTATTTGACACCAAACCACAAAGCCCGGGTCCGCATCCACTTGCCCGTTGCTCACACCGCCTAGTCACTTTAAGACATACTCGCGGGCCAAGCTTCTCCCGGATCCCAAAATTCGATCACACAAGCACATAACCCAATTATGTTCATGGTTGGCTCCCAATCCACCAAGATGGCAGAAATGCGTTTCTGCCCAGTTTTCCGGGTGCGCCTTGGGGTTAACCCCCAAGGATTCCTGCTACAATTTACCCCATAGAAACCCGAAAACAATTAATGGCACAGAATCTTCTCCGGCTACTATGCAATGCAACATCACCGATCCAGACGAACTTGTCCGGGTAGGCTTCACACACCATGCATATGTCCCTACTACGATTCCGGACTCTAACAAGGGGGAATTTACATATCTACCCCAAGGAACACCGCAAACTCACCGCACACTCGCGGGAGCGGCTTTTCCCATGGAAAGGAAGAAGAGTTTCACATGCTCAAGATGAAAATCGTTACCCTAGCATTATTCCTCGGCGCCATGGAAAACTACGCTGATGAAAAGCACTGCGATGATCTCGCCTCCGCAGATCTGGGCTCGGTTTGCGATTTGGCGCTCTGAATCTCCTCCGGCGACCGGATCTTCCTCTTCCTCCAAGCTCCTTGCTCTCCCTTCTCTCTAGGATTTAGAGAGAGTGTGAAAATGGAATGAGGGTTTGAACCCTATTCCCGGATTAAAACCTACCCAGGACAGCCCTGAGCCATCAGATTTTAAAGCAAGGAAACGAACGGCTGCGATTCTGCCATAATTCCAAAACCTGGGCCGAACATGGCTTGCAACACGCTCATGTCCAAGGCCGTATCACTCATTCACCGTCAAAACCGTCGCGGACCAAAAAGAACACGGCACTCGACATGCCCGTTTAAGGCTTGACACGCCCGTGTCACCCAGTACACGCCCGTGTAGCTGGGCGTGTTCCTCCAACGACATAGGTCCAAAACAACCAGAGCACGACACGGCCATGTGACACGCCCGTGTCATATGTGATATGCTAGACACGCCCTGGGACACACCCGTGTCCCAGGCTATGTAGCTTCCTTGGCACAACTCGCCAAACGACCCGAGCAGGACACGGGTATTCGACACGCCTGTGTCAAATTTCACATGCCCGTGTCGGGCCCGAACACGCCTGGGCCCTAGAACACGACCGTGTCCTAGTCCGTGTCCCCCCCCCCCCCGGCGACCGTTGCCTCCAAAATCGTCGACCACGCGACCAACGCAGAACTCGAGCACGACAAGCCCTGGGATACGTCCGTGTCCCAGCTGTGTCACCTCTACCAAATCCCAGATTTTGCTCAAAACGCCACCCGTCACCCTTTTGAGTTTCGGAGCGTTACAACTCTCTCCCTCGTAAAAGAATTTTGTCCCCAAAATTACCAAAGGAAAAGAAAACAGAAAACCAAAAGCGGTACCTGAGTGAAATAACTTTTGGTACTCCTCAAGCATTGTCTGCTCCCGTTCCCAAGAGAGCTCCTCACGACCGCAATTGTCCCAACAGACCTTGACCATTCTGATCTCCTTATTACGAAGTCGCTTGACTTTAGAGTCCTCAATATAAACGGGCTTGACCCAAATTGTCAACCCTTCGTCCACCGGTACTTGATCAACTATGATCACCTGCGAGGGCTCTTGCACCGCCTTCCGCAACACTGATATGTGGAATACGTCGTGTACACCACTCAACTCCACTGATAGTTTCAAACGATAAGCCGCTTCTCCGATCTGCTCCAGGACCTCAAATGGTCCAAGGTGTCTCGGGCTCAGCTTCTTCAAGCGCCGCACCCGTGAAACACCCTTGAACGGCTTTATCTTCAGATACACCCAATCGCCAACCGCAAACTCCACGTTCCAAGGCTTGGTATTGTATTATTTAGCTTGTCTATCCTGTGCGATCAGCAAACGCTCCCGAATGGTTCGTACCACTAAAGTAGTGTTTTCCACCTCTTACTTTTTGTACAACCTTGCCTCACCCGTTTCTAGCCACGACAACGTCGTGCGACACTTCCTACTATATAGGGCCTCGAAGGACGCCATTTGTATACTCGTCTGGTAGCTATTGTTGTATGCAAATTCCACCAGATATAGGTGGTCTTCCCAATGCTTTCTGAAGTCTAGAACACACATGTGGAGCATGTCCTCCATGGTTCTGTTGACCCTCTCGGTCTGCCCATCCGTCTGCGGATGGAAGGTTGTGTTGAACTTCAACTTAGTTCTGAGCATCTATTGCACCAACCTCCAATCATTGGACGTTAACCGCCCATCTTGGTCACTCACGAAGCTGCGGGGCACAACGTGAAGCCATACAATATTATCCACATATAACTTCGCCAGTTTCTCAACAGAATCATCCTTCCTATAAGGAATGAAGTGCGACACTTTTGTTAACCGATATACGATCACCCAAATGGCGTCATTTCCCTTCTGCAACCTTGGCAAGCCATGCACAAAGTCCATCAAAATGTCATCGAACTTCCACTCCTGAATAGGCAAAGATTTCAAGAAAACCCCTGGCTTTTGGCACTCTGCCTTCACTAAGGCGCAAGTCTGGCACTTAGCTACATATAGTGCCATATACTTCTTGAGTCCTGGCCATCAGAACAACTTCTTTAGGTCCCGGTACATCTTCGTGCTCCCTGGGTGGATTGAGTACTTGGTATAATGAGGCTCGTACATCAACTTCGCCCGTAGATTTCCCACGTTTGGGACGCACAAACGATTATCCTTCCTTAGTAGCCCATCTTCAACTGAAAACTGGGAATTTGACCCATCCAAAGCTGCATCCATGAGCTCCTTCATGCTGCTATCCAATAACATCGCCTGTCGAATGCAATCAGCCAGGTCATACTGAACTTTCGTCTAGTTCAACAACGCTTTGGCACTAGTCTGCTTGTCCACACAACAGATCTCTAATGCCTCCAACTCCCGAATTAACCTCTCATCATGAACCGACAACCAGTTGGCTTGGGCGGGAGCCCTGCGACTCAACGCATCCGCAACTGTATTGCCTTTCCCGGGTACATAATGAATTTTGAATGTGTAGTCCCCCAGGAACTCCATCCATCTCCGCTTCCTCATGTTCAAATCTTTCTGATCCAACAGGTATTCCAGGCTCTTGTGGTTGGTATAAATATCGACCTTTACGCCGTACAAGTAATGCCTCCACAGCTTTAGCGCAAAAATCATGGCTGCCAACTCTAAGTCATGGACCGGATAATTCCTTTCGTGCACTTTCAGCTGACACGAGCCATACGCAATAACACTACCATACTGCAGCAGCACACAGCCCAAATCACTAACTGAGGCATCGCTGTAAATCTCAAAACCTTAGGTCCACTTGGCGAACTTAGCACTGACGCCGTGGTCAACCGAATCTTCAGCTCTTCGAATGCTTGCGCGCACTTCTGCGTCCATACAAACTTCAGATCTTTCCTTGTCAACGTCGTGAGAGGTAACGCTATCCGCGAGAATTTCTCCATGAAGCGCCTGTAATAGCCGGCAAGCCCCAGAAAACTCCGGACTTCTGCTACCAAAGACAACACAGGCCACTCTCATATCGCAACAATCTTTGCCGGATCTACCACAATCCCTTCTCCACTAACTATGTGACCAAGGAACGCCACTGAGGATAACCAAAACTCGCACTCAGAGAACTTTGCATAAAGTTCGTTCCTCCTCAGCATCTCCAAAATAGATGCAGATGCTTGAAGTGATCTTCTTCGCACTACGAGTATACCAATATGTCATCAATAAATACGATCACAAAAAGGTCTAGGTCCTCCCTAAACGTTCTATTCATCAGATCCATGAATACGGATGGCGCATTAGTCAACCCGAACGGCATGACCGTAAACTCGAAATGCACATACCTTGTGCTGAACGATTTCTTTGGGATATCACTCTCCCTTATCCTCGGCTGATAGTAACCGGACTTCAGATCAAATTTTGAATATATCGACGACCCGACTAACTGATCGAAAAGATCATCAATTTGTGGGATCGGGTATTTGTTCTTTTCCGTTAACTTATTCAGTTCTCTGTAGTCGATACACAGCCGCAAACTTCCGTCCTTCTTCTTAACAAAGAGGATCGGTGCGCTCTAAGGCGACAAACATGGACGCACATAACCTTGCTCCATAAACTCCTCCAGGTGAACCTTTAGCTCCGCCATCTCCTTAGGCGCCAACCTATAAGGAGAGCGTGACACAGGTTTGGCACATGGCACTAGCTTGATGGTGAAATCGATCTCTCGCTGCGGTGGGGATCTAGGAAGATAGTCTGGGAACACGTCCGGGTACTCGCATACCACTAGGATACCATCCAAAGTGGACTTAGGCTTTACAGGCTCCACTAACGTGAAGAACAGCTCTGCTCCAGCACGAACCGCCTTTACCACCTGAAGAGCAGACATCAACGTCTTGATCGACCCCTTCAATCCCGCAAATGTTTTCTCCTGCCCAACACCCAGCTTGACCACTTTATGGTGTCAATCAATAAAATCCTTATGCTGCGAAAGCCAGTCCATACCGAAGATAATGTCGAACTCTACTAGTGGCAGCAAAGACGCTAGTAAGTCGAACTTCTGACTCCCAATATGAACCCTTACGGCACAAACTCTGCCCACACGCATAGAACACCCATTCGGCAGCAACACATCCAATTTGTCCTTCGCCATCGAAGAAGGGACTCCGATGCGCGATATGAAACCTTCGGACAAAAAGAAGTGCGAACCTCCCGTATCGAATAGTGCCCTTGTCGAACTATCGCAAATCAAAACAAAGCCTATACAAATAGTAATAAGCTAACAAGCACTAGGTAACAGTATTTAAAGCTAACTTGTTATAAATTAAACGTACCTGCCACCATATCCGCTTGCTTGATGGCCTCCTGCTGGCCCAGATTTTAGACTCTCGGTTGAGTCGGAGCATAGTGGGACGCGGTTGACTCCACCTCCTTGCCCTTTTCTTCATAAGATTCTCCTTTCTTTCTCTCGGACTTTGGACGTCCGCTCCAACAGTCACGGGCGAAATGTCCCGTCTTCCCACAAGTAAAACAAGCGCCCGGGGTTCGGTTGGTAGTTGCCCCGAGGCACCCGAAGAAGGGGTTGGACCCGAAGTCCTAGCCTTCTTATTCCACCTTTGAAAACCAGACTTTGAAGTCAGCACCATGAACTCTGACTTCCTACCACTGGAGTCCTTCTTTGCCTGAACATTCTTCATGTCTTTCTCTAAAGACCGGGCCGTGTTGACCAAGGTCAGGAAACCCTGCGTCATCGGTCCCGATAGTAGCAGTCTCAAGTCATCCCTTAGACCTTCGTAGAATAGGCTTGTCTTGCGCTCCTCATCAGCAAAAGTAGCACTCTCATACCGACCTAATCGAGTAAACTCATGGAGATAGTCATCCACGTAGCTCTCACCTTGCACTAGCTTCTGGAACTCATTTTCCATTGCTATCCTCTGAGCTGAGGGGAGGTAGCGAGCTAAGAACAGTCTCGAAAATTTGTCCATCGAAACATCTGTCAACTGTCTACCCCTCAGATGGTGTAGCTCCAAGCCCTCCCAACATAATATTGCGTCACCATCCAGCAAGAACGTGGAAATTGTGGTCTTCTGCCACTCTTTAGTCTCAGTAGCTATCAACACTCTCTTAATTCTAGAGAGCCAATCCTCTGCTTGAGTTGGGGTTCCCGTCCCCGAGAACACAGGTGGATTGAAGCCCATCACATGCTTAAGCTGCTTCTCTGTTGCTCTCCTAGGCAACACTGGCTCCACTACCAACTGTTCCACTCTCCTTGGCTCTGCCGCTTGGAGCGGTACTTGCTCCACAGCAGGAGTACGCTGCTGCACCTGCCTCACAGGATGCTCATTGATCATCGCAAACACAACCTCCGCTACCAATCAAATGGTCTCAGCTGAAGGAGGTGTTGCAGGCGCATCATTTGGTGTGATGCTTGCCTCAGAAACTGGATGTTCTGACAATCCAGCACCACTCCTAGTCACCTATTATCATAAAAAACACCGATAAGCGACCAAAAAACATTGCAAAACGCAATTATAGGAACACACAGGTTCCTCAAACATGTGTATTTTCATTCCTAAGTGAACATTCATGGGTTATTTTCATGTTATAACGATGACGCACACACATGTGCTCACCACCCCTTAGAGTGAATTCGTCCACGAATTCATTTAAGCCTGACCGAAACCGGTAGTCTGATACCAAATTGTAACGCCCTTATCCGTCGCATAGTATATAGCAGTAGGTCCGACCAGGGCCCGACGCCATATACCACGGACAGACCGATTGGTTACTCATTGAAACCATTACAACCAATACACACGTCCTAGACAGAGCATATAGCGGAAGCAATTTGTTAAGTTACTACAATAAGAACCCAGCCAACAAGTATGAATGTAAACTAGCAAACCAAACAGGAATGAAATACAAAGTACAAAAAAGTACTGACCTTATGGCCTTACAATAGTTCACTTGAATAAAATTATATTTTACAAACTTCGGCTCGCAGGCTGGCCAGACATTAACTAATAAAGTAAACACACAAGGCCTTCGAGGACCGGTTCAGCAACTTGGTCTTTGGCCCGCTATTTGCCGCTCGGCTCCGCATCACCTATAAGCACAAATCACCGCAACGGTGTCAAACAAGAATAACGGTCAGCTAAAACTGACCAAATTATAACGATTCCGCCCCCAAACTCGGGGAGGCAAAGCTTCTTCCCTGCACTTGTTAGCATAGAAAGTAAAATAGAGAATAAGCACAACATCACAAGTGCAGGCTCACACTGACAAACACCCCCGTGCTCTCAGGGCACTAACTCGGTGAACCCGGTCATAACCGTGGTCTCACCACCATCCCTTGGACGGCAAATCTCATGAGCATTTTTAGTCTTTCCGGTCTAAGCCTAAGACTCGCACGACCATGTCAATGGCCAGTCCCTTTCTCAGGTATCTGACACCAAGCCACATAGCCCTGGTCCGAATCCACTTGCCCGTTGCTCACACCGCCTAGTCACTTTAAGACGTACGCGCGGGCCAAGCTTCTCCCGGATCCCAAAATTCGATCACACAAGCACATAACCCAGTCATATTCATGGTTGGCTCCCAGACCACTAAGATGGCAGAAATGTGTTTCCGGCTAGTTTTTCGGGTGCGCCTTGAGGTTAATCCCAAAGGATCCCTTCTGCAATATACCCCGCAGAAACCCAAAAATAATCAATGGCACAGAGTCTTCTCCGGCTACTATGCAACATCACCGATCCAGACCAACTTGTCTGGGTAGGCTTCACACACCATGCCTATATCCGTACTACGATTCCAAACTTTAACAAGGGTGACTTTACATATCTACCCCAAGGAACACCACAAACTCACCGCACACTCGCGGGAGCGGGTTTTCCCATGTAAAGGAAGAAGAGCTTCACATGCTCAAGATGAAAATCATTATCCTAGCATTCTTCCTCGGTGCCATGGAAAACTATGTGGATGAAAAGCACCGCGATGATCTCACCTCCGCAGATCTGGGCTCGATTTGCGATTTGGCGCTATGAATCTCCTCCGGTGATAGGATCTTCCTCTTCCTCCAAGCTCCTTGCTCTCCCTTCTCTCTAGGATTTAGAGAGAGAGGATGAAAATGGAATGAGGGTTTGAACCCTATTCCCAGATTAAAACCTACCCAGGACATCCTTGAGCCATCAGATCCCAAAGCAAGGATACGAACGGCTGCGATTCATCCCAAAATTCCAAAACCTGGGCCGAACATGGCTTGAAACACGCCCGTGTCCAAGGCCATGGCACTCATTTGCCATCGAAACCGTCGCGGCCCAAAAAGAACACGTCACTCGACACCCCCGTGTCAGCCTTGACACGCCCGTGTCACCCAGTACACACCTGTATAGCTGGGCGTGTTCCTCCAATGACACGGGTCCAAAACAACCAGAGCATGACACGGCCATGTGATACGCTTGTGTCACATGCCGTGTGCAAGACATACCCTGGGAAACGCCTGTGTCCCAGGCCGTGTAGCTGCCTTAGCATAACTCGCCAAATGACTCGAGAAGGACACGGGTATTCGACACGCCCGTGTCAAATTTCACACGCCCGTGTCGGGCCCGAACACGCCTGGGCTCAGGTCGTGCGTCCTCACTCAACGATCGTTGAGTGAAAGGCTTTGAGTGATTGACACGCCCTGAGACACGCCCGTGTCCCAGGCCGTGTTCACCCCCCCCCCCCCCGACGACCGTTGCCTCCAAAATTGTCGACCATGCGACCAACGCTGAATCCGAGCACGATACACCCTGGGACACGCTCGTGTCCCAGGCCGTGTCACCTCTTCCAAATCCCAGATTTGGCTCAAAATGCCACATGTCACCCTTTTGAGTTTCGGGGCATTACACAGGTTCTCTAACTTTGGAGGCAGCTCCAGCAGGCATGCCAATAGACCAATCTGCTCCAGAATCTTGTAAGGCCCCATTAACAGAGGGTTGAGCTTCTTGTGCCTCCGCACCTACGAAAACCCATGTACTAGACGTATATTCAAAAATATTTTGTCTCAAACCTGGAACTTTCCCTTATGATGCCTCGTATCGTAATACTTATCCTGCCTACTCTGAGCCTCTAGCATCATGTCCCTTATCATCCGGACATGCATGTTCGTGTCCTCAATATAATCTGATCTAAGTACCCTTGGATCCTCATCCTGGACCCAAGATAGCGGCGTCTGGCATTTCCTCCCACATAAGGCCTCGTATGGTGCCATCCCAATGCAATCCTGATGTCTGTTGTTATAAGAGAAATCAACAAGTTGCAACAACCTCTCCCAAGGCTTCCATTTATCTAAGATACATAAGCAAAGCAGATCCTCTATGGTCTGGTTGGTCCGCTCTGTCTAACAGTCGGTCTGTGGATGGAAAGCGGTGCTAAAAGCAAGTTGAGAACCTAAGTATGTCTGCACCACCCTCCACTCCCTAGAAGTGAACCGACCATCACGATCAATCATCATGGGCATGTCGTGGTATCTGACAAACTGCTCTACAAACAATCTCACAAAAAATACAACCAGAATGTCCTTCCTAATTAGTATGAATCGGTCTATCTTAGTTAATCTATCAACGATGACCCAAATAGAATCATGCCTAAAGTGGGAGTGAGGAAACCCGTGTACAAAATCCATTGTTATGTCCTCAAACTTCCACTCTAGCAATGGCAAAAGCTGTAGATGTCCTCCTGGGCTTTTACACTCTACCTTCACCCGCTGGTAGGCCTCGCAGTGTGTCACAAATGAAATGATCTTCCTCTTCATCGTGGGCCAGTACATTTCCCTTCGTCAGTCTGTCGTCATCTTGGTGATCCTGGGGTTCACTGAGTACTGAATGCAGTGTGCCACCCTGAGTATGTCCTCTTGGATCCCACCTCCTGCAGGTATATAGATACGGCCACAGAAATGAACGAGTTCATCGTGCAGTGATTAATCCTTTGACTTGCCCCCTTACATGAATCTAAAAATAGGCTTCATAGCTGCATCATGTCTCTTTTGTGTCTAGATACGCTCTCATATATCACATATGGTGCTCAGAGAGGCCAAGTACTCCCTATAGATATCTGGCATGGCCTTGGAAACCAAGGTAATATGCATATCATCCAGTATCTGTACTAACTACATGGCCATCACTCGGGGCTCCTATCCAGTAGTGTTGGCTCTCCTGCTCAAAGATCATCTACAGTGTTCGCCTTCCCCGGGTGATAGTATATGGTATAATCATAACCGCATAGTAACTATATCCATCTCCTCTGGTGTAGGTTAAGATCCTTCTACGTATCGATGTATTTGAGGTTCGTGTGATCCGAGAAGATCTCACAATAAACCCGTACAGGTAATGCCCCCATATCTTCAATGCAAATACCACCGCCTCGAGCTCTAAGTCATGTATCGGATAGTTCTGCTCGTTCTTTTTCATTTGCCTTGAAATATATGATATAACATGCCCATTGATGCATCAAAACAACACCCATTCCAAGGTATGATTTGTTAGTGTAAATGTGAAATTCTTCCTTCCCAGATGGAAGTGCAAGGATGGGGGAATAGTTGACTTTGTCCTTCAGCTCCTGAAATGATTCCCCGTACTTCTCTGTCCAAGTAAAAGTGGTATTCTTCTTCATCAAAGACGTGAGGGGAAGAGCTATCCTCGAGAATCCCTCCACGAACTTGAGTTAGTAGCACGCTAATCCCAAGAAAATACCGACATCTGAATCCGAATTTAGCAGCAACCAATCTCTCATAACTTGCACTTTGTCCACAGCCAACCCAGATCCACTAATGGTGTGTACCAGAAAGGCTACCTCCTACATCCAGAACTGACACTTGGAAAACTTTGCGTACATCTGATGCTCCCTCAACTTGCCTAATACCAATGTCAAATGCTAGGAATGCTCCTCCTTCATCCTAGAGTAGATCAAGATATCGTCGAAGAAGACTATGACAAATATATCCAAATAAGGATCAAACATACGGTTCATCAGGATCATGAATATGGAAGGAGAGTTCGTAACTCCGAAAGACATCACGGTAAATTTGTTCAGTCCTTATCGTGAACTAAAGGCTATCTTTGGTATATCTTCCTCCTAGATCTGTAGTCGGAAGCACCTAGTTCTTAAATCGAGTTTGGAGCACCAATAGGCCCCATGCAGCTATTCAAACTCATTAATCCATGGCATTGGATAGGTGATCCACACTATCAACTTATTCAGCTCCCAGAAATTGATGCAGAGTCATAATGATCCATCCTTCTTCTTAACAAATAATATTGGGGCTCCCCATGGTGATGAAGTTTGCCAGACAAAACCTGACTCCACAAGTTCCTGCAGCTGGTTCCTGAACATTACCAACTCCTTGGCTGTCATCCCAGTAAGGTGCCTGAGACAAGGGTCTCGCTCCTGGTTCCAATTGGATCCAAAAATCCATATCTCGAGTCAGAGGCGACCCGAGCAATTTCTTCGAGAATACATCGGAGAAGTTCCGAACAACCGGAATATCAGTAATGGATGCTTCTGCTTCTGCCAACACGAAGAAGATCAAGTACATCTTGTCTCCCTACTCACGGGCTTTGACAACCTATACAGAAGATAATAGAATATAAGAGACAAGTCTAATACCTTTGATGATGACCTCCAAATCTCCATGTCGTAAGGTGATCCACCTTGTCGGGCAATCAACCTGATCATGGTTCCAGTGCAACCATGTCATGACTAGGATCTGATAAAAATCCGGCATCTTCAAGATCGTCGTTGGTGCTTCGAATATCTTCCCTCCAATCTCTGCATTTATGTGGCACATGGCAGAGGATAAAAGAACTGAGTCGTTTGGTATACGCACCCTCCTAGTTATGTCGGTGAAGCGATGCATACCTTCTTATCCCTCCAGGAAGTATTCAAATACGAATGAGTGTGAGGCACACGTATAGAACAAGGTATGGGCATGATTTCCGTTAATAAAGACTATCCCTGAGGATTTGTTTGGTTATGTCATGTTGTTTTTCTACTAATGTTTTGAAGGTACTATAAATGATATTAAAATTGCAATTAAACTTAAGTACATATGATGACCTCCTCAGGGTTCCTCGACTCAGCAAGATCCAACGCATAAATCTACTCTGGCCTTCGTCCTCTACCATGAGGTCCTTGGCACCGACCACATCCTCGGCCTTTTCCTTGTTATGTTAGAGGGGTTACAGGAGGTGGAGGAGGATGGGGATGAAATAGCTGAGCACAGTCAGCTCTATTGTGCTCCGAATTGTGGCACCCAAAATATATAACCTGTTGATGACCTCAATTATCCTTCCTCATTGGCCCCTGGTACTGAAATGGTGGAAGAGCTAATACTGTAGGAGGCCTATGCTCCGGTCTAAAGTTAGGACGATGATGTCCTCCACCTCTCATGTGGCTCAAAACTCTGCCTTGTTGCAGGCCCCTGTTGCTCTCCCCGAAGGGTGGACCATCTAGCGATTTGTTCCCTCTACTCTGAACCATCATCTGATCCACCTCCAATTTCTTTGCCATCTCTATGATCTGGGATGAAGTGGCAAGGGATATGAATAATAGTGCATGTCTCAATGTGTCCCTGAGTCCCCGAAAGATCCTCTTCACATATCTCTTATCATCCAAGTCATGTATCCCCACAAAATTGTCCAGGTGAGAGAACTCCCTCTTGTACTCAATCACAGACCTGCTCCCCTATCGGAGGTTCAAAAACCACTCCTCCAGATCGTACCTATCCATAATGGACATAAAGTGCTCCAAGAAAACCTCACTGAACTCCTGCTATGAAATGTCTAAAAGCTCCCTATCTACATATGTGGAATCCATCAAGGACTTCCACCACCACTTTGTATGAGCATCCAACGTATAAGTTGCCAAAGAAACTGCCTTGCTAACTAGGCAGCTAATGCCTGCGAGCATTTCATGTATGGCCCAGACCATTCCTTTGTCTTCACCGCATTCTCTGTCCCGTGGTATATCGGGGGAGACAGACTCCTGAAAGCATTCAACAAATTAGATCCCAGGTTTGGCTGCCAGGCCGGGACGTGTGATGAGTTCGATATTTATAGGGTTTTTCGGACTCATCTGGGCTTGTTTTTTCACTCGTTCAGTGCATTTCAACTGGTATTCGATTATATTTGCATCGTCCGGTCTATGACCATTTTGTGCACTATTTTGGCCCAAGGGTGTGCAATTACGCATTTTATTTTCGAGGGTAAGCACATGGTGCTCCCCGTGGCCCTTTCCGGCTATTTCCATTGCATTTCTGTGAAGCTGGAGGGTCCCCTTTGGTTTTATTTTCTTGAGTGCAGGTGGTGCGTTTTCCCACAAGTCTGGAATTCAAACATGTGGAAAACGCAAGGTCGTGCGTTCTCTTAACACACAATTCATCTTGATCATGCATTTTTCTGAACGTAAAGATTGTTGAGCTGAGCTCGACGAGTATCGTCGAGCTGAACCCGACGATCTACATGCACGGTTAACGTACGGTTTCTTCGGAACCGTGCGCGAAGGAAACTCACGGTTTTCCTGTAGCTTCTTGTTTTATACCGATCTGTGGTTAATCGTGTATTTTCCTTTACGCATGGGCAGAAGCACCCGTGCGCGAGAAAAACGCACAGTTCCACCTGGTTGCTGTAGATTTTAGCTTTCTATTGTTACCCATGTGATTTCCTTCGCACACAGGCAGAAATGACCGTGCACGAGTAAAACGCACGGGTCAGCGCATCTTCATCCGCAAGCTTGTTCTGAAAGTTAATATCGCACGGTTTGCGCACAGTCGTGCGCCAAACCGTGCGTGGCCATTTTTCTGATTTTTCTATTTAAGACGCAGATTTACTCGATCCAAGAAGTTCTGATCCATCCCGTCATTTCCGCTCCTCTGAGCGGGAGAACATCCCTCAAGCCATCATTTCTCTCTCTCCTCCTTGGAGAGTTGTTTAGGCCATCATTTCCCCTCCGGAATCTTGCAAAAGATTCATCTCCGGCCACCAGTGTCTTATCCAACCTCAAAGCTATGATCCAAGCTCTTAAAGTGCTGCATTCGTGGAGTTCTCAGGATAGATCTACCTCAGCGATTATTCACGAAGAAGACGGGTTATTGGAAGGAGGTGACAGCCCTTCTGGACCACCGAAGTCATCCGAAGACCGAGCTCGAACAAGGCCTGACAACCATTGATTCCAACTGCGAATCTCGGAGAGACTTCGTGCGCTTGGTTGTATTTCTCCCGCTGCACTTGTAATACTTTTCATTTGTTTGTGGTTGCGATGTTTTTTTTCAAGAACTTTCCTTTGCTTAAGTATGCTAGCATGTCTAAGTTTTGATGCATTTTAGCTTTGATTGTGTTCTTGCGCTTCTGTGTTTTCTTGTGTTCTTGACGTGTTAGTGCCGCTCTAGCGATTTCTAGAAGCGTGTGTGGTGAAGAGGTGATTGCAACCCTCATTAGTTCATCCATCCCCCTTTTTTACTCTTTTTAGTAAACCACCCAAGCGATGCGGTGACGGCGACCCACAATAGTTTTAGTAGTGTTAAACTTAGGAGACCCAAATCAAAATACCCCCCTTGCTTCTTTGACACTTGCAAGTACTCTTTCAATTGTGAAATCACACTCCCTACGTGCACTCCTCGAGAGATCAATATCCGGGGATTCAACTCCCCAACTTTATTACTTGACAGCGATCAGTACACTTACCGAGAGTGCATCAAGTTTTTGGCGCTGTTGCCGGGGAGTGCAACCGCTGTGTGTACTTTTCTACTGGAAAAGTTTTGCAAGTGTTTTTAGTATTTTAATCGTTTTTTTAGTGTGTTGTATGACATATCTGAACCCTGGTGATAGGGGTCAAGATTTGAGAGTTGAACTTGATACCGCATGGGCGAGGAGAGCTCGCGTGCGTGCTATTGCTGTTGAAGTGAGGATGGAAGATCTGGGCCTATGAGGAAATGGCTATGGTGAACGGGTGGTTGAGGGCCAAGAGGTGGTCCAGCCTCGCATTAGGACAATGCACGATTTCACTACCCCTACTGCTGGAAGTGTTTATCCAGGCTTCGGACCGGCAATTGCAAACAACCATTTCGAGATAAAGCCTGCCATTCTGAACATGATCAGAAACAATACGCAATATTCTGGCCTACCGAGTGAGGATCCGCAGCTCCATCTAGCGGAGTTCTCAGAAATTTGTGGCACCTTCCGCTATGCCAGAATTACTGATGATGTAGTGAAGCTGAAGCTGTTCCCCTTTTCGCTGAGGTACAAGGACAAAAACTGGCTCCATACGATTGCTCTAGGGACCGCTACTACATGGGAGGCTCTGTCCTCTAAGTTCTTGTCTAAGTTCCACCTGGTGGATAAGATTGTGAAAGCCCGAAAGGATATTGCAACCTTCCGGCAGCTGGACCAAGAAACGTTATCTGATGCGTGGGAGAGATTTGTTGATCTGCAGCGTCGATTCCCCAAACACAGCTGTGAGCCGTGGAATTTAGTGGAAATATTCTATTTTGCTATTGAGCCTAATTTTAGGGCGATGATCGATGAAGCAGTCGGTGTCACAATCATGAATATGTCTCCTGAAGAAGCTTTGTGGTTCCTTCGAGACACCGCCTCCCATAACACGTACTTGACCGCCAGAAGAAATGCCCCCTAGATGGCCGAGGAATTTGTTTGAAGTTAATGTTGTGGTGCAGCAAGCTGAGGTGAGACATCCTACTTCGGATGGAAGGATGATTATGACCAGATCGACCCCTCCTCCAGCTCGGGTTATGGACATTTCTTGCCAGGGTTGTGAAAATCCCGGCCACCATGCTTATGAATGCCTAGCTGGAGAATCATTTACTGATCCATCAGGTATAACTTCTAACGAGAGCATTAATTTTTTAAACAATAAAAACCGCACTGCGCCCTATAATAATGCGTATAACCCCAACGCAAGAAATCATCCTAGTTTCTCATGGAATCAAAATGCTCCCGGTCAAAGGTGGCATAGAGGCCAGCATCAATTAGATGATCAAGCCTCCAATAGCTAGCCGCGACCGCCGCATCCGGGATATAGTCTGAACGCGCAAGGGACGCGTAAGAGTGCTTTGGAAGAAATGATGGAAAAGTTTGTTGATATGGCCCAATCTAATATGGCCACTCAAACCGCTTCCATGAGGAACTTGGAAACAAAAATGGGGCAACTGGCCCATGTGTTCTCCAAGCATACTCGCGGCACCCTCCCGAGCGACATGGAGAAAAATCCTCTTGAGCAAGGGAAGAGTGTTGGGGATGCGAAGGAGTGCAATAAAAATAAAATGGCCATTAAGTGTGAGATAAATGAGATTGAGACGGTAGCCCATTGCGATTTCAGGTCTTCATGCAACATTCTTGCTTTGCAAGATGCTGAGAAACTTTATTTAAATATCGAATCAAATATTCGGAAATCACTAGTGCTAGCCGATGGGTCGGTGGTTAAGACCGACGGGGAAATTAAAGAGGTGGAAGTGAAATTGAATGGGGTTGTTGTTGTTACCGACTTCCAAGTGTTCGTACCCATGGGAAATAATTCAAAACCCATCTTAGGGGTTCCATTCCTAAAAGCTAGTGTAGTGATGTTGTGCTTTAACGCAAGCGGCATCACCTTGGCTTCCAAGGCCAATTTGCAGTTACTGCTGTACCTCCCCCCTCTTATTCCACATGAATCTAAAAAATTGCTAAAGTTAAATTTTTTGGTATCTGATGATTCATCTAAAGCTGCTAAGACAGGTGTTTTGCTAAATGAGCGAGACAGGGTTGTGCAAGTGAAAGACATGTTGATGATTGTTGACGGAGAAGCGAAGAAAGAATTGCGAGGAGTGAAACAAAATTCAGATGAGATGAAACGTGAGCTGAGTACGGCTATTAGGTGCGTGCAAGAATCAGATTTTAAAAAAACTTTGATTGAGCCTAATAAACTTTGTAAGACTTTAAAACAGGTGACTTGGGCTGATCTATCACCCTCCACGGGTGAGAAAAGGATTCCCCTGGATAGGAAGGATAGACTTACTGCTGGAATGGTTGGAGTAGATATGCCACCTTGGCGATCTCCATCAGTTAATTTAAAAAGAAAAGAACTACTTATGCGCAAGGCGTGAGATTTTTCCCGCCGACGATAGAAGGAAGAGGTTAGGGGCAGGGGAGATTCATCTTCCCTGGGCCCTAAAGCTTTCACCTCTCCCTCGTCTCGCGTGGATGGGGGGATCTATCATAAGTCAGCATTTAGCTGAGGAGTGAGGGATCTCTGAGGCCCCGTTCCTGCTATTTCTAGTTTGATTTTTGCCTAATGATGTGTGTAACTTTAGACTCTTTTTCGTTGAGTATTGAACTTTTGCTTCTGAACATTATATATATAACTATCAATACCGGTATTTGGTCCACCTTAAGGATGGTAAAGAAAAGGGCTTATGGGAGACAACCCAATGTTGTTGCTGCTTTTAAAATTGTGCAATTTAGTTTTTTTCTGATTATATGCCTAGTATTCATGGTTGGAGGTATTCTCTTGTGCAGGTGGTGTTTGTTTGGGTCGAGGACTATATGCTGATATAATGCCAATCTTCTGGTATGCTCATTTTCTAAGCATGGGGTAACCTCTCCCCCTACTTTTGTTTCACCATTTTCATTGCCAATCTTGTGATAAGTTGTTTAGTTTAAGTCTGGTGGGGGAGAGTAATGTGTTACCTATGCACATGAACTATTAGCACTTTCATACCAAAAGTATATTTTTCATTTTATGTTTTTATATTATCATTTCTGCAGTGTGCACCTACACCCACATGAGCGTGATCTTAAGCACGCGCACAGCTCAAATCAAGTTGATTTCTTTTTTGTTAACTTTAAAATAGTGGTGTTGGCTTAGGATTTTAGGATAGAGTAGTTCGAAACTCGTGCAGTGCTCCTAATCGAGTACTCATGGTCTGTGTAGAAATAGTATAGATTCAATTTTTCTTTATGCTCGTAGATTTATACTTTTCTACATTTGTAAATACTGTGTACTACTCAAAAATGTGAATCTGGAGTAATTGAACGGTAGTGTAGGAATTTGTATAGCCATCACTAGCCTCGTATTGCTCGAGTCCGAAGGAAGGATCATATTTCTAGGGGGCTAAGAACTTGCCCCAAGTTACTCTCGAAGCATTGGTGCATGGTTAGTTAAGCGTGAGAGTGATGTAGGCCATCATTTTGGCCTGGTTGAGCCTTGTACCTAGTCATAACATTAATCCTTGTTAGCCTATTTTGAGCCTATCCCTCCTTATGTTTTAGACCCACTTTGCATTTACCAAAGCCTCAAAGCCTTTTTCCCAGTCGCACACCCAAGTCCCGAGGTAGTAGTTTGCTACTTCTCGCTTTGTGTTGTTACTGTGGTGCATTTTGTGATTGTGAGGTGTGGTTTTCATGATTATGTGGCTAAATGTGATATATAAAAAAAATTGGAAAAAGAAAAGAAAAGAAAAAATGGGTATGATATGAAAGAAGAAATTAAAAATGAAAATTATATTTGTTGTTATTGTTGTGGCGGTAGGCGGTGCACACACCCCTGTTGTCAAGTTAAAGTCTAGTGGTGTGGTTCATGCACTTGTATTATTGGCGAGAGGATATTCCTTTGTATGAGCTAATTTTGGTTCTGCGTTGCCGCTGTTTTACCTTTTGCATCCTTACCTACGTATTCACACAAGCCCCATTCTTAACCTAAAGTCCTACAAATTCACGCTTGAGTCGAACTATTGTCGTGGAGAGAGTATGAACGGGTAAGCGTAGGGTCTCCGACATTGATGGATTTCTTTGGACGTGATCACGAGCCCCAGTCTTTGGCAATGCTAACCTTAGTGGCCTGCCTAATTTCTTCCTACATATGACTGAACAATTATCTAGCATTCCAATTTTGAGTAGCTGTAATAACTATTTACGCCTGTCGAAAGTTATAAGCTCCATATCATAGTTAAAAATTTTA
Source organism: Platanthera zijinensis (assembly GCA_039513925.1). Taxonomy (NCBI): domain Eukaryota; kingdom Viridiplantae; phylum Streptophyta; class Magnoliopsida; order Asparagales; family Orchidaceae; genus Platanthera; species Platanthera zijinensis. Next base: position 58,778,116 of record CM077097.1, on the reverse strand, counting down.
TCTATTATATTTTCTACGCCCATGAAGTATTTGATTTCTCATTTTACTCTATTTATAAATTTCTGAGCCAGCTAGCTATTTTCTAGTGCACGGAGAGATGATTTGATCGGGACGAGCAAATGTTTAAGTCTGGTGGTGTGATGAGTCGAATATTTATAGGGTTTTTCGGACTCATCTGAGATTATTTTCTCACTCGTGCATTGCATTTCAATCGGTATTTGATTATATTTGTATCGTCCGGTCTATGACCATTTTGTGCACTATTTTGGCCCAAGGGTGTGCAATTGTGCATTCTTTTTTCGGAGGTAAGCACATGGTGCTCCCCGTGGCCCTTTCCGACAATTTCCATTGCATTTCTGTGAAGTTGGAGGGTCCCCTTTGGTTTTATTTGCTTGAGTGCTGGTGGTGCGTTTTCCCACAAGTCTGAATTCTTAGCGCACGATTCATCTTGATCGTGCGTTTTTTTGAACATGAAGATTGTCGAGCTGAGCACGATGAGTATCTTCGAGCGGAACCTGACGATCTACACACACGGTTAATGCACGGTTTCTTCGAAACCGTGCGTGAAGGAAACGTACGGTTTTCCTGTAGCTTCTTGTTTTATACCGATCGGTGGTTAATCGTGCATTTTCCTTCACGCACTGGCTGAAGTGCTCGTGCGCGAGTAAAATGCACGGTTCAACCTGCTTGTTATAGATTTTAGCTTCCTATTATTACCCATGTGATTTCCTTCATGCACGGGCAGAAATGCCCTTGCGCAAGTAAAACTCACGGGTCAACGCTTCTTCATCCGCAAGCTTGTTCTGAAAGTTAATATCGCACAGTTTGTGCACGGTCGTGCGCCAAACCGTGTGTGACCATTTTTCTGACTTTTTTATTTAAGACGCAGATTTCCTCGATCCAAGAAGTTCTGATCCAGCCCGCCATTTCCGCTCCTCTGAGCGGGAGAACTTCCCTTCAGCCGCCATTTTTCTCTCTCCTCCTTGGAGAGTTGTTCCGTCCATCATTTCCCCTCCGGAAGCTTGCAAAATATTCATCTTCGGCCACCATTGTCTTCTCCAACCTCCAAGCTACGATCCAAGCTCTTAAGGTGCTACATTCGTGGAGTTCTCCGGATATATCTACCTCAGTGATTATTCATGAAGAAGATAGGTTATTGGAAGGAGGTGACAGCCCTTCTGGACCCCGAACGTCATCCGAAGACAGAGCTCGAACATGGCCCGACAACAATTTATTTCGGTCGTGAATCTCGGAGAGACTTCGTGCGTTTGGTTGTATTTCTCCCCCTTCACTTATAATACTTTTCATCTGTTTGTGGTTGCGATGTTTTTGTTCAAGAACTTCTTTTGCTTAAGTATGCCATCATATCTAAGTGTTGATGCATTTTAGCCTTGATTGTGTTCTTGCTCTTCCGTGTTTTCTTGTGTTCTTGACGTGTTAGTGCCGTTCTAGCAATTTATAGAAGCATGTGTGGAGAATAGGTGATTGCTACCCTCATTGGTCCATCAATCCCTCGTTTTACTCTTTCGAGTAAACCACCCAAGCAACGCGTTGACGGCGACCTGCAATAGTTTTAGTAGTGTTAAACTTAGGAGACCCAAATCCAAAAAACTCCCTTGCTTCGTTGACACTTGCAAGTACACTTTCAACAGTGAAATAAAACTCCCTACGTGCACTCCTCGAGAGATCGATATCCGGGGATTCAACTCCCTAACTTTATTACTTGATAGCGATCGGTACACTTGCCGAGAGTGCATCAACGTGCTGAGCTCTTAAGGTCTCAAGGATGGCTATCAAAGTCTTCCCTAACTCCATCTGCTAAAAAGGAGTGGCATTCGGAAGGGGAGGAATGATATTCTGTGGTTTAGTGATCTGTGGGTGCTACACAAAAGGTAAGGTTAATATTTGGATTGGCCTAACTCATTGCTTAAATGGACTATTTTCTGTGACTTTTTACACATGGACACACCATTACTTTCGTTGCATAGATTGTCCACAAACTAATGCTTGAGCAGGTGACCCAGTGTTACAGACTTCTTTCTCATATGATCGTTTGCCAAGTGATACCAGTTTGTAAGACCCCTCCCCCTTACTAGGACGTTACCTGGTATTATGCCCAAAACCGTTGCCTTACCGTGATTCTAACTCACGGGTTAGTTTCCACCGCATGACACCAATCATGTCGGCTAGTACGATCATTTTAACCTCTAGGCCAATGCGAGAAAAGAAAAAATAGTACAACATATAAGTCCACATAATCACAAAAATCATCATCATATAAATGAAATATATAATCCACAATGAGTACAAACGAGAGTAAGGGCTTATGCCCAGTATATGCTAACCAAAATATAATCTCTCTCACACAATATCTCTAAGCCAGAGATGAAACTAGACACTCATCGTCATCATCACCTATTACTAGTCATGCCACCTCGTCCTGCTGGTCGTGCTAGCGCTCCAACTCCATGAGCTCCTATGGTCACAACTGACCATTAGTCATAAGACTAAGTTATTTTGTCCTCGCCTCACAGTCGCGACTTCTAGGCACCGTACGGGACGATGAAAGCAGAGGACAACAAGGGAAGTATCAAAATAGTAAGAAGGTGACAAGTGAACTATACTAACATGAATAAAATCTAACATCATTCAAAAGATTACGCTAGTAGTTAAGTATGATAACAAAAGGTAAAGAACAGTAAATGGAAGAACTAGTAACAAATAGAAGAAGTAAAATAAGTTCAACTCAATAAAGTAAGCAAATACTACTATGTTACCATCGCAAGAGTACCTCAATTTATATGAATGTTCATATAAACTTATAAGTTAAGATTTCCAGAATTGTAACTTATTAGATAAAAGAGTTCATACTAATTTATATGATAAGGATCTGCAGTATGTTTGACTTATAGAAGTATGTATGTTATGATATGTTATGCATGCTATGATTCATACTATAATGCCCTAGATTTCCAAAGCAGGAAAATGGTTTCTGTGAGATACCGCCCGACAGTAGGGTTAACGTCGGCGGTAGCTCAGGGAATAAATTGGCAAAGCTTTCGGGAAGCTACCGCATGATGGTAGTGATACCGCTGGCAATAGTAGGGTCAATTAAATTGACATGGCTCTCAGGTTGTTACCGCATGGCGGTAGCAGGTATCGCACGATGATAATGGTGGCTGTCGTGTCATAACCGAAGCAAGATACCGCGTGGAAGTATCTACCAATCACGCAGTGATAGTGAAGCTGTAATGGCGTGGCCACGTATTGGCTTGTGATTGGAGGGCTTAGGAGGTGGCATGCGAATCGAGTCGTTGCTTGAGGGTACCACACGACGGTAGCTCAGTTTATAGCATTAGTTTTACCGGTTTCACTTCATTATTTTAGAGTTTGATAACCTTGGGATGGAAGATTAGAGGAGGAGCAGCAGCGCCGGACAAAGGAGATTCTACCGTCGTTGGATATTCAGAGCTCGGATTCGAGAGGCGAGTTCGGATCTAGGGAGACAAAGCCGAATCAGTCATTTCCATTCGGCTAGAATTTCTCCCTTTACGCCAAAACAGACATCTAGTATAACGATCCTCTTCATTTGCATATGTCAAGTCCTTTGTTTTGGCATTTAAGGCTAGATGCTCCACGAGCATGTGGAAGTGGTTTTCCTGACGGGTAGATACGTGTATCCCGGTTAGTATTGCATTTAGATCCGAAATCAAAGTGTGGAATAAGCATGTTGTGTGAAGCCCATCCGGACGGGTTGGTTTGGATTAGTGATGTTTGTATGCTTTGTATGCTGGAGAAGACTCTATGGTAATCATGTAGATTTCGGAGTCGCGTGGTGTGAAGATGACTGTGTTGAGAGTACTAGAGGTGGTCTCCAGTAAAACACCCAAAAAGGGGAAGAATCGATAGTCTGTCCCCTACCACATGGCTGTAGTGCTATCGTCAGTGGAAGCTCCCAGAGAGCAATGTGTTGTTTGTATAAACTATCTCTCAAAGACCTGGGGGCCATTGATTGTGTGGCCTCTCTCGTTGAGACCTGGGGGCCGTTTGGTTGAGCGTGAGATTAATTTGCTCAGCTATGGTGGTCATGACTGCTAACCTAGGATCATAACATGAGTATGAATCGTACAGATGGGAAAGGGGATGTTGACCCGCGTCGTGGCTTCTTGCGCCCGATGATTTGAGCACAGAGAAATCTGTAAACTGCACCCTACCCTATGTCGATTGACTTGGAGGGAGTCAAAGTATGAATTTTAAGTCACCATGACTTTGTTGTAGCCATAGGGGCGTCGTCTTTGGGTTTGGTCCTGAAATACTAGAATGCTCAAATGTTGTTGACCGTCGTAGAGATCGAAGGTGTGAACCTAGAGGTCTTGTGCACCAAGAATATGTCGTGAGAGCACGGGACGTTTGACACTTGAGCCAATGTCTGTAGAGAATGGTGCTTAATTTGCACATTCTGATAGCCATATTATGTATATTCTAATGCCTGCGGGGAAGGAGAAACACCACCCCGAGTGAGGGGTCGGGTCGTTATAATTTGGTCAGCTAATGTTGACCGTGGTTATTGTTTTTCACTATGGTGGTGGAATGTTTCGTGCAGGTGCAGCTGAGATAAGAGGGAAATAGCGGGCTGGAGCCCTTGGATGCTAAGCTGGCCCTTGAAATCCAAAGCGAATTACCCATTTTTATTTATTGTTCATGTCTAGCCGATCTACATGCTGAAGTGTGCAAGGCATTTTAATTTGAGTTGAACCTTGTAAGTCCATAACATTTTTGTTGTACTTCATTCCAATTTAGTTATGTGAACATTCAGTTGGTTGGGTTTATTGGGTCCGGTGTTCCTTCACTTGACCCATGACACTCTGCTACTTATTTAAAAAATTAAGTAGCTCCCTTTCCAACAGCCTGGCCTTTTGGAACAGTTGGGTATGCGCTTGATCCTACATTTGGTAACAGAGGAGATAACGGGTTCAAGACCAAGGGGGCGCTATTAAATCCCGATTTTTCCCTTCTACCTATGTGGGTCCGGCGGGTCAGGAAAACCGTGGACATGTGGTAAACCGCACCTCTAAGCCATGTGGGCCATGTGGTAACTCTACCTCTGAGCCTACAATTTGTGCTAGACTCCGGGGGGGATTATTGGTTCCGGCGTTCCTTCACTTGACCCGTAGCGCTCTACTTCTTATTTAAAAAAATTAAGTAGCGCCCTTTCCAATAGTCCGGCCTTTTGGAACAGTTGGGTATGCGCTTGATCCTACAAGGCTCTTATAAACTTCTAAATTCTTCTACAAGAATGCACTCTGTGTTAGGATGCATGAAATTGAATTATGGTTTCAATTAGTAAATCCTTAAACTGCCCGTAGTATATGACATCGGGCCCAGGTCGGACCTACTATTATATGTTATGTGACGGATGGGGGTATTACAAGTTTGCATCAAACATTGGTGTCAATCTTTCTTATTCAAATTTATGAGTGAATTCTTTTAAGAGGTAGTGAACACATGTATGTGTGTTACTGTTATAACATGAAAGAACCCATGAATGTCCACTTAGGAATGAAAATACACATATTTCAGGAACCTGCGTGTTCCTATAATTGCTTCTTGGCAATTATTTGTTTCCTAATTGAGTGTTTCACAATTATAGGTGACTAGGAATGGAGTTGAGCAACCACAACGTCAACACACTACGGAGAGAAGTGTGCCTAATGACGTGCATGCGATACCTCTTAATACAAAAACCATACGAATGGTAGCTGAAGCTGTGTTCTCTATGATTAATGCCCACATGGAAGGCACGTGCATCCCCATGTCCCTGGGGTGGCTTCAATACCGATTGGCGCTCGGGAGTAAACATCAAATAGAAGAACATCAGATCAGTAGTTGAACATGCTTTTGGCACAGGGAAAGCACTTAGTGGATGAGTATTTGCATGTGTTTGTCATGAAAAGGCGTTACAGACGGTTTGAGTTAGAGGACGAGTAGACTATGGTCAATAGATTTTATAAGGGTTTGGGTGATGATTTATGACTTTTATTGGTAGTACCAAAGTTATATGGATTTTGAGCATTGGTGGAGTCTGCTAGATCATTGTAAATAGATTTGGCAAAATTCCACCATATGCCTGTGTGCAGGGTACCAAACTCTAAAGGTTGTGCAAAGTTTGTTTGCCATAGGAGATGGAATAAGAGGTCTAGAACATCTAATAGTCAATCTCCAGGTGCATGTCATACTTGTTGCAAGTCAGGACACCTTGCTCGAGATTTTGGTAGTGATGCCCCAAGGATAAAGAAAACTATGTATGGAACAATTTTTGGGCGAGTTCCACTTGCTATTCTTGTGGCAAGATTGGACTGTTGTAACTTATTGCTTGTTGTTTTTCCCTTAATAAAAATGAAAATTTCGGGATGAAATTTCTATAAGGAGGGGATGATTGTAACACCCCAGATTTTACCAAATAGAACTTTTGTCACAATCGTTGGGCGACAGTGAGTATCGTCAAGCGGCGATAGCATTGGCACTCAATGCCTACAAGTGTTGAGTCGACTCGAAGCAATCGACGCTTGAAAGCATTGAGTGGGATTTAAGAAGAGATATCTCGTGGCGATAGTGGGTATCGCCAGTGGAGATAGCGATAATACTCAACGAACTCAATGCCTAAAAGCGTTGACCGAGCTCGATGCACTTGACGCCTAAAAGAGTTGAGTGAGCTGTCGCGGAACGGCGATAATGAATATCGTTGGGCGATAGTGCCACGTGGTGATGGATACATGTCGGATTGGCTGTTAAGCGGTTGATAAGCGGTGGTTGACCCGAGTCAAAGCGGTTAAGTCGATGTCGTCGGGCGATAGTCGATATCGATAGGAGATAAAGCTAAAGTTGACCAGTCAACTCAAATCTTGGTCTTTGCTTTGTTTTGATAAAATAACCCCATGGCTGGGATTAATCCCGAGGCCAGTTAATTGAAGGAGAAGTAAAGAGAAGGCTCATTTCACTTCTCTCTCTCTCTCTCTCTCTCTCTCTCTCTCTCTTTCTCTCTTCATCTCCAATGCTCTCTTGGAAGAAGAAGCTAAGGAAGAAGGATAAAGCTTGGGTTGAGCTTGGAATGGTTGGTTAAGGAGATTCCGTAGTCGAAAGCAAGATCCGAGGCTAGATCCGCGAAGAGGAAAGTCAGGAGATCATTTCCATCCGCGTAGAAAAGGTTCTCCATGGATCCGAAGAAAACTACAAGGGTAACGATTTTCTCCTGGATAAGTGAAGTTCTCAATATGCATACGTGCATGGAACCCCTCACCAAAAAGTGACGAAAGGGTGGTTTCCATTGGGTCGATCTTTATGATCCCCGTTTAATTTTGTATATATATCCGGAAAGGTAAACTATGGAATAGACATGATGTGAGAAGCCCATCTGGACATGTTGGTTAGGATTGGTGATGTTTTTATGCTTTGCGTGCCAGAGAAGACTCTGTGGATACACATATAGATGAATGTGTGAAATCCAGAGTCTAGGGGTGTGCAGGATGCTGCATCAAAGTACTGGAGTTATCTCCAGAAAATAGCCAGGAAAGATCACAGTTTTGAGAACTATTGATATCACCGAGCGACTGTTAGTATCACCGCCAAGAGATAGCTCCCAGTGATCTTTTTTGTGAGGCCTTTCTCTATGACACCTGGGGTACAATGTATGAGAAGCTGAGAGCTTTATAAGGTCAGCTACGGTGGTGACGCAGGCCAATGGTTCCGACGGGATAAAAACTACGCTTTATTGGTTTGTACAATTAAATAGGATACGTAGTGTGCAATATTTCTCTATGTACGCTACCGTTGAACTCATCCAATTAATGGCACAAACTTTATCAACGCACAATACAAAGGGACGCTACCCCTTTTTAGAGATTAAATAAGGGATATATGCCAATGTTCGCTCAAGCGAATTAGACCTACATGATCCGGACAATTAGCTAATAAATTAAAAATATCCACAAGCATTCACAATCCCAATAAAAGAAGATCCAGACAACAATAGCGATTTCAACAAAGTCCAAAAAATCAATCCCAAATTAATTAATACGAGGTAGGCCAAATCACCTGAAATCAAGGGTTAACGACCCGATCTCTACTAGCATTCATGAGATCTACCTGATCCAATTAATACGAAAATATTCTGATAAATAAATTCTTGAAAATTCATATTTTATTAAGGCACAATTTTCAATATAAATTCGGACTAAACACTAGCGTTCTAATCCACCAAATCTCACAATAATATAGAAGAATCACATAAGAGAAAGTTTAGAATTCATTACCCAATCCCAAGAAATTCGTCTACAAAGATGAGTGGAGGAAAACACATGACGACGGTGGTTGGATCTATTTCCATGCAAATCCACGGTACCGCACCGGACGCTGAAGACGAAAGCCGCTTCCTTTGAATCACCGGGGAGGATAGAGATCGTCGGATTTGTTGTTCTTGGCCGAAATCCACAAAGAGAGGAATTTAGGAGGTTGGTCGAACCCTAGATAGGGAAGTCTATGGTGGTCGAACTTCTCAAGGGGAGCTATCCTTCGAGTTGACGGATGTCGTTGGAGAGGAGGAGGGTTGTTGTAGAGGACAAGAGAGGCAGGAGGAGAGGTAGTGGCCGAAAACCACAAAGACGAGAAGGAGGAGGGTGGCCGAAATAGCCAAGGGAGAGGGAGAAAGGGGGTGGCCGAAATTTGCCATGGAGAAAGAGGGAAAAATCTCAATAGATTTTAGGGTTTTTTACAATTCTTATCATTCTTATCAAATCCTTCATAAGCATGGCCTTTTATAGACTACACCACTCAATCTTCATCATTCATGAAATAGAAATACAATAGATGGTTATAAGCACCCATCATAACATGAAATAAAAATACAATAATAAAATGCTTTAAAATAAAATGCTAAAATAAAAAATACTTAAAATAAGAATACTTAAAAATATATAATTATAAATATTTATTTTATAATCATATATTTTTATATGACGGTAACGGCGACGGCGGACGTCGTGCATAACATATAGTGAGGCGCGGTGTTGGCGATGAATGTCGTAGTAGAATCCCATCTTCAAGCTTGTGGCAGCGATCGTCCCAATAAACAAACTCTCTATATCGAGGATCAAAGTCCGTCTCAGCAACATCATCATGAACCAGTGGCAGTACAGCGTCGCCATCAATCCACCCCAGCTCAAAATCACTCATCCCCGATGAGTGGCTCATGAGGGGACAATAGTCGAAAGCAGCAGCAACATGGGGGCAAATCTGGCCCCACAATCCAGGTCGTAATAGCGTGATCATCCCATAGCAATTAGAACCTGTCAGACATTGGAACAGCAAAACTTTAGAGCAAACACGAAAGGGTTTCAAGCAAATGAAAAATAACTTGAATCTTACCATCCGATTTAAGAACCAAGGAATCCACGTGGAAAATAGACACAGTATAACTAACACTCCCCAACCCAAGAGAACATTTAGTGGGAGAGAGAAACGACAAAGAAAGCTACTCAGGTGGAAAGGAGACGTACAATAAAAAGTCCGGAAACTTGAAATAAAGTGAAACACCCTTTACATTATAAAAATCCTAAAGAAAAACATGAAATCCGAAGTTATTCATATCCATGGATGGGTCGGCATTCCTACGTATTAAATTATTAACGGAGCCAGAAGACATCCGCTCAGGGGCTGACCAGAATAAACCCAAATCACCAACTTTAGCGTAGGACGGTCTCGGCAGGGATCGGAAATGCATGCGACATAAATTAAAAATGCTAGCTAATGTCCTAGATACATGTAAGAGGAGTCGTGAATAGGCGTAGGAAAAGTGTGTGCCACTAGATTGGAAGAATAATTTTGGCGTGATAAGACCAAATCTTGGGGCACAACCATCATGGAATTAAAATCGATTACAATCGAGGACATAGTCATAGATGGATACACAGAAAAATGAACAGTCAAAGGTGACGCATAGTCAGATCTACGAGGTGCAGTGAAAAGACCAAATACCAGTGCGCTCAACTCATCAATATCTAAACGCTGAGATATTGCCAATGTAGGAACTAATAGAGTGGGTGTGGTAAGAAAACTCAGACTAGGACTACCAGATCCACGTCCTAAAAATTCATCTATTGTAGGCAAATAAACAGGAGGAAGTGTCGATAAAATCAATCTTGGGATAAAATCCAAATCAGTATAAATTTCACCCAACGGTGAAAATATCAAGGAACTCTCATCCAGATATACAATAAGAGAATTGTCCAGAAGTACCCTTCCCTTAGATGGTAACTCAACCACAACAACAATAGGAACATCCTCACTCTCAGGCTCCTCAGATGACTCGGATATAATCTCAGCTGGTGTATTCGTAGGCTTTATCACGATAGGGATTATAGACTAGAGAGGGCACTCAATACTAGGGTGATCAGACACAACGCTTGCAGAGCAGGTAATAGGCAACGAGATACTCTCACAGATCGAAATACCATCATCCCATACATAATCTTCCAAATCACTAGGTGTCCCATCAATGTCAAAATCGTTGGGCACTATCGTATATGATGGAATACTCTCATCTAGCTGGTCATCCTCAGAATCAAGAGATACCACATCTACATCAGAATCCTCATGGGTATCATACACAATCTTAGGAGGCTCAGACTTCAAAGCTAAAGGAGCCAAAACCCTAGTAGTAACATCTTTCGAGTCTAGAATGTAGGGCCTAAACTGCTTATTTTCCCTAAAGGTGGAAAGAGGCACACTATGGGTAGACCTACCTTTGTGGGGAAAGGATTTAGCCTAAGGCATATGGTCATTCCTATAAGCAGCTATGGGTCTAGTGTCATAACTATACTCGCTCACAATTGTGGTGTTATTAGTAAGAAGGTATTCGGGGTCGAATTGAAAGGTAAGAAGGCTACGCATTTACGGCCAAGCATTTTGATAACAGCCCACACAGCACTCTTCATTTAGCCAAAATAACTGTGTTTGACCTACTAACCTCTCTCGGGCTACGATAACCTTTTGGTGTTCGTCCCATTCATGACAATCAAAATAAAGTTCCATTCTCTTAAGCCAGTCCCTAAAAATTTGAGAATTCCCAGAACAATCATAAGTGGGTGCCTCAATTTTAGTGTGAGAAAAAGCGTGGGGATGGTTGGGATTCCTCAGGCAAGGGGCAATGTTGGGTTGTGGTTAGCCATATCTCTAGACCACAAATAATCGAATCGTGAATCATAAATGTCATGGGCCATTTTTAGTGGTGACGGGTTAGAATAAACCTAATCGAATCTTGTGCGCATACAATGAATAAAGATTGTGGCCCAATAAAATTATAATAGATGGATTTGTTCCCGCTTAGTAACTAGGGTAATAAATATATATTTTTGATTTTCTTAATGAAAATAAATAGGAGAATATTACAAAAATTTTATTTGAACTTTTTTGCAGAAAAATATAGGTTTTAGGCCGCTATTTGCAGACCAAAAATTAAATAATTATTTTATTGTTTTTGGACAACGGATAGTGCAAGTGCATGTAGGCGTTCTAAGAAAAGGGGGAGGGTGACAATTAGGAAATTGACATGAACCTCCCTCTGATACCAAATTGATGCAGGCCAATGGTTCAGACGGGATAAATACTACACTTTTTTTGGTTCGTAAAATTAAACAGGATGCATAGTGTGCAATATTTCTCAAAGTACTCTACCATTGAACTCAACCAATTAATAGAACAAACTTTATCAATGCACAACGCAAAGGGATGCTACCCCTTGTTAGAGATTAAACAAGGGCTATATGTCAATGTTCGCTCAAGCGAATTGGACCTACACAGTCCGGATAATTAGCTAATCAAATTAAAAATATCTGCAAGCATTCACAATCCCAATAAAAGAAAATCGAGACTCAAATAGCGATTTCAACAGTCCAAAAAATCAATCACAAATTAATTAATATGAGGTAGGCCAAATCACTTGAAATCAAGGAGAAATCAAGGGTTAACGACCCGATCTCTACTAGCGTTCACGAGATCTACCCAATCCAATTAAAACGAAAATATTCGGATAAATAAATGCTTGAAAATTCAGATTCTATTAAGGCACTATTTTCAATATAAATCCGGACTAGAAACTAGCCTTCTAATCCACCAAATCTCACAATAATACAGAAGAATCACACAAGAGAAGTTTAGAATTCATTACCCAATCCCAAGAAATCCATCCACAAAGATGAGTGGTGGAAAACACACGACGATGGTGGTTGGATCTATTTCCACGCAAATCCACAGTACCACACTGGACGATGAAGACGCAAGCCGCTTCCTTTGAATCACCGGGGAAGAAAGAGATCGTCGGAGTTGTTATTCTTGGAAGAAATACACCAAGAGGGGAATTTAGGAGGTTGGCCGATCCCTAGATAGGGAAGTCTATGGTGGTCGAACTTCTCAAGGGGAGTTGTCCTTCGAGTTGACGGATGTCATTGGAAAGGAGGAGGGTTATTGTGGAGGAGAAGAGAGGAGGGAGGAGGAGGAGGAGAGGTAGTGGCCGAAAACCACAAAGTGGAGAAGGAGGAGGGTGGCCGAACTAGCCATGGGAGAGGGAGAAAGGGGGTGGCCGAAATTTGCAAAGGAGGAGGAGGGAAAAATATCAATAGATTTTAGGGTTTTTTTCAATTCTCATCAAATCCTTCATAAGCATGGACTTTTATAGGCTACACTACTCAATCTCCACCATTCAAAAAATATAAATACAATAGATGGTTATAAGCACCCATCATAACATGAAATAAAAATACAATAATAAAATGCATGATAATAAAATGCTAAAATAAAAAATGCTTAAAATAAGAATGCTTAAAAATATATAATTATAAATATTTAATTTATAATCATATATTTTTATATGAGGGTAACGACGATGGCAGACGGCGTGCATAACATATAGCGGGGCACGACGTTGGCGATGAATATTGTTGGGTATTACATCCATAATAGCCCAGATTTGTATGAAGTCACCCTCAAACTAAGATGAATTAAGTTATATTTGATGTATTGTTTGAGGTATATGTTTGCAGGACCCAATTGCCAAGTGTATACCAATATCAGTCTACAGTGGGTCACCAAACACAGGATCATACAATGTAATTCCTCATTGTGTGATCCATGGTATTGACTCATGTGTAGCCTCTCTATTGGGATCACTTCATTTTCAAGCATTACACATATTGGAGAAAGTCATGTTGCTGATTTCATTAAAGAAAGAAAAATTTTCTATCTCAAATTTTTCTAAGTATTTCACTCGAGAAGAACCTATGTACTGGAGTAGTATTCCTGATTTCACTATAGTAAGTCAAGCATGTATCTTGAGTAAGGGAAACAATTCTCGAGTAGTCTGAACATAGCTCTCTAGAGGCTAGCTCCATTACTCGAGTAGACCTCTTCTTATTCTCGAGTTGTCAGATTTTCTATCTCAGAATTTGTCTAAGTCTTTCTCTCGAGTAGTTAAGTACTTCACTCGAGTAGATGAGTACTGTCTCGAGTGACAGTAAGATAGTTCTCGAGAAGTGTCTATCTCACTCGAGTGGTGAAGTTCCTGCACTCGAGAAGCTTATCTTCCTCTCGAGTTGTCAAGCTTTAGTACTCGAGTTATCAGACTTTCTTCTCAGATTTTTTTCTCTAAGTCTTTTTCTCGAGTAGCTCTCATCCTTCACTCGAGTTATATGTTTAGCACTCGAGTGACTTAGATAGTACTCAAGTAACTCTCTTTTCTCTCGAGAGATTTTGTGTTCTGTCCTTCTCGAGTAGCCTGAAGCTTTCATCTCGAGAACCGGAGTAGCACTCGAGTAATCTATTCTTCACTCTAGTGTTGTAGACAGAATTTTTTCTCTGAATTTCTCTAAATACCAGGATGCATTTTTCAAAGTGATTTCCTTAATTACTTATCCACGTGTCCGAGTCATTTACGATTATGACCGTTGGTTAATCTTCTATAAAAGGTCTAATCGATTTTGACTCATTCAGAGGCACGTATATTCTGAATCCCTAATTCTTTCTGTTCTAAGAATCAGAAGCCGCCATCGCCGCTCATCGTCTTCATCGCTAGGGCTTTCGATCAAGTGTGATTCAGATAAAGTGACTTGCAGATCAAGATACTCTTTCATCTCAGATCTTTACTCTAATCTTGTGAGTCCAAGAAATTTAAGATCGGGATCCTGCCGTGTCTTCTTCGATATATTCTGACAAAGCCATATTTTCCGAGGAAGAAGAACTAGGCTGAGATTTTCCAGATCTGAGAAAGTTTCAGTTTGTATTTCTTTTTACATTCTTACTCTTGTAGGAGATTACTCTTCGAGTTTAGGAGCTTTGGTCTCCGAGTTTTTGCAGGAAGTTTTCATCTTTCGAGTGTAGATCCATTTTTGTGGATCGAGTTGTAGGAACATTGTTCAGAGTAGAAGGATTGTTTTAATCTGAGAATAGTGGAGTAGCTGATTCTTGTGTATTGCTAGATCGGTGAGTGGGAAGTGGACGTACCCAAGATTGGGGAACCACTATAATTCTTGTTTTCGTCTATGATTGCTTGATTATCTTCTGTGTTAGATCGCTAAATTTTTTTATTCCGCAAAAGAAGCACAACTCACCTATTCAACTCCCCCCCCCCTCTAGGTGATTTAGGTAGATAACAAATAACATCCATTGGTATCAGAGTGAGGTTGTTCGTCTAAAGGTTAACACCTTGAACATAACTCCTCCTAATTGTCTTTTTGAGTTAATCAAGCATGGACAGAGCCAAGGACTTTGCCAAGCTTCCATTATGCACGAAGAACAACTTTGCTATATGGAAAGAAAGAATAAAGTTCTGTATGGAGGCTGTGGATCCAAGGATCTTCAGGATTGTTGAAGAAGGCCCTAACGTTCCCATGACCGTGTCCACTAATGATTCTACCAAGCAAGTTCCTAAGAAGTTGATGGATCTCGATAAGGATGAGATTGCACTTGTCTCATTAGACAAGAAAGAGAAAAATATAATAGCAAGTGCAGTTGATGACTCTATGCTACAGAACTTGATTCACTTCCAGTCCGCCATGGAAATGTGGTAGTCTCTTATTATTTTGATGGAAGGAACTGAAGAAGTTAGGGATGATAGAAGATCCCTGTTAAATCAAAAGTACGAAGCATTCCAACAAAGTCCCAAGGACTCCATTGCAAATACGTTTGAAAATTTCTTCAAGATAGTCAACATCCTAAGAGTATACGATCGGGTATTCACTAATGGGGAACTGAATGACAAGTTCCTAAGATCCCTGACTAAGGAATGGGATAACAAAGTTTGTGCCATTCTGGAATTGGGAAGACTAGCAGAGACTGACCCGCGGAATCTTTTCAGAAAGCTTATGTCGTATGAACTACAAATCAACTCAAGAAAAGCTGAAGAAGAGAAGAATAGGTCTTCATCCAAGGAGAAGTTTGTTGCTCTCAAGGCAGACACCTCAAGGAATTCTAAGGCTGCCTCTCCTGCCCCAGCATAATAAGAAAGTGAAGAAGAAACCTCGGAGCCAAATACTTCAGGCTCTAAATTATCTGAAGGAGAATTCTCTCTCCTCTCTAGGCAGTTCAAGAAATTATTGAGCAAGAAGAAGTAATGGAAAGTCAAGGATGCCTCATTCAGAAGATCACATCACGATGGTGATTGCTACAAGAAAGGATCAAGTAACCAAGACAGGTATAACTCTAAACAGAACAATCATATTTCTTCTAACATAGTTTGTTATTACTGCAACAAGACAGGGCACGTGATCGCTGACTTCCCGCACAAGAAGAAAGAGGGTGGAAGAAGAGAAGAAGTCCTCTTATAGTAGAAAGAAATCAGAAAGAAGCCTTGTTGCCAAGAAGGCTAAAACACTCAGTGACACTGACTCATTTGAGTCAAGTGATGATGAAGAGGCCTACTTCGGACTCATGGCCCATTCTGAAGAAGAAGGAAAAGTCCCCCAATTTAATGGGGAGGTAAATTCTCATACCCCTCTCTCTGAATCTGATGTTCCCGACCATGATCATGAGGACTGTTTGTTTGAGGATGAATCTGAACTCATGATTCAGTATAAAGATTTGATCAAGGCTTACGACAAGTGTCGAAGAGTCGCAAGGGCTTAGGACAAGGAGATCAAATCTCTTAAGACTAAAGAGAGAAAACTGAGGGATGAAATTGTAACGATGGACTCTCTCAAGAAAGACTTCCATAATGTTATGGAAGAATATAATAAGTCTCTCGAGAACCTAGATCTGAAAGAAAATATCATCAAGGGATTTAAAGAACAACTAGAAGCTGAAAGGAAACTGGTTGAAATCTTCTCCAAGCCTAATACGGTTCTTCCACTCCTTGTTGAATTCTCTGCTCAGGCCAAAGGTGCTGGCTTAGGCCATGTGGCTTCTTCTAGTAAATCTTCTAGAAGAAACAAGGCCTAAAGGAGAAATAAGGCCGCCAAGAAGGATCTGGCCAAAGATAAAGGGAAAGATCCTCTTAAACAAACTACATTCAAAAAGGTTATATTTCCCACGAACGAGTTTGACTTTTACTCATCCTATGGTCACCTTACTAGGCCTACTGATGTAGAGCAAAAGTCTAGGTTCTAAGGATGGACTCGTCCTCGGAACTTTGGCGAGAGTGTCTTCAAGGCACCTTATGAGGAGATTACTCTTCAGAGCTATGGACCTTATAATCATGATCACAACATCAAAAGAGCTCCAAGAGTTAAACTGGTAGTTGAAAAGCCTACAAAGGAGAAGAAATAATGTGAATGCCATCACAATGAAGCTTCTTCTTCCAAAACTATTGCCTCTGCTAGATCACAACCTCAAAAGGTCAAGAAGGGGATCTTTAGGAAAAGATACAATAGATTTGACTGTTGGTGTTGTGGCAAGGTTGGTCATTTTGCCATAAATTGCTGGTTTAATCCCAGATATATTGTAGCTCCCCGAGTTAATAATGTGAGAAAGACTACTCATAATGTTAACACTCGTAGGGGGAGTAGGTTAACCTGAGACCAAGGACCCAACCTGGTTTGGGTTCCTAAGGCAACTTGATCTTATTCTTGCGGGAATGTCCAAAGGCCATCAAAACTCCAATCGGGTACCTAGACAACGGATGTTCTCAGCATATGACCGGGACTAGAAGCCTACTTCAGGATTACTCTCTAGTCATGAACGGTCCAAAGGTCATCTTTGGAGGTTCTGATCGAGGAATCACTACAAGCTACGGTATGATTACAAATGGTAGTGTATCCTTTTCAAATGTAGCTTATGTTGAAGGGTTGGAACAAAATCTCATTAGCATTAGCCAACTTTACGATAAAGGATACATCGTAGAATTTCATGCAGATAAGTGTTTGATAAAATCGGTAGATAATCTAGAAATGATTCTATCAGGAACTCGTAGTAGAAATATCTTTTGTTTAAATTTTATTTGCATCGACTCTTCTACGCCAGTGTGTCTTTTGGCAAAAGATAGTGCGTCTCTTGTCGACCAATGACACAAGAGATTAGCACATATAAATTACAAAACTATTAATAAATTGCTTTCTCTAAATTTGGTACGTGATGCTCCAAAGGTCAAGTGCGCCAAAGACAGGCCTTGTCACGCATGGATAAAAGGCAAACAAACAAGAACTACCTTTAAAATCATTATCAACAAAGATTCTAACAGGTGTTTACACCTACTTCACATGGACTTGTTCGGTCCACTGCAAATTAGAAGTTTGGGAGGTAAGGATTATATACTGGTAATTGTTGATGACTACTCTCGCTTTGCATGGGTGTTCTTTCTAAAACACAAGTCAGATACCTTTTAAATCTTTACTAATTTTGTCAGGCAAGTCCAGAATGAATACAGCTATTCCATTGTCAAAATCAGAAATGACAATGGAACAGAGTTCAAATCTGGATCCATGATAGAATTTTGCGAAAGCCTAAGTATTTTTCATGAGTTTTCCTCTCCTCGAACTCCTCAACACAATGGAGTCGTTGAGAGAAAGAATAGAACACTTATAGAGGCCTGCAGAACTATGTTGAGTGATACCTCATTACCAGAATACTTCTAGGCTGAAGCCGTCAACACTGCATGTCACGTGCAAAATAGAGCACTCATTAACAAAAACAATAAAAAAACACCTTACGAACTTCTGAAAGCCAGGAAACCGACCATCTCATACTTTAAAATTTTTGGTAGTAAATGCTTCGTCCTTAACAATGATATGCATCACAGTACTAAATTCAGTGAAAAGAGTTTTGAAGGTATTTTTGTAGGCTATAGTAGCCATAGTAAGGCATATAGGATTTTTAATAAGAAAACCCTTGTGGTAGAAGAATCTATACATGTTGTATTTAATGAGACAAGCCTGCTGCAAGGCTCATCTTCTAGTGTGTTCATTGAAGATGCAGGTTCTCATCTAAAGAAATTAAGCTTGGATAAGCAACTTAAAGTAAAAGATCAAAAAATTATATCGATGACCACTCAAACCCCTATTGGAGAAAATGATCAACATGATGAAAATATCATTCAAGCTGATGAAGTCACTCCTGTGATAGAAGAAGCTCCAAATGCAAGGAACCTAGAGCTCAGACACCTAAAGGATCACCCAATTGATCAAATCATCAGAGATCCCCAGGATGGTGTTTGTAATGGCCCAGGCCCGACCACATCAAAGGGCTTTACTGGGACCCAACTAGCACCGCTACAGGGCTGCAGCCCAGGCACCCTAAATCCTCCCCGGCCTGTTTCTCAGCACGACGCATTGTTGATGCCAGGTTTCAAACCCGCGCCCTTGATAAGATGCCTTCCAACCGCAACCTCATCACCAACTGATCTGCAGCTCAGTTGGTGATGAGGTTGCGGTTGGAAGGCACCTTATCAAGGGCACGGGTTCGAAACCTGGCATCAACAACGCGTCGTGCTGAGAAACAGGCCGGGGAGGAGTTGGGGTGCCTGGGCTGCAGCCCTGTAGCAGTGCCAGTTGGGTCCCCGTAAAGCCCTTGCCTTCCAACCGCAACCTCATCACCAACTGAGCAGTAGGTTTGGCGTCGAGTAAGTCAACCTCACTCAATGCCAAAGAAGGTTTGGCGTCGAGTGAGGTAGACTCACTCAACGCTACAGCCAGGGCTTGCGGTTAAGTATTTGGCATTGAGTGAGGGTACCTCACTCAACACCGTGGCTGTTTTGGCGTTGAGTGAGGTAGACTCACTCAACGCCGTAGTTTTTTTAGACTAAGTCTTTAGCCTTGGGATGTGTGCTTCTTTAGGACTGTTAGAGGAGTTTTTCCTTCCTAAGGGGGATGTTGGGGTGTTCGACTAGTTTTTTGCATGCCGACTCGTGGACTATGGTCGGAGGGGGTGTTTTCTGGACTCTAGAGGGGTGAAATATGTGTGCTGAGCTGTGGACACCACGAAGTCTGGACAATGGGGATGACTTGTTTAGGTGTGTGGACCCTAAGGCTGTCACCGGTTGTGTTCACCCTTGAGTATTTATTTTTGGGTCTGGTTGTTGGTGTTGGTGCTGCCACCCACTCCAGCCCCTTATTATTTACACCCCGGTCATTTGCCCACAAAGTTAGGATTTTTAGCTCTTTCTTTTCCTACTTTTGGTTATTCCTTCTAGTATACTGATGCTTTACTGTTGCAGGTTGTTTCTTTCTGCCGAGCAGGTAGCTTTTGTGCTCACACTTAGTGTGATTTACCTTTACTGTCCTCTTGATAGTATTTTTCTTCTTACTGTCATACTTTTCACTTACTGTTAGTTGTTTCTTTTGTTACCGGGTTGGTAAACCCTTTTTGCTCGCACTTAAATCATATATTCTTCATGCTTTGATATTGTACTGAGGCGTTCATTCTTGAATGCCTCAGGTCCAGGTTGTAGCTGATAGAGAGGTTGTTCCCTTTTAGTGGGTTTCGCTGATAGCCTCCATGGTAGCTGAGTTACAGATCTTCCACCTTGTGAGGTAGTTATTCTTCTTTTCTGTATGGACATGCACACTCACCGGTGGGTTCGTGTTGGGTTATCGACGCCCACTGGTGGCTTACTTGTTTTGCTGGATATGAATTAAAACTGTTGTTTTTTCCCTCTTGGGGTTGCTTACTTGCTTCTGGGAAGGTTTTATTCTAGGTTGTATGTTAGGTATTTTAAAACCCTAAACTATTATATGTATCTCATGCATATCATATTTGTAAAACTAAAACACTATCTTCTTTAAGCGTAAAGAATATCTGTCATATATAAATACTATACTGATCTTAGGAGTCGTGCATACCATAAGTGGTCCCTTGAGGGCCCTTATACTCATTTAGGGTGTCAAATCAACTAAATCAAAGTATTTTTCCGCTACAAGCAAATATATTTTCCTATCGTGGACTAGTTGATCCACTGTGCCGAGGGATACGGCCTTTAAATAAACTAGTTTCCTATTATTTTAAAACTTGTGATTCTAAGTCTTAGTGCATTGCCTGAGCGTCAGCAGTTATCCCCTGCTCGACGTAGCATCATAATACGTGTTTTCCCATACTCTGGTACTTCTTAACCTTGGGAAAATACGGGTTGTGACAGTGTTAGAACTCGTAAAGGTACAACTAATGAGAATTTGTATTTGAGTTTTCTCTCACAGGTTGAACCAAAGATGTTTGAGGAAGCAAACTCAGACGCATCTTGGATAATTGCTATGAAAGAAGAATTGAACCAATTCAAGCGATGCCAAGTTTGGAAGCTTATTCCAAGACCAAAAAGGCAAAAATGTTATTGGAACAAAGTGGGTCTACAGGAACAAGATGGATGAGAATGGAACAATCATAAAGAACAAGTCCAGACTCGTTGCTCAAGGATACAGGCAAGAAGAAGATATCGACTTCGACCAAATGTATGCTCTATTGGCAAGACTGGAGGCAATCAGATTGTTCCTAGCATATGCTGCACTTAAGGGCTTCACCGTCTATTAGATGGACGTGAAGTCTGCCTTTCTTAATGGTGACATAAAGAAAGAAGTGTATGTGGAACAACCCCCAGGTTTCATTGATTCTAACTTTCCTAGTCATGTTTATTTTCTATCTAAAGCTTTATATGGTTTGAAATAAGCTCCTTGAGCTTGGTATGAGACGTTGTCTAGCTTTCTTCTTGGGAATAAATTCACAAGGGGAAAGATAGATAAGACATTATTTCTTAGGGAAATAAAAGGCAAGATTTTGCTAGTGCAAATCTATGTCGATGATATTATCTTCGGCTCTACTGACGATAACCTTTGCAAGAAGTTCTCAAAACTTATGCAAGGGAAGTTTGAAATGAGCAGTATGGGAGAGCTGAAGTATTTCTTAGGACTCCAAGCGAAACAATCTGAAGATGGAATTTTCATCTCTCAGACGAAATTTACAAAAGAGTTAATTAAGAAATTCAGAATGGAGAACGCAATATATATGAGGACTCCAATGGGTTCAGCTGTGTCTCTGGACAAGGATGAGAAAGGAAAACCTTTTGATGAAACCAAGTACAGAAGCATAATTATATCCTTGCTCTATCTAACTACAAGTAGACCAGACATAATGTTCTCAACATGTTTTTGTGCTAGATTTCAAGTGAACTGTAAGGAATCTCACTACGTTGCTGAAAGCGAATTTTGAGATACCTTAAAGGTACACCAAATCTTGGCTTATGGTACCCAAGAAGTAATGATAGCGAACTAATAGGTTTTTCAGATACAGATTTTGTAGGTAGCAAAGATGACAGAAAGAGCACTTCTGAGACTTGTCAATTCCTAGGAAGAAGGCTCCTTTCCTGGAGTAGTAAGAAGCAGAACTATGTTACAATCTCAATAGCCAAGTCAGAGTATATCTCTACAGGCAGTTGTTGTGCACAGCTGCTATGGATAAAGAACCAGTTTGAAGACTACAACTTGAAGTTTTAAAACATCCCTTTGGTTTGTGACTCCTCTAGTGCGATTGCAATTGCCAATAACCCAGTCTCTCACAGTCGGACAAAGCACATAGAGTGCGATAAAATTTCATCCGGGAGCATGTGGAGCATGGGGACATCAATCTTCAATAAGTCCCAACTGATAGGCAAATTGTAGATATATTCACGAAGCCGCTGGACGAGGTCAAGTTCTCTTTCTTCAAAACATAACTTGGAATGCTCAACAAAGAGGAATAGAGAATGGGGAATCACAACATAGTTCAGAGATCAAGAAATCGTCAAAAAGTCAAAATGACTCGAATTCAGACTTTAACTCTCGAGTAGATATAAACCACTCGAGTAGAATGTAGGCACTCGAGTACTTCTCTAGAGTCACTCGAGAGCTCACCAGGCCACTCGAGTACTTCCTTGGTCTACTCGAGAAATCCGTAAGTCACTCGAGAATCTGGGATATTTCTTCTCTGTTTTAGTTTAAATTTCTTTATCGGAACCCCTAAGCCTCACTTAGCTCAATGATATACATCAAGGTGTATTTGATGTTATTTTGAGTTTATATGTGCAGGTTAAGAATGTGCTAGAATGCAGGAAAAAGATTCTAAGTCCATATGTTGACACCTGAGGAAGCTGTGTAGACACTTCAGTAAGATTGTGTCGACACTTGGAAATGGCTGTGTTGACACTTCAGTGAGTTTGTGTCGACATCGGGAGGCAGTGTCGACACACAGAAGATTATAGTCGACATCGATTGTGTTGACACCGGGAGGCTGTGTCGACACACAGGGGCAGAGTTGACAACAACTGTGTCGACACCTGGAGGCAGTGTCGACACACGCTATATTCTGAGTCTACATCAACTGTGTCGACACACAGGACTTGTGTCGACGCACAACTGAGTCTAGACCAAGGTTATTGCTGATGAATGGTGAAGTGTTTGTGTCGACACAAATAATCAGTGTCGACACATTCTAAAGATGCAATGTCAAGAAGCTGTGTCGACATCAAGGCAGCTATGTCGACATCACCAAAGGCTTTGTCGACACTTAAGTCACTTGTGTCGACACATATTGACAGATGGTCTCGACACTTTATGACAGTTAGTCTCGACGCTTTACTGACAGAGTCAAAGGCTCAAGAACTGTTTGAAGACTTGACAGCTGTGAGTTACAACAGGTTTTCTGAAGCTGTCAGACTTGTCAGAAGTTATTTATAAATCGGATCAGCCGGTTACCATGGATGAAGTCTATAAATAGATGGATTCAGAAGAAGAAAAAGAATAAGTATTGTCACAACTAACACAATTAGAGATTGATCTCTGTTCAAGAAAGTACAAGTAACAAAGTAGAAGATCTTCGTGAGAAGATCTAAGAAGACGTTCTGAAGTAGTTTACTCTTCAGATTCTGTCTAAGTTGAATTCAATCAAGAATTCAGAAATATCTTCAAGAGGTTTGGATAGAGAGAGATCCAGCTATTTGAAATCAAGAAGGAGACATTCACAGGTCTCTCAAGAAGCAGATACTGAACTAATCTGTCAAGAAGATTCGTATTTATTTCTGAAGTCTAAGAAGGAAGCCTCCAGTCAGTTATATTCAAAGGAAATCAACCCAACTAAGTTCAGATTCAAGAAGCTTTGAAGAAAGCTAAGATCAAGTTGATTTCAGCCATCAGCCTCTTCAAGAAGCTGATCAAGAAAGTTCTTATCCCTTCTCTCTCAATAGGGGTAAGATATTACAAAATTCCTTATCAAATTCTGTAGGATCTATTCATAGATCTGAGTTGTAAGCCTATTTTATAAAGGCTGAGTGTAGGAGATTTATTCTCTGAGTGGTAGGGCTGTTTATGCCTGAGTTGTAGGAGAAGGTATTCTCTGAGTTGTAGGCCTTGTGGCAAGGCTGAGATAGGGATGTTTATGCCTGAGTTGTAGGAGAAGGTATTCTCTGAGTTGTAGGCCTTGTGGCAAGGCGGAGGTAGGGCTTGTTAGCCTGAGTTGTAGGAACCTTATAGGGTTCTGAGTTGTAGGAATCCTTCTGGATTTTGAGCTAAAGGAAGAAGTTAGGCCGAATCTAGCATACTGCTAGATAGGTGAAGGGGGAAAGTGGATGTACCCAGACCTTGGGGAACCACTATAAAACTGTGTGCAATCTGTGATGTGTGTATGATTGTGATTGTTGTGCTGTGTTAGATGTAGAAATATCTGATTTTCTCAAAGAACTGTAGTTATTTTCTGCCTTAAGTTAAATCAATGAAAAGTACCTATTCACCCCCCCCCCCCCCTCTAGGTGTTTAGGTAGTCTTGAAAGTAAAACAATCACAACATATATTATTAACAACCCCAATCAAATTTATCTAAGATCACGGAAAGGGAGTTGTAGAGGTAGTTAGGAAGAATTCTGATATTCCTAAGAAAAACAAGGTTCAACGGAAAATGTCGAACAGAGCTCGACGATCTCTGAACGGAGCTCAGCGATCTCAAGCTGAATTGTCGAACTCAGGTCGACGATCGCTGAACTCTAAACTCAGGCAAAGTCGATCTTCGAACGGATCTCGACGATCTGACCCAAGATCGTCTAACTCAGCTCAGAGATCGTCGAACAGAGATCAGAGCTTTTAACAAGTTTTTAAGGGTAAATCACCTCTACATCCCAAGGCTTCAACCCTTATGCTGAATGGATAATACCTCCTAGGAGATATCATCCTGAAGGCTATAAGAGTTAGCCAGAGATGTCTTTTATTTCAGATTTTAAAGGTTATCAACCTAGTCCCAAGGTAAACTGGGTCAAAAACAAATAAATTATTGTATGTGTAGGTGAAGACCTATCTAACAATAAACCAGCAATGGTATCTGGATAGTGGGTGCTCAAAGCACATGATAGGAAGCAAGGATAATCTAACATCCTTCAAAGCCAAGCTTGGACCCAAAGTCATATTTGGAGATTCAAACTTTGAACAGACTAAGGGATATGGTGCAGTCCAGATAGGGTTAGTCACATTCAAAAAGGTGGCCTATATGGAAGGTCTGAAGCACAACTTAATCAGCATCAGTCAATTGTGTGATGAAGGCTACCAGGTGACATTCAACAAATCTTCATGCAAAATCAAATTAGAGGACAACACAACTGTGTTGACAGGTAAAAGGAAAGATAACATCTATCTTGTAGATTTTCAATCAACTAAGGTAGATATCTGTCTGTTTAATTCTGTTAGTTAACAAAATGAACTATGGCATAAGAGATTAGGACATGTAAACCTTAGAACCATTGCTAGGCTATCCAAGGACAACCTTGTTAGAGGACCTTCTGGCCCCTAAAGGAAGGAAGGACTTTACAGGGCTTGTCAATTAGGCAAGCAAACTAAAAATAGTTTTAAGTCACTTAATAAGAGTGATTCACCTATGATTTTGTATCTGTTACCCATGGATATTTTTGGAACCATTACAGTACAAAGTTTAGGAGGGAAATCTTACACTTTAATAGTTGTAGATGACTTCTCTAGATTCGTATGGGTTTTTTTTCTGAGGAAGAAGTCTGATAACTTAAAGTGTTTGACAGAGTTTCTCAAATGCATACAGATTGAGTTCAATACTGACATTGCCCTGATCAGAAGTGATCAAGGGACAGAGTTTGATTCTCTTATTATGCAAGAGTTTTGTCAGAGTGAAGGGATCAGGCACACTTTCTCAGCTCCTAGAACTCCTCAACAAAATGGGGAAGCTGAAAGGAAAAATAGAACCCTTATTGAATCTTCTACTACATTGTTGACAGATGCTCACCTTCCTCTATCCTTTTGGGCAAAGGCAGTGAACACCTCAAACTATGTGTTGAATAGAAGTTTGATACATAAGCTGAAGGGCAAGACTCCCTATGAATTACTCAAAGGGAAGAAACCTAAAGTAGACTATTTCAAAATTTTTGGTTGTATTTGTTACATTCACAATAATGACAAGAAATACATAGAAAAATTTCAAGCCAAAGCTGATGAAGGAGTGTTTCTGGGATACTCCATGATCAGTAAGGCTTATAGGGTGTATAACAAATCATCTCTTAAAATTGAAGAATCTGTACATGTATCTTTTGATGAAACTAATATGTCTTATAAGGAGAAGAATACTTCTATCATAGAACCTTTGCAGGTACATTCTCTCTCAGAGAATTTGAACAGGTTAAACATCATTAAAGAGGATACAACACCCTCACCTATCCAACAAAAAGGTGAAAGTAGTGAAGATGAAGAGGACACTCAATATCTTGGTGAGAACCATATTGAAGAGCCAGTTGTTGTTCCATAAGAGGAAATAACAACACAGGTTGGTGAACAATCAACACCCCCTATTGATTTAGTAACATCAAGAGATCATCCAATCTCCCAAGTGATTGGAGACATCTCAGGTTGTGTGCAAACCATAAATCAGGTCAACCAAAATCTGATGCACACCTGCTTTCTTTCGCAAATTGAGCCTCAATCCATACAAGATACAGAACAAGATCCACATTGGATCATTGCAATGCAAGAGGAGTAACATCAATTTGAAAGAAACAGAGTTTGGGAGCTAGTGCCAAGGCCAAAAGATCACTCCATTGTTGGAATAAAATGGGTGTTCAGAAACAAACTGGATGATCAAGGAATTATTGTAAGGAACAAGGCAAGGCTAGTTGCACAAGGATACTCACAAGAAGAAGGAATAGATTATGACCAGACCTTTGCACCAGTTGCAAGGTTAGAGGCCATAAGAATATTCCTAGCTTATGCAGCTCACAAGGGATTCAAGGTCTATCAAATGGATGTGAAGAGTGCTTTTCTAAATGGAGATATCAAGGAAGAAGTCTATGTCAAACAACTCCCAGGTTTTATCTCTCCTACTCATCCTGATTATGTTTTTAAATTACATAAGGCATTATATGGTCTCAAGCAAGCTCCTAGAGTATGGTATGAGACCTTAACATGCTTTCTCTTGAAAAATGATTTTATAAGGGGTAGAGTAGACCAAACTCTTTTCATTAGAACCCATAAGTCCAATATCATACTAGTACAAATTTATGTAGATGACATTATCTTTGGATCTACTGATTCAAATTTGTGCAAAAGGTTTTCTGACCTAATACATTCAAAATTTGAAATGAGTAGCATGGGTGAGCTTTCCTTCTTTCTATGATTGCAAGTCAAACAGCATGTTGATG
Organism: Platanthera zijinensis; assembly: GCA_039513925.1. NCBI lineage: Eukaryota > Viridiplantae > Streptophyta > Magnoliopsida > Asparagales > Orchidaceae > Platanthera > Platanthera zijinensis. The sequence continues at coordinate 58,750,986 of CM077097.1, read as the reverse complement.
GCATATTCATTTCTCAAACCAAGTATGCAAAAGAATTGGTTAAGAAATTTGGTATGTCTGAAGCATCCTCTATGAAAACACATATGCCTACTAATGCTGTATTAGATGCTGATGAACATGGGAAACCTGTTGATCAGACAACATATAGTGCAATGATTGGCTCTTTATTATATCTTACAGCTAGTAGACCTGACATAATGTTTGCTCCATGCATCTGTGCTAGATTCCAAGTAAGCCCTAGAGAGTCACATCTAACATTAGTAAAAAGGATTCTTAGGTATGTGAAAAGTTGTCCAAATCTAGGTCTCTGGTATCCAAAAGATTCAGGATTTGAATTAACTGGATTTTCATATGCTGATTATACTGGATGTAGAGTAGACAAGAAAAGCACCAGTGGAACTTGTCAGTTTCTTGGTGACAGACTTGTATCCTAGTTTTGTAAGAAACAAACATCTGTGTCCACATCAACTGCTGAAGCTGAATACATGGCAGCATGTAGTTGTTGCTCACAGATATTGTGGATTCAAAATCAGCTCCTAGACTATGGTTACAACTTAGATAAGTCAAAAATCTTTTGTGATAACACCAGTGCTATTTCTATAGCCAAAAATCCAGTCCTCCATAGTATGACAAAACATATAGAGATTAGGCATCACTTCTTAAGAGATAATGTTGAAAAGAATTAAATTGAACTTCAATATATCCCAACTGATTTGCAAAGGGGAGATATTTTCACCAAACCCTTGGATGAAAAGAAACACACATTCTTCCTGAATCAGTTAGGAATGTTAGATGGAGGAAGTCTAAATTAAGATCCAAGATTTTAAAACCTTAAAAATTGACCAAGACTAGGCAAAAATTTTAATTTCTCTAGTGTCTATAGGTTCTTTTTGAACTCTGACCTGCGCTCGACGTTTTTCCCAAAGATCATTGAATGGAGATCGACGTTCTTATATAATCGTCGACTGGCGCTTAGCGTTTTCCAGATCACTTTCCGGTCAGAGATCGTTGAACGCAGCTCAACGCTCTCCAATATCGTCGAACGGAGATCGACGATGTTGAAAACCTTTCAGATTCCTTTAGAAGCCCAGATTGTTGAACGCAGCTCAACGCTCTCCAATATCGTTGAACGCAGCTCAACGCTCTCCAATATCGTCGAACGGAGATTGACGATGTTGAAAACCTTTCAGATTCCTTTAGAAGCCCAGATCGTCGAACTGAGTTCAATGATCTTTCCTTTTCTGCGTCGAACCCTGATGTAAAAATCATTTTTCGTCCGTCGTTCTCTTTTGCGCATTCATACCTTCTACAGAGCTTTCTTTCCCTTCAAACCTCTCTGCACTTGGTCTTGTTTGTTTGTTTTTGCAGAAAACCCATGGCCGTCTCTGTTGCTGTCTTAGCCGCAATAAAGTTTGACACCGGTTTTGATATAGACATGGATTCGTTTGAAGGAAGTGATAAGATATTCAAGGATATTCTAGAGATGTTCAAGAAGCAACAGTTGGTGAAAATCATGACTACAAGGATGAAGTTGGCTGTAGATGAGATAAAAGAATGGGTATATACAGCCCACAACCTGGATCAAAAGACAGTGATTGGGACAATTTCAGGAACCCAGGTATCCCTTACTCCTCTTCTAATAGAAGTTTTTCAATTAAGTACTGGACATGATACAGTGGAATTGTCTGGAGAAGAGTTTTCTACTATATTGGATAGAATGGGACATTCAGCAGCAAACCCTAACAAATTGCTTAAGAAAAACCTTTCAGTAGAGTATAGGTTTTTAGCTGATGTAGTGGGAAAAGTTTTATTAGCCAAACATTCTGCTCATGATACAATATCTAGGTATCAGTTCTGTTTGATGGCTGCTTTAGTTGATAAGAAACATCTGAATTGGGGAGAAATCTTTTTTGATTTAATTAAGAAGAAGATTAACAAGAACCTTGTTAACTTTGGGAGGATATTAGGCCTATTTTTACATAACAGATGCCCCCAATTGCTTGTGTCCAATGGTATGCACATCAATGCTTCCAAGAGACTCTCATATGCTCTCTTTGGAAAGTGGGACGGGCAGATTGCAAAACCCAGCAGGGGTCCTTTAGCTACCACCACTTCAGGCATAAGGACTGTTCCAGTCACTTCCCCTCAGGCAACTTCCCCCCTAGAAGAATTGTCTGCTGCTTCCTCCTCCTCATCTCCACCATCTCCACCTCTAGTTTATTCAACCATCCCTTCATCCACCATTTCAATTTCATCCCCCATCACAATTTCCTCTCCCATCTCAATTTCATCTCCAACTATCTCTTCACCACCACCAACCACTCATCAAGAGCAATTCCATCCTCTACATTACTATCCCCCTCTTGACATTGATTCATCCATCCATCTTCCATCTTTCAACCTCTTAGATGATTCCTACATGGATGATTCTCATTCATCACCTCTAGAGCCCCCATCATCTTCTACTTCTTACCAAAAACTACTACAAGATATTCTGGCTTAACCATCTTTCACTCCATCCATCTCTATTCCAGTGACATCCATCACCACCATTCCCATATCAGAACCATCCATATCACTGCCATCCACATCATTTCTCCACTTCTCAGCAGCTCCACCAAAATCATCAACTCCTGCAACCTTATCCTCTACCTCTACTCAAGCATCCCTTGAGCAAGTAGACATTCCTGCCCTTGCAGATAAGTTATATGAGATGTTAGCTCCCAGGCTAACACTCTTGATGGATACCTCCTTGGCTCCACTTCTCAAATCCATCAATGAGTTATCTGCCAGGCTTTCTTATTTCCCTCCTCCTCAGGCAATCCCTTCTTTGGGGTTCCTTGATCCAGTTTATACTGAATCCAGGCAGGGGGAGATGCCAAATGAAGAAGTGATGCTGCATGCTCCAGAAGAAGAAGTTCTAGTTGCTCCAGTCCCAACTCCAGTTCTATCCTTCAGTACAGTTGACTTCAGGTCACTACTTTCAGATTTTGATGCTCTATATAGCAGATATCTTCCAGCACAAGATGCTGAAGATCTTACTAAGGCCATTGTGCCTGTTTCTCACTGTGATCCCAGCTTGATATTATCATATATCAATTCAATCAAGGCTGTGGAAATTACTACTGCTGATGTTTGTATTAATACTACTGATAATGATATGATAATCATATAGGCTAGTGTTTCAAAGTCTGATGATATTGATTCAGAGCCTGTTGTTATTGCTTCAGATGCTGATGTTGTTGTTTCTATTGTTGCTGTTGCTGTTGTTGTTAGTATTTCTACTTCTGCTTCTATCAGTGCTGTTATTTCTGCTCATGTTACTTTTACTCCTGCTCTAGCTCCTGTTACTGCTCCTGTTCCTGCTACTACTGCTTCAACTAAACAAATTAAACAACAGCAGGAATATTTAAAGAGGATTGATGATCTGTATGACAATCCCCAGAGTTTTGAAAGTGATGAATATAAGACTGATTCTGATGATTCCTCTGCAACCATTGCAAGGAAGAGGAAAGCAAGAAGTAAGGCTATGAAGAGAGTTCCTGCAGAAAAAGCCACTAATGATAATGATATTTCCTACTACATACTGCATTACTGTCCTATTACTAAACCCTGGATGCAATACTCCAGAAACCAATTGAAGGCTATGAAGAAGAGAAGGAAGTATGACCAAGGCACATCTCATCATAATCCTCCTCCTCCTCCTCCTTCTCCAGATGCAGGATCTGGTGGAGGTTCAGCTCCTCAAACCTCTCATGCTATATCTCAAAGTTCCTCTTAGGTTCAAGAAAGATCACAATCCAGAGGACATCAACAAAGAGGCTACCAGTCCAGAAGAGGTTAATTCAGAGGAAATCAAAGAGGTTACAGAGTATATTCAAGAGGACAATCCAGATAGCATCCTTATCAAATGGAAGGACAAGGCCCAATTGATTCAACTTCTGGTCCATTCCCATATAAGTTCAAAGAAACTGTTCCCTCAAGAGCTCCTCCTTCTAATTCTATCAATAAATATGAACCTCCTGTTCCCTATGAAGATCCAGAGAACAATCCTATCTCTTGGACAGCAAGGATGAAGGAATTAGCTGCTTTAGACCAGATAAAGAAAGCAAGAGAACAAGGAAAAGATACTTCAAATATTACTACATTATCTGAACAGAGAAAGAAAGAGCTTGAGAGATATTCTTACAGAAAATTCTTTGACCCAGAGAGTTACATGAAGTTGCACCCAGAGGCAGTTGTCCCCAGACCCAAATCTCAAACCTCCCTAGGTGTTGCTGATGACAGAAGATCTAAGAAAGAAGCTCAAGATCCCAATAGAGAAATTCTATTCAAAAAGGGCAAGGAAAAGGACTGATTATGTAAGCTTAACAATATATATATATATATATATCTGAACAATCTGCTGTGATTATTCATATGCTTCTGCAATGCTGTTATTCATTATTCTGCAATGTTGTATTTGTTTCTGCTTGTATGCTTTTTAATTCCTATATCATGTAAATAGTAATCCTAACCCAAATAGGTGGAGATTGTTGGAACATCCTATTACTGATTTGGGTAAGGATCACTATGTTCATAGGAGTGTGTCTTGACCTTATTGTATAGATTTAAAGGTCAACTAGAATAGGTCTAAGTCTTAGTACTTAGGTTTGAAAGCTGCCCCCAAGACCTCCTAGTTCCGATTTCAAGTGCTGAAGACTAAGGCAATTATCGTCGAGCTCAGTTCAACGAGTCGTCGAACTCGGTTCGACGATCTCTGAGCTCAGATCGACGTTTCTGTCTCAAGTTAAAATCCAGATCTCTGAGCTTAGTTCGATGATAGTCGAGCTCAGATCGACGATTTTCTTGAGAGATCGATGATTCTAGGATTTCAAATTCAGTCAGTTATGGAATTCAAATTTCTTCATATCTAGTATATAATGCAAAGGATTTTGTAGCCATTTCAATCAATCTGGAGCAAGTTTCAAGGAGACTAAAAGGAGAATGTTTCTTAGGACTTTCCTCCAGAGATAGTTATCAATTAAGGAAGTCATTTATGACTGGCTAACGGCTATCTAGAAGATTGGATTTCAATATATCATTTTCAGACAATAGAGACAAAAAAAAGAAGGAATAATAACAAGAGAAAATCAAGAACAATATCTAAGATCTGTGAGACACACACAAGAACTACAGGATTACAGTATCTCATCTCTAATATAAGTTTTTCAAGGCTTCATCAATCAAGACTCCAGACACATCACATTTCAGTCTTTGTTGAAATCATCATTTGCTGGAGATCTCATCTTCTGACGGTCTATCACCCTGTGCAAAGCTACTTCTCCTAAACAACTACAAATCTCAGGGGGATCTTTGACATCATCAATCCACTAGTCTTCTCTTTGACTGTTGAACAGAGAAGAACAACTTCACCTCCTTTTCTTTTCTTTTGTTGTAAAAGGGTTACTCAAAACTCCCTTCAAAAGTTTTGTGTTTGGTTTCTAAGACCTTGTCAAAACTCAGTGGTTGCAAGACACCTGATCAAAAAATCTGGATTGGTTTTTGAGCACCTTATCAAAAGCTCATTAGTGTCCAGGACACCTGATCAACTATTCCTGCAGTGGATGCCTACCTAGGGTGGTAAAAGAGTGGATGCACCCATGTTGATTGGGGAACCACTATAGATCCTTGTGTCCTCTAGTTGTTTGTGTTTTATTTGTTGTGTGCTGTGATTTTGTTTCTTGCTTTACTTTGTTTTTTTACTGCAAGCACAATACACTATAATTACAATAAGTCTTCCACTGCCAATTAATTTTTAATTTGCAAAATTATTTTAATATACTCTATTCACCCCCCCCCCCACCCTCTAGAGTAAAGGTAGATCTTACCCTCACTTTCAAGATCTGACTTTTGGTGTTGTGGCAAGATTGGTCATTTTGTCATAAATTGTTAGTTTCATCCAGTCAAAAATGAAACTCCACAAGTTAACATTGTGAGACTGACCACTCAAAATGTTAATACCCCCAGTGGTGTTAAGCTTACAAGGAACCAAGGACCCAAATCTATTTAGGTTCTTAAGGGTAAGTGATTTATGTTTGCAGGTATCTACAAAGGCCAACAAAACTCCAATTTAGTATTTGGATAGCGGATGCTCTCGTCATATGACAGGGACAAGAAACCTACTTCTAGAATATACCCTAGTTGAGGATGACCCAAGAGTCCTTTTTGGCGGTTTAGATAGGGAAGTAACTAAAGGCTACGGTATGATCTCCAATGGCATCGTCTCCTTCACAGACGTGGCTTATGTTAAAAGATTACAACACAATCTCATAAACATAAGCAAATTATGTGATAAAGGTTATGTCGTTGTATTCTACAAGGACAAGTGTTTGATAAAATTGTTTGCAAATTTAGAGACAGTTTTAACAGACACTCAGAGTAGAAATATTTTCTTATTTAAACATTCTTTGTTTAGATACTTCTACACCAATGTTATTTTTAGCAAAAGATAGTGCGTCTCTCTGTGACCAATGTATAACACCCCAAAAATCCCCACATGGTATAGAATTGGTCTCTGGAGGTTATCGCGCGGTGATTGTCTTATCGCCGGTGATAACTCGCTAAATTAAAAGACCAATGGCTCTAGTTGATACCGCTTGGCGGTAGGTAGGTATCACGCAGCGGTAGAATTCAACGCACTCGACGAATCGTTGAGTAGACTATCACTTAGTGATAGTGGGATATCGTATTGCGCTAGCAAGAGAGGTGTTGTCATGGATAAGCATCCACTGCCTGTGATATCGCGCGAGGGTAGCAAGTTATCGTGCGGTGGTAGCTTTTTGATAAAGGCTGGACATGAGATGAAAATTCTCATTTCTCTCTCTCACACTCTCTCACTCTTGGTTCTCGATGTTCTTGAGGGAATAGGAGGAAGAAAGTACAGTAGGCCAAGAGGAGAAGAAATCCAACGGGTGCTTGTGATCATAATCGCGAGTCAACGCTAGATCCGTGGAGAGGAAGCTGTGGCAATCAGTTCCATCCGGATCGAAGAATAAGGGAATGGCTCCTAAGCAATCAAAAAGGGTAATGACTTTCTCCTTGGACAAGTGAAGTCCTCAATTTGCATACGTGCGAGGAACCCCTCACCAAAAGGTGAACAAAAGGTGTTTCCAATGTGTAGATCAGTGTGATCCCCGATAGAATTTGCATTTAGAATTTGTATTCAAAATAGATATGCTGTGTGAAGCCCATCTGGACAGGTTGGTATGGATTGGTGATGAATTATTTTGTGTGCTAGAGAAGACTCCATGGATAAATGTATAGAAAAATATGTGAAATCCGGGGTCTTGGGGTGTGCAGGATGCTGTAGAAAAGTATGTGAGATGATCTCTAGGAAAACACCCAAAATCAGGAAAGCAATGAAATTTTGTTCCCTACCACGCAGCGATAGTGAAACTACCAATGATATCTCCCAGTGATCTATAAAGTTAGGGAGGTAATGAAACTATGTTCCCTACCATACGACAATAATCATACCGCCGGCAATTGCTCGCAATGAGCTATGTTTGTTTGTGGCATGTCTCTAGGAGACCTATGGGCCTTTATATCTTTGTGTGATATGTGCGCGAGGACTTAAGCGGTTATGCGGTCTATTAGCGAAGACTTAAGAAGTTCTGCTTGGGCAAAAATGGGACGTCGACCTGCGCCTTGGCGTAAGGGTCAGACGATTTGTGAAACGGGCTTGGTAACCTTCACCCACCATATGACGATAGACTTAGAGTAAGTCACTGGACTGAATCTTTAGGTAATAGATCTCCTTTGACTTTGTTGACTCACAGGAAGAAAAAAATGCACAAGTTTAGACCATCAAGTTTGGGACTGTGTATGGTGGTGGTACCCGGGAGATCTGGTACACCGAGAATGTTCCCTAAGTGCACGGGATGTGTGGTCGATCGAGCCTGTGTTTGTGGTGAATAGGGATTGAATGCACATGGTTATTGCCACTATATATATATATATATATATATATATATATATATATATATATATATATATATATATGTTGATGTTTAGATGGAAGGAGAACCACTTCCTCAAGTAATAGATGGGGTCGTTATAAATTGGTAAGCTAATGCTGACTGTTGCTTTGTTTGCCATGTTTTGGTGGGTCTTATTATGCAGGTGCTGGAGAGCCTAATGTAAAGTAGCGGGTTGAATCCCCTTGTGTTGCGATTGGCTGGCCATCAAAGCCCCAAAGGCGAAGGTTTTATTCTTTTTATGTGTGGTCGGCCTGCGTGCCGATGTATACACATTTTATAAAGAGGATAGTTGTAATACCTTAAGTTCAAAACATGTGTTTTATATATATCATTCCTTTGTTTATGTTAGTGGACATTGTTGGTATATAGGTTCAATAACTAAATTTCTTCAGCTAGAATACAATCTGAGTTAGGATGCATTTTAAATTGGATATGGTATCAATAAGTAACTCCATTAACTATACGTAGTATATGGCGTCGGACCCCGGTCGGACCTTCAATCATATGCTATGATACAGATGGGGTGTGTTACACAATGACACAAGATATTAGTATATATTAATTTCAAAACTATAAGTATGTTATTTTTTCACAACCTTGTCTGTGATGCTCCCAACATTAAGTGTCTTAAAGAAAGTCCATGTCACGCATGCCAAATGGGTAAGAAGGCAAGGGATACCTTTAAGGGTATTGTTGAAAAATATTCCAATAGATTTTTTTATCTACTTCATATGGACTTATTCATTCCCATGCCAATTCCCAGTTTAGGAGGTAAAGTCTATATGCTAGTTATTGTTGATGATTACTCCCATTTTTCTTGGTTGTTCTTTCTAAAACACATGTCAAACACCTTCAAAACTTTCACAATTTTTTTCAAGCAAGTTCATAACGAATTGAACTGCTCAGTACTCAAAATCAAAAGTGACCACGGAATAGAATTTGAGTCTGGGGCCATGACAAAATTTTGTGTAAGTAAAGGTATCTTTCATGAGTTTTCCTCACTTGTACTCCACAACAAAATGGAGTTGTAGAGAAAAGAAACAAAACTCTCATTGAAGCATGTACAACTATGTTGAATGACTCATCACTACCAGAGTACTTCTAGGCTGAAGCAGTCAACACAGCATTCCACGTGCAAAACAGAGCATTAATCAACAAAAGCCATCGTAAGACACCTTATGAACAATTGAAGAGCAGAAAACCGACTGTGTCCTACTTTAGGATCTTTGGCAGCAAATGCTTCGTACTTGACAATAGGAAGTATTATCATATGATGTTTAGTGAAAAATGTTTTGAAGGTACCTTCGTAGGCTATAGTAGTCATAGTAAGGCATATAGGATTTTCAATTAGAAAACCCGAGTCATAGAAGAATCTATTAATATTGTATTTGATGAGACAAGTATGCTTCATAGCAGCTCATCTAGTGTTTTTGGTGAAGATGCATGTGCTACGATAAAAGAACTCAACTTGGAAGAAGCAGTCAAGGAAGATGCTTCAAGCTCAATCAAAGTAGTAAATCCCAGCATGATTGAAGAGGAACCTCAATATGAAGATCTACATCCACCTATTGAAGGTGCACCAAGTGTGGCAGAACCTCCTAATGGGATGGGAAGGAATCTAGAGTTTAGACAGATAAGAGATTGCCATGTTGATCTGATTATCGGAGATCCGAATGATAGGATAAGAACCAGAAGAGGTACAGTCACCGAAGTCTTGCATCTTAGCTTTCTTTCTCATGTTAAGCCAAATAAATTTGAAGAAGCAAACAAGGATTCTTCTTGGATAATGGAAATGAAAGAGGAGCTCAACAAGTCTAAAAGGCGCAAGGTTTGGGACCTGGTGTCGACGACAAAAGGACAGAACATGATTGGAACGAAATGTATATTCAGAAACAAGATGGACTAAATGTTAGTATTTCTATTGTGATTTGGAAGTGATCAAGCATGTAATCTCATTGCCAACGCAGTATGAGCCTATAAGGGTCGCACATAAGAATGTTTGGAGAATTTAGAAGACTAGATTATATTGGTTTTACTCATGTGATGAGTGAAAGGAATTAATTCAGACAGGCGTCTTGTGCATTGAGACCACTCAACGTTTTTGTCGAGTCAAGTGTTGACTCGTCGAATGGTGGCATTGAGTGTGTTGAGTTTACTCAACAATTCTTCGAGTCAAAGTGTTGATTCATCGAGTATTGCACTTAAGCTTTAAGTGTGTTGAACTTACTCAACGATTCGTTGAGTCAAAGTGTTGATTCGTCAAGTATTGCACTTAAGCATGGAGTGTGTTGAGTTTACTCAATGATTCGTCGCGTCAAAGTATTGATTCGTCGAATATTGCACTTAAGCATTGAGTGTGTTGAGTTTACTAAACGATTCGTCGAGTCAAAGTGTTGATTCATCGAGTATTACACTTAAGCATTGAGTGCGTTGAGTTTACTCAATGATTCGTCGAGTCAAATGTTGATTCGATGAATCTGTCCTAAAAGATAGGGTTAGATCTGATATACTCTAAAGGGGGGTGAATAGAGTATGTGGGTATATTTAAAACTTTTTTTGAATTATAAGAAATACTCCTAAACTCAGGTACTGTATCATAGAATACCAAATGAAATAAAAGAAATCATAGGAACAATTAAATAACACAACAAGACCTAAATATCACAGCCATAGCAAGAACAAAAAGAAAAGGGGGCAACCAGATGACACAATAATTTATAGTGGTTCCCCAACCTGGGTACGTCCACTCTTCTACCACCCTGGTAGGAATCCACTCGGAGTTTTGATCAAATGCCTGACACCAATGAGCTTTTGATTAGGTGCTCAACAACCAAAACTCAAGTCTTTTGATCAGGAGACTTGCAACCAGGAATCACTTTTGAAGGGAGATGACAACCCTTTTTATAGTGGGGGTGAGAGAATGATTGTGTCATCTCTTTATCAATTCAAACAACTTAGAAGACTTGTGGATTTGATGGTAGCAAAAGCTCCCCCTGAGATGTTGCTTGTTCAGGATGATGGAAGCTTTACTGTAGGGTGATAGGCCTTCAAGCGTTCGATTTTGACAAGAAAAACTTCAGGAACTATTTTGACAGATGCAGTATTATTGTCCTTCAGAGAGTTCCTGAGAGTATGACAGAAGAAGACACTTGATTTGGATGGTTATTCTTCTTCTTCAGAATTGTTCTTCTTCTTGTCTAGCCGCTGTTGATTCTTGACTGATCGATTTTCAATCTCAAGAAGTTCTGTGTGTGATTCTCTGTTCAGGAAATAATAATATCTGTTTTTATATTTCCAACGTGAATGTCCATTTGAATTTTGAAATTCCTTCTGCAATTAAAGCTGACGGCCTTGGAATATTTTTGGCATTGATTTGTTTCCCCAATTGTCCCTTATAAAAACGGCAGACAACAATTCTGATGAAGACCATAATTAATGCTCTTGTCTAACGGTAATATTCAGAGAATATTAGAGCATTAATTACTCAGGAATTATTGCCGCGTAATAAGGACAACAGAGGGAAATTGCCAAGATTGGATTCGTCGACCTGAGTCCACAGTTCGTCGAGCTGAGAATGGCTTTTCGTCGAGCTGAGATCCAAGATCGTCGACCTCTAAATGTTGATTGATAACTTTCTTCTTCTGTGTATCAAGTTCGTCGAGCTGAATCTAAGATCATCGAGCTGAGCCCTGAGAACAGAGTTAGTCCAGTTGGGGTCCAAGATCGTCGAGCTGAATCTGCAGTCTGGACTTAGACTATTTCAGATGTTGAGTGTTGAAGTATCATTTTGGCGTTGAGTGTGATGTCCTGTGGCTTTGAGTGTTAACCCACCATTCTGGTGTTGAGTGTAATGTCATTTGGCATTGAGTCAAATGTCATCTGGTGTTGAGTGTTAAATCACCTTATCTAGAATTAGTCGATCAGAGAATAGAGTTCTTCTAGCTAATGTTCTTAGTTCGTCGACTGAGGTTTGACTTAGAGGAGTTATTATTTTGTCCAGAGTTCGTCGAACTGAGAGCTAAGTTTGTCGAGCTGAGCTCAGAGAATTTTCCCTGAGTTTATCTAGCTGAGCTCGACTTTCGTCGACCGGAGATCGACGAACATAGAACTCATTTTTTTAAGTCTTGATTTCTCTAAGTCTTGAGTTTCTGGCGGTGTTAGAGGTTGGTCCTTTGTACTGTTGACTCAAAGTACTTGACCTAGACTCTAGGACACAACCATGACCTTGATCTATACATGTTTGGTCATATCCTAACTTAGTGAACCTAGCCCAAATCCAACTAGGGATCCAACATGTCCCTTAGGCGTTGAGTTCACTCAACGCCTTCATCGAGTCAAATGTTGATTCGACGAGACTGGTGCTGAGAACTTTGAGTGTGTTGAGTTCACTCAATGCCTTCGTCGAGTCAATTGTTGATTCGTCGAGTATGGTTCTGAATTCATCGAGTATGATATGATCACTCGACGATTCGTCGAGTCAAGGGTTGATTCGACGAAATTCTATATTCCAAGTCTTGGGTATGCGAATAGTGACTAGGTCTTGTGTTTATTCCTTTGGATATAAATAAAAGATGTTTTAGGGTTTCAAAAGACGATATACGATCTAATCCCCTATTCAGTTTTGCACACGAGCCGCACTGTGCGAATCCCGAGACCTAAATGGCCGATAGAAACTGTTTCTGCTAGCACCGATCCAGTCGCCGTCACTATGCCCGATTCCAGCGAGTGTCGTCGTCGCCTCTTTTGGATCAGACCTAGTAGTTTGTGAAGACGCAAAGTGACTTCTTCCAACCTAGATCTTGTACGACAAGAGTCTGAGGGTTCTCCCGTTCGTGTGGATTACCTGAAGAGGCGCGGATATACTTTCCATGCTCAGAACTCCTGCCGTAAGTGATCGGCTTATTTTCTAGAGCATCTTGGTTGAGTATTAACTCAATCCCATAAAGGTAAATTATGATTTACCGCACTTTACTTCTTGATCAATGTTCACCGCTAGATCCGAACTATTTTGGGTTTTCTAGTTCCATTTACGATGCGCACAAAGTGTTGTGACGTGTAGAAAAATACCAACAGTATATCAGAGGGAGGTTTGGCGATGATCATTATTTCAAAAGTTGCTAAATCCATCGCGTGTAGATCTGAAAATTTAGAAATGTTATAAATTCCCAAATCTATTCTTGGAACCCCGCCAAGAGAGCATGTGATTTCTTTGCGATATCACAGATGATATTCTTGTTACTCCTTAACAGTAATTGTCCCTCTTGCTATTTTGTGAAACCAAGTATGTTTGATTTTGAATCTCACATAGAGAGACGAGCTTGTCTATTGTGTAAGTGGAGTTTTTATTGCTCATGTCAAATGCATGTAAATCTGAAGATTTAGATGTGTTCTAGATGTTCAGATTTAGCACAGTTCATCAAGTGTTGATGATCTTTCTTGTGCACATCTGGGATGCATTTGTATTATGAATGCTGTTAGTTTTATTTTGTGAATGTGCACATTGGTTAATATTAAATCATGATTAAAGTGTTAATCAATCGTCTAAAAATCACTTAAGTAATATTTAGTATTTGGATGTCTTTCGATGGATGACACACTTCCTGCCTTGATCAATGAAGTGTGGTATTTCCAAAGCAAGGTGTATTTATTTATGTTAGTAAGGGTGCGAGCGGATAATTGTGATATCCTAATATCCCACTATCAATATTGGGTCAAGCTTAACTGGGCGACCTCAAATGTTGAGTGCCTAGAGGCATAGGGTTGGCATGCATTATATGATTGATGCGAATAAAGAGTTATTCACCAGCCATACAGGAGTTGCATAGTGATGCAATTAGCAAGTGTGGCCTACCTAAATAACTACAATGTGAGAGAAAAGCCAAAGCTGATTCATAGTATTGGTGAAATACGGATCATGTCCACTAAGAGAGATACTCGCATAAACTCTTTGAATTAATATCGAGGGTTATCAGTTTGATAAATAGTGGGATTTATTTTGATTAAAGTCGAAATTGAAAGATAAATGTATTTTGAAATATAGTACAAATTTTTCTTTGCTTATATCCTTGTAGAATTTCCATGGCTAGTGGATCTCACTCTACCATGTCCATCAGATCCATCCTTAAGAAGGAGAAACTGAGTGGGACAAAATATTTGGACTGGTACAGAAACTTGAGAATTGTTCTCAGGAAAGAGCATAAGCTCTATGTTTTGGAAGAGGAATCCCCTTAAGAGCTTGTCGGGAATGCATCCCAGTCTGATATGGATGCTTACAATAAGTATCAGTACGACTCCTTAGATGTCGAATGTTTAATGCTGGCAACCTTGAACTCTAAGCTTCAGAAGAAACACTAGAACATAGGTTTCAAGGAAATTAACGAGCATATCAAGAAAATGTTTCAAGGGCAAGCTCTGAAAGAGAGGTTTGACGTCATTAAGGTGTTGTTTCAGTGTAAGATGGGAGATTGAGACCTTGTAGGGACTTACGTACTCAAGATGATTGGGTATATAGAGAACCTTGAGAGACTAGGCTTTCCTCTGGGACAAGAGTTGGCTACAAACCTGATCCTGAAATCGTTGTCAGACAGTTATGAGCATTTCATCTTGAACTATAACATGAATGAAATAGAAAAGACACTGCCTGGGCTCCTAAGTATGTTAAGAAATACTGAGATTAATATGATGAAGGCCAAGCCTATTATCCCCGTACTGATGGTGCATAAAGGCAAGGGCAAGGCAAAGGGATTCAAGAAGACGAAGATAGGACCTAAGTCATCTTTAGAGCCCAAGTCTTCAGCACTGAAAAAGAAATGATTTTTGAAAGATGGGAAATGCCACCACTATGGCAAGGCTATTCATTAGAGTAGGAATTGCCCTTCGTACATTGAGGGTCTGCACAAGATGAAGGTAAGTTTGACTTCCGCTTCAAGTATTTATGTTATAGAGATACACCCTTCTGCTCCTTTATCCTAGGTATTAGATACCGGATGTGGTTCTCACATTTGTATAAATGTGCATGAACTAGGAAGGAGAAGATTGCTGAGTAAAGGGGAGGTAGACCTGCGTGTTGGCAATGGAGTAAGAGTTATTGTTGTCGTTGTGGGTGTTTACCGTCTTTCTTTGCCCAGTGGGCTTGTAATAGAACTTGAACATTGTTATAATGTTCCTTTCATAACTAGAAACATTATATCTATTTCTTGTTTGGAAATGATTGAATTTTCTTTTATTATTAAGAACAACTGTTGTTCTATATTTAAGAATGATGTTTGTTATGGTATAGCTCAAATGTTTAATGGTTTATATGTTTTGAACTTAGAACATCACATCTATAATATAGAAAATACTAAAAGACTAAAAACGAATGACTCGAACCCTACGTACCTTTGGCATTATCATTTGGGCCATATAAATGAGAAACATATATCCAAGCTCCATAAAGATGGACTACTGCACTCATTTGATTATGAATTATTTGAGAGATATGAATCGTGTTTGTTAGGCAAGATGACTAAAGTCCCTTTCACTAGTTTAAATGAGAGGGTTAATGATCTCTTGGGTATAGTACATAGTGATGTATGTGGACCCATGAGTATTATGGCTAGAGGCGAGTTTTTCTACTTTGTTATGTTTATAGATGATTTCAGTAGATATGGATATGTGAATCTTATGAAGTGCAAATCTGAGACCTTTGAAAGGTTCAAAGAGTTTAAGAACGAAGTAAAAAACCAGGTAGGTAAGAAGGTTAAAGCACTCTTATCTGATCGAGGTGGTAAATGCCTGAGTCGTGAGTTTCGTGATCATCTGAAAGAGTGTGGTATTGTTTCACAGCTCACTCCACCTAGAACGCCGCAGCATAATGGTGTGTCTGGGCAGAGGAATCGCACTCTGTTCGACATTGTGTGATTGATGATGAGTCATGCAGATCTTCCTGTTTTCTTTTGGGGTTTAGCTCTATAAACCATTGCTTTTACACTAAATTATGCTCCAATGAAAGCAGTTCTAAAGACACCACATGAGATATGGACTGGGAAGCATCCTAGCATGTCGTTCATAAAGATTTTTTGGTATGAAGCATACGTAAGACGTCAAATGCCTGACAAGCTGGAACCCAAGTCAAATAAGTGTATCTTGTGGGGTATCCTAAGGAAATTAAAGGGTACTATTTCTACCAACCATCTGAGCGCAAAGTGTTTGTCGCAAGTACTGGTGTCTTTCTTGAGAAATAGTTCTTAAGTAGAAAGACTTCTAAGGTAGAACTTGAAGAAGTTCAAGAACTATAAAAAGTGAATGAACCATAATTGGATCCTGAGCAAGGACTACAAGTTGTTGTAGCTAGAGTACCTACTCAAGAAAAACAAGTTCCATATTTATCTGGTAGACCAAGGTTTGAGACTGAGAGATATGGATTTCTCATGTCTCAAATAGGTAATGTGTTGCTTATGGATCATAATGATGAGCTAGCAACCTACCAAGAGGCTATAAGTGGACCAAACTCCGAGAAGTGGCTTGAGGCCATGAAATCCGAAATGGACTCCATGTATGAAAACCAAGTTTGGCCCATGGTGGAACCACCTGAAGGGGTACGTCCCATAGGGTGCAAGTGGGTATTCAAGAAGAAGACCGACATGGATGGGAATGTATAGACATTCAAAGGGCGGTTGGTGGCTAAGGGTTTCAAGCAAATTCATGGTATTGACTATGATGAGACCTTTTCCCCTGTTGTCATGGTTAAGTCCATTAGAATTCAGCTTGTAATTTCTACATATTATAACTGCGAGATATGACAGATGGATGTCAAAATGGATTTCCTAAATGGGAACCTCCTTGACGATGTGTATATGACACAACCTGAGGGTTTTGTATCTCCAGGTAAAGGCGCTAAAATATGCAAGCTGGAGAGATCCATTTATTGGTTAAAATAGGCTTATCAAAGTTGGACTCTTCATTTTGATGAAAAGATCAAAGAGTTTAGTTTTGTCAAGAATGAGGATGAACCGTGTGTTTACAAAAAGATTAGTGGGAGCATTGTTATCTTCCTGATATTGTATGTATATGGCATACTGCTGATCAGGAATGATAAGCCGACCCTACAAGTTGTTAAGAACAACCTAGGGAACTGCTTTTCTATGAAAGACTTGAGCGTGGCGACTTATATACTTGGAATTAAGATATATAGAGATAGATCGAAGACGTTGCAAGGTTTGACCCAGAGTACGTACATTGATAAGGTGTTGAAACGGTTCAGCATGCTTGAGTCCAAGAAAGGATTCTTATTCATGTCTCATGGTGTGATTCTCTCTAAGAACCAGTGTCGTAATCTTGTGAATATAAGGACTGAATGACGTTGATTACATATGCTTGGGAAACTGGGTCAACCATATATGTAATGATATGTACTTGACTCGATGTATCTTATGGTTTGAGCATGACTAGCAGGTATCAGTCTGATCCCTGTGAATGTCACTGGATAGCCATCAAGTATATCCTAAAGTACTTGAGAAGGACTAAGGATATGTTCTTGGTATTTGGCGAAAAAGAAGAGCTCGTTGTAAAGGGTTACATGGATGCTACCTTCCAAACTAATATAGATGACTCAATGTCTCAGTTAGGGTTCATATTTTGCCTAAATGGATGAGCTGTTAGCTGGAAGAGTTCCATGCAGGAGATAGTTGCCAATTCTACAATTGAGGCCGAGAATATCGCCGCTGCGAATATAACGAAGTAGGCTGTCTAGATTAGGAAATTCATCGGGGAGTTTAATGTAGTCCTAGCATTGTTAGTCCCGTAGTTCCCTACTGTGATAACAATGGTGCAATTGCACTTGCTTCGGAACCTAGATCTCATCAATGCTCCAAGAACATACTTCGGAGGTTCCATCTTATTCGAGAGATTGACGATCCAGAAGATGTGAGCATTTGCAGAGTGCCGACTGAAGAAAATATTGTGGATCCACTGACAAAGCCTCTCGCACAGAGAAAATATGATGGTCATGTTAGATCAATGGGTATACAATACCTTAATGATCAACTCTAGTAGAAGTCTTGTGGATTGTATGTTTGTTGGCTGTTATAATTCATTTGATGAATAGAGTACTGTACTTTTATTTATATATTTTGGCAAGTTCTTTTATTGTATAAATTTATTTATATTGTGATAACGTAATTTAACATAATAAATACCCTTAGAATGTTTGCTTCCATAGGAGTCAAGTAATGACTTGAATGTGAGAGCCTATGATCTTAGAAGCTTCATTATTAAAAGGTACATGTTCGGCGTATCATCTTAGAAGCTAATAACGATGATGATACATTAAGACTAGCATGTGTGTTGACTGATGACCAGTCCTCACAGGTCATGATATTTTGATATCAAACTATCACATGGGTAATTATTAGTGAACAAGTTGTACTGGGCAGACCCACCATGAGAATACTTAATGGATTGTTATATGAATGTGTCACATGTATAGCTCAAGTGGCTATGGTTTTTGTGGTTCTTTGACCTGAAGTCATAACATTCATCGAGTGAGGAAGAGTGTGTTTTGATGCTATTAAAAGTCCAGTCATGCGAAAGTTGGATCATAAAGGTAGTTATTGGGTACGCTATAAATCATTTGGGTGTTTGCATGTGAGTAGAGATAGGATTTGTCCTTCTATATGACATGAGTTGCATCCATGGGCCCCTTGATGGATTGGGATTGAGAAATGCATGACCATACTTGGTTGAGTCAATATGTGATATTGGGCTCACCAATTTCTGGAAGTCCATTCTAGATCAGAAAACTAGGATTAAATAATTATGAGGGTGACACGATCTGTACCTCCAATTCTATCCGGATGTAAGGGACGAAGGTACATGACAACACTAATACATTGGTCACAATGGATTTGGCGTTATAAACTCTTATTTCTTGGGGAGCAATGATATATTGCTAGATGTCGCTCATTATTTGTGAAGCTTTTGTTTGATACTTTCAAGATCAAGTAGAAGACTGTTAGTATTACCATTGTGATCTGGAACTGATCAAGCATGTAGTCTCACTGCCAATGCAGTATGAGCCTATAAGGGTCGCACATAAGAATGTTTGGAGAATTTTGAAGAATGGATTATATTGGTTTTACTCATGTGATGAGTGAAAGCACTTAAGTCAGACAGGCATCGAGTGCATCGAGACTTCTCAATGCTTTCATCGAGTCAAGTGTTGACTCGTCGAATGGTGGCGTTGAGTGTGTTGTGTTTACTCAACGATTCGTCAAGTCAAAGTGTTGATTCGTCGAGTATTGCACTTAAACGTTGAGTGTGTTGTGTTTACTCAATGATTCGTCGAGTCAAAGTGTTGATTCCTTGAGTATTGCACTTAAGTGTTGTGTATGTTGAGTATACTCAACGATTTGTTGAGTCAAAGTGTTGATTCGTCGAGTATTGCACTTAAGCGTTGAGTGTGTTGAGTTTACTCAACGATTCGTCGAGTCAAAGTGTTGATTTGCCGAGTATTGCACTAAGCGTTGAGTGTGTTGAGTTTACTCAACGATTCGTCAAGTCAAAGTGTCGATTCGTCGAGTATTGCACTTAAGCGTTGAGTGCATTAAGTAAACTCAACGATTCATCGAGTCAAATGCTATTTGACGAATCTGTCACTTAGGTGTTGAGTGCGTTGTTTCACTCAACGCCTTCGTCGAGCCAAATGTTGATTCGACGAATCTGGTGCTAAGAGCGTTGAGTGCGTTGAGTTCACTCAATGCCTTCATCAAGCCAATTATTGATTCGTCGAGTATGGTTCTGAATTTGTCGAGTATGATATGATCACTCGACGATTTGTCGAGTATGATATGATCACTCGACGATTTGTCGAGTATGATATGATCACTCGACGATTTGTCGAGTCAATGGATGATTCGACGAAATTTGGTATTCCAAGTCTTGGGTCTACGAATAATGACTGGGTCTTCAGTTTATTCCTTTAGGTATAAATAGAAGATGTTTTAGGGTTTTAAAAGACAATCTATGATCTAATCCATAATTCGGTTTGCACATGAGACACACTGTGCGAAACCTGAGACCTAAATGGCCAAAAGAAACTGTTTATGCTAGCATCGATCCCATTATTGTCGTTATGCCCGATTTCGGTGAGTGTCGTCGCCGCCTCTTTTGCAACAAACCTAGCAACTTGTGAAGATGCAGAGTGACTTCTTCCAACCTAGATCTTATGATACAAGAGTCTAAGGGTTCTCCCATTCGTGTGTATTACCTGTAGAGGTGCGGATATACATTTTGCGCTCAGAACTCTTACCGCAAGTGATTGGCTAATTTTCTAGAGTATCTTGGTTGAGTATTAACTCAATCCCTCAAAGGTAAATTTTTATTTATAGCACTTTACTTCTTGATCAATGTTCGTCGCTAGATCCGAACTATTTTGGGCTTTCTGGTTCCATTTCTGCTGCGCACAAAGTGTTGTGACGTGTAGAAAAACCCAACACTAAAATGGAGGGATCATAAAGAATAAAGCTCGTCTTGTAGCTCAAGGTTATAGACAAGAAAAAGGGATCGACTTCGATCAAACTTTTGCTCATGTAGCCAGACTCGAAGAAATCTAGTTGTTTCTTGCGTATGCTGCTTACAAAGGTTTCAAAGTCTATCAAATGGACGTGAAATCAATATTCCTCAATGGTAATCTAAAAGAGGAAGTATACGTTTCTTAACCCCTAGGTTTTGTCAATTCAACTCTCCCTGAACATGTTTATTTTCTAAATAAAGCTTTATATGTTCTAAAACAAGCTGTCAGAGCTTGGTACGAGACGATATCTAACTTTTGTCTTGAGAACATGTTCATAAGGGGAAAAATAGATAAGACATTATTTCTCATGGAAGTGAATGACGATCTTACTAGTGTAAATCTATGTCGATGATATTATCTTTGGATCTACGAATGACCACCTTTATAAGAAGTTTTCTAAACTTATGCAAGGGAAGTGTGAAATGAGTAGTATAGGTGAGCTGAAGTATTTCTTAGGACTTTAAGTGAAATAATCTGACAATAGAATATTCATCTCTCAAATGAAGTTCAACAATGGGTTACTTAAGAAATTCGGAATGGAAAATGCAACCTCTATGAGGACTCCAATGGTTTCAACTATGTCTCTAGACAATGATGAGAAAGGGAAACCTTTTGATAAAACCAAGTACATAAGCATAATTGGATATTTCTCAACCTTACTGTAAGTAGGTCAGACAAAATGTTTTTAACATATATATGTGCTAGATATCAGGTGGACACTAAGGAATCTCATTACGCCGCTGCAAAGAGGATTCTGAGATACCTTTTGGGTACATCAAGTCTTGGCTTATGGTACCCAAAAAGTAATGATATCGAGCTAATAGGATTTTCAGATACTGATTTTATAGGTAGCATGGATAACAAAAAAAAGCACTTATGGAACCTGTTCGTTCCTAGGAAGTAGGTTAATTTCTTGGAGCATCAAGAAACAGAATTGTGTGGTAATCTCTACCTCAGAGTAAGAGTACATCTCTGTAGAAAGTTATTGCACATAACTTCTATGGATAAGGAATCAACTCGAAGATTACAACTTGGAGATAAGGTAGATTCTAATGTTTTGCAACTCCTCCAGTGCGATTGCGATTGCTAATAATCAAGTCTCTCATAGACGGACAAAGCACATCGAGATAAGGTATCATTTCATCCGGGAGCATGTGGAGAATGGGGACATCAACCTCAGTTATTTCCCGACGGATAAGCATACCGCAGATATATTCACGAAGCCGCTGGATGAGGCCAAGTTCTCTTTCTTCAAAATGGAACATGGTATGCTCAACAAGGACTCATGAAGATGGTCGTGGATTCATACAAAAGTCAGATTGGTCAAGGAATTCTCTTAGAAGGCAGGAATTATTCATCTCAGAAAGTTCAAAAAATTCCAAGGCAAATTTGTAGTGCATACAATTGGATTCTTGACTAATTCGTCGAGTTTGGCTAAGGAGTTTTAACGATATTCGACGAATGTAACTTCTCACTCGTGATATTTCGACGAATCTGCCAGGGTCACTCAAGGAATTTCGACGAGTTTAACTTCAATTCTTTTTATTCCTCTTTATTAGATTCGAAGAGTCATTTTAAACAAGGGTAAGTGCCCTCTCTCCTTTAAAATAATAATTTTATATATAAATAGGTCTGATTCGGGCAAGAGGGTTCACAGTCATCGAAATTTCTAGTATTCCTCACACGAACTATTTGGTGCACTATTCATCTTCCGCAACTATCTGCATCAACGATTCATCTTCCTCGCTTCTCGATCGAACTTCATGGTTCCAAGAGGTACGGGAAATCATTTCGTATGGGGAGAACTTGTTCAAATAGGGCTTGCAACTGCCACCGATGAGTTTTGAAACGTCATCGTGATACTCTAGGCCACAGGTTTTTCATTTGTTTTTGAACACCCGTGCATGGTTCTGGACAGGGATGTATTATAATTTTTTATTCATGCCAAGCTCTACCATGAGGAGACAGTAATCAAGAGCAAGGTCGGACATATGTCGATCAATGTGAAGGCCACCCTCCTTACCCAATATCTGAGGCTACCAAAAATGGAAGAGGTCAAACTTGTTGAAGATAATGATTTAACTAGAGCGTTGTTGTTCTGTGGTTTACCTCGAGGAACATCTGCCATCAAAAGTAAAGCCATGAACGATGAAGGAAAGCTTCTAGTTGATGTCATTAGGAAGGTTCTGTTATGCAAAGTTGGCTCCCATAACTACCTCTCCAATAATATGTTCAAGATACTAGCCGCTATCATCTTCAGGAAGAGAATAAATTGGGGAGCAGTCCTGTTTGGTAGAATCAAGGACAGTCTGCATGCTCCAGACTTTGAAAGTATACTCAGTCTTTATTTGAATTAGCTGGACAGGAACACCTTTGACATGACGATAGGAGTTCTAATTCATCACCTGAAGAGAAAAAATTCTTCAATCCTCTACTGATGGGAAAGGAGAATCCCCAGGCAGGGTGGACTGGGAGAATCAGCTGAGGAAGAGGAAGCAGTTGTTCCTATTGATAGGACAACTATTCCTTCCCCCCATGAGGCTCCTGGAAGCTCTGGTGCTGAAGTTGAGGGGCATTAGTTTTTATGCACGTGACTGTTGATATTCAAGTACCCCTACTATTCTCTCTTTTACTGAGCAAGTCCTAGTGGCCACAGTTAGTACAGAGCCAGTTGTTCCAGGTACAGTTCTTGTAGAGACAGATGATCTACTCATAGAGTAAGATGGTGTTATTCCTGATGCTGGTGCTATTGAGGCAGAGGTCGTTGCTCTTGTTGAAGTTGTTGATATGGTAGTTGCTGATGTTGATATGGGTGTTGAGTTTTATGTTGCTGATGATGATGATTTTGAGGCTGATGATAATGTAAATGTGGAAGAAAATGTTTTAATTACTTATGAAACTGCTACTAATGATAACATGTTCGTAAGTCTCCCAGAAATTATTTTAGTTGTGTTTTAGGGGGAGCAAATTCATTTCTTAGTTTCGATTAAAACTAAGATTTATAGGTTTATTCGTAACCTACAGAAAAGGATTTCTGAGATTCCAAGTGGATCTCAAGTTGAGGAAGAGGATATTGTTGAAATTTCTGATGAGGAATGAGAATTCGAGATGCTTCCTCCAGTTCGAGAGGCTCTAGATCCCGGCTTATTATTTCAAGCTTAGATTTCTCCCATGGTTGAGTCTTCTAGTGACTCTGAGAGCATTGCTGACCTACCCACTCCTCCCAGAATTCCAATTGCATACATTCAAAACTCCAGTATAGATATCTTCATTCTAAAATCCATAGAAGCCATGATGGCTAGACAACAAGCCCAATTTGATCATTCGCTAAATAAAGTACTTAACCAAGTGAAAGGGATTGAAAGAGATATGAACAACGGGCTTGTAGAAGTCAATGTTCGTTTTGATAAGTTAGAATCAACTCTTGACACCTAGTTTGTGCAAGGTGGGCAAGCTATTATTCATACAATGAACGGGTTGAAAAGCAATTTTGATGTACTCAAGAATGTTGATGAGAATGCCAAGACCATCATTACAACTAAAACATCAGGAAGAACCACTTTGATTGTAAAATGGTACATTATTGTAATGTTATGCTAAGGTCATTTTTGATGAAGTTAGAAAGGGGTAGATAGGGCTAAAAATAAAGGTGAATGTGCTTGAAGCCACCATGAATCAATAGTTTCAAAATATCAACACTTATAGTTATTATAACTTCAAATAGCTGCATGGAGAACTGTTCGGTGGTCAAGGAAATGTTGAAGGAAGGATGCTTGAACCTGTAATGCCAGAACCAATAGTACCAAATCCAGTATATGATTATGTTCATCATGTTCAGAACTACTCTCAGTACTTGACAGACTCTCAAGATTTTTCACAGGATTATCATTTGCATGGATTAGGATCTGCTACTGTTGCTATTGAACTAGACATTTAGGTGGTTGAAGAAGCATCTCAACCAGCACTTAATAAGAAGAGGTATGGAGAAGGCCCGGCAGCTCACAGGACTGATCCTAATAGAGAACTGTGTGAAGTGTGGAGCCCAATTTCTAAAAGCATTATCTTGGACACCTTCACTCTAGTTGATTTGAGAAATAAAGATAGGTGGGAACACTATAATAGGGAGGAATGGCAGAATCTTGAAGTGGCAAATGATAAAAGAAGAATTCATTTCAGAAAATTTAGAAGAGATGACCCGTATGCTTCTCCTGCTCCGCCAAAGTATTTTCTGAAGCCCAAAGCTTATTTTGACAGGCATAATCAGATGAACAAGGGCAAACTTTCTTAGATTCTACATTTTCTCTGATGCTTCTTATGTGAAAACTGTTTTCCCCGAATGAACACATTTATACATACATTAATGTTTTGACTAATATTGAACTTTATTACTTGATTGTTATGTTCATTCCTTATCTTTATTTAATATTATCGTGTGTGCAATTCACCTTAGTAAATAGGGTTCGGACTCCTTCAAATATGGGAAGATTTTTGAGTATTGTATCCACAATGATCTTGATTTGAAGAAGTGTCCCTTGAACTATGATGAATTGAGTTTGTATTTTATTTTGTTTCATTAGTCATGTGCTTGAAATATTTATTGCTAAGTACAACCCAATATCAGGTTACAGTGGGTCATGAAACACATGACAATACAATGTAATCCCTCATTGTGTAGACCAATGTGTTGACTCACGTATAATCTCTGTATTGGATTGAGCTTCATTTACATGTTGATTAGAAGAATCATGGAAAGAAAAGTTATTGTATTCGGATGAAAATAAAATTTTCATTTGTAAAATTCGTCGAGTATAGTAGTATATACTCGTCGAATTTGTCGAGTATACTTATGAATACTCGTCGAATTTGTCGAGTATACTTATGAATACTCGTCGAATTCATCGTTTATACCTACTGTCACTCGTCGAATTCATCATGTTTACTTATAGAATAATTTATGTGATCTCGGATATCGGACAAGTATAATTCATCGAGTATCCTTAGGTATATTCGTCAAATTGGTTGAGTGAATCTATTGATACTCATTGAATTTGTCAAATATGTTAGTCGATACATGTAAAATTCATCGAGTCTCTCTGGAAAAGTTTCTGAGGTCTAAAATATGCTTCTCTAGATTTGGCTAAGTTAGATATCATGAATATTCATCGATTATTATCATGGATATACATCGATACTCTATGAATGGACTTAGCGAATTTTATTGTGATACCCCTCCCCCTTACAAAGGAGGTTACCCGGTCTTATGCCCAGAACCATCACTTTGCGGTGACACTAATACATGGGTTAGTCGATGATGTAAGACGTTGATCATGTCAGCTAGTATGATCATTCAGCCTGTTGGCCAATCGAGAATATAAGTATAACAAGTAGTAATTAAAATATCAAGTCCACAAAATCACAGTATAAGATCACAATGAGTACAAACAAGAGAGAAGGGCTTACTCCCTGTACATATCAAATTAAATTTCTCTCTCACTAATCAAAACTAAGCGGAAGCAAACTCTAAAACAATTATCATCGTCATCACCTAACGCTGAACTGCAGTAGTAGTAGGTGGTGGTATCATCTTCTTAGGTCCTCCCACCTCGTCTTGCTGGTCGTGTTAGTGCTCCAGCTCCTCGAGCTCCTACGGTCACAACCGAAAGTTATTCATAAAGACTAAGTCATTTTGTCATCGCCTCACCCCCGCGACTCCTAGGTATCGAGCGGGAGGACTAAGCAGAGTACAACAAGGGGTATAAAAAGAAAAGCAGGGGACAATGGATCTATTTTATCATGGTTATGTAATCACAGTTATATCTCTACTCTAGCAGTTCTATATAGTAGAAGTAAAGTATGTAAAAAGAGTACTGAAAAGAAGTACGGTAAGTAGAGTAAAGAGCAGAGTAGTAACTAAACTAACTAGTACTAAGATATTATCAGAGAAGTACCTTAACTTATATGAATGCACATACAAACTTATAAGTTAAGGTTTCACAAATGTAACTTATCATATAAAAGAGCCCATACTAGTTTATATGATAATGATTTACGGTGTATATATCCTAAGTATGTATGTATGTTATGGTATGCGGGTTATGATTCATACAACTGAAACTCACACACACACGACTCTGTGATCACAGACCTTTAGTTCCCTCTTTTTTGAGTTAGTTGAACTCTTTGGTACTACCATTGTGGCTATGCTAGTAGTGGACGTCTCCACTCCTAGGCAGGTTTGCACACTACCAGGCCTAGACCTCTCATATGCCTTTGTACACGTCTTAGGTGTACTCTAGAGTCTCTACGTACTAATTGATGTCTACCTGCAAGTCTTTTTGGTCGAGTGTGTGTTTTTGGGGATCGTCTATAGACCGCAGTGTAAAACAACCCACTGACCCCTCAAACCCTCACACCTCGTATAAGACCCCATTTTTTTCTTTTTAAACCACCGGGTCTTTTGCCCAGAATCGCCGTTTTGCGGTGACACCGACACTCGGGAAGGTCGCCATTACAAAACATCGATCTTGTCGGCCTTAACGATCATCAAAGAGAGAGAAGCATATACAAAGTTCGGATAAAACCAAGTCATAATCACATATAATATGAAATAGAGGAAATCAAATCAAGTCCACAAGATAATAAAAGTACTGAAATAGAATAGTACATAGAAATATAAACGGGCTTAAGCCCGGTACAACAAATCCTCACTACAAACTCTCACGGAAGCTAAGTAAACTAATCACTCTCGGAGCCAGTAGCCGGTGCTCCTATGCTACTCTGGCCCACCTTCATGAGCATCGTACTCCGCTAGTGTTGTATCCCCTACTGCTGCTCCCTGACTCCCATTCGGAGCCCCTGAAATGTTGTGGTCCAACGACCGTTAGTCAAAAATACTAAGCCTGATTTCCCCCACCCCTCCCCCAGTGGCTCCTAGGCACCGTGCGGGAGGAATTATAGGAAAGCTATGAAGGTGGAGAATAAAAAAGAGCAGGTGACGGTGGAGCTACTCTAGCCATTATTTATAATGTATATAGAACTAATGAAGGGAAGTATAACCTAGCAGTTCTATAATAGCAAGCAGTAAGTATAAAAATAAAAGCGCATCGCAAGGCAGGTAATAAACATCCATAAGAAAATAACCATCACTTATAAGCATGCCCACATAAGCTTATAAAATAAGGGGTCGTTTTACAAAGTCTAACATATAAAAAGTCTCATACAAATTTATACGTTAGGGGTAAGGGTTGAATGATGATGTCATGGTATGCTATGTTATGTGGGTTTAATGAAGTGTTCATGCAAGTGCAACACACACACACACACGAATCTATGCGTACAGACATTTAGTTCCCCCCATTTGGGCAGCTAGCTTCACTCCCCGGAACGTCCCTAGTGGCAAACGGAGACTGTGGGTCGGGACCCCCACTCCTAGGCGGGTATCCACACTACCCGGCCTAGCCCTTATGTATGCCTCTGGAAGGTCACAACCTAGAGTCACCACGTACTAATGATGACCATATCCACCAAACTTCCTTTGGCTAAGTATCAACCACAACCGCCGAGTGAGTGTATCTATGTCGGTGTGAATGACCGTCCAATACCGAAGACCCACCACCTTTTGCTCATGTATCCAAGAACTCCCGATCCATCGGCTCCCTGGACTAAGCCATCTATTATAACTACCACCGAGCCTACCGCTCGGATAACCCCAACAAACTAACCTCCCGAGTTACTGGGGGGTGTGAATGTGAATCACTAGTTATACTAATTGCTCTATAATATTTATTCTTACAGTTTAGGTTAACCTTGGACTGCCCCAGGTATACCCGGTGAAGGGCACTCACAGAGCACTAGGAACTTTGATGGTAGTTGAAGCACATCGCTCCCTTTCGCAAAGCACTTACTATTATTGGTAATTACCCAATTCCCGATCACATTTAATATTGCACCAAATCTAACCCTAGTGTATTTTACTCTCTCACACCACAGGAAAGACGCTCTTTCGTCGATCCCGAGCACCACTTAACACCGTTCAACCCAACACTTTCCACATCAGGACTCCTATTGATGAACTCATTTTCACTTCACAAAAATCAGTATACTATTAACCCATCTCCCTATGTCCATTCCACATTCTATCATAATTCCTGCAGTTTTACTATATGCAGATCAATCTAAACTATATGATGTACATGGTAGGAAGTACTCCAAATTTTCATCCAGAAGCCCTAAGATAATTATTGGGGGTCTATCATGACATACTTACCTAAATCAAGAAACTTTTAATTTTACTAATTAGTTTGGCATTTATTTAATTTTCCCAAAAACTAGGTCTTGGGTAATGTTGAACATGAAGTACTAGATTTCCTTAAGGTATGATCATCCAAAAATTATGAACATTGTATGATGCAAAAATATCAAAGGATACCAAGTTTCACAAATTTTCATAAATGTACTATTCCCTAAATAATTAATTCCATGTAATTCAAGTAATTAGAGGTAATGAAGGGAGTACCACATTTCATAGTCAAGAAATTATACAAAAATTACCAAAGCCTTATCATGATCATAAAACCTTACTGACAAAGTTACATGCAATTCCAAGATCAGTAAGCTATGAAGAAAAATACCTCAAATAAATCGATGATACTGCACTTTGTGAAGAAACATTCTTGTAAACTCATCCAGACAACATGTAATAATTTTCTAAGCTTTATTATGCCCTAAAACATTCTCTTGACAAGTAACACAATTTACCAGTAAGATATAGTATTTATCATCTATTTATCAAAATAAGTTGCACTAGTTTACTTTACACATGAAGTACTAAGAACAAATGTCAAATTATTCTACATAATTTATCAATGCATACAAATGGTATTTGATTTACTTTGTCAGAGTTTCATATCATTCTAAACAATTAAACCATAGTTACTTCAATATCATCAAAAAGGGAAAGATAAAGGTTATATCTACAAGTGTGAGCTACTGTTATCTAAACATACTATAATAAATTTCAGAGGTTAATATTATTATAAAATTACTCCTACCAAAATCTCAAGAAGATCCAAGGTCATATGACCCCTTAATTATTCTATAAGGTGTATAGACCTAAATAATTTCCAAGTGATTATAGTGGGGTGCATGTGTCCAAATACCATTAAATTCCTTCCTAGGGCATTTAACCACCCTAGAATCACATGGACTAAACACCAAGTCCATCCAAGGGCATATCACCATATGTCCTTCACAAACCCCCAATGTTCAACCTTAGGTTTTGAACTAGGGTCCTAGGACAAAACACCATATTCCACCCCAAACTATATGTGAAGGTGTTTATTGTCATAACAAACCATTGGCCTAAGTTTCAACCTCTGTTGAGGTTATTTGGCCACCCAATACCCACAAGGGACACTTTGACCTAAATACCTCTTTTAGGCCAAGGCTAGGGTCTACTAAATTCCAAACCAAATCATCTACAAATGGGATGAAATTTTATACATAATCTTATTTTGACCCCAAGGACCACTCCCCAAAATTTGGGAGAATTTGAAGGTCATTAGACCCATTAATTAACCCATACATTAAAAATGAAATGTTTACCAAAACTTTAGAAAAGGTTCTCCAAAAATACCTACTTTTGGATATGTTATAGTTCTAGATATTAATGACCTATGTTCTAAATTTCAAGTCATTTGAAGGTCAGGATTGATGGGGGAATCTCAATCAATCTATGATCAACCCTAAGTATAGACCTCACCAAAATGAGTGCTGAGGTATGACCTAAACTCCAAATTATTTCAAATAAATTTTAAAATAAACTAGACTCATAGGGCTATAAGTTTTATGTTAACCACTTGTTCTGAAAAGGCCACTAAATATTTTTAATTTAAATTCCAAGACTGGTGGATTTATGTGACAGAAATATACTTAAAATAAATTTAATATATTAGATCTTGCACGGATCTTAAAGAATATCAGATGGGTCCTGGCTTTCTTCTTCCTCCAGCCAACTGCCTAGATTTACCCGACCTGGAGCAAGCTCCAAGCCCAATTGTCGGCCCTCCAGCCACCTCCCTGTTCAACAACCGCCACCACCGCCACCGCCACCATCACCTCCATCGAGGTGAGGGCTATCGGCCGGCGGTAGTTTGGCCGCCGGAGACGGCGGATTTCGGGGAACCCGACACTTCATTTTCACGGAAAAACTAGTGGAAAAATTCCGCTAGATCGTGCTCGATTGAGCCCTAATCTTATCTCTAAAGATTCCTAAGATTTAACCTATGAAGAAGGAGTAGAGGAGGACCTTAGTGGAGGGCTAGAGTCGGGCCGATCGTTAGGTTGCCATTGCCGGATTTTGAGTTTGCGGGTGCTCTGCAACAGTGCTGCCAACTGCCTTGGATCCTTTAGTGGGATTGTGGAAACTGCTTCCCTAGGTCTGGTGATGCTTTTAATAGAGTTAATTGGGGGAGAGGAAGGTTGTAACACCGATGGCCATCAATGGCCATTAATGGTTGTTTTCGGCCAATGGAGAGTTCACTGCACCCAACCACTGAAAGGGGCTGGAAAGTCCCTTAATCTCCCCCTAACGGACAAGGGAGGAAGATTCCAGTAAGAAGAGATGTCCTTGGCCTTCCAAGCCATGAATGGCCTTTACTCTCATTTTCTCTCTCCTCCATTAAAGAGAAATGAAGCTTTTCTCTCTCCTAGTCACCTTGGCCAAAATTGTTAACAAATTCAGCCTAAAGTCATCCTACTAACTCATAATATTAATGGGAATAAGATTTATCCCAAGTGGATTGGGCTTGAGCTTGAGTTAGCTCATTTGAGCTAGTTTGACTTAATACTAGTGGTGGAGTTGACCTTGGTCAAATTGACCTTATGGGTTGTCCCCAATGGGTCCTTGGTGACCCATTAGCATCCCCTAAGATCTAGGGAGGGTTGGGTGTGTAACGACTCCACCCATTAAATAACATATAATAGAAGGTCCGGCCGGGGCCCCACACTATATGATACAAACAGACGGTGAGATCACAGGATAATACCATCAACGCATCCTAACACAGAGCATGATAGCGGAATAGATACTCAATTAGCTGAACTCATAGCAGGAATATCCACTAGATATATATAAACCAACATTATATACAACCACTCAAACGAGGGGATAGCAAATACTACAGTTTGGCCTTAAGGCCTTACAGTTCCTCTTTAAACAGTATGGAATACTGATATCGGCGCGCAGGCCGTCCATACATGAATAAAAAAAATACAAAAGCTAGCCTTCAAGGGATAGCAGCAATAGCAAGAGCGGCAACAGCAGCAGCAGGGGCATCAGCCCTTTATTTTTCGCTCGGCTCTCCAGCACCTGCACAGGGACAATCCACCCAGAAAGGTGGCAAAAAAGGCAACGGTCAGCATTCAGCTGACCAATTTATAACAATCCTACCCCTTTCCCGGGGCAAAGGCATTCCTTCCCTGCAGAGCAATACAGCAATTGACAGATAATATACATATTATGCTCTCACGCACAAGCAATCCATCACAACCGTTGGCCACCCGGCCCGACGATCTGTGCTCTCAGGCACACTTTTGGGTACACCGGCAAATCGGGATCAACACCATTGAGCATTTAGTCTTAATGGCGTGCAGGCCTAAGACTCTCATTATGCTACTAACGAAAGAACAATGCCTTGACACTTCCTTGTACAACCAACATAACACAGGTACAGATCCACCACCCCCGTTGCTCAAAATCGCCTTGCCATCACCAAGCACATCGTACTTGCGGCTATAAGAAAAGGCGCGGGTCGGCTTCACCTTTCATGTTCGGCACGAGGCCTTTAAGAGATCGCAGCTCCCAATCACCATAACGTCCGCCAAGGACTGGAGTCACAATAGCCACACTGTCCAACTAGGACTGGCTTCATCGTCCATCAAATACTAGCTACATCGTAGCCACAGTACAAACAACACAAGGGCATTTTCCTAGAGTTCTATATTTCAGTACTTCCTGCTACTCCCCTTCACAGGCATAACCCAACGACCCCACTAACTACACAAGTATACGCGGAGTCTTCTCCGGTACGTAAATGCAACATCACTAATCCAAACAAACATGTCTAAATGAGCTTCACACAGCATGCTTATCCCGTACTACACTTTTCCGGGTCTATATGCAGACTCAACAGGGGATAGCAACTATCAACCCACCGGAATCACTCACTCATTCCACCTTTTGGTGGAGAGGATTCCTTACTCATGCATAAAGAAGGACTTCACATGTCCAAGAAGGAAGATCGTTACCCTTGACGATCTATTGGGAGCCATCGAAAATCTGGCCGGTTGGAAATCACCGCAGCAGCTTTGCCTCCACTAAACTAGCCTCGGATCTCAAATCGGACCGCGGGAGCACCAATAAAGCCTTTCTCTTCTCCTCTTTCTCCTTCCTCCAAGCTCTCTCTTTTTCTCACTTGATAAGAATGAGAGAAGAGGCCAACACTCAGCCTTATAACTGCAGGAAAGGACCTGGGTCATTGGATCCAAATAGAAATAATTGGATGGCCAAGATCTGCCCAAAAGTCCAAATTTGACCTGACACGGCCTGTGACATGCCCGTGTACCAGGCCGTGTCCCCCAAACGGTGTACGAACCGACTCAAATTGAACCAGAACACGGGCTCCAACACGCCCGTGCCACAGGGAAGACACGCCCGTGTCAACTTTGACACGGCCGTGTGACTTGTCGTGTCATCCTTTTAACATAAGCCCAAATCAACCGAGAAGCACAGGGCTAAGGAACACGCCCGTGTCCATGGCCGTGTTCCCAACACGCCCCTGTGACACGCCCGTGTCACAAGCCGTGTACCACACTCAACGCCATTCCACTCAGCGCCACTCAAAGCCACTTAGAATTCACCCGAGCAGGACACGCCCTGGGACACGCCCGTGTCCCAGGCCGTGTCGCCTCTCGGCGATCAGTTCTCGAGAACTCGAGTCGACGCCTATAGAAAAGGACACGCCCTGGTACACACCCGTGTCCCAGGCCATGTGCACTGGACAAGCCCATGGAAACGCCCGTGTCCCAGGCCGTGTCACCCAGCCTGACTCCATCTTAAGATTTTTGGGGTGTTACAATCCCCCCCACCTTAAAATAAATTTCATCCCGAAATTTGCACTCAGCAAATAAACAGGAATCACAAAGCTATAACGTTAAAAGAGTTGTTATAACAAAATGTACGCGGTCAACAGTTTATACAAAAAGTTCGGGAAATTCAGCTCGCATGGTCTGCTCACGCTCCCATGTTAGCTCCTCACGGCCACAATTGTCCCACCGGACTTTGACCATCCCGATTATCTTGTTCCGCAACTGTTTATCGGCTCAATCCTCGATCCGAATGGGTCGAACCTTCGTCGTTAGCCCATAATCGACCGGTACACGATCATTCTCAACTATTTGAGATGGATCCTTGACGGCTTTGCGAAGTACTGAGATGTGGAAGACATCATGCAATCCACTCAACTCTGCTGAAAGAGCTAGCTGATAAGCAGCTTCCCCAACTCGCTCCTCCACTTCAAACGGATCATGGTATCTGGGACTTAGCTTTTTCAACCGCTGAATTCGAGATACGCCTTTGAAGGGTTTTATCTTCAAATAGACCCAATCGCCCACCGCGAACTCCATGTTCCGATGCTTGGCGTTGTAGTACTTTGCTTGTTGATCCTGGTCTATCAATAGCCTCTCCCGAATAGAGCATATTATCGAGGTAGCTTCTTCGACTTCCTTTCGCCCATTCAGCTTCGATTCGCCAACCTCTGCCCAAGCTAATGGTGTACGACATTTATGACCATATAAAGCCTCAAACGGTGCCATACCGATGCTCGCTTGGTAGCTGTTATTATAGGCAAACTCAACCAAATAAATGTACTCTTCCCATTTCTTACCAAAATCAAGGGCGCACATACGAAGCATATCTTCCATCGTCCTGTTGGTTCGCTCAGTCTGGCCATCTGTTTGGGGATGAAAGGTCATACTGAATGCTAATTTTGTGCCCAACTTTTGATGAACTAGCCTCCAATCAGTTGAGGTGAATCGCCCATCACGATCACTGACAATGCTCCGAGGAACACCGTGCAGTCGAACAATCTGTTCCACATAGAGCTTAGCCAAGGCTTCCACTGAATCATCTCTATTGTTTGGAAGGAAGTGAGAAACTTTTGTCAACCGGTCTACAATCACCCAGATAGAGTCATGACCGCGTTGAGATCTCGGCAACCCGTGCACGAAATCCAATGAAATATCATCAAACTTCCACTCCGGAATCGGTAACGACTTCAGGAAACCACCAGGCTTCTAGCATTCTGCTTTTACCAAAGCACAAGTGTGACATTCTGCCACATAACGTGCTATGTCTTTCTTTAGTCTACGCCACTAGAACCACTTTTTCATGTCTCTGTACATTTTTGTGCTCCCAGGGTGAATTGAGTACTTGGCAAAATGTGCTTCGTACATTAACTCTTCTCTCAACTTCCCCGTACTTGGGACGCACAATCGACCATTTTTTCACAACAATCCATCATCCCAGGAGAATTGGTCACTAGGACCATCCTTTGCATAGCGTTGGAGACTTTAATCAAGCTCCGTTGCTCGCCGAACTCTATCTGCAAGGTCATATTGTACCTCCGTCCAGTTCAAGCATGCGTCGGTCGTAGCATCCTTATCAATACAAGATATCTCTAATGCTTCCATCTCCTGGATTAGCCGCACATCATGCCTCTGCAACCAGTTTGCATGTACTGGCGTCTTACGACTCAAAGCATCAGCGACCACATTTTCGTTCCCGGGAGTATAGTGAATATCGAAAGTGTAGTCCCCAAGGAACTCCATCCACCTCCGTTGTCGCATATTCAGATCCTTCTGATCTAACAAATACTTTAGGCTCTTGTGATCTGTATAGATATCTACTTTAACGCCATAAAGATAGTGCCGCCACAACTTTAGTGCAAAGATTACCGCCGCCAACTCTAAATCATGGAGGGGGTAGTTTCATTCACGCACCTTTAGCTGGCGTGAGCCATAAGCAATCACTTTACCAAATTGCAGAAGAACGCAGCCTAAGCCACTCCCTGAAGCATCACTGTAGATTTCATAGCCGTCTATACCACATGGAGATGTCAACACAGGCGCCATGGTCAAACGAATCTTCAGATCTTCAAAAGCTCGCGCGCACTCCAGTGTCCAAACGAACTTCTGATCTTTTCTCGTCAACGTGGTCAAAGGTAAAGCAATCCGTGAGAAGTTTTCTACAAACCATTTATAGTAGCCTGTCAGGCCAAGAAAGCTCCTGACTTCGGCAACTGAAGACATCACTGGCCAATCCTGTATGGCACTTATCTTTGTTGGATCTACTGTTATGCCCTCTCCACTTACTACATGGCCCAGAAAAGCCACTGACGGTAGCCAGAACTCACACTTTGAGAACTTGGCATACAGCTTATTCCTCCGTAGGGTATGCAACACCAACCGCAAATGGTTTGCATGATCATCTCCCGACTGAGAGTACACAAGAATATCATCAATAAACACAATTACCAATAAATCCAAGTACTCTCAGAACGTCCGGTGCATTAGATTCATGAATACCGAAGGCGCATTACATAAGCCAAACGGCATCACCGTGAATTCATAATGACCATAGTGTGTCCCAAACACTGTCTTAGGAATATCGCCTTCCCAAATCCGCAATTGATAATATCCCGATTTCAAATCCAACTTTGAATAGACGGTTGACCCCGCTAGCTGATCAAATAGGTCATCGATCCGTGGAATCGGATATTTGTTCTTTTCCGTCAGCTTATTCTATTCACGATAGTCAATACACAAACGAAAACTACCGTCTTTCTTTTTCACAAATAGAACAAGCGTGCTCCAAGGTGACATACTTGGGCGTTTGTATCCCTGCTCTAACAATTCTTGCAATTGGACTTTAAGTTCAGCCATTTCCTTTGGCGCAACGCAATATGGTGAGCGGGCCACAGGTTTTGCACCTGGCACCAACTCAATCATGAAGTCAATCTCCCGCTGGGGCGGTAACCCAAGAAGATCCTTAGGAAATACATATGCAAACTCTGACACAATCGGAACTTCACTTACACTGTCCTTTTGCTCAACAGCCTGAATAAGCGTGAAGAATAACTCCGCGCCCATCTGAACAGCACTGACGACTTGGAGTGCAGACAACAAGGTCCCGCCTACTCCTCGCATACCAGCAAACTTTGTCTCAAGTTCGGTATTCTGGCCCAGTGTGATCTCCTTGGAAGTGCAATCAATCAAGGCACGCTGCTCCGAGAGGCAGTCCATGCCAAAGATCACATCAAACTCCGATAGCAGCAGCACGGATGCTCTCAATCCGAAATCTCAATTTCCTATATGCACATCCACAACGCAAGTCCTATCCGCAAGCATGATACAACCATTCGGTAGTAGCACTTTACACCATCTGTCGTCACATGACTCGGTACTCCAACTCGAGTTACGAAGTCCTTAGACAGAAAAGAATGTGAAGCACCCGTATCAAACAGGGCTCTTGCTAGATTGTTCCAAATCAGGACAAAGCCTGTAACACACACATCATGCACAAGCTATATACAAAATATGCAATCAATACAACAAGAATTAACTTAACGCGTACCTGTGACGACGTCACTTTGCTAGATAGCCTCCTATTGGCCAAGATTGTAGACTTTGGGCTACGCCTGAGATGCAGAGGAATCAACCACTGCTTTGCCCTTCTCAGCATAAGACGCACCTGTCTTCTTTTCTCCTTTGGGTTGAGCAACCCGACAATCACGGGCTAAATGCCCCACTTTGCAACAGGTAAAGCATCAACGAGACTCCGGCCTCGGCGTTGCTCCCGATGTAACCGTCACAGAAGTTTGCCCTGAAGGCTTGGATATCTTGCCCCCACTTCTTCTGGTAGTACGATTTGCCAGAGCAGGGGTGCTTTGAATTCGGGCTTTGCCACAGCCAAGTCCTTCCTGCCTTGCACCCGCTTCATGTCCTTTTCCAGCGCACTCGCCGTATAAACTAAAGCCTGAAATCCCTGGTTCACTGAACTAGAAAGCAGGAACCTCAACTCATCCCGCAATCCTTCATAGAACCGATTTGTTTTTTCTTTATTCATCGGCGAAGATTGTTCCTGCATACCGTCCCAATCTTGTAAATTCATGTAGGTATACATCAACGCTATTTTCTCCTTGCGTTAGCTGCTGGAACTCGTTCTCCATAGCAATGTGTTGTGCCGCTGGAAGATGTTTAGCCAAAAACATGTGAGAGAACTCCTCAATCGATACTTGAGTCAATTGCATGCCCGCCAAATGGTGTAACTCAACCTCATCCCACCATAACCTCACCTCTCCTTCTAACAAGAAGGTGGCCAAAGTGACCTTTTGAGTTTCCTCCGTCTTGATCGCCGTCAAAATACATTTGACTCGCGATAACCAGCCCTCTGCCTACATTGGGGATCCTAGTCCCGTGAACGTAGGCGGATTGAAGCTCATGAATTGCTTCAATTGTCGTTCAGCTGCTTGCGGATCCACAGCCTCAACCAGTTCGTGTCAGACATCAACATGATCTGGCACCACCGCCGGCAGCGCCTGTCCGGTCGTCCGAATCTTGGCAAATAAAGCCTCAGGAACTAATCGAACAGTTTCCGCAGATGGAGGAGGTGTTGGCACCTCAGCTGGTGTCGCACTCTCATCAGAGCGTTGGGGCTCAGATTGCCCAGCACCACTACGAGTCACCTATGGGTGGACAAGACACACATTAGCGACAATACACAAGCAATAACAATAAATTAGGAACGCGTAGATTCCTCAAACAAGTGTATTTGCATTTCTTAGTGGATATTCCAGAGTTCACTAGCGTTACAGCGGTTCGCACAGACACGTGCTCGCCACCCCACAAAAGAATTCGGCCATAAATTCTAAAGAGGAAGACCGAGACAAGTTGATACCAAAATGTAACGACTCCACCCGTTAAATTACATATAATAGAATGTCTGGACGGGGCCCCACACTATATGCTACAAACAGACAGTGAGATCACGGGATAATACCATCAATGCATCCTAACATAGAGCATGGTAGCGGAATAGATACACAATTAGCTGAACTAATAGCAGGAATATCCACTAGATATATATAAACCAACGTTATATACAACCACTCAAACGAGGGGATAGCAAATACTACAGTTTGGCCTTAAGGCCTTATAGTTCCTCTTTAAACAGTATGGAATACTGACATCGGCGCGCAGGCTGGCCATACATGAATAAAAGAAAATACAAAAGCTAGCCTTCAAGGGCTAGCAGCAACAGCAAGAGCGGCAATAGTAGCAGTAGGGGCATCAGCCCTTCATTTTTCGCTCGGCTCTCCAGCACCTACAAAGGGACAATCCACCCAGAAGGTGGCAAACAAGGCAACGGTCAGCATTCAGCTGACCAATTTATAACAATCCTACCCCTTTCTCGGGGCAGAGGCATTCCTTCCCTGTAGAGCAATACAACAATTGACAGATAATATACATATTGTGCTCTCACGCACAAGCAATCCATCACAATCGTCGGCCACCCGGACCAACGATCTGTGCTCTCAGGCACACTTTTGGGTACACCGGCGAACCGGGATCAACACCATTGAGCATTTAGTCTTAATGGCGCGCATGCCTAAGACTCTCAATATGCTACTAACAAAAGCCCAATTCCCTTGCACTTCCTTGTACATCCAACATAACGCAAGTACAGATCCACCACCACCCCCCGTTGCTCAAAATCGCCTTACCATCACCAAGTACATCGTACTTGCGACTATAAGAAAAGGCGCGGGTCGGCTTTACCTTTCCTGTTCGGCACGAAGCCTTTTAGAGCTCGCAGCTCCCAATCTCCATAACATCCGCCAAGGACTGGCGTCACAATAGCCACACTGTCAAACTAGGACTGGCTTCATCGTCCATCAAGGACTGGCTACATCGTAGCCACAGCACAAACAACACAAGGGCATTTTCCTGGAGTTCCACATTCCAGTACTTCCTGCTACTCCCCTTCACAGGCATAACCCAACGACCCCACTAACTACACGAGTATACACAGAGTCTTCTCCGGTGCGTAAATGCAACATCACCAATCCAGACCAACATGTCTAGATGGGCTTCACACAGCATGCCTATCCTGTACTACACTTTTCCGAGTTTATATGCAGACTCAACAGGGGATAGCAACTATCAACCCACCGGAATCACTCACTCATTCCACCTTTTGGTGAAGAGGATTCCTTACTCATGCATAAAGAAGGACTTCACATGTCCAAGAAGGAAGATTGTTACCCTTGATGATCTCTTGGGAGCCATCGAAAATCTGGCTGGTTGGAATGCACCGCAGCAGCTTTGCCTCCGCTAAACTAGCCTCGAATCTCAAATCGGACCGCGGGAGCACCACCAAATCCTTACTCTTCTCCTCTTTCTCCTTCCTCCAAGCTCTCTCTTTTTCTCACTTGATAAAAATGAAAGAAGAGGCCAACACTCAGCCTTATCACTGCAGGAAAGGACCTGGGCCATTGGATCCAAATAGAAATAATTGGATGGCCAAGATCTGCCCTAAAG
Source organism: Platanthera zijinensis (assembly GCA_039513925.1). Lineage (NCBI taxonomy): Eukaryota > Viridiplantae > Streptophyta > Magnoliopsida > Asparagales > Orchidaceae > Platanthera > Platanthera zijinensis. The sequence continues at coordinate 58,710,756 of CM077097.1, read as the reverse complement.
TCCAAATTTGACTTTACACTGCCTGTGACACGCCCGTGTCCCAGGCCGTGTCCCCCAAGCGGTGTACGAACCAACTCAAATTGAACCAGAACACGGGCTCCAACACGCCCGTGTCATAGGGCAGACACGCCCGTGTCAACTTTGACACGGCCGTATGACTGGTCGTGTCATCCTTTTTAACACAAGCCCAAATCACCCAAGGGGTTAGGGGTGTTGTGGTGAGGTCATGGAGTCAATTTGAAGCCCTAGGGTCAAACCCTAGGTCTGGTGGTGAGTATAACACCCTAGTTTTTCATATCTAGAGTCGCTGGAAGATAATGCCCGACGAGAAAGTCGCCGCAGGCGGTAGGTCGTTGAGCTCGACATTGGATATAGCGCACAATCATTGGATCTAGTGTGCACGACCACTGGACATGCGCCACTGATCGTACGGGCTATTCTTCGTTTTCCTGAGTTCTGTCTGGGCAATCGCACGACCGTTGGTCATAGTGCGCACGATCATTAATCGTGCGCCACTTCTCGTGCGCATTGACCCCTTCTTCCTCGAGTTCTGCCAGTGGTGAATGCACGATCGTAGGATCCAGTGCGCACGAGCACTGGTAGTGCTCCACTGATGTGCGCCTGTATATTAATTCCGTCGTTTGTTGCGTAACCGCCTAATCTCACATCGGATCCGATCCAATGGTCCAGGATCTTCTGCCCAAGGGGTTTTATTAGGGATGAGAGTTGGTTTTCCCCATTTCTCATCTTGGGAGAGAGTGTTAGGGTTGAAGAGGAAGAGAGTGGAGGGAGAAGAAAGCTTCCTTCCGCCATTGACGGAGCTTCGGAGCACCGAATCGCAAACCGAGGCCAGATCCGCGGAGGCAAATCCGTTGCGGTGCTTTTCATCTGGCTAGTCTTTCATGGCGGCAAAGAAAAATGCAAGGGTAACGATTCTCTTCATGGACATGTGAAGTCCTCTTCCTTTTGCATAAGGAAAACTCACTCTCGCGAGTTTGCGGTGAGTGTGCGGTATTCCTTCGGGTTGACATGAATAGTCCCCGTTGTGTTTCATGTAGAGTCCGGAATCGGAGTACAGGCATAGGCATTGTGTGTGAAGCCTATTCAGGTAGATTGGCCCAGATTGGTGATGTTTGCATTGTGTATGAAATGCTGGAGAAGACTCTGTATTGTATGTTTTCGGGTTTCTATGCGGTAGATTTCAATGGGGATCCTTGGTGATTAACCTCAAGGTGCACCCGAAAACTTAGGCGGAATCGTAGTTTTGCCATATTGGTGGCCTGGGCGCCGACCGTGTATATAACCAGGTTATGTACGATTATTTGATCGAAATTGGGAAAAGGTGAAGCTTATCCAGCGCCGAAAGCTTAAATGTCGTGGCGATGTGAGCAACGGGCTGGTGGAACCTTACCCACCCTAAGTGGTTCGGTACTTGTCGTTGACTTAGAGAGCGAGCCTAGGCTTTTGCTGAAAGTACTTTAATGCTCATGTTGTTTGCCGTCCTGGGGGCAGTGGTGGACTGCGGAACGAACCGGGTTCGGATAGAGTTTCACTAAGTAAGTGCCCTAAGAGCACGAGGTGTATGGCCGCGCGAGCCGAAACCTGTGATGAAGTGTGATTTTGTGTACGTTCACTATTACAATTATGATATGCAAATAAGATGCAGGTAAGGAGCACCGCCACCCCAATTTAGGGGTGGGGTCATTATAATTTGGTCATCTTTAGCTGACCGTTGCATTTTTTGCCACTGTTGGTGGATTTTTTTTATGCAGGGGTAGGTGAGTCGAGTGGCAAATAGCGGGCAGAAGCCCATGTTGTTGAGCTGGCCCTCGAAGGCCAAAGCGAATTGTCTATTTTTTTTTATTATGCTCATGTGTGGCCGTCCTGCACGCCGATGTTTGGAAAACATATTATTATTTAATGAAAAATCTTGTAAGGCCTTAAGGCCAACTCCTGGTGTATTTGTTATTGTCATTCCTACAGTGTTGTTTAGTGGACATTAGTGCTTTTATGGGTTCATATAATTTGGTTAATACTTTCACTAGAATGCTTTGTGTAGGACGTCTATCCTTGGTTTTTATGGTTTCATTTAGTAACTCTTTGGTCTGTCTATAGTATATGACGTCGGGCCCCGGCCGGACCTACATCTATATACCATGTGACGGATAGGGGTGTTACAATTTTGTATCAGACTACCGGTTTCGGTCTTGCTTATTTGAATTCGTGGGCGAATTCTTTTAAGAGGTGGTGAGCACATGTATGTACATCATCGTTATAATACAAAAAAACCCATGAATGTCCACTATAGAATTAAAAATACACTTATTTGAGGAACCTGATTGTTCCAATGATTTCTTTTAGAAATCTATTTGTCGCCTAATCGAGGGTTTTTGCAATCATAGGTGACTAGGAGTGGTGCTGGACATTCCGAACATCCGCAATTGGCGGAGAGCAGTGCACCGAATGATGGGCCTGCAACTCCTCCTTCAGCTGAAATGATAAAACTAGTGGAGGAAGAGGTGTTCGTTATGATAAACGCACAACCCGCAAGGAAAGTACAGCACCCAGCACCTGCAATGGAGCAAGAACCGCTACGAGCGGCAGAGCCAAGAGTTGTAGAATGTGTGGTGGTAGAGCCGTTACCGCCAAGAAGAGCAACAGAAAGACAACTGAAGCATGTGATGAGCTTTAGTCCTCTGTTATTAGCAGGGGCAGGAACCCCAACTCAAGAAGAGGACTGGCTCTCTCGCGTTAAGAGAGTCTTGTCAACAACAGAAATGGAAGAATGGCAGAAGACCGCCATAGCCACCTTTCTGCTAGATGGCGAGGCGAGGTTATGGTGAGAGGATAGGAACTTCATCATCTAGTTAGGAGACAGCTGGTTGATGTCTCAATCAAAGAATTCTCAAGAATGTTTTTGGCAAGATACCTTCCCTCCGTTGAGAGTTTTGAAATGGAGAACTAGTTTCTGAGGCTGACACAAGGTGCTAACAATGTGGATGAGTATCTTCACAAATTCACGCGATTGGGTCGGTATGCTGCCTCTATTTTTGGCGATGAGGAGCAGAAAACCAATCGATTATTTGAGGGTATACGGGATGACCAGAGGGTACTTCTTGCTAGGCATGTGATGCAAGGTTTCCTAACCTTGGTCAGTTCGGCCCGATCCATGGAAAGGGACTTGAAGAGGATTCAAGATAAGAAAGTTCTAGGTGTGCAGAAATCGGAGTTCAAGGTGCCGAACTTCGCGAAGACTTTGTTTCAGAAGTGGAACAAGAAGGCGAGGACTTCGGGTCCATCCGCCTCCTCTGGTGCATCTGGGGCAATAACAGGTCAAACTCCGGGCACATGTTATACATGTGGGAAGCCGGGGAACTATGCGTGAGACTGTTGGAGAGGACGTCCAAAGTCCGAGAGGAAGACTGGAGTGACCTACGAGGAAAAAGGGAAGGTGTTGGAGTCAACTGCATCCCGCCATGCTCTAGCCCAACCTCGAGTATACAATCTTGGCCTTCAGGAGGCCATTAAGCAAGAAGACATAGTGATAGGTATGGGTTAATTATTAGCATTTTAGCTTTTTATACTCATTCCCTTCTGCGTATTAGCTTATAACTGCTTGTATTAGGATTTGTTATGATTTTCAATTATCCGGCAAGAGCGCTTTTCAATACGGGAGCCTCGCATTACTTTTTTTCTGAAGGATTTATATCGTGCATCGGAGTACCTTCTTCGATGGCTAAAGACAAATTGGATGTGTTGTTGCCCAATGGGGGCTCAATGCGCGCAGTCAAAGTTTGTTGTGTAAAGGTGCTTATTGGAAGTCAAGAGTTTGACTTACAAGCATCGCTACTACTGATAATGGAGTTCGACGTAATTTTTGGCATGGACTGGCTATCGGAGTAGAGTGCGTACATCGATTTCAACAGCAAGGAGGTCAGGTTAGGGATGAACACAGATCGTGAGACGATATTTTCAGGCATGAAGGGGTCGAGTAAGACGTTGATGTCTGCTCTCCAAGTGGTTAAGGCTGTTCGTGCTGGTGCAAAACTATTTTTCACTTTAGTGGAGACTTAGAAGCCTAAGCTGAGTCTTGACAGTATACCAGTAATATCAGAATATCCTGACGTGTTCCCTGATGATCTCCCTGGGGCTCCACCTCAGCGAGAGATCGACTTCACTATTGAACTGGTGTTCGGGGCCAAACCGGTGTCACGCTCTCCCTATCGGTTAGCGCCTAAGGAGATGGCGGAACTGAAGGTTTTCGATCTGTTTTTGATAATTGCTTTAAGGGTTAGCGATTGGATTCACTGCGAGCTCAGCAGACTAAAAAATAAGCTACGCGGTCTGACTGAAGATCTATCAGACCCAAATTCTATAAATAGGGCTTTATTGATTCTTTATTGCAGTAAATGCGACCGAAGCTGAAGTCCCTGCAATCTCAAAAGATGTTGTCCATGCGGACTGATGCTATGGGTGCCTTCCACGCTGTCGACCATAAAAAATGAAAGCTACGCGATGCTGACCTGGAAGCATTCATGGAAAAGTATATGGCGGGCTCTCCAATCCATTTCCGCCTTCCAGAAGACCAGGAAAGAATAAATTTCTCGATGGCAACACCCATATTGCAATTCCCGTTGACCACTTTGGTTGCGGGTTCAAATTTCCATTGTTGTGGGAGATCGCAGAGATCTTTGAACACTATGGAATAGTGCCAGGGCATCTCGCACCGAACGTGCTGGCCGCTATATATAGCTTCATCTCCTACCTGCGATCTGAGAAGATCACCTTTTCCTAGAATATTTTTAGGAATATCTTCTCAGTCCACTCCATAACTCCATCTGGAGGTCGCCCATACAAGGGAATTATCTATTTCTACTGCCGGTGAATGAAGATCATGAATCTGCAGGATAAGATTCATAACTGGTCTTCCATGTACATGATCTTCGAGGGCGACCTCGGGTTTGAGCACACTCATCCGCAAGAACGTGCGGACTCTGTCTTCAAGAGCATCAAGCGTGACGTAGAGGAGGCCGCAATCGTTGAGTTCTTGGCTGGAGCAAGACTTGACATCTACCACTACATCCCACTACTATCGGGCTTAGACGACCTGGCCCGTCAAGAGAGTAAGTGTTGAGTTTTACGACCTGGAAACGTATCCTATGCAGTCTGAATCATTTAACTTGTCCTTTTCCTTTTGTAGCGGTCTTGACGGTACCCTCCAATCTCCCCCAAACTCCCCACAGCCTGACTCCCACTCAAAGGGAGAGGAAGAAAGAGGTCTCAAGGAAGAGAAAGGAAGATGGAGATCGCGCAGCGGACTACTCTTCTTCTGAGAGCTTCGACCTCCACGACTTTGGGAAGACGCAGAAGGATCTTCGGGGAAACCAGATGATTCATTGGCAACACAAAGGCAAACACGTCTGCCTCTCCATAGCACTTCCTTCCTGGAAGATTTCCACCATAACCCGCCACACCCATGTGGCGAGCTCGGCGATGTACGGTAATTGCAACCTGCGCAACCTCCAGCTTGTTCCTCCTGTCGAGCTCCTCTTTCTGGCCGCCCAGGCCCATGCAAATAGATTGGTGACAAGCCATTACATGGGCAGCCTGACCAGAGACCTTCTCAGGGCAAATCAGCGACTTCAAGAAGAGGCGAAATGGCTAAAAGAAAGAAATAAGTGGTTAGGAGCTCAGGTCGCTCTTCATAAGGAAAGAGAAACGGTAAGATTTATATATGCGGCAATTTCCCTTTTATGTTCACCATAATATGACGATTTGTTTCTCTGCAGACCGCCTATGACATTGTGAACCCGACCTTCCAAGACGCCATGTTTCCTTTTGTAAAGGAAAGCGTCGAGGTCGCATTCCGGTGGTTCATTGCGAAGGACCTTGCAAAGGAAGGAGTGGACAGCGTGCCCTTCCTTGAGCTATTCTCGGAGCTAAAGTAATAGGTCACATAAATGGAGCGGACTGCTAAAGGAAAAACCGCGGTTAGCGGGGAATAAGGAGAAGGAGAAGAGGAAGGAGAAGAGGAAGTAGAAGAGGAGGGAGAAGAGGAAGCGGGAGAGGAAGAGGAGGAGGTCGCAGCTGAAGGAGTTGTTGAGGATGCTGGATCACTGCCGCGAGATGAAAATGAGCCCACCGAGTCCGTCTCTTCAACATCTAGCTCTGACGACGGGAGCCCGCACAGCGAGTTCTTGGATAGAGAGAGTGTTGATGGTAGCGGAAGCGAGACGGAGGGTAATTCGCCTCTTACAAATGTTGATGATTCTTCAAGCTCAGATGCGTCTCCTGAGACCAAGAAACACAAGAGCTCGACATAGAAGATGTATTTTGTTTTTTTGTAAAGGATATGGCGGATTGCGTTTGGAGGCCGCCAATCCTTTAAAGGTTGTAAATTTGACATTAATCAATATAAAGGATATTTTTTTGCTCAACTTGCGTCTTCTGTTATTTCCTTTATTTTGTTCATCTCTTGATCTTGATTGTTTCTATTAAACTTGCTTGCCGAGATAATGTAATAGGAATATGATCCTTGAATGTATTGAGTCCGCACAACTTAGAATAAAGTTCGTGTATTTTGAGATGATCGAAGCATTCACTGCTTAAAGATAGCTGAAGTATAATAAGAAACTTAGGCTGCAACAGTTAGTTTTTTAGCTCGCTGAGAGAGATGGCTGGAACATGATTCAAAAGCATCTTTAAGAAGCCACCCCAAGTCGCATAGTTTGTAATATCATGATGGTGCAGACTGAGGCAAATAATAAAGAAAAAGATGATACCCTCTGCAAGCTAAGAAAGATGAGTTACAAACTTAGGTGACCAAGCAGGCAGGTGCCGCACAAGGCAGGATTGCTTTCCTCACAGGGTCACAAAAGCTGTAAACTCCATCACCCAAGAGAATGTCTTGGCGACCTGATAGATAAAACCTTGCGGACTGAATCGAATAGTAACACCTGCAGACTGAGCGAACTATAACTGTCCGAGCTGAGAGATGGTTTCCATCGTCATAAAACTGCGAGCTGGGCGGATTACCAAAATTCTGTCTGCACCCTATCATGGAGAATTCCCTACAAGATGGGAATGATCTACAGACTTAGATGACGAGTGGCCAGGTGCGCAAGGCGCATTGCTTTCCTCATAAAGTCAAAAAAAAGTTGTAAACTTCAAGCAAGTTGATCTTGCAATTAGATCTGCATACTTTTGGCTGCCAACTACTGCATCCTTGAAGAATAAATCATTCTGGACTGCAGGATAAAATACCAACTAAAGTGACAAGTGGGCAGGTGCGCAAGGCGCTTTGCTTTCCTCTCAAAGTCACAGAAGTTATAAATTTTAAGCAACTTAGAGAAAAAGAATACACTGCTCTCTCGACTGGGATACAAACCGAGTTAATCGGTTGGATAGGTGTGCAGGGCGCATTGCTTTTCTCAAAAGATTAACTAGGTTGTCGATTCCTTGCAAGCACCGTTTGAGAGTATCAAGGAGTGTTCGAGGGTCACAAACTAGGATGATCTGCGGGAAGGTGCGCGAGATGGCATTGCTTTCCTCACAAGATAATCCAAGTTGTGACGATATCCCCTATAATGCATGGTAGAGCTAACAACAACCTTGTCCCTTCAAAATGTAGAGGTGAGTTAGGTACCAGCTAGGATCCGTAATACAGCAGCCCACCGCATGAGAATCTGCAAGCTCCCACTACACGGTGCGAAATCTCCCTGCAACACGTGGTCCTCGTGGTATTATGCTAATGACAATGATTCTAAGCGGGGTTCGAGCTGGACTCGGCGATGTCTCCTGATCCAATGATCTTTAATTTTGAGTTGTAGACAAAGAGGGAGAATGATTATTTTGCACAAGAAAAAGTGTTAGAAGGAAATTCTTATTGACATAATCATTGAAATGAATACAAGTTATGAGGAGGTATTGTTTAAGAATAAAACCGCTTTAAATCATCTTCATTCCATGTATGGGTCATGACTTCCCCATCACAGGTTTGATGTTTACATGCCCCATTCCTTAAAACTTTTTTGACGATGAATGGTCTGGTCCAGTTTGGGTTCAACTTTCCTACTGAGCCAGCTCTTGCAGCTGCATCAACCTTTTTTAGAATGAGGTCCCCTACCAGAAAATGATTGATTCTGACATTTTTATCAAAATTTCTGGCAACCCTTCTCTTAACTTCCTCCAGTCTGATAGCGGCTCCATCCCGAAGTTCCTCAATTTAATCCAGACTACATTTTATCCTCTCATTATTAATTTCGTGCCAATCTTCCCAATTTTGTCTGTCGAGAAAGACCCTGGGGGTTGGGACTTCAAATTCAATAGGGATGAGGGCCACCGAGCCATGAGCAAGTTTGAAAGGAGTCTCCCTGAAAGTATCTAGTTGTCTACCTAAATCACCTAGAGGGGGTGAATAGGTGAGATCAGCGTCTTTTTCGGAATAAAAACTTAGCACAGAAAAATAACATGCACAGAAGACACAAGAAATTTATAGTGGTTCCCCAACCTTGGGTACGTCCACTTCACCTCACCAATCTAGCACCACACTAGACTTAACTACTTCATTATCTCGGATTGAGAACAATCCTACAACTCAGAGCAATGCTCCTACAATTCGATCCACCAAAAGGGATCTACACTCGAAAGAGAAATCTTCCTACAAAACTCGGAGAATAACTCCTACAAGAGTAAAATGAATTTTACAATGAAAATACTCAAACTTTTCTTCTCAGATCTGGCTGAAACTCGGCTTCTTCCTTCTTTAGAAAATATACGGCTCTGTCAGAAAAGTTGAGGAAGAAATCGGAGAAGCTTCGATCTTAGAACGTAGGATCACCACGATCAAGAAGGAGATTTATAGAACTTGAAAAGCTTGATCGATTGACTCCACCTTGTCTGAATTTGAGATCAAGAAGGTCGGCGATGAAGAACACAGCGACGCTTCCCGATTTAGAAAATTGATTCAGAGTTTCGTGATTGTTTTCTCCTAGGGTTTTATCAAATCTGACAAGACCTTATATAGGCTTAACATAACGGTCAAAACATCATTAATGATAGTCCACGTGGACCAATCAAACGTTAATGACATTTGATATCAAGTCCGCCTGAACTTAACGAAAATTTAGAATCTTGAACTGCATTTCTCGAGAGAGGTAAGTAGTAATCGAGAGAATTTCCTGTTTCTCGAGACAGAGAATAAAGTTCTCGAGAAGAAACGCTTGACCGAAGAATACAAGATAAATTCTGGCTTCTCAAGAATGAAAGGACTTTGTCCCGAGAAAAAAGTTCTGTTACTCAAGAACAAGAAGCCAACTCGAGAAGAAAATTTCTATCTCTCGAGTAAGAACATTTGGTTCTCGAGAGATAACTTTGGCATTTCGAGAAAAAGACTTAAAATAAAATTCTAAGCTTAAGTTGAGGTAACCCGAGAAAGAGAAGAGTCCTACTCGAGTACTGCATGGCTTTCTCGAGAACTAAATTATGCTTTCTCGAGAATAGTTTCTGCAACCTGAAAACCTGATTGAGCTAACTCGAGAAATCACTTCAATTCTACTCGAGTACAAGGTTACCTTTCTCGAGAAAAACACTTAGAAAATTTTTGTTAGCCTGAACAAAAGTTTTCTTCAAAGAACTCACCAACTAGTCTTTCTCCCATAACTTTTGTACTTGAAAATGAAGTATGTCTCAATAGAGAGGTTACACATGGATCAACACTATGGATCACACAATGATGGATTAAATTGTGTGGTCCTGTGTTTGGTAACCCATTGTAAACTGACATTGGTGTACACTTGGCAATTATAACCTGCAAGCACTCAACTTGAAAAGGGGCATCAAATACAAACTTAATTCATCTTAGTTCAAGGGTGACTTCATACAAATATAGGTGATTGTGGATACAATACCCAACAATCTCCCCCTATTTGTAGAAGTCAGAACCCTCAACACTAAGGTGAATTACATCAAGGTAATTAAAGAATTAACTGCTAAGCATAATAAGAAAGATTACAATAATAATTAACAAAAGATATAATATCAAAATTCAGAATATATATATAAATAGTTGGCTTTGGGTAGTATTTTTTGGGACGAGGAGGAGCTTCAGGATTGTTCATGCCAAACTGCTTATCATGAAGTCTGATCTTTGTCATAGAGGCTTCATATTCTTTCCATTCTTTGTTGCTATAATAATCATCTATGTTTTCACCTTGTTCCACAACTAGCCTTAGAGTATCAAGAATGAGAGACTTAGATGTTCGGCTCCAAACCTCAGCAACTTCTTGTTCTCCTCTTTCAGCTTCTTGAGTAGGGATAGATCGGTTGGCCAAGACACCATCATCATACTTTCTTTTCTTTAAAACTGTAATATCTGGTTGATGAACTTGAGAACCCTCTGGCTGATCTGAGTTCCATACATCAGAATATTGTGTTGGAGGGGCTTCATAAGAGTCTTGTCTTGGAGAGAAAGATGGCTTCTGAACATTTGGAGGCTTCTGCACTGTTGGATTCACATGAGGAGGTGGAGCCTCATTTGGATTTATTTCAAATGCTGGGAATATCTGATTATGCACCAATACTGTTGTATCATAGGTGTGGAATTTGACATCATGAATCTGGGTTAGAACATCAGTGCTTATTTCTTTAAGCTTTGCTTCCCATTCTATTTTCTTTCTTTCTACAAATTTTTCTAAGTATTCCTTGACTAATCCCACCCCCTTTCTGACTTCTACACTTAGGGTGTCGATGGCATCTTCTTTTAAAGTGCCAACTTCTGAGGTAATTTTGAAAGTATGTTCTTGTGCTTTCTTTTCCAATTGGATCTGATTATTTGCTAATGTAAATGATTGTTCAATTACTTCACCAATACTTGTAATGGTGTGATCCAGAGCTTTCCCACCTATTTGGAATAGGTGTTTCAGATTATCAGTATTATGCAGGATTTCTGCAAATCCTCTGCTCATCTAAGTCTCTAGAGTAGTGACTTTATCGGTGACGGTCTTGAGAGACTTGTCATAGTACTCTCTCTACTGTGCTAGCATGAATTCAATCTTACCAATAATGGTATTATCAGGAACTGATGGAGATGGAACTGGAGGAGGTAGAGGGATTTGAGGTGGAGCTGACCAATCTGGGATATCTTCAATAACCACTGAGCTTTGGCCTCGAAGGGTATGAAGTACTTCCACTCCTTCCTCACCAAGATTAGTAGGAAGAGTGAAGTCTAAAGATTTGAGGGGAGGGTTGACCTGTTTAGCAGGAATTTCTTCATCCTCATCAGAAATGGTGATCTCAATCTCCCCCTCAACATGTACTGGGGAGTGAGACTCATCAGGAATATTTATTGGGGACTGAGTAGGATAGAAGGGAGGAGCAGGAGTGACCTTTTCAGGAAGGATGAATAGAGGATCATCAGAGATTAGATCTTCTACCATATTTGAAATATCAGCCTCAGTGTATGCTATCCTTGCATTCACTTGCTCATTAGAGAGCTCTTATTGATCAGAGAAGGAGTCAATCTGCAACCCTGAGACATCCTCATGCACAGAGGTGTTCTTCTCAATATCATCAACATCTGTAACAGCTGATTCTAGAATCTGATCTGAAGGAACATCTGACTGAAGAACTTGTTCTGGAACTGCAACTTGCTGAACTTCCGTCTGAACTGAAGGAGCGGGCTCCCCCCTCAACAACTACACCAGATGTGCCAGCTATATCAATATGAGGAGGAGATGGGGTCCTGTCCTCAACAGTAACAACTTTTGGATCTGCTGAAGCCTGGCTTTTGAAGTTTGATTTCCCATCTCTGAATGGAGGTAACTGTCTCTTTCTTCATATGATGAATGGCCATACCTTTGTACAAGCTAAAGATATCTGGCCTCAACTGATTGAGATATAGAGACAGAATTCTTCCATAGTTGGGACTTTTAATACTCTCTTTGATCTTGTCAAAAATCATTATCCCCCATTGAAATTTCTTTCTACAGATTACTGCAGTCATCATGTCAAAGAATTCAGTGGTGATGTAGCTTATTGAACTGGTGTGACATAGAAGAACTTTTCCCAAAATATCAGCAAGAAGTTTACTCTCTGCATTCATGTGCTGTCGGCGAACTATGTTGGTTGTATTGGTAAGGCCACAGAAGCTGAAAATCCTGTCATAATCTGGGCCTTCTAGGTCGACTTCCATGTCAATCAATGACAGCTGTAGAAATTGAGAAACAGAGGTCGAAGTCATCTTGATTTTGATGTCTCGTACCTTGGTTTTCAAAACTTTGTCATTACGCTTGACTTTATCATTCTGGAAAAGCTCTTCTACATCTAAAATGAGAACCTTGCAAGGATGTTGAAGAATAAAAGATAGTCTGGCGGTGTCGAACAAGATGAGAACATTTCTAAAGTCGTCGGAAATTTCGGCGATTCTGGTTGCAATAAGTTCACTATCGATGCATATCTTGGATGCGAGAGTCATTGAATGAAGAACTGAGAATCTGCTAACTGGAAAGAAGAGGAACAAGGTCGTTTGTGGGAGGAGTGGCGGTGATGAAGAAGATGAAAGGTTTTCTCGAGAGGAAATTTTGAAACCCGGATTTGGAATTTTCTACTTTTATCTATTTATATATAAACCCTAAATAAGAATAAAATACCTGAAGTAGAGCGGTAGGAATTCCCAGGTGCCATATCAAAATTTTGAACTTTGAGAAAATTATGCACATGATTTCTCGGGAGAAAAAATATTTTGCGAGAAGAGATTCACGTGTTCTCGAGAAGAAATATCCTTTCCGAGAAGCAGGACTGAAGTTCTCGAGAATAGACCCAGTACTCTAGTAATAGAAAATTAGTTCTCGAGTAATACAGTTGTACTCGAATAATAGATATATTTCTGGAGAAGTGAAGTTCTAACTTAGAATTTTCTTGATTTTAGAAGTGTAATCTTATTTTTGAACTTTACTCTGTGGACCTTTCCTTCATAATTCCTTGTTGAGCATGCCAAGTTCTGTTTTGAAGAAAGAGAACTTAGCCCCGTCTAGTGGCTTTGTGAATATGTCTACAACTTGCTTGTCAGTTGGAACATACTGGAGATTGATGTCTCCATGCTCCCTTATGAAATGGTACCTCAGCTCTATGTGCTTTGTCCGGCTGTGAAAGACTGAGTTGTTGGCTATTGCAATTGCACTAGAGGAGTCACAGAACATGGGAATATTTTTGACCTTCATGTTATAGTCTTCAAGTTGATTCTTGATCCAGAGAAGTTGTACGCAACAACTGCCTGCAGAAATAATTCTGACTCAATAGTTGACATTGCAACACAATTCTACTTTTTACTACTCCAAGAAATGAGCCTTATTCCAAGGAATTGGCAAGTCCCGGAAGTGTACTTCCTGTCATCTTTTCTACCTGTAAAATCTGCATCTGAAAATCCAATTAGTTCATAATCATTATTTCTTGGGTACCATAAGCCAAGATTTGGTGTACCCTTGATGCATCTCAAAATCTACTTTGTATCTGAGTAGTGAGATTCCTTGGAGTTCACCTGATATCTAGCACATACACATGTTGAAAATATTATGTCAGGCCTACTGGCAGTAAGGTATAGCAAGAATCCAATTATGCTCATGTATTTGGTTTCATCAAAAGGTTTCCATTTCTCATCCTTGTCCAGGGATATAGCTGAACACAATAGATTCCTCATAGAGGTTGCATTCTCCATTCTGAATTTCTTAATCAACTCCTTGGTGAACTTTGTTTGAGAGATGAAAATTTCATCTTCAGATTGTTTCACCTGAAGTCCTAAGAAATACTTCAGCTCACCCATACTGCTCATTTCAAACTTCCCTTGCATAAGTTTAGAAAACTTTTTATAGAGGTTGTCATCCGTAGAGCCAAAAATAATATCATCGACATAGATTTGCACTAGAAAAATATTGCTTTTTACTTCCCTAAGAAATAATGTCTTATCTATCTTTCCCCTTGTGAACTTGTTATCAAGAAGAAAGTTAGATAGTGTTTCATACCAAGCTCGTGGAGCTTGTTTCAATCCGTATAACGATTTATGTAATAAATAAACAAATTTAGGATGTTCAGGATCAACAAAACCTAGGGGTTATTCTACATATACTTCCTCCTTTATGTCACTATTGAGAAAGGCTGACTTCACATCCATTTGATAGACGGTGAAGCCCATAAAGGCAGCATATGCGAGGAGCAACCTGATTGCCTCCAGTCTTGCCACTGGAGCATAGGTCTGATCGAAATCAATTCCTTCTTCTTGTCTGTATCCTTTGGCTACTAGTCTGGCTTTGTTTTTGATGATGGTCCCATCTTTGTCCATCTTGTTCCGATAGACCCACTTTATTCCAATAACATTCTTATCTTTGGGTCTAGGTACAAGCTTCCAGACTTGGCAACGCTTGAACTAGTTTTTCTCTTCTTCCATAGCAATTATCCAAGATGCATCTTGGTTTGCTTCTTTGAATTTCTTAGATTCAACCTGTAAAAGAAAACTCAAATGCAAATTTTCATTAGTAGTACCTCATCGAGTTCTAACACCATCATGAGGATCTCCTATGATTTGTTCAACTGGGTGATCCTTCAAGTGTCTGAGCTTTAGGGTTCTTGCATTTGGAGCTTCAACTGCTTCTAGAGTTTCCTCTTCCACTTGGATGATTTCATCATCTTGATGATTTGCTTCTCCAATTGAGGTAGGAGAGGTGATCTTGATAATCTTTTGAGCACAATCGTCTTTTGTTTCATCCAAGCTTAATTTCTCTAGCCTTGAACCTGCATTTTCAACAAAAATACTGGAGGGGCTGCTATGAAGCAGGCTCGTTTCATCAAATACAACGTTGATATATTATTCTACCACCAGAGTTTTCTTATTGAATATTCTATAAGCCTTACTATGGCTACTATACCCTACAAAAATACCTTCAAAATATTTTTCTCCAAATTTGGTACAATGATATTTCCCATTATTAAGTACATAGCATTTGCAGCCAAAGATCCTTAAGTATGATACAGTCGGTTTCTTGCCTTTCAGTAGCTCATAAGGAGTCTTACGATGGCTTTTGTTGATTAACGCTCTATTTTACACGTGGCAAGCTGTATTGACGGCCTCAGCCCAAAAGTACTCTGGTAGAGAAGAGTCAGTTAGCATTGTGGTACATGCTTCAATAAGTGTTTTGTTCCTTATCTCTGCAACTCCATTCCTAGACTTCCACAAAAATCTTTCATGGCACCAGATTCGAATTATGTTCCATGGTCACTTCTGATTCTGACCACCGAGCAGTTTAATTCATTCTAAATTTGCTTGACAAAATTAGTGAACACATCAAAGGTATCTGACTTTCGTTTCAGAAAGAACACCCAAGTAAAATGTGAGTGATCATCAACAATTACCAATGTATATGACTTGCCTCCTAAGCTATAAACTTGTGTTGGACCAAATAAGTACATGTGTAGTAGATGCAAGCACCTTAAGGAATCTTTATCTGTGATGCCCTTAAAGGTAGCCCGTATTTGCTTTTCCATTTGGCATGCATGACATGGACTCTCTTTAATGCACTTAATAGTAGGTGCATCTCATACTAAGTCTTAAGAAAATAACATATTAATAGTTTTGAAGTTAATATGTGTTAGTCTCTTGTGTCACTGGTCACAAAGAGATACACTATCTTTTGCCATAAAACATACTGGGGTAGAAGCATCTAAGCATAGAAAATTAAGACAGAATATATTTCTACTCCAAATGCATGTTAATATTGTCTCCATAATAGAGGCCGATTTTATCAGACACTTATCTTTAGAAAAGATAACAATAAAGCCGTTGTCACATAATTGACTTATGCTAATCAGAATGTGTTCTAATCCTTTCACATAAGCCACATCAGTGAATGAGACTATACCGTTAGAGATCATACTGTAGCCTTTTGTAATTCCCCGGTCAGAGCCACCAAAGATAACTTTTGGTCCGTCTTCGACTGGAGTGTAGTTTTGAAGTAGGCTTCTTGTCCCGATCATATGTCGAGAGCATCCACTGTCCAAATACCAGATAGACGTTTTGTTGGCATTTAGACATACCTGCGAATGTAAATCATTTTGCCTTAGGAACCCAATAAGACTTGGGTCCTAGGTTTCTTGTTAGCATACTCCCCCTAGGACTATTAACATTATGAGTGGGTTACCTCGTATGATTAACATGAGGAGTTTCATAATTTCTAGGATTAAACTAATAATCCACGGCAAAGTGACCAACCTTTCCAAAACACCAACAGTCAAATCTGTTGTATCTCTTCCAAGTCTCCTATTTGACCTTTTGAATGTGAGGTCTAGCAGGGGCGGTGGATCTAGAGGTAGAGGGTTCATGATGATGGCACTCACATGGTTTCTGCACCTCCTTTTCCTTCTTTACAACAGGCTTGGCATTTGGTGCCTTCTTATTATTATGGTCGTTAGAGAAAGGACCAAAATTTTGGATCTGAATTTCCTCATAAGGTGCCTTGAAGACACTCTCTCCATAGTTTTGGGGACGAGTCCATCCTTGGTAATGACTTTTAGGCTTTTCTAGAGAAGGCCTGAGTAAGTGACCCTAGGAGGACTCACAGTCATACTCGTTGGTTGGGAAGATGACCTTCCTAAATAAAGACTGACCGAGAGGGGCCTTTCCTTTTTTTGTGACAGAGGCTTTCTTAGCAGCCTTATTTCTCCTTTGTGCTTTATTCCTCCTAGAAGATTTACTAGGAGCAATCTCATGACCCAAGCCAACTCCTTTAACCTGTGTAGTGAATTCCTTAAAGAGTGGAAGAATATTCTTGAGCTTCGAGAAACTTTCAACAAGTTTCTTTTCGATGACAAACTGTTCTTCCAATGTCTTGATAATTTCCTGTTTCAGGTCTAGGTGCTTTAAAGAGTTGTTGTACTCTTCGACCAGGTAGAGGTGTTCTTGTTAGAGAGTCCATGCTTGTTATTTCTTCTCTCAGAGTGACCTCCTCAGCCTTAAGGGATTTTATCTCCTTGGTCTGAGTTCTAACAATCTTTCGGTATCGGTCATAAGCCTTAAGCAGCTTTTTGTATTGGCCCATGAGTTCTGATTCATTATCAGATGAACAGCCTTCATGATCAGTACCATGAGTATCTGATTCAGAGAGAGTGGTATGAGCATTTACCTCCCCCATGAAATTGGGGGACCTTTCCTTCATCTGAATGAGCCATGAGCCCAAAGTAGGCTTCTTCATCTTCACTTTACTCAGATGAGTCAGTGTCACTAAGGGTCTTTTGCTTCTTTGCAATGAAGCTCTTTTCTTTCCTCTTGCTGTGAGAAGTCTTATGCTCTTCTCTCTTTCCACCTTCCTTCGTCTTGTGAGGGCAGTCGGCGATTACATGACCTGGCTTGTTACAACAATAGCAAACTATTTTGTGGAATAGTGTTTGTTCGGTTTAGATTCATACATGTCAGAGGGGTGACTTTTCCTCTGATGATCACCCGAGTGACATGATCTTCTGAATGAGGAATCATTTCCTCTCATTTGTTTCTTTTAGCTAAGAAACTTCTTGAATTGTCGGGAGAGTAAGGAGAACTCTCCATTAGATTGCTCTGAGCTTGATATGTTTGGCTCTGAGTTTTCTTCTTCATAATCCTCCTGAGTGGGAGCAGGAGATGCAAATTTACTCTTCCTTGAGCTATCTGCCTTCAGAGCAACGAACTTATCTCTTGATGAAGATCTTTTGGCCTCTTCTTCAGCTTTTCTGGTGTTTATTTGAAGCTCATAGGACATAAGCTTCCCGAAGAGGTTTTGAGGATCAGTTTCTACGAATCTCCCAAATTCCCCTATGGCACGGACTTTGTTGCCCCACTCCTTAGTTAAGGATCTTAGGAACTTGTCATTTAGTTCACCATCTATGAACACTCGGCTGTAGTTCCTTAGGCCGTTGATAATTTTGAGGAAATTCTCGTAGGTATCAGCAATGTTGTCCTTGGGGCCTTGCTTGAAGGCCTCATACTTCTGATTCAGGAGGGATCTTCTATCATCCCTTACTTCTTCCATCTCTTCCATCAGGACGATCAGAGACTGCCACATTTCTTGGGCAGACTTGCAGTGAATGAGATTCTACAACATCGAGTCATCGACTGTGCTTGCGATGATATTTTTTGCTTTCTTGTCTAGAGAGACAAGTGCAATCTCGTCCTTATCGAGATCTATCAACTTCTTTGGCACCTTTCTTGTTGGATCAATAGTGGAGGAAATCATAGGGATATGGGGGCCTTCCTCCACTATCATGAAGATACGGGGATCTACAGCTTCCATGAAAAATTTAACTCTTTCTTTCCACATGGGAAAGTTAGCCTTAGTGCACACTGGAAGCTTTCCGGAATCCTTGGATCTGTCCATGCTGGAAAATCTCTTGAAAACTAGAAGCGGATCTTGTTCAAGGTGTTAGCCTTAATACAAACAACGACCCTCTGATACCAATTGAAAGTATCTAGTTGTCTACCTAAATCACCTAGAGGGGGGTGAATAGGTGAGATCAGCGTCTTTTGTGGAATAAAAACTTAGCACAGAAAAATAACATGCACAGAAGACACAAGGAATTTATAGTGGTTCCCTAACTTTGGGTACGTCCACTTCACCTCACCAATCTAGCACCACACTAGACTTGGTTAGTTCACTATCTCAAATTGAGAACAATCCTACAACTCGGAGCAACGCTCCTACAACTCGATCCACCAAAAGGGATCTACACTCGGAAGAGAAATTTTCCTACAAATTCGGAGAATAACTCCTACAAGAGTAAAATAAATTTTACAATGAAAATACACAAACTTTTCTTCTCAGATCTGGCTAAAACTCGGCTTCTTCCTTCTTGAGAAAATATACGGCTCTGTCAGAAAAGTCGAGGAAGAAATCGGAAAAGCTTCGATCTTAGAACGTAGGATCACCATGATCAAGAAGAAGATTTACAGAACTTGAAAAGATTGATCGATTGAATCCTTCTTGTCTAAATCTGAGATCGAGTAGGTCGGCGATGAAGAAAACAGCGACGCTTCCCGATTTAGAAAATTTATTTAGAGTTTCGTGATTATTTTCTTCTAGGTTTTTGTCAAATCCGACAAGACCTTATATAGGCTTAACATAATGGTCAAAACATCATTAATGATAATCCATGTGGACCAATCAAACGTTAATGACATTTGAAATCAAGTCCACCTAAACTTAACAAAAATTTAGAATCTTGAACTGCATTTCTCGAGAGAGGTAAGTAGTACTCGAGAGAATTTCCTGTTTCTCGAGATAGAGAATTAAGTTCTCGAGAAGAAACACTTGACCGAAGAATACAAGATAAATTCTGGCTTCTCGAGTGAAAGGACTTTGTCCCGAGAAAGAAGTTCTGTTACTCGAGAACAAGAAGCCAACTCGAGAAGAAAATTTCTGTCTCTCGAGTAAGAACATCTGGTTCTCGAGAGATAACTTTGGCATCTCGAGAAAAAGACTTAAAATAAAATTCTGAGCTTAAGGTGAGGTAACCCGAGAAAGAGAAGAGTCCTACTCAAGTATTGCATGGCTTTCTCGAGAACTAAATTATGCTTTCTCGAGAACAGTTTCTGTAACCCTAAAATGTGATTGAGCTAACTCGAGAAATCACTTCAATTCTACTTGAGTACAAGGTTGCCTTTCTCGAGAAAAACACTTAGAAAATTTTTGTTAGCCTAAACAAAAGTTTTCTTCAAAGAACTCACCAACTATTCTTTCTCCCATAACTTTTGTACTTGAAAATGAAGTGTTTCCCAATAAAGAGATTACACATGGATCAACACCATGGATCACACAATGAGAGATTACATTGTGTGGTCCTGTGTTTGGTGACCCATTGTAAACTTACATTGGTCTACACTTGGCAATTATAACCTACAAGCACTCAACTTGAAAAGGGGCATCAAATACAAACTTTATTCATCTTAGTTCAAGGGTGACTTCATACAAATCTAGGTGATTGTGGATATAATACCCAACACTCCCCATTAGCGGATTAGGGCCTCGTTCTGAGGGTCCATAGAACCGAAGGGAGTTCATCGGCCCAACTACCTTTCAAGTTTTGCACCTTCTACTTCAGCAAGTTGTGTATCTTCTTATTTGCTGCTTCCACTTGGCCGTTACTTTGGGGATGATGAACTGAAGAGAATCATAATTCTATGCTGACTTGTTCGCAAAAGTTAATCATCTCTTCATTGTTGAATTATGGCCCATTGTCTGTAATTATTTCCATCGGGACCCCATGCCTACAAATTATCTCTCCCCACACAAAGTTTTTAACTATCTGGGTTGTGGTCCTTTCCAACACCTTGTCTTCAATCCACTTGCTGAAATAGTAAATCATAACTAATATAAAACGTCGTTGTCCACTTTCCATAGGGAATGGTCTGAGGAGATCCATCACCCAAATTGCAAAAGGCCAAGGTGTTGTGATTGAACTAAGTTGCTGAGCTGGCTGGAGTTGAAGTGGAACAAACTTATGACATTGAACACATTTCTTTTCATAAGATTCTAAATCTTTCTTCATTGTGGGCCAAAAATAACCTTGTCACAATATTCTTCTTTCCAAGGTCCTTGCACCTGAGTGACTGCCACATTCCCCAGTGTGAACTTCTTGGAGTACAACTGGAATCTCCTCTTCTGATATGCATCTCGCCATCGGCGAGAGGAAGTTTTTTTGATAAAGAATTCCAGAGATTAGATTGTAATTTGCTGCTTTAATTTTGAACCTTTTCTTATCCATGATCGATCCAGGCAATTCTCCTGTTGAAAAGTACAAAATGAATGGGTCCATCCAAGAGGGTTGTTGGTCGACCTGCATCAATTCCCCTTCATCATTTGTCAGATGAAAAAGCTCTGAGGTTGTCCCTCCTGAGGGGAAACCAAATTGTGCCAACTCGTCTGCCTCAGTATTGTGTATTCTAGAGACATAATCAATATTGAAACCTTTAAATCTTCCGATCTCTGTCATTACCAGCGACAAATACTTCTTCAGGGTGGGTTCTTTAGTTTCAAAGTTCCCAAGTACTTGTGATGCCATCACCAAAGAATCTGTCTTAATATGCACATGATCTATCCCCAGTTCTTTCGCAAACCGCAAGCCTGCCAAAAGCTCTTCATATTCTGCTTGGTTATTTGTAGTTGGAAAGGATAACTTTATGACTTGCTCTAGCTTGACTTCGTTGGGGTTAATGAGAACCACACCTGCTCTTGAGGAACTTTTGCCTGAAGACCCATCTACATAGACTGTCTAGGCCAACGGAGATCGCTCGGTTTGTCCAGTGTTGGACTCAGTTGTGTCTATCAAGAAATCTGTCAACACTTGTGCTTTGATAGTTTTCCTGGGTACATAGGATATTTCAAACTCACTAAGTTCAATTGCCCATTTAGCCAATTTTCCTGAGTGTTCTGGTTTCTCTAGGATGCTCTTCAATGGCTGATCAATCACTACCTGGATTGAGTGTACCTGGAAGTATGGTCGAAGCCTCCGAGCTGACATTACCAGTGCCAATGCAAGTTTCTCGAGAATCGAGTATCCGGTTTCTGCATTCTTTAGTACATGTCTTACGTAATACACTGGATGTTGTCTTCTTCTTTCTTCTCTAACAAGGACTGAGCTAACTGCCTCTAAACCCACCCCTAAATAGATTTACAACATTTCTCCAGCTCGAGGGCTTTGGAGCAGAGGAGTTGAGGTGATTTGTCTTTTAAGATGTTCAAAAGCTTCCGCGCACTCTTTTGTCCATTCAAATTATGATCCCCCTCGAAGAGTTTTGAAAAACGGACCGCTTTTATCTCCTACTCTGGAAATAAACCTTCTGAGACATGTTAGCCTTCCTCCTAGCTGTTGGACCTCCTTAGGGGAGTGAGGTGATGGTATATTAAGGATTTCCTTTACTTTATCTGGGTTAGGTGCCAGACCCTCGGGTGTGAGGAGATGGCCTAGAATTTTCCCTTACTTGCCCCAAAAATGCATTTTAATGGGTTTAATCTCATGTTGTATTTTCGCAGCATAGTGAATGTTTCTGCGAGGTCTTGTAAATGCAATACAAAGGCTTTGCTTTTAATGAGGAGATCATCGACACACACTTAAAGATTTCTCCCTTTTTGTTCTTTAAAAACAACATCCATCATACGATGATACGTAGCGCCCGTATTTTTAAGCCCAAAAGGCATCAAAAGATAACAAAAACAACTATCATTCGTGTTGAAAGAGGTGTGCGGGATATTGGGATTGTGCATCCTAACTTGGTGATAACCAGAGAATGCATCTAAAAAACTCATATACGAATACCCAATAGCGGAATCAACTAAATAATTTATCCAAGGCAAGGGGTAACAATCTTTGGGACACGCTTTATTCAATCTAGTAAAATCAACACACATTCGTCATTTTCCTCCTGGATTTTTCACCATTACAGTGTTTGATACCCATGCAGGATATTGAATCTCGCGAATAAACTTAGCTTTGAGGACTTTTGTGACCTCCTCCCTAATAGGCCCAGCCAGCTTTGATGTCACATCTCTCTTCTTTTGTTGAATGGGTTTGAAGTCAGGCGCAATATTAAGGTGGTGGCATGCTACATCAGGATCCACTCCCGGCATATCCTTCGTTGTCCAGGCAAAGACATCCAGGTTCTTTAGTAAGAAGGCGATCAATTCTTTCTTCTCTTCCTCAGGCAGCTCTGAGTTGATGGAAAGTTTTCTCTCCTCTCCTTCTGCAATTGGAACTTCTTGAGTTACCTGAGCAGGTTCCAGGTGAGCTCCTTCTTGAATTCCTCCAAATCTTCAACTTCTTCTGGGAGGGATGCTCCTTCTGAAACGACAACTAGGGCTATTAGTGGAGAGACCTGCTCGATCATATTAATCGTTTTGATATAGCACTCCCGATCTTCTCTTGGATCAGTCTTGATCGAATAATGCTTTCCCTCTGCCGGAAACTATATTGCAAGGTGATAGGTTGAAACTATCGCCCGATATTCATTAAGAAGGGGTCATCCGAAGATGGCGTAGTAGTTGCTTGGTGTATCGACTACTATGAATGGAGTAAGCTTGGTCATCCCCCCGAGTGTTACTAAGAGCGTAACACTCCCTTCGTCCTCCTTTCTTTCGCCAGAGAAACCATAGAGTGGCCCTTCGGTGGAGAGCAAAAGCTTTCCAGATTTAAGGGCTTCATAGGCATTCTTGAAGATAAGATTGACCGAACTTCCGGTATCGATCAAGATTCTTTGAACTGTGTAGTTCTCGATGATCGCCTTGATCATGATCGCATCGTTGAATAGGTTAGCCGTCTTCGGAAGATCTTCTGGACCGAAAGTGATTACTTCCCTTGGCGGGGTAGTTGAGTTCATACCTATCTCGTGTCGAAAGATCCTTACCATGGAAGACTTCCGGCTGGACTCTTCTCCTACCCCTCCATGGATGCAAAAGAGATTTCCAAGGATGCCCACATTGTCAGCATCGATGCTTTCTCCGATATTGATATTGCCAAGGAGTCCGGCCTCCTCAACATCCTCACTCTACCAAAAAACTTCGGCCACCTATTTTCCCTTCGAGGTGGACGGACTTGCTGGAGCTTCCTTTTGTCCAAGGCCCTTCATCTTTCCTGTAGCAAGCAGCCACTCCATAAGCTGTCGAAGGGCTCTGCAATCCTCAGTCTGATGACCCTTCTCCTTGTGGAACGCACAGAAAGGTCTGAATTCCGAGTCTTTCCCTCTGCTTTTTGGAATTCTTTCTTGAACTCTGTCCTCTTTTGCAAAATTTGAAGGACCTCATCTGCCGTGAGACCCATGGTAGCGAGTTCTTCCATGGGGTTGCAGCTTGGCTGATCTCTTGGAGAGGAGTCATCTTGAACCTGGAGGACAGGAAAGGTCTGAGGCACGACCGGAGCGGGAGCGATGGCCAACGGCAGTTTCTGATCATGAAACTATTGATGGCCTTAGTAGGGTCATTTGTGCCAGAAATTCCTCCCCCTATGTATCGGGGGTTGATACTATGGTAGAGGGGGCCTGGTTACATGACGAGCTGCAAAGGAGTCTGCCGTGTCTCTTTTTTTAGCCTTTGCTGTCAAGTTTGATATATAAGCGGGGTTGGCATTCTCCCCTTCGATGAATGTATTCGCCAAGGCAATTAGGACTTGGAATGTGGCAGGATCTTTAGTGGTTGCTTCAAACTTCAGTGGCCCCTCCTTGAGTCCATTGACTAAAGAAATTTTATAGAACTCAGGGTCTATGTTCTTCACCCCAAGTTTTTCCTTCTGGAAAAGATCCACAAAGTGCGCCACTGACTTGTTGTCTCCCTTCTTTATTTTAAAAAGGGTAGTTGTCTCGCTCTTCCTTTTTTTGGAAGTATCAAATCTCAACAGGAGCTCTTGTCGAAGCTCTGCAAAGCTGGCAATTGATTGGGGGTACAATTCGTGAAACCATTCCAGGGCCTGACCATCAAAGGTGGTCACTAGGAATTTACATTTCAAGCCATTTGTCAAACACCTGATGGCCACAACATCTTCAAAGGCTTGAAGGTGGGCGACTGGGTCAGACTCCCCAGTATAGAAGTTCATGCGGGGTTCTCTGAAATTGTTAGGAGCCTACTCCTGGCGGATCCTATCCACAAAAGGAGACTCTTCGGTCTCAGCTCGAGTGGATATCATAGGAGGCCGCGCGACCTGATCATTCTCAACAAAGTCGAGCCTGCGGGAAGGACTACCCCTGGTCGCCTCGCGTAAAAAGTCCATGAGAAGATAAAATTCATCCACTTGAGGCGCAAGGGGGCCGCGGGCTGGATAGGCGAGCTGGCTGGTGGAGGTGGAGGTGGAGCTGTCGCTGGTGTCTGGCGAACTGGCACTGGGCAAGCTGGAGCGTCTACGCAGGCTGCTCTGGGCTGGGCAAATTGCTGAGCAAGCGTGGTCAGAGTCCGGCTGATCTCGTTCAGGCGTCGGTCAGTCTCCCTCCGAGACTGCTCAGCCTCTCTGCGGGTTCAATCGAGTGTGTCCCACAATTCGTCTGAAGTGCTCGAGTGATTTGAGTGGACTTGGCGATGGGAAGATCGGTGGTCTGACATTATAGTCTGCGAGTTTCGACGGTCACTTGGATCTGAAGGTCGCGTGTTAATGTTGATGCAGAAAATGTGCCTTCTAATTCCTGCAAAGAGAAAAAAAAGGCAGGGGGTATTGCAGGTAACCATTTATTAGCGGAGGAGGGAGGAGAAGTAGCCATGACCGCGTATCGCGATAACACCAGACTTCGCCCATCGCGGCCTGAATGCCTCTCTTGCGACGGGCTTTCCTTTGATTGCAAAGAGTTGATTACAAGGCAAGGAAGAAAAGAGCTGGGAAGAGAGCAAGATGGAGACCGCAAAGCCTGAGATTCGAGTCTGCAGCCTTTAATAAGTAGGCTCTTGGATTCAAGTCAGCGTGCTTTGGGTGCACCACTTCCCCCTATTTATAGGCTCGGGGGCCTACCCAAATGGGCAGGGCTAAAATAACCGCTTGCCCGGGGTACAAGAGAACCGGAGAGCGGTGACGGCATACAAAGAAGAGAAAACACGCCAGTCCGCATAAAAGTGGCGGACTGGGCTCGCGACCTGGCGATCTGCCGAGCTGGGCGTACTGGTGCTTCTTGTTCGCCGCTGAAGTACGCGGAGCGATCCAAGCTGGAGGGTCGCAACCTGTGCGGGCTGAAGCTTGAATCCGCCTCTAGAGGAAGTTGGGGGCTGGCCTGAGTCGGGGTCCTCCTGGAGCGGGCTGGAAGCTGCTCCAAAGGCTGGTTGTCCTGGGCAGACTGGAGACTGAGTCTGCTGCTAAAAGACAACCTGGAGACTGTTGAACGTGTTGCGGACTTTGGGGTTAACACATTACTCTTTGGTTTTTCTTGATTCCTTATTCCGCTGCGCACATATGATGTGCCTCTCATAGAAACCGAACAGTGGTATCAGAGGGAGGTTCGACGATGATCATTGTTTCAGAAGTTGCTAAATCTATTGCGTGTAGATCTGGAAATAATACGCAAATTTATTCCTGGAACTTCAAATGTTGATGAAATTTTGTGTGAAATAAGTAATAATTTTTTTTTTAAAATTGTTCGGGCACTGCCCCGCACCCCGCAGGAGCTCTGCCTATATACCTCGCTCGCTGATCGGTCAGTGAGACAACTGCTAGTGGTGCTGCCCCTTGGACCCGGTTAGGGGCTCTGTCCCTAAGACCCCGCCAGGGGCGCAGCCCATTAGAACCCCATCAGGAACTCTACCCCTTGGACCCCGTTAAGGGCTCTGCCCCTAAGACCTTGCCAGGGGCGCATCCCCATGGAACCCTACCAGGTGCGCAACCACTTGGAACCCTGCCAGGAATGCATGTGATTTTGTTGTGATTTATTTATTTCTCCTTAACAGTAACTATCCTTCTTGTTGGTTTGTGAAACCAAGTGTGTTAGATTTTGAATCTCAAATTGAGAGACGAGCTTGTCTGCTGTATAAGTGGAGTTGGTGTTGCTCATGTCCAAAACATGTAAATTTGAAGATTTATAAGGGTTCTAGAGCTTCAGATTTAGCTCATTTCGTCAAGTGTTGATGATTTTTCTTTGTGCAGATTTGGGATGTATTTGGATTGTGAATGTTGTAAGCTTTTTTGTGTATGTGCACATTGGTTAATTTTGAACCATGATTAAGTGTTAATCAATTATCTAAAAATCTCTTATCCAATATTAAGTATTTGGATGCCTTCCAATGGATGACGCTCTTTCTGCCTCGATCAATGAAGTGTGGTCTTGCCAAAGTAAGGTGCATTAATCTATCTTGGTAAGGGTGCGAGCGAATAATTGTGATATCCCACTGTCAACATCGGGTCAAACTTAACTGGGTGACCTCAAAAGTTGAGTGCCCATAAGCATAGGATTTGCATGCACCATATGATGGATGAGAATAAAGTGTTATTCACCAACCATAAAAGAGTTACATGATGATACAATCGGCAAGTTTTGTCTACCTAAATAACTACATTATGAGAGAAAGCCAAAGCTGACTCATAGTATTGGTGAAATACAGATCTTGTCCACTAAGAGAGTAGCTCGCATAAACTCACTGAATTGATATTGAGGGTTATCAGTTTGATTAAAATAGTGGGAGTAATTTTAATAAAAGTTCAAATTAAAATAAAAATATATTTTGAAATATAGTACTGAGTTTTATTTTCATAAATTCTTACAAGTGTATCCCACTCCACCATGTCCCTCAGAGTTATCCTTGAGAAGGAGAAACTGCGCGGGAAAAATTATCTGGACTGGTACAGAAATTGAGAATTGTTCTCACGCAAGAGCGTAAGCTCTATGTCTTAGAAGAGGATTCCCCTGAAGAGCCAGTCTAGAATGTATCCCGAGCTGATAATGATGCTTATAAGAAGTATCAAGACGACTCCTTGGATGTTGAATGTCCCATGCTCGTCACCATGAACTCTGAGCTTCATAAGCAACATGAGAACATGAGTTATAAGGTGATTGACGAGCACCTAAAGAAAATGTTTCAAGGGCAAACTCTTAAAGAGAGGTTTGACATCACCAAGGCATTGTTTTAGTGTAAGATGGGAGCTCAAGACCTAGTAAGGACTCACATACTCAAGATGGTTGGGTATATAGAGAACCTTGAAAGACTAGGTTTTTCTTTAGGCCAAGAGTTGGCTATAGACCTGATCCTGCAATCGTTGCCGGATAGTTACGAGCAGTTTGTCTTGAATTATAATATGAATGAAATTTACAAGACACTTCCCGAGCTCCTAGGCATGTTGAGATCTGTCGAGATAAACATGAATTAGGCCAAGGCTGCTAGCCCCTTACTGATGGTGCATAAAGTCAAGAGCAATGACAAGGGTTTCAAGAAGAATAAGATTGGACCTAAGTCATCTCTTGAGCCCAAGTCTTCATCACTAAAGAAGAAAGGCTTGGTGAAGGAAGGGAAATTCCACCATTATGGCAAGACTGGACATTGGAGGAGGAACTGTCCTTATATTGAGGGTATGCAGAAAATGAAGGCAAGTATGATTTTTGCTTCAAGTATTTATGTTATAGAGATAAACATTTCTGCTCCTTCATCTTGGGTATTGGATACCGGATGCAGTTCTCATATTTGTATAAATGTGCAGGAACTAGGAAGGAAAAGAATGTTGAGTAAAGGGGAGATGGACCTGCGTGTTGTCCATTGCCTCACCCTTTGCTCCTAGGGACCCATAAAGCGTTGATAAAAAACTCGGCAGAAGGGAAGGGGCCTATGTATTTGCATGACCCTTAAATCCTAGGGATCCATAAAGCGTTGATAAAAAAACTCGGCAGAAGGGAAGGGGCCTATGTATTTGCATGACCCCTGCATCTTTTACCCTACCTACACCGCTTCGCACCTGGCGGTCCTGCCACCACGCTGCAGAACGGGAGCTCGTCGCTACGCGCCTTGGATTTCTGGCATCACAACGGTGAAACATCAAAAAGTACTTTATACCTCCATGTCACATAGGGGCCTACGCTACGAGGAACTTGCAAAATATGGACACTCGAAGGGCTTGACACACACAATCCTATCCTATCTAAGCTCGTCATTGCACTTCGGACAGCTTAACTGACCCCCACATCATAAGGAGCACCTACCTTACCGCTCTGCACCTGGCGATCAAGAGTGGTTGTTGTCGTCGTAGGTGTTTATCATCTTTCTTTACCCAGTGGACTTGTATTGGAGCTAGATAATTGTTATTATGTTTCTGTAATAACTAGAAACATCATTTCAATTTCGTGTTTGAACATGATCGGATTCTCTTTTATTATTAAGAACAATTGTTGTTCCATATTTAAGAATGATATTTGTTATGTTTATCTCAAATGTTTAATGGTTTGTATGTTTTGAACTTAGAGCATCTGCTCTAAAATATAAAAGATACTAAAAGACTAAAAATGAATTACTCAAATACTATGTACCTTTGGCATTGTTATTTGGATCATATAAATGAGAAACGCATATCCAAGCTCCATAAAGATGGACTACTAGACTCATTTGATTATGAATCATTTGAGAGGATTGATGATCTCTTAGATATAATACATAATAATATATGCAGACTCATGAGTTCTATGGCTAGAGGTGGGTACTTTTACTTTATTACATTTACTGATGATTTCAGTAGATGTAGATATATGTATCTTATGAAGTGCAAATCTGAAACCTTTGAAAAGTTCAAAGAGTTTAAGAATGAAGTAGAGAACCAGCTGGGTAAGAAGGTTAAAGCACTGCAATCTGATCGAGGTGGCAAATACATAAGTCAAGAGTTTCATGATCATCTAAAAGAATGTTGTATTGTATCATAGCTCACTCCACCCAGAACGTCACAGCATAATGATGTATCTGAGTAGAGGAATCGTATTATATTAGACATTGTACGGTCAATGATGAGTCATGCCGATTTTCCTATTTCCTTTTGGGGATTTGCTCTAGAGACTGCTGCTTTACACTAAATCATGCTTTAATAAAAACAGTTCCAAAGACACCATATGAGATATGGACGGGAAGCGTCCTAGTATGTCTTTCATTAAGATTTGGGGTTAAGAGACGTCAAATGACTGTTAAACTGGAACCCATATTAGATAAATTTTATCTTGTGGGGTATCATAAAGAAACTAAAAGATACTACTTTTACCTACCGTCTGAGGGCAAAGTGTTTGTCGTAAGGACTGATGTATTTTTGGAGAAAGAGTTCTTGTCTAGAGAGACTACAATGGTTGAACTTGAAGAAGTTCAAGAATCACAAACCGTGAATAAACCGAAATTAGAACCTGAGCAAGGACTACAAAATGTTATAGCTAGAGAACCTTCTCAGAAAACACAAGTCCTACGTAAATCTAGTAGACCAAGATTTGAGCCTAAGAGATATGGATTTCTCGTGTCTCAAATAGGTAATGTGTTGTTTATGGATCATGATGATGAGCATGCAACCAACCAAGAGGCTATGAGTGGACCGGACTTCGATAAGTGGCTTGAGGCCATGAAATCTGAAATGGACTCCATATATGTAAACCAAGTTTGGACCTTGGTAGAACCACCCGAAGGGGTACAACCCATAGGGTGCAAGTGGATCTTCAAGAAGAAGACCAACATGGATGGGAATGTACAGACATTCAAAGGGCGACTGATGGCTAAAGGTTTCAAGTAAATTCATGGTATTGACTATGATGAGACTTTTTCCCCTATTGATATGGTTAAGTCCATCAGAATTCTGCTTGTTATTACTCCGTATTATGACTACAAGATCTGGTAGATGGATGTTAAAACGACTTTACTAAATGGAAACCTCCTTGAAGAAGTGTATATGACACAATCCGAGGGTTTTGTATCTCCAGGTGAAGCCACTAAAATATGCAAGCTGCAGAGATCCATTTATGGGTTAAAACATGCTTCTCAAAGTTGGAATCTTCGTTTTGATGAAAATATCAAAGAGTTTGGTTTTATCAAAAATGAGGATGAACCGTGTGTTTACAAGAGGATTAGTGGGAACATTGTTGTCTTCCTGATATTATATGTAGATGGCATACTATTGATCAGGAATGACAAACCAACCCTACAAGTTATTAAGAATAACCTAGGGAACTGCTTTTCTAAAAAAGATTTGGGCGAAGCGACTTACATACTGGTATTAAGATCTATAGAGATACATCGAAGAAGTTGTTGGGTTTGACCCAAAGTACATATATTGAGAAGGTGTTGAAACGGTTCAACATGCTTGAGTCTAAGAAAGGATTCTTACCCATGTCTCATGGTGTGAATTTCTCCAAGGAACAGTGTCTGAAATCTTTGGAAGATTAGGACCGCATGAAGTTGATTCTATATTATTTGGCAATTGGATCAATCATGTATGCAATGATATGTACTCGACCCGATATCTCTTATGCTTTGAGCATGACTAGCAGGTATCAGTCTGATCCCGGTGATATTCATTGGATAGCCATTAAGAATATCCTAAAGTACTTGAGAAGGACAAAGGATACGTTCTTGGTATTTGGTGGAAAGAAAGATCTCGTTGTAAAGGGTTACACAGATGCTAACTTCCAAACTGATAGGGATGACTCAAAGTCTTAGTCAGGGTTTTTATTTTGCCTAAATGGAGGAGCTGTCAGCTGGAAGAGTTCCAAGCATGAAACAGTTGTTGATTCTACGATTGAGGCTGAGTATATCACTGCTATAAATGTGGTCAAGGAGGCTATATGGATTATAAAATTCATTAGTGAGCTTGGTGTAGTTCCTAGCATTATTGATCTCATAGTTCTCTACTGTGACAATAACGGTGCAATTGCACTTGCTTCGGAACTTAAATCTCATCAGTGCTCCAAGCACATACTTCAGTGGTTTCATCTTATTCGTGAGATTGTCGATCGAGAAGAAGTGAACATATACAGAGTGTCGGCTGAAGAAAATATTGCGGATCCACTTAGAAACACTCTTGCGTAGTGAAAGCATGATGGTCATATTATATCAATGGGTATTAGATACCTGAATGATCAAATCTAGTATGAGTCTTGTGGATTATAAGTTTGTCGATTGTAGTAATTCATTTGATGAAAAGAGTATTATACATTTCATTTTATACTTATGGCAAGTTCTTTTATTATGTCAATTTATTTATATGTGATAGATTAATTAACGTGATAAATGCCCTTAGAATGTTTACTTGCATAAGATTCAAGTTGATAACTTGATTGTGAGGTTCTATATTCTTAGAAGCTTCATTCTTAAATAGTCTCTGGTCGGCGTATCATCTTAGAAGCTTAGGGCGATGATGATACATCAAGACTAGCATGTGCATTGACTGATGACCGGTTCTAACGGGTCATGATATAGTGATATCAAGTCAGCACATGGGTACTTGTTAGTGAACAAGTTATACTGGACAGACCCACCATGAGAATACATTGTGGATTGTTATATGAACATGTCACAAGTAGGTCTCAAGTGGTAATGGTGTTTGTGGTTCTTTGACCTGAAGTCACAGCATTCATCAAGTGAGAAAGAGCGTACTTTGATATCATCCAAATTCTTCCTTGAGAAAGGTTGATGATAAAGATGGTTATTGGGTATGTTACGAGTCATTTGGGTGTTTGTGTGTGAAATGGAATTTGTACTCCTATATGATAGGAGTTGCATCTATGGGCCCCTCGATGGAATGGGACTGAGAAATGCATAGTCATACTTGGTTGAGTCAATATATGATATTGAGCTCACCAATTTTTAGAAGTCCATTCTAGATCAAGAAACTTGGATTGAACAGTTATTAAGGGTGACACGGTCTATACCTCTAGTTCTATCTGGATGTAAGGGACAAAGGGACATTACAACATTGATACATTGAGCATAAAGGCTTATTGAGTTTTAAACTCTTATTTCTTGGGGAGCAATGATGTATTGCTAAATATCGCTCATTATTTATGAAACTTTTGTTTGATACTTTCAAAATCAAGTGGGATACTGTTGGTGTTACCATGATGAATTAGAAGTGATCAAACAGGTAGTTTCACTGCCAATGGAATATGAGCCTACAGGGTCGCACACAAGAGTGTTTAGAAAAGTCAAATGAATGGATTGTGTTGGTATTACTCATATATAATATGAGTGAAGGACCAAGCACTTGACTGAATTGAAATTTGAGAGGACAAGTCAATTCGTCGAGTTATCCCGAGACATCTCAACGAATTCGTCAAGTTATCCCGAGTCATCTCATTTCATCTCAATGAATTCGTCGAATCATCTTGTGCCATTTCGATAAATGTGTCAAAGTAATATAGATGAATTCTTCGAATCAACCCGAGTCATTTGACCAATGTGTCTCGAGTCATCTCAAGAAATTCGTCGAGTTATCTCATGTTATTTTGACGATTCGTCAAGACATCTAAAGTCATCTCGACGAACCTGTTTCGAGTAAATTCCTTTAGTTAAGGATCTACCGATAGCGACGATTTCTTTGGGTATAAATAGAAGATGCCTTAGGGTTTTTCTGTGAGTTACTGTGCGAAGCCCGAGAGGATCAAGAAGACAGACAGAAATCATTTTCGGAAGGTCCCGATCCCATCATCGTCGCTCAACCCGACTCCGGCTCTCATCGTCGCCGCCTTTTCTGGAGCAAACCTAGCAGTCTATGAAGACGCAGAGTGCGTTTTGTTCTCCTTCCTGTATTTCGTTTGACGAAGTGTCGGAGTTCCCCGTTCATGTGTGTTGGGTACACTAGAAGTATGTACCAGATTTGGAGAAGATTCATCCTAGTCAATGATATACAATAATATATATTTAATGTATGTTTAAGTTTCCTTGTGCAGGGTTAAGGAATGGAAGAAAAATATTCTAAGTACAAGTGTCGACACTTGTGAAGAATTGTGTCGACACACGGGACTTGTGTCGACACCACAGCAAAGCATTGTGTCGACACCTAAGAATTGTGTCGACATCAGAACCAGAAGTTGTGTCGATACCAGAAGCCAGATTTGTGTCGACACCTAGAAATTGTGTCGACACCTAAGAATTATGTCGAAACCAGAACCAGAAGTTGTGTCGACACTAGAAGCCAGATTTGTGTCGACACCCAGAAATTGTGTCGACACCCAGGAACTGTGTCGACACCTAGAAGCTATGTCGACACCAAAGGCAGGAATTGTGTCGACACTTAAAGCAGGACTTATGTTGACACTTGAGGCAAGGATTGTGTCGACACCTAAAGCAGAGACTGTGTCGACACCCAGCAGTTATGTCGAGACCAAGTGCAGTTGTATCGACACACTGGACTTGTGTCGACACATACAAATAGAAGATGTGTCGAGAAGCAGAAGAATGACTGTGTCGACACTTGGAGTATTATGTCGACATCATCAAGACTTATGTCGACACTTTGTCTACTTGTGTCGACACATGTGGAGAAGATTGCTGAGTGGATCATGCTGAGTTGATAAGTCTCTAAGGAATCAACTGTCATGACTGGTGGGTCGACAGCTGTCATTACCAACAGTTCTGACACCTTTGTCAGAACTGTCAGAAGATTGTTACAAACCGGATCAGCCGGTAACCATGAGGAATCTCTATATAAAGGGACGATCCTTAACAACCAATAACAACAACTAAGTGAAGGCTAGAAAAGCCATCAACTAAGAGAGAGAAAATTCTCAATAAGAAAAGGGGAAAC
Organism: Platanthera zijinensis; assembly: GCA_039513925.1. NCBI lineage: Eukaryota > Viridiplantae > Streptophyta > Magnoliopsida > Asparagales > Orchidaceae > Platanthera > Platanthera zijinensis. The sequence continues at coordinate 58,676,544 of CM077097.1, read as the reverse complement.
CCTTTAAGAAGGCAGATCAAGAACAGTCTGCAGAGAAGATTCAGATCTCATTTTGAATTCAAGGAAGGAGCTGACAGTGGATCAACTTCTACATCAGGAACAGTCCAATCTTATTTTATTCTATCAAGAAGCTTTGAAACAGCTAAGTCTAGTTGGGACTGAAGATCAAGAACTGGTCAAGAAGAACATCAATAGAAAAGATCTCTTTTATTACACAATTTCTTGTAGGATCTGTTGTAGATCTGAGCTGTAAGTCTACAATTATAAAGGCTGAGGTAGGGTTGTGAGCCTGAGTGGTAGGACTTGTAAAATTCTGAGTTGTAAGCCTAGAGATAAGGGTTGAGGTAGGGCTGAGGCCTAGGGTAGGATTCTGGGAAGGATCTGAGGTAAGACTTGCAAAAGTCTGAGGTGTAGCAACCATTTTCATTCTGAGTTGTAGGATCTTTGGATCTGAGAAAGAGGAAAGAAGTTAGGCTGAATCCAGTAATCTACTGGATAGGCGAAGGGGGAAAGTGGACGTACCCATATCTTGGGGAACCACTATAAATCTGGTGTTTCTATGTTGTGAAGCTTTTGTGCTGTGTTTTATTTTGTTTGTGCCAAGCAAGATCTGTTTAATTTCCTAAAATATTAAAGGAAAAATTAGAACCTATTCACCCCCCCCCCCCTCTAGGTGTTTAGGCTCTTGAATTAAGTCTTTCAAGTGGTATCAGAGGGAGGTTGCTCAAGGATTGACTTAACAGTCTGAGTAAATCTCCTAGGCAATTTTCAGAATTCAAGAATGGGTTCAAGTGAGAACCAAAAAGAGTTTGGATCAATGAAACTGTCTATCTGCAATAAAGAATGTTTTGGCATATGGAAGGAGAGGGTCAGATTGTTTATGGAAGCTTCTGATCCAAGAATTTATATCACAGTACAGGAATGACCCTTCATTCCAATGAAGGTATCTGCACTGGATGCAAATATGAAGACTCCTAAGAGTTATTCAGAAATGACAAAGGATGAAATCATCCTGGCAACTCTAGACAAAAGGTCACAGAATATCATTGTAAGTGTCATAGATGATGTCACCTTTCAGAATCTGGTGCATTGCAAAACCTCCAAAGAAATGTGGGACACTCTTATTGTCTACATGGAGGGAACAGAAGAAGTCAGAGAAGACAGAAAATCTATGCTGAATAAGGAGTATGAAAGCTTTAGGCAAGCCAAGAATGACAGCATAGTTGAATGCTACAAGAAATTCTTCAGGATTATAAATAAGCTGATGACTTATGGAAGAGTCTTCAGCACTTATGAACTAAATGATAAATTTCTGAGATCTCTGACAAAGGATTGGGACACCAAGATTTGTGTCATCAGAGAAGTGGTTAAGCTAGAAGACACACCTCCTCCCACACTATTTGGGAAGCTGCTTTCATATGAAATGCAGCTTACAGCCAGGAAGGAGGAAGAAAAGAGCAGCAGATCTGAATACAAGGAAAAGTCAGTTGCCTTCAAAGCTGAAGGCACAAGAAAGGGAAGGAGAAAATCTCCTTCTCCTCCCAGAAGGAGTGCTGAGGCAGAAGAAGGGATTCCTGACAACACTTCATCAGACAGCCACACCTCAGATGAGGACTTTGCAGCCTTCACAAGGCAGTTCCAAAGATTCATGAAGAAGAAGAAGTGGAGAACCAGACCTTCTTCATCTTTTTCAAAGGATGAGTACTACAAGAAAAAGAAAACTCCTAAGGAAGGCAAGTATGCTTCTAAACCTAGTAAACAATCTAATTCTAAGATTGTGTGTTATTGTTGCAACAGGCAAGGACATGTCACAGCATACTGTCCAGACAAGAGGGCTGAATCAAAAGACAAGAAGAAGCAACAAATGAAGGGCAAGAAAGAAAAATCTTTTGTTGCCCAAAAGAAGAAAAGCTGGACAGATTCTTCATTATCTGAATTAGGAGAAGAAGAAGAGGCTGAAGCATATGTTGGGTTATTCTCAACTGAAGAGGATTCTAAGGAGATAGAATTTCTACAAATGCTGGACTCCATAAATGGAGTGGAAGAATATTACTGCAGAGGGATGATGGCCCTAACAAAAAATGATCAGTGCCTGGATCAAGATGGTCCTAGTAAGGTATACAACTCTCCTACAGCATCTGATTATTTTACTGGATCAGAATTAGAAGCATCAGCATCAAGAGATGTGGATGGTTCTGAGTCTGAAGGGGATGTACATCAACTCATTGATGAGTATGGTGGATTATTGCAAGATCTAAAGAGAAGCAAACTTCTTGTCAAAGAGCAGACCAAGGAGATTGAGTCTCTTAAGCTGGTTACAGCAGATTCAGCAAAGCTGTTGGATCTAAAATTGAATGAGGTTGTCAAACTTAAAAACATTACTGTTATTTAGATGGGCACAATCTCTTTCAAGGAGAATCATATCAAGAAACTGGAGGAAAAACTTCAGCATGAAAGAGAGCTAGTGGCTAAATTCTCCAAAATAAAATTTGTCTTATCCTTAATTGACAATTTCATTTTACAAAAAGGGAAGACTGGTCTAGGTTTTAAGGGAAGAACTAGGGCCACCAATTCACAAAGAAAAGGTAAGGTCCCAGTTCAGCCTCTAGCTACAAAATCCCATATCTTCTTTAGGAAGGTGATGAATCCTACAAACAGGTATGATCATGAAACTACTCATGGTCACTATGAGTATGGAGTTCACCTTGGCAAGTGTGCAAATGCCAAGAGGCCACTCTATAGGCAAGCCCATCAGATTCAAAAGGAATTCATGGGGTTTGCTGCTCCAGCACCCACACTCAAAAAGACTGTTGGCAACATGACTGTGAAGTCTGTACCTAAGAAAAGATATAACAGATTTGAGTGTTGGTGTTGTGGAAAGGTAGGCCACTTTGTCTTAGATTGTTGGTTTAACACAAGTGTTAAAACCAAAAGTAGTTTACCTATCAGAAAATATGTAGGTAAACCTGTTGTTTCTAAGACTAACAAGAACCTATGACCCAAAAATAACTTGGGTTTTAAGGATAAGTAATCCTTTATTTGTTGCAGGTGAATCCAAGTGATCATGCTCCTATATGGTGCTTGGATAGTGGCTGTTCCAAACATATGACTGGAACAAGAAGAATGAGGAGGGACTTTGTACCCATAAAGAATGGTCCCAAAGTCATCTTTGGTGGATCAGAAAAAGGAGTCATCAAAGGATTTGGTAACATCACTAGTGACTCAATTACTATCACTAAAGTGGCTTATGTGAAGAGTCTAAAACACAACCTGATAAGCATAAGTCAGCTTAGTGATCTAGGTTATGACATCTCCTTTCACAAAGGGGAGTGCCAAATTAAAAGGTTAAGAGATCATTTTGACTGGCACTAGAAAAGGAAATGTTTATTGTCTTAACCTAGATTGTGAGTTAAATAACTCACTTATTTGCTTAGTTGTAGATGAGACAGCCTCACTATGTGTCAAATGGCACAAGAGGCTAGCTCATCTGAATTATAAGTCCATAGGACTGCTGTTCAGCATGGGGTTGGTGAGGAATGGTCCTCATGTCAAGTGCATGAAAGAGGGAGTGTGTTCAGCTTGCCAAAAGGGAAAACAGACCAAGTCCTCTTTTCCAGCACTAGATACCAAAGATTCATTGAGATGTTTATATCTCTTACATTTGGATTTGTTTGGTCCTATGCCAGTTTAAAGTCTTGGTAGGAAAGCATACACATTAGTTGTTGTGGATGACTATTCTAGATACACATGGGTGTTCTTCTTAAGGCAGAAATCTGAAACCCCTAGTATTTTCCAAACTTTTGTTAGACAAGTTCAGAATGAATTTAACAATTCTGTGGTCAAAATCAAAAGTGACCATGAAACTGAATTTCAGTCTTAATGTATGACAAAATTCTGTGAAGAACTTGGGATTCATCGGGAGTTCTCCTCACCTAGAACACCTCAGCAAAATAGAATTGCTGAAAGAAAGAATAGAACTCTCATTGAGGCTGGTAGAACTCTACTTAGTGACACTACTCTCCCTAAATATTTTTTGGCTGAGGTAGTAAACACTGCTTGTCATGTTCTCAATAGATCATCCATTAATAAGAAACTTAAGTTGACTCCCTATCAGATTTTGAAAGGCAGAAAACCAAACATTTCTTATTTCAGAATCTTTGGTAGCAAGTGTTATGTCCTAGTGAATGGTAAGCACTACCAAACAAAGTTTGATGTCAAATCCCTAAAAGGGATATTTGTTGGGTACAGCAACAATAGTAGGGCATACAGGATCTACAACTTGACTACCCAAGTTATAGAAGAGTCAGTTCATATTGTTTTTGATGAGATTAGATTGATTAACAATGAATTGTCTAGTGTTTCAGTTAGTTCTACAGGTCTAATAGATAGGCTGGACAAGATGACCATCAATGATGAAGCTCCTCCTAGGATGGATGATGCATGCTGTCCAGGGGGAGAACAAAACACATTGGAAGCAAAAGAGAATGAGGAGCATCAGGTGGAGGAAAATGAAGAAGGTCATGAGATAGACAAGTTTCCTCCAGCAAGAAGACACCTAATTGGAGATGCAAGTCAAGGTGTTCTAACAAGGAGCAAGAGCATAAACATTGTTTTGTGTTCTAGCTTTTTGTCTCAAATAGAACCCAAAAAGTTTGAAGAAGCAATGCTAGATGCTAACTGGGTTGATGCAATACAAGAAGAGCTGAATCAATTCAGGAGATGCAAAGTCTGGAAACTGGTTCCTAAACCTAAGGATCATAATATCATAGGAATCAAGTGGATCTACAGAAACAAACTTGATGAAAATGGAACAATTATCAAGAACAAGGCTAGGCTAGTAGCAAAAGGCTACATAATAGAGGAAGGAATTGACTTTGATCAAACCTTTGCCTCAGTAGCAAGACTGGAGGCAAAAAGGATGTTCCTGGCCTATGGTGCCTATCAAGGGTTCAAGGTATTTCAGATGGATGTGAAGTCAGCATTTCTAAATGGTGACTTGAAAGAGGAAGTCTATGTTGAACAACCCTCAGGTCTTGTAGATCCTCACTATCCTGAATATGTATATAGGCTTAGGAAAGCCCTATATGGTTTGAAAAAAGCTCCTAGAGCTTGGTATGAAACCTTGTCTGCTTTCCTTATTGAGAATAAATTCTCAAGGGGAAAGATAGATCAAACTCTATTCTATAGGGAATCCAAAGGCAAGATAATCTTAGTCCAGATATATGTTGATGACATTATCTTTGGATCTACTGAGAACAACCTTTGTAGGAAGTTTGTCAAACTTATGCAAGGGAAGTTTGAAATGAGCAGTATGGGTGAACTGAAGTTCTTTTTGGGACTTCAAGTCAGACAGACTGATAATGGGCTATCCATATCTCAGTCTAAGTTCACTAAGGAGTTGATTAAAAAGTATGGAATGGACTCAGCTTCCACCATGAAAACTCCAATGGGAACAAGTATGCCTATAGGCAAAGATGAGGCAGGGAAACCTGTTGATGAGTCTTTATATAGAGGGATAATTGGCTCCCTACTTTACTTGACTGCTAGTAGACCTAACATCATGTATGCAACATGTGTCTGTGTCAGGTACCAAGCATGCCCTAAGGAATCTCATTATACTACAGTTAAAAGGATTTTGAGATATCTCAAGGGCACACCAAATCTAGGTCTTTGGTACCCTAAGAATAGAGATTTCACACTAACTGGTTTCTCAGATGCAGATTTTGCAGGATGCAAAGAAGACAGGAAAAGTACTACAGGAACCTGTCAATTCCTGGGAGGAAGACTGGTGTCTTGGTGCAGCAAGAAGCAGACCAGTGTAGCTATATCAACAGCTGAGTCAGAATATATAGCTGCAGGCAGCTGCTGTGCACAACTATTATGGATAAAGCACCAACTATAAGATTATGACATCAAGGTAAGTAGAATTCCACTGTTCTGTGATTCTACTAGTGCTATTTCTATTGCTAAGAATCATGTATCACACAATAGAACAAAGCATATAGAAATTAAATTCCATTTCATCAGAGAACATGTAGAAAAAGAAAATATTAGTCTAGAGTTTGTGAATACAAATAATCAAATTGCTGATATTTTTACAAAACCTCTGGATGAAACTAAATTCAATTATTTTAAAATTGAATTAGGTATGTTGAATCTAGATTAGGTTAGCACAAGCTACCTTTAGTAGAACATGTAAGCTCAAGTTTTCATAGGAAATTTGGCTAAGTACCAAGTTTGTGTCGACACAAGTAGACCTTGTGTCGACACTCTTAGTATGTTGTGTCGACAAAGAAAACGGATGTGTCGACACAGAAATAATATCTGTGTCGACTGAAGAATAGGTGCCGACACAATTATGTCGAGACCATATAACTAGAGGACTTTTGTGTCAACACACAAGAGTTGGTGTCGACACAACTATGTTGAGACTATAAGTTAGCTAATTTTTTTGTCAACAAACAAAAAAAAATCAAAGTCGACACTTTGTGTCGAGACATGTCGACAACTATGTCGACACTGACATAAGTATGTCAACACATACATGTGTCGACTAAACCTCAGTATTGTCGAGACCTAGACCTATTCTGTCGACACATATAAGATTTTGTCGACTTGTCCTATTGCTAAGGCGCGTCTTTTGAACTCCCATTTACACTTAGACTATAAATAGGTGAAGTCGAAATTTGGTCGACTACGCTTTCTGATTTCCTGACTCTGCACCCTCTGTCGACGAGAATCATCTTTCCTTTTCAACTCCATCTCTCTCTTTCGGTAATGGTGCCTCATCCAGAAGACAAGGTGAACGAAGGATATGAGCTGGTCTGTGGTGGGTTCACGACAGCATCACCGGAGATTTAGGGAGTAATTGCCCTAATTTCAGACATCGGTTTGGAATTCTTGGTCTCTGAACCAACAAAGATATGAAAGAAAGAAGTTCTGTAATTTTATTCTTCTGTAACTACAGACGCAGAAGGGAAGAAGATGAAAGCTAATGTTCAAGATACCCGAGTGAAAATTACCTTGAAAACAATCTGAAACGCACTCCAACTCCCAAAGGTTAAGGAAGAAGATGATGTACAGCCATCTATGATCAAGGAGGCCTTAAATGGTGTGGGTTAAACCCAAATACTAAGATAGGATCATCTATCAATCGAAAAGGGATGAATTCACAAGGGAAGTTCCTTTCTGAGATTGTAGGGAAGGTCATACTGTGTAAAATAGGTGGACATGACAGAATCTCAGCCACCATGTTCCACCTGATGACCAGGATCATTTTTAAGCTCAAGATTGATTGGACAACCATAGTATTTGACAAGTTATGAGAAGGTGTCAAGAAACCAAACCTGGGGAGAATTCTGAGTCTATGCCTATCATCTGTAATACCAGAAGTAATGAGCCAACTTCCTAGTACAAAAATCAATCGTATGAGAAGAATGGACACCAGGATTCTGTCAATATGGGATAGGGTGTTGACTAAGGAGGTTACTACTCCTCAAAAACAGACCAAAACAATACAGAAGAAGAAGAAAGTTGTTCCACAGGAAGAATCATCTAGTGATTCAGAAGAAGAAGTGGTCTTTAGTTCTGATGAAGACAGGAAACAACAGCAAGATGCACAAGGACAAGTGGACAGTAGTATGCTCCCAGAGCAACAAAGAATCTCTACTCCAGGGGGAGAAGACCCTGCACCAGCTGTACAAGACACTATACTTACTGATCTGCCTGGTCAAGGGGGAGTAAATGATGTTGCTACACTAGACAGTGAATTAGCAGCTGATACTGTGATGGATATAGTCTTTGATATAAATAAGGAAGCACTACTGCATGTAGAGGAAGAGGCACCTGAGGTGCATATGAAGGATACTGCTCAGATTGGGCAAGTAAGTATCTCCTTCCAAGAAAGGTCACTGGACAAGGACATGGAAGTCCAGGGAAAACCATGTATTTTACCAACTAATCTTATTCCTCCTGTTCAAATATTGCAGGAGATAACCTTGGAGGAGTTGTTCCCTGACTCACCAGCAGTAAGGACTGAGGGGGAGCAACAACCACAGGACAAAGAACTACCAGAGACTGAGGGGGAGGAATTGTTGAAGAATACTGTAAACAAAGAGACTGTTGACATAGAAAGTTCATCTTCTGATGATGAAGAAGCCAACTTGGCTAAGAAAAGGAAACTTGCTATAATGAAGAAGAGAAGCTCTAGCTATAAGAGGGCCTTACAAATAGCCACACAACCTCTAGCTCCAAGTATGGACTTTAATTCCTTAATGGTCCAATTGCAACTAAAACTAGATACACAAAGGACAGCTCTTGAAAAGTATCTGGATGAAACTCATAAAGAGCTGCAAAACCAGCTAGCTCAGGACATCAAGTCAATTAGATTTGAAGTGAGTCTGCACAAGAAAGAAATGACAGACTGCTTTGAGAAAGGAGGCCATGCAGTTGTGTATCTGGCCACTCAGCAGCAGGAACTGAAAACTAAAGCGGTTGATATGGCAGAGAAACAGGCCTATATCTTAGAAAAATCAATTTAGAATATATGAGAATCTCACGGATTCTCATAAGGAAATTCTCACAAAGATTGCAGCACTATCTATTACTGTCAAAACAGAAGTTACAAAACTAATTGAGACTGATCTAGCTGCTGTCAAAAAGGTGATAGAGGCTGCCCAAACAGCTATTATCACTCAAATTCATAAATTTGGGGTCTACAACAGAGAAGGGATTGATCATCTGGAAGGTCAAGTCAGATTTCACAAGGATGATCTCAGAGATCATATTGAAAGAGAAGTCCTAAAGGGGGAGAGAGTGTTAGTCCAAGCTAGTTTTGAGCATGCCAAATGGGTTTCCAATACCATCAGAGCTACTCTTGGCTTCCCTCCTTTATGTGATGATGATAATATGGCTGAATCTGGAATACAACCTGCATATATTGAAGGAAATCAGCTAGAAGTTCCTTAGGTTATATATCCTCCTTCTAATTTTGAGATTGTTCATGAACAAGTGCAAAAAATGTACAGCCCTCCACAAGAGGCACAGAATGTGGTTTTTGAGAAAGTTGAAATGACAGAGGCTGTCAAAGAAGCTCAAAGGGAAGAATTGTTATCTAAGAAGAGATTCATAGAACAGGCTGAGTTAAAGCCGGACTTTGAGCAATGGAGCCCTACATCAAGGAACATCATTCTGACCGCATGGAAGGTTGTTAAGGACAAGACCTATGATAGGGGTAAGTGGTACTCAGAGCAGGAGTGGAATAAATATCAAGCTAAACAGGAAGCCATTCTTTAGCACAGGAGGAGTGCAAAAGCTGGGAAGCTACCTACAAATGCTATAGAGCCCAGTAAGTATTTTCCTAAGCCCTTTCACTACTTTGAAAGGCAAAGAATAAAAGCTGAAGAACTAAAGAAAAAGGATCTTAAAGGAAAGAAGCCTGCTGAAGATACAGAACCAGCTGTGAAGGCAAAGATAAAGTCTGGTCAAGGCATTGTCATAAGGGAGCTTAGAAAATCTTAGGATAGTTAGACTTATGATAAGAAACAATGTAACTTTTTGATTTTTTGCTCTAAGAGAAAACATGTAAAACAAATATTTTTTGCTTAATAAAATCAGTTTTACTGTTTATTTTAGATTGTTTACATTGTTTGAATGTTTACTTGCACTGGAATGAATATACATCTATGTCTTATGTGTTTTATCTTGACTGGTGTATATCTTTGACTAAGGGTTATGATTTCTCCAAATAGGGGGAGATTGTTGGGTACACTAGAAGTATGTAACAGATTTGGAGAAGATTCATCCTAGTCAATGATATATATCAATATGTATTTGATGTATGTTTAAGTTTCCTTGTGCTGGGTTAAAGAATGGAAGAAAAATATTCTAAGTACAAATGTCGACACTTGTGAAGAATTGTGTCGACACACGGGACTTGTGTCGACACCAATAGCAAAGCATTGTGTCGACACTTAAGAATTGTGTCGACATCAGAACTAGAAGTTGTGTCGACACCAAAAGCCAGATTTGTGTCGACACCCAGAAATTGTGTCGACACCTAAGAATTGTGTCGACACCAGAACCAGAAGTTGTGTCGACACTAGAAGCCATATTTGTGTCGACACCCAGAAGCTATGTCGACACCAAAGGCAGGAATTATGACGACACTTGAAGAAGGACTTATGTTGACACCTGAGGAAAGGATTGTGTCGACACCTAAAGCAGAGACTGTGTCGACACCCAGCAGTTATGTCGAGACCAAGTGCAGTTGTGTCGACACACTGGACTTGTGTCGACACATACAAATAGAAGATGTGTCGAGAAGCAGAAGAATGACTGTGTCGACACTTGGATTATTGTGTCGACATCATCAAGACTTGTGTCAACACTTTGTCTACTTGTGTCGACACATATGAAGCAGATTGCTGAGTGGATCATGCTGAGTTGATAAATCTCTAAGGAATCGGCTGTCATGACTGGTGGGTCGACAGCTGTCATTACCAACAGGTCTGACACCTTTGTCAGAACTATCAGAAGGTTGTTACAAACCGGATCAGCCGGTAACCATGAGGAATCTCTATATAAAGGGTTGATCCTTAACAACCAATAACAACAACTCAGTGAAGGCCAGAAAAGCCATCAACTAAGAGAGAGAAAATTCTCAACAAGAAAAGGGGAAACCTTTTAAGAAGGCAGATCCATAACAGTCTGCGGAGAAGATTCAGATCTCATTTTGAATTCAAGGAAAGAGCTGACAGTGGATCAACTTCTACATCAGGAACAGTCCAACCTTATTTTGTTCTATCAAGAAGCTTTGAAACAGCTAAGTCTGGTTGGTACTGAAGATCAAGAACTGATCAAGAAGAACATCAATAGAGGAATCTATCTGGTGATATCTTTTGTATCTCTTTTATTACACAATTTCTTGTAGGATATGTTGTAGATCTGAGCTGTAAGCCTACAATTATAAAGGCTGAGGTAGGGCTGTGAGCCTGAGTGGTAGGAATTGCAAAAGTCTAAGTTATAAGCCTAGAGATAAGGGCTGAGGTAGGGTTGAGGTCTGAGGTAGGATTCTGGAAAGGATCTGAGGTAGGACTTGCAAAAGTCTGAGGTGTAGGAACCATTTTGGTTCTGAGTTGTAGGATCTTTAGATCTGAGAAAGAGGAAAGAAGTTAGGTTGGACGTACCCATATCTTGGGGAACCACTATAAATCTGATGTTCTCTGTGCTGTGAATGTTCTGTGCTGTGTTTTATTTTGTTTGTGTCAAACAAGATCTGTTTAATTGCCTAAAATATTAAAGGAAAAATTAGAACCTATTCACCCTCCTCCCTCTAGGTGTTTAGGCTCTTAAATTAAGTCTTTCAGTGTGGATCATTGTAGAGCCGCAGATTTGTTTTTGAGTGGACTCACTGGCCGGCCGGAAACCAATCTTTTGGAGCATCTTGGCTGAGTGTCGACTCAATCTCGCTAAGGTATACTTTCATCTAAAGTTGTTTTACTTCTTGATCAATGTTCATCGCAAGATCCATTTCTCTTTGGGTTTTCTTTTTTTCTTATTTCGCTGTGCACATGTGATATGCCTCTCATAGAAACCCAACACTATAATTTTATTCACAATGCTAACTGAACCTCCTTCATGGGTTGGCTTGGATTCATCATCTTCTTCTGGTAGGAGGGAAACTATTGATCCAAGATTTAGGTTTGTTTCTTCAAGAAAACTAAAGAACACAAAACCAGATATCGGGAATGATTTTGACAAAGTAAAGGGTTGTCACTTCGGGGAGACCAAAGATTTCTTCAGAAAGTCGAAGAGTGAATTTTTTAAAGCCATGAATATTAATCAGAGTGAACTCGAACTAGTTTTAAGGACCCTAGTTCTTGGTGTTCTCTCAAAATCTTCATGTGATGACAGTTTACTCAAGTTTCGCAGATTTCTTCTATCCATAATAATCTGGATGAGGGGAATTAGAATTAATCTACATTACTTTGCTGCATTTCTTTTTTCTGAACTAATGTTCAATACTTTTCTTCAGCATGGGCATCCTTTTCTTGCCTGTTGCGAATCATGACAAAGTTTTATTTTTTGCTGTTCCTGATTAATTGTTCCCGTGGGATTTCTAATGTTTAATGTTTTGTTTTCTTTATCCCCAGATTTTTTTACCTGCGAGTTTTATTTCCAACTTTGGAACCTGCAAGATTTACAGCTCATCAATCTCTTCCCCTAATATGTCTAAGTTTCCTTGCACTTTCTTCCTATTTTACGAGCTTGCAATTTGCTGCACTTATTGGTTCATGGTTTCTCTATTTTCCCTCTCATCATATCTCATGTACTTGAACAAGAAGCTGAATCTTGATACTCAGTTTGGGCTTTGTGATTCTCATGTTCATTTGGAGACTAATTTTCTAGGAGCTGCACTTTCCTCTTCTGTAATTTTCGGGGTGGATAAGAAAGCGCCCAGTTCTTTTCAAACTTCTGCACTTGATGCACAAAGTACTGGAAGATTGCGTGGTTCCAGGCTAAGGAAACTTCAAAGGAAGAGGAACTTCTTACAAGTTTCTAGTGCTCGCAATTTTTCTTCAATGAAGAGAGGACGATATATTGATGATTCATTCAATTAACACAGCAATGGAGTGAGATCTTGATGTAACGAAAGGTTAGAGTTTTTACAATTAAAAACTTTTAGCAAAATATATAAATTTTGTTATAAAATAAAACTAGGTTTTGAAATAAATATTGGTTTTTATTTAATTTTTAAGAGAGGGGCTGAGCGGCCAAGTAGAGACTTTTGCGCATAAAACACTCTTAATGGTGAACTTCAGCAAAATTGTTATTCGTTATTCAAAAAATTTTGTCAACGCACAACGGATCGAGCTGTAGCGGGATTTGTGCGTCCACAAGCATAAAACATAGACAATAATTTATGAAATAACAATTATTCAAGTGGTTGAATGTTCAGGCAAGCTCAAATTAATTAATCAGATGGCATAAAATAAACCTAACATAATTAGCAAGAGACGGTGAGGTTACCCAGGGGGAATGAACCCGATTCAAACCCAACCAGCACAGTGGCGCCAACAGTTTGATCGACAGAATAAGGAGTCGAGGTCGACGTCGATTAGAAGAATCGGCAGAGTGACGTGATAGCCGACTGATGGAATAAACGGCTTGAAGTCGACGTCAGTCAGGAAGGAGGTCATCGGAATCAATAGTGAGGTCGACGACGACCTAACAGGCAGTGGAGGATGTCGACAGCCCAAAGGTACGAAATCTGCCCCGCGACGGTGGTTGTGGATGGTGGTTGAGGACGGTGGGTGGCTTGTGTCATGCGGCTAGCAGCAGGGAATGTTCGACGGCAGATCGATGGTTGCTTGACTTCGCCGGAGGGAACAAAGGAGGGAGGCGGAGGAGGCTATGACCGGTATTACAGAGGGGAGGAAATTAATTTCCTCCTGTATTTTTTTCGGGTCTGATCTCTTCTTCATGGCCAGCAAGCAGCTTTAATAAAGGTTGCTTAATAATTTCCAGAGGCCTTCATACCGTAGCCAATATTCTCATTTTAAATTTCTTTCTAAATTCAGCATTTGTATAGGGTAGCAGATTTCTTTCCGATATTGTCAATTCCAAACCTTAGTAACTATTTTCAAATAAAATTGTATTTTCAAATATCTCCTTTATGATTTCATTTTTTTTTCAAATAAAATTGTCATTTTTCCAAATACTAAATAGGATATTTTCAAATATTTTTCAAATAATGTTTCTTTTCCCCAAATAATGGATGTACAAATTTCTAATTTTGTGTTATCAAATAATTTTAAGCTTACTCGTTACCGTCCTAATCACATAAATTATCGGACCTTTTTTTATTAAGGGTCTTATCGGCCGGTCAAACTGACGAGCCAAAACAAAAACATGAAATGAAAATGGGTACATGAAAAGAAATGCAATAAAATATAAAAGAAAAATATGGGTAAGAACTAATGCAACGAAGGATGCATCAATTCTCCCTAGGTTGAAAGAGCTCGACCTCGGCGAGACTTTACAAAAACTGACAATGGTGAGAATTGAGATCATTACTGATGCTAGATCGGGTGGAATATCTAGAGCCTCGACGGATGGCTCACCTGGGGGCCCAATGTGTTGATGATCATGAACTAGACCAAACCTCCTGCAGTAAACAATCACCAGTCCTTTCTTTGAAAAGTACGTCTCATGGCGATTACGACCGACCGTGAGTTTGTAATTTTCAAAGATTGCTTGCAAAAGATTAGCAATAATTTTAGGCAATCCTTTTAAATAATTAATTTGAGAATGTGGCTCGAAAGAAATACATTTATGGAATGGAAGATGATGGCGGTCAGGTGGGTGAATAACACGCGGGTAATCTCGAAAGGAGATACATAACAGAAGTGATATTTAGAATTATTGAATGTGAAGAGTGCTTGCGGCGGTATAAGAACTCATTGCTTTAGATTCTCACCGATTAATTTCCTAAGAAAGTTCTACAAACTCCTACTAACGGCCTTGATATGTCAATCGGTCAGAGAGTAATAGATGTTACTAACTTTGAGGTTGGTGCTCATTCGACCCCATTGTACAACCCCGTATTCGCTGAGTGGGACCTCCCGACGAAGTCAGGGACCCTCAATTTCCAGCTGGACAAAATAGACGTGTGAGGTGGGAAGATCCACACCCGTCTGGAGGATCTGAAGGCCTTTCACCAATCAGGCGGAAAGGCTTTCGCCCGTGTAAGCGGAAGGCCTACACAGTTAGGCGAAAAGGCTCCCGCCGGGATAGATGGATGGCAAGAGGATCCCGCACTCACCTTTTGAGGAGTTGTCGGAGGGGATGTCTGGCTCACCCAGCACTCACCCCTTTTTGGCGAGTGGAGTCTTCAGGGGTCACACGCCCAGTGGGGTCCGGAGGTAAGATTACTTGGATGCCCTTAGAGGTCTGCATCTAGCTCCTTAGAACAGCGGAGTTACGTTGTTGGCAAACCCTGTTGGGCTGCATATAGCCTGTTGGAACAGCGGAGTTACGCTGTTGGCAAACCCAGTAGGGCTACATATAGCATGCTCGAACAGCGGAGTTCCGTTGTTGGCAGACCAAGTTCAGACTCCTATAAATAGACCCACAAGGGTACCTCAGAAGGCAAGCTTTCTCATTTCCTCAAGTCTTATAGTGCTTTCTGAGGTACTCTGAGATCAGCACTGGCTAAGGAGAGGAAGCACTCTGAGATCTTCCGGGTTAGTGGAGGGACCTCCATGCTGTAGCCCATGGTCAGTTTCCAAGTTCCGAGTGACTGGTCAGGAGCACGAGTTCGGGAGAAGTAGGTGTTCGCTACATCCTTAGGTCCGAACTCTCGTTGGGAGCAGATTCTGGTTCCAACATTTTTGGTGCGGTAAGCGTGGACCGTAGCATACACAAGAAAATCTCAAGCTAAGCATCATGGCCAAATGCGAGGACGAAGGAGCTGGCTCGAGAGGATCGCCACGCCCGGCGAGTGAGGTCACGGTTGGGATGCTGGAAGGCTTCAAGCGAGAGGTCCTACAAACTATCCACCTGGCATTCGCCGCAAGAGCCGAGTGGGCCACGCCTTCCGTTCCAGTTGTTGTGGCCCCGTCCTTGGGCGAGAACGCCCCGGACTTCGTCCCGGGAAGGAGATCCCTGTCGAGAGTGGCGAAAAGGATATCGCTGGATGGGAACTCTTCCAAGGGCAGGCGAGTGCTGACAGGGTCAGCGAGCCGAGGTCGCGAGATGGGCCCACTCGCCAGGTTGTCGGGAGAAGTATGTGTTCGCCACATCCTTAGGTCTGAACTCTCGTTGGGAGCAGATTATGGTTCCAACACCCATAATATATTCAAAAATTTGAATATAAAATGTTTAATACCTTGTTGCAATTCCACATATTCGTTTACATCTAACTTAATATCATAAGTTTTAAAATTGATTATAATTTTGTCTATCAGAAGTTTCCAAAGAAATCCTTTAAAACACGTGTCTTTATTAGAGGTGAAAATTTGTGGATTTCCCACTATCCCAATATAACGAGTTTTCTTAAATATGTTCATAATTTGAAAGTAAATTTTTCCAAACATATTTATTTTTATAGGATAATTAAGTGATATGAAATGATGTTCTCTAAATACAAAATCAATATTTGGTGGTGATTCCATTGATAAGGCCAAATGATCATTAAACATAGTGTTTGTGGACTCAAGTGTTGGTGGTGATAGTGGCATAGAAGAATCAGGGCATATGTAGCTCGACTCTACGTCATCTATGGTGTGGGGCTTATCACTAGCCAACTCCATCTTCGAGATTGAAACTGTGTCATCCAAGGTGAGTGTGACAATGCTATTACGTTCTTCTTCCTGGAGCAGGGGCTCGGGAAGAGACTCAATGACTACAGTTGGAGATTCAGTGGGTGCAAGTGGAGTTTCTACTTTAATTGGGATGACATAAATGTGAGGAAGACACTCTTTTTTCTAAAGTTAGGGCTCAGGAAGAGACTCCTCAACTGAAGTGAGTGTTACTGTGGAGCTAAGTTGGGATAATATGCTTATGGGGGTGACAACACTAGCGAAATCTATGTCCTTAAAAGTGGGGGCAACGACGAAACTAGCGGGAGGTCTAGTAGTTGACCTAAGCTCAGACTCCACCATAAGGATCATAGTAGAAACTTTTTCTAAATTGTGATAATTGTGCAGCTCTAGTTGAACCCTAATAGGGTAATGTAACTCGTGCAAGAAACGGGATACAATCATTTCATCACCCTCCTGAATATCTAATCTAGACTGAAGGAGTAGAAATTCTTTAGTGTACACAACAACTAACAAACCTTTTTGTTGTAGATTTTGAAATGTACGATATAAAGTGTGGAGGAAATCAGAAAAGACATAGTGTTTGCGCAACTCTGATTTGAATTCAATCAAAGTAGTAATTGGAGGCAATCACAGCATATCTATCATGCGTTGAAGTTGTTTCCACCATTCTAAGGAGGGTCCCTTAAGCCTATGAGTCACATACTCGATTTGTCTGCTCAAAGGTACTTGACTTTGATTAATAAGTGATTCTACGTTATGAAACCAATCTAACCATTCATCAAGTCCTAGTCATCCGTAAAAATCGCTCGCATGTGTGTACTAAGAGCTTTTAGGATTAGTGTTCTCTCCTTGTAATACGTGATTTATGTTAGGAAGAGACGCTATCATTTTTATTAAAAAATTTATTCGAGCATTTAAGTCTTCCAAATTATTTGTCAAATGATCGGTCATTATCACCTCTGAATATGTTTTAATCTCTCAAAAATTATTTTAATCAATTTTAAAATACTCTTCTTATTTTAAAATTAAATTTTAAATAAAAAGGATGCCATTTTAAAAAAAAATTTAATAAAATAAAATTTCTTAATTTAAAAAGGGGCATAATTTTATTATTATTATTATTTTCATAAAAGAGAAAACCGGATCGACCGACTCACGATAAGAATGAGTCAACTACATCTGATACCAAACTGATGTAACCTAGGGTTAAGGTTTTAACAATTAAAAACTTTTAGGAAAATATATAAATTTTGTTATATAATAAAACTAAGGTTTTGAAATAAATAATTATTTTTTCATTATTTTTAAGAGAGGGGTCGAGCGGCCAAGTCGGGGCGTTTGCGCATAAAACACTCTTAACGGTGAACTTCAGCAAAATCGTTATACGTTATTCAGAAAATTACGTCGGCGCATAACGGATCGAGACGTAGAGGGATTTGTGCGACCACAAGCATAAAACACATACAATAATTTATGAAATAACGATTATTCAGGTGGTTGAACGTTCGGGCAAGCTCAAATTAATTAATCAGATGACATAAAATTAACCTAACATAATTAGCAAAAGGCGGTGAGGTTACCCCGAGGGAATGAACCCGGTTCAAACCCAACCAGCACAGTGGAGCCAACAATTTGATCGACAGAATAAGGAGTTGAGGTCGACGTCGATTAGAAGAGTCGAGAGAGTGACATGACAGTCGACTGACGGAATAAACGGCTCGAAGTTGACGTCAGTCGGGAAGGAGGTCGTCGGAATCAATAGTGAGGCCGACGACGACCTAGCAGGCGGTGGAGGATGTCGACAGCACAGAGGTATGAAATCTACCCTACGACGGTGGATGCGGACGGCAAGTGGCTTGCGTCAGGCGGCGAGTAGCAGGAAATGTTCGCCGGCAGATCGATGGTTGCTTGACTTCGCCGGAGGGAACAAAGGAGGGAGGTGGAGGAGGCTATGACCAGTATTACAGATGGGAGGAAATTTAATTTCCTCCGATGTATTTTTTTGGGTATGATCTCTTCTTCATGGCCAGCAAGGAGCTTTAATAGAGACGGCTAAATTAATTTCTAAAGGTCTTCATACGGTAGCCAATATTCTCATTTTAAATTTCTTTCTAAATTCAGCATTTGTACAGGACAACAGATTTCTTTCTGATATTGTTAATTCCAAACCTTAGTAACTATTTCCAAATAAAATTGTGTTTTCAAATCTCCTTTATGATTTCATATTTTTCCAAATAAAGTTGTTATTTTTCCAAATAATGTTTTGTTATTTTTCCAAATACTGAATAGAATATTTTTCAAATAATGTTTCTTTTCCCCAAACAATCGATGTACAAATTTCTAATTTTATGTGATCAAATAATTTTAAGCTTGCCCGTTACCGTCCTAATTACCTAAATTATCGGACATTTTTTTATTAAGGGTCTCATCGGCCGGTCAAACCGACGAGCCAAAACAAATACATGAAATGAAAATAGATTACATGAAAACGAAATACAATAAAATATAAAATAAAAATATGAATAAGTGACGAACGATACATCAGATCTACTGGATTTACTAAAAAGAACCCGGGTGGGCAGACGAAGGAGATGAAGGCAGCACTATCCGATATCAAGTTGAACATTGATTCAGTTAAATGCAAATATGTTGGAGAGAAGAGAGGGCCGTAAATTTGTTGGAATTGTCTAGTTCAGGGTAGTGGTGCTTGGCTGTGAAGAATGGAAGTAATTTAGGTATTTTCACAAACCTCGCCATATGAAGTATACTCTTTAACCGCTTCACTCATGCGCACATGGATCGCCGGGGATGGCTGGAGGCTCGATTTCTCGGAAAGGTTCGACTGATTTCACAAGAAATTGCACACAGCTCTTCTTTCTTCCTCTCCCTCCATTTTTTTCTTCCATTCCCTCTTCTTTCTCCCTCTCTCCCCCTTTCCTTCTCCTCCCCCTCCCTTCTCATTCTCTTGTGGGTATAAAGTTGAGGAATTGTGTGTATCACAACAGGGACAATGTAATGGCAACAAATAAATTTGCACAAAAAAAACATTGTCGATAATTTGGGTGAAACCAAAAAAATACTTATTTAGGTCCGCAAAATCCTATCCCCTGCAATCAGCACTCCAAGTACAATGCTGCAGGAATTTTAAGCTTCAAAATGGAAGATCAGTTTTAGGAGTTCAAGTGGTGACCAAACAGAAATTTAAAGTCATCTATTTTTGGTTCATGTAATTCTTAGTTTTTCCATAAATACTTCAACTCTAGAATCAGCTTCTGAAATCATTTTCCCCTGTAAAGTTTAAACAAACAATAAATGAATATAATTGCAGAGGGAAGAAGAAGAAACTTGATGTGGAAGGGGGGAAAAGGATTAACATCAACAGTTTCTTACGTGTTCATCATTAAGGTTATGTTGTCTCCTTTCAACAGAATAATCCCTACATAAATGCAACAATTGTCTCAGGAAAAGAAGAGTAAAAGTAGCACAGGCAAAGTTACCGTTCACGTTTGGCTCATTAGTGTCTACATTTGGTTCATGTTGGTTAAACTTAGGAATTAACGAACCAGTTATTGAGCTGAACGAAAACAAACATTATCAAAACAAAAATGGTCTAAATTGTTATTAATTACTCAAACCAATAAAATAGAATTAAATTTTATAACTAATACATAAATAAATATAACAAAAATCAATTTGGTATATGCATATATTTTTTTCATAAACAAAAATTTCACATGCCCAACACATGCATAAAAGTAAGTGCGTGTTCCTGTTGTTTATAAATCAGAGATAAATATTATATTCCTTCACCAGCGAGTCAGTTTGAATATAAGCTGCTTAAGGAGTTAAACATGATTATGAACAAACAAGGAACTAATTGGACATCCCTTCATAAAATATAAAATGAAATGCAGGAACGTCTTACCTAATGGCTTTCTCGTATTCTTCTTGACGTTGACCTCATCGGCATCATCCAAAACCAAATTCATGTACTCATCAAAGCCCTAAAGGGAGCGGCAAGAAAACAAATTTTGTTAAATTTACTTCTCGCAAAAATTGTGATCAACAAGAAAATACACGTAAAAATGGACAAGTTATAATGATAGATACATAAAACGAAATTGGGATCATAATCACAAATCAGTGATGCGTGACCAAACAAGTGAAATGGATATATATGGGCCAATCAAACAAAGGTTTAAATTTTCAGTCATCAATTTAGAATTTGAGAGTATTTTATAGATTAATTGTATGTTTTTTTTTGTTTCTCTAATAAATTTCATTTTTTTCTTCCTAAGATTACATGTTGTATCATACCTATGCGATATTTTTTAGCATAGCAAGTTTTTATTGCGAAATATTTTTTTACAAAAGAATCTAACATGAAAACATGAACCTCTTGTATCAAAAATCATGTTGTATAAATTGCATATCTGATTGTAACCACATTCCCTCTTTCACATAAAAAAAGAAGAAAAATCTATGAAGCAATTTTCTGGAGGTAGTCAGGAGGGGGGAAAAGCTTCGTGGGAAGAAAAATGGAAGGGAGCGTGTAGAGAAAAACACTGTGGAAGGGGTGAGGAGGGAGAAAGTGGGGGGGATGAATTCACATAATAGGTTACTTTTACAACATGTGAGGAAGATTTAAGGGCATTACAACAAACTGGGACCTTATGCAACCGAAGACGACATATACACAAGTATCTTTTTGGATCTGCATTTCATACCAAGGGAAAGTGAATATTCCCATCCAACACCCCTCGATTAAATTCAGATAACAATCCTGGGTGGAATTGAGAGCTTTTTAAACATGATTAGTTCCTCACTCATTTTTCACATTGGAGAAAGGTATACAGAGATTTGTAGATAGTGAATAGAATTGTAGTCTAGCACACAGACAATGAATGTAACAAAAAAAAACAATTTAAAAAACATGTTCTATAATATCAAGCAAACAAATGATACCTTGGATAAAAGTCTAAACAACACACCAAGATGATAGCATAATCAACAAATTAATAAGTTTCCCTGACTGCGCACATGGCAGAAGAGCAAATGCGTCTTGTTGTATTGAAAAGGAGGTTCAAATAAAATTTGGAGAAACATGAAAAACTCCTGCCATAATAGACCTGCAAGACATTCTCAACCAGGATCGTGAGATCCCTCAATGGCAGAACTTGGTAAACACTCCCGAGTACAAAAACTGTCTTCGTTTCATGTGGACGTTACTGATGTTGTAAGGTTTAGCTGTGTAAACTTGAAATGCACTTAGTTGAATAGTATTATTAATTTATTGTTTTTTTTAAATATGATGTATTTTTTGCATTTTCATTTTATTCCCTTGTACTGACACCTTGAATCACTCCTGTCCACACCCTTCCTGACCAAACAGCCTCGTCCAGTCCTGATTTTTTTATAGTCGACTTTCACCTCTTGTCCGCGGATGTAGGGGCAATCAACTCCAATGAGCGACCTTCAGCCATCCCATTCAACAAGTGATGAAATAGGGGCCTAAGATGGATAGGTGATCCGTTCATTTCTTGTTGTTTACCATCAGATTTATCGGTGTGTGCTTGTTCTTGTGACGTCCACTGTGAGTTGTTTAATCCTACCCAGTATGTGGATGCCTCAAAGTACTCCCATGAATGAGCCTTCTTGGGCTCAGCCATTCTAGTACATTATTATATCGTTGCAGAAATTAATTATCTCGAATGCTTACGAGCGAAACTAATTATCTTGAATGCTTATGAGCGAAACTAATTATCTTGAATGCTTATGAGCGAAACTAATTGTCTTGAATGCTTATGAGCGAAACAAATTATCTTGAATGCTTACGAGCTACACAACATGCTAGCCGAAGCCATCAACATTTTGGTTATATGGATGGGGTAATAGTTGAGCCTTGCACATATCCTTCATGGAAAAGATGGGGTTATGATAACTCGTTGGTAGCTCCTGATTACTCCACCAGATGCTCCTCATTGACTATAGTAGTTATATATTTATTAATTCTACCTATGATATTTGGACATGGCCTCAGAGAGACTTAATGTCTAAATTGGTAGTTAAAATAAGGTGTAAGAGCTTTAATTGGTAGGTGCTCGAGTTTAAGAATTGTTTGATGTTCATGTATGCATATATCTCTAAGTCTAAGCAGATTTACCAAAGATGGGCAATTATGAGGAAGATAATGTAGAAGAAATAAATCAGCCCCATTTAATGTGGTCCCGCGCTGCTTGCAATGGGAGTCTGCTACTTGCTCTTCGTGCACGATTGTGTGTGTGTTACCCAGGATTGTTCCGAGAACCCCCCCCCCCCCCAATTTATGTAGAAAATATGAGGATATATAGATGTCCCTCCTCGATTTATGTGCAAACATTGTAATATAATTCAAATTTAGAAGTGATGCAACCTGAATAGCATCGATATTTATTGCATTTACGTATTTTGTAGCGAATGTCATCGCACCAGTTTGTTTTTCATACCGGTATTTTGTATCGTGCTTGCGCAATCGTTCGTGTGACATAATGGTGTCACCGAACAATAAGATCTTAAATAAATTAGTCCATCAAATTAGGACTATAGTTATTTTGCGCAAGCAAAAAATGAAACGATTAAAATATTAATTAAATCTGGAATTAATATCTTCAGGTAATAATTTGATTTAATTTCAGATTTTGATTATTAACAATATTGGTATTTCCCTCTTTATTCCAGTTAATTCCTCCTAAATAGCCAAAACAGACAGCACTACAAAACTCCTCCCATAAAATTTTCTTAAAAGAGGTGGCTATGACCTTTCCTATTGAATCCCCTGCCATTTATTGCCTTAATGGACGAAGGACTTTAATACTCCACCTTCACGTGAAAGAGGCAATGGGTTAGAATCAAGCAGAGAGGTTTTGCCTCCTCTACTCGGTAATACGCACAGCGGCAGTGCCGGAGCTTCCATCCAACGGTCGACAGGAGTTCCTATCACCCCGACGACGCCACCAGAGTACTCTGTCAATGGAGAACTCATCCCCACGTGACCTGGGCGACGACGAGCCCAGATCCAGCCCCCGCTCAGTAAATCGGAGATTTCTTTCGCAGGGATCCCGTTTCCTATCCTGCAGATCGCCGCTGGAACCCTTTCCAGCCAATTTTCCGGCCACGATCTCCACCAGGACGCCGGCAGACTATCCACCGACAGCCCACCCAGGTCTTCGGCTGCAACTTTCCTGACCGAGACCTTCTGATGCGGAGCAGAGGCGAGGACGAGCTTTGGGCCCATTCGGGGCTGATTTAGAGACTTACCATATATGGCGTGCCCGGATCGACGATCCGATTCTGTGGATGCGTCCGGATTCGCGTTGCGAATCAATTTCATATATAGCTTTGTACTTTTCGGATTTTATTTCATGTAGTTTTGGCCCCGAGACCAAAAGTCAATCATATCCGGTGCCGACTCCGTGGAGCCCCCTTGGTGACAACTCCTTGGGTAAGTATGTATCCTTTGTTATTTTCTTCCCTCCTCCCTGTTTTTCCCTTTGCTGTCCAGCCACCGTTCTCCTCCGAAATTCTCATCCACAGCCCCCTACAACCCACAAAATAGCCGGTGGTTTTGCTGTTCAGTCACTGTTCACGCATTGTTCACGTCACTGTTCATTTATATCGTTTATTGTTCACTGCATATTGCTTTTTCTCCATTGTTGTAGCCTTCCAGAGCCGCCGGACCCCCTCCAGCCGCCTGTCCAGCCGCCTGTCCAGCCGTTTCCACCCCTCCTGCCGCCTACCAGCAGGCTGCCCAGCCTCCTCCCCTCCAGCCGCCCACCAGTGAGCCGCCGCCCTCCCTCTGCCCAACCCCATCCCACCCACACCCTCTCTATCTCCGTCCAACAGCCGCCTGGCTGTTTTCAGCCCCAAACCAGTCAAGATCTGGGCATTCTAGCCCAGATCCAACCACCCCGCCCTTTCCTTTTGCTGCCCTCACTCCCCCATCACGCGGAACCACCTCCAAACAGCCACCCACTGTCGGATCTGCTCTGATCCGGGCAATCCAGCCCCGATCCAGCCCCCCCATCCCCCGATCCAGGCCTTGCAACACCAACCAGCCATCCCCCTTACCCATCCCGGCCTCCCCATCACCGGAACCCTTCTCCAAGCCCTCCAACGTTCAGATCTCTCTTATTGGCAGCAGCCCTAATATTTGTGTGGTGTATTTGTATTGGTATTTGGTTGTAAGACATGAACATGATGTGATTATTACATGTTTGCTTGGTACTTCAGTTTGCTATAGTTATTTGCTCTTGTACTAATCTCTAACTGCAGGAAGAATTTATTCGCCGCGCGCTCGTGCTTTGGCCCTCCACGCGGAGGAAAGCCTAAGCATGTTCCGCTTAATTAATTTATTTTGCCTTGCTGTGAAATTGTCTGCGTGGGATGTTGTATTTATTATCCAATTGTGATCTAACCGTCGGACATTTGCATAGCATGTAGGATTAGGTCACAGATTTCCCGCCGCCTATAGATTCGTCCTGCGTCAATTGGTATCAGAGGGAGGTTGCGCACACTTTTTGATACGCAGTAGTAGGGTGTATAGGATTTTTCTTTAGTCATGTTTATGTATCACCGTTATTCCGAGCCCAGTAACTCACGCTCACATAGAGCCTCTTCAGAGAGATCCTCACATTATTACGACGATCATTCTCGATCGCAGTGCACCACTTTCAGAGATCGTGTTGACCCACAGACACGACCCCACTATGCTAGAGACGATCAGTATGATGATTGTCGTCATGCTTATCCGTACACACGAGCAGATCATGTTGATCCTTCGACACGACTCGGTTACCTTAGGAATGATTATTATGAGGATAGTCGTTCCGAGAGAGATCTTGAGAGTCAGTTTCGTACTGCTTCCCCTTCCTTTGACGGCTCATCAAACTCCGAGTATTTCAGCTATTGGCTCGTGGATATGGAGCATTATTTAGATCATTTTGAGTTATTCGGCGAGCGTCGCGTCAAGTTTGTGAAACTTAGACTTTTAGATCAGGCGAGGGCTTATTGGGCTTGCGTTGAGAGGACCCGTGAGCGAGACCGTCTTCATCGCATCACTAATTGGGCGGACATGAAGCGTATATTGTGTCAGAGATATCTGCCTTCGTCATATCGGAGTCGTTTGCTCGACCAATTATTTTCCCTGCAGCAAGGATCCATGTTTGTCGTTGAGTACAAGGATCTCTTTGATGAGTTAGTTGTGAGGAGTGATATCTGAGAGGACCCAGCCATGGCCACTACCAGATTTCGGTCTGGGCTTCAATCTGACATTTGTACTAAGGTAGTTTATCATAGCTCAGAGTCCCTCGAGCGGACATATTAGCTCGCCCTTCGTTATGAAGGGTCATTGAGATCCGCAAGAGCTGGTTGATGGGATTCTCACATTGACCTCCGCAGTACGAGTCCCTCTCATACTGAGGTTACCATGACGCCTACCACTATCCTGTTAGCCACGACAGAAGTGATACACGAGGCGGATTGCTCTCACCCCAGTGAGGTGCTTAGCTCAGTGAGTGACTTATCTCTTGTCTCTGACCCGTCTCCCGCGGCCCCGATTGAGAGTGAGCCTGAGCGACCTATTGAGTCTATAGTATTGTGTCTCTCACCCACACCTCTTCTTTTGTCATGCACCGGGTTAATTAACACCCTCACCGTAGACCCAATTCTTGACACTACACTCACAGACCCATTCTTGAGTGTAGGTATATGTTTCTCTCCCATTGTCATTGCCCTGAGTCACATTACGACCGAGAGCCCAGAGCTTGATGTTGATCTCGCAGTGACTATGTCACCCATTCACGGGGACACGACCCCTTACGATGGTACTCACATGGAGGATCATGACCCTAGTGACGAGTTTTATGATGACCCCCCCCCCCCCTGTTGAGCCTCCTGATGAGCACCACACCCAGGTGAGGATACGAATCGGGTGAGACGATCGTTTATGAGCTTTGAGTTATTGGCGTCTATTTCGCTATCATCTATAGCCTTGTCCCAGAGAATTGATCTTGCATGGAGCATAACGTATGTAGGGTCTTCCTTGAGTACGCTTGAGCATACACATATTTTGAGGGCCTATCTTATGTCACATCGCACCCTCGATAAGTTTTGGGACACGCCGCCCGCTGACTCACCCGATGAGTTCTTCCATGTCAGGGACACTCACCACACTCGAGAGTCACGTCTTCTAGTCAGTGTGCACGATCTTCATTCAGGTGGTTGCCTCATTTGCGATGACTTCTCGTACACACCTCCTGGTGAGACCCCTAATGTGTCACGTTCCTAGAGAGACATTTGGCTATTTACGAGCTCGTATTTGAGTATAGTTGTCTCTCGCGATCATCTGAGCACTCGTCACACATGGGATGAGTTTTTCTACACTCCGCCGAGAGAGCCCCCTGATAGGCCACCATATTTTAGAGACGTCCCCGTCATTATTAGACTTTCCTGTAGCAGGTACGTTGTGTCATTCATGTGTCATTTGCATGAGTCTGTTGAGTCGTTTCGTCATCTTTTGCATGAGTCTGTTGTGTTGTCTGTTCATCGTTTGCATGTGTGTCATGAGTCAATCCGACGAATAATCCATATTGGTAATAAATCTTGTAAATCACATGCGGATGATCATTGGCAAGTGGAGGTACTTCATGAAGGCGAGCAGGTGATGGTAAGAATCTGCGTTGTGAGGCTCCGTGCGAGGCTTGTTAAAAGCTTGAGCATTAGGAGAATGGGTCCCTACTCAGTCCTGGGGCGCATCGGGACAAATGCTTATGAGCTGGACATCCCCGCGAGCATGGGTACCCATACTGTGTTCAATGTCGAGGACCTGATGCCAAACTTTGCACCTCACGAGTATTCGGGCCCACATCTTGGTGTCCCTCCCGAGCCTTTACCACCGTTTTACCACCCACCACTCAGTCTACCCCCGAGCCCTTGCCACCACATTCATTGCCTCGTGCTCAGCCAATTTCTGACCCCCACTTATCCGGGATCCTGTCCCCAACGGTTCCACCATTGCCTCCTCAGATCCCACCGGATCCTTCTGTTACTATGTTGAGAAATGAGATTATCACTGAGATCTTTACGCATGAGTCTGTCCCCTCTACAGACGGTCTTGTGTGTCACTACCTGGTTTGCGGGCGCGAACAATCCTTCATTGACGACACCTGGATGCTACCAGCGGAGCTTGATTGACTCGCCCTGGACTTCGACTTCAGTACGACCATCTCCATTCATTGGAGATGGAAGCTCTTCAGTCCAGAGGAGTTGACTGGCGAGGACACTTTTCCAGCGACGACACTTGGGCGACCTCTGGTGGACCTCTTCGAGCTTTACCTGGCATGCAGCGAGAGAATTCTGATCCTTATTCATCGGGAGATGAATTCTTTCAAGCCGGGGAGAGTGATGCGGAGCAGAGGCGAGGACGAGCTTTGGGCCCATTCGGGGCTGATTTAGAGACTTACCATATATGGCGTGCCCGAATCGACGATCCGACTATGTGGATGCGTCTGGATCGTGTTGCGAATAAATTTCATATATAGCTTTGTATTTTTCGGGTTTTATTTCATGAAGTTTTGGCCCCGAGACCAACGGCCAATCATATCCGTTGATTTCGGGTGCCCTATTTTTTATTTCTTATAAATAGATGGTTTAGGGTTGCGGTCATTTCTCATTGCTGAATGTTTGGAGAGTCTTCTTCCTTCATTCCGGTGATCTCCTTCGCGGTGCCGACTCCGTGGAGCCCCCTTGGTGACGACTCCTTGGGTAAGTAAGTATCCTTTGTTATTTTCCTCCCTCCTCCCTGTTTTTCCCTTTGCTTTCCAGCCACCGTTCTCCTCCGAAATCCTCATCCACAGCCCCCTACAACCCACAAAATAGCCGGTGGTTTTGTTGTTCAGTCACTGTTCACGCACTGTTCACGTCACTGTTCATTTATATCGTTTACTGTTCAATGCATATTGCTTTTTCTCCATTGTTGTAGCCTTCCAGAGCCTCCGGACCCCCTCCAGCCGCCTATACAGCAGCCTGTCCAGCCGTTTCCACCCCTCCTGCCGCCTACCAGCAGGTTGCCCAGCTTCCTCCGCCCCTCCAGTCGCCCACCAGTGAGCCGCCGCCCTCCCTCTGCCCAACCCCATCCCACCCACACCCTCTTTATCTCCGTCCAACAGCCGTCTGGCTGTTTTCAGCCCCAAACCAGTCCAGATCTGGGCATTCCAGCCCAGATCTAACCACCCCGCCCTTTCCTTTTGCTGCCCTCACTCCCCCATCACGCGGAACCACCTCCAAACAGCCACCCACTGTCGGATCTGCTCTGATCCGGGCAATCCAGCCCCGATCCAGCCCCCCCCCATCCCCCGATCCAGGCCTTGCAACACCAACCAGCCATCCCCCCTACCCGTCCCGGCCTCCCCATCACCGGAACCCTTCTCCAAGACCTCCAACGTTCAGATCTCTCTTATTGGCAGCAGCCCTAATATTTGTGTGGTGTATTTGTATTGGTATTTGGTTATAAGACATGAACATGATGTGATTATTACATGTTTGCTTGGTATTTCAGTTTGCTATAGTTATTTGTTCATATACTAATCTCTAACTGCAGGAAGAATTTATTCGCCGCGCGCTCGTGCTTTGGCCCTTCACGCAGAGGAAAGCCTGTCTGTTCCGCTTAATTAATTAATTTTGCCTTGCTGTGAAATTGTCTGCGTGGGATGTTGTATTTACTATCCAATTGTGATCTAATCGTCGAACATTTGCATAGCATGTAGGGTTAGGTCACAGATTTCCCGCCGCCTATAGATTCGTCCTGCGTCACCTCCCCCCTCAGAGCTTTTCCCTTATGTCCCAACTCCCGAACCAGGGAAAATATACCCTAAATTCTACAACACCACAGCTGTGACACGTCAATTGCTCACGATGTTGGTATAACCATACCCCATTACGCATCTTGATTTCTATTAGTCCATTTTCAAGAATGCATGTGAACGTTTAATAATTTCAAAGCTTTCTAGCCAAAAAAATAAGAAATAGTCTCATTTGTCGTTAATTTGCTATCTTTATTGCGCTCCCCCTCATTGTGACGTTTGCGGATGAATTAATTATATTGTTGAAAGCAGTCAAGTGTTAGTCGTCTTATGTGTGTTCACTAATCCTTTGTTATATTATCTTGTGTAATTACTCGAGACGTTTGGGATACGCCGCACAATTTTAAAAGGAACACAAAAAATTTCTTTAAAAATCAACTTCACATTTTAGAATACATTAGTTTGGTATCAGAGCTAAGTCGGATTCACTCCTATTTGGAAATTGTCGATCCGTTCATTTAGGAAAACAAACTTGCTTTATAAAAAACATTTGTTTTCAAAATTTTCTTTACAAAATTTTCTATAAGCCTCTCTTTTGTTAAAAAAATTAGAGTAATTTAAAATTAGACTTTAAAAAAATTCAAGTTGTTTAATGCTTATTAATCCTTTATCAAAAAAAGGATTTTTTTTCTATATTTTACAAAAAATGGAGAATATTGACGAGCGACTTAAAAAGTTTATGAAAAATGTTGAGCTTCTCTCCGCTAATATTAAAAATGAAATAAACGAGATGTGAACTACGGTAAAAAGACTTGATGCAAGAATACCCAAGCCATATGATTTTCTTGATTACCTCTCAACTCCATATCAACAAGTGGAAATCGGGTTTAGGTCTACTAATAGTCATCTTTCTAGTCTCCTCATTTCCCCCCACGTGTACGTTGACCCCACTTGCCTCCACTGAAGCACTTCTTTCTGTCGAGGATTTGAGCCCCAGCTCTACGGGTAGAAGAGCTTGTTTTCTCCTCATATCATAATCCCAACTAAAATGGAGATTTCTCTTGCTCACCCTATATCACACAGCCTTTAGAGGTTGAGTTTATTCCTGAGGACCCGCTCCAAGAAGAATTTACCAGTGATGTGACACTCGTCTAAGATGACATAGACTCGCTCTTCACATGTCCTCATTCTCCTAGCTCACTGCAGTTGCAAACCCTTGAGGCCGCATACATTGTGATTGGTGGCCACTTGTCAGTGCATTCAAGTCACTGCCATATATCGACTTTGTATTCGGAGACCACTCTTTAATTCCCTATCCTCCGAGTCTAGGCATGTATGCTAAAATTGATCCACATATTACTTATTTGTTTAGAAAAAAATTTATTAGGAGGATAGACTCGATCCCTAAAATTTTTACTCCACATAGAGACACGCGTTTTAAGGGATTTATGTGGTTGATTTTAAATGAAAAAATTATGCACAGTTTAAAATTTTGTAGTGCTAGTTATATATCAGTAGGTAACGGCATGTCAATAGTTTATCTTGGTTTTGTAAACTCTCGTAGGTATCTAGCAGGTGTGCATATAATAATCTAACGATCCCACAGGTTGATCATGCTTCTTTTTGGTCTTGCCCCTTTCTTTACTATTTTGACCCCCTCTCTTTCCTACTTTGTGGAACTCACACCCTTAAAGATATGGTTTTTATTAAACAATTTCATGTCACGCATAGATTTTTGACTAACAGTTTTCGTAAAATTATAACTCTCGGGTACATCACCTGGAGTTATATTTTTCAAATAGAGATGAGTTTCATGTACTTATCAGGAAAAAGGGTTTGCCTACAGATCTCGTGTTGCGATGATAAGTCCTTCGTGTGTTTGACAATCTACTTTGGCAAGGTGGAGGCAATGCTTGACTCAGATCATTGTTTGGATGTTTCAGTGGTAGATTCCATGAAAGTCTCGACGGGGTCGAGTTCCACCAACCCTGGGAGAATTAATGCAACATGAGTTGCACAGATATTTATTGCATTTTTGTATTTTGTAGCGCATGTCATCACGTCGGTTTGTTTTTTCTTTCCGAGTTGTGTTGCGCTTGCGCAATCATTCGTGCGACTTATTGGTGTAACCGACCAATAAGATCTTAAATAAATTAGTCCATCAAATAAGTACTAGGATTATTTTGGGCCAGCGAGAAATGAAATTATTAAAATATTAATTAAATCTAGAATTATAATCTTCAGATAATAATTTGATTTAATTTCAAATTTTGATAATTAACACTCTTGGCATTTCCCCCTTTATTCCCATTAATTCCTTCTAAATAGCCAAAACTGACAACATTCCAAAACTCCTCCCATATAATGTTCTTAAAAGAGTCGGCTATGACTTTTCCTTTTGAAACTCCTCCCATATAATGTTCACGTGAAAGAGGCAATGGGTTATAATCGAGCAGAGATGTTTCGTCTCCTCTGCTCGGTAATACCCGTAACAACAGTGTCGAAGCAACCTTCCAACGCCCGACGGGAGTTCCTCTCACCCTGACAACGCCACCAGAGTACTCCATGATTGGCGAACTCATCCCCGCCTGACATGGACGATGACGAGCCCAGATCCAGCCCCCGCTCAATAAATCAGAGGTTTCTTCCAAAGGGATCCTGCCTCTTATCATGCAGATTGCTGTTGGAACCCTTTCCAGCCATTCTTCCGGTCACGAATCTCCACCAGGCCGCCTGTAGACTGTCCCCGGACACTCCAGAACTTCGGCTGCAACTTTTCTGGCCAAGACCTCCCCCCTCAGAGCTTTTCCCTTATATTCCCTCCCGGGCCATGGAAAATCTGCCCTAAATTCTACTACACAACTTGGACACAACAATTGCTTGCGATGTTCGTCCAATATGCCATATATTGGCTAGTGTTGAGAGGACCCTCGAGCGAGACCGTCTTCGTCGCATCACTAGCTGGGTGGACATGAAGCATGACATATGTAGGGCCTACCTTGAGTCCACTTGAGCATACACATATTGTGAGGACCTACCTTATGACACCTCACGCTCTAGATGAGTTTTTGGACACACCACCCGCTGAACCACCCGATGAGTTCTTTCTTGTCTGGGACGCTCACCATATTCTAGAGTCACAACTTATAGTCTGTGTGCACAGTTTTCACCCAGGCGGTCATCTTATCCGCGATGACTTGTCGCACAAACCTCCTCGTTAGCCCCCTGATGTGTTACGTTCCCTGAGAGACATCTGGCTCGTTACGAGCATGTATTTGAGTATAGTTGTCTCTCAAGATCATCTGAGCACTCGTCTCACACTAGATGAATATTTTTATATTCCACCGAAAGAACCTCCTGATAGGCCACCCCATTTTAGAAACATCTCAGGCATTATTTGATTTTCCTATAAGGAGTGTACCGTGTCTGTCATGTGTCATTTGCATCATTTGCACGAGTCTGTTGTGTTGTCTGTTCATTGTTTGCATGTATGTCATGAGACGGATTGAAGCAAACATATATGATCTTGATATCCCTGCAAGTATAGGCATCCATCCGATATTTAGTGTTGAAGATATGACGTCGTACTACGAGCCTCGCGAGTAAGTGGACCCAAGCAGTGGGGATTTCCAGCCGCCCACACCCCACTCTCGTTGCCTTGCCACCCCCATAGCCCACATATGTCTGATGGCCATCATTACTCACCTACTTCTGACACCCACCCACCTGGGGACTCGCCTTCTTTGGTTCCACCGACGGCGCCGCCGATCGCACTGGGATCCACCCCTCGTGAGTTGAGCGTTGAGAGCTTCATGGACACTAGACTCCAGTGCATTCCCACAACAGGCGTTGGTGACTCTTGGGTACTTACAGCAGAACTTGATCGATTCGCCCCTAGACTTCGACTTCAGCACGACCGTCTCCATTCACCGGAGATGACAGTTGTTTAGTCAGGGGAGTTGATTGATGAGGACACTTTTCCAGCAACGACACTTAGGCGACCTCTGATGGACTTCTTCGAGTTTCACCTGGCATGCAGCGAGAGAATTCTGATCCCTATTCATCGGGAGATGAATTCTTTCGAACCGGTGAGATTGATGCGGAGCATAGGCGAGCACTTGCAGTGGATGACGAGTTGTGGGTCCATTCGGGACTGATTTGGGGACTTTTCATATATGGCATGCCCGGATCGACGATCGGACTCCGCGGATGTGTTTGGATTCACGTTGCGAATCGATTTGATATATTAATTCACTATTTTGCATTTAATTTTGATGTATTTAGGTGGCCCCACCTTCGGCCAATCATAGCCATCGACGGTGGGATGCCCTAATCTTCTCTTTATTATAAATAGGCCGCTTAGGGGGTGAATTGAGGCATTGCGGAGTTTGGAGAATTGTATTCCCGATTCCCGCGATCCCGCCACGGTGCCGACTCCGTGGAACCCTAGGTAACGACTCCTAGGTGCGTATCTCCCCCCCCCCCCCCCCAAGGTTTGCCCTAACCCTAGGCCACTTTTCCCCTCCTAAAACCTCTCCCACAGCCACCCATTCCCTCCAAAAATCAGAGCAACAGTGGTTGTCCAGCATTCACACTTCTCTTTATGTACTGTTTAATAATGAAATGAACTATTCATTTCTATAGTTTTAAATTCCTAAAACCAGGCGGCCTGAGAGCTACAACCGCCCCTCCTCAATCGGCCTCCATTTGTTTTGTTGCTGCCTGCCGCCCCTACCTCCCAGCCACCCCCTTTCAGACCCCAACTTAACCGCCAGCCCTCCATCTTCAACCCTTAAGCTCAGCCAGCCTCTTTCCCCAATTCCACAGCCGCCGCCCCATCCTGCACCCTACCTGTAACACCCCAAAAAAGGGAAAACAGGATTTGTGGGTGGCTATCGCCAGGCGACAGTGAGTATCGCCGGCAGTGATAGCACTCTACGCATATCAACGAATCATTGAGTGAGATATCGGAGTGGCGATAGTGGGTATCGTCGGGTGATAGTGTCACGTGGCATTAGACACGTGTCGGATTGGTTGTTAAGCGGCCATAGAGCGGTGGTTGACTGGAGTCAAAGCGGTGAAGGCCTCTATCGCCAGGCGACGGGCGATATCATTTTGTTTGACTTTTCAACTTAAATCGTGGCCATTGCGTGATATTGAGGAGAGGATCCTGTGGCTGGGATTAATCTCGAGGCCACTTATGCAGAGGTGTGGAGGAATGAGAAGGCATTCTCTTCCTTTCACTCTCTCTTCTCCTTTCATCCAAGTTCTTGAGAGAAAGAACTAAGGGCTCGAGCTAAGTGCTGGAGCTGACCTTGAAAAGCTTGAAGAAAGAAATTTGCTAATCGGAATCAAGATCCGAGGCTAGATCCGCGAAGAGGAAAGCGACGTGCTCCTTTCCAACCGGATAGAAAGCTTTGTCTGGCTCCAAAATGAATTACAAGGGTAACGATTTTCTCCTTGGACAAGTAAAGTCCTCAATATGAATGTGTGCATGGAACCCCTTACCGAAAGGTGAAGAAAGGGTGGTTTCCAGTGGGTCGATCGGTATGATCCCAGGTTAATTTTTCATATAGATCCGGAAATGTAAAGTACGGAATAGGCATGTTATGTTATGCTCATCCGGACAGGTTGGTCTGGATTGGTGATGGTTATTTTACGTGTCGGAGAAGACTCCGAGTATAAACGAGTAGTTGTACGGAGTATGTGGGTTGTACCTGTGAAATTGAGAGTAGTAGAAGTACTGGAGTTTGGCTTCAGGAAAATACCAAGGAAAGATCACGGTTTTTGAAAACTGTTGATATCGTCGAGTGACAATGAGTATCGCCAAGCGATAGCTCCCAGTGAGCTAGAAGTCTGTCTCTGGGAGACCTATGGGCTAATAATGGTGAGACCTGTCTCTGGGAGACCTGGGGGTCGTTACTTGATATCATTGTATGATACGTGAGCGAGGACTTAAGAAGTTCTGCTTGGGCACAAAGGGGACGCCGACCCGCATCATGTCAGGCCATGAAGGTTTCGGCTTTCGGCGCATGACGGTTTGAGCAACGGGCAATGGATGACCTGCACCAACCCTATGACGATCGACTTGGAGTGAGTAACTGGATTGTATCATAGAGAACTCCTTTGACTTTGTCGACTCATAGGAAGAAAACAAAGAAATGCTCAAGTGTTGACCATCAAGTCTGGGAATAGGGTGGGGCCTGAAACTTCGGCACAGCGATAATGTGCCCTGAGTGCACGGGGCATATGGTCATTGAGCCTACGTCTGTGATGAATGGTGCTTGAACGCACATTGATATTGCCACTATATATATATATATGTGTTGTTGTTGCAGGGAAGGAGAACCGCTGCCCCGAGCAAGGGGTTGGGTCGTTATAATTTGGTCAGCGAAGACTGACTGTTGCTTTGTTTGCCACATTTTGGTGGGTCATTCTATGCAGGTGCTGGAGAGCCAAGTGGGAAGTAGCGGGTTGAAGCCCTTGTGCTGCGATTGACTGGCCCTTGAAGGCCCAAAGGCGAACTTTTATTGTTGTCATGTGTGGCCGGCCTGCGTGCCGATGTATGAAACCACTTGATATACATAAACAGTTGTAAGGCTTTAAGGCCAAAACATGTGTTATATAAATATCATTCCTGTGTTTATGTAGTGGACATTCCTGATGTTTAGGTTCATAACTTAAATTGTTTTCGCTAGAATGCTCTAAGTTAGGATGCGTTTTAATTGAACTAGTATTTGAAAACGATAAGTAACTTCCTTAACTGTCTGTGGTATATAGCGTCGGGCCCCGGCCGGACCTTCTGTCATATGTTATGCGACGGATGGGGCGTTACACTACCTCCTTGCAGTCAACCCCTCCCCCCCCACATACGCGGAACCACCTTCCCAACATCATCCCTCTTCCGCATCAATCCAGATATGAAATTTTCAGCCCGAATCCGATCTCAAATTATCGGATCTACCCTTCCCCGCCCGAATCTATCCATACGTGGTCGGATCTACCCATTTCTAACCCGATTCCACCATCCACCGTCAAGTAAAGCCACCGACGCTATCTCTACGCCACTGATTCCACCTCGGATCGTCGTACACACATCTCCGGCTTCGGATTCTTTAATCTCTTGGTCAGCCCACTATTTGGTGAGATTTCGTTGTATTGAATAATTATTTTCAGCATTACTACTATTGATTTGGACCTTATACTCGTTTAGGTCTATTGTATTGTGGTTGCTTGTTTGGATAAATATTGTGATTTGCAAGGTTTATTCGACACGCGCACTTGCTTTGGCCCTCCACGCGGAGGAAAGCCTAAACTTGATTTTGCCCAAATAAATTATTATGTCTTGCTTTTGAATTATTTGCATGGGATGTTAGTGTTTATTATCAAATTATGATCTAACAGTCATACTTTTGCATAACATATAGGGTTAGGTCGCAGATTTCCCGCCGCCTAGAGATTTGCCCTGCGTCACCCTCACCCCATTTCGAATCTTAATTTCTATTAGTCCATTTTCATGAACACATGTGAAAGTTTAATGATTTCAGAGCTTGCTTGTAAAATTAATTAGCCATAGTCCTATTTGTCATTAATTTGCTATCTCTATTGTCACTCCCCCTCATTATGATGCTTGTGGATGAATTAATTTTAATGTTGAAAGCGGTCAAGTGTTAGTTGTCTTATGTGTGTTTACTAATCCTTAGTTAAATTATCGCGTGTTATTACTCGAGACACCTAGGATAAGCCGCATAATTTTAAAAGGAACAAAAAATTATCTTTAAAAATAAGGCTTCAACTCGCGCCGTTGGTTCTCGTCCGAGCAGCTGGTTCCGGTCTAAACATCCAGACGTATCTAGTTTCCTACCTAAATCACCTAGAGGGGGGTGAATAGGAGAGTTCTGCATCTTTTGCGAAATAAAAATTTGAGAGTAATCAACACAGAAAATAACCAGCATAACCCAGACGACACAAGGAATGTATAGTGGTTCTTCAATCTTGGGTACGTCCACTTTCCACCTCGCCTATCTAACACTACGGTTAGCCTCGACTACTTCACTAAATCTCGGATTGCAACAATCTTACACCTCGGAGCAACGCTCCTACAACTCGGAGATAACACACTCCTACAAACTCGGAGAACAACTCTCCTACAAACTCAGAGAACAACGCTCATACAAACTCGGAGACAAAGCTCCTACAAGAGTTAAAATAATTGTTACAACAACAATAAAACTTTATACTTTCAGATCTGAAATCTTCAAGGTTCTTCCTTCTTGATAATTGAAAATCTCAGTGAAGAAGTTGAGCGTTGCCTTGCCACCCCCACTCTCGTTGCCTTGCCACCCCCATAGCCCACCTATGTCTGATGGCCATCATTACTCACCTACTTCTGACACCAACCCACTTGGGGACTCGCCTTCTTTGGTTCCACCGACGGTGCCGCCGATCGCACTGGGATCCACCCCTCGTGAGTTGAGCGTTGAGAGCTTCATGGACACCAGACTCCAGTGCATTCCCACAACAGGCGTTGGTGACTCTTGGGTACTTGCAGCAGAGCTTGATCGATTCGCCCCTGGACTTCGACTTCAGCACGACCGTCTCCATTCACCGGAGATGACAGCTTTTCAGTCAGGGGAGTTGATTGACGAGGACACTTTTCCAGCAACGACACTTCGGCGACCTCTGATGGACTTCTTCGAGTTTCACCTGGCATGCAGCGAGAGAATTCTGATCCCTATTCATCGGGAGATGAATTCTTTCAAATCGGGGAGATTGATGTGGAGCATAGGCGAGCACTTGCAGTGGATGACGAGTTGTGGGTCCATTCGGGACTGATTTGGCGACTTTCCATATACGGTGTGCCCGCATCGACGATCGGACTCCGCGGATGTGTTTGGATTCACGTTGCGAATCGGTTTGATATATTAATTCACTATTTTGCATTTTATTTTGATGTATTTAGGTGGCCCCACCTTCGGCCAATCATAGTCATCGACGGTGGGATGCCATAATCTTCTCTTTATTATAAATAGGCTGCTTAAGGGGTGATTTGAGGCATTGCGGAGTTTGGAGAATTGTATTCCTGGAATCCTGCGATCCATCCACGGTGCCGCCTCCGTGGAACCCTAGGTAACGACTCCTAGGTGCGTATCTCACCCCCCCTAAGGTTTGCCCTAACCCTAGGCCTCTTTTCCCCTCCTAAAACCTCTCCCACAGCCACTCATTCCCTCCAAAAATCAGAGCAACGGTGGTTGTCCAGCAATCACACTTCTCTTTATGTACTGTTTAATAAGGAAATGAACTATTCATTTCTATAGTTTTAAATTCCTAAAACCAGGCGGCCTGAGAGCTACAACCGCCCCTCCTCAATCGGCCTCCATTTGTTTTGTTGCTGCCTGCCGCCCCTACCTCCCAGCTGCTGCCTTCCGCCCCTACCTCCCAGCCACCCCCTTTCAGACCCCAACTTAACCGCCAGCTCTCCATCTTCAACCCTTAAGCTCAACCAGCCTCTTTCCCCAATTCCACAGCCGCCGCCCCATCCTGCACCTTACCTGTAACACCCCAAAAAAGGGAAGACAGGATTTGTGGGTGGCTATCGCCAGGCGACAGTGAGTATCGCCGGCAGCGATAGCACTCGACGCATATCAACGAATCGTCGAGTGAGATATCGGAGTGGCGATAGTGGGTATCGTCGGGTGATAGTGTCACGTGGCATTAGACACGTGTCGGATTGGCTGTTAAGCGGCCATAGAGCGGTGGTTGACTGGAGTCAAAGCGGTGAAGGCCTCTATCGCCAGGCGACGGGCGATATCATTTTGTTTGACTTTTCAACTTAAATTGTGGCCATTGCGTGATATTGAGGAGAGGATCCTGTGGCTGGGATTAATCTCGAGGCCACTTATGCAGAGGTGTGGAGGAATGAGAAGGCATTCTCTTCCTTTCACTCTCTCTTCTCCTTTCATCCAAGTTCTTGAGAGAAAGAACTAAGGGCTCGAGCAAAGTGCTGGAGCTGACCTTGAAAAGCTTGAAGAAGGAAATTTGCTATTCGGAATCAAGATCCGAGGCTAGATCCGCGAAGAGGAAGGAGACGTGCTCCTTTCCAACCGGATAGAAAGCTTTGACATGGCTCCAAAATGAATTACAAGGGTAACGATTTTCTCCTTGGACAAGTAAAATCCTCAATATGAATGTGTGCATGGAACCCCTTACCGAAAGGTGAAGAAAGGGTGGTTTCCAGTGGGTCGATCGGTATGATCCCCGGTTAATTTTTCATATAGATCCGGAAATGTAAAGTACGGAATAGGCATGTTGTGTTATGCCCGTCCGGACAGGTTGGTCTGGATTGGTGATGGTTATTTTACGTGTCGGAGAAGACTCTGAGTATAAACGAGTAGTTGTATGGAGTATGTGGGTTGTACCTGTGAAATTGATAGTAGAAGTACTGGAGTTTGGCTTCAGGAAAATACCAAGGAAAGATCACGGTTTTTGAAAACTGTTGATATCGCCGAGTGACAATGAGTATCGCCAAGCGATAGCTCCCAGTGAGCTAGAAGTCTATCTCTGGGAGACCTATGGGCTAATAATGGTGAGACTTGTCTCTGGGAGACCTGGGGGTCGTTACTTGATATCAATGTATGATACGTAAGCGAGGACTTAAGAAGTTCTGCTTGGGCACAAAGGGGACGCCGACCTGCATCATGTCAGGCCATGAAGATTTCGGCTTTCGGCGCATGACGGTTTGAGCAACGGGCAATGGCTGACCTGCACCCACCTTATGACGATCGACATGAAGTGAGTCACTGGATTGTATCATAGAGAACTCCTTTGACTTTTGTCGACTCATAGGAAGAAAAAAAAGAAATGCTCAAGTGTTGACCATCAAGTCTGGGAATAGGGTGGGGCCTGAAACTTCGGCACATCGATAATGTGCCCTGAGTGCACGGGGCATATGGTCATTGAGCCTACGTCTGTGATGAATGGTGCTTGAACGCACATTGATATTGTCACTATATATATATATATATATATATATATATATATATATATATATATATATATATATATATGTGCGTGTGTGTGTGTTGTTGTTGCGGGGAAGGAGAACCGCTGCCCCGAGCAAGGGGTTGGGTCGTTAAAATTTGGTCAGCGAAGACTGACCGTTGCTTTGTTTGCCACATTTTGGTGGGTAGTTCTATGCAGGTGCTGGAGAGCCAAGTGGGAAGTAGCGGGTTGAAGCCCTTGTGCTGCGATTGACTGGCCCTTGATGGCCCAAAGGCGAACTTTTATTGTTGTCATGTGTGGCCGGCCTGCGTGCCGATGTATGAAACCACTTGATGTACATAAACAGTTGTAAGGCTTTAAGGCCAAAACATGTGTTATATAAATATCATTCCTGTGTTTATGTAGTGGACATTCCTGATGTTTAGGTTCATAACTTAAAGTCATATGTTATGCGACGGATGGGGGCGTTACACTACCTCCTTGCAGTCAACCCCCCCCCCCCCACATACGCGGAACCACCTTCCCAACATCGTCCCTCTTCCGCATCAATCCAGATATGAAATTTTCAGCCCGAATCCGATCTCAAATTATCGGATCTACCCTTCCCCGCCCGGATCTATCCATACGTGGTCGGATCTACCCATTTCTAACCCGATTCCACCATCCACCGTCAAGTAAAGCCACCGACGTTATCTCTACGCCACCGATTCCACCTCGGATCGTCGTACACACATCTCCGGCTCTGGATTCTTTAATGTCTTGGTCAGCCTACTATTTGGTGAGATTTCGTTGTATTGAATAATTATTTTCAGCATTACTACTATTGATTTGGACCTTATACTCGCTTAGGTCTATTGTATCGTGGTTGCTTGTTTGGATAAATATTGTGATTTACAAGGTTTATTCGACACGCGCTCTTACTTTGGCCCTCAACGCGGAGGAAGGCCTAAGCTTGTTTTTGCCCAAATAAATTATTATGTCTTGCTTTTGAATTATTTGCATGGGATGTTAGTGTTTATTATCAAATTATGATCTAACAGTCGAACTTTTGCATAGCATATAGGGTTAGGTCGCAGATTTCCCGCCGCCTAGAGATTTGCCCTGCGTCACCCTCACCCCATTTCGCATCTTAATTTCTATTAGTCCATTTTCATGAACACATGTGAAAGTTTAATGATTTCAGAGCTTGCTTGTAAAATTAATTAGCCATAGTCCTATTTGTCATTAATTTGCTATCTCTATTGTCACTCCCCCTCATTGTGATGCTTGTGGATGAATTAATTTTAATGTTGAAAGCGGTCAAGTGTTAGTTGTCTTACGTGTGTTTACTAATCCTTAGTTAAATTATCGCGTGTTATTACTCGAGACACCTGGGATAAGCCGCATAATTTTAAAAGGAACAAAAAATTATCTTTAAAAATAAGGCTTCAACTCGTGCCGCTGGTTCTCGTCCGAGCAGCTGGTTCCGGTCTAAGCATCCAGAAGTATCTAGTTGTCTACCTAAATCACCTAGAGGGGAGTGAATAGGTGAGTTCTGCGTCTTTTGCGAAATAAAAATTTGAGAGTAATCAACACAGAAAATAACCAGCATAACCCAGACGACACAAGGAATTTATAGTGGTTCTCCAATCTTGGGTACGTCCACTTTCCACCTCGCCTATCTAACACTACGGCTAGCCTCGACTACTTCACTAAATCTCGGATTGCAACAATCTTACACCTCGGAGCAACGCTCCTACAACTCGGAGATAACACACTCTTACAAACTCGAAGAACAACTCTCCTACAAACTCGGAGAACAACGCTCCAACAAACTCGGAGGCAAAGCTCCTACAAGAGTTAAAATAATTGTTACAACAACAATAAAACTTTATACTTTCAGATCTGAAATCTTCAAGGTTCTTCCTTCTTGATAATTGAAAATCTCAGTGAAGAAGTTGAGGAAGAAATCCCAAGAAAACGTTGATCTGAAATGCTAAGGACCAGACACGGTCAAATAGATGTTTAAAGAACTTGAATCTATGATCTGTCGAATCTCTTCTTCTTGGAATCACTGGATCAAGAGAGGAGCGGCACTGAGGAACGACGATGACGGCGTGGCTTCTCCTGATCGTAGAAATTCGATTGCGATTCTGAATAAAATTAATTAGGGTTAGCGATTCTCTGAAATGACTTCTTATAGGACCTCGTCTAACGGTCTGAAATCATTAAAAAGGATCCACGTGGACCAATCATGAGGAACTTAGGTTATATCGAAATCCCGTCAGACGATTTGAAAAGAAGTTTTTTGCAACCCTATTTCTCGAGAAGACATGATTTCTCGAGAAGGATTTGCTTTCTCGAGAAATGGCATAGCCTTCTCGAGAAAATACTTAACGCAAATTCTTTGAACTGAGGAACTGATTTCTCGAGAAGGGACTTGATGTCTCGAGAAAAAAATACTTAGCTTCTCGAGAAACAATTTTGAACTCTCGAGAACTGCTTTGCTTTCTTCGAGAACTATACTTGGCTTCTCGAGAATTCTTCAGGGCTTTCTCGAGAAAAGGACTTAAAGATTGTTTCTGAGAATTTTCCGAGAAGTCTTAAGGTTTCTCGAGAACAGCTTTGCTTTCTCGAGAACTATACTTAGACTTCTCGAGAAATACACGTCATCTTCTCGAGAAAAGTACTTAGTAGATTTTTCTCTGAAAAATTAATTTTTCTCTGTTGAAAACCAGCAACCCTTCCTTTCTTCCATTGCTTTAGTACTTGGAAATGAAGTGCATCCAAATAGAAAGGTTACACATGAGTCAACACTATGAGTCACACAATGAGGGATTACATTGCATGGTCCTGTATTTAGTGACTCATTGTAAACTGACATTGGTCTACACTTAGCAATGATGACCTGCAAGCACTCAACTAAAGAATAACATCAAATACATAATTAATTCAACTTAATTCAAGAGTGACTTAACACAAATATAAGTTATTGTGGATATAATATCCAACACATCTCTCTTGCCCCTTTCGGTTGTCCAAGCCGATTGATCCCCCGTTTCATACAGGTTGATCGATTACTGTTTCCTCCAGGCTGATCGATTACTGTTTCCTCCAGGCTGATCGATTACTGTTTCCTCCAGGCTGATCGATTACTGTTTCCTCCAGGACGATCGATCACCCATTCCCTTTAGCCGGTTTTGGAGATCTTACTAATACAAAGTGCCTACAAATTAACCCCTGATGCTCATAACTCAACCTTTACTGATACAAATTTTTGTTCAAAACTACTTCAAGGTCACTTTGAGAATCAAACTTTATCTTTATGATTTGGATAACTTTATCTTTATGATTTGGATAACTTTATCTTTATGATTTGGATAACTTTATCTTTATGATTTGGATAACTTTATCTTTATGATTTGGATAACTTTATCTTTATGATTTGGATAACTTTATCTTTATGATTTGGATAACTTTATCTTTATGATTTGGATAACTTTATCTTTATGATTTGGATAACTTTATCTTTATGATTTGGATAACTTTATCTTTATGATTTGGATAACGTTGATTATGATAAACTATCTCATTTTACTCTCCAGCTATATCTTTATGATTTGGACAACGTCATTATAATAATTTTGGCATTCAGGTTTTTGTTATGTTTTTATTATGTTTTCCTTAATTGCACAAGAATTTTGAAGGCCTGATTGGTCAGCTTTGTGTCTTAGATAAGCGGGTAAGAAGTTCTAATTTACAACATATTTTTATAGTAATATTATGATCTCAAAATTTAAATCTATAGTTCTGCATGTAATCCCTAGAGTTTCCAAAAGTTCTATGTACATTGTTCAGATTTTTCTTGTATGCAATCAACTGACAATGCCCGACGGGAGTTCCTCTCACGCTCACAACGCCGCCAGAGTACTCCCCCGTTGTTGGCGAACTCATCCCCGCCTGACCTGGCCGATGACGAACCCAGATCCAGCCCCCGCTCAGTAAATCGGAGGTTTCTCCCGTAGGAATTCCACCTCTTGTCATGCAGATTGCCGCTAGAACCCTTTCCGGCCGTTCTTCCGGCCACGAATCTCCACCAGGCCGCCTGCAAACTGTCCCCTGACACCCCGGGACTTCGGCTGCAACTTTTCTGGTCGAGACCTTCCCACTCAGAGCCTTTCCCTTCTGTTCCACCTCCCGGACCCAGGAAAATCTGCCCTAAATTCTACTACACAGTTGGGACAACAATTGCTCACGATGTTGGAGTTGAATATTACTATTAATTAGAATATTAGTAGTAATTAGGTATCCTTTTTTGTACGTTTTTATTATTGGAATTATTGGTGCACACGGATCGATGACGTGGCACCCCTCTGTAATGTTATAAATACCCCCTTGTGGAAGAATAAACTCACTCAATTATCTTTCTCCTACATCCTTCTACTTGGTATCAGAGGAAATCCATCGCCCTAATTTCTCATTCCCGCACGCCCCGCTCATCCCGTACTCGCCTTCACGCACGACGGCCCGCACGCACCGCTCGCCCCCTTCCGGCACTATCCCGCTGGATACCGGCCGATCTCGCCGTTCCGCCGCCGGCCCGCTGGCCCCGCTGGAGTAGCGACCCGCAGGCCCCGCTGGAGTAGCGATCCGCCGATCCCGCCAGCCCGCCGACTCCGCCTGTCCCGCCGCCTTCTTCCCGCAGTTTTTTTTGCGGGCTCCCAGGGATCCGCCGGCCTCGCCTCTCCCTCAGGCCTCCGTCGGCCTCTTCCCGCCGGCTCCGCGGTTGCTTCCTCTGCCGGGATCC
Source organism: Platanthera zijinensis (assembly GCA_039513925.1). NCBI lineage: Eukaryota > Viridiplantae > Streptophyta > Magnoliopsida > Asparagales > Orchidaceae > Platanthera > Platanthera zijinensis. The sequence continues at coordinate 58,631,596 of CM077097.1, read as the reverse complement.
AGCCGGCTTCTAGCGCTGGCTTGAGCGGCTGGATCCCTATGTTGCCGCCTCCTTCCCTCGTGTCTCCGGCCGTTTTCTACATGGGGAAACCGGAGACGCCATGCTCGCATCCTCTTGTGTCCCGTCCGGCGTTATGATCTAAGGGACACTCGTCGAAGGTGTTCTCTGTCGACATAATTTTTTTTTAATGGAAGATCAATCAGCCGTCTCCTCGGCTTCTCAGTCCGGTACTCTTCCCGGTATATCACCTCCTCTGTCCAGCGGACATACCAGTTTGACCGTCGATCCTCCCCGGAGTCATGGATCGTCTGGCTCATTGAAGATCACTACCGTTGCCTTAGATGGCACGAACTACCTGGAATGGTCCCGGGCTGCCCAACATGTTATTCGCAGTCACCAGTTGTATGGTCTTATTGATGGTACCACAATGGAGCCCCCACGTGCCGATCCCTCTTGGAAAAAATGGGATGCGGACAACTCCCTGGTAGTCTCGTGGTTACTTCACTCCATGTCCCCTCAGGTGTACCGCAGCTATATGCTTTTGGATTCTGCCTACGACATCTGGTCTCGCGCCCGTGACACCTACTCCCAGGCGGGCAGTTCGATGCAAATATATGAACTCACTCGCCGTGTCCTCGAGCTCAAGCAAGGCACCATGACCGTTGCCGCCTATTACTCTGAGTTTGAGCGCCTTTATCAGGAACTCGACTTCTTCAACACCTTTACTGCTGCTTGTACGGCTGATGCCATAGCCCTACAGAGAGATAAAGATCGCTTCCGCATTCATGTGTTTCTGATGGGGCTCAACATGGAGTTTGACGCTGTTCGTCTGCATGTCCTTCACCGTGAGCCTCTTCCGTCTCTTCGAGAAGCCTCCGGCATGCTCCTCAGCGATGAGAACCGTCGACGCACTCTTGGCCCTACTACTGATCACTCTGCGCTAGCCGGGATTTCTCGAGGCCCCCCTCCTGTTTGCAGTCACTGTGGGAAGAAAGGTCACATCAAAGACTCCTGTTTTCGACTACATCCACACCTTGCACCAGCCGGTCGTGGTTCTGGTACTCGTGGTAGGGGTGGACATCGTGGTGGTGGTCGTTTTTCTGGTGACCGTTTTCAGTCTTCTGCGCACTCTACTGAGGTTCTGGAGGAACCCGCTGGCGGTTTATCTGTGGCCGAGTTAGAGGCCTTCCGTCGTATGCTACGCTCCCACACAGAGTCTACTCACGTTGCCTCTCATGCTGCCGTTGCCACTTCTGGTCTGACTAGTGCTCATGCTGTGTCTTCCACCCCCTCTGAGTGGATTATCGACTCCGGTGCGACAGACCACATGACTGGCAAGGGACTGTATCTTGTTCTCCTGACCTATCACTTTCCTCAGTGTTACATGTCCCGTCTTTTCCTCGAAATTTGCTTTCTATTAGTCACTTGACTACTTCCTTAAACTGCTCTGTAACTTTTTTCCCTGATGTTTGTGTTTTTCAGGATCTGGCTACGAGGCGGACGCTTGGCAGTGGTAGAAATGTTGGCGGACTATACTTGCTCAACCACGCTTCTCCCAGTGCTCTATCTTCCACCAAAGCTCCCACTCTCCACGATGTCCGACGCTGGCATCAACGCTTGGGTCATCCCTCCCCTTTATATCTTACTAAACTATTTCCTGCCTTTACTCATGTACTTCGCTCTTTTTCTTGTGATGCTTGTGAGCTGTCTAAGCATGTTCGTCAAAAAACACGTCATCTTTCTGTTCCTAGTTTACAACCTTTTGATGTTATTCATTCTGATGTTTGGGGACCCTCCAGGGTAACATCCTTATCTGGTTATAAATGGTTTGTTACGTTTATTGATTGTCACTCCCGCACTACGTGGTTATATTTGCTGAAACAAAAAAGTGATGTTTTTCCCTGTTTTCAAAATTTTCATAAAATGGTCTCCCAACAATTTGGAGGGACTATTCGTGTGCTTCGTAGTGATAATGGTGGGGAGTATGATGACCGGGGTAAGTTCGGCGCCTATCTTGCCAATCATGGCATCCTGCATCAAACCACGTGTGTTCATACTTCAACCCAAAATGGGGTGGCCGAGCGAAAGAATCGCCACTTGCTGGAGGTGGCTCGGTGTTTACTCCTTGCAATGCACCTTCCCAAATCCTACTGGGGTGATGCCGTTCTCACCGCCGCGCATCTCATTAATCGGCTTCCGTCTCGCGCCCTCTCCTTTGATACGCCTCTATCTCGTCTTGCCCAAAACCACGTGGTTCACACTTCTCATCTTCCCCCACGCATTTTTGGCTCCGTTTGTTTTGTCCATGTTCATACTCCGCATCGCGATAAGCTGGATGCACGTTCCCTCCGGTGTGTTTTCGTTGGATACTCCCCTACTACCAAAGGGTATCGGTGTTATCATCCTCCGACTCATCGATATTATTGCACCGTGGATGTTACCTTTCGCGAGGGGGAGTCCTACTTTGGCCCTCGTCAGGGGGAGATCTCTACCGATGACGAGACCATCGAGTCTCCCCTTCCTATTGTTGTCACCTCTTCTCCTATTGTTGTCACCTCTTCTCCTTCCTCTGCCGCTGCTCCCATCGACTCTTCTCTTCCTATTGTTTCCACCTCCGCTCCACCTATATTATACACTTACTCTCGCCGCCCCAAAACTGACGAGCAAGGACAGTCCGTGGATGTTTCTCCAGTGCCGGTGACTGCCTCCTCACCAGATTCCGAGGATGACCTTCATATTCCTCTTGCCCAGCTGTTTGGTAAACAAGGTAGCACCAAATATCCTATTGCCAACTACATCAGTTATTCTCACCTCTCTCCAGCCCATAAAGCTTTTATCTCATCTCTTTCATCTATTATGATTCCTAAGACATGGCAGGAGGCTATTCAGGTGCCTGAATGGAAACAGGCAATGGAAGAGGAATTGCGTGCCTTGCACAAAAACAACACATGGCAACTGGTTGATCTTCCCCCTGGGAAGCGAACCGTTGGATCCCGCTGGGTCTTCACAGTCAAACAAAACCAGGATGGTATAGTGGAGCGGTACAAAGCTCGTTTAGTGGCTCAGGGCTATACCCAGGCTCAGGGTATTGACTACCAAGATACCTTTTCTCCTGTTGCGAAGATGAACACAATCCGTATTCTTTTCTCTTGTGCTGTGAATCGAGGATGGGATCTTCTTCAGTTCGACATCAAGAACGCCTTTTTGAATGGTGATCTGGAAGAGGAAGTTTACATGGACACTCCTCCTGGCCTTGTTATCAAAGGGCCCGAGAAAAAGGTATGCCGTGTCCTAAAAGCCTTGTACGGCTTAAAACAGTCTCCGAGAGCATGGTTCAGACGGTTCTACACGTTCATGCTTAAACTTGGATACATTCAAAGCCAAGCTGATCACACTCTCTTCGTCAAAAGGAAGGGTAATCTAATCGCTATCCTTATTGTATATGTGGATGATATCATCATCACTGGGGATTACTTGGAGGAGATCATTCACCTAAAAGAGCAACTAAGCAGAGAATTTGAAGTTAAAGATCTTGGAAAGCTGAGGTATTTCTTGGGAATTGAAGTTGCAAGATCTGAACAAGGGATCTTCATCTCCCAAAGAAAGTATACTTTGGATCTTCTAGAAGAAACTGGGATGCTTGGGTGTTCCCCTGCGGACACCCCTATTGAGGCTAATCACAGAATTGATGCAGATACTAGTGGAGAAAAAGTTGATGCTTTAAAATATCAACGTTTGGTTGGACGACTCATATACTTATCTCATACTCGTCCTGACATTACCTATGTTGTGGGTGTTCTAAGCAGGTACATGCACTCACCTACCATTCGTCATCAGCAGGCGGCCTTTAGGGTGTTACGGTACCTAAAAAAGGCACCAGGTCGTGGAATCTTGTTCAAAAACAACCAATCACCAAAGGTTGAAGTATTTACAGATGCTGATTGGGCTGGTAGTCAAGATGATAGAAAGTCTACCACTGGGTATTGCACCTTTGTAGGAGGTAATCTAGTTTCATGGAAAAGCAAGAAGCAGAATGTTGTTGCACGATCAAGTGCTGAAGCAGAATATAGGGCTATGGCACAAGGTGTTTGCGAGGGACTTTGGTTGAAGGCTATTCTTCGAGATATAGGTCTTCAAGTGGACAATCCTATTACCATCTACTGTGACAACAAGGCTGCCATCAGTATTGCTCACAATCCAGTCCAGCATGACAGAACCAAACATGTGGAAGTTGATAGACACTTCATCAGGGATCACCTTGACAAGGGAAATATCTGCACTCCGTTCGTAAACTCTTTTGATCAACTTGCCGATGTCTTCACTAAAGGGCTAAGCAGTGACAACTTCAACAATAATATTGACAAGTTGGGAATGATAAATATATATTCTCAACTTGAGGGGGAGAGTTGAATATTACTATTAATTAGAATATTAGTAGTAATTAGGTATCCTTTTTTGTACGTTTTTATTATTGGAATTATTGGTGCACACGGATCGATGACGTGGCACCCCTCTGTAATGTTATAAATACCCCCTTGTGGAAGAATAAACTCACTCAATTATCTTTCTCCTACATCCTTCTACTGTTGGTATAACTCTCACCCCATTTTGCATCTCGATTTCTATTCACTTTCACGAATACATGTGAAATTTAAGTATTTCAGAGCTTGCTTGTCAAAAAAATTAGCCATAGCCATATTTGCCATTTATTTGCTATCTCTATTGTCACTCCCCCTCATTGTGACGCATGTGTATGAATTAATTATATTGTTGCGGTCAAGTGTTAGTTTTCATATGTGTGTTTACTAATCCTTGGTTAAATTATCGCGTGTTATTACTCGAGACGCCTGGAATACGCCGCATAATTTTAAAAGGAACAAAAAATTATCTTTAAAAATCAAGCTTCCACTGGCGTCGTTGGTTCTCGTCTGAGCTACTGGTTCCCGTCCAAGCTTCCCTCTCGCCCCTTCCGGTCGTCCAAGCCGTCCAAGCCAATCGATCCCCAGTTTCATCCAGGTTGTTCGATCCCCCGTTTCCAACAGGAAATTTGATCCCCCAAATCCACCAGAATAAACAATTCTTGTTTCCTCTAGTCCAATCAATCCCCCATTTCCTCTAGCCGTTTTTGGAGATCTAACTAATACAAAGTGCCTACAAATTAACTTCTGATGTGCATCACTCAACCTTTATTGATCCATTTTTTTTGTTAAAAACTACTTCAAGGTAACATTGAGAATCAAACTTTATCTTTATGGGGATAATGTTGATTACAACAATAACACTCAAGCCTTTATCCCACTATAGTGGGGTCAGCTATATGGATCATTTGTCTCCATTGTGCCCTTTCTTTTGTCATAATTCACTAATGCCTAAGTACATCATGTCTTTCCTTATAGTTTCATTTCAAGTCCTTATTGGTCTACCCCTCCCTCGTTTAACATGCCTAGTGACTAGACTCTCACAACACCTAACAGTTGCATCTAATGGTCTCCTTTGTACGTGTCCAAACCATCTTAGTGGAGCTTCTCGCATATTCTCTGCAATTGGTGCTACTCCTGTCTTATCCCTGATACATTCATTCCTAATTTCATCCAGTCTCGTGTGCTCACACATCCACCTAAGCATTCTCCTCTCCGCCAATCCAATTTTTTGCTCATGTACACAATTCACTGCCCAACACTCATAACCATATAGCATCGCTGGTCTAATTGCAGTAAGGTAAAACTTGCCCTTAAGTTTTAGTGGTACTTTACGATCACATAAGATCCCTGACGCGCCTTTCCACTTAAACAAACCCGCTTGGATTCTGTGTCACATCTTTATTAATACCTCCATCTTTTTGAACTATCGATCCAAGATATTTTAAAAACTCACAATGGGAAATATCTTGATCACCCAACTTAATAACGAAGTCATCTGTCCTTCTTGTACTGCTAAATTTAAGCTCTATATACTTCGTCTTTGCTCTGCTCAACCTAAAACCCTTTTTTTCTAAAGTATCTCCCCAAGATTAAAGTTTTGCGTTTACACCCTCGCGCATCTCATCAACCAAAACGATATCATCCGCAAACAATAAACACCAAGGTATTGTTTGTTGGATATGTCTAGTGAGCTAATCTAAGATAAGGGTAAAGAGATAAGGGCTTAAAGCTGAACCTTGATGTAATCCAGCAGTAATAGGGAATTGTTGTCTTAATCCTCCAGATGTCCTCACCCTTGTCACTGAATTTGTATGCATATCTTTGATTATGCCAATATATGATACATTTACACATTTCTTTTCTAAGACTCTCCATAAGATCTCTCTTGGAACTCTATCATAAGCCTTCTCAAGATCAATAAACATCATATGTATCCAAGAGTTCTATGTAGATTGTTCAGATTTTTCTTGTATGCAATCAACTGGTTACCCAAAATTTTTGTTACAAGATTTAGACATCTGCAATAGGTGTGACTCTGAGGAAGAATAAATGATTTTCAAAAATAATTAATTGATTTTTCAAAATTCAGAAATGCCTCAAGTCTCAATAGGTCACATGTACACCCATTATTCACTCTTTCCCTAAATGCAAACCAGTTAGCCTAGAAATTTGTTTGTGTACTATTAGTTTAATTACAGAACTTAGATTTCTCATTAGAAATAAATTGTTAGTGGGTGAGATCTGAGGAAAGACATAAGAATTAAATGGTATATGTTTTCAATTTTTGACATTTTTTTGTTTGTGGATGCAATAATTCAAGCCAAGTGAAATGAATCAAGAGGATTTCAATTATGAATCAAAAGTTTATTTTCTATGTTACATTTTGTAATAATGAATATAAAAGACTACATTAAAAGCTTTTTATGCAAACACTAGTGGTTAATATTTTATTTATTTAAAAGATTTTGAAATATTATATTTTGATTTGCACGTAACAATTTGGGTTGCACATATAATTCTTCGGTCTACACGTTAAATTGATTTGCACGTATCCAAAACTAGTTTGCACAAAACATTCGGCAAAAAAATTCAATCTTTTAAACATATGTGGAATTCCGGTGTTTTAAATGTCCTACGTGCAGGATTTGAGGGTAGAATGATATTTTTCCATAAAAAATAGGTAAATGCTATTTAGTAAAATATATAATCTTGAGTTGGATTATATATGCTCAAAATGATTGGACTTGTTATTTCATTTTTTTAAGTGTTAGTCTTACAATCAAGTTCATATTTCACGCTACATTTATTATTTATATTTGTTAAAATAGCCCATGTAAAGGGCCCATTATTGGGCCCATTTATTGTTTTTATATTCTCTCCTCCTTTAGTCCCACATCTTGTATAGGATTTTCTCCTCTCTTCTTCTCCCTATATATTTGTATTCTCTCCTTGTATTTACATACTCAAGTAATACATACAAGCTTTTGAGCCTTCTCAACATGGTATCAGAGGCAGGTTCCTAAGCCGGCGGTTTCCCTTATTTCTAACCGCCCTGTGTGTTTTCTAACCGCTCAGCCCGCTCTTCCTCCTATCCGCTGCTTCTGCGGCCTGAGGGTCTGTCCGCTCCTCTCTTATCCGCGCGGCTTCTGCGGACTGCAATCTTTGTATCCGCTTCTCTTCTTCTCTTCTTTCCTCTCCGTGGTTCCACCCTTCTCTGGCCTTTATAGCCATCTTCTCCTGTCTGGTGGGTCCCACCCCCCCCCTCTCTACCCGCTGCGGACTCTCCTCTTGTCCGCCGCGTTCTTCTTGCTGCTTGCGTTCTTCTTCCTCGCGGACTCTTCCTATCCGCTGCAAGCTCTTCTTCTCCTCTTCTGTCCGCTCGCGCTTCTCTTCTCGCGGCCTCCTCCTTATCCGCTGCGGTTTCTTGCCTCTCCGCTGCGAGCTCCTCTCTATCCGCTGCAAGCTCCGCTTTCCGCTTCTCTCTTCTCGCTTGCGACCTCGCGGTTTCCTTCGCAAGCTGACCGCTGCTAGTTTCACCGTGACCGGGGCGGTCTCCCGTCTGTATCTGCCCTCTGGTCGCGAACTGACTACTCGCTGGTGTCTGGCTTGACCGTGCGGACTGCTGCCTATCCGCATTCTGGTCGTGGTCTTCCTCAGTCCTTCTCGTGGCGGCCTCCCGTTCTTCTCGCGGACGGTTTGTTCTGTTCTCGCTGCGACCTCCTTTCTTCTCGCGGCGGCCTCCCTTCCTTCTCGCGCGCTGTCCTTTCTGCCGCGACCTCCAGTTCTGCTCGCCGCGGCCTCCTACCCTTCTCGCAGCATCCTCGGCCTGTCCGCCCGGTCTGTCCGCATGGGCTCTTCCGGCAACTCCTCTGGTTCGACGGCTAGCCCGCCTGCTGACCGCCCGGCCTGTCCGACTACCCTTCCCGAAGTCCGAGATGAGCTGCGCATCACTACCATATCCCTCTCTGGAAAGAAGAACTTCGTCCCTTGGGTACATTCCGTTCGACGGGTTCTTCAGGCCAAGGGCCTTCTTCCTCACCTAACGCAGGCTCCTCCTACCCCTCCTACCGATGACTGGCTCCGCAATGATGGCCGAGTTCAGACCTGGCTCTTGAACTCTTTAGATGGTGAGCCGTATCAAATGGCTATGTATCATGAGACTGCGAAAGATATGTGGACTGAGCTACACTCCTTATATTCTGGACGGGACAGCCTCCAGCATCTCTACGACATCCTCACTGACTTGTTCTCTCTTGATGCTGGAGGGGCTTCGGATATGACATCCTTTGTTGCTCGTGCGAAGACTCTTGCCGAAGCATGGATCCAGCATCAGCCGTTCACCAATGATGCTGCTGCTCAGCGTGCTCAGAAGGAAGCTGCTTGTACTGCCATCCTTATGGCCCGTCTTCCTCCTCACCTTCAGAGCGTTCGTGCTCAGGTCTTGGCTTCCTCTATCACACCATCATTCTCTGATGTGTGTGCCATGCTTCTTCGTGTTCCACCTCCTCCCGACACTACGGCTCCTCCGGCCCTTCTTCAACAGGCTCCTCCGCTTCTCCCGTCCCCCCCTCCCTCCACTCGGGGGGGTCGCTCTGGTGCTCACGGACGTGGTCGCGGTGGCCGGGGTCGGCCGAGGTGTTCCTTCTGCGGGAAAGATGGTCATCTCGAGGCCACTTGTTACAAGAAAGTTGGCTATCCTCCACGCCCGACGGCCTCTGTTGCTACTGATGCTGGTCCTCCTGATCTTGAAAGTGTCCGCCTTCAGCTCCAGCACCTCCAGGGCTTGCTCAACTCACCGTCTGCCTCCATTGCCTCCGTCTCTAACACAGGTACCGCTTGTCTCTCCACTGGCTTGGGTTGGATTGTGGACTCTGGCGCTACTCATCACATTACTCCACATCAACCGGCCCAGTACCTGAAGTCTTCGTATCCCCAGTCCATTACTGTGGCTAATGGGGCTACTGTCCCCGTCTCCGGCTCGGCAGATCTTTCTCTCACCTCCTCCATCTCCCTCCGCTCGGCTCTTCACGTCCCGAGTTCCCCGTTCCATTTACTTTCTGTTGGCCGTCTTACTAATGATCTGGATTGTACCGTTCTATTCACTTCTTCTTCTTTTGTTATACAGGATCGGCGGACGCAGACTACCATTGGTAAAGGCCGGCTGCAGAATGGGCTCTACCGTCTCGACGTTTCTCCCACCATCCTCGCATCCGTTTCTTCTACTGATTGGCATCGTCGGCTTGGGCATGCTCCTCTACCTATCCTCCAGCGGGCTCTCCCGGATGTTTCCTTTATTCCTTTTAAGTGTGACTCATGTATCCTCGGAAAGCAAACTCGTTCATCCTTTTCTTCTCATTGTACCCGGAGCGCTGCTCCTTTTGATTTAGTGCATTCAGATATTTGAGGACCATTTAAAATTACTAGTATTTCTGGTTTCCGATATTTTATCACATTTATTGATGATCACTCTCGCACTACTTGGCTATACTTACTCCGTGACCGCTCCGAGCTTCCCCGTGTCTTTCGGGCATTTGTCCTCGAAACTCGTACTCAATTCCACAGGACCATCAAGGCTCTACGAACTGACAATGCCCGTGAGTACACTAGTCACGAATTTACTGCTCTATGTTCTGAGTTTGGCATCCTTCATCAAACTTCCTGCGCTTACACACCACAACAAAATGGTGTTGCCGAACGCAAGAATCGCCACTTACTCGACGTTGCCCGCTCCCTCATGCTTCAAATGCATGTCCCTAAACCATATTGGAACTTTGCGGTCTCGACCGCCTGCTTTCTTATCAACCGTCTTCCCTCCTCGATTCTCAACTATGCTACTCCGTTTAGCATACTCTTTCCCTCAACTCCGGCCTTTCCTCTCCCACCTCGTGTGTTCGGTACCCTATGCTACGTCCACCGTTTGGGACCTTCCTTGGATAAGCTAGACCCTCGCGCGACCAAGCATATCTTTGTTGGCTATTCCCGCACTCAAAAGGGCTACGTATGTTATTCTCCTACTACCCGCAAGATCTCCGTTTCTGCGGATATCACTTTCCGCGAAGATCAACCATTCTTTCCTGCTCCTTCCACCGAACACCTCCCACCCACACCTTCTCCTTCATCCATCCCCCGCCCCGTTATTCCCGCCACCCCTCCTCCGACTGTCGTTCCCTCTGAACCGACTGTCGTTCCCTCCAAACCACCAGTTATCCGCGTCTACGCCCGTCGCCCTTCCACTTCCGTTGCCCCTCTGCCGTCGGTCTCTCCTCTGGATACTCCGTGTCCCGCTGATCAGGTATTGCCCTCCACTGCTCATCCTCTGGCCAACTACGTCTCTCTCCATCGCCTCTCTCCCCATTTACACACTTTGGCTACTTCTCTCTCTTCGGTTGCTATTCCTAATTCTGTGCAGGAGGCGCTTCAACATCCAGGATGGCGAGCGGCCATGGAGGAAGAAATGTCTGCTCTCTGGTCTAACCAGACTTGGTCGGTTGTTTCCCTTCCCCCGGGCCAGAAACCAGTTGGGTGCAAGTGGGTGTTTGTCATCAAACATGCTGTGGACGGGACGATTGACCGCTTAAAAGCTCGTCTTGTGGCTAGAGGTTTCACTCAACAGGAAGGGCTCGATTATGAAGAAACGTTCTCTCCGGTCGCGAAACTTAATAGTGTTCGCGTCCTTATCTTTGTGGCTGTTCATCGCCGGTGGCCTCTCTTTCAGCTGGATATTAAGAATGCGTTTTTGAACGGGGATCTCCAGGAAACTGTTTACATGCAACAACCACCCGGGTTTGAGACCACGGGGGAGTCTCAGGTCTGCCATCTTAGAAAGGCTTTATATGGTCTCAAACAATCTCCACGGGCATGGTTTGAGAAATTCAGTAAGGTTCTCCGTGAAATTGGCTTCACTCGGAGCTCGGCCGATTTTTCGCTATTTACTCGTCACCGACCAACAGGAACGGTTATTCTGTTAGTATATGTCGACGATATTATCATTACTGGAGATGACTCCCAAGGGATACAGGCCGTCAAAATCCATCTGAACTCAGTGTTCCAGACAAAGGATTTGGGATTTCTTCGCTATTTTCTGGGTCTTGAAATTGCTAGAAGGCCAGATGGGCTCACTCTCTCTCAACGGAAATACTGTCTTGACCTTCTTCATGATGCGGGTCAATCCGGATGCAAGCCAAGTGAGACTCCTATGGATGTAAACCACAAACTATGTGCCCAGGCTTCTGACTCCGATCACCTTCTCCAGAACCCTGAATACTATCGACGCCTTGTTGGAAAACTGATATATCTCACAGTTACCAGACCTGATATATCCTTTGCTGTTGGTCTTGTCAGCAGATACATGCACTCTCCTCGAAAATCTCATCTTCAAGCAGTAGAACGGATTCTCAGGTATCTTAAAAACGCTCCTGGCCAGGGACTTGTCTACAAAACCTCCTCTTCTGCTCCAACACTTGTGGCATATTCTGATGCTGATTACGCTGGCTCTCTTGATGACCGGCGATCTACAAGTGGTTTTTGCACTTACCTTGGAGGACATCTTGTTACTTGGCGAAGTAAGAAACAAGCGGTCGTGGCTCGATCTTCAGCTGAGGCTGAGTACCGAGCAATGGCATCTGTTGTATCAGAATTGACATGGCTTGAAAGTCTTCTAACTGATCTGGGTGTAAAATTACCATCACCGGCTCGTCTCCTTTGTGACAGTCAAGCAGCCATACACATCGCAAAGAACCCGGTCTTTCACGAAAGAACGAAGCATATTGAGGTTGATTGTCACTTCATCCGGGAAAAGGTTCAAATGAAGAAGATTGACCTAAGCCATGTCCCAGGATCAGAACAAGTTGCGGATGTCTTCACGAAGGCTCTCTCCAAGACGCTCTTCTATCAATGCTTGTCCAAGCTTGGTGCATACGATTTGTACGCTCCAGCTTGCGGGGGAGTGTTAAAATAGCCCATGTAAAGGGCCCATTATTGGGCCCATTTATTGTTTTTATATTCTCTCCTCCTTTAGTCCCACATCTTGTATAGGATTTTCTCCTCTCTTCTTCTCCCTATATATTTGTATTCTCTCCTTGTATTTACATACTCAAGTAATACATACAAGCTTTTGAGCCTTCTCAACAATATTAAACAAAATATTTAAACATTTTATACATTATTAGATAATGATTATATTTTATGTTTTAACACAATTCAATTAAAAACAAGAACATTTATTGTTAGTAAGCACATTTAACATTTTAAATTTTCTTTACTTGTTATAAATATAGTGTTATCTAAATAAAATTATTATACAATATTAAATATATTTCACAATTTATATACGTGTACTTGTTTTAGATACTTGTCAGTAGTAGTCGTAGTGTTTTACTAAAATTTAATTTTGGGTAATCTTCAACTTTATTTTGGGATATAGATGGCATGTGTTTATCTACTTATTACACTTTTTTTTGTTTTTAGAATATATTCATATACTTAATATTTTTTCCCGAGATATAAAATCCAATATTATAAAGTATCCATGACACGTCTCTGACATCCAACATTTTAAAGTTGATAGCTAAGGGCTATTACAAAACAAAATATAATAGACTAATACAATTCAAGATACAAAATATGAAAGCATGGTTGAAACCCAAACTCTAGATGGAAGGATCCCTCCAAGAGCATTTTCGTCCTTTGAGAGCATACATGACTAAATAATCCAAGATGATAAAAATACTCACCTCCATTGTCTTACATAGGTGGGAGTGAGTGTACACGAAATTACAGAAATACCACTTAGGGCTAAATAAAACATATGAGATTACGGTGACTGTGATTGGCGAAGCAGTTGTGGGGTCGTAGGTTCGCATTTGTATCAACAATTCCCTCTCAAAAAGAAAACATTGTCCTCCAAGTCAAGGTCCAAAAGAATTATCCGCGAGCGTCAAAGGATCCAAGTTAGCGATATCGGGGGCATCATATCTGGCACCAATAAGCAAGCGCAGGTCCTTGAGAAATCATTTGTATGGGAGAGTATGGAAAATGCAAACAAAAGAAGAGGCCCTTCCAACAATTTTTGATATATTGTTCGTGAGAAAAACGTTGGGGTGGCGGGGTACCATCAGTAGTGGAACTGGTTGAGGCGGTGCTGGCCCAATCAATGTAGGTCTAGATGGAGACGGAGATCCAATCGATGGAATGGTGGTTGAGGTTGTGACAATGGCAGAAGTTGGTGGAGTGGCGAGTAGAGGGCAGTTAGGTTGTGTAGAGTTTCTCATCAATGCATGTTCCATGGCTCGAGCGAGAGTAAACGGGATGGAACACAAGGGTACATGCAGAGGTGCAGGATGCAGCTGCAGAAGCGCGAGTTAGTGCCACAGGTAATTGTTTGGAGAGCATCCAATGACGTGCATGGAGAGCTCAATGAACTTAATGGTGTAGGATGCAACAATGTTGGAAGGAGCTGAGGGCTATTGCAAAACGAAATATAATAGACTAATACAATTCAAGATAAAAATATGAAGGCATGGTCGATGCTGAAACTCTTGAGGGAAGGATCTCTTTAAGAGCATTTCCCTCCATTGAGGGCCTACAGGAATAAATGATCAAAGATGGTAAAAATACTCACCTCCGGTCTTATATAGGTGGGAGTGACCATACATAAAATTATAAAAATATCCCTTAAGGATAAATAGGCCATAGAACACATATGAGACAATGGTGATAGTGCTTGGCGGGCCGGCTGTGGGCCCGTAGGGTCATACTTGTATGAATATTTCCCTCTCAAAAGCAACCTTATCCTCCAAGTTGAGGTCCAAAATGATTATCCGCGAGCATCAAAGGATCCAAGTTAGCGAAATCGGGGTTATCATCACTGGCACCAATCAACAAGTGGCGTCTTTGAGAAGTCATTTGTGAGGGCGAATATGGCAATCGGGAACAAAAGAAGAGGCCCTTCCATCAATTTTTGAGATATTGTTGGTAGAAAAAAAATGGGATGGTGGGGGTACCGTCAGTAGTGAAACTGGTTGAGGCGGTGATAGACCAATCAACGGAGATCTACGTGGAGGCAGGAATCCAATCGATGAAGTGGTGATTGAGATTTCAGCGATGGCAGTAGATGGTGGAGTGGCCGAGTAGGTGAGGGCGGTTGGATTGCGTAGAGTTCCTCGTCAAGGCATGTTCGATGGCTCGAGAGAGAGTAAACATGATAGGAAAACTAAGGTACATACGGAGGTGCAGTTGCAGACTCGTGAGTTAGTGCCCCGGGAAATTGTTCAAAGAGAGACCAGTGACATGTGTGGCGACCTCGATGAACTCAATAATGTAGGAAGCAATGTTGTCAGGAGGAGCTGAGGTGCTCGAATGCATTGCCTGCCTGGCACGTGTCGTAGTGGCGGAGGAGTTCCTCCTTTAGTATGGGACAGGAGATACCGTGGACATGTTGCCATATCCAACGTACTGAGTGGAGTGCAAAGCACTACGTGGAATAGTCAAACCATCTGATTGGCGGGGATTGACTAAAGGTCGTAAAATTATTTCTGGGGATATTCCAACCAAGAGGATTGTTATTGTCGAATGTTGGAATCTCAATTTGGTGGAAATGGTCCAGGTAAATGTACCTAATAAGGTGTAGGAAGTATGAGCCCCGTGTAGCCAATGGTGTGCCCGTAGGGGGGACGGCGAAGGTGGGGCAATAGTTTTGGTTGATAATTGATGTAGATGACAGCGAGCTCGTGGTAGGATAAAGTGGAAACGTCTGAGTTTCTAATCAATCCAACTGAGTGGAATCGGTAGAATCTATGTTATTAAAGGCGCAAGGCGCACCGAGGCGCAAAGGGGCCCTGTAGTCTAGGCGCAGGGGGCAGGCGCGCGTCTAAAGCACGTGAGGCGCAAAAACGGGGAGGAAAAGAAATTGAGCGAATTGGGCGCCCAGATCGCTGAAATTGGGCACCCAATTGATTGATTTCAGCGAATTGGGCGCCTAGGGGTGCCTCGGATGCATCTAAGTTCATGTTTTTGCCATCTCCCAAAACAACAGGTTGAAGAAAACACCTTGAAAGGCCCAGGTGTGCCTTTGGTGTGTCTAGGAGCTGATAAGGTGCACGCCCAGGAGCGCCTGGGCGCGCTTGGGGCACAGCACCCACCTTAGCCATGCTGAGGCGAGGCGGGCCGCGCCCAGCGCCTCATGCGCGCGCATTGACAACATAGGGTAGAGACCGAAGCAGAGGCATCCTTATTAGCATGTAGACTCAGTGGGCGAGTCGTGGGTATGAATTGAATCTAGGAGTGGAGGACTTGGAGGTGTGTCAGGCGCTAGAAGGGTGTGAGACAGCAAGCGCATGAGACGCACGGGTCGTTGGCGTGCGTAAGGAATTGAAGATCGTCAAGCAAGTCAACATGAAGTTGAGCGCCAGCTGCTGCATTAAGAGTATCTGACTGGTTTGTTGCGTCGAGCGTGGGTGTGTCGATTCCAATGAAGCCTAACCTGAGGCCTCATCTTTGATCATCGTTGTCGATTGATTGGAAAAACAATCTATCAATGTTTGCAGTGTTCATCGGCCCTGAACCCTGAGGGCATGTTGCTCCGTCGATCAAGGGAGGAGGCGAGCGCGGGAGGACTTAAGCTTTGCGAGTGGAGAACAGCTTCTGCGAGGCAACCAGTTGTACGCAATCGAGAAAGAAACGGAGGCAAGTGATGTGGACACATGTTACATAGCTGAGAGTTCCAAGATAGAGGAGGCGGGAAAGGAGAGAAGGGAAGGAAAGGAAAGGAACGAGAGGAGAAGAGAAAAATCCGTAGGCTTCCATTTTCATCATAATCCCAAGATAGATCAAATAAGAGATACGCATAACTTATATACTACTTAATTCCAAAGTAATAACTCACGGCCCGAAATACACGTGTGATAATAAAAGATAAAGTTGTCGGTTGCGCAACACATATGAGCACTACTAGCAAACGTTCGTCGTCAAGTTGGAATCTGTGTCCACGTCGCCTTGATCTCGGCATCATCTCATCGCCCCATGCCCTCTTTTGTCATCACAAATGCCACCCTCTCAAAATTAGGAAGAAGCAACTTCCTAGACGCGCAGCAGCTAGGATGGTGGAGGGGTGATCGGGCGTGTTGAAGCCAAAAATGACCTCTGTGGAGTTCGACCCTTGGGGAAGGGGTGACCTCACACCTACTACACTCGGAAGAACGTCACGGACCAAAGACTTGGGAGACTAGGAATAGACCCTCGGCTCTAGCGTGGAGGTCCCACCACACACCCGGAAGGTTGCTAGAACACTTCCCCTCCCTCACCAAGTGGCTGAGCTGGGCGCCTTGGAGAGCTCTCTCTACTCTACCAAGATGAAGTTAGGGGAGGAGGAGGAGGTAAGGAAAATTCATCCCCTCCAAAGGCACCCAAGGGGGTCTATTTATAGTTTTTCCAAGTCATAGGGGTAAAATGACAAAAAGACCCTTAGGACAAAATAAGCCTCAAGCCAATAGGAAAACTCCACATCGGGGGGTAAAGAAGTAATCCCCCCCTCGAGGGCACAATGGTAAAAATAGGTCGAGCGAGCTGGCGGGAGGGCCCTGGCAAGAGGGCCCTGGCGAGAGGGCCCTGGCGAGAGGTACCAGGCGAGAGGTACCAGGCGAGAGGTACCAGGCGAGAGGTACCAGGCGAGAGGTACCAGGCGAGAGGTAACAGGAGAGAGGTACCGGGAGAGAGGGCCTGCCTGACGAGAGGACCTGCCTGACGAGGGGGCCTGCCTGACGAGAGGGCCTGCCTGACGAGAGGGCCTGCCTGACGAGAGGGCCTGCCTGACGAGAGGGCCTGCCTGACGAGAGGGCCTGCCAGGCGAGAGGGCCTGCCAGGCGAGAGGGCCTGCGTGACGAGAGGGCCTGCCTGACGAGAGGGCCTGCCTGACGAGAGGGCCTGCCTGGCGAGAGGGCCTGCCTGACGAGAGGGCCTACCTGATGAGAGGACCTGCCTGACGAGAGGGCCTGCCTGACGAGAGGTCCTGACGAGAGGTCCTGCCTGACGAGAGGGCCTGCCTGACGAGAGGGCCTGCCAGGCGAGAGGGCCTGCCAGGCGAGAGGGCCTGCCTGACGAGAGGACCTGCCTGACGAGAGGGCCTGCCTGACGAGAGGTCCTGACGAGAGGTCCTGCCTGACGAGAGGGCCTACCTGACGAGAGGACCTGCCTGACGAGAGGGCCTGCCTGACGAGAGGTCCTGCCTGACGAGAGGGCCTGCCGGGAGGGCCCTACTCGGCGAATACGGGGTTGTACACAATCCCCGCTCTTTTCGAGCTTGGCACAAGCTCGGAAAGAACATCCAACCCCACGTATTCGCAAAGTGGTATTCTTGGGGGTGAAAATCACTTGGCCTCCTCACGGGGTCAACCTGCCAGGCCAGCTAATGAGAGCCTGGCTGACAAGACCACCTCGGGGAAAAGAACTGGGCTACCACGAGAGGTACCACCGGACCTGCCTGCTAGAGGGAGCCTGACAGCAGGACCATCATCGGAGCAAGGGAACTAGGCTACCACGAGAGGTACCACCGGACCTGCCAGCTAGAGGGAGCCTGGCAGCGGGACCGTCATCGGAGCAAAGGAACTAGGCTACCACGAGAGGTACCACCGGACCTGCCAGCTAGAGGGAGCCTGACAGCGGGACCGTCATCGGAGCTAGAGGGACTTAGCCTCCACGAGAGGTCAACCTGCCCTGCCAGCTAGTGGGAGCCTGGTCAGCGGAACCATCTCGGAGCTAGAGGGACTTAGCCTCCACGAGAGGTCAACCTGCCCTGCCAGCTAGTGGGAGCCTAGTCAGCGGAACCATCTCGGAGCTAGAGGGACTTAGCCTCCACGAGAGGTCAACCTGCCCTGCCAGCTAGTGGGAGCCTGGTCAGCGGAACCATCTCGGAGCTAGAGGGACTAGGCTACCACGAGAGGTCAACCTGCCCTGCCAGCTAGTGGGAGCCTGGTCAGCGGGACCATCTCGGAGTTAGAGGGACTTAGCCTCCACGAGAGGTCAACCTGCCCTGCCAGCTAGTGGGAGCCTGGTCAGCGGAACCATCTCGGAGCTAGAGGTACTTAGCCTCCACGAGAGGTCAACCTGCCCTGCCAGCTAGTGGGAGTCTGGTCAGCGGAACCATCTCGGAGCTAGAGGGACTTAGCCTCCACGAGAGGTCAACCTGCCCTGCCAGCTAGTGGGAGCCTGGTCAGCGGAACCATCTCGGAGCTAGAGGGACTTAGCCTCCACGAGAGGTCAACCTGCCCTGCCAGCTAGTGGGAGCCTGGTCAGCGGAACCATCTCGGAGCTAGAGGGACTTAGCCTCCACGAGAGGTCAGCCTGCCCTGCCAGCTAGTGGGAGCCTAGTCAGCGGAACCATCTCGGAGCTAGAGGGACTTAGCCTCCACGAGAGGTCAACCTGCCCTGCCAGCTAGTGGGAGCCTGGTCAGCGGAACCATCTCGGAGCTAGAGGGACTAGGCTACCACGAGAGGTCAACCTGCCCTGCCAGCTAGTGGGAGCCTGGTCAGCGGAACCATCTCGGAGCTAGAGGTACTTAGCCTCCACGAGAGGTCAACCTGCCCTGCCAGCTAGTGGGAGCCTGGTCAGCGGAACCATCTCGGAGCTAGAGGGACTAGGCTACCACGAGAGGTCAACCTGCCCTGCCAGCTAGTGGGAGCCTGGTAAGCGGAACCATCTCGGAGCTAGAGGTACTTAGCCTCCACGAGAGGTCAACCTGCCCTGCCAGCTAGTGGGAGCCTGGTCAGCGGAACCATCTCGGAGCTAGAGGGACTTAGCCTCCACGAGAGGTCAACTTGCCCTGCCAGCTAGTGGGAGCCTAGTCAGCGGAACCATCGCGGAGCTAGAGGGACTTAGCCTCCACGAGAGGTCAACCTGCCCTGCCAGCTAGTGGGAGCCTGGTCAGCGGAACCATCTCGGAGCTAGAGGGACTAGGCTACCACGAGAGGTCAACCTGCCCTGCCAGCTAGTGGGAGCCTGGTCAGCGGAACCATCTCGGAGCTAGAGGAACTTAGCCTCCTCGAGAGGTCAACCTGCCCTGCCAGCTAGTGGGAGCCTGGTCAGCGGAACCATCTCGGAGCTAGAGGTACTTAGCCTCCACGAGAGGTCAACCTGCCCTGCCAGCTAGTGGGAGCCTGGTCAGCGGAACCATCTCGGAGCTAGAGGGACTAGGCTACCACGAGAGGTCAACCTGCCCTGCCAGCTAGTGGGAGCCTGGTCAGCGGAACCATCTCGGAGCTAGAGGTACTTAGCCTCCACGAGAGGTCAACCTGCCCTGCCAGCTAGTGGGAGCCTGGTCAGCGGAACCATCTCGGAGCTAGAGGTACTTAGCCTCCACGAGAGGTCAACCTGCCCTGCCAGCTAGTGGGAGCCTGGTCAGCGGAACCATCTCGGAGCTAGAGGGACTAGGCTACCACGAGAGGTCAACCTGCCCTGCCAGCTAGTGGGAGCCTGGTCAGCGGGACCATCTCGGAGTTAGAGGGACTTAGCCTCCACGAGAGGTAAACCTGCCCTGCCAGCTAGTGGGAGCCTGGTCAGCGGAACCATCTCGGAGCTAGAGGTACTTAGCCTCCACGAGAGGTCAACCTGCCCTGCCAGCTAGTGGGAGTCTGGTCAGCGGAACCATCTCGGAGCTAGAGGGACTTAGCCTCCACGAGAGGTCAACCTGCCCTGCCAGCTAGTGGGAGCCTGGTCAGCGGAACCATCTCGGAGCTAGAGGGACTTAGCCTCCACGAGAGGTCAACCTGCCCTGCCAGCTAGTGGGAGCCTGGTCAGCGGAACCATCTCGGAGCTAGAGGGACTTAGCCTCCACGAGAGGTCAACCTGCCCTGCCAGCTAGTGGGAGCCTGGTCAGCGGAACCATCTCGGAGCTAGAGGTACTTAGCCTCCACGAGAGGTCAACCTGCCCTGCCAGCTAGTGGGAGTCTGGTCAGCGGAACCATCTCGGAGCTAGAGGGACTTAGCCTCCACGAGAGGTCAACCTGCACTGCCAGCTAGTGGGAGCCTGGTCAGCGGAACCATCTCGGAGCTAGAGGGACTTAGCCTCCACGAGAGGTCAACCTGCCCTGCCAGCTAGTGGGAGCCTGGTCAGCGGAACCATCTCGGAGCTAGAGGGACTTAGCCTCCACGAGAGGTCAACCTGCCCTGCCAGCTAGTGGGAGCCTGGTCAGCGGAACCATCTCGGAGCTAGAGGGACTAGGCTACCACGAGAGGTCAACCTGCCCTGCCAGCTAGTGGGAGCCTGGTCAGCGGAACCATCTCGGAGCTAGAGGTACTTAGCCTCCACGAGAGGTCAACCTGCCCTGCCAGCTAGTGGGAGCCTGGTCAGCGGAACCATCTCGGAGCTAGAGGGACTAGGCTACCACGAGAGGTCAACCTGCCCTGCCAGCTAGTGGGAGCCTGGTCAGCGGAACCATCTCGGAGCTAGAGGTACTTAGCCTCCACGAGAGGTCAACCTGCCCTGCCAGCTAGTGGGAGCCTGGTCAGCGGAACCATCTCGGAGCTAGAGGTACTTAGCCTCCACGAGAGGTCAACCTGCCCTGCCAGCTAGTGGGAGCCTGGTCAGCGGAACCATCTCGGAGCTAGAGGGACTAGGCTACCACGAGAGGTCAACCTGCCCTGCCAGCTAGTGGGAGCCTGGTCAGCGGGACCATCTCGGAGTTAGAGGGACTTAGCCTCCACGAGAGGTAAACCTGCCCTGCCAGCTAGTGGGAGCCTGGTCAGCGGAACCATCTCGGAGCTAGAGGTACTTAGCCTCCACGAGAGGTCAACCTGCCCTGCCAGCTAGTGGGAGTCTGGTCAGCGGAACCATCTCGGAGCTAGAGGGACTTAGCCTCCACGAGAGGTCAACCTGCCCTGCCAGCTAGTGGGAGCCTGGTCAGCGGAACCATCTCGGAGCTAGAGGGACTTAGCCTCCACGAGAGGTCAACCTGCCCTGCCAGCTAGTGGGAGCCTGGTCAGCGGAACCATCTCGGAGCTAGAGGGACTTAGCCTCCACGAGAGGTCAACCTGCCCTGCCAGCTAGTGGGAGCCTGGTCAGCGGAACCATCTCGGAGCTAGAGGTACTTAGCCTCCACGAGAGGTCAACCTGCCCTGCCAGCTAGTGGGAGTCTGGTCAGCGGAACCATCTCGGAGCTAGAGGGACTTAGCCTCCACGAGAGGTCAACCTGCACTGCCAGCTAGTGGGAGCCTGGTCAGCGGAACCATCTCGGAGCTAGAGGGACTTAGCCTCCACGAGAGGTCAACCTGCCCTGCCAGCTAGTGGGAGCCTGGTCAGCGGAACCATCTCGGAGCTAGAGGGACTTAGCCTCCACGAGAGGTCAACCTGCCCTGCCAGCTAGTGGGAGCCTGGTCAGCGGAACCATCTCGGAGCTAGAGGGACTAGGCTACCACGAGAGGTCAACCTGCCCTGCCAGCTAGTGGGAGCCTGGTCAGCGGAACCATCTCGGAGCTAGAGGTACTTAGCCTCCACGAGAGGTCAACCTGCCCTGCCAGCTAGTGGGAGCCTGGTCAGCGGAACCATCTCGGAGCTAGAGGGACTAGGCTACCACGAGAGGTCAACCTGCCCTGCCAGCTAGTGGGAGCCTGGTCAGCGGAACCATCTCGGAGCTAGAGCATGGATCACAAAGTGTCTTCCGGCGGTACTTTTCATCAATCGTAGTTACTACAAGATAAGAAAGGTTCATTACAAAAGATGATCCACCTCACTACCTTCTCTTTCTTCATGCATTATTTGATCCCTCCCAGGGTGCCCACATCAACCCTATCCTCACATCTCTCCCCTGCCGCCTCGGTTTGGACTTGTTCAATACGTGCTGGATCTTGCGGTTGCTGAGGCTGTGGTGTCGGGGCCCTTGTCCTCCTCAGCTCTAGGAACTCGGGACAAGCAGCTGTTGTATGACCCTCCTCCTGGTGGAACTCACAATAGGGTATCTCTACTCTGCCTCTTCTTCCTCCCACACGGTTCCTCCTCTCCCTTCGACCAATAACCATAGCTCGCTGCGGTGGAGGTAAGAGCTGCCTGGGAGCTTGCCCTGGGAAGTTGAACCTCCCTTGACCTCCATTGAAATTTTCCCCACACTGGTTGAGAGCTCTTTCTGGACCATGGGCAGGTCCTCCCTGCTGCCTCCAGCCTAGCTCCGGACCCTCCTGTCTCTGGAACTCCCGGGCTCTCTGCTCCTCTCTCCGCCTTCCTTCCTGGTGCCTTGAGCCACCCTGCTCTCTTGACTCCACCTCCGTCAACTTTGCCAACCTCTTCACAAAGGCCGGGTTGGCTGCCTCCATGGCTATCTCCTCTGCCACCCTTTCCATCAGCTCCTCGAAAGAAAGTGGGGTCTTCCGGGTCAAGCTCATCTTGAAGAACCCTTCGCGTAATCCTACCGTGAACGCCATCTGGAGGGCATACCCTGGCACCTCTTGGATATCAAGGACCTCCTCCTGGAACCTGTCAACGTAGTGGGCCAGCGACTCCTCGGCCCTTTGCTTTATCAGAAAGAGGGACTCAGGACCCTTCTTCCTCTTCTTGGAGGTGGAGAAGCGAAGCTGAAAGCTCCGGCTCAAGTCTTCGAACCCGAAGATGGACCTTGGAGGGAGTTGATGGAACCAGTCCCTTGCCTTATCCTTCAAAGTGATGGTAAAGAGGCGGCACTTGAAGGCGTCCGTCATTGGCAGGATGGAGACGGCATCCTCGAACCACTGCAAGTGCTGGATGGGGTCATCCTTCCCGGTGTAGTATGTCTTGTCAAGTTCCCTGAACCCCTCAGGAACGGGAGCTGAGAGGATCAGCTCGCTGAAGGGTGACCCCCTGAGCGGTGCTCTCGCGACCTCCACTGGCGCGACCTGGTCACCTAAGGGGCGAGCACTCGACGGGCTGGGGAACAGCTCCCGGCCGGGGAGGTCTCGCTCGACCCCTTCTCCCATCCTCTCCTTCCCAGGTCGTCTCCCTGGTGCACTTCCTTCTCCCCCTGCTGGGGTCATCTCGCTTGTACCGCTGGGAGGCAGCTCGCTGAGGTCCCCGGGAGCCGGTCCCTGGGGGGTGGGGGTTGAGCTGCCAGTCCGAGGGGCAATGCTTCGCAACATCTCCATGATGCCAGAGATGGAAGCAATGAACTCTTCCCTTCCTACGAAGGGTCCTGGGTTGGGGAGAACACCGAGGTCATCACTACCTCCCTGATCTCCAGCCATGACACTCTCCCGAGATCTTCTGTGCTGGTCACTCTCCACGCTCACCGCACCAAAATGTTGAAGCCAAAAATGACCTCTGTGGAGTTCGACCCTTGGGGAAGGGGTGACCTCACACCTACTACACTCGGAAGAACGTCACGGACCAAAGACTTGGGAGACTAGGAATAGACCCTCGGCTCTAGCGTGGAGGTCCCACCACACACCCGGAAGGTTGCTAGAACACTTCCCCTCCCTCACCAAGTGGCTGAGCTGGGCGCCTTGGAGAGCTCTCTCTACTCTACCAAGATGAAGCTAGGGGAGGAGGAGGAGGTAAGGAAAATTCATCCCCTCCAAAGGCACCCAAGGGGGTCTATTTATAGTTTTTCCAAGTCATAGGGGTAAAATGACAAAAAGACCCTTAGGACAAAATAAGCCTCAAGCCAATAGGAAAACTCCACATCGGGGGGTAAAGAAGTAATCCCCCCCTCGAGGGCACAATGGTAAAAACAGGTCGAGCGAGCTGGCGGGAGGGCCCTGGCAAGAGGGCCCTGGCGAGAGGGCCCTGGCGAGAGGTACCAGGCGAGAGGTACCAGGCGAGAGGTACCAGGCGAGAGGTACCAGGCGAGAGGTACCAGGCGAGAGGTAACAGGAGAGAGGTACCGGGAGAGAGGGCCTGCCTGACGAGAGGACCTGCCTGACGAGGGGGCCTGCCTGACGAGAGGGCCTGCCTGACGAGAGGGCCTGCCTGACGAGAGGGCCTGCCTGACGAGAGGGCCTGCCTGACGAGAGGGCCTGCCTGACGAGAGGGCCTGCCAGGCGAGAGGGCCTGCGTGACGAGAGGGCCTGCCTGACGAGAGGGCCTGCCTGACGAGAGGGCCTGCCTGGCGAGAGGGCCTGCCTGACGAGAGGGCCTGCCTGATGAGAGGACCTGCCTGACGAGAGGGCC
The DNA here is from genome assembly GCA_039513925.1 of Platanthera zijinensis. Lineage (NCBI taxonomy): Eukaryota > Viridiplantae > Streptophyta > Magnoliopsida > Asparagales > Orchidaceae > Platanthera > Platanthera zijinensis. The sequence goes on along the minus strand of CM077097.1, from coordinate 58,607,055 downwards.
TGCCTGACGAGAGGTCCTGACGAGAGGTCCTGCCTGACGAGAGGGCCTGCCTGACGAGAGGGCCTGCCTGACGAGAGGGCCTGCCAGGCGAGAGGGCCTGCCAGGAGAGAGGGCCTGCCTGACGAGAGGACCTGCCTGACGAGAGGGCCTGCCTGACGAGAGGTCCTGACGAGAGGTCCTGCCTGACGAGAGGGCCTGCCTGACGAGAGGGCCTACCTGACGAGAGGACCTGCCTGACGAGAGGGCCTGCCTGACGAGAGGTCCTGCCTGACGAGAGGGCCTGCCGGGAGGGCCCTACTCGGCGAATACGGGGTTGTACAGGGCGGGTTTTCCCGACTTTGTGCCACAGATATACGGTAAAATCTACGGTTGTTTGTGGCTGAGGAGGTTGGATGGGAGAGGGGTAAATGACGCCTCCCATGTCAAAAGGAAAGGGATTCCCTCTTGAAAAAAATTGCATCGTCGTGCGGGACCAGTTGATATACACGTCCCCGAGGGTATGAAGCCATCGGACGTCAAATATAACGTCAAGGCCACCGTGCTCAAAAGAATAGAAATATGCACAGATAGGGCAAGGGCCAACAGTCATGTGCAGATCCGTACAGAGGCGCCCAGTGATAATGAAGCGGACGTCTCCCAAGCAAACAACAAGAGAAGGAGAAAGAGATGGGCGAATGGTGAGCTGTGTCGCCAAGCATGGGGAGATGAAATTGTGGTTGGCCCCACAATCAATCAGCAGTGTCAAGGGAATGCCAGTTAGGAACCCAATGTCATAATGAGGGAAACAGAGGTGCCTCCAACCACAGAGGGCAGAAGTTCGAGATGATGCAGACACGCAAGGGGGCCGTGGCAATAGATGAATCATCGCCCTCTAGGGCTTCGAAATCCCAAGGGTGATCTCCAGGTCCTCGTCAATGGTGGTGTAGCTTCTTCAGAGGACAATCATGAGTTGAGGAATAGGGTTATTTATAACAGAAACATAGGCCCCTAGTGCAAAAATCATGGTACTCTTGGTTGGTCATTCGGAGGTCGTTCGATGGTTGGGCGGTCATGGAGGTGGTATGAGACACGGAGGATTCGTGGTTTTGGCGTTTTGCCAATCACTAACTTCACCAACGATTCTTGCATCAACGGCAGACATCATCGTTTTTTTATTCCCCCTCGTTGTACTTAGAGCATTGCTCCTTTTGATTTAGTTCATTCTTACATTTATTAATTATTACTCTCATATGACCTAGCTGTATTTACTTTGTGATCCCTCTGAACTACCTCGCATGTTTCGCGCCTTTATCGTTGAGACGCGTACACAGTTCTCTAGCTCTATTAAAGCTCTTCAAACGGATAATGCAAGCGAGTATACTAGTCGTGCACTTTAAAATATATGTACTGTGTTCAGTATCATTCATCAAACTTTGTGTGCTCACACACCGCAACAAAATGACGTAGCTGAATGCAAGAACCGTCACCCCCTTGAGGTTACTTGCTCACTTATGTATCAAATGCAAGTTCCCAAGCTTTATTGGCAGTTCGCGTTCTCTATTGTCTGATATCTCACAATCGCATTCCCTCGTCTATTTTCAACTTTGTGACAGTTTATAGGCCTTCTCTTCCCATCCACACCACTCTTTTCCTTAATGTCTTGTGTCTTTGGATACGCCTGCTATATTCACTGCCTAGGCCCCTCTACGGAGAAGCTTGATCCCCGAGCTACCAGATATATGTTCGTTGGATATTCCTGAACTCAGAAAGGCCATGTATGTATTCTCCCACCAATTGAAAGTTAGTTACGTCTGCGAATGTGACCTTCCTTGAAAACCAACCTTTTAATTTCTCGCATACTGCTTCTCCAGCAACTCATGCACCACTACGCTCTATCGTTCCTGTCAACTATGTCTCTCCTCCTCTCCTTCCCACAACCATACTCATCAACCGACCTCCTCTTCGTGTGTACACTCGTCATTGTCCTCGTTTAAATGCTCTACGACAATTATTCTCTACTAATGATACTTTGCGGTATGTTGATCCGGTACCGGCCTCTACAGCTCACCCCCCCCCCTGACAAATTATGTTTCATTGCATCGACTACCTCCGGTGCTTCACAAATTTGCGACTTCTTTGTAGTCTATTTTCACCCCTACTTTGCAGAAGGCTCTTCGACATCCAGAGTGGCGGGCCTCAAGAGAAAATGACTGCTCTCTGGGGAAATAACTTGATCTTGTCCATCTTCCTCCTGGTCAAACATGTGTGGGTTTTAAGTGGGTCTTCGCCATCAAACATGGTCCAGATAGGACAGTTTAACGTCTAAAAGCTCGTCTTGTGCTCCGTGGTTTTACTCAACAACACGGCTTTGACTACGAGGAGGCATTCTCACCTGTTGCAAAGTTGAATACTATTAGTGTCTTGATCTCTTGGGATGTTCATCGTCATTGGCAGTTGCATCAATTGGACATCAAAAATATATTTTTGAATGGTGATCTCGTTGAAACTATCTACATGAAATAGACTCCCGGTTTAGAGACCACGAGGGAGTTTCTTGTATGTCACCTCGAGAAATCTTTCCATGGTCTCAAACAATATCCTCGGACTTGGTTTGACAAACTCAGTCAGGTTGTTTGAGATGTTGGGTTTACAAGAAGCTCGACCAACTTCTTTCTATTCACTCATGATCGTCTGATAGGCACAGTGATACTTTTTGTATATGTTTATGATATTTGATTACGAGCGACGATCTCAAAGGCTACTTGGCATCTGGATTTTAGACCAAAGATTTAGGAAATTTCGGATACTTTCTCAGTATTTAGGTAGCCCACGGTCCTGATGGCCGTGTGTTGTCTCAACGAAAATACTGTCATGATCATCTTCATGACGTTGGCTTCTTTGAATGCAATCCCGCTGACACACCTATGGATATCAACCATAAGCTCTGTGCACATACCTCCAACTCTGGTTTGTTCCTTCCTAACCCATAGTGATATCGTCGTCTTGTGAGCAAACTGATTTTTCTTACAGTTATAAGACTTGATAAATTTTTTATCATTGGGATTGGCTGTCATTTTATGCCTGCTCCATGGATCTCTCACCTTTAGGGAGTTGAGTGCATCCCCTGATATCTGAATACTGCTCCTAGACAAGGGCTTATGTATAAGCCCTCATCTTCCTTATCTCGCATTGCCTATTTTGATGCTAACAATGATGGTTCTCTGGATGATCACTGATCCCCACGTGGATACTACACATACTTTGGTGGTCACCTTATCACATGATGATGCAAGAAGTAAACTGTGGTTGCACGCTCATCTGTAGAAGTTAAGTATCGTTCAATGGCCTCCGTCATTTCTGAATTTACATGGTTGGAAAGTCTTCTGAAAGAGATGGGTGTCAAACTCTCGTCTTCGGTCACTGTGTTTTGTGATAGTCATGTTGATATCCATATTGCCAAGAATCTCGTGTTCCATGAACGTACAAAGCACATCGAAGTCGATTATCACATTATTCGGGAAAAGATTCAACTAAAGAAATTGGACTAAATGTATGTTTCTGTTGCTGGGCAAATTGTTGATATTCTTAGCAAGGCCTTATAACGCTCATTATATCACCAATTCTTGCCCAAGCTTGGTTCCTACGTTTTTTATGATCCTGTTTGCGTGGGGAGTATTAAGATAAATTGTACAATGACACATACAATGGCCAATTTTAAGCCCATTTCAGCATTTGAGATTAGTCAATATCTCATAATGGAGTTTATTTAGTTTTCACTCCTTCCTATATATATGTACAAAAACTTGTAATTGTTTAAGATTCTTTTATAAGATATTAATAAAATATTGATTTTCTCTCTTCTTCCATGCTTTTTGGCAATACAGAAGATTAATGTAAGTATTATGGGATAAATGGACCCATAAAGATAACTACGGCTCTGTTTGCTTCGGCGGTGGCGGTGATAAAAGGAGCAGTGGGAATGCAACGGTGAAAATTGGAGAATTTGTTTGGTAAATCAGCGTTTGCAGAGTTGTTTAGAACTGAAAAATTGTTTGGAAAAATAATGGTGACATTTTTGTTAGAGACCATACGATAATAAGTTTTAAATAATAGCAATAAAATTAAAACATTATGTAATAAGTTTTTGAAGGCAAACATATAGAATTTAAAGAAACAAAATGCACAAATATTTAAAGAAACAACGGCAAATATTTAGAAACAACGGCAAATATCTAGAAACAACGGCAAATATCTAGAAACAACGGCAAATATTTAGAAACAACGGCAAATATTAAGAAACAGCGGCAAATATTTAGAAACAACGGCAAATATTTAAAAACAACGACAAAATTCCTCTTCTTTAGACTTCATAGAATTGTCAATCACCTACAAAATGTAGCAAACAAGAGAATTATGAGTAAAATTTATTAATTTAAGTATGTTAATGTAAGTTTATTTGAAGTGAAATGCATCCATTAGTTTAATTTCAAATTACCTTCAGGCGGATGAGGACAATTCCAACATGGGTCCATTGTGGATTTTTTTGAAAATTTGACTATCATGTGATGAGCCAATATTTGCTTCTTGCTCATTGCCGATTAACTCCCCCGTGCCCAAGTATCTCTCGGCCAGCCAATGCCGCAACAGAGGAGGAAGCCGACAACTCCTCCCGCCGCTCTACTCCGCATCCGCCAGGCACCGCATCTGCCTCCTTCGCCGAACCCAAATCATCGCCGCCCCTATCACTTGGGAGGTCTCGTCAGGCAACGTCGACCTCGGAAACTCACCCGCTACCGGACAATCGAACAGCGTCGTCGACTTCGGCTATTCCCAACCGGCTGCTGATTCAAGTGTTCTCCTGTGCGTGGAGGGCTTGGAGAATACACTATTACACCGTTGTTTACTTAGGTATATCTGTTTGCTCCCTAGCGTTAGTAAAAATTTATGCTTTTCAAATAAATAATTTTTGGGTTTGTCGTTGCGTTCTTACTAGTCTTAATACCACTTATTCATATTTTTTGTTTGCAATTTGTGCTTGTGGCCGTATAGACTCTGTGGAGGATTCAACTCGTTGGGCGCGTGAGAATTTTCAATCGAACGAAATTAACGAACTTCCCAAAGTTCAGAGCGACTACATTGAATTGCGCACGCAAAAATTTGAATTGGCCGCTCAGCCCACGAGTTTTCTTTAAAATTAAAAACCCTAAATTTATTTCATAACAAATAAAATTAATTTTCGATTAAAATTTTTTTAAAAAAAACCCTAGATTTGAGGTTACATAAGATAAGGGAAGTTATACACATTTCTAAATATTATGGGAGTTATTAACTATGGTGAAAACAATAATAGAGGTACACATTCATACATTGCTTACTTTCAATTGATATTATTCTAGATATTTGGGCATATTTCTGTGGGTGAAATCTGTCCATATTTCTGTAGGATAGATTTGGATTTTGGACATATTTCTCCTACATCAAAATTTCTCTGCGAAATCTGGAGAGATTTCTTTTGTTATTTTATTTCAAGTATAGCTCGTAATTGTTTGAAGCCACTGTTTGCTCTATGATTCCTGCAGTAACTACCTCTTTCTTCAAACCCATATAACCATCATATAATACCTTCCCAGACATTAAATTAGTGGTGGATGTTTATTAAATTATAATTTTTGTTTTTTCTTTTTACAGAAGTTATCTCAATCACAATCTCATATTAGTGGCATTGGCTCAACATCTACCTCAACAAGTAGATTTATTTTTAATGACACAAATAAGAATGATAACACTCCACTCTAGGTTTATGTGTCTTTTATCCATAGTAGAGAAGTTAGTGGCGGAAACAGAAAATGAAAATGTAATTTTTGTGAGATTGATTTCAGCGGCTCATATTCTAGTGTAAATAATCACATGCTAAAAAAATTTGGGAATGGTACTAGGGTATGTCCAAAGGTGACCTAGGAATATTTAAAAGAGCTTCAAAGAAAAATGCAAACCGGCTCCCAAAAGTCCCAAGGTACTATCGTTCCTAATGCAAGTCAAACTTCTCAATTATTTAGGGAAACAAAAAAAAGAGGTGGACCTATTTATATGGATTTCCAAAATAAAGCTAGCGTTGAGTTGAGGAGCCACATAGCTAGGATGATCTATTCTGATAGTTTGTCATTTCATCTAGCTAGAAATCCATATTATATTAGTTCAAATAAATTTACTATCAATCACAATCTTAATGGATTTATTCGTCCTGGATATAATGCTCTAAGACTCTTGCTAAAAGAAAATTCTAATATCACTAGAATACTTCGATCAATTAAAGATACTTGGCCCCAAAAGGGAATCATCTTAGTTAGTGATGATTGGACAGATGCTCAAAGAAGACCTTTGATTAATTTTATGGCAGACTCTGAGGATGGTTCTATTTTTTAAAGGTAGTTGATGCATCGGGAGAGTACAAGGATAGACATTATATTGCAAATTTGATAATTGAAGTTATTAATGAAGTTGACACCAAAAATATTATACAAGGTATCACTAATAATGCACCAGCGTGTAAGGCAGTAGAAGCAACTGTGGAGGCACGATTCCCACATATTTTTTGGGTACCTTGTGTTGTGCACACCTTAAATCTAGCATTAAAAATATTTGTGCAACTAATAATACTGATCGTTGTGCAACTGTTAGAGAATAATGTGGATGGATAACTCAAATGGCTAATGAAATTCAATCAATCAGGACTTTCATAATGAATCATCAATACAAGTTGAACATGTATGACTCTTGTTTTACTGAAGTTACTTGCAGTTGTTAAAACATGATTTGCTTCCACTATAGTGATGTTGAAGAAATTTAAACTTATGAAGATGGGATTGCTTAATATAGTTAGATGTCCTGAATGGACAATGTATAAAGCAGATGATGTTGAGAAAACTCTAGAGGTTAAAAACATCATCTATAGTGACAAACGATGGGATGATTTGGACAGGATACTTGATATAACAATACCCATATATGAAATGCTTAGGGTTTGTGAACATGTATAACTCTTGTTTTACTAAAGTTACTTGCAGTTGCTAAAACATGATTTGCTTCCACTATAGTGATGTTGAAGAAATTTAAACTTATGAAGATGGGATTGCTTAATATGGTTAGATGTCCTGAATGGACAATGTATAAAGCAGATGATGTTGAGAAAACTCTAGAGATTAAAAACATCATCTATAGTGACAAACGATGGGATGATTTGGACAGGATACTTGATATAACAATACCCATATATGAAATGCTTAGGGTTTGTGATGCGGGCAAACCTAACCTTTATTTGGTATATGACATGTGGGATTTAATGAAAGAAAATGTGAAGATTGAAATATACAGACACAAAAAGTTAACGGACTTGGAAGCTCGTTGCCCTCTTTATAAGGCAATTTATGATGTCTTTGTTGATCGATGAACCAAGAGTTGCACACCACTAGATTGTGAGGCTCATTCTCTAAATCCAATGTATTTTTTTGTATATTTGATATTTAACATTTACTATGATTTATTTATTTACAATATGCTTTTATTTGTATGTATTATAGTAGAGAATGACCTAATGAAGGGACAAATAGAGTTGCTCCAAATACGGATGAGGAGATTTTTTAGAGAGGAATAAATGCTTAAAAAGAAATTTCCTGATGTGGTGGAGAGGAATATAATAATCAATGAGTTCTCTAGGTTCACGGGGCTTGATCAAGCTTTTAGTGAGCCAGATAATTTGGATAGTAGAGCTTCATTATTTTCTAAAGATTGGTGGAGTTACTATGGAACTTCAACACCTAAATAACAAAAAAATATTTTGAAGTTTTTAGGTCAACCTTCTTCATTGTCCTGTTGTGAGAGAAATTGGAGCACATACTTATTCATTCACTCTTTGAGAAGAAACAAAATTTTACAACAATGAGCTAATGATTTGGTATATATATGCATATTAATCTACGCCTATAATCGAGGAGAAACAAAATTTATAATTAAGGAATGAGTAGAATGTGGGATATAAAAGGAGATGCATGGGCAAATTTTTTTGATGAAGTTGGCATGCTTACGATTGCCAACTTGTCTTTAGATGAGCCAGAAATTGAAGATCTCTTGATCTCCAACAATACGGAAGAGAAAGAAGAAAATGAGTTGTTAACATCATTAAATTTGAAATGATTATAAATATTTTATGTCTAAGAAGTAAGAACTTCATGTTATATTGCATTAGTTGTGTACTTGTACTTTAATTGATTATTTATGTTTCATGTTTTATTATTTTGAGAATTTATAATTGCATTTATGATATGTACATATATATTTATTATATTTAATATAACATATCATATCATACCTGTATCCTTGTTTTTTTTAATTTTGTTGTACTGTCGTACCAAATATGTATTGTACCCCGGTACCCGTATTGTTGCTTCCTATACCAGCACAAACGGTGCAAGATAGTTGCAGATCGGGTGTCGACAAGTTTCACCAGCAACAGATATGTCGGTGGAAGACCCTTTTTACACATTCTGACAATGTCGTCATCAATGGAAGGCTAGCTTTCGGCCAGTAAGAGATCGGAGAGGAACGAGAAGGCGAGAAAGTTACTTGTTGAGAAGGTATTTGGAGGGTCGTTGGTTGCTTCTTGTACACGTCGAGAGGGAAGAGGCGGCCAAAATGGAAGATGTTGCGTTGAAAAGAAGCTCGGGAGACTGAGTCCACAAACCTACATTAGAACGGAAATATATTTGACGTTGCGGACGCGAAGTGTGAACCAAACGGATAAAAACACACTATTGCATTTTTTGGCAACAGAATGGAGTTATAACGTGCAAACAAATGGCCCTAAATGGAACTGTCCAAAAATTGTAGTAATTTGACTGGACATCAGTAGTGGGAATCCAAACAATTGTGTGGATTTAAACTTACAGAACTAACAAAATTATACTAGAATTGGATTTATTAAAATCTGATTTTTAAAATCCTAAATGGAACTGTCCCTAAGGTTTCTAAAAACTCACACATTAGGTTACCATAAACCTAGATAACATTGCAACTGAGTCATCCATGTCTGGCTAGCTACAAACCCACACATAAATATTTTTTTGTTTACTATACTTATCTAAAATAAGATAAATTGTTTGACATATTCACAAAATAGGAGAGAGAACCTGAAAGAATGTATAAAATAAGAAACTCGCACTATACATCAAGAGAATAAACCCTGCAAAGGCTTTTTAAGTTGAAAATGGTAAATCATCCAGCACTGTAACAACAAACAAGAACACTGCGAGGTAGAGCAATAGAAACAAACTTTGAAGCATAAATTGAAAATTAAGGCTCTGCTTGGCACGGTGGTGGCGGTCATGAACATGGGGGTTAAATTTTCATTCGTTAACGCTCACCTAAAGAACTTCATCAACATTTATGTTCAAATAGATGATGTTTGTTAGGTGATCCTTAACGAATGATGGTTTAACCCATGCATTTACGACCGCCACCACCATGCCAAACGGAGCCTTAGAGATATCTGCAAAACTAAATTGCAAGACAATGTGGCTTACAACAATGCGTCCTTCAATTCTAAGATCCTTCTGTTCGTAGAGCCAGATCTGAATCCTTGCTTTCTGGATGTTTAGAAATGAAGACTCAAAAACTAGAAATAGAAAGACTCCTAAGATATCAAAGGGCAGTGTCAAAATACTAATCTAAGACTTACGCTCTGAAGGAACCTAAAGATCAAATTCTGCCACGATCCGCCAGAAACAAGCAAGCACAAAGGAAAAAACAACAACATATGAGAATGTAAATTGAATGGTCAATGAGAGAAAGAAAATATAAACAAAGAGATTGCAATGGAGACTATACGATGGGTTGGGTCATAATCCTCTGGACTTTGGTGGTCGCCATGGCGCCTCTCAGTCCTCTGCAATGAATGCTTCAGAATAGCAATGAACAATAATAATATAACCAAAAAAACTGGGACTATTGGCACAATCACAATAATGAGTTTTTAGCACTATGCACCCTAAAAACATAAAATTGGCACAATACACCGTCCAAACAGCTTTAGGGCATGTTTGGCTAAGCTGTGGATGTGTAGGAAGCAGTGGTGGGAAACAGTGATGCAGGAATCAGCTGTTTTGTAGTGATGGAAAAATTTATAAAACTGTTTGAAAAACTGTATTTGCAATGCTGTGTGAAACAGTGGTGCAGAACTAAACAGTAATGAAAATTAAACAGTAATGAAAATTAAACATGGATATATATTTGTGAATTGATGATAAATTAAACAGTAATGAGAATTAACAATTTGTTCGACATAAATATTTGCGATACAGATTTGTGAATTGATGATAGTCTCCCCTCTTTTGAGATCCCTTCATAGATTCCACTCACGTTTCAACTGATCTCATTTGTTCTTCAATTGTGCGCGAGTGTAATTAAATGTTGTACGTTCTTTGAAGTTTTTAATCAAGTTAGACCATCCATCTCTACTAAAATGAGTGTTTGGCTTATTGCCTAATTCAATCTCTTGTATATACAGGTCGCAAAATATGTGTATGTGTACAGACTCCCATTGTGCAAAATTTGCACCTTCCTTTGGTTTACCGATCACTTGCCTAAAAACAAAAATAAGATGTTTTCTAATTATTCAATACTACAAATTGCATACTGGAAGGAAGCATGCCCACCACACAAAAAAATCGCTGCTTCCCCAATACTTTCAACAAAAAATAACATGTTTTCTATGCTCATGCCCACCACAAAAAAAAATCGCTTTAGTGGAGAATCGCAACATGTGAGAATCACACAGATTAAAATTGTTCTTTTGGTGAATGGAAGAATCACTGCTATCAAAAAAATGTATGAATAACTACAGGAACTACAAACTACAGGAGGAGAGGTCGAGCGGGAGAAACATACTGGAAGAATCACTGCACACAAGAGGAACTACAAACTACAGGATAATCGGAAACAAAAAAAACCGGCAGCAGCAATGCTATCACCGGGAGAAACTTAACACAAGAGGAACTTACCACCGGAGAAGATGCACAGGAGGAGAGGTCAAGCGGAGAAGACTAAGAGAAACCTGCGTCGGGGAAGCGTTAGGATGACAGATTGGGCGGAGAGGACGCAGAGAAATCGACCAAAAAACTAGGGCGTCAATGAACATACCTTACGAAGGAGAGGTTGGGCCGAGAAGACCGCCGGCGTGGACAACGGGAGGGCGTGGCCGCGGGATCAGGAGCGCTGCAAGTTATTCTTGGCCGCGGGATTAGGGCACGGGAGAAAAATTGTTCTTGCCGCTGTTTTTCGCGATCGCAGCCCACCACAGTTCCACGGCACGTTTATTTTTGGGTGCCAAACTCACTTTGGTTACTAGCAAATCAGGAAAAAACGAATTCTGTCATTTTTTGCATTTTTATCTCTTCCCAAAAAATACTACTAGCAAACCAATCTTATTTTTTTGTATTTTTTTTATTTTTAAATTTTGAGTCTCAAATATTTCTCATTTGAAAAAGTGATCAACATGAAAGTTGTAGATCTCGATGTGATCTACAACTTTCATGTTGATCATTTTTTGATTTGAAGCCGTTTAGGCCTCCCATTTTAACCCGAAATGAGACACTCACGGAACGAGTCGTCCGTACAAGTTTTTCGGCGTGGCTTTTTTCGGAGCCCAAATTGAGGGTCTAAACTGCTTCAAATCAAAAAGTGTTCAACATAAAAGTTGTAGATCTCATCGAGATCTACAACTTTCATGCTGAACACTTTTTGATTTGAAGCAGTTTAAGCCCTCTATTTGTCCCCCGAAGAAAGTCACGCGTCCGTGCATATGTTCGGCATGACTTTTTTCAGGGGCCAAATCGGAGGTCTAAATTGCTTCAAATCAAAAAGTGTTCAACATGAAAGTTGTAGATCTCGTCGAGATCTACAACTTTCATGTTGAACACTTCCTATGAAAATGCACGTATAAAATGCAATTCAAAAAGACGCGTATATTCTTATATGCACTTAACTCGTATATATAGCACAACACATCCTTATAGGAATTGGAAATCAAATATATTTCTAAACCGGACAATATTTTGTTTAAAGATTTTGACACAAAAAAAGAGTTTTGGACATACTAAATAAAATTTTGCGGCATTTTGACTCATTTCTAATGCTAACATAAGTGGTTGAATGAATACTTTTGAAATCATTTATAATGTCATTATATTATATGTACTGAGTTATTTTGAAAGAATGAATGTTTTAAATAAAATTTTAAATTTTTTTAAAAAAAATTATGTTGGTTTGCTAGTAACAAAATGGTTTTCAAATAGCCATTTTGAAAAATGAGGGTTTGCTAATAGTAATGGTTTGCTAGAAACCAAATAGGGTTTGCTAATAACAGCACCCTTATTTTTCTGTTTGGCTCTACTTTACCAAACAAAGCCTGCTGCTTTACCAAACAGAATCTTAGGGTCTGCTTGGTTGGGATGTTGCTGATGGAAATCTGTTGATAAACTGTTGCTGATAGAATAAGTGTTGATTCTGAAAAACAGAATTTTGTTAAAAAACTGTTTGGGTGAAACAGAGTTTACAAAACGGAGTTTTCAAAAAATTATTTGGATACAAAACGGAGTTTTGAATTATTATTTTTCCCAAATATAACACAAAATAAAACTTCATTCATACATTGTTGCCAAATAAAATTTCATTCATACATTTATCAAATTCTCGTAACGTAACACCCAACGCGGAAATTATGTTCTAGCTTCGAACACCTGATCTGCAATAATATCACGCAGAGCGATCATCTCTTCTACATTAGCCGCAGTGTCAGAGCAATCTTCTTCCCGCCTTTGCGAGGTCATCCCAAGACATGGATCCCTTTGTTCAGACTCAATGAAATCGATATCTACACGCGAAGGGTGGCGACGTATGAAATTATGCAGTGTCATCGTGGCGATCACGATACGTACTTGTTTGTCGAAACTATAGCTTGGCATGTCCCGTAGTATGGCCCACTTCTTCTTCCAAACACCGAACGAGCGCTCTATCACACTTCTAAGCGATGAGTGTGCATGATTGAACATCTCCCAACGTCCTTGTGCTCGACGACCACCACGAGCAATGTCTAGTAGATGATATCGCGTGTCCTGATAAGGTTTTAAGTAACCCTTTTGCATTGGATAGCCAGAGTCAACCAAGTAATATTTTTCTGCACATTAATAATAATAATTTAGTTGCCCAAATATTATAGGAATAAATAGATAAATGCAAAGTTAATAGTTACCAAGAGGTGGATGAGGGAAATTATAACATGGATCACTCAGGGCAAAATTGAATGTACGGCTATCGTGTGCTGATCCTTCCCAACCAGCCATAATAAAAGTTAAGCACATATTAAAATCACAAGCTGCCATGACATTTTCAGTTGGACTACCGCGTCTCCCAATGTACGGTACCTGACTTCCAAATGGCACGCACGCGTGAACATGTGTCCCATCTATCGCTCCAATGCAATTTCTAAAAAAAGGCATGTAACGTCTGTCATATAAAATCTCTGGCGGTGTTCCACTGAAATTTCTATCTGAAGGTTGTATCACTTCCTTCGATAACTGCATTAACGCGCTAAGACCACGAGAAAAAAATCTGCTAATTGTCTCCGTTGAATGCTGAAATCGCTCACACGTTTTTCTCATTGATTCATTATGCGACAATATGTATATGGTCAATGCTAATATTTCCCTTGATGCAGTTCTTCGAGATCCTTTGAACCCACATTTCTCCTCCAAAGACAGTAGTAAATCAATAAAAATTTCCTGACTCATCATAAAAGAGTCATGAAATCGAACTCGAGGCGCACGAAGAAGCTCGCCAACCCATTTGTCGCCTGTTTGTTTTGATGTCATTCGAGGAACTGGACCGTTTAACAAAACAGTATATTCTGATACCAAACATACTGCTGATACCACATTCTGATGACTTGCAATAACATAATTTCTTCTCGTAGTCTCATGCTCGTCCATCGAATATTCAGAATCATCGGTAGACATTTCCTATTAATATACACGATCAATAATTACATGAGTTCAAGCAATGATATCCGCATCCACAGAAGAGATAAACAACATATAACTGATAAGATAACATGAGTTCACAAAATGATATCCGCATCAACAAAAGAGATCAACAACACATAACTGATAATATAACATGCAGATAACAAAATCCAAAAAACAAAACAGTAAAGATAGTATCATATGCTCTATATTATCCCCCACGAAGAAAATGGTTACGCAGCCACTTGACGTTCTGGGAATCTAGAAGGCACAGAAAAGTCTCTCTATGACTTCTATCCATAAAATATGTGATGGCGAAGTCGTTGAAGTCCTCATCAGCTACCACTTCCGGGTACATACCAATTTATCTAAAGCTCGTTGAATGCTAAACTCAGAAGAAGCTTTCGGTGCTGGCTCTTGGATGCATCTGCTGATGGTCTTAGAAGACTCCGTCAAATCTTCTAATACAGAGGTAACAGTTTTGTTTTTCCATTTCCTTATTTTTTTCGAAACTTCTGATGTACCATCATAAGAAGCAGGACCCTTGTTTACCTCAACATCTACATATTCACCATCTGACATCACTCTTTCATCAAAAGATTCTAGTGGATCATTGATGGTGTTGGGGTACATGAATGATGTCCTATCGCGACAACAGCACTGAACATCAGGGTAAGTTTCTCCTCTAACTCTGGATGGATGCCTGAATACCGAAATTTCTTGGCGGCCGGGGCTACCTGAAAAATTATACGTTTTAGTAAACCTGATCTAAAAAAAATTGTTTTTACGAAATTAATGACTTTAAAAAAGAATACCTTCAATCGTTCGTCCCACCACTCGTCGGAGGCGTCTATAGTTTTCCTTGACGTATTCCAACCTAACCCGGTCTCACCACGTTTCAACTCTATCCAGAGTTTCCATTCTTTCTTCAGATGATCCCATTTGTTTTTGAATTAGATCTTATCGTACTTCTTTTTCGTTAACTCTTCAAATTTCTTCATAATATTGCTCTATCCCTCCTTATTAAAATGCGTCGTTGGTCGATTCCCGAGTTCTATCTCCTTTATGCAAATATCGTAAAAGAGCATAACATCGGCATTATCCCACATTGCGGCAACACCACCATCTTTTGTTTTACCCATCTTTATAAAGCAAACACACGCAAATACAAACAACATCAAATACTTTATAAATGCAAAGCTAAACATGAACACTTCCTCAAGAAGATGATGCAGACAGTGTACCATCTACTTGTTGCGGTATTCTGAGGCTAAGGAATTCTTGCACTCAAGAAGATGGACACTGCCTGATTACTGGAAGGTGTGCTTCTTTTACCTGGTAATAATTTGATTAAAATGTGCATAGTAAATTATATGCCCTGATCTATTTTTACATTGAGCAGTGCAGATAAAAATAATAAAAATCCATCAAGAATCATTGGCTGGGGTTTGCGGCGCTTCAGTAAAATAGGTTGGGTGATGCTTGACATTTTTTGATTATGCTGCATTCTTTAAAAAAGTTGAGCTCCTGAAGTTAAAGTGAATAAACACACATACATATATATAAACACATAAACACACTTATATATATAAACACACATACATATATATAAACACATAAACACACATACACACTCACACATATACACATAAACATATATATATATATATATATACACACACTCAGACATAAACACATATACACACACTCACACATACACACACATACACATATATACACACACACACACACACACATATATATATATATATATACACACTCACACATATATACTGTAACACCCCAAAAAGACTCAAAAGTTGATTTGAGGTTCAGGTGGCTTAACACGGCCTGGGACACGGGCGTGTCCCAGGGCGTGTCGGGGTACACGGCCTGGGACACGGGCGTGTCCCAGGGCGTGTTCAAGATAGTCGACGATCGGAGGTCGACGATAGTCGAGCCTGGGACACGGCCTTCGACACGGGCGTGTCCCAGGGCGTGTCACTCAATAAAATACCGTATCGAGTCAGAATTGTACACGGCCCGGAACCAAGGCTTGAACACGGCCGTGTCAGCTTTGACACGGGCGTGTCAGTGGGCGTGTGCCTACCCGTGTACTACTCTGACTGGATTCAGCGCTCGATGGGTACCGTGTAAACAGGTGTGACACGGGCGTGTCAAGTGACCGACACGGGCGTGTCAGGTTCGACACGGGCGTGTCGATGCCCGTGTTCTGGTAATTTTAGGCGGTGCGAGCGCCGCGTGTGCCGCTTAAGGGTACACGGCCTGTGACACGGGCGTGTCACAGGCCGTGTCGGCCAAAAGAAAAAGGATTTTCAGGCAGATCTTGGCCCTTCATTTTCTTTAAATAGAATCTTGTGGATGGAGATCATTTCTGGTCTGATAAGGCCGGAAAAGGAGGAAGAAAAGCTCATTCTTCATTTCATCTTCTCTTTCTAAAATTTAAGAGAGAGGTGAGAGCAAGGAGGAAGAAGAAGTGGAGTCCGGCTGCCGGTGGTGCTACGGTGGTCCAAATCGCGAGCCGAGTTCGGATTTGAGAAGGCAACGCTGCTGCGAAGACTTTCATCCGTCTCAAATTTCTCTCCATGGCTCCGAAGCGAACTCCTAGGGTAACGATTTCCTGCTTGGACATGTGAAGTCCTTAATTCCTGCATTGCATAGGGAAAACCCTTCCCCGCGAGTGTGCGGTGGGTTATGGCGTCCCTTGGGGTAGATATGTGAAGTCCCCCTTGTTAGAGTCCGGAATTGGAGTACGGATCTAGGCATGCTGTGTGAAGCCCATCTGGACATGATCTGGATTGGTGATGCTTGTTTGCATATCGGAGAAGACTCCGTGATTTCTTGCTTGTAGGCATGATGGAAAGTACTGGAGGAAGTCCAGGAAATTAAGAGAGTTGGACTCTCCTGTAGCCGTGAGTTGCTACTTTGTGTGAGGTTGAGCCGTTGAGCCGTGGGGCTGCAACTGGGCAATGCCTTGGTGGTGGAACGGGCAAGGTGAAGCTGTACCCGTGTCAGTCCAGGCATGAGTCTGACGATGTGAGCAACGGGAAAGGTGGATCTGTACCCGCGTTATGGTTGTCTAACCTTGGGTGCTTAAGACCCTGTTAGGATCACATAGCGAGAGTCGACGGCCGGTGAGCCGATCAGACTAGAATGCTCATATGGAACCGTTATGTCTGGGACCTCTGAACGGTAGTGTGGCCGTGGAAATACGGAACACCGATAATGTGCCCTGAGTGCACGGAGCGTCGGGCCGTCGTGCCGGCGTTTGTGATATGTGACTGTGCGAGCGTGCACGTCTTGCTTAAATTGCTATATATATTATACTGGAAGATTGCTATGCAGGGATGGAATTCCGCTGCCCCGTGCCAGGGGCAGGGTCGTTATAATTGGTCAGCTGAATGCTGACCGTTGCCCTGTTTGCCACCGCTTGGTGGATTGGTTATTACAGGTACTGGAGGTGCTGGTCCGAGCGGGACTTAGCGGGCTGAAGCCCAAAGCTGCGCTGCTGCCCTCGAAGGCATTATTTTGTTTCTTTTGTTCATGTGTGGCCGGCCTGCGTGCCGATGTATGTAATCCACACGCTTGTTAAGAGAAACTGTTGTAAGGCCTTAAGGCCAGACTCTTGTAATGTTTATATTTATTCCTAAGTAAGTGGACAGTGTTTATTATCTTGAGTTCATTTATTCAACCGTGAAGCTTCCGCTAGAATGCTCTGTGTTAGGATGCGTGGTTTTGATATTATTTCGTAACGTCTCCACCTGTTTGTGGAATATGGTGTGGGGCCCCGGCCGGACCCTCTATTATATTCTTCTTGACGGGTAGGTGTTACAATTTGGTATCAGCTTGTTGGTCGATCTCTTCCGAATTCGCGGACGAATTCTTTTGAGAGGTGGCGTGCACGTGTCAGTGCCGTCGTTATAACACTTAATTTGAACTCAAGATTGTCCACTTAGGAATGCAAATACACTTGTTTGTTGAACTTGTGTATTCTTTTGTCTGGTTGCCATTTTCATTGGTCGTTAACCTGTGTATTTTACACATATAGGTGACCAGAAGTGTTGCGGGTCAATCCGAACCACAACGTTCTGTTGAGAGTGCGGCACCAGCCGAGGTGCCCACAACTCCTCCATCCGCTGAAACAGTCTGTCTCATCACGGAAACGGTACTTGCGGTGATGAATGCTCAGCAAGCGGGGCAGGCACGTCCTGCAGTGGTGCCAGCGCAAGCTGGGGTACGGCAAGAACCGATAGAAGCCGAAGTTGGTCCGCGGGTAGCAGATCAACAATGGAAGCAATTCTTGAGCTTCAACCCTCCGCAGTTTCATGGGGCGGGTACACCGGCCCAAGCAGAGGATTGGCTTGCAAGAATCAAGAGGATTATGAGGGCTATCAGGGTTGAGGAAGAACAGAAAGTTATGTTAGCCACTTTCCTACTGGAAGGAGAGGCGCGATTGTGGTGGGATGAGATAGAAATGCATCACTTGGCTGGTAGGCAATTGGCAGAGATTACAATGGACGAATTTTCTCGATTGTTCTTAGCACAACATCTGCCGGTGCATCAAAGGATATCGATGGAAATGGAATTTCAACGGTTGGCGTAGGGAGATCGAAGTGTGGATGACTACCTGCATGAGTTCACCCGGTTGGGAAGATATGCGGGCACGATCTTCGCCGAAAAAGAGCGTAAGACTAGTCGGTTTTATGC
Source organism: Platanthera zijinensis (assembly GCA_039513925.1). Taxonomy (NCBI): domain Eukaryota; kingdom Viridiplantae; phylum Streptophyta; class Magnoliopsida; order Asparagales; family Orchidaceae; genus Platanthera; species Platanthera zijinensis. Next base: position 58,588,279 of record CM077097.1, on the reverse strand, counting down.
GGGACTGCGAGATGAGCTGCGGTATTTGCTCTCGAGTTCTGTGAGTCAGGGATTCCAAGCCTTAGTCTGTACGACTCGTTCTTTGGAGCTGGACATGAAACGGGGGCAAGCAAAAGGAAACTTGGCGGTTGTGAAGCCGGAGTTTAAGCCGCCGCGTCCGGACAAGTTTGGCTACCGAAAGAGGTGGAATAAGAAGTCTAAGTCTTCTGGACAAGCTCCTTCTGCGACTGTGACGGACACATCTGGGAATGGATCTCGTGCTTGTTATACGTGCGGGAAGGTTGGACACTTCGCACGTGAATGCCGATTTGGTCCTCCAAAGGGTGATAAGAAGACGGGAGCATCTTATGCGGAGAAGGGGAAGGCTGTGGTGGAGTCTTCTGCCTCGCACGCGCAGCCCAGGGTCTTCAACCTTGGACAACAAGAGGCCATTAAGCAGGCGGATGTCGTCACAGGTGCGCGTAGATTTTAATGTTCTTGTTTTGTTGTGCTGTGCTTGTTTTAATTGTAATGTTATAGGGTTTGTCCTTATAAGAGAGTATCCGGCGCGAGCACTGTTCGACACAGGTGCTTCACATTCGTTTCTGTCTGAGGACTTTGTCGTTCGTATAGGGGTGCCTATCCGGACCGCGACAGACAGTGTAAAGGTGTTGTTGCCTAACGGATGTTTGATGTGCGCGGATCGATCTTGCGGTCTTGAGGTCAAGATAGGAAGTCGGGAGTTCAAGGTGGAAACACTAGTATTGCCGATCAAAGAGTTTGATATAATCTTTGGTATGGACTGGCTTTCAGAGCAGCGTGCCTGTATAGATTGCACTTCAAAAGAGGTCACACTTGGGCAAAATACCGAACAAGAGACCAAGTTCATTGGTATGCAAGGGATGAGTGGGATGTTGTTATCCGCTCTCCAAGTTGTTAAGGCAGTTCGGAAGGGTGCGGAGTTATTCTTCACACTCATAGAGGCGGTGGCGCCGAAGGCCAGTGTGAGTGAAGTGCCGATTGTGTCGGAGTATGCGGATGTGTTTCCAAAGGACCTTCCGGGGTTACCTCCCCAAAGGGAAATCGACTTCGCTATCGAGCTGGTGCCGGGTGCGAAACCTGTGGCCCGTTCGCCGTATCGGGTAGCGCCAAAAGAAATGGCCGAACTGAAAGTTCAGTTGCAAGAATTGTTGGAGCAGGGTTATATACGCCCAAGTATGTCACCTTGGAGCGCGCCTGTTCTTTTTGTGAAAAAGAAAGACGGTGGTTTGCGACTATGTATTGATTATCGTGAACTGAACAAGCTGACGGAGAAAAACAAGTATCCAATTCCACAGATTGATGACTTGTTCGATCAGCTAGCGGACTCAACCGTCTATTCGAAGTTGGATTTGAAGTCCGGGTATTACCAGTTGCGGATTAGGGAAGGTGACATTCCCAAGACAGCGTTTGGCACACGCTATGGTCATTATGAGTTCACAGTGATGTCGTTCGGCTTGTGTAATGCGTCTTCGGTATTCATGGATCTCATGCATCGAACGTTCCGCGAATACCTGGATCTGTTTGTGATTGTGTTTATTGATGATATTCTGGTATATTCACAATCGGAGGAAGATCATGCAAACCATTTGCGATTAGTATTGCATACCTTGCGAAGGAATAAGCTGTATGCCAAGTTCTCAAAGTGTGAGTTCTGGCTCTCGTCGGTGGCTTTTCTAGGCCATGTAGTAAGTGGAGAGGGCATAGCGGTGGATCCGGCAAAGATAAGTGTCATTCGTGATTGGCCAGTGTTGTCTTCGGTGGCCGAAGTCAGGAGTTTCCTTGGACTGACGGGCTACTATAGAAGGTTCGTGGAGAACTTCTCCCGGATTGCTTTGCCTCTGACTACGTTGACGAGAAAGGATCAGAAGTTCGTTTGGACGCCGGAGTGCGCACGAGCTTTTGATGGGCTGAAGAATCGTTTGACCACGGCGCCCGTGTTGACTTCGCCATGTGGTACAGATGGATTTGAAATATACAGCGATGCGTCAGGAAGCGGCTTAGGCTGCGTTCTCCTGCAGTTTGGCAAGGTAATCGCTTATGGCTCACGTCAATTGAAAGTGCATGAGCGTAATTACCCCGTCCATGATTTGGAGTTGGCGGCGGTGATCTTTTCGCTAAAATTGTGGCGGCATTATCTGTATGGAGTGAAAGTGGATATTTATACAGATCATAAAAGCTTAAAGTATCTGCTTGATCAAAAAGAATTGAATATGCGACAAAGGAGGTGGATGGAATTCCTTGGGGATTTTACCTTCGACATTCACTATGTTCCCGGAAAGGGAAATGTGGTCGCTGATGCCTTGAGTCGTCGGGCTCCGGTGCAGGCAAATTGGTTGCGGATGCATGATGAGCGGTTAATCCAGGAGTTGGAAGCCTTGGAGATATCTTGTGTGGAAAGAGATTCTTCAACTGTTGCATGTATGAGCTGGTTGGAAGTTCAATGTGACCTTGCTAACAGGGTTCGGCGGGCAACGGAGTTGGATGAAAGCCTCCAACGCTATGCAAAGGAGCGGTCTGGTGATCAATTCTCCTGGGATGATGGGTTGTTACGGAAGGATGGCCGATTGTGCATCCCTAGTGCGGGTAAATTGCGAGAAGGGCTGCTATATGAAGCACACTTTACAAAGTATTCAATTCACCCTGGGAGCACAAAAATGTACAAGGACATGAAGAAACTGTTCTGGTGGCCTGGTTTAAAGAAGGACATAGCCGCGTATGTGGCTAAATGTCGTACTTGTGCTTTGGTAAAGGCAGAATGTCAACGGCCGAGTGGTTTCCTGAAGTCGTTGCCGGTTCCGCAATGGAAGTTTGAGGATATTTCTATGGATTTCGTGCACGGATTGCCGAGATCTCAACGTGGCCATGACTCAATCTGGGTGATTGTAGACCGGTTGACAAAGGTGGCTCACTTTATACCAAACAAGCGGGACGATTCAGTGGAAACGTTGGCAAAGCTCTATGTGGAGCAGATTGTTCGATTGCACGGTGTTCCCCGGAGCATCGTAAGTGACCGAGATGGGCGCTTTACCTCGAAAGATTGGAGATTAGTTCATCAGATGTTGAGCACGAAGTTAGCATTCAGTACGGCTTTTCACCCGCAAACGGATGGCCAAACTGAACGAACCAACAGAACGATGGAGGATATGCTCCGTATGTGCGCCCTGGACTTCGGTAAGAATTGGGAAGAACATCTTGTTATGGTGGAGTTTGCCTATAATAATAGCCATCAAGCAAGTATAGGCATGGCCCCGTTTGAAGCGTTGTATGGTTGGAAGTGTCGTACACCGCTAGCTTGGGCAGAAACTGGCGAGACTAAACTTTTAGGTAAAAAGGAAGTCGAGGATGCTACCTCAACAATACGCTCTATTCGAGAGAGGCTCCTAATAGCCCAAGATCGGCAGGCCAAGTATTACAATGCTAAGCACCGGAACGTGGAGTTCGCGGTGGGTGACTGGGTCTATTTAAAGATTAAGCTCTTCAAAGGCGTATCTCGGATTCGGCGGTTGAAAAAGCTAAGTCCGCGATACCTTGGTCCATTTGAAGTGGTGGAGCGAGTTGGGGAAGCCGCCTATCGGTTAGCTCTTTCATCGGAATTGAGTGGATTGCATGATGTGTTTCACATCTCGATGCTACGCAAAGCAGTCAAGGATCCAGCTCAAGTAATTGACAATGACCGAGTGCCGGTTGAGTATGGGCTAACAACAAAGGTGAAGCCTATACGAATTGAGGATCGAGCCGAGAAACAGTTGCGGAACAAAGTGATCGGGATGGTCAAAGTCCGGTGGGACAATTGTGGCCGAGAAGAGCTAACATGGGAGCGTGAGCAGACCATGCAAGCCGAGTTTCCCGAATTATTTTCGTAATTTGTTTACTCGTTATATATGTAATAGAAATATATAAATGTTTTGTTAATTTCTCCCTACTGTCTTCAAATTTCGGGACGAAATTTTATTAAGGGGGGGGGGGAGGATTGTAACACCCCAAAAAGACTCAAAAGTTGATTTGAGGTTCAGGTGGCTTAACACGGCCTGGGACACGGGCGTGTCCCAGGGCGTGTCGGGGTACACGGCCTGGGACACGGGCGTGTCCCAGGGCATGTTCAAGATAGTCGACGATCGGAGGTCGACGATAGTCGAGCCTGGGACACGGCCTTCGACACGGGCGTGTCCCAGGGCGTGTCACTCAATAAAATGCCGTATCGAGTCAGAATTATATACGGCCCGGAACCAAGGCTTGAACACGGCCGTGTCAGCTTTGACACGGGCGTGTCAGTGGGCATGTGCCTACCCGTGTACTACTCTGACTGGATTCAACGCTCGATGGGTACCGTGTAAACAGGTGTGACACGGGCGTGTCAAGTGACCGACACGGGCGTGTCAGGTTCGACACGGGCGTGTCGATGCCCGTGTTCTGGTAATTTTAGGCGGTGCGAGCGCCGCGTGTGCCGCTTAAGGGTACACGGCCTGTGACACGGGCGTGTCACAGGCCGTGTCGGCCAAAAGAAAAAGGATTTTCAGGCAGATCTTGGCCCTTCATTTTCTTTAAATAGAATCCTGTGGCTGGAGATCATTTCTGGTCTGATAAGGCCGGAAAAGGAGGAAGAAAAGCTCATTCTTCATTTCATCTTCTCTTTCTAAAATTTAAGAGAGAGGTGAGAGCAAGGAGGAAGAAGAAGTGGAGTCCGGCTGCCGGTGGTGCTACGGTGGTCCAAATCGCGAGCCGAGTTCGGATTTGAGAAGGCAACGCTGCTGCGAAGACTTTCATCCGTCTCAAATTTCTCTCCATGGCTCCGAAGCGAACTCCTAGGGTAACGATTTCCTGCTTGGACATGTGAAGTCCTTAATTCCTGCATTGCATAGGGAAAACCCTTCCCCGCGAGTGTGCGGTGGGTTATGGCGTCCCTTGGGGTAGATATGTGAAGTCCCCCTTGTTAGAGTCCGGAATTGGAGTACGGATCTAGGCATGCTGTGTGAAGCCCATCTGGACATGATCTGGATTGGTGATGCTTGTTTGCATATCGGAGAAGACTCCGTGATTTCTTGCTTGTAGGCATGATGGAAAGTACTGGAGGAAGTCCAGGAAATTAAGAGAGTTGGACTCTCCTGTAGCCGTGAGTTGCTACTTTGTGTGAGGTTGAGCCGTTGAGCCGTGGGGCTGCAACTGGGCAATGCCTTGGTGGTGGAACGGGAAAGGTGAAGCTGTACCCGCGTCAGTCCAGGCATGAGTCTGACGATGTGAGCAACGGGAAAGGTGGATCTGTACCCGCATTATGGTTGTCTAACCTTGGGTGCTTAAGACCCTGTTAGGATCACATAGCGAGAGTCGACGGCCGGTGAGCCGATCAGACTAGAATGCTCATATGGAACCGTTATGTCTGGGACCTCTGAACGGTAGTGTGGCCGTGGAAATACGGAACACCGATAATGTGCCCTGAGTGCACGGAGCGTCGGGCCGTCGTGCCGGCGTTTGTGATATGTGACTGTGCGGGCGTGCACGTCTTGCTTAAATTGCTATATATATCATACTGGAAGATTGCTATGCAGGGATGGAATTCCGCTGCCCCGTGCCAGGGGCAGGGTCGTTATAATTGGTCAGCTGAATGCTGACCGTTGCCCTGTTTGCCACCGCTTGGTGGATTGGTTATTACAGGTACTGGAGGTGCTGGTCCGAGCGGGACTTAGCGGGCTGAAGCCCAAAGCTGCGCTGCTGCCCTCGAAGGCATTATTTTGTTTCTTTTGTTCATGTGTGGCCGGCCTGCGTGCCGATGTATGTAATCCACACGCTTGTTAAGAGAAACTGTTGTAAGGCCTTAAGGCCAGACTCTTGTAATGTTTATATTTATTCCTAAGTAAGTGGACAGTGTTTATTATCTTGAGTTCATTTATTCAACCGTGAAGCTTCCGCTAGAATGCTCTGTGTTAGGATGCGTGGTTTTGATATTATTTCGTAACGTCTCCACCTGTTTGTGGAATATGGTGTGGGGCCCCGGCCGGACCCTCTATTATATTCTTCTTGACGGGTAGAGATGTTACATATACACACACACACAGAAATATACACACACTCAGAAATCAGTCCTAAATCAAAAAAATATCCAGTGAACGTTGCATTTGTTCTTGCATATACATTTCATAAATCAATTCTAAACATTGCATATTCAAATCGATCTTAAAACTCAGAAATCGATTATAAATCCAAAAAATTATCCAGTGAACCTTGCATATGTTCTACCCTAAACATTGCATATGAAATCATTGTTAAACATTGCATATTATCAACAACATATCATCTCCTCAACAATATTGCATTTGAAATCAGTCCAAAATCAAATAGTTTATCTAGTTAACAACATAAAACTCTAGATCTGATACAATAAGAGAGGATCCATATGCGATCAAAAATCCAGTGAAACAAGTGAGGATCGGCGAGCGGAAAAGCAGGTAGATCGGCGAGCGGAAACGAACGAAAACAAAAGTGGGGGAGAAGATGCGCGTGGAGAAATAAATGATACCTGGTAGATCGGTGAGAGGAAAAGCTGAACCACCGGCGGCGTGCTGCGTGACGAGGAGCGAATGAGAGGAGATCGAGCGATAGTTCTTCCAAATCTAGCGATAGATCGAGCGATAGATCCGGTGAAACCTGGTAGATCGAGCGATAGATCGATCGATAAACGCCGCTACCAAGGAAAGGAATCGGGAACGACAGGAGCCGCGATGATAGGTTTTCGGAGGAGATGACTTTTGCGGTTGGACGCAGAAAAAAACAGCGGCCCGGTATATAGTATTAACAGCGGATGCCCCTAAACGTCATTTTTAAAATAAGTCAAGCCAAACACAACTTATTCCGAAAATACCGGTGCGTTTCAACCGCATCGCACCCTAAAAGCTTAACCAAACGCTACCTTAGTCTTGCACTTTGCACCCTAGACTTATAAAAAAAATTGATATTTCTGTCATTTTTGGGCGTTTTTTGGTTTTTTTTGTTTCAATCCAAATCTTGAAATTTCCAAACCGAAAATTTGGCACAATGTACAGTGAGCCAATAACCTGCAGATTGCAGTAATATCGTTTGCTACTCCTCACAGCAGCTTTACAGGAATTTCCAAACCTCCAACTGCTGTACATATGAAATGCCGATATTTTTCATATAAGAGAAGTGCAAGATCTGAAGATCGGGTGTTGGAAAACTTTACCATAAAACTGCAGATCTGCAATCTTGCAAGGATGAAGATGGGGTGTCGGCAAGCCTTACCGACACTGGATCCTCACCAACACAAACGGTGCAAGATAATTGCAGATCGGCCTTTGAAACAAACGGTGCAATATAGCTACATATCGGGTGCCAGCAAGCTTCACCAACACCGGATCTATCGCTGGAAGCCCCTTTTGGCACTTTCCGGCGACGTCTTCATCAATAGCGGGCTAGGTTTCGGCCGACAAGCAGGGGCGGATCCAGGATTCGAAGTAAGGGGGGCCAAAAAAAAATTATGAATCAAAATATAATAAGCAAAAAAATTTCTGTTTTGAAGTTTTAGCATTTACAATAAAAAAAGTTTCAATATGAATGTTAACTTATTTTAGTTGTGCACTGTTGGTTTGATTCAGATCCGATCGAGCTAGATCCGGTTTTGGATTGTATTTTTTTCTCAGAGTTACCAAAATCAATGGTTAAATTGAAAAATACTTTTCCTGTTTGGGATTTCGGTGGGTAGCCAAAATTGGAGAAAAGGAATAATTGATTTCCTTGTTTAATTTTGTGCCCATGATATAATATATATCATCCATCCGTGAGAAGAAGGTAGCCGCCCAAGTAGGAGCCCGCCCTCGGCCAGAGCACACCCTCCTTTTTCTTCGGATCTTCAAGCGGAGCTGCGGAGTGCGGAGGGCTGTCGGGGCCAAGTGGCCAACTGGAGGTCGGGTTGCTGTCTGCTGGTGGTACTGGTCGGGACTCGGGAGTCGGCCGTCGGGACAATGGCAGGGGATCGACCGGTCGAGGTGGGCCGATTGTAGAAAGCCGATGAACGGTGATCGGTGGGAGTCGGTCGTTGGGACTCGGGAGTCAGCCGTCGGGCTGCTGCCTGCTTGTGGTCGGGATCGAGAGAGAGAGAGTGACATGGCGAGATTACGAGAAGACAGTCGGCCGTCGGGCTGCGCTAATCTGATCGGGAGGGAGATAGAATATGGTTTAATTATTTGGAGTTATATTATATTATATAATTTATAAACATAATACATTAATTTCAAAATTCAAGGGGGGCCCCGGGCCCCCCCTTGCCCCCACCTGGATCCGCCACTGCCGGCAAGAGATCGGAGAGGAACAAAAAGGGGAGTAATGACAGTTACCAGTTGAGAAGAAGTTCATCAGAGGGTCGTCGGTTACTTCTCGCGCGCGTCGGGAGGGAAGAGACGGCCGAAATAAAAGACGCGACTTGAAAAAGGAGCGCGACACTGCAGGAGTCGACAAACCTACGTTGAAACACCAATAATTTGATGTTGAGGTCGCGACCTATAAACAAACACCTAAAACACAATATGATTATTGCATTTCATAAAGCGGTTGCGATAATAAAAGCAGTTGTTGTAAATAAATAATTGTAAATGGAACTGTTAGAAACCAATTGCTGAAAATAAAGATTTGTTGGGATAGTCTATATTTATAAAGCTGTTCAAAACAGAGAACCATTCGGCAAAACTGCGTTAACAATAAATTACATATTTATATTTTATTGCGTAATTATATTATATTATATTTATACATAATATACATAATTATATTACATAATACATAATTATACTACTATACATAATTATATATGTATCATATGAGCATCTTCGCACGGGCTATGCTCGTGCTCGATGCTCTCGGGAAGTCTTCAGCCGCATCAGGCGGGCTTCGCCTGTGCTTGATGCTTCAGGTGGTCTTCGGCCGCATAGAAGCGCGCTTCGCCCGCTTCCACGCAATCCACCATCTCGACATCGTACCCGCCACTCGCGGCCCCCCGGAGCAAAATCAAATAACCATAGGGCTCTGGGGGCCGCGAGTGGCGGGTGCGGCGCCAAGATGGTGGATTCCGTGGAAGCTGGCGAAGCCCACTTCTATGCGGTCGAAGACCACCGAAGCATCAAGCACAGACGAAGCCCGTGCGCAGGCGGGCGAAGACCCCTTATTGCGGTCGAAGACTGCCTGAGAGCATCGAGCACGGGCATATCACGTGCAAAGATGCTCGTATTAAATAAAATTAAAATAAATAATTATATAATAATATAAATATAGAATATAGAATATAGAATATAATATAGATTAAATAAAAACTTAGGACTTAGGTGAACAGGAAATTAAAGCGGGGGAGGAGGAGGGCTACACGGGAAGAGGAGGAGGAGGGGGAAGGCCAACCGTCGGACACCGGCGATCCCGACGGGGGTAGGCCGGAGGCGAACCGGTCGGGCCACCGCCGGCAGTCGCCCTGCCCATGAGTTCCAAACCTGGGACTCACGCGCAGGGTCACTGCCGGCGGTGGCCCTGCCGGTTTGCCTCTGGCCCACCCCCGTCGGTGTCTCCAGAGTCCGGTGACCCCGTCGGTGGGGTCCGGTGAAGCAGCCACCGCCTCCGCCAGCGGCGGCTTGCTGAAATTGAATATTTTTTTAATAAAATGGCGGAGCTCAAGTGCAGGGCCACCGCCGGCGATGGCCCTGCCAGTTCGGCTCGGCCTTACCCCCGCTAGTGTCGCCAGCATCCGGAGACCTCAGCGGTGTGGTCCGGTGAGGCAGCCGCCGCCTCCGCTGGCGGCGGCTTGCTGAAATCGAATTTTTTTATATAAAATGATGGAGCTCACGGGAAGGGTGTCACAACTTGCATTTTCTCCGAATTTAAATGTATATCAGAGTAAGAGAAAACACGCGTCGTGATGTCACGTCATACAGGGGATAATTGCAGACGCTCAGGCAAGACTCCAACTCTACATTCTATATGCAATTCATAAGTTATTATTAAGAAAATCCAGTTTAAGTTTAATTGATTAGCAGTATCCCTCGGCTCAGTGGATCAACTAGTCCACCAGTAAAAATATAATTATACGCTGTGGAAAATACTTTGCTTTCAATGATTAACATCCTACATGAGCATAAACATCCCAAAAGACAACTCATGATATGTATACCTCTAAGTTTAATATAAGTATAGAAATAGTTTGTACGCTAGTTAAAATATGATGACTTTAGCTTTAAAAGATGACATGTATGAGTTAGTAAAAATGATATTATTGTACTTTAAAATATTTAACATACAACCTAGCATAAAACCTTTCCAGAGAGCAAGTAAAAAATTAACAAATCATATAAAAATGACTTAGCAGCTAGCAAGTACTTAACATAAAACAAAATCTTGTAGGCGTCAACAACTTGACTCAAACCCACCAAAATAATGTATGTCTGAACTAAAGGAAAAAACAAACAACAACTACCTCACAGACGGTGAGAAAAAGGCTGATGTAGAAAAGCAACCAAAATCCAACCATAGTCGCTCAACCTGCTACTGCTCCAAACCTGAGACATTCACAAAAATAGAATACTTCAGAAAGAATAAACAAAAGGCGATCAAAAACCAATAATAACAATTTTGAAAAGAAAGCAGAAGGGTTACCAACCCCAACTGTAAGAATGACTGAAGGGATAACGCCAATACTCAAAACAAGGTGAGAAGTATGAAAGAACTCACAAGGGTTCGATGTCCCAAGTTACACCAAGTGCGATAAAGAAATAAGCATTTAAAAACATATACTTAAGTGAGTACATATGAAATAAAATAGTAAACTCATCATAGAATGAGCATAAACACCAACCAAATACGGCACCTGCGGTGGTGGGAACCTACCCAACACACTCATAGTAAAACTTCACAAGGATCCAAGGAAAGGTGGTCTTATACTATGACATACCCAATGCCGGGGAAAAATCGGCACCTGAGGTGGTGGGAACCTACCCAACACGCCAACAGAACAAAAACCCATACCAGGTAAACCCACCAGGGTAAAGACTCATAGCCAACCATGGCCACACCAAAACCACATGAAAAACTGATAAAACCACAACCCAAAACACAGGTTTACTCCAAAGAAAATAAGGAAGAAAACCCAAGAAATCACTCTAAGGCCAATACTCGGCGAATTAGATACAATTCAGCTACAAAGTTAATCAAGTCTACACTGATTTGTCGAGTATACTTGACGAATACAACAAGCACTAGACTATTTTTATTTAGTTAAACTAGTATACTGGTGATATACCACGAATCAGCAAAAAAAAAACTAAGTCCATTGAAAAGTGTCGAGTATACTCGACGCCGCGTCGAGTGTAGTCAACACACTCGAAGCCAACCAGATCTCTTGACGAAACTACTTCACTCAATGCCGTGTCGAGTACACTCGACGCTGCTGTTGGAACCCCTGTTTTAGATTTGGGCTAGGTTCACTACTTAAGATGTTTGACCCATCTTGTATAGACAAGGTCAACTTTGTCAGTCCTAGGGTTTAGGTCAGTCTCATTAGAATCAGTCTACTTGGATCAGCCTGTAGTAGACTTCAGAAGACTCAAGACTTAGAAGAATTCAGAGTTCAATCTATTAGTTCAAAGTTATTCGAACTCAGCTTGACGATCATCGATCTTAGATCGACGAACTCAAGGTTCCTTCTCTGAGTTGAACTCGACGAAATCCGAGCTCAGGTCGACGAACTCTTCCCTCTATACAGATTCTCTGGTCGACGAATTTGGAGCTCAAATTTACCAGCTATTCTTCAGATCATGGATCGCCGAGCTCAACTCGACGAAGGGGATTTCTCAGCTCGACGAACTTGGAGTTCAGGTCGACGAAATCTGCCCTGAGATCGACGAAATCTGTTCAGATTCTGAATGATAAGTTTTCCATATCTCTGTCCTTAAATTATTCTATTCTATGGCAGTAATTCTCTGAGTAATTAATGTATATATTCTCTCGAATATAGTTGTTCATTGCATCATTAATTATGGATTTTATCAGAGTTAATTACTTGACTTATTTATGAGGACAGTTGGGGAAATACATTAAAGACTAAATCCAGATGTTTCAAACTCCAGATTGTGTGCAGCAATTAAAGCATGGATTCAAAATTCAAAATATGGTTTTGCTGCACAGAATATAAAAAGGGATTTTTCGTCTTCTTCAAAAAAGTACACATGCAATACTTAGAACATATAGAGAACTTACACAAGAACTGTAACAGACAGCTGAGATATTCACGGGCTGAATACAGAGAAAAAGGCTACAGACTTTGTGAAGTTTTTCACAGGCTACATACTGAAGATTGTAGAAGAACACAGTCAGAAAGATTATTTATCTTCTTCAGTCTTCTGCTTTAGGAATCTTCAGAGACAACAATCAAATATCAGTCTACAAGTTCTTGGAGATCAAAAGCCAAAAGTTGAAGGCCTACACCCTGAGCAAAGCTTCCAGATTTCCTAATCATTCAATATCTCAGGGGGAGCTTTGACAAAGCAACATCCACTAAAGTCTTCTCTATTATTAAGAGAAAAGATAAGACAACATCACCTACACTCACTGTATAAAGGGTTTATTAACTCTCTTCAAAAGTTATTTATTAGTTTTTGGGCACCTGATCAAAAGCCAAAAGGGTTGTGAGATCTCCCTTCAAATAGATCTTGTGGTGACAGGGCACCTGAGCAAAAACCTATCGTGGAAGGGCACCTGATCAAAAACCTATTAGTGGATTCCTACCAGGGTGGTAGAAGAGTGAATGTACCCAGATTTGGGGAACCACTATAATTTCTTGTGTTGTCTGGTTGTTCATTCTTCTTACTTTGTTGTGTTGTGATAGTTTAGTTTTCATTTCATATTATATAACTGCTGATATCACCTATTTTACTCTAAGTTATCAAAACCTGTAAAAAGTTTTAAAACACTCTATTCACCCCCTCTAGAGTAAATCAGATCTATTCCTTATCTTTCAGCTGCGTTGAGTGCATACAACTCCAACAAGATTACTAAGCAAAATAAGCTTCACCCAACGCCGCGTTGAGTGCATTCCACTCACTCAACGCTTATACCTTAGATTCAAAATTACATGATGGCGAGGCTTCACTCGACGCCGTGTTGAGTGTATTCATGTAACACCCCCAGAAACGGGCTGGAAGGCTCCACTTTTTAGTCAACCTGGGCTCGAAGAAAAAGTGGTTGAGTGCAGCTCAACAAACATCATCGAGATCAGCTCGACAAAAATCATCGAGCGCAGCTCGACGAAAATCAACGAGCGCAGCTCGATGAAAATCAACGAGCGCAGCTCGATGAAAATCAACGAGCGCAGCTCGACGAAAATCAACGAGCGCAGCTCGACGAAAATCAACGAGCGCAGCTCGACGAAAATCAACGAGCGCAGCTCGATGAAAATTGTCGAGCGCTGCTCGACGAAATTCGTCGAGCGCTGCTCGACGAAAGGCTGCTGTTCGACGAATGTTAGTAGGCTGAGATCGACGAAAAGTTGATCTGATGATTCTGAGTTCAACGATAGTCGCTCAGCTTTTGTGTCATTTGGACACATGTCAGGTGAGCGGCCAAGCAGTGGATGATCTGAAATCCAAGTCGTTGCTGCTGTGCGGGGAGGGGAATCATGTGTCTAAGGGTTATACCCGATCCCACTAACCCTAGAGGTTCTAAGAAGAGAACTTATTCTTTGTCTTATCTTCTTCTTCATCGTTTCCTGGAAGAGCAGAAAACCGAGAAAGGGCATGTGTCGGGCTGAGCGTGTTTGATTTGCTGAAGGAGATTCAGTGGGAGGAATCGAGATCTGAGGATAGATCTGCGAAGAGGAAGGCAGCGTGATTCTTTCCATCCGCGTAGATTTTCTCCAAATGGCACCAAAGAGGATCCCAAGGGTAATGATCTTCTTCTTGGACAAGTGAAGTGTAAGACCCCCCTCCCGAAACACAAAACATGGCACGAGAGGGGTCTTATGCCCAGAACAGCCGCCTTGCGGTAGTACTAGCACTCGGGCTAGCCTGTACCACAGGACGCCTACTCTGCCGGCTACAACCAATATCAGAGAATAACTGCCAACCCAACCATATTAATATGAAAGTCAAATCCACACCAAGCATATGTCCATAATATTATAAATAAAGAAGCTACAGCAAGCTTCTAATATCAGAGTACGAGAACAAAATTGCCCCGAAGGGCTACAACAAAATCTCTCTCTCACTCACATCTGTAACCGACGGTAGCGACGGTACCGTCCCTTCAGGCCCTGTCACCCTGGCCTGGCTGTCCGTCTGCATAGCCTGCTGCTCCACCTGCGGGGTTTCCTCCTAAAAAGGAAGACGTAGCAACCGTTAATCAAAAATACTAAGTGGTTTCACATCCGCTCCCCCGGCGACTCCTCGGCACCGGGCGGAGAAAGGAACATGTACAATAAATATATGTCAGTAGTACAAGCAGGTGAAGTATGTGTACATATCATAAATAGCAATAGAAAGAGTATACAAATGAACAAGGTCTTATTTTACAAATCTACAATCTACAGCAGCAAGAGAGTACATATCTAGAACAGTAAGTAACTCAACTTATATGGGTGCCCATACAAGCATATAAGTTGAGGGTCGTTCAGCAAAAAGTAACTCATCATATAGGAGTGCCCATACAAACTTATACGATGAGGGTTTTGTGTATGTAATGAAGTGCAATGCTATGTATGCAATGGAATGATACACCCATGATCAGGCACATGCAATCGCTATGTCGACACAGACTTATAGTTCCTACTATTCGAACAGGTAGCTAACCTCTCAGGCATCAACCGTCGTGGCCAAACGGTGACAGTAGAGCGGGCATCTCCACTACTAGGCTGGTCTCCACACTACCTGGCCCAGGCCTCCGTACGCCTCAACGCTAAGAACACAACAGTGGAGCTCACATGCGTACTACGGCTCAGCGGGTTCTCTCGGGTAAATATGCACCAAGATCCTAACCCCGACTGGCCTATGGTATGACACGGAAGGAGCCTCGGAAATGAGCACGAGGACCAAGCCCAACCGTTCACTTGGCGTGGAAGGAGCCTCGGGACGTGAACACCGAGGACCAAGCCCAATCGTCCAAGGTCTAACTGTCAACTCCCATCGGTGTGACGATTGGCGAGCTCGTAGACCTGCCACACTATCCTTAACCCGGGATTACGACACCGCGTGTTGACTCACACTGCATGCAATTCCACAATTCATGGCATGGGAGGAGCCTCGGAGAAAGCACGAGGACCAAGCCCAACCATCCAACAAATACGGATGGAGCCTCGGGACGTGAACACTGAGGACCAAGCCCAACCGTTCACGTGACACGGAAGGAGCCCCGGGACGTGAACACCGAGGACCAAGCCCAACCGTCCAATTTTATCCAACTCAACCTCATTCTCATTAGTGACGGTCAACACCGCACTTGTTAACTTCCACAATGCTACCCGTAGGGAGACGATACTCTAAGCATTGGACTATCCATTCCCTTCCATCAATTCATTATACATCAGGGTCATAGTTTAATCATTTACCAATCCTTCCACATAAATTCAACATATTATAGATAATGCGCATAATGGTGATCTACCAAATATAACAAAGCCTTTCTTTCACTTAGGCTTGATTCACATCTCGGCATAGGAATTCAAGTCCTCAAACATCAACCCTCACATTACCTCGGTGATTAACACAAAAGAATTCACCCAACCTCGAGATGGATTGCAACATCTATTCCATCGAATCCAAGTTCATATTGTAATCACCTAGAATTATATGTAATCTGGTCAGCAACTTTGACTGGGGATTCCTGTGGCTACAGGTATTGCCTGAAAACGTGCAACCACTCGTTGGAAAGGTAATTTCAAGGGCTACGACTTTTGTGTTTAGTCGAAAGCCCAGTTCTAGTCACATCATACCAGAAATCCAACTCGAAGTCTGCTGCGTACAGGATACAGATTTCCTGGGCATTAACCCCCAACCGCAGCGGATTCAAACGGACTTTCCCGTGGCTACAGGTATCGCCTGGAAACGTGCAACCACTCATTGGAAAGGTAATTTCAAGGGCTACGACTTTTGTGTTTAGTCGAAAGCCCAGATCCGACCCTTTCTTGCTTAAAAGTAGCCAAGAAGGTCGCTGCGTGTAGAACACAGATTCTGCACGCATCTTGAAGCAAAGTGAACGGCATCCGTTCATCTTCCTCCTCAAGCGATTTTCCCCAAATCGCAACCAGAAGTTCCTCCATCCTTATTCTCTCTCTTGAGGCCATTTCCTCTTCACGAGACCACCCCTATCATCACTTTGAAGCGAGGAGAGGTTGAAGATGACTAAGCTTTAGAACACAAGTTCTAGCATGGCCTTCCTAGAAAGCTTCATCTCACACATCAAGACTCCTTTGAGTCGATGTCTCGTCTAAGAATAGCTACAGATCTAGAACCAAGGGAGAGGGGAGGAAACTCACTTCATTTCTAGCGTTTCCTCCGTTGCCGGCCAAGGATCGCATTACCCTTCTCCGCGGCATCCTTGCCTTCGTTAGCAGTGTTCTTCCACGGAAACGGCGGAGCTTTTCCTCCAGAATCCGGCTCCGGCGACCCGCGATATCCTCCTCTTCCGCTCCCGTCGGCTTTGCACAGTGACGGCTCGGCAAGAATGATCGGATCCGATGGCTAGGGTTTGGTTTACTCCCTTTTATATTACATATTAGGTTAAGTCCCTTCCGCCACGTGTCACTCTCTAATTGGACCGCCCAAATTAGGTTTCATTTGAAGTGACCGGTCCAAGGATCATTCAACAGGAATCTCGGAGTCCGGTTCGGTCCGCCTGTACAAGCCGGTGAATCTGCCTGGGCGCAGAAAACGCACAAGTCAAATTCGGCGGGAATCAGCCAGTGATTTCCGTCGATCGGCGAGTATTAGGGTCATTCTCGACGAATTCGTCGAGTATCAACAATGATACTCGACGATTTTCCCTTAGCCATTTTATCGGACATCCTGTCATTGTGTGCGTTGAGTATCAGTTGGCGATACTCGATGGTCGGTGGGTATCACCGGGTATTCTCAGCGATCGGTGAGAATCGTCAGGCATTCTCGACGATTTTCCTTTAACCTACTGCAGTTCTGAGTCCGGCGGGTATCGACCACCGATACCCGTCGAATCGGTGAGTATCAACCTCCATTCTCGACGATCGACGAGCATCAACCTCCATTCCCGTCGATTTTTACTTGGCCAAGTTCCCTCATCTCGGCTACTAGTTGGGGTATCCTTGAACCCAACCCTACACTTATTCAATGCACCTGACACCTCGCGTCAGTGCACCCCGAGCCCGAGTTGAGTATCTTGACTCAGAACACGTGCGAGGGGCCTAGCGCGAATTGGGACGTTACAAATCCTATAAACAAAATAAAAAGATTTCGTCCCCGAAATCAGGCCGAGGTCGTGGGGAGTAAAGCATACAGAAAACAAAATATGCTTTTAAATAAAATTACCTGAAGCAAACAACTCCGGGTAGCGTCTTTGCATCAAATCCATTGGCTCCCATGTGAATTCCTCCTTCCCATAATTAGACCATAGCACTTTTACCAAGGGGACACTTTTGCGGCGCAAGGTTCTTATCTCATTATCAACGATCCGCACCAGCTCCACTCGCACAGATCTATCAGATGCCACAGTACCATCAGTTATGGGGATGTATTGTTCGGGCCGCAACAGCGCCTTCCGAAGCGATGATACATGGAACACATCGTGGAGATTCTCTAGCTCGGGCGGTAGCTCCAGCCGGTAGGCCAAAGGGCCAACCCTTTCCAATATGACATAGGGCCCAACATATCGTGGACTGAGCTTCTTCACTCCTCGAACTCGTGACACTTCATGCATCGGCCGGATTTTTAGAAACACCTTATCACCCACTTGAAATTCCACCATACGGTGCCTTGCGTTGTAATACTTTGCCTGCCGACTTTGAGCCTCCAACATGCGATCCCTTATCAGCCTAACCGCCGCATCAGTGTCATCTATGTACTCAATTCCCAAAGTCTTCGGGTCTTCATCTTGCACCCAAGACAAGGGGGTCCTACACCTCCTTCCATATAGGGCTTCATGGGGCACCATGCCAATACTAGCTTGATGGCTATTGTTATAGGAGAATTCCACCAAGGGTAAGAGTCTTTCCCACGGCTCTCCCCTATCTATCACACACAACCTCAACAGATCTTCCAATGTTCGGATGGTCCGCTCAGACTGTCCGTCCGTCTGAGGATGAAATGCGGTACTGAAGGTAAGACGTGAGCCCAAATACGTCTGTACCGCCTTCCACTCCTTGGAGGTGAAACGACCATCACGGTCCGAAACTATCGTCTTGGGTACGCCGTGATACCATACAAATTGTTCCACAAACAGGCGTACCAAGACATCCACATGAGCCTCCTTCTTCATAGGAATGAACCGGGCAACCTTCGTCAGGCGATTAACGATCACCCACACTGAATCATTCCCTGAGCGGGAGCGAGGTAGCCCATGTACGAAGTCCATGGATATATCCTCGAACTTCCATTCGGGGATTGGCAATGACTGCAACAGGCCACCGGGGCTTCTACATTCTGCCTTCACTCTTTGGCAGGCTTCACAATGCATGACAAAGTACCGGACATCTTTCTTCATCCCTGGCCAACACATCGTCTTCCGTAAGCCGGCGTACATCTTTGAAATTCCTGGGTGCATGGAATATTGAGAGCAATGTGCTTCTCTCATAATATCCTCCCGGATTCTGCCACCTTTGGGAATGTAGAGTAGGCCGCGAAAGTAAATGAGGCCGTCCTTTAGTGTGTACTCGTCGGTAGTCCCGTCTTCGATTAACTTTATTGCCGGGGCCAAAGCCGCATCCAATCCTTGCTCCACTCGGATCCGGTCCCGGATATCACAAACTATGCTCATGCTGGACAGGTACTCCGTATATTCCGAAGAAGCTTTAAATATTAAGGTGATGTCCATCTCCTCGATCATCCGTGCCAACTCCATGCTCATCAATCGAGATTCTGGGTTCAAGCCGGGTACTTTCCTACTCAATGCATCGGCTACCGAGTTTGCTTTTTCGGGGTGGTAGTTCAAGGTGAACTCATAGTCGCATAGAAACTCTAACCACCGCCGTTGTCTTAAGTTCAATTCCTTCTGGGTATGGACGTACTTCAAATTTTTATGATCCGAGAAGATTTCGCAGTGGACGCCGTATAGATAATGCCTCCATACCTTCAAGGCGAACACCACCGCTCCTAGCTCCAAATCATGCACCGGGTAATTGATTTCATGCTTCTTCAATTGTCTTGAAGCATAAGCAATTACGTGCTCATGCTGCATCAACACCGCTTCCAACCCCTGATAAGATGCGTCCGTGTTGTAACATCCCATTTCCGGCTAGACCCCTAGGAGTCGGTTGGTCGAGTCGGAACCCCAGGGAGCACAAAGAGTGAAAATAAAGCGATCAATTTTTCGGGTCACGGGTTGGTCACGCCCGTGACCGACCCGTCACGCCCGTGACCTGGGCGTGACTACTTCGACGATCGTCGATCTCCACGAGACGATCGCCGAACGTGCTGTCTGGGCATGTCACGCCCGTGACCAAGGTGTCACGCCCGTGACTATGGGCGTGACCCCATCGACGACCGTCGATCGCCGTAAGACGATCGTCGATCTTGCGGCCCGGCATGTCACGCCCGTGACATAAGTGTCACGCCCGTGACCTAGGGCGTGACCAGCCTTCGACGATCGTCGATCTCAGTTCGACGATCGTCGACCTCGAAATTTACCGTTCGGGCCTGTCACGCCCGTGACCCAAGGTGTCACGCCCGTGACCATCATCGACGATCGTCGATCTCAGTTCGACGATCGTCGAACCCAGAATTGGCTATTCGGGCCTGTCACGCCCGTGACCTATGTGTCACGCCCGTGACATTGGCCGAAACGACGGTTCAGGCCCGAAATTATTCTAACACGCGTGATAATAAATGCTGGTGTGGGAAGTTACACCAGGGGTAACTTCCGGCCGTTTTCCTTCTATAATTATATAATAAATGAGGAAAAGGTGGTCCAATAGAAAACCGCCAGCTGGACACACCGGTTCAGTTTTCCACCGTTTCTTATCCCTGCATCATAACCGAAGCGTTAAGGGGAGGAGCCTCATGGCCATAATGGCTTTACCCATTCATCTTCCCACTATCTGACTTATAAAAGCCCACTTGGGGAAAGAGGAGAAGGTTACACGCTCAAGTAATTAGAACAGACCTTTGTTCTTGCTGTAGGAGAAGTTCAGCAAACGCCACCACCGCGCCATGGCACCCCGACGTTCTTCTCGCCTTCAAACCGCGAACAAGGTCCTCCTCTGCTCCTTCTTTTCATGGGTAGATCTTAGGATTCTTAGAAAATAAGTTCGCGCTCAACGGAGCCGGACCCGTCTCTC
Source organism: Platanthera zijinensis (assembly GCA_039513925.1). Taxonomy (NCBI): domain Eukaryota; kingdom Viridiplantae; phylum Streptophyta; class Magnoliopsida; order Asparagales; family Orchidaceae; genus Platanthera; species Platanthera zijinensis. Next base: position 58,567,767 of record CM077097.1, on the reverse strand, counting down.
GTTTTCATGGGAAAACCATGGAAATGGTATTTTTGAGTTCGCCGGAAACCGCCACCTCCGGCGGCCAAACCACCGCCGACCGATAGCCGTCGCCTCAACGGAGGTGGTGGTGGTGGTGGCTTGCCAGGGAAGTGACCGAACGGCCGGCGACGGATCACGGAATGCTTACAGGAAAAATGTTTTCCTGTGTCTGTTCGGGTTCTTGAAGAAGATGAACAGTAGAATTCATATTTTAATACATAGATTATTATATATTACTTAATGGAAAATAGATTATTTGAACATATTTTGAGGCTGCGAAACGAGGCACTTAGAGGCCGATTTAGGAAAAATGACCAGTCACAAAAGTTGTAGCCCTCGGGGTCTACTTTAATTTAAAATTGATTTTATTCAATTTGGGTGAGTGGTTTGACCACAGCACTCATTTTGGTGGGATCAAGACCTAGGCTAACCAGAAATTGAAATGGTTGCCCACGGTTCATAACATGTCCAAATGATTTGAAATTTGGACTGGTGGTCTATAATATGTATAACGAGAGGCTGTCCAAAAATGAGAATTTTTGGAGAACTTTTGCCTAAAGTTTTTGTAAAAATTTAATAATCAATATAAAATTAATTAGGAGATGAAATTAAGTCCAAACTCCCCAAAATTTTGGGTGGTGGTCCCTGGCATCAATATTAAGATCTGTACAAAATTTCAACTCGATTGGTCGAGTTTTGAACAGGGAAGTATCAAGTCCTAGATAGGTCTTGGTGAGGGGTACTTTGGGGAAAAGTACGATTGGAGTTGGAGTGGACAAATCTCCTCAAAAGAGGCTGAAGTTGTTGGCCACTGATTTGTGGAGTCTATGTCTACCCTCTTGGGTAACATGGTGTGGCTTAGGGTGGATTTTACCCTAAGAGATTGGCTCAAATTCAACGGGTGGGAGTTTGAGGTTTGTGAAGGACATAGGAGCAAAAGCTCTTGTATGCCCTTGAAATTTGGAGGAGAGGGGGATGATATAATGAAAACCCTCTGGTTGAAATAGTGAAGGAATTGGAGGTAATTAGGTACCTCAGAAATTGAGAGTTTGAATTAGGGTAGGAATGTAATTTAGTTATTTTAAGCACTAAATCTAATCCAAAAATTGTGAAACTCGGGAGGAGGGGGTTTTAGGAGGTTTTAGACTTATAGTAAATCTTCTGGAATTTTATGATTATTAAATATTATACTTCATGTGTTAAAGGATTAATTGCCGGAATTATTATTTCAATTATTTGGAGCTTTAGAATTATTTATAATCAGTTGAAATTCTGGATTTAGATCTTTGTTAGTAGCACAATGACCCCTGGATTTTTATAGAATTTTATGTTGAGTAAATCTAGTACCTTATTCACAGATGATAGAAAGGGGCCTTTATGTTTAAAAATTAATTATGGATAAAATACTTGCTGGAAAATTATGAAACTTGGCCAGTGCTAATTTTAGGCCTTTATCTGCATGTCATAAATTATTTAGAATTTTTGGAAGAATATTTTCTGTACTTGATTCATAAGCTATAGAAGTTAGAGATTATTTCCAAATAGTTTTTCAGGTCATTTTGATGATAGAAAATTATGATACTTAGGATTTAGCCTTCTGAGATAGCCTACTAATTATCATAAATTTGCTGGACATCTTGCATGAATAATTAGGATAGTTCATGTTCAAACCGGTGGCCCTTGAGATTTTCGAGGAATTTAATTAAATGCCAAATAAATTAGGAAAATTTCCATTTTCTGGACTTAGGTCATTTATGTCATGGTAAGTCTCCAGTAAATAATTTAGGGCATTTGGATGAGTAATGGATCATTTCATACCGGTTCGACATGTAGCCTAGGTAGGTCTGCATTTAGTAAATTGTGAAATGCAATAGGACATGATCTGAGGAAGACATAAAGAGTAGTGAGTAGTAGTGATAGCTAGAGTTAAGAGATGCTCGGGTTTGGCGAAAGATCGCTTTTCCCGAAGAGTGGAAGGTCTAAAAATCACCCTAGGATAGTCTATCGTAATATGAGAAGGAAATTGGGCTAAGGGAAAACAACTAATAACAATAAGTGCCTTGCGAAAGGGAACTTCGGGCCGTAATGCACCGTCTTGGTTCCTAGTGCCCCTTGAGAGCCCTTCACGGGGTATACCGGGGGCAGTCCTGGGCTAACGTAAACTGTAATAATAAATCGACAAGAGTAACTTATTAATTAGGGCTGCACTCTTCACAAACACTGTTGGCACAGGAAGATTGATGAGAGCTTCGGCTCGGGTGATTTGGAAACGGACGTTTGAGTCCGGGGAGCTTCGGCTCGGTTGGTTAGGAGACGGACGGGATGGTCCGGGGAGCTTCGGCTCGGTTGGTTAGGAGACGGACGGGATGGTCCGGGGAGCTTCGGCTCGGTTGGTTGGAGACGGACGTTTGGTCCGGGGAGCTTCGGCTCGGTTTTGTGTGTTTACGATTAAGCTTGCATGTGCATAAGATAGGAAAAGTTAAGGTGGTGGGTCTTTCGATATCGGGGAGTTCGATTGCACCGACACCGATATCGTTGACTCGGCGGGGTGATTAGCACTTCGCCAATAGAAGTCCGGTGCGCCAGCCGGCAAGAGTACGCAGGCGTCCGCTTAGTGCACCAAGCGTTGAGGCGTACGATAGGTCAGACCAGTGGTGCTTTTACTGGTTTTGGAGGTGGGCGAGGCCCAACCCACCGCTTCCGTTTGCCACTACGGAGGTATCCTGGGAGGTAACGGCTCCGAAAGGGGGAACTAAAGGTCTTTGTGCACAGAGTCGGGTGTGTGAGTTGCACTTGCATGTTTCATCATACCCACTAGCATGTCATAGCATAATCGATTCATTAAACCTTGACACCTAAAGTATAAGTGGTATGGGACGCTTATACATTAGGACCTGCAAAACGACCCCTTGGTCTATAAGCTTGTGTGGGCAAGTTTATAAATCAAAGGTTAATTTCAATATATAACAACCATTGTTGTTTGATAACCGACACCCCAACGTATAAGTGGTATGGGACACTCTATACGATGGGAGCCTTGCAAAAGATCCCTTTGCTTATGTGTTCTCGCATAAGCGAAGGTTTAAATTCATATAATTGCTTTTCTTACTGCTAGACCTATTATAACAATCATATTAACTGCTCACCGAATACACCTTGCTAGATTAGTTTCCGCTGCCATCTGTTTCATGATTATCTCTACCTTCATGTCCTTCCCTTTCTTCCTCTCCGCTCGGTACCTAGGAGCCATGGGGGAAGGGGTAGGGGATGATAGGGCTTAGTCTTTATGACTAACGGTTTTCGAACCGCATCATTTAGGGGATCGTGGAGCCCAGCATGGAGGAGCAGCCCCAGAGATCGGTGCGCCTGGAGATGGGGCAGTCTAGCTCCGGAGTTCATACAGCCGGGACCGTGAGTCTCGATCTTGAGTAGATTCTGTTTTCGCTTCCGCATGAGAGATTTTGTAGTGAGGACTTGATGTACCGGGCGTGAGCCCTTTTATTTCTAGTATCATCGTACTCTGATGTTTTCTGTGGACACTCCCTTCGTGGAGATTTCGTTATATATATGTGTGATTTATTTATTGTGGACTGCATTGTTCTTACTTCAGTTTTTGTGCAACTCTTCTGTGATCGAAATTGGCCGGCAGAATCGGCGCCTTGTAGTGACGACCTTCCCGGGTGCGAAGGTGTCACCGCAAAGCGGCGGTTCTGGGCATAAGACCCCGAGTTTTGAATCGAAAAAAAAATGGGGTCTTACAAAGTGGTATCAGAGGAAACATCGATCGGATTAGTAGCAGTCCACAAATCCTTGGGTCACCTCCGCGCGAGATTAGTTTGCGGACAAACTAAGCAGCGGAAGCAGTGGTGTGCTCATATGGGGAATCACATGTAAATTGTCCACTTTCCATCCATTCCATTTGTACATTAGCTAACAATTGGAATTCTTCTTTGTAGCCTGCGGCAAACCCTGTCCCCAGCAGGGAGCACCTCTGGTTGCAAAGACCTCTTCTTGTAATTCTCTAGTCAATAGGTTAGACTCAACCGCTAGGATACGTGACTAACCTGACAACTTATACCGTGCCCTAGTCCGAAACAGACCTTAAGTATGAATTTGGTTAGGTAAGGAAATACCTAAAGAGATTAAAGGAGGAGTTTAATAGTTGAATGGATACCTAAGACATAAACTCTGGTGTCCCTATGGTCCCTAACAAGGATTACTCAATCTATTGGGACTGAACAATAATCCATTATCAGAATGGTAGAAGACACGTAGTATTAACCCCCGTACCAGTAACAAGATTACTCAGGGACAACTACAAGATAAACACTGAAGGTCGGGTAGGAATTCAAGTTCGAAAGAGACCCAATTGGGAGTAGGAACAACCCTGATAAGCGTGTCGTAAATTTGACTCGGAGGGTTTAAAGTATGGAGTATATCTACAAGTGTCAGTTTGGAACCCCAAGTCATAGATTGATGCCCTAGGGATTGTACACTCAGCTAGGACAGATATAACATGGTAAGATAAAAGAAAATTAGCCCAAGGAAGATATGGGCTTATCTTTTGTTTATTGGGCAAGTGAGTTAATGACTTAGGTCTCCTAGATCTAATTTAGAAAGTGTGTTGCCCCAAATACAGTAATGTTGAGGTTGGTCTTATTCAACGCCACTCGAACGATGTCATGGTAATAATGAGGAGTAACTACGAGACATAACTACTAGAAGATACCATGTGAATTTGATGACGGGTAGTAAGACTAAGTAGATTTGGGAAGATAAGACTGAGACACTATGATGTAACATCATGAGTATGATAACACTAAGAGTTTGAAAGAAATTAGCAGACGATATATCGAAAACATATATCTTAGGTATGACCTTGCAGACTCGATTCAGATAGCATCAAGACAAGATTAGATACATTTGATGACACAAATATGGTTAGCAAGGGTCGCGGCTATGATAAATAAATGTTTGGAAAATCAAGTGTAACTACGGCAGAATGGCACAACAAATTAAAAAGGTATAAATGACAACCTCCAAAAATGCACGAGTACACCCCCTTAAATCTTGCGGACGACGGGTCATTTGACGAAGTAATCTTTCCCGTTAACGACCAGAGTTGGATAAATCATAGGGTCAAATTGATTGATTACTCTGGCGTATATGAAAGAATAGGAACATGATCGCGTGGAGGAGGTTTATAGAGTCGCTGTCTACCGTTACAAACAAAAACTCAATTTACTAGAAGAAGATTGTGTGTATTAGAACTTGTCTTTCCCCGGAATGAGAAAGACGTCATGGATTTGGCTACGCACAGTGAGGTTTGCCTAATGGTATAGGCAAGTATAAAGGTTTTGAAGAACTATTATTGTCACTTCCAGAGTTTGAGTGGAAGTTCGAGGATAGATTGAGCGAGATAGTTGGGGAAACCCTGATTTAGTAGTACAGTTTTGTGGTGCGATAAGATCCCGTTAGTCAAGGTTCTGTGGAGAAATCACGGTCAGGAGGAGCACACCTGGGAACCGCAGGATCTGATGAGGCAAAGATACCCGGAGTTGTTCGGTCAGGTACATCTCACCACCTCTCGGTATACTATAGATTGCCTTCTTGTTTTGGAATGTTAAGACTAGATACGGAATATCCAGGACCTAGGCATGCGCACTTAATCAGAAAGGTAGGGGCTAATCTTTTGTTTATTGGGGAGATTGTCTTCGTTATCAGACGAACAGTCGCCTGAACCCAATAGAAAGATCGTATGGGATGTTACAAGTTTAATTTATTCCGATAGAAATCCCCATAGGCTCAACCTCAATTTCGGGGACGAAATTTTTGTTTTGTTTATTGGGATTTGTAACATCCCATTTCCGGCTAGACCCCTAGGAGTCGGTTGGTCGAGTCGGAACCCCAGGGAGCACAAAGAGTGAAAATAAAGCGATCAATTTTTCGGGTCACGGGTTGGTCACGCCCGTGACCGACCCGTCACGCCCGTGACCTGGGCGTGACTACTTCGACGATCGTCGATCTCCACGAGACGATCGCCGAACGTGCTGTCTGGGCATGTCACGCCCGTGACCAAGGTGTCACGCCCGTGACTATGGGCGTGACCCCATCGACGACCGTCGATCGCCGTAAGACGATCGTCGATCTTGCGGCCCGGCATGTCACGCCCGTGACATAAGTGTCACGCCCGTGACCTAGGGCGTGACCAGCCTTCGACGATCGTCGATCTCAGTTCGACGATCGTCGACCTCGAAATTTACCGTTCGGGCCTGTCACGCCCGTGACCCAAGGTGTCACGCCCGTGACCATCATCGACGATCGTCGATCTCAGTTCGACGATCGTCGAACCCAGAATTGGCTATTCGGGCCTGTCACGCCCGTGACCTATGTGTCACGCCCGTGACATTGGCCGAAACGACGGTTCAGGCCCGAAATTATTCTAACACGCGTGATAATAAATGCTGGTGTGGGAAGTTACACCAGGGGTAACTTCCGGCCGTTTTCCTTCTATAATTATATAATAAATGAGGAAAAGGTGGTCCAATAGAAAACCGCCAGCTGGACACACCGGTTCAGTTTTCCACCGTTTCTTATCCCTGCATCATAACCGAAGCGTTAAGGGGAGGAGCCTCATGGCCATAATGGCTTTACCCATTCATCTTCCCACTATCTGACTTATAAAAGCCCACTTGGGGAAAGAGGAGAAGGTTACACGCTCAAGTAATTAGAACAGACCTTTGTTCTTGCTGTAGGAGAAGTTCAGCAAACGCCACCACCGCGCCATGGCACCCCGACGTTCTTCTCGCCTTCAAACCGCGAACAAGGTCCTCCTCTGCTCCTTCTTTTCATGGGTAGATCTTAGGATTCTTAGAAAATAAGTTCGCGCTCAACGGAGCCGGACCCGTCTCTCGTTTTCATGGGAAAACCATGGAAATGGTATTTTTGAGTTCGCCGGAAACCGCCACCTCCGGCGGCCAAACCACCGCCGACCGATAGCCGTCGCCTCAACGGAGGTGGTGGTGGTGGTGGCTTGCCAGGGAAGTGACCGAACGGCCGGCGACGGATCACGGAATGCTTACAGGAAAAATGTTTTCCTGTGTCTGTTCGGGTTCTTGAAGAAGATGAACAGTAGAATTCATATTTTAATACATAGATTATTATATATTACTTAATGGAAAATAGATTATTTGAACATATTTTGAGGCTGCGAAACGAGGCACTTAGAGGCCGATTTAGGAAAAATGACCAGTCACAAAAGTTGTAGCCCTCGGGGTCTACTTTAATTTAAAATTGATTTTATTCAATTTGGGTGAGTGGTTTGACCACAGCACTCATTTTGGTGGGATCAAGACCTAGGCTAACCAGAAATTGAAATGGTTGCCCACGGTTCATAACATGTCCAAATGATTTGAAATTTGGACTGGTGGTCTATAATATGTATAACGAGAGGCTGTCCAAAAATGAGAATTTTTGGAGAACTTTTGCCTAAAGTTTTTGTAAAAATTTAATAATCAATATAAAATTAATTAGGAGATGAAATTAAGTCCAAACTCCCCAAAATTTTGGGTGGTGGTCCCTGGCATCAATATTAAGATCTGTACAAAATTTCAACTCGATTGGTCGAGTTTTGAACAGGGAAGTATCAAGTCCTAGATAGGTCTTGGTGAGGGGTACTTTGGGGAAAAGTACGATTGGAGTTGGAGTGGACAAATCTCCTCAAAAGAGGCTGAAGTTGTTGGCCACTGATTTGTGGAGTCTATGTCTACCCTCTTGGGTAACATGGTGTGGCTTAGGGTGGATTTTACCCTAAGAGATTGGCTCAAATTCAACGGGTGGGAGTTTGAGGTTTGTGAAGGACATAGGAGCAAAAGCTCTTGTATGCCCTTGAAATTTGGAGGAGAGGGGGATGATATAATGAAAACCCTCTGGTTGAAATAGTGAAGGAATTGGAGGTAATTAGGTACCTCAGAAATTGAGAGTTTGAATTAGGGTAGGAATGTAATTTAGTTATTTTAAGCACTAAATCTAATCCAAAAATTGTGAAACTCGGGAGGAGGGGGTTTTAGGAGGTTTTAGACTTATAGTAAATCTTCTGGAATTTTATGATTATTAAATATTATACTTCATGTGTTAAAGGATTAATTGCCGGAATTATTATTTCAATTATTTGGAGCTTTAGAATTATTTATAATCAGTTGAAATTCTGGATTTAGATCTTTGTTAGTAGCACAATGACCCCTGGATTTTTATAGAATTTTATGTTGAGTAAATCTAGTACCTTATTCACAGATGATAGAAAGGGGCCTTTATGTTTAAAAATTAATTATGGATAAAATACTTGCTGGAAAATTATGAAACTTGGCCAGTGCTAATTTTAGGCCTTTATCTGCATGTCATAAATTATTTAGAATTTTTGGAAGAATATTTTCTGTACTTGATTCATAAGCTATAGAAGTTAGAGATTATTTCCAAATAGTTTTTCAGGTCATTTTGATGATAGAAAATTATGATACTTAGGATTTAGCCTTCTGAGATAGCCTACTAATTATCATAAATTTGCTGGACATCTTGCATGAATAATTAGGATAGTTCATGTTCAAACCGGTGGCCCTTGAGATTTTCGAGGAATTTAATTAAATGCCAAATAAATTAGGAAAATTTCCATTTTCTGGACTTAGGTCATTTATGTCATGGTAAGTCTCCAGTAAATAATTTAGGGCATTTGGATGAGTAATGGATCATTTCATACCGGTTCGACATGTAGCCTAGGTAGGTCTGCATTTAGTAAATTGTGAAATGCAATAGGACATGATCTGAGGAAGACATAAAGAGTAGTGAGTAGTGGTGATAGCTAGAGTTAAGAGATGCTCGGGTTTGGCGAAAGATCGCTTTTCCCGAAGAGTGGAAGGTCTAAAAATCACCCTAGGATAGTCTATCGTAATATGAGAAGGAAATTGGGCTAAGGGAAAACAACCAATAACAATAAGTGCCTTGCGAAAGGGAACTTCGGGCCGTAATGCACCGTCTTGGTTCCTAGTGCCCCTTGAGAGCCCTTCACGGGGTATACCGGGGGCAGTCCTGGGCTAACGTAAACTGTAATAATAAACCGACAAGAGTAACTTATTAATTAGGGCTGCACTCTTCACAAACACTGTTGGCACAGGAAGATTGATGAGAGCTTCGGCTCGGGTGATTTGGAAACGGACGTTTGAGTCCGGGGAGCTTCGGCTCGGTTGGTTAGGAGACGGACGGGATGGTCCGGGGAGCTTCGGCTCGGTTGGTTAGGAGACGGACGGGATGGTCCGGGGAGCTTCGGCTCGGTTGGTTGGAGACGGACGTTTGGTCCGGGGAGCTTCGGCTCGGTTTTGTGTGTTTACGATTAAGCTTGCATGTGCATAAGATAAGAAAAGTTAAGGTGGTGGGTCTTTCGATATCGGGGAGTTCGATTGCACCGACACCGATATCGTTGACTCGGCGGGGTGATTAGCACTTCGCCAACAGAAGTCCGGTGCGCCAGCCGGCAAGAGTACGCAGGCGTCCGCTTAGTGCACCAAGCGTTGAGGCGTACGATAGGTCAGACCAGTGGTGCTTTTACTGGTTTTGGAGGTGGGCGAGGCCCAACCCACCGCTTCCGTTTGCCACTACGGAGGTATCCTGGGAGGTAACGGCTCCGAAAGGGGGAACTAAAGGTCTGTGTGCACAGAGTCGGGTGTGTGAGTTGCACTTGCATGTTTCATCATACCCACTAGCATGTCATAGCATAATCGATTCATTAAACCTTGACACCTAAAGTATAAGTGGTATGGGACGCTTATACATTAGGACCTGCAAAACGACCCCTTGGTCTATAAGCTTGTGTGGGCAAGTTTATAAATCAAAGGTTAATTTCAATATATAACAACCATTGCTGTTTGATAACCGACACCCCAACGTATAAGTGGTATGGGACACTCTATACGATGGGAGCCTTGCAAAAGATCCCTTTGCTTATGTGTTCTCGCATAAGCGAAGGTTTAAATTCATATAATTGCTTTTCTTACTGCTAGACCTATTATAACAATCATATTAACTGCTCACCGAATACACCTTGCTAGATTAGTTTCCGCTGCCATCTGTTTCATGATTATCTCTACCTTCATGTCCTTCCCTTTCCTCCTCTCCGCTCGGTACCTAGGAGCCATGGGGGAAGGGGTAGGGGATGATAGGGCTTAGTCTTTATGACTAACGGTTTTCGAACCGCATCATTTAGGGGATCGTGGAGCCCAGCATGGAGGAGCAGCCCCAGAGATCGGTGCGCCTGGAGATGGGGCAGTCTAGCTCCGGAGTTCATACAGCCGGGACCGTGAGTCTCGATCTTGAGTAGATTCTGTTTTCGCTTCCGCATGAGAGATTTTGTAGTGAGGACTTGATGTACCGGGCGTGAGCCCTTTTATTTCTAGTATCATCGTACTCTGATGTTTTCTGTGGACACTCCCTTCGTGGAGATTTCGTTATATATATGTGTGATTTATTTATTGTGGACTGCATTGTTCTTACTTCAGTTTTTGTGCAACTCTTCTGTGATCGAAACTGGCCGGCAGAATCGGCGCCTTGTAGTGACGACCTTCCCGGGTGCGAAGGTGTCACCGCAAAGCGGCGGTTCTGGGCATAAGACCCCGAGTTTTGAATCGAAAAAAAAATGGGGTCTTACACGTGTAAACTTGGAATCCTTCCTTCCCAGACGGAAGGACAAGGATGGGGGCGGAGGTAAGTCTATCCTTCAATTCCTGGAATTCCGCTTCACACTGGGGTGTCCACTCAAATGGCACTCCTTTCTTTGTCAAGGAAGTAAGCGGGAGGGCAATCTTGGAGAATCCGTTTACGAACTTGCGGTAGTATCCGACAAGTCCAAGAAAACTCCTCACATCGGCCGCTGACTTCAAAGGTGACCACTCCTTCACGAAACTCACGTTGGCCGGATCCACAGCTAGTCCAGCCCCACTGATTACGTGACCCAAGAAAGCAACTTCCCTAAGCCAGAATTCACACTTGCTAAACTTGGCGAACATGGCGTGCTCCTTTAACTTTTCTAGTACCAAGGCCAAATGTCCGGCATGTTCTTCCTCCGTCTTCGAGTAGACCAGGATGTCGTCAATGAACACAATGACGAAGACATCTAAGTAGGGCTCAAACACTTTATTCATCAAGCTCATGAAAGCTGATGGGGCATTGGTGAGTCCAAACGGCATCACTGTGAACTCATATAAGCCGTACCTTGAGCTGAAAGCCGTTTTCTGTATATCATCCTCCTGTATTCTCAATTGGTAGTACCCCGAGCGCAAGTCTAGCTTGGTGAACCAATGCGCTCCCACCAGTTGGTCGAATAACTCATTGATCCGAGGTAACGGGTAGGTGTTCCATACTGTCAGTCAGTTGAGTTCTCGATAGTCTATACATAAACACAGGGTTCCATCTTTCTTCTTGACGAATAGAACAGGGGCTCCCCAAGGCGACGAGCTGGGGCGAACAAACCCTGATTCTACCAACTCCTGCAATTGCACTCTAAACTCCGCAAGTTCTTTTGGGGCCATCCGATAAGGGGTCCTGGAGACAGGCTTAGCTCCTGGTACAAGCTTAATTTGAAAATCCACTTCTCTATGCGGGGGTAACCCTGGCACTTTCTCGGGAAATACCTCAGGGAAATCCTGTGCTACCCACACATCCTTCACATGTACCTTCATCTCTTTTAGTTCGAATCGTATCATGTAGACTTCATCCCCTCTCATATGAGCTTTCAAGGTCTGGATTGAGGATAACAATATTCGTGGTGCGAAATTTATACCTTGGAAGACTACATCAGTATCCCCATGTCTCAAATAGATACGCTTTTCCGCACAGTCGATTCTTGCACGGTGCCAATCCAGCCACGCCATACCCAGAATGAGGTCGAACTCTGGTATTCTCAAAATTGTGGCAGGGGTATCAAAGGTCTTTCCCCCAATGGTTATCTCTAACTCACACTTCGCGGTTGCCGTCATCTCAGATCCGTCTGGGAGGCGTACTCTTCGAGCAATACCAGTGAAATATTGCACTCTGTGTATATCTTTGATGAAGTCTTCAGACACGAATGAATGTGAGGCACCGGTGTTAAATAACGTATAAGCCGGTTTCCCGCCGACCATCACGGTGCCTAAGTGTCATTAATAATACTCAAGCTAGACGTCTAGTATATCTCAAACAACTAGAGGATATTAATAGAAGCAAAATGACTAATTCAAATCGTACCTGCAATCATCTCTTGAGGGTTCCGCTCTTGAGTCATGTCCAGGGCATACATCTGATCTCGAGCGGGTCCGGGGTTTCTTCCTCGTGGTCCTCGTCCTCGACCACGCACATACCCTCTCCCCCGCGGGGCTGCTGGAGGGAGAGCGAAAGGCGTATCTCCAAACAGTTGTGGGCAGTAGCGTCGAATGTGGCCCGGTTGGTTGCATTCAAAGCACACCCATTCCTGCCTTCCGCCGTGTTGCTGAAACTGTGGAGGTGGAGGTAATGCTGGCGGTTGTGGAACCGGGCGCTCCTCTCTAAAGTTCTGGGGGAAACGCCCGCCACCCCTCCGATATCCTCTTCCTCTTTTATTGTCAAATCTCCTTCTGTTGCTGGGGCCTGCTTCCATCACGCCTTCCACTGGCCTCTTACCACTTCCCAAGTGGTCCGCTTCCAATCTCTTTGCCATATCAATAATCTCCGCCAGACTAGAGTCCGTTATAAACAAAAGGGCTTGCCTTAGGGGATCTCGCAAGCCTTTGTATAATCGTTTGGCGTACCCTCTACCATCCAGCTCATAGGAGTCGGCGAATCTAGCTAGGTGCTGAAACTCCCGTTGGTACTCCGTCACCGACATGGACCCTTGCTTTAGTTGCAAAATCTCTCTTCTAGACCATCCCGAGCGGCCGAGGGGATGAAATCCTCTAAGAAGGCTTTGGAGAATTCGCTCCAACTAATGTCCGTGTACACTCTTCCACGAAAAGTGGAGCCCATGAGGGACTTCCACCACCTTTTGGCATGCAGCTCTAAGAGTGTCACCACAAGGGTCACCGCCATGTTGTTTGGACATCTTATTCCTGCCAACAACTCTTGTATAGTGTCGAGCCACTCTTCCGTACGCACTGCCGACTCTGTCCCAATATAAGCGGGAGGGGAGAGAGCTCGGAAAATGCTTAACCAACTAGATCCCGGACCCTATTGTTGTACAGGTGTCTACTGAGATTGGGACCTAAAGGCATCCAGAATAGCTGTGAGCGTCTGCCCCAGCTCTGATTGTTGGAATTGTGTAGGTACGGACGGGGCGGGGGTGCCCCTTACTGGCTCAACATGTGCTGGGATCTACACATAAGGTACAAACCTAGGGTTAGGTTGGCTAATCTAAGGTTAAAGATGGACAACTTAGTGTGAATTACATATGGGCACACCACTGCTTCCGCTAAGTCAGCTTGTCCCCAAACTGACCAATCAAACCGGGGTGGCACCATTGTTAAGTGACTTTCGCCTTGGAGGATCGTAGCAAGCTGATATCATTTGTAAGACCCCCCTCCCGGAACACAAAACATGGCACGAGAGGGGTCTTATGCCCAGAACAGCCGCCTTGCGGTAGTACTAGCACTCGGGCTAGCCTGTACCACAGGACGCCTACTCTGCCGGCTACAACCAATATCAGAGAATAACTGCCAACCCAACCATATTAATATGAAAGTCAAATCCACACCAAGCATATGTCCATAATATTATAAATAAAGAAGCTACAACAAGCTTCAAATATCAGAGTACGAGAACAAAATTGCCCCGAAGGGCTACAACAAAATCTCTCTCTCACTCACATCTGTAACCGACGGTAGCGACGGTACCGTCCCTTCAGGCCCTGTCACCCTGGCCTGGCTGTCCGTCTGCATAGCCTGCTGCTGCACTTGCGGGGTTTCCTCCTAAAAAGGAAGACGCAGCAACCGTTAGTCAAAAAAACTAAGTGGTTTCACATCCGCTCCCCCGACGACTCCTCGGCACCGGGCGGAGAAAGGAACATGTACAATAAATATATGTCAGTAGTACAAGCAGGTGAAGTATGTGTACATATCATAAATAGCAATAGAAAGAGTATACAAATGAACAAGGTCTTATTTTACAAATCTACAATCTACAGCAGCAAGAGAGTATATATCTAGAACAGTAAGTAACTCAACTTATATGGGTGCCCATACAAGCATATAAGTTGAGGGTCGTTCAGCAGAAAGTAACTCATCGTATAGGAGTGCCCATACAAACTTATACGATGAGGGTCTTGTGTATGTAATGAAGTGCAATGCTATGTATGCAATGCAATGACACACCCATGATCAGGCACATACAATCCCTATGTCGACACAGACTTATAGTTCCCACTATTCGAGCAGGTAGCTAACCTCTCAAGCATCAACCGTCGTGGCCAAACGGTGACAGTAGAGCGGGCATCTCCACTACTAGGCTGGTCTCCACACTACCTGGCCTAGGCCTCCGTACGCCTCAACGCTAAGAACACAACAGCGGAGCTCACATGCGTACTACGGCTCAGCGGGTTCTCTCAGGTAAATATGCACCAAGATCCTAGCCCCGATTGGCCTATGGTATGACACGGAAGGAGCCTCGGAAATGAGCACGAGGACCAAGCCCAACCATTCACTTGGCACGGAAGGAGCCTCGGGACGTGAACACCGAGGACCAATCCCAACCGCCCAAGGTCTAACTGTCAACTCCCATCAGTGTGAAGATTGGCGAGCCCGTAGACCTGCCACACTATCCTTAACCCGGGATTACGACACCGCGTGTCGACTCATACCGCAAGCAATTCCACAATTCATGGCATGGGAGGAGCCTCGGAGAAAGCACGAGGACCAAGCCCAACCATCCAACAAATACGGATGGAGCCTCGGGATGTGAACACCGAGGACCAAGCCCAACCGTTCACGTGGCACGGAAGGAGCCCCGGGACGTGAACACCGAGGACCAAGCCCAACCGTCTAATTTTATCCAACTCAACCTCATTCCCATTAGTGACGGTCAACACCGCACTTGTTAACTTCCACAATGCTACCCGTAGGGAGA
The DNA here is from genome assembly GCA_039513925.1 of Platanthera zijinensis. Lineage (NCBI taxonomy): Eukaryota > Viridiplantae > Streptophyta > Magnoliopsida > Asparagales > Orchidaceae > Platanthera > Platanthera zijinensis. The sequence continues at coordinate 58,552,635 of CM077097.1, read as the reverse complement.
CGACACTCTAAGCATTGGACTATCCATTCCCTTCCATCAATTCATTATACATCAGGGCCATAGTTTAATTATTTACCAATCCTTCCACATGAATTCAACATATTATAGATAATGCGCATAATGGTAATCTACCAAATATAACAAAGCCTTTCTTTCACTTAGGCTTGATTCACATCTCGGCATAGGAATTCAAGTGCTCAAACATCAACCCTCACATTACCTCGGTGATTAACACAAAAGAATTCACCCAACCTCGATATGGATTGCAACATCTATTCCATCGAATCCAAGTTCATATTGTAATCACCTAGAATTATATGTAATCTGGTCAGCAACTTTGACTGGGGATTCCTATGGCTACAGGTATCGCCTAAAAACGTGCAACCACTCATTGGAAAGGTAATTTCAAGGGCTACGACTTTCGTGTTTAGTCGAAAGCCCAGTTTAGGTCACATCATACCAGAAATCCAACTCGAATTCTGCTGCGTACAGGATACAGATTTCCTGGGCATTAACCCCCAACCGCAGCGGATTCAAACAGACTTTCCCGTAGCTACAGGTATCGCCTGGAAACGTGCAACCACTCGTTGGAAAGGTAATTTCAAGGGCTACGACTTTCGTGTTTAGTCGAAAGCCCAGATCCGACTTTTTCTTGCTTAAAAGTATCCAAGAAGGTCGCTGTGTGTAGAACACAGATTCTGCACGCATCTTGAAGCAAAGTGAACGGCATCCGTTCATCTTCCTCCTCAAGCGATTTTCCCCAAATCGGAACCAGAAGTTCCTCCACCCTTATTCTCCCTCTTGAGGCCATTTCCTCTTCACGAGACCACCCCTATCATCACTTTGAAGCGAGGAGAGGTTGAAGATGACTAAGCTTTAGAACACAAGTTCTAGCATGGCCTTCCTAGAAAGCTTCATCTCACACATCAAGACTCCTTTGAGTCAATGTCTTGCCTAAGAATAGCTACAGATCTAGCACCAAGGGAGAGGGGAGGAAACTCACTTCATTTCTGGCGTTCCCCCCGTTGCCTGCCATGGATCGCGTTACCCTTCTCCGCGACATCCTTGCCTTCGTTAGCAGTGTTCTTCCACGGAAACGGCAGAGCTTTTCCTCCAGAATCCGGCTCCGGAGACCCGCGATATCCTCCTCTTCCGCTCCCGTCGGCTTTGCACAGTGACGGCTCGGCAAGAATGATCGGATCCGATGGCTAGGGTTTGGTTTACTCCCTTTTATATTACATATTAGGTTAAGTCCCTTCCGCCACGTGTCACTCTCTAATTGGACCGCCCAAATTAAGTTTCATTTGAAGTGACCGGTCCAAGGATCATTCAGCACGAATCCCGGAGTCCGGTTCGGTCCGCCTGTACAAGCCGGTGAATCTTCCTGGGCGCAGAAAACGCACAAGTCAAATTCGGCGGGAATCAGCTAGTGATTCCCGTCGATCGACGAGTATTACCGGGTCATTCTCGACGAATTCGTCGAGTATCAACAATGATACTCGACGATTTTCCCTTAGCCGTTTTATCGGACATCCTGTCATTGTGTGTATTGAGTATCAGTTGGCGATACTCGACGGTCGGTGGGTATCACCGGGTATTCTCGGCGATCGGTGAGAATCATCAGGCATTCTCGACGATTTTCCTTTAACCTACTGCAGTTGTAACATCCCATTTCCGGCTAGACCCCTGGGAATGGTTTTGCCTTAACAGAACCCTGGGGAGCCCAGGAATTGAAGTTTGTCGACCCTGATTTTGAGTCAAGGGGCGGTCACGCCCGTGACCGACCCGTCACGCCCGTGACCTAGGGCGTGACTCCTTCGACGATCGTCGATCTCAGGGAGACGATCGTCGGGCGCAGAATTTTCAACCCGGCCCTGCCACGCCCGTGACCCAGGTGTCACACCCGTGACATTGACCGAAACGACGGTTCAGGCCCGAAATTATTCTAACACGCGTGGTAATAAACGCTAGTGTGGGAAGTTACACCACGAGTAATTATGGGGCGTTTTCCTTCTGTAATTATATAATAAAATAAGGAAATGTTGGTCAAATAGGAAATCGCCACCTGGCAAACATCTCTTCGTTTCCAGCGTTTCAACTGCCCCTACCATAATCGAAACACCATTAAGGGGAGAACATTCATGGCCATTAAGGCTTTACCCTTTACCCACCCCACTGGATGATCCATAAAAGCCCCATTAGAGCAGGATGAGAGGTTTACTCTCTTGACCAACGGATTGAAGCCTTGTACCTTACTGTAGGAGAAGTTCAGCAACGCCACCACCGCGCCATGGCACCCCGTCGTTCTTCTCGCCTCCAAACCGCGAACAAGGTCCTCCTCTACTTCTTCTCTTATGGGTAGATCTTAGGATCTTAGAAATGAAGTTCGTGCTCAAAGGAGCCGGATCTACCTCGTGTTTCCATGGAAAACCATGAAAAATATCGTTTTGAGTTCGCCGGAAACCGCCACCTCCGGCGGCCAAACCACCGCCGACCGCTAGCCATCGCCTCGACGGAGGTGGTTGTGGTGGCTGGCCAGGGAAGTGACCGGCCGGCCGGCGACGGATCACGGAAAGGTTACAGGAAATAAGATTTTCTGTGTTCTGATTTCGGGTTCATGTAGAAGATGAACAGTAAAACCAGTTTATAATTTATAAATAATGTATATAATAAATAGTGAAAATATATATTATTTGAGTATATTTAGAGGATGCAAAATGAGGCACTTAGAGGCCGATTTAGGAAAAATGACCTGTCACAAAAGTCGTATCCCTTCGAGTCTAGATTAATTTAAAATTAGTTTCAACTCGTTTGGGTAAGCGGTTTGACCGCAGCACCTGTTTTAGTAGGGGCTGTACCTAGAGTTGGGCAGAAATTAAAATGGATGCCCACTATTTGTCCCTTGTCCAAATGACTTGAAATTTGGGCAGGGGGTTAAACTTAGCTATATCTAAAGGCAGTCCAAAAATGGGAATTTTTGGAGATACTTTGCCTAAAGTTTTTGTTTTAATTTAATAAAGATAGAGGAATTTATTTATGTATTCAAATAACCTCCAAACCCTCCCAAATTTTGGTGAGTGGTCCCTGGCTATAAAACTTAACTCTGTACAAATTTTCAACTCATTTGGATGAGTTTTGGATAGGGAGTCACCTATTCTTAACTAGGCAAGAGTGAGGCATTTTTGAGTAAAAAGTGCACTAGAAGTTAAAACGGTCATATCACCTCAACTGAGGCTGATATCTTGACCACTGACTTGGAAGGGTTACTATAACCCACTTGGAGAAAATGATGTGGTTTAGGGTTGGTTTATCCTAAGATCCAAACTCAAGCCCTAGATGGAGGGTTTTGAGGGTTGTGAAGGATATCGGGGCAATTGCTCTCGTATTGCCTTAAAACTCTGTAGAGTTGATAATAGCATGATAATAATCGTCTGGATGGAGTCTTGGAGAATTTGGAGACAAGTAGATACCTCAAAACCTTAATCATAGCTTTAGGTTAAAATACTAATTAAGCACAATCAATCACTAATAATTATCTAAAGTCTATGAAACTTGGGTAGAGTTAGTTTTGAAATGGGTAGAATTTATAGAAATTTTACTGGAATTTTATGATGTTTATTTCTAGCACTTCGTTTGTAAAGTTGATTATAACCCCAATTGATGTTTTAATTATTTATATCGTTCTGTTCATGGAGCTCTCATGAAATCTTGGAAATACATATTTTAGGATAGAATGGTTACCCTTGAATTTTTGTATAATTTTTAGTTGAGTAAATCCAGTACTTCCTTCACAAAAGTTAAAAGGGGTTCTTTGCTTTGAAAATTATTTAGGGATGATTTTATTGCTGAAAAATTATGAAACTGGGCCAGTGCTATTTTTAAGTCTTTATCTGCATATTATAATTTATTTACAATTTTTGGAAGAACATTCTCTGTACTTGGTTCATAAATAATGGAAGATAGTAAATAATGCTAAAATGGTTTTGTTGCCCTTTTGATGATAGAAAAATTTTGATACTTTGGATTTACCCTATTGAAATAACCTACTATTTATCATAAATTTGCTGGACATCTTGCATGAGAACTTAGGGTAATTCATGTTCAAACCGGTAGCCCTTGGGATTTTCGAGGAAATTAATTAAATGCCAAATAATTTAGGAAAATTCCCACACTCTGGATTTAGGCCATTTATATCATGATAAGTCACAAGTAAATATTTTAGGGCATTTGGACGAGTTTTGGGATCATTGCATAACCGGTTCGACATATAGTCTAAGTTGGTCTACATATAACAAATTTGTGAATTGCAATAGGACATGATCCGAGAAAGTCATTGGAGTTAGTCATTCTATCTGGGTGGACAATTGTGGATGAAATCACAATAGGAAGGTATGAAGAGTAGAGAGAAGTAGTGATAGCTAGAGATAAGAGGTGCTCGGGTACGACGAAAGATCGTCCACCCCGGGTAGGAATGGAAGAGTCTTAATACTCTAGGGTTAGATCTAAAGTAACTAAAAGGGGATCGGGTTAAGGGAGATCAACCAATAACAATAAGTGCCTTGCGAAAGGGAACTTCGGGCCGTAATACCGCCGTCTTGGTTCCTAGTGCCCCTTGAGAGCCCTTCACGGGGTATGCCGGGGGCAGTCCTGGGTTAATGTAAACTAGAATAACAAACTGTCAAGAGTAAATTCGTAACTAGGGCTGCACCTTTCACAAACACTGAGTGGCACAGGAAGATTGATGAGAGCTTCGGCTCGGTTGGTTAAGAGACAGACGTTTTGGTCCGGGGAGCTTCGGTTCGGTTTTTGTGTGTTTACGATTAAATCTGCATGTGCATAAAAGGAATGAAAATTAAGGTGGTGGGTCTTCGGTATTAGAGGGTCGATGCACCGATGCCAATACGCTGACTCGGCAAGTGTGGTTAGCACTTCGCCAACAGAAGTCCGGTGCGCCAGCCGGCAAGAGTACGCAGGCGTCCGCTTAGTGCACCAAGCGTTGAGGCGTACGATAGGTCTGACCGGTAGTGCTTTACTGGTTTAGAGGTGGGCGAGGCCCAACCTACCGCTTCCATCTGCCACTACGGAGGTATCCTGGGAGGTAACGACTCCGAAAGGGGGAACTAAAGGTCTATGTGCACAGAGTCGGGTGTGTGAGTTGCACTTGCATGTTTCATCATACCCACTTGCATGTCATAGCATAAACGACTCATTTAACCCGGACACCTAAAGTATAAGTGGTATGGGACGCTTATACATTAGGACCTGCAAAACGACCCCTTGGTCTATAAGCTCGTGTGGGCAAGTTTATAAATTAAGGTTAAATTATATATATATATATGCTGCAATTTGATAACCGACACCCCAACGTATAAGTGGTATGGGACACTCTATACGATGGGAGCCTTGCAGAAGATCCCTTGGCTTATGCGCTTTCGCACATAAGTTAAGGTTACCTTTCGTACTTTCTGTTTCTGTCATATTTATTATAGAATTGCTAGATTAGTTCCGCTGCCATCTGTTTCTGGATTAAATCTCCACCTTCATGTCCTTCCCTTTCTTCCTCTCCGCTCGGTACTTAGGAGCCATGGGGGAAGGGGTAGGGGATGATAGGGCTGGAGATGGGGCAGTCTAGCTCCGGAGTTCATACAGTCGGGACCGTGAGTCTCGACCCTGAGTAGTTTCTGTTTTTGCTTCCGCATGAGAGATTTGTAGTGAGGATATGATGTACCGGGCATAAGCCCACATTTATAGTACTCTGATTATTGTTACTTTGTGGACACTCCCTTCGTGGAGATTTTATTCTATATATGTGATTTACTTTCAGTGGACTTGCTTTTACTTCAATTATTGTGCTACCTTTCTGTGATCGAATTGGCCGGCAGAATCGGCGCCTTGTGGTGATGACCCTTTAGGACGTGAAGGTGTCACCGCAAAGCGGCAATTCTGGGCCTAAGACCCCGGGTTTAAATAAAAAAAAGGGGGGTCTTACAGCAGTTCTGAGTCTGGCGGGTATCGACCACCGATACCCGTCGAATCGGCGAGTATCAACCTCCATTCTCGACGATCGACGAGCATCAACCTCCATTCCCGTCGATTTTTTCTTGGCCGAGTTCCATCATCTCGGCTACTGGTTGGGGTATCCTTGAACCCAACCCTACACTTATTCAATGCACCTGACACCTCGCGTCAGTGCACCCCGAGCCCGAGTTGAGTCTCTTGACTCAGAACACGTGCGAGGGGCCTAGCGCGAATTGGGACGTTACATGAAGTCATCTTTTATGCATATGCATGGAATCCTCCATCAAAAGGTGGAAATCGTAAGAGATTCCTTTGGGTTGATAGTTGATATACCCTATTGAGTTTGCATTAGATCCGGAAATGTGTAGTACTGAATAAGCATGTTGTGTGAAGCCCATCCAGACAGGTTGTTCTGGATTGGTGATGTTTATCTTGCGAACCGGAGAAGACTCCGCATATAAAACGTGTATTGTATGGAGTCTTGGTGTTTTGCCTGTGAAGTAAAGTAACAGGAAGTACTAGAGGAATTATCCAGGAAATTGTTTAGGGGCTGTGAACTTGGCATTCAGCTCTAATGGCCCTGAGTGCCATTTTGTGTGAGGTTGAGCCGTCGTGCTGCAACTATGAAAGGCCAGTGAGCCGAACGGGAAAGGTGAAGCTGTACCTGCATCAGTCCAGTCTTGAAATTGATGATTTGAGCAACAAGAAAAGCTGATCTGTACCCGTATTATGGTAGTCTAACCTTGGGTTCTTAAGGCCCCGTTATTATCCATAGCGAGAGTCTTCGGTTGTGATCCATAAAGACTAGGAATGCTCATAAATGATTACCTTTGGGTCTGAGACCTTTGTGAACGGTGGTGGGACCCTGGTTTTCCGGTACACAAAGAATATGCCTTGAGTGCACGGAGCGTCGGGTCATCGTGCCGACATTTGTGATATTGAAATGTGTGGTCATGCACTTTCCTGCGATATATCTATTTGTAAATACTATGCATGCAGGGATGGATTTCCTATGCCCTGAGCCAGGGGCAGGGTTGTTATAATTGGTCAGCTGAATAATGACAGTTGCCTTGTTTTCCACCATTTGGTCATTTGTCCCTATATAAGTGCTGGAGAGCCGATCGGGAAATAGCGGGCTGAAGCCCTTACTGCTTTACTGGCCCTCAAAGGCCGAAAAGAAATGTTTTACTTCTTTATGTGTGGCCGGCCTGCATGCCGAAGTATGTAACCCACTTTTTGAAGAAAAATGTAAGGCCTTAAGGCCAAGGACTTTTGTGTATTTCTTAACATTCCTATGAGATAAATAAAAGCGGTAATTTATATATAGTGGACATTCCTGGTTATAACCCTGAAGCTTCCGCTAGAATGCTCTGAGTTAGGATTCGTGTTGTCTTTTGATATTAATACGTAACGTCGCTGACTATTGTGTGGAATATGGCGTGGTTCCCCGGCCGGACCCTCTGTTATATTTCATGTGACGGGTGGAGGTGTTATAATTTGGAATCAGCTTATTTGGTCTTCCTTCTCCAAATTCGTGGACGAAATCTTTTGAGGTGTGGCGAGCACGTTCATGTGCCATCGATATAACATAAATGAACTCAAGAATGTCCACTTAGGAATGAAAATATACCAGTTTGAGGAACTTGTGTGTTCCTACTAGTCATGTTTGTCGTGTTTAGTAGTCGCTAAATTGTGTTTTGTACACATATAGGTGACATGAAGTGGTGTGGGGCAGTCAGAACCCCAATATTCTGCCGAGAGTGCGACACCAATTGTGGTGCCCACACCTCCTCCTTCTACTGAAACTGTACGCCTTATCACTGAGACAGTGCCTGTGGTAATGAGTGCACAGCAGACTGGGCAGGCAAGGCCTGCCATGGCTCTAGTGCATGCTGGTGTGAGGCAAGAGCCGGTTGAGGCTTTAATTGATGTGCGAGCAGCTGAACTACAGTTTAAGAGGTTTATGAGTTTTATCCCTCCTATGTTTACAGGGGAGGGTTCCCCAATGGGGGCTGAGGATTGGATTTAAGAGTTAAGAGGATTATGACGGTAATCAAGACAGAGGAGGGACAATAAGTCACCCTAGCCACCTTCCTACTGGAAGGAGAGGCACGACTATGATGGGATGAAATGGAGTTGCAACACTTGGTCGACAGACGTTTAACTGAGATCTCAATTGAGGAGTTTTCGCAGTTGTTTTTTGCAAAACATTTGCCGATGACGTAGAGAATTGCAATGGAGATTGAGTTCCAACATTTAACTCAAGGTGAAGGTAGTGTCGATGATTACTTACATGTGTTTACACGTTTGGGATGGTATGCGAGCTCTATCTTTGCTGAAGAAGAGCGTAATACTAATAGGTTCTATGAGGGACTGCGAGATGAGCAAAGGTTGTTGCTCTCGAGTTCGGTGAGCCATGAGTTTCAATAACTGGTGGATACAGCTCGTTCATAAGAGAAAGACATGAATAGGGTACAAGGCAAGAGGGACTTGGCTGTGACAAAGCCTGAGTTCAAAGGGCCGCATCCTAGAAAGTTTGGGTACCACAAGATATGGGTAAAGAAGTCCAAGTCTTCTGGACATGCCCCTTATTCTGTTGTTTTGGGGGCAACTTCTGGGCAAGGACCACGTACTTGGTATACGTGTGGCAAGCCAGGACATTTTGCTCGAGACTGTCGATATGGATCTCTAAAGGTTGAAAATAAGTCGGGTGCGACATATGCAGAAAAAGGAAAGATAGTGGTAGAGTCTTCTACATTACAGACGAAGCCCCGAGTCTATAACCTTGGACAACAAGAGGCCATCAAACAAGCTGATCTTGTCATAGGTACGAGTAGTAGATTGTTTCACTTTATACCTTGTGATATGCTTGCTTATAAATTGAGTATTATAGGTTTTGTCCTTACACTGGACCATCCGACAAGAGCACTGTTTGATATAGGTGCTTCACATTCGTTTCTATCTAAAGAGTTTGTGTTACAAATCAGGGTGCCTACACGTACCACGATAGATAGTTTGAAGGTGTTGTTGCCTAACGGATGTTTGATGTGTGCAGATAAGTCTTGTTGTGTTGAGGTGCGAATTGGAAGTCAGGATTTCATAGTGGAAGCATCCATGCTGTCGTTATCTGAGTTTGATGTGATCTTTGGTATGGGCTGGCTTTTGGAACTGCATGCCTATATAGATTGCAACTCAAAGGAAGTCATACTTGGGCAGAATACTGAGCTAGAGATGTTATTCACTGGTATATGGGGATCGAGCAAGATACTGATATCTGCTCTCCAAGTCATAAAAGATGTACGAAAGGGCACGGAGTTGTTCTTCATGCTTGTAGAGGCTGTGGAGCCTAAGTCCAGTGTGAGTTATGTGCCGATTATATCGAAGTATGCTGATGTGTTCCCAAAGGATCTTCCGAAGTTACCTCCCCAAAGAGAAATCAACTTCGCTATTGAGTTGGTGCTAGGTGCAAAACCTGTGGCCCGCTCGCCATACAGAGTAGCACCAAAGGAAATGGCAGAACTCAAAGTTCAATTACAAGAGTTACTAGAGCAAGGTTATATATGCCCAAGTATGTCACCTTGGAGCGCACCGGTCCTTTTTGTAAAGAAGAAGGAAGGTAGCTTGCGTCTATTTATTGATTATAGAGAGTTGAACAAGTTGACGGAAATGCTGTTTGGGCTATCCCCTAAGCTGGACCTGAAATCTGGCTATTATCAGTTGAGAGTTCGGGAATGTGGCATCCCCAAAACTGCGTTTGGAACACGATACAGTCATTATGAGTTCACTGTAATGCTGTTTGGGCTATCTAATATGTCATCTGTGTTCATGGACTTAATGCACCAGACTTTTTAGGAGTATCTGGATCTCTTTGTGATCGTCTTTATTGAAGATATCTTGGTATACTCCCGATCTGAAGAAGATCATGCTAACTATTTACGGATGGTGTTGCACACTTTGAGGTGAAATAAGCTCTACGCCAAATTCTCGAAGTGCGAGTTTTGGTTGTCGTCGGTGGCTTTTCTTGGCCATGTGGTTAGTGGAGAGGGCCTTACGGTTGATCCGACAAAAATAGTTGCAATACAGGAGTGGCCTATGCTTGCTACGGTGGTAGAAGTCAGGAGTTTCCTTGGACTGGCGGGCTACTACAAGTGCTTCGTAGAGAACATTTTGAGGATAGCCTTGCATCTCACCACACTGATGAGGAAGGATCAGAAGTTTATTTGGACGTCGGAGTGTGCATGAGCTTTTGAGGAGCTAAAGAGTCATTTGACCACGACGTCAATCTTAACTTCGCCATGTGGTTCAGATGGCTATGAGATTTACAGTGATGCCTCAGGGAGCGGCTTAGGCTGAGTACTTCTTCAGTTTGGTAAAGTGATAGCGTATGGCTCACGCTAGTTGAAGGTGTATGAACGGAATTACCTCGTCCATGATTTGGGGTTGGCGGCGGTGATATTTGCGCTTAAACTGTGGCGTCATTTCTTATATGACGTGAAAGTTGATATATTCACAGACCATAAGATCCTTAAGTATCTTCTAGATTAGAAGGATCTCAATATGCAATAACGGAGGTGGATGAAGTTCCTCAGGGACTATACCTTCGATATTCATTATATTCCCGGGAAGGGAAACGTTGTCGCGGATGCCTTGAGTCGTAGGACTCCGACAATGGCTAATTGGTTGCAAAGGCATGATGAATGCCAAATCCAAGAGCTGGAAGCTTTAGAGATTTCTTGTGTTGACAAGAATTCCACTGCAAATGCGTTTCTAAACTGGACGGAGGTATAATATGACCTTGCGGACAGGGTTCGGTGAGCAATGGAACTCGATAAGAGTTTACAATGCTATGCAGCGGAGGGTCAAATTCCCAGTTCTTATTGGAGGATGACCTTTTGCGGAAAGAAGGTCGGTTATGCGTCCCTAATGTGGGTAAGCTACGTGAAGAGTTGATGTACGCAGCATACTTTACAAAATACTCTATTCATCCAGGGAGTACAAAGATGTACAAGAACATGAAGAAAATATTCTGGTGGCCAGGAATGAAGAAAGACATAGCACATTGAAAGAATTGAGTTCAAGAACCACTAAACACCTAGAGAAGGGGGTGAATAGGTTCAATTCCAATTAACTTAGGTAGTTAAAAACTAACACAACATGAATAATAAATCTACATCTATCACAGCATATACACAATCCAATCACATCATACACACAGATTTATAGTGGTTCCCCAAGTGATGGGTACATCCACTTTCCCCCTTCGCCTATCTAGCAGTATACTAGATTCGGCCTAACTTCCTTCCACTTCTCCGATCCTAATCTTACAGCTCAGAGCCCCAAATGGATTTTACAACTCAGACTTTACCAAGTCCTACAACTCAGATCACAAAGATCCTACAACTCAGATCCTTCCCAATAATCCTACCTGAGAGTGAGTCCACACTCCTACCACTCAGAGATGAAAATATCCTACCTCAAGCTCATAGTCCTACCTCAGCCTTTATAATTATAGGCTTACAACTCAGAGATCAAGATATCCTACACTCAGATCTATAAATAGATCTTATAGAAATTTGATTAGAAAAAGTTTAATTTCTTCACCCAGATAGAGAGAGAGGTGAAGAATTCTTGATCAGATCTAGAATGATCTGTCTTCTTAAGATCCTTACTGCCAAAGATCTGATCCAACCTGACTTAGCTTTTCAAAGCTTCTTGAATGAGAGAAATAAGGTTGAATCCTTTATTGAAGTTGGATTCGATCCACGATCCAGCTTTTCCTTGTTACAGATTTTAATCTGTATACTTAGATGGATCTAATCAAATCCAGTCTTCTCCCTTTTTTTGATGATGAAGATAATGATTCTGATCGATCGATTAGTTTTTTTTCTTATAGAACATCTTCTATATATAGACCCAATCTAGGGTAACCGGCTGATCTAGTTGATAACTAACTTCTGACAATTCTGATTGCTTTGATAGTTCTGATAGATCTTACAGCTGTCAAGTCCCCCGGTCATGCGATCTGAACTTAGAGTTAATTAAAACATAGCTGATAATGTCAATATATAGACATAGAATGTGTTGACACTACTTCATGATGTCGACACAAGCCCTTTGTGTTGTCGATATACTTCAGAAAGACTGTCGACAAGATTTTGTAGAATGTGTCGACACAAGTCCTGTGTGTCGACACGACTTCTCCATTAATACTGAAGTCGACTCAGCCCATGTGTGTTGACATAAATTATGTATGTCGACACAAGTCCTGTGTGTCGACACAACTTCTCCATATGTCGACCCAAGTCCTGGACGTCGATATAGATATTTCTTTATAACTGTCAGCATAATAAATCTAAGTGTGTCGACACTAGTCCTGAGTGTCGACATAGTTGATGTCGACTTAACCTCGATGTGTCGACACAAGTCCTGTTTTTCGACACAGTTGATGTCGACTTAAACTTTGGGTGTCGACACAAGTGATGTCGACTTAACTTCTGTGTGTCGACACAAGTCCTCTGTGTCGACAATATTGATGTCGACTTAAACTCTGTATGTCGACACAAATCCTATGTGTCGACACAATCTGGCTTCTAGTGTCGACAAAGCTCCTTCAAAGGTTTCGACACTAAATAAGTGTCTCGACACTTTTCGACTTAGAATATTTTCTGCAAACTTTTATCCTGCACAAGAAAACTCAAAATTACATCAAATACAAACTGATGTATATCATTGAGTTATGTGAGGCTTCTCCAAATCTGGTACACACATTTCAATATACCCAATAATCTCCCCTTATTTGGAGAAGTCATAACCCATAGTCAATGATATACACTAATATAACAATAGTAATAATCATGATGTATACAGACATTTCAAACAGGGTTAAACATAAGCAGAAATAGCATGTTATAAAAATGAAACATCATTAAACAAACATGCAACACAGATACCACTTAAACAAAATTTATTGTCAACCAAGGATTTCTTTAATTCTTTAACCAGAGAAATATTACAAGTTTATTTTTCTTTTAAGAACAGCAAAAATTTGCATAGTTCCTTCAAAAAAACTAGACAATCTAAGGCTAAGATTGTTCTTGCTCCTTGATGATAATGCCTTTGCCTGATTGAACTGTAGCTTTGACTTCATCTTTGGTATCAGCAACATGCTTTTTTCCTTTGATGTCTTTGGCCTTTAATTTTGTAGCTTTTAGCTTTTGCCTTTCATCATAATGGTAAGACTTTGGAAAATACTTAAAAGGTTCAATGGAATTAGAAGGAATGACCCCAACTTTTAGGTCCCTTCTAAACTTGTAGATAACATCCATTGAAGCATGATATTTATCCCATTCCTTCTTGGAATACCACTTACCCCAGTTAACTTTATTCTTATTCACTGCTTCCCATGTAGTTAAGATAATATTCTTGGAGGTTGGACTCCACTGCTCAAAATCAGGCCTAGCCTTAGCCTGTTATCTGAACCTCTTCTTGGATACTTGAGCCTCTTGCTCTTTCAGCAAAGCTGCATCAGCCATGTCCACTTCTTCAGAGGCTAATGGCAATTTGTCCATTTGATGGCTATACATATTTTGGACTGCATGCTGAATTTCTTCAAACTCAGGAGGGGGATATATGACTTGAGCTACTAGATGTTGCATCCCCTCCAAAAGTGCAGGTTGGCATCCAGATTCTGCAGTGTTATTGTCATCACATAGGAGTGGATATCCCAAGGTATCTCTTATACTGTTAGATGTCCATTTTGCATGTTATGAGCTAGCCTAGACTAATACCCTCTCCCCCTTTATGACTTCTGCATGAATATGATCTTTCAGATCATTTTTCTAGAATTTGACTTGATTTGCAATATAATTATTTCCAGTTGTGTAGTACTCCTTGAACTTCTTTAATTGAGCTGAAATTGCAGACACAGAAGTATTGGTGGCAGTACTGACAGCTTCCATATCCACTTTTATTTGTGCTGCCACAGCACTTGCTGCTTTGATATCTACAGACTGCTCAAGTAGCTTAGTCTGATTTAAATTGTGAGAGTCAACCAGATTGACATTCATTCTGACCTGATTTTCTAACACATATCCTTGCTTTACTACCAGATCATCTACTTGAGTTTGGTTTCCACTTGCTGCTTAGCAATATAAACTACAGCATTGCCTCCCTTATGGAAGCAATCTGTCATTTCTTTCTTAAGAATATTGACTTCAAATCTTATGGATTTGATATCCTGTGCCAGATTGAACTGTAATTCCTTATGGCTCTCATCCACATACTTTTCCAGGACAATTCTTTGCTCATCAAGCTTTATCTGGAGTTATACTAACACAGAACTAAAGTACATACTAGGAGCAGTAGTTGATGATCCTTCCTTTAAGGCTTTCTTGTATCCCATGCTCTTTTTCCTTAGCTCCAAGACTTTTCTCTTCTTATGGGCCTCTTCCTCTGCATCTGTATCATAAGAATTGAGAATGTCCATTGGTTATATGTGTTCTGGAGCATGCACATCTTGTCCTGTGGAAAGGTTAGGTACCTCCCCCTCAACCCTTGCAGCTGGTTGAATATCAACAGAATTATCTTCCTGGTTGATCTCTTCTTGCTCTACATGGATGTCAGTTTCCAGTTCTTGAACTATCTCATTCCCAGGATCCTAATGTTGTTCTGGAAACTCAGGAATATGCACTTCTTGTACCACTTGTTCAGAAGATTCATTCATTATGTTAATTTCCTGGACTACTTGCATGACTGTGAGGTTTGCAGTCTCACTGTCTAGCTCAGCCACAATGATATCTCCCCTGGGACTAATATCCCTTGAGTATCTATTATTTGGACTGTCTCCACCTGGATTTGATCTTCAGTTCCAGTTGTGAGGTTGGGAGACTTCCTTGGTAGGTCAGTTTGATCTTCATCAGAACTGAATTCCACTCTTTCCTCTGAGTCACTGGAGGACTCTACATTTTTTGCAGCAACCTTTGTTGATTTTGTTCTTTCTTTGGTCTTTTATTTTGGTGTAAGTGCTTCTTTAGACAAAACTCTGTCCCACCTTGATAGGATTCTCAAATCTATTTTCCTCATGTGGTTGATCTTAGATCCAGCATTCTGATTGAGTACTTCTGGTATACTGGTAATCAGAATCAGACTGAGAATTTTGCCCAGATTAGGCTTCTTAATACCTTCTTTAATCTTCTTAAGGATTACTACTGACCAGTTAGTTTTTACCTTGAAGATGACTCTTGTTATAAGGCTGAACATGAAGGAGGAGATCCTATCATGTCCCCTCAATTTGTAGAGAATGACTTTTCCTATGATTTCTGAGAGAAACTTGCCTTGGGAGTTCATCCCTTTCCTATTCATGGATGATCAAATCTTGGTGGTTGGAGAAAGCCCACACCACTTCAGTGCTTCAGCAGTCATTGAAGAATCAATGTCATCTTCTTCTTTAATCTTTGGTAGATGAAGAGCTTTGCTTAAACTTTTGAATGAGATTTTTACCTTTGCTCCTTGTACTTTAGACTTGATTCTTATGCCATCAGAATCCAGTGGGGCATTTGAGTAAAGCTCAAGAACTTCTTTCTTCCAAATTCTTGTTGGTTTAGAGACCAAATATTCCAAGCCAGCTTCTGTGATTAGGGTAATCACTTCCTTGATTCCTTGATCAGCATTGTCAAAAGCTTGACAAACGAGCTTATAGCCTTCATTTACATTATATTCCATCTTTGGTGCCATTGAAGAGTGAAAGAGATGAGGGAGAAGAGAAGTGAATTAAAATTTGATTGTCTCGAAACTGAAGGTTCAATCTTCTGAGAATACTGAGTCACGTGGTAGACTTGTTCTTGTCGCCTCCTATTTATAGTTTTCTAAATAGGGTAGGTCAAACGGCGCGCACAAATTAGAAAATCTTGTGTCGACACATAATTATTAGTGTCGACACAAGCTACTCAAGTCTCGACAGAGATCTCAAGTCTAGATAATACTTTGTGTCGACACCAATTTCTATGTGTGGACACCGACTTCTATATGTCGACACCAATTGCTGCGTTTCGACACTGATTACTATGGTCTAGACACACTTTGTGTCGACACTTGCCTTAACTGTCAACATAAAGTCTTTATTGCTGTGTCGACACAAATTCCCTTTTTGTCAACACAACTAGTTTATAGTGTCGACACACTTGACTTGTGTCGACAACTATTTTACTTAGTCAAATTTTGAAATAAAATTTCTTTCTTTCTTTACCTTTCATTTTATTCCAGGTTCAACATGCCTAATTCAATTTTAAAATAATTGAATTTATTTTCATCTAGAGGTTTAGTGAATATGTCAGCTACTTGTTTATCAGTAGAAACAAACTCTAGACTAATGTCCTCTTATTCAGCATGTTCTCTAATAAAGTGATACTTTATATCTATGTGTTTAGTTCTACTATGAGAAACTAGATTTCTAGCAATAGAAATAACACTAGTAGAATCACAAAATAAAGGTGTTCTACTTAGCATGATGTCATAGTCTACTAGTTGATGTTGTATCCACAACAATTGAGCACAACAACTCCCAACTGTAATGTATTCTGACTCTGCAGTGGAGATAGCAACACTAGTCTGTTTTTTGCTGCTCCATGACACCAATCTTCCACCTAGGAATTGATATGTACCTATAGTGCTTTTTCTGTCTTCCTTGCAGCCTGCAAAGTCTGCATCTGAAAATCCTGTTAGTATAAAATCTTTATTCCTAGGGTACCATAGACCAAGATCTGGTGTGCCCTTAAGATACCTTAGAATTCTCTTTGTAGAAGCATAATGAGATTCTTTAGGGCATGCCTGGTATCTATCATAGACACATATAGCATACAAGATGTCAGGCCTACTTGTAGTCAAGTATAATAAGGAGCTAATTATCCCTCCATACAAGGACTCATCAACAGGTTTCCCTACCTCATCTTTGCCTATAGGCATACTTGACCCCATTAGAGTTCTCATGGTGGAGGCAGTCTCCATACCATATTTCATAATTAACTCCTTAGTGAACTTGGACTGGGATATGGACAATCCATCATCAGTCCGTCTTACTTGGAGTCCCAAGAAGAACTTTAGTTCACCCATACTGCTCATCTCAAACTTTCCTTGCATAAGTTTGGCAAACATTCTACAAAGGTTGTTCTCAATAGATCCAAAGATAATGTCATCAACATATATCTAGACTAGGATGATCTTGCCCTTGGATTCCCTGAGGAATATGGTCTTGTCTATTTTCCACCTTGAGAATTTGTTCTCAATGAGGAAGTTATACAATGTCTCATACCATGCTCTTGGGGCTTATTTCAACCCATATAGAGCTTTCTTAAGTCTATAAACATAATATGAAAAGTGAGGATCTACAAAACCTGGTGGTTGATCCATATAGACCTCTTCTTTTAAGTCTCCATTCAGAAATGCTGATTTTGCATCCATCTGAAAGACTTTGAAACCTTGATATGCTGCATAAGCAAGGAATAATCTTATTGCTTCCAGCCTTGCTACTGGGGTAATGGTCTGGTCAAAGTCTATCCCTTCTTCCTGCTTGTAGCCTTTAGCAACCAATCTAGCCTTGCTTTTGACAATAATGCCATTCTCATTTAACTTATTCCTATGGATCCACTTTGTCCCTATGACATTGTGTCCCTTTGGTCTGAGAACAAGTTTCTAGACTTTACACCTTTTGAACTGATTCAGCTCTTTTTGTATTGCTCCAATCTAGTGTGAGTCAATGACTGCTTCTTCAAACTTCTTTGGTTCTATGTGAGATAGAAAGCTTGAACATAAAGCTGAGTTCATGCTATTGCTTCTGGTCATAACTCCATGTCTTGTATCCCCAATGATTTGGTGTGCTGGATGATCCTTTAGATGTCTCACAGCTAGAGGCAATCCACCTATATCTTGCTGTACTTCATTGTCTTCAGCAGGTTATACTTCAAGTTCTTCAGCTAGCTGTTCTACCTATTCAGCTTGAGAGTATTAAGATCCCCCTTGACAACATTCATCTTCTTCCATATGTTGTCCTGCTGATTTACCTTAATTGATGGTCAGCTTGTCCATCTTATTTTGTAAACCTGCAGAACTTAAAGAAGTACTTGGCAGCTCACAGTTAATTAACTTAGACTCATCAAAGACAATATGAATAGATTCTTCTACAACTTGAGTAGTCAAGTTATATATCCTATATGACCTACTATTATTGCTGTACCCAACAAATATCCCTTCTTGGGACTTGACAACAAACTTAGTCAAATAAGGCTTGCCATTGTTAAGTACCTAACACTTGCTACCAAAAATCCAAAAATAGGATAAGTTTGGTTTTCTGTCTTTCAGAATCTCATAGGGAGTCTTCTTGTGGCTTTTGGTGATGGAGGCCCTATTGAGTACATGACATGAAGTATTTACTGCCTCAGCCCAGAACTATTCTGGGAGAGAAGTGTCACTTAATAGGGTTCTACCAGCCTCAATAAGAGTTCTATTCTCTCTCTCAGCAATTCCATTTTACTGGGGTGTTCTAGGTGAGGAGAATTCTTGATGAATCCCAAGTTCTTCACAGAACTTTGTCATGCATTCAGACTGAAATTCAGTTCCATGATCACTTCTAATTTTGACCACAGTGCTGTTAAGTTCATTCTGAATTTACTTAACAAAAGTCTGGAAGACATTACAGGTTTCAGATTTCTTACTTAAGAAGAACACCCAGGCAAATCTGGAAAAGTCATCAACCACTACAAATGTATAAACTTTCCTACCTAGACTATGAACTGACATATGACCAAATAGATCCATATGCAGGAGGTATAAACACCTCACTGAATCTTTGGTATCAAGACTTTTTAAGGACGTCTTGGTCTGCTTGCCCTTTTGACAAGCTGAGCAGATTCCCTCCTTTATGCACTTAACCTTAGGACCATAACTTATTAACTCTTCACTAAAGAGTTTGCCTATGGACTTGTAGTTTAGATGAGCTAGCCTCTTGTTCCATTGGACACAATGAGAGGCTTTCTCATCTGCAATTAGGCATATAGGAGTGCCCTTTCTATCACACATAAAGTCTAGATAGTAGACATTTCCTCTCCTAGTGCCAGTCAAGATGACCTCTTGGTCACTTGATCTCTTAATTTGGCACTCACCGTTGAGGAAACAAATATAATAACTAAGATCACTTAGTTGACTTATGCTTATCAGGTTATGCTTCAAGACTTTCACATAAGCTACTTGAGTGATAGTGATTAAATCATTTGATATCTTACCAAACCCTTTGATCACTCCCTTTTCTAAACCACCAAAGATGACTTTGGGTCCATTCTCAATAGGAGTGTAATCCTTTAGCATTTTCCTTATTCTAGTCATGTGCCTGGAACATCCACTGTCCAAGTACCATGTAGGGGTATGACCACTTGGACTTACTTGTAACAAAGAGATTATCCAACCTTTGGACCCCAATTCTTATTGGGTTTTAGGTGAAGATTATTCTTTAACTGAACATGCCTACCTGTAGTTGTTCTGACAAGTAAGCTAACATTTTCTCTCTTGACACCTTCATTGTTCCAGCAATCTAATGCAAAGTGGCCCACTTTGCCACATCACCAACACTCATACCTATTGTATCTTTTCTTAAGGACTGGCCTGACAACATTACAGTCAACAGTTCTTAAGTCAGTAGGTACAACAACCTTGTTCTTAAGTGTTGGGGTTGGTACACCAAACACAAAAGGTCCATTCTGGGCCATTTGAGGTTTCTCATGAGCTGCCATATAAGCACTAGCACCCTTCCCATTCTTATCACCATATCCACAGTGACCATGTATGCAATCATGGTCATACCAGTTAGATGGATGCACCACTTTCCTAAAAGGAATTGGAGGCTTGGAGGCTAGTGGATGAGCATGAGCTTTATTTTTCCTTATGAATTTGCCACCTCTAGTTCACCCTTTGAAACCTAACCCCTTCTTACCCTTTTGGGAAGTGAAGGAGTCTATCAAAGGTAGAAATGTACTTGGTTTTGAGAACTTAGCCACAAACTCCCTCTCCTTTTGGAGTTTATCTTCAAGATTCATGGTGTTGTCATTTTTGAAAGTTATAGTGCCCATCTGAATAATAGTTATGTTCTTTAATTTACTAACCTTTTTTATCTTCAGATCCAACACTTTTGCTGAGTCTGAAGCAGTTAATTTCATAGAGGCAATCTTATTTGCTTGCTGTTTGGCTAGGTATCTGCTCCTCTTTAGTGCTTTTAAGAGTTCACCATATTTGTCAATCAATTGATTGGAATCTCCTTCTGATTCAGATCCTTCTTCATCTCTTGATGAAAATGCTTCTGAATCTGGGCCAGTAACATATTCTGAGACAGAAGGTGTGTAACGCCCCGAAACTCAAAAGAGTGATGGGTGGTGTTTTGAGCCAAATCTGGGATTTTGTAGAGGTGACACGGCCTGGGACACGGGCGTGTTCCAGGGCGTGTCGTGCTCGGGTTCGACGATGGTCGTGTGGTCGACGAAATTCCAGTCAGCGGTCGTTGGGGCAGTGAACACGGTCTGGGACACGGGCATGTCCCAGGGCGTGTCAGCCACTCAAAGCTTTCCACTCAATGATCATTGAGTGAGGGCACACAACCTGACACACGGGTGTGTTAGTGGCCGTGTGCTGCTCGGGAAGTTTGCAGGTTTGTGCTGAGGGAGCTACATGGCCTGGGACACGGGCGTGTCCTTGGGCATTTCTAGCACACAGCATGTGACACGGGCGTGTCACATGGCCATGTCGTGCTCTGGACGTTCTGGTCCTGTATCGATGGAGGCACACGCCCAGCTACACGGGCGTGTACTAGCTGACACGGACGTGTCAAGCTTGACATGGGCGTGTCAAGCTTGACACGGGCGTGTCGAGTGCCCGTGTTCTTTTCAGGATACGATGGTTTTGGTGTCGATTGAGGAACACGGCCTTGGACACGGGCGTGTCGCAAGCCGTGTTCGGCCCAGGAAGTTTATTTTTGGGCCAAATCGCAGCCGTTCGTTTCCTTTTTTTTTGGATCTAACGGCTTAGATCTATCCATGCTAGGGTTAAGGCTGGGATTGAGTGTTTAAACCCTCATTTCTTTTGGGTTCACTCTCTCACTAACTTCTAGAGAGAAGGGAGAGAAAGGAGGAAGAAGGAGAGAGATCCGGTCGCTGGAGGAGATTCAGAGTGTCAAATCGCAAACCAAGCCCGGATTTGCGGAGGCAAGATCATCGCGGTGCTATTCATCCATGTAGTTTTCCATGGCACCGAAGAGAAATGCTAGGGTAAGGATTCTCATCTTGAGCATGTGAAGCTCTTCTTCCTTTGCATGGGAAAACCATCTCCCGCGAGTGTGCAGGGAGTTTGCGGTATTCCTTGGGGTAGATATGTAAAGTCCCCCTTATTTAGAGGCCGGAATCATAGTACGTCCATAGGAATGGTGTATGAAGCCTACCCGGACATGTTGGTCTGGATCGGTGATGTTTTGCTATGCATT
Source organism: Platanthera zijinensis (assembly GCA_039513925.1). Lineage (NCBI taxonomy): Eukaryota > Viridiplantae > Streptophyta > Magnoliopsida > Asparagales > Orchidaceae > Platanthera > Platanthera zijinensis. Next base: position 58,531,106 of record CM077097.1, on the reverse strand, counting down.
ATTAACCGGAGAAGACTCTGTTCCTTTGTGTTGTTTTCGGGTTTCTACGTGGTAGATTGCAACAAGGAGTCTTGGCGATTAACCCCAAGGTGCACCCGGAAATCTGGGCGGAAGCGAAGTTCTGCTGTTTTGGTGGCTTGGGAGCCAGCCAGGTACATAACGGGGCTATGTACCGTGTTTGATCGATAGTTGGGACTGGGGGAAGCTTGGCTCGCGTGAAAGGCTAAATGGCCATGGCGGGGTGAGCAACGGGCTGGTGGAACCCTACCCGCTCCATCTGTTTCAGTTAAAGTGACCTAAATTTACGTGGGAATTACCGATGATTTGGAGAATGAGTCTAGGCTGCGGCTGAAAGGACTAAATGCTCACGAGGTTTGCCGGCCCTGGGGGCGGTGGTGGAGCCAAGGAACGGACCGGGTTCGGACTTGCTTCACCGAGTTAGTGCCCTGAGAGCACAGGGTGTATGGCCGTGTGTGCATATACCTGTGATGTTGTGTTTATTCACTATTGCTTGTTTTGCTAACAAGTGTAGGGAAGGAGCTTTGCCGCCCTGAGACTTGGGGGCGGAATCGTTATAATTTTGCCAGCTTTAGCTGACCGTTATTCTTGTTTGCCACCGTTGCGGTGAATTGTGCTTGCAGGTGCTGCGGAGCCGAGCGGCAAATAGCGGGCCAAAGCCCAAGTTACTAAGCCGACCCTCGAAGGCCTTGTTTGTTGACTCATTTAATTCATGTGTGGCCGGCCCGCGAGCCGAAGTTTGTAAGATACTGATTAATTATTGTAAACTCTTGTAAGGCCTTAAGGCCAGTACTTTTGTGTATTATGTAGTTCATTCCTACTGGGTTTTGTTAGTGGACATTCGTGCCTGTGGCTGGGTTTTTACTTATGCAAATTAATAAATTGCTTCCGCTAGATGCTCTGTGTAGGACGTGTGCTTGCAGGTGCAGTCTGCTGAGTGTTGTATGCTGAGTTTAAAAGATATTGAAGAACCTGGTGACGTGACTAGTGAATTGACAGCAGTCATAACTAACCGGCCTGACACCACTGTCAGAACTGTCAGAAGTCTGTTATGAACCGGATAAGCCGGTAATAATAAAGCAAGCTCTATATAAGAGACAGACCGGAAATGGAAAACAAAGACAACAATTTGAGGCATCAATAAGAAGAATTCTGACAGATCAAGGGTTGTTTGCAGGAAAGATTCAGGGTTCAATCTGAATCTAAGGAAGAAGCTGACTGAAGATCAAATTCAACTTCAAAAGAAGATCCACCTTATTTGTCCTAATCAAGAAGATTTGAAAAGCTAAGTTAGGTTGGATCAGAAGGATTAGTCGATACAAGAACTGATTAAGAAGACAACATCAACAAAGAAATCTAGCTGGTGAAGTTTTTTGATACTTATTACTCATAAATTCTTGTAGGATCTATTGTTAGATCTGATATTGTAATCCTAAAATTATAAAGGCTGAGGTAGGGCAGTATGCCTGAGGTAGGACTTGGGGAAAGTCTTAGTTATAAGCCTAATTATAAAGGCTGAGGTAGGGTTGAGGCCTGAGGTAGGATTCAGGGAAGAATCTGAGCTAGGACTTGTGCAAAGTCTGAGGTGTAGGAACCATTTTGGGTTCTGAGTTTGTAAGATCTGTGGATCCGAGCCAGTGGAAGGAAGTTAGGATGAATCTAGTTATTTGCTGGATAAGCGAAGGGGGAAAGTGGATGTACCCATATCTTGGGAAACCACTATAGATCTTGTGTCTGCTGTATTGTATTTAATTTCTGTAGATATATTTATTTTATGCTAAAATAAGTTACAAATATCTGTTTGCCTTAAAATAAAAAAGACTCAAAAAGATTAGAACCTATTCACCCCCCTCTAGGTGTTTAGGCTCTTGAAACAAAGTCTTTCAAGTGGAATCAGAGGGAGGTTCCTCAAAATTTGACCTAATAGTCAGAGGATTTATCCAAGGCTAATAACAGATAACAAGAATGGGTTCAAGTTAAAATAAAAAGGAGTTTGGTTTTATGAAATTACCCATATGTAGGAAAGAATCTTTTGGCATTTGGAAAGAAAGGGTCAGGCTATTTATGGAAGCATCTGATCCAAGAATTTACATCACAGTACGGGAAGGCCCCTTCATCCCAATGAAGGTTTCAGTTCTTGATGCAAACATTCAACTCCAAAGAGTTATTCAGAGATGACTAAGGATGAAATCATCTTGGCTACATTAGATAAAAGAGCTCAGAATATAATTGCAAGTGCCATATATGATGCAAAATTATAGAATTTTGTACACTATAAAACTTCCAAATAAATGTGGGTTACACTGATTGTCTATATGGAAGGCACAGAAGAAGTCAGAGAGGACAGAAAGTCTATGCTAAATCAGGAATATGAGAGCTTTAGGCAGAATAAAGCTGACTGCATAGCTGAATACTATAAAAAGTTTTTCAGAATAGTGAATGAACTGATTACATATGGAAGAGTCTTCAATACTTATGAATTGAATGACAAGTTTCTTAGGTCCCTAACAAAGGATTGAGACACTAAGATATGTGTCATCAGGGAAGTGGCCAAACTGGCTGACACACCACCACCTATACTTTTTGGAAAACTGCTTTCGTATGAAACGCAGGTTACTGCTAGGAAAGAGGAAGAGAAGGGCAGCAGATCTAAACATAAAGAAAAGTTAGTAGACTTCATGGCTGAGGGATCAAGGAAAGGTAGGAGAAAATCTCCTTCTCCACCTAGAAGGAGTACTGAAGCAGAAGAAGGTGTTCCTGAAACAAGTACATCAGATAGTCACACATCTGATGAAGAATTTGCTGCCTTCACTAAGCAAATTTCAAAGGTTCATGAAGAAAAAGAAATGGAGAACCAGGCCTTCATCAGCATCCTATTCCAAGGATGAATACTACAGGAAGAAGAAAAAACCTAAGGAGGACAGGTATGCTTCTAAACCTGGTAAACAATCTAATTCTAAGTTTGTGTGTTATTGCTGCAATAGGTCTAGGCATGTCATAGCTGACTGTCCTAACAAAAGAAAGGAGTCAAAGGACAAGAAGAAGAAGCTAGTCAAAGGCAAGAAGGAGAAGTCTTTAGTGGCTCAGAAGGAGAAGAGTTGGACAGACTCTTAATCTTCTGAATCTGAAGAAGAAGGGGCAGAAGCATATGTTGGACTTTTCTCAACAAAAGAGGATTCTAGGGAACTAGAATTCCTACAGATGCTGGACTCCATAAATGGAGTTGAAGAGTATTGCTATAAAGGGCTGATGGCTCAATCTGAAGAAGATATGTGCCAGGATCAGCCTGGACCAAGTAAGGTAAACAATTCTTCCTCAGTCTCAGATAGCTTTACATGATCAGAATCAGAAGAATCTTCTTCAAAAGAAGTGGATGGATCTGAGTCTGAGGGGGATGTTCACCAACTTATTGATGAGTATGGTGGGCTGTTGCTTGCTCTAAAGAAGAGCAAGTTTCTTGTTAAAGAGCAGGCTAAGAAGATTGAGTCTCTCAAACTGGCTGCAGCAGATTCAGTAAAACTGCTGGATCAAAAACTAAATGAGGTTGCCAAATTGAAAAACATTATAGTTATTCAGATGGGTGTAATCTTATTCAAAGAGAATCATATTAAGAAATTGGAGGGAAAACTTCAGCAAGAGAGAGATCTAGTGGCAAAATTCTCCATGCCAAAATCATTCTTACCTTTGATAGATAATTTTGTTTCACAAAAAGGAAAGACTGGTCTAGGCTTTAAGGGAAGAACTAGGGCTACCAATTCTCATAGAAAAGGTAAAGCCACAGTTCAGTCTCTAGCTGTTAATCCCCTTATTTTCTTTAAGTAGGTAGTGAATCCTACTAACAGGTATGATCATGACATTACACATGGTCACTGTGAGCATGAAAATTTCATGAGCAAGGGTGCTAATGCCAATAGACCAATCTATAGGCATGCCCATAATATTCAAGAGGAGTTCTTGAAGAATGTTGTTCCAGCACCAACACTTAATAAGTCTACTGACAAAAAAGTAAGAAGGCATGTACCTAAGAAGAGGTATAATAGGTTTGAGTGTTGGTGTTGTGCCAAGGTGGGACACTTTGCCATGGATTGCTTGTTTAACTTAAGTGTTAAAACCAAAAGTAGGATTCCTGTTAGATCAGTCACATGGTTTAAAACTAACAAGGACCTAGGACCCACTATTAGGTTGGGTTCTAAGGGTAAGTTATATATTATTTATTGCAGGTAAATCAAAGTGACCATACCCCTATATGGTACTTGGATAGTGGCTGTTCCAGACATATGACTGGAACAAAAAGAATGTTGAGGGACTATGTTCCCATAAAGAATGGACCAAAAGTTATCTTTGGAGGATCAGAAAAGGGAATCATCAAAGGATTTGGTAACTTATCTTGTGATTCAATTACTATCACTAAAGTGTCTTATGTAAAGGGTTTAAAACATAACTTGATTAGCTTAAGTGAACTTAGTGATCTAGGTTATGATATTTCTTTCCACAAAGGAGAGTGTCTAGTAAAAAGGTCAAGTGATCAAGAGATCATTTTGACTGGCACTAGGAAAGAAAATGTGTATTGCCTTAACCTAGATTGTGAGTCTAATAACTCACCTATTTGTTTGGTTGCAGGAGAGAAAGCTTCTCTATGTGTCAAATGGCACAAAAGGCTAGCTCATCTGAACTATAAGTCAATTGGACTGCTGTTCAGCATGGGATTAGTGAGGAATGGTCCTCAAGTTCAGTGCATAAAAGAGGGTGTGTACTCAGCTTGCCAAAAAGGCAAGCAGACTAAGTCCTCTTTTCAATATCTTGACATCAAAGATTCAAAGAGATGTTTGTATCTCATGCATATGTATTTGTTTGGTCCTATGCCAGTCCATAGTCTTGGTAGGAAAGCATACACACTTGTTATTGTGGATGACTATTGTAGATTTACATGGGTTTTCTTCTTGAGGCAGAAATCTGAAACCCCAACTATTTTCCATACTTTTGTCAGACAAATACAGAATGAATACAACAGCTCAGTGGTCAAAATCAGAAGTGACCATAGAACTAAATTTCAATCTGAATGTATGACACAATTCTGTGAATAACTTGGGATTCATCAGGAATTCTCTTCACCTAGAACTCCTCAGCAAAATGGTGTTGCTGAAAGAAAGAGTAGGACTCTAATTGAAGCCAGAAGAACTCTACTGAATGACATTACTCTCTCTGAATACTTCTGGGCTGAGGCAGTAAATACTACATGTCATGTGCTCAATAGGGCCTCCATCAACAAGAAACACAAGATGACTCCCTACCAGATTTTAAAAGGCAGAAAACCAAACATATCTTATTTCAGAATCTTTGGTAGTAAGTGTTTTGTGCTAGTCAATGGTAAACACTACCAAACTAAGTTTGCTGCCAAATCCCTAGAAGGGATATTTGTTGGGTACAGTAACCATAGTAGAGCATACAAGATCTACAACTTGACTACTCAAGTTGTAGAAGAATCTGTGCATGTTATATTTGATGAGTCAATGTTTATTAACTATGAATTGTCTAGTTCTTCAGTTCGTTCTACATGTCTAACAGATAAGTTGGACAAGCTGACCATCAATGAAGATGTTCCTACTATACTTGATGAGAATAAAGATTCCAGCTATCCAGGGGGAGATCAATTCCCTCTGGGTGAAGAAGAAAATGTGGAGCATCAAGATAAGGAAACTGGAGATAACCATAATGCTGACAAAATTCCTCCAGAAGGAGACACCTGAAGGATCATTAAGCTCACCAGATCATTGGTGATGCAAGTCAGGGTGTTCTAACAAGGAGCAGGAGCATGAACATAGTTTTATGTTCTAGTTTCCTGTCTCAAATAGAACCCAGGAAGATTGAAGTGGCCATGCAAGACACCAACTGGATTAATGCAATGCAAGAAGAGCTTAGTCAGTTTAAAAGGTGTAAGGTTTGGGAACTGGTGCCAAAACCTAAGGATCATAATATAATAGGAACTAAGTGGATCTTTAGGAACAAGCTTGATGAGAATGGCACTATAGTCAAGAATAAGGCTAGATTGGTAGCAAAAGGCTACAGGCAAGAGGAAGTTATTGATTTTGATCAAACCTTTGCTCCAATGGCAAGGCTGGAGTCAATAAGGCTATTCTTTGCCTATGCTGCCTATCAAGGGTTCAAAGTATATCAAATGGATGTGAAATCAGCATTTTTGAATGGTGATCTAAAAGAAGAAGTCTTTGTAGAACAACCCTCAAGTTTTGTAGACTCTCACTTTCCTGATTATGTATATAGGCTTAGGAAAGCTCTATATGGTTTGAAACAAGCTCCAAGGGCTTGGTATGAAACCTTGTCTGCCTTCCTCATTGAGAATAAATTCTCAAAAGGGTAGATAGACAAAACTCTATTCTATAGGGAATCAAAAGGCAAGATAATACTAGTCCAGATATATGTGGATGCCATTATCTTTGGTTCTACTGAAAACAGCCTTTGTAGGAAGTTTGCCAAACTTATGCAAGGGAAGTTTGAGATGAGCATTATGGGTGAGCTAAAGTTCTTCTTGGGACTTCAAGTTAGACAAACTGAGAGTGGGTTGTCCATATCCAAGTCTAAGTTCACCAAGGAGTTGATTAAGAAGTATGGTTTGGACTCACCTTCTACAATGAAAACTCCAATGGGAAAAAGTATGCATATATGCAAAGATGAAGCAGGGAAACCTGTTGATGAGTCTTTGTATAGAGGGATAATTAGCTCCCTACTATACTTGAATACTCGTAGACCTGACATCATGTATGCAATATGTGTCTGTGCCAGGTATCAAGAATGCCCTAAGGACTCTCATTATACTGCATCTAAAAGAATTTTGAGATATCTAAAGGGCACACCTAATCTAGGCCTTTTGTACCCTAAGAATAAAGATTTTCTATTAACAGGTTTCTCAGATTCAGATTTTACTGGATGCAAAGAAGACAAAAAAAGTACCACAGGAACCTTTCAGTTCCTTGGTGGGAGGCTGGTGTCATGGAGCAGTAAGAAGCAAACCAGTGTAGCTATATGAACAGGTGAATCAGAATATATAGCTGCAGGTAGCTGCTATGCACAATTGATGTGGATGTAGCATCAACTAGAAGATTATGACATCCAGGTAAGTAGAATTCCACTATTTTGTGATTCTACTAGTGCTATTTCTATTGCTAAGAATCCTATATCACACAGTAGGACCAAGCATATAGAAATAAAGTTTCATTTTATCAGAGAACATGTTGAAAAGGAAAATATTAGTCTAGAGTTTGTAAAAATAGATAATCAAATAGCTGATATTTTCATAAAACCACTGGATGAAATAAAATTCAATAATTTTAAAATTGAATTAGGTATGTTGAACCTAGAATAGGTTAACATAAGTTTCCATGAGTAGAATCAGTAAGCACCAAATTTCTCTTGAAATTTGTCTAAGTACAAAGTTTGTGTCGACACAAGCAAGTTGTGTCGGCACACTCAGTATGTTGTGTCGACACAGGAAAAGGATGTGTCGACACAGAAATAGTATCTGTGTCGACAGGAGAATAGGTGTCGACACAACCTTGTCAGACTATAAGTCGTGAGGTTATTTGTGTCGACACAAAAAGTTGGTGTCAACACAACTCTATCGAGACTTAAGTTGTCAGTGTCGACATAGACGCAAGTATGTCGACACAGACTCAAGTATGACGACACATAGATGTGTCGACTTAAAATACGTTTTGTCAACTTAGACATTAGTATGCCGACACATAGTCATATCGACTTAACTTAAGTTCTCTCAAGACCTAGGTCATTTTTGTCGACATAAAAAACTGATTTGTCGACTTAAGCCCGTCTTTTGACATGCCCTTGACATAAGTACTTTAAAAAGGTGAATCAAAAATCTGGTCGACTACGCTATCAGAATTTTTGACTCTACACCTTCTGTCAACATAAACTTTCTCTTCTCTTCTCCTCTAGTACTTACGTCAATGGTGCCAAACCAAGAAGACAAGGTTAATGAAGGTTACAAACTAGTTTGCGAAGGTTTCACAACTGCTTCTGACGAAATTCAGGGAGTTATTGCCCTAATTTCTGAAAATGGACTAATTTTTTTGTCTCAGAACTGACTAAAATTTGGAAGTTGGAAGTAATGGAGAACTACACAACCGCTTCATTGGACACTAGAGAAAAGAAAATCAAGGCGTCTATTCAAGATACCCAGGTGAAGCTCACTTTGAAATCAATCAGGAAAACACTACATCTGTCATTGATTAAGGATACAGACGAAATTACTCCATCCCAAATAACTGAAGCATTAAGCTGGTGTGGACTGAATCCTAGTATTAAGATTGGTTCATCTATCAATAGAAAAGGGATGAATTCCCAAGGAAAATTTCTGTCAGAAGTAGTGGGCAAAGTGATTATCTACAAGACAGGTGGACATGATCGGATTTCTGCCCAGATATTCAATCTGATGGTGAGAATCATATTCAAGATAAACACTAACTAGGCAACAGTAGTGTTTGATAAACTACAAGAAGGAATAAAGAAACCTAACCTGGGAAGGATCCTTAGCCTATGCTTAACATCAGTAATTGCAGATGTTCTGAAACAAGAAAATGGCTCTAAGATAAATCATATGAGAAAAATGGATGTAAGGATACTGTCAAGGTGGGACAGGGTTCTAACCATGGAAGTCCCTGCTCCTAAGGAGCAAACTAAAAAGACAAGAAGAAAAAGAAGGTGGTTGTACAGGCTGACTCCTCCAATGATTCTGAGGAGGAGGTGGTCTTCAGTTCTGATGAAGACAAGCAACAACAAGATGTTCATGCTCAAGCAAAGGACTGTGAGCCCCAAGAGCAAAAAATTGACTCTACTCTAGGGGGCGAAAACCTAGAAAAAGAAACTGAGTTTCCTGCCCAACGAGTAGGTATTGATGTTGCTGTCCTGGATAGTGACTTAGCTGCAGACACAATAATGGATGTTGTATCTGAAATCAACACTATAGCTGAAGAAACTGATAAGAATGATGCTCAAAATGAGCAAGTAAGTATCTTCTCCATACACTAGTGATGTATTATAGTATTATCCTCAAAAATTGTTCAAAGGAACACTTTTGTTTACACAACAATAGGTCTTTCAAGTGATATTAGTCTTTTAAGTTTTTTTTAAAAAAAACTAATCTTATTCCTTCTAAACAGATACAGCAGGAATTTACAATGGAAGAATTGTTTCCTGATCCTCTTACTGATAGGACTGAGGGGGAGGAAATTGAAAAAGAAAAGGAAATTCCAAGGACTGAGGGGGAGTTATCCAAGGATACCCCAGCTGAAAAGGATATTGTTGATATTAAAAGTACATCTGAATTTTCTGAAGATAAAGAAGCCACATTGGCTAAGAAAAGAAAGCTGTCTGTGTTTAAGAAGAAGGTTTCTGGATATAAGAAAGCTTTATAATTAGGAACTGCACCATCTACATCAAGCATGGACTTCAGTTCTTTACTGGTCCAGATGCAAATAAAATTTGATAATCAAAGGCAGACTATAGAAAAATATGTGGATGAAACTCATAAGGAGTTACAGTTTCAGTTGGCCCAGGACATCAAATCCATTAGATTTGAAGTGAATCAACATAAGAAGGAGATAACAGATTGCTTCCATAAAGGAGGTAATGATGTGGTGTTCCTGGCCAAGCAACAGTAAGATATCCAAGCTAAAGTGGATGAAATTGAAGTGAAGCAGGGATATATACTGGAGAATCAGATAAGGATGAATGAAAATCTCAAGGATTCACATCATGAAATATTGACAAAGCTCTCTTATTCTAGCACTACTCTTAAGGCTAAAATCTCCAAGGAAATCCAGGAAGATATATCTGCTATCAAGGCAACATTTCAAGAATCTCAGGAGAAAATAAAAACTTTCCTGACAAAATTCAGAGCTTATTTTAAAGAAGAAACTGAATATATAGCTGATCAAGTCAGATTCCAGAAAGAAGATATAAGAGATCATGTTGCAAGAGAAGTCATAAAGGGGGAGAGATTATGAGTCAAAGCCAGCTCTGACCATGCTAAATGGACTACCAATAGCATCAGTGCTACTCTAGGATATCCTCCTCTTTGTGATGATGCTAATGTAGCTGAGTTTGGGATACAACCTGAATATTTTGAAGGAGATCAGCCTGAAGTTGCTCAGGTGATCAACCCCCCAGCTGATTTTGAGATGGTTCAAAAAGATGTGTTGAAAATGTATAGTCCTCTACCAGAGGTGTTGGTACCCTAGTTTGTTTTGAGTTTAGTCCTCTCCTTTGTGCTCCTTGACCCAAGAAATATCTATGGTCAATGGTTAGAAGTCTAGTTGTAGAGTCCTCACTTTTCCAGATTGAGAATTTGGTTAAGTAGGTTTTTCGTTCGACTATAGTCGAACGCCGCTCGACTATCGTCTATCGGCTGATCGACGATCGTCTATCAGTTGGTCGACGCTTTGTTCTGCGCTGATAGTTCGACTATCTGTTGATAGGTCGACTATCTGTTCTGCGCTGATAGGTCGACTATCTGTTGATAGGTCGACTATCTGTTCTGCGCTGATAGTTCGACTATCTGTTGATAGGTCGACTATCTGTTCTGCGCTGATAGTTCGACTATCTGTTGATAGGTCGACTATCTGTTCTGCGCTGATAGTTCGACTATCTGTTGATAGGTCGACTATCTGTTCTGCGCTGATAGTTCGACTATCTGTTGATAGGTCGACTATCTGTTCTGCGCTGATAGGTCGACTATCTGTTGATAGGTCGACTATCTGTTTTCTGAGGTAGGTCGACTATCTGCTTGATAGTTCGACTATCTGTTTGCGCTTGATAGTTCGACTATCTGTCCTGATAGATCGACTATCTGATAGTTCGACTATCTGTTCTGATAGGTCGACTATCTGCCGAGGTATTCCGACTATCTTCTTCGATAGGTCGACTATCTGGATCGTTCGACTATCTGCCGAGGTAGTTCGACTATCTTCTTCGATAGGTCGACTATCTGGATCGTTCGACTATCTGCCCGATAGATCGACGATCTCCGTGCGTCGGTCGACGATCTCCGAAGGTCGTTCGACGCTTTCTGCCTGCCTTTATATTTTGTATTTATTTATTATATTTAATTAATTAATACATTTTCTGGCACATTATTTTAAGCTGTATGATAAAGTTTCCAGGCAATATTTGCTCCATCTCTTTTGCCTGAGTCAAATCTTTTTAAGATAAAGTTGTTTGTCTTATTAGCTGTCTTTATAAATTACTTTATCTGCTGACAGCCCTTTATAGCCGTTAGACTGAAAAGTCTTCTTCTTTGCTATAAAGAGATTATTTCTGATGTGACTTTATTTAGTCCTTTGTTATTTGATTTGGTCCTGCAGCTTCTTAGAAAAAGGGTTATTCCTTTTATAGAATGTTTTGCTGCAGAGATGTTTCTGTCTTCTTGATATTTACAGCTCAGGTCTCAAGGCTCAGAAGAAGACAAATAATTCAAATGGAAGAGAGCCGTTGCTTGCTGCTATTATATAAAGAACCCTTTGAAGAAGGATTCAAGCTAGCTAATAGCTAACCAGTTGTTCATTCAAGCCTTCAAGCCTTCAAGCATTCTGCTCTCAGCAAACTCCATCTAACTGAGAAGTGTTAAGATCTTCATCTCTTCTTCAACCTGAGTACTCCTGCTTTCAGGAAGTTCAAACTCAGAGATCCTTTGAAGAAGAAGAAGAAGAAGAATAGCTGCTTGAAGAGATTTCTTTTTGTTATTTATTTTCTTCCTGTAGTTTTTTCTTCAGAACTTTCTGAAGAGTTTTCTGCACTGAAGCAAGACTTCACCTGGACATCTTTGAGCCAGGGGGAGCCTTGATTCTTTAGAGCATTCTAGCTCAGTGCAAGTTTTTGTGCTTCTCTAATCTATTGTAAAATAGAGAAGACATCTTAACCTTCTTCCCTCTCCTGTACAGGGTTATTACTCCCTTCAAAAGTATCCCTTGGTGGCAGGGCACCTGATCAAAAACCTGTGCTTGGTTCTTGGACACCTGATCAAAAGTCTAAAGGGTTTCTAAATCTACCTGAAGTAGATTCTGTTGGTGGCAGGGCACCTGATCAAAAACCTGAGTGGATTCCTACCGTGTGGGTAGAAGAGTGGACGTACCCAAGTTGTTTGGGGAACCACTATAAATTTCCTTGTGTCGTCTGGATTCCATTGTTTAATTCCTGTATTGTGGCTGTGATTAGATATAACTAGGGTGCTAGTTGCTGATTAGGTTTTTCCAAGCCTTAACTGTAATTACAGTTAGCTTGAGTTTGTGCACTCCACTTGTGTTAGGCTCTAGGGTTAAATCTATATCTATAATCTTTCATTCCGCACTTCACTCCAAGGGAGTTGGGTAGACCATTAAGTTTTGTCTAGTGCAAAATTTGATAACTCTATTCACCCCCCCTCTAGAGTAGTATCTATCCCTTCACTTTCAATTGGTATCAGAGGGAGGTTGACTGACTGAATAGGCTAACACCTAAGTCACAAGATCCTGATAGATACCAAAGCTTATAGATATTCACTATCATGGCCCAGTCTAAGGATTATTCAAGCACCAGACCTCCAACATGCAACTTAGCTAAATTTGGCATCTGGAAGGCAAGGATCAAACTTTATATGAATTCTATTGATGAAAGTATTTTTGCTTCTATTTTGTCAGGTCCCCCAAGAGCACCTGCTGCTGCCACTGCCTCATCATCTGATATGAGTGCAGTGCCTCCTCCAGATTATAATGATGAGTACAAGAAGGCCAAAATAGCAGATGCCAAGGCAATGAACATACTGGCTCAGACAATGTCTGATGAGGTGTTCCAGAAGGTTGCTGATTGCTCCTCAGCAAAGGCCATGTGGGACACACTGAACCAGATTGTAGCTGGTTCAGCTGATGAAAGGAAGGACAGAAGGTCCAACCTGATCTCACAGTACGAGAACTTCAAGAAAACTGATGCTGAATCAGTTGAAGCTATGTACACCAGGCTCAGCTCAATCATCAATGAGCTGAGGACCCTGGACAAGGACATATCATTGATAGAGGTCAATGATAAGATTCTTATGTGCTTCCCTAGCACATGGGATCTAAGAATCTGGCCCATCAAAGAAGCCAGAAGTACTAATGAGATCTCCACTGAAGCTCTCCTCGGCAAGCTCAAGTCTTTTGAGCAAGTGCTGAAGACCAGAGAAGCAGAAGCTGAAGCCAAGACCCCCACTCCAACGATAAAAGAGCAATCTCTAGCTCTTAAGGCTGCAGATGTTTCTGAAGGCAGCCAATCTAATGAGGAACTTATGGCACTGTTTGCCAAAAGGTTTCTCAAGATGGGGAGAAAGGAGTTCAGAAAGAAGTCTTCATGCTATGAAGACAAACCAAGGTATGATCGCTCTCCTGCTAAAGAAATTATATGTTATGGTTGCAGGAAGCCTGGACACATCTTGCCAGAGTGTCCAGAGGAGAAGAACAAAGAAAAGAGAAAAGATACAGAACAGCACAGGAAGCACTCCAAGCCATCCTCCTATAAAAACAAAAAGAAGGAGAGAGGTTTCATTGCTGAAACCTGGAGTGATTCTGATGAAGAATCCTCCTCATCAAGCTCCAGTGAAGATGAGGAAGAGAAGAAGGCAAAAGAAGTTTGCCTCATGGCAATAGATGCCTGCAGCAACCACTCTGCTGCAGAGAGTTCTGATTCTGATGAAGAGATGCCTACAGAAGATGAGGTACTTTCTTCTTATGATTTTACTTCAGAAGAATTTAAAGTAGAATTTAAATCTTTATGCTTAGATTTGATTAGTTCAGAAAAGGAAATAAAAGAACTTAGAAATAGGTTAGCTGACTCAGAATCAATAGCCTCTGAAAATGTTAGGTTAAAGGAAGAACTCACTACTTGTAGTGAAGAAATCAAATTTCTTAAAATAGAGTTAGCTAAGTCTAAGAGATTAGAAGAATCCCTTAATGGTAGAAGCCTTAAGTTATTAGAAATTACCAGCATGACTAACACTAGGTCAGGTAATGATAAACTAGGCTTAGGAGCTTCTCCCAGTGAACACCCAGTCATTCTTAAAAATAACCTTTCAACTCCAGTGAACTTCATTTCAGCTAGTGGAAAGAAGAACACTGAGCAAGTAAATCTGGTTAATAAAACTTTAAATAAGGCTAAGAGAGAAAAGAGAAAGAAGTTTTTTAAAGAAATGCAAAGAGCGTCGAACGCCGCTCGACGATCGGAAGCTCAATGGTCGAACGAAGGTCGACGATCTGAGCACCCATCGTCGAACGTCGATCGACGATTTCAATATGATTTTCAAAATCACAATCAATTCCATAGAAACCTAAATGAGAATAGAAACCCTAGGTTTGTTGACCCATCATCAGCATAGAGAATCCCACCTAGGAGATCTCACCCACTAGGTTATCACCCTCAGCCTGTATTCTCATACATTTCCAGTTTTTCTTATGTGAAAAACAAGGGACCCAAGGTTACCTGAGTCCACTCTGTCTAAATAATTGTCTTGCAGGTGAAGGCCTATCCAATCACTCAAAATAAGTGGTATTTGGATAGTGGATGCTCTAAGCATATGACAGGAAATAAAGATCTACTGTCAAAGTTCAAAGCTAAGCTCGGCCCAAAGGTTATCTTTGGAGACTCCAGCTGTGGTCAGACAGAAGGCTATGGCAAGATCACAATTGGAGCAGTTACTTTCAAGAGAGTTGCTTATGTCAATGGACTGAAGCACAATTTGATTTCAGTCAGCCAGCTGTGTGATGCTGGCTACCAGGTTTCATTTTCTAACTCCTCTTGCAGTATTACTTTAAATAATAATATTGTTTTAGTAGGTATTAGAATAGGTAACATTTACTTAGTAGATTTCAATTCATCTCACTCTGAAATCTGCCTGTTTAATGAAGTAACCCTTAATAATAATTCCCTATGGCATAAAAGGCTTAGTCATGTAAACCTTAAAAATATATCTAGGTTATCTAAGCACAACCTTGTTAGAGGTTTACCTTCTTGCCCCTACAAGAAGGAGAGCCTATGCAAGGCTTGTCAGCTAGGCAAGCAAACCAAGAATTCTTTTAAATCTGTAAATAAAAGTGATTCTCCTAGGATCCTGTATTTATTACATTTGGACCTTTTTGGCCCAATAAATGTACAGAGTTTAGGAGGGAAGTATTACACATTAGTAATTGTAGATGACTTCTCTAGGTTCAGTTGGGTTTTCTTTTTGAGAACTAAGTCTGATAACTTCAAAGCCCTTACAGACTTTCTACTATGTGTGCAGACTGAGTACTCTACTCATGTGGCCTTGATCAGAAGTGATCATGGTACTGAGTTTGACTCTCTTCTCATGCAAGAATTCTGTGAGAGAGAAGGTATCAAACATAGCTTCTCAGCTCCTAGAACTCCTCAACAAAATGGGGTAGTTGAGAGGAAGAATAGAACACTCATTGAAGCTGCTAGCACATTGTTGGCAGATGCTAACATGCCTCTATCCTATTGGGCAGAAGCTGTTAGTACAGCCAACTATGTCTTGAATAGAAGTCTGATACACAAACTTAAGTGTAAAACTCCTTATGAGTTGCTTAAAGGAAAGAAACCAAAAATTAATTATTTTAGAGTTTTTGGCTGTATTGTTTATATTCGTAATAATAATAAAGAATATATTAGAAAGCTTGAAGCAAAAGCTTCAATGGGAATCATGCTTGGATATTCCCAAGTAAGCAAAGCTTATAGGGTTTATAACAAATCAACCTGTAAGATTAAAGAATCTGTGCATGTGACTTTTGATGAGTCCCAGATGTTTTACAAGGAGAAGGAAAATTCTCCTTCCTCAAGTTCTTTGCAGGTACATGATGCCCCTCAAGAAATTCTTCAACTTTCAACTCTTCAGATCACTGAATCAGATAGTGATGAAGACATTGCTGAAGCTGTTGAAGCTGTTGTTGTTCCACCAACAGTAGATCAAATTCCTCCTGAGGAATTAATCCCAACTGTTGCTGAAGATCACATCCCACCTGCTGATATTGTCACACTTAGAGATCACCCCACATCTCAAGTGATTGGAGACATATCAGCTGGTGTGCAAACAAGACATCAATTAAGACAGGATGTGATACATGCTTGTTTCCTCTCACAGGTTGAGCCCCTCACCTTTAAAGATGCAGAGCTAGATCCCCACTGGATCATTGCAATGCAAGAGGAGCTCAATCAGTTTGAGAGATGTAAAGTTTGGACTTTGGTTCCAAGACCTAAAGGCCAACTGATCATAGGCACCAAGTGGGTGTATAGAAACAAGCTAGATGCAAATGGAATTATAGTAAGGAATAAAGCTAGGCTTGTAGCTCAGGGCTACAGACAGGAGGAAGGTATAGACTATGACCAAACCTTTGCTCCTGTTGCAAGGCTAGAAGCAATAAGGATCTTCTTGGCCTATGCAGCCTTCATGAAGTTTAAGGTGTTCCAAATGGATGTCAAAAGTGCATTCCTGAATGGTGAGCTTAAGGAAGAGGTGTTTGTTGAACAACCACCAGGGTTTGTTTCTTCAACTCAGCCCTCACATGTGTTTAAGTTGCAGAAAGCTCTTTATGGACTAAAGCAAGCTCCTAGGGCCTGGTATGAGACCTTAGCTATTTCCTGTTAGAGCACAACTTTACTAGGGGAGTAGTTGATAGAACCCTTTTCGTCAAGCATCACAAGGACACAATCCTGTTAGTTCAGGTGTATGTAGATGATATTATTTTTGGCTCCACTGATCCCAAACTTTGCAAAAGGTTCTCTGACCTGATGCACTCTAAGTTTGAGATGAGTAGTATGGGTGTGCTGTCTTACTTTCTTGGTCTCCAAGTTAAGCAAGATGCTGATGGTATCTTCATCTCCCAATCCAAATATGCCAAGGAATTGGTAAAGAAATTTGGGATGGCTGATGCTTCAGCAATGCCTACACCCATGGCTATTAATGTAGTTATTGATTCTGATGATCACGGCAAGCCAGTTGATCAAAAGAATTATAGGGCCATTGTTGGTTCCCTATTATATCTAACTGCAAGTAGGCCAGATATAATGTTTGCTACATGCCTTTGTGCTAGATTCCAGGTCAACCCCAAGGAATCTCATCTGATTCTTCTAAAGAGAATCCTGAGATACCTGAAGGGATGTCCAGATCTAGGACTTTGGTACCCAGCTGAGTCAGAGTTTGAATTAATTGGATATTCTGATTCTGATTATGCTGGTTGCAGAGTTGACAGGAAGAGCACCTCAGGAACTTGCCAGTTCCTGGGAGAGAGATTGGTCTCTTGGTTCTGTAAGAAGCAGGCTTCTGTCTCAACTTCAACTGCAGAGGCTGAATATATAGCTGCTGCTAGTTGTTGTTCACAGATCCTATGGATTCAAAACCAGCTTGTGGATTATGGTTACTCACACAAGAACACCAAGATCATGTGTGATAGTACCAGTGCTATCTCAATTGCACAAAATCCAGTGCACCACTCTAGAACGAAGCACATTGAGATTAGGCACCATTTCCTGAGAGATTGTGTGGAAAAGAACAAGATCTGTCTTGAGTTCATATCCACTGAGTTTCAGAGAGGTGATATATTCACCAAGCCTTTAGATGAACAGAAGCATCTGTTCTTTTTAGTTCAACTAGGCATGATTAATGGACGAGACTAAGTGTGACTTTATCTGCCTATGTTGAAATCTGTTTGAAGATAGTCGAACGATGATCGAAGATCGTCGAACGGATTAAGCCTATCGTCGACCTCGGGTTAATGATAGCTTATCTGTTTGAAGATCGTCGATCGACGTTCGACCATCGTCGAACAGGTCGAGCTCATCGTCGATCTCTGGATGACGATAGCCTGTTGTTTGAGAAGCCAGAAATAGTCGAACGATTGTCCGACTACTCTGCTTCTGAGCCGATCGTCGAACGACTGTTCGACCATCGGGTCTAGATCTTTTTAATAGACCGACTATATCCGGTCTGATATAAAGCCGATAGTCGACCTAGGTCAAAAGATCTTTTGCTTTATCGTCGACGGAGCGTGCCCTTTCGCATTCTGCTTTCCCGCTTGCGATTTTCTGCCGCTTCGTCCCCTTCGTCTTCTTCGTCCTTCTCGCGTTTCTCCAGCGAATCCATGGCGGTCTCTCCAGCAGTTCTAGCCGTCGTGAAGTTTGATGCAGGATTTAGCGTGGATTTTGACGCTTTCAGCAGCTGCGATGCAGGAATCGTAGAAGTTCTACAGCTGTGCAGGGATCAAGGATTAGAAAAGTTAATGTCTGCAAGGATTAAGATCAACATTCCAGAAATCAAAGAATGGGCTTTCACGTCATCTTCCACAGACGAATCGATGACTGGTACCATCGGCGGAGAGGAGGTACTCCTGACTCCGGCCGTCTTATCTGATGTTTTTGGTTTAGTTAATGGTGACGAGGATTATGAGCAAGATGCTCAGGAATTCGGAAGTATGCTTGTTGAGCTGGGACATGCTGAAGGCATTCCCACGAAGCTGCTCAAAGTGAATTTTCCTTTCAAAATCAAGTTTCTGGCTGAGATAGTAGGAAAAGTGCTCCTGGGCAAGCACTCTGCCCACGATAATATAACAAGGCAGCAATTCGCACTCATGTGTGCAATTGTTAATCGAAAAAGGATCAATTGGGCAGCAGTGATGTTTGATTTAATAAGAAAAAAGAATGGCAAGAAAGAAGTCACCCTAGGAAGGGTTATCGGAATTTTCCTGAAGGAAAGGTATCCCCATCTGCTGAGTTCAACTGCAACTACAATCAATGCCAGCAAGAAGATGGATCCCCATCTGTTCTCAAAGTGGAAGAGAACGTTTGTGAAATCTGCTCCAGCAACATCTGAGGACACAAGGACTGTATCAGTCGCTCCTCACCATGGTGAAGCTGGCTCAGCTCTTCCTTCCTCCTCCTCTGCATTATTGTCTGCCTCAGTTGAAGTTCCATCAACTTCAGCTGAAGTAAGACCTTCTTCCTCTGCTGCTCCAGAAACAACTATGGTTGTTCCTCTTTCCCCTCCAGCCTCTCCTCTACCTACTCATCTGGCTAGGATATCTGCTCCTAGCTTCGATTTGTTAGGATCAGAGAGAATTCCTACTCCTCATGTATCTCCCGTTCATTCCCCAATTCATTCCCCAATTAACTCTCATGCTGTATCTCCAGTTCGATCCCCTGTCCACATCATTTCTCATCCCAGCACCACTACCATATCTGCTGCAGCTCCATCCACTTCTCATCCTTCATCTATTGAGATCTCTCCTGAGCTTATCTCCCGCATTGTGGAGCTGATTACCCCGTCAATCAAAACCATGATTGAAGAGGCAATCGCTCCCCTTGCAGCCTCCATTGATCTCTTAACTACCTCCATCAAATCCCTTTCAAAATCTGCTGAGCCATCTTCCTCTAGGGGCCTGGTTTCAGTAGCCACTGAAATCAGGCAGGGGGAGATGTTCCATGAAGATGCCTCAGACCATCCTGCCTCCCCTCCAGCCATAAAAGATACAGTAATGACTGCCCAGGAAGAATCTGCTCCTGCTGAAATAGAAATAGCTCCAGTTTTGTCTGATAAGGAAATAACAGATGGAATCATGTTGTCTGAATTTGCAGTGAAAGTCTGCCTGGAAGACCTTACCACTCCTGTGATTGCTAGATTCTTAGAAGGAATTATAACTTCATATCTGAATGAATCATGGGAGATGGTTAAATATGAAGGTAACTCATTTATTCGTTTTGTTGATGAGTCGATTAATTTGTTAGCTTGTGAATTCCTGGAAGGAATGATTTCTGTTTATTTAGCAGATCTATATTCATAATTCTACAGATGATATTAGAGAGGATTTATCTGCCAGATAATAGAAATTGTTTCTGAAGCTGCCCCAAGTATTCCTGATATTCCAGTAGATCCTGAACTGGAATCTTTTCTAGATGATAGAGATGAATCTGAAAATCAAGATAAAGTCAAAGAAGACACTCCCGTTCTGAGTGTGGAAGAGGTTCAAGCAAGAGCTGCCTGGGTTTTGAGAGTACAATCTTTAGAAGAGAAAGAAAAGGAATTGCAAGTTGAAAAGTCAACCATCTGGGATGACTCTCCAGGATTGGACTTAGACTCCCTTCTGGCTCTGGATGCCATGGAAGAGGAAAGAGAAAAATCTGCTCTTAAGCTTAAAGAAAAGGCTGTTTCTGAAGCCTATGATCCATATGAAAATCCTCCATCATCTCCCTCTGATGATGAGGATGATTCTGATGTTTCTGAGAAGTCAAAGAAAAAGAAAGCTGCTCTAAAGAAAAGGAAAGCTGCTCCTCCTCCTCCAAGCAAAGATAATGACACTCCCTATTATATTCTGAAGGGCATTGACCCTAAATCCAAGGATTTTCAGCACTGGATGTGGTTTTCAAAGAATCAGCAGAAAGAAAGAAAAAGGACTAAGAGGTATGATAGTCCTGTCTCTAGATGGACTCCCCGAGGTCCTCCTCCTCCTCCTCCAGGTGCAGGAGCCTCTGGGAACCTATCAGCTAATCCTGCTGCCTCTTCTGGAAGATCTGTTTTTTTTCAGCCCCAACCAAGACAAAGTTATCAAAGCTCGCAAGGCAAATCACTTTCTGGTTCTCAAAGACAAGTGAAGGAGGATGTGGTTCAAAGACCAACCTTTTCCCCTCCTCCTTCTCCAAAGAAAAGAATTTCATCTCCATCTCCAGTTCAGTCTGAGGAAATTGTTTCAAAAGGTAAATTGTTTATTTTGCTCTAAAATTACTAGCAAGAATCTGTTGCTAAGTATTCTCTAATATCTTATCTAGATAAAGTATCTGAGGCTGCTCCTCCTGAGCCTGTTTATGAAAATCCTGAGCTTGATCCTAATTTTAGGATGGCTCGTTTCCAAGAACTAGTAGGAGCAGCTCAAATTAGAAAAGCTAGAGCCGAAGGAAAAGATACGACTGGTTTAACTACCATGTCTGTTTACAGAAAGAAAGAGCTTGAAAAGTTCCAGGTTAATCCTGAGGTTTTTGACCCATCCAAATACATGGAAAAGCATCCGGAAGCAGTAGTCCCAAGATCTACAGAGCTGAAGATCATTGGTGCGCAGGACCTGAAATTGTCAAAGAAAGAATCAGATGATCCGTTAAGGAAAATATCTTTTGTTTCTAGCTCCTCTGTATCTAAGCCTGACTCTGTTGATCCATAGTTTAATTATCTGCTGTGCTATATTTGTTTATCTGTTTGATAATCTGCTAGTCTATTTCCTGTATTTTTTTTTGGTGTTCTATAGCTAGCTGTTTGTTTTAGTTTTTGAGAGACTTAACTCAAATAGGGGGAGATTGTTGGTACCCTAGTTTGTTTTGAGTTTAGTCCTCTCCTTTGTGCTCCTTGACCCAAGAAATATCTATGGTCAATGGTTAGAAGTCTAGTTGTAGAGTCCTCACTTTTCCAGATTGAGAATTTGGTTAAGTAGGTTTTTCGTTCGACTATAGTCGAACGCCGCTCGACTATCGTCTATCGGCTGATCGACGATCGTCTATCAGTTGGTCGACGCTTTGTTCTGCGCTGATAGTTCGACTATCTGTTGATAGGTCGACTATCTGTTCTGCGCTGATAGGTCGACTATCTGTTGATAGGTCGACTATCTGTTCTGCGCTGATAGTTCGACTATCTGTTGATAGGTCGACTATCTGTTCTGCGCTGATAGTTCGACTATCTATTGATAGGTCGACTATCTGTTCTGCGCTGATAGTTCGACTATCTGTTGATAGGTCGACTATCTGTTCTGCGCTGATAGTTCGACTATCTGTTGATAGGTCGACTATCTGTTCTGCGCTGATAGGTCGACTATCTGTTGATAGGTCGACTATCTATTTTCTGAGGTAGGTCGACTATCTGCTTGATAGTTCGACTATCTGTTTGCGCTTGATAGTTCGACTATCTGTCCTGATAGATCGACTATCTGATAGTTCGACTATCTGTTCTGATAGGTCGACTATCTGCCGAGGTAGTCCGACTATCTTCTTCGATAGGTCGACTATCTGGATCGTTCGACTATCTGCCGAGGTAGTTCGACTATCTTCTTCGATAGGTCGACTATCTGGATCGTTCGACTATCTGCCCGATAGATCGACGATCTCCGTGCGTCGGTCGACGATCTCCGAAGGTCGTTCGACGCTTTCTGCCTGCCTTTATATTTTGTATTTATTTATTATATTTAATTAATTAATACATTTTCTGGCACATTATTTTAAGCTGTATGATAAAGTTTCCAGGCAATATTTGCTCCATCTCTTTTGCCTGAGTCAAATCTTTTTAAGATAAAGTTGTTTGTCTTATTAGCTGTCTTTATAAATTACTTTATCTGCTGACAGCCCTTTATAGCCGTTAGACTGAAAAGTCTTCTTCTTTGCTATAAAGAGATTATTTCTGATGTGACTTTATTTAGTCCTTTGTTATTTGATTTGGTCCTGCAGCTTCTTAGAAAAAGGGTTATTCCTTTTATAGAATGTTTTGCTGCATAGATGTTTCTGTCTTCTTGATATTTACAGCCCAGGTCTCAAGGCTCAGAAGAAGACAAATAATTCAAATGGAAGAGAGCCGTTGCTTGCTGCTATTATATAAAGAACCCTTTGAAGAAGGATTCAAGCTAGCTAATAGCTAACCAGTTGTTCATTCAAGCCTTCAAGCCTTCAAGCTTTCTGCTCTCAGCAAACTCCATCTAACTGAGAAGTGTTAAGATCTTCATCTCTTCTTCAACCTGAGTTCTCCTGCTTTCAGGAAGTTCAAACTCAGAGATCCTTTGAAGAAGAAGAAGAAGAATAGCTGCTTGAAGAGATTTCTTTTTGTTATTTATTTTCTTCCTGTAGTTTTTCCTTCAGAACTTTCTGAAGAGTTTTCTGCACTGAAGCAAGACTTCACCTGGACATCTTTGAGCCAGGGGGAGCCTTGATTCTTTAGAGCATTCTAGCTCAGTGCAAGTTTTTGTGCTTCTCTAATCTATTGTAAAATAGAGAAGACATCTTAACCTTCTTCCCCCTCCTGTACAGGGTTATTACTCCCTTCAAAAGTATCCCTTGGTGGCAGGGCACCTGATCAAAAACCTGTGCTTGGTTTTTAGACACCTGATCAAAAGTCTAAAGGGTTTCTGAATCTACCTGAAGCAGATTCTATTGGTGGCAGGGCACCTGATCAAAAACCTGAGTGGATTCCTACCGTGTGGGTAGAAGAGTGGACGTACCCAAGTTGTTTGGGGAACCACTATAAATTTCCTTGTGTCGTCTGGATTCCATTGTTTAATTCCTGTATTATGGCTGTGATTAGATATAACTAGGGTACTAGTTGCTGATTAGGTTTTTCCAAGCCTTAACTGTAATTACAGTTAGCTTGAGTTTGTGCACTCCACTTGTGTTAGGCTCTAGGGTTAAATCTATATCTATAATCTTTCATTCCGCACTTCACTCCAAGGGAGTTGGATAGACCATTAAGTTTTGTCTAGTGCAAAATTTGATAACTCTATTCACCCCCCCTCTAGAGTAGTATCTATCCCTTCACTTTCAAGAGGTACAAAATGTAATTCTGGAAAAGGTTGAAATGTCAGAAGCTGCATTAGAAGCTTAGAAGGAAACTCAACTTTCCAAGAAGAGATTCTGAGAATAGGCTGAGCTGAAGCCAGATTTTGAGCAGTGGAGCCCAACTTATATAAACTTCATACTTACTGCCTGGAAAGTTATAAAGGATAAAATCCATGATAGGGGTAAGTGGTATTCTGAACAAGAGTGGAACAAATATCAAGCAGGACAAGAAATAATTCTTCATCATAGAAGAAGTGCTAAGGCTGGGAAGCTACCTACTAATGCTCAAGAGCCAAGGAAGTACTTCCCCAAACCTTTCCACTATTTTGAAATACAGAAGATCAAGGCTAAAGCATTAAAGAAGAAAGCTATAAAAGGGAAAAAGCAAGCTGAGGTTGCTGAACCTTCTGTGCAGGCCAAAATCAAGTCTGGAAAAGGAATAGTTATTAAGGAGCCTAGTCAGTAATAGGATTGCTAGGTTTATGTAATAGAACAATATACTAATTTATTTCTTTTGTTCTATAACAAATTCATGTAAACCAAATTTTTTCTGATTAAAGAAATCTTGTTCAGTATTAAGTGTTTGTTGTTTACAATGATTATGTAATATCCTGCTCTGAAATGTTTTTACTTCTATTACAATTTTGTTTTATCTTAAGAGATGTATATCTTTGACTAAGGTTTATGACTTCTCCAAATAGGGGGAGATTGTTGGGTATATTGGAAAATGTATACTAGATTTGGAGAAGCCACAACTTAGTCATTGATATGCATCAATGTGTATTTGATAGAAGTTTGAGTTTCATTGTGCAGGTTTAAAAATTTGAAGGAAAATTTTCTAAGTACAAGTGTCGACACTTGTGAAGAAACTGTGTTGACACTCAAAGAGATTGTGTCGACACTCAAGCAAGCTGTGTTGACACACAGACAAAATGTGTCGACACTTATGAAGAAGCTATGTCGACACCCAGCGGCTATGTCGACACTCAGGGAAGCTGTGTCGACACACTGGCAAAATGTGTCGACACTTATAAAGAAGTTGTGTCTACACTTAAAGCTATATCGACAACTAAAGAAGCAGTTGTGTCGACATGCAGAATTATATCGACAACTTAAAATAGAATTGTGTTGACACTTAAAATAGAAGATGAGTCGACACTCAAGAGCTATGTCGACACCTAAAGCAATTGTGTCGACACACAGGACTTGTGTCGACACACCAACTCTCAAGAGGCTGTGTCGAGTTCTGAAGCAATTGTGTCGACACACAGGACTTGTGTTGACACACACTCAATGCCATTTGACAAACACTCAACGCCATCTGTCTGCAACAGAAATGTTGAGACAAGAAGCTGTTGTGTCGACACACCGGAATTGTGTCGACACATACAACAAAAAGTAGTGTCGAGAAGCAGAAGTATGACTGTGTCGACACTTGGAGTATTTGTGTCGACACCTTGAAGACTTGTGTCGACACTTAGCCTATATGTGTCGACACATGTGAAGTAGTCTGCTGAGTGTTGTATGCTGAGTTGAAAAGACATTGAAGAACCTGGTGACATGACTGGTGACTTGACAGCTGTCATAACTAACCGGTCTGACACCACTGTCTGAACTGTCAGAAGTCTGTTATAAACCGGATCAGCCGGTAACCATGAAATAAGCTCTATATAAGAGACAGATCGGAAACGGAAAACAAAGACAACAACGTGAGCCATCAATAAGAAGAATTCTGACAGATCAAGGGCTGTCTGCAAGAAAGATTCATAGTTCAATCTGAATCTAAGGAAGAAGCTGACTGAAGATCAACTTCAACTTCAAAAGAAGATCCACCTTATTTGTCCTAATCAAGAAGCTTTGAAAAGCTAAGTTAGGTTGGATCAGAAGGATTAGTCTATACAAGAACTGATCAAGAAGACAACATCAACAGAGAAATCTAGCTGGTGAAGTTTTGTATACTTATTACTCACAAATTTTTGTAGGATCTATTGTTAGATCTGAGATTGTAAGACTAAAATTATAAAGGTTTAGGTAGGGCATTATGCCTGAGGTAGGACTTATGGAAAGTCTTAGTTGTAAGCCTAATTATAAAGGCTGAGGTAGGGGTGAGGCCTGAGGTAGGATTCAGGGAAGAATCTGAGGTAGGACTTTTGTAAAGTCTGAGGTATAGGAACCATTTTGGGTTCTGAGTTTATAAGATCTACGGATCCGAGTCAGTGGAAGGAAGTTAGGCTGAATCCAGTTATCTACTGGATAGGCGAAGGGGGAAAGTGGATGTACCTGATGAGCGTGATTTATATAGCATATTTAATATCATTGTCTACCTAACTTTAAATGAAAACCTCACCCATACCATGCTATTATAGTGTTTTGTCTAACCATTTGATTTAGGAGAATGTGAGGTTATATTGTAGAAATGATGTAACTTTCTAATCAATACTGCAAGTTATTCATGAGATGCAGGAGAAGGGACAGCTTGGGCATGATTCGGGCAAAGAACTAGGTTCCAGAAAAGGACACGGCCATGTACATGGCCATGTTAAAAGCCGTGAGCAGTTATAGAAGATGCTAAAGAGAAGAAGAAAAGGAAGAGAAGAACACGACCAGGCACACGGCTAGGCACACGGCCAGACACACGGCCATGTCACTTGACATGGCCAGACACACGGCCATGTCACTTGACACAGCCAGGCACACGGCCATGTCACTTGACACGGCCAGGCACACGGCCGTGCACACGGCCGTGTCAATTGCCGTGTCAAATGGTCGTGTCCCCCCTGAATGCTATCAAAGTGAAGTCCAAAATCCAGAGAAGGACACGGCTGGGAACACGGCCGTGTCAACAGCTGTGTTCCCCTATGGAAGTTGCTAAACAGACGCGTTCGTGCGCTATAACTGCCGGATCCAAATCTACACGGCCTGCAACACGGCCGTGTCGAAAGCCGTGTCAACTCATTTTTTGCTCCAAACTATAAATACGACCAGAAGATGAAACTGAAATCTCTCTCTGTGCTGGGGACGAATTGTGCTGGTG
Source organism: Platanthera zijinensis (assembly GCA_039513925.1). NCBI lineage: Eukaryota > Viridiplantae > Streptophyta > Magnoliopsida > Asparagales > Orchidaceae > Platanthera > Platanthera zijinensis. Next base: position 58,504,459 of record CM077097.1, on the reverse strand, counting down.
TTTGGACGACGAAATGTGAGTACTTTGCTAGAGAAGGCTCAATTGAAGGTGGATCGAAGAATACAATTTGTAAAGTATTTTATCTTTCAATTCTTCTTTCCCCTTTGATGTTTGTATCATTTATATCTGAGTATCTCTCTTTTTTGGTGTGTATGGATTATGAGAACAATGTTTATGGATTATACGCTTTGTAATATCTAGATTTGAGTTTATTTAATCATTCCTTTTCTTTGATCTTTACTATGATTCATCTAAGTTTTATAACTCTATAAGATCTTCTACAATTTGGATTACTTTAGTTTAACATCAAGCCTTGAGATCGAGAGATGAAAGGCTTGACATTCTCATGTTTAGATGAAAAGTAATCTGGATAATCTTATGTGATTTTAAGCCTTGAGATCGAGAGATGAATGGTTTGACAATCTCATGATTAGATGAAGAGTAACCCGGATAAACTTATTTGATGTTAAGTCTTGAGATCGAGAGATAAAAGACTTGATTAGATCATATTTAGATGATAGGATTTGCATGTGATTCTAGAGATAGAAGAATATAAGTTCTTTGTATTAGTGTCTTCACTAAAGAGTCAAGTTCATAAAGATTAAATCAAGTTTTAGGAGTTATGTTACGAAAGAGATTTCTAACATTCAACCTAGGCTTAGTCATTAAGTTGCTCGAGAGAGAACTCGATGAATTTTGAAGACTCTACGGTCATGTAGATCATATGAAATGATGGAAAGAAAATATTCAAATTATCAAATCTATTTTGGAAACCGTATATTTCTACTTATGTAATTATCACCAAAGCATTGTATCACTAGTCTACCCGTTTACAAACACTAAATCATTTTATCCTTAGAATATCTCTTTTAATTAAAACTACCCTCCAATTTTAATATGGTACGACAATAGAGTGAAAGTGAGTACGAGTACTTGAAAAGACCCTGTGGAATACGACATGAGATATAGATATCTCATATACTATGATTGATAGGTGTACTTGACTGAGAGTAAAATCTATTTAAGCTTTTACCTATCTACATAGTTAAACTAGTGTAGAAAATACGCATCAAGTTTTTGGCGCCGTTGCCGGGGACATTTTCAATATTTTGAAAGCTTGAACTCTATTTCTCTACCAATTTGTTTTTGTTTAATAACATATAATTGTAACTTAGTTTATTTACTTTTGATGTACTACTTTGTGTAAGTTTGTGTGGGCTATTTTATAATTGTCAATTAGTTTGCTTTATAACATAATCATCTCTTTATCTTAATTTCATATTATGGTCTGTTTATTCTGCTTGCATTGGGACACTGCAAGATTTAAGTTTGGGGGTATGGAATATATTCTTCTTATCATGCCTATACAACGTCTTTTATAACAATTTTCAAAAAAAGTTCAAAAAAAAAAAAATCTCCGCCTTGTCTTTATTAATGTCTTTATAATCTCATGCATAAAACATCTAACGCACTTCTCATCTCATTACCATTTAGATAACGAACGTTGCGTGTCTTTTTGAACATTCTAATTTATTCTCTTTGGATTAGAAGTTGCAAATTAGCTATTGCACAATGATCATAGGAGTGGATTGCAGACTCATTAGTGTTCTAACTCTTTGCTCGTGATTCATAGTAGGAAATCCATTAGTTTAGATTTCTCTACATATATAATTTTTATAACTTTTCCTTATTATCTATGGCTAATTGTTACTCCCTATTAGAAAACTCTACTTATCCGTGAATATGTGAGTTGATGTTTGAAACATTTTTACTAAGAGAAGTATTAGACAATCTAGATAAAAAGAGTATCCTTTATCGATGCCTAAAACTTGCCCCTAGCGATCCTCAAGACATTTGCATAAGTTAGTTAATTAGTATGGAAGTGATTTAGGCCGTTCATTGTATAGATTGAGCCTTGTAGACCAAAACCCTACACATTTACCCTTGTAAAACCAACTTGAGCCAAATCTTTTTATTGAAAACACCTCCACTCAAATTCACCAAAGCCAAAAATCCTTACCAATTAGCACATTTATCATTGAGTTTACACCTTTGGCTATGTGAATTACAAAATTTAAAGACCTACTTGGAATGTGTTTGTTCATAGTGATATGTGGCCTGAGTGCGTTTACACCCACTCGGAAAGATCCCTACTATGGACTTTTGTCTAAAACAAAATATATAAATATTTATTTTAGTATGCATCAGAAGAAAGAAAAGAAAACATTATATTTTGCAGCTCTCAAGTTTGGGGGTGATCTCCACCACATACACCTTGTTGATTAAGGAATCACATAACATAGAGTTTTTGTCTTCAAGCTAGGTGTGTTTATGCCATCATGTTTATCATTGTCTCTCCTTACCTATGTACCTAAAGCTAAAGCTACATCCTATTTAAAGCCCTATTGATCTATATTAGTTAAAATCTAACTAGTATCGTGGAGAGGGTGTGAAAAGGTAAGCATATGGCCATCGACATGGATACCCTATAATCCTGAGAGACTAATACTCATCTGAGTCATTATGTTACTTTTTCCTCACACTAATTCCCGACAAATATGTATTCATTTCTATGTGGGAGTAAGAAATAGCCAAATTGACATTTTGTTGAAGTTCTAGAATAAGAATATGTTTAAAAATCTCTACTAAAAATTCTCTACATGTTTAGGGCATCGAGTTTCTCCTTGCACTCTTTAATTTCATTATGTGATTGAAAAATTTTGTACTTCTTCTATTTCGGGGGTTTGAATGAGTTTGCTCGGGACTAGCAAACATTCAAGTCTGGGGGTATTTGATGAGCGTGATTTATATAGCATATTTAATATCATTGTCTACCTAACTTTAAATGAAAACCTCACCCATACCATGCTATTATAGTTTTTTGTCTAACCATTTGATTTAGGAGAATGTGAGGTTATATTGTAGAAATGATGTAACTTTCTAATCAATACTGCAAGTTATTCATGAGATGCAGGAGAAGGGACAGCTTGGGCATGATTCGGGCAAAGAACTAGGTTCCAGAAAAGGACACGGCCATATACATGGCCATGTTAAAAGCCGTGAGCAGTTATAGAAGATGCTAAAGAGAAGAAGAAAAGGAAGAGAAGAACACGACCAGGCACACGGCTAGGCACACGGCCAGACACACGGCCATGTCACTTGACACGGCCAGGCACACGGCCATGTCACTTGACACGGCCAGGCACACGACCGTGCACACGGCCGTGTCAATTGCCGTGTCAAATGGTCGTGTCCCCCCTGAATGCTATAAAAGTGAAGTCCAAAATCCAGAGAAGGACACGGCTGGGAACACGGCCGTGTCAGCAGCCGTGTTCCCCTATGGAAGTTGCTAAACAGACGCGTTCGTGCGCTGTAACTGCCGGATCCAAATCTACACGGCCTGCAACACGGCCGTGTCGAAAGCCATGTCAACTCATTTTTTGCTCCAAACTATAAATACGACCAGATGATGAAACTGAAATCTCTCTCTGTGCTGGGGACGAATTGTGCTGGTGTTTGGACGACGAAATGTGAGTACTTTGCTAGAGAAGGCTCAATTGAAGGTGGATCGAAGAATACAATTTGTAAAGTATTTTATCTTTCAATTCTTCTTTCCCCTTTGATGTTTGTATCATTTATATCTGAGTATCTCTCTTTTTTGGTGTGTATGGATTATGAGAACAATGTTTATGGATTATACGCTTTGTAATATCTAGATTTGAGTTTATTTAATCATTCCTTTTCTTTGATCTTTACTATGATTCATCTAAGTTTTATAACTCTATAAGATCTTCTACAATTTGGATTACTTTAGTTTAACATCAAGCCTTGAGATCGAGAGATGAAAGGCTTGACATTCTCATGTTTAGATGAAAAGTAATCCGGATAATCTTATGTGATTTTAAGCCTTGAGATCGAGAGATGAATGGTTTGACAATCTCATGATTAGATGAAGAGTAACCCGGATAAACTTATTTGATGTTAAGTCTTGAGATCGAGAGATAAAAGACTTGATTAGATCATATTTAGATGATAGGATTTGCATGTGATTCTAGAGATAGAAGAACATAAGTTCTTTGTATTAGTATCTTCACTAAAGAGTCAAGTTCATAAAGATTAAATCAAGTTTTAGGAGTTATGTTACGAAAGAGATTTCTAACATTCAACCTAGGCTTAGTCATTAAGTTGCTCGAGAGAGAACTCGATGAATTTTGAAGACTCTACGGTCATGTAGATCATATGAAATGATGGAAAGAAAATATTCAAATTATCAAATCTATTTTGGAAACCGTATATTTCTACTTATGTAATTATCACCAAAGCATTGTATCACTAGTCTACCCGTTTACAAACACTAAATCATTTTATCCTTAGAATATCTCTTTTAATTAAAACTACCCTCCAATTTTAATATGGTACGACAATAGAGTGAAAGTGAGTACGAGTACTTGAAAAGACCCTGTGGAATACGACATGAGATATAGATTTCTCATATACTATGATTGATAGGTGTACTTGACTGAGAGTAAAATCTATTTAAGCTTTTACCTATCTACATAGTTAAACTAGTGTAGAAAATACGCATCAGTACCCATATCTTTGGGAACCACTATAGATCTGGTGTCTGTTGTGTTGTATTTAATTTCGGTAGATAGATTTATTCTTTGCTAAAAGAAGTTACAAATATCTATTTGCCTTAAAATCAAAAAGACTCAAAAAGATTAGAACCTATTCACCCCCCTCTAGGTGTTTAGGCTCTTGAAACAAAGTCTTTCATACTTAAAGCTCGATAATGGTAAAGTATTAAATTCACAAGTAGTGACATATATTTTATCAGCATGTGGTATTATGACATTATTCTCTACATAGAAAAACTGTACTTGCAAAAATTCTCTACCCAACCCACTTTTGATAATACTAAAAGCAGAAGAATAAATTGGAAGAAATATATCATTTTAATGGATTACAAAATATGAAACAACTTTGTAGGGGGGAGTATTCACATTATGCTTATCACCTACTATAAACACCACACTTTCTACATATGCTTTATTTGTTCATAGAGGATTTCTTATATACAAAGGGGGAGTTTATTAGAACATGCATTCCACATCTCTTAGTTTGAGAATAACAAATCCCAAATTGTATTTGACCTTGTTTGTTGTGTGTTTAAAGTGTGCAAGAGCAATAAGTTCAATACTCCTTGGAAGACAGGTCAAAATAATGAAATAGTATTGTTTTTGTTGCTACCATCGATAGTATCGATACCACTTGCAATCCGACAACTAAGGGAAGAAGCACGACAAATTAGGTGCTACCGTCGGGTGTTATATCTACCATTTAGGCTATTACCTGTGAGAGAAAAGGCAATATCTTTAAGAAAGAAAACTCTACCAAACTTGGAAGGATGGTGCTAAAAAAGAAAATTGTTATCGCCAAGCGGTATAAGGAAATCCAGGCAGTATCTTTTGGAAAGTCCATTTTTGGAAGAAAAAGTTGCCAAAAATGTTTATTTTCAAAGATAAAAAAGTTGCCTAAAATGATGATTTCCAAAGATGAAAATGTTTCTTAAAGTAGCTATTGCCAAGTGGTTACACTAACATTGGCATTAGTTTTCATGCCTGTAAAAGAGCAGACCTCCTCCTTCCAAACAGAATATAGAGATCACGAATTGAATCAAGAACTCTTATACCTTTGTTAGTGCATCTTCTATGCCGTGAAGAACTCCCTTTAACACTCATAAATGCAACAAACTCACAGAAGGGTCATATATGCATATTCTACATGGAGGTCATGCTCAACTACAACAATAATTCTTGGAGCACCTTTATCACCATTGAGTTCATAATATTGAGGGAGTTTTAAATATTGTTGTATTTCTTTTATTTACTAATTGTTGTAAATTTTATGTGGGTAGGGGAGACTAAGTCTTGCAAGACTTAGGTGAAAATTGTTCGGTATGGACGTCGGTTTCCAAGGGGATTCTGTAATTCACCACATTCTATGGTGACTAGGCCTAGGATAGATCTAGGGGCGGTTAGATGGTTTGGGCTATGACCGCAAACAACAAAGGCAGGTGTTCCTTATCGAGAGTACTATAAGATTTTTAAATCAAGGTTGTATTAGACTCAGGGGTATCAAGTAATTCCACTTAAAAAATTATTATTATCTTATTAAATAAAACATAGAGTTGTGTTACAAAATCAAGGATTTAAATAGCTTTTATACTAAAATGGACTAAGATAATGGTTAAAAGCTAGTACTCGATATTCAAATCACCTTAGAATAAGAAAATAATGAAATGAAATAGAACTCTAATTCGAACAATGAAGAGGCTTTGACTGCGGAGGTTCCCGAAGTATGAACACTCCTCTCTCGAGGATTAGGTACAACTAAGCTTTGCTTTATCAACCGAACTATCATTCTCAAATTGCATAAAGAAAGACTTGCCTTATATTATGAACCCACTATTAGATTTTACTCTAATTCAGAAGAGTTGCGTCATCCTCTCTCGAGGGTTATGTTCTACTCTTTTTAACCCTGAGTGATCGATTCATCTTATGAGCCTCTCGATTAACTAAAGAAAATAAAATGCAAACTATATATCGATGATATAGCCTCATAATAAATTAATTAGGGGAAAATCTTAAGCATTCAACAATTGGAGAAAAAATTCTAAATCATAACAATATTACTTCATCCTTAGATAATCTTGATCGAGTAATATAGGAATTAATTACATGGAGATGGTGGAATCATAAGTATAAAAGTAATAAATGATGAACTAAAGAGAAGAGAATGATAGAGAAATATAACTATTTTATTTCTTTAGAAGAAGAGTTACAAGAAAAAAAATTGCAAGCTTAAAAGGAAACAACAAGCAAAGTAGAACTAGAAGAAAAGAGTACATGATTTCTTAAAATAGCTAAAACAGTAGAATAAAATGCAAATTGTACTCCAAACTTTTGTCACATGGTTGCCGAAGGAGTTGGGCTTTATAGCTACAAAGTATATGTTACATGCCCCCAGGTCATATCATGACCTAGGTTCATGTCTAGATCTTGATGAACGGAGGTGGAGTAGGCACAATCTGACTTTAATTTGGAGCATTATGGCTAGGTCACACCGCTAGGTTACTCAAATTACCTAGGGCAAGCAGTCTTTTATTGGCTTCTAGCGGGAAGTATTGGCGGCCCGAGTGTGTAATGGCTTATCCAAATGAAGTACGATGGTGTGTATTATATCACACGTGCATGACTTGGGCATGTTCAATAATCATTATCGCATGGAAGCTATTGGATTTTCTTGGCGGCCGTTTTACGGGCGTGACCTAGATGTCTTGCCCCTGGTCATGGGCGTGACTCAGGGCATGGAATATTAATTGATGTGGCAGCATATTCGTGATCCAAAAATAGTCCCTGGTTGTGACACTTTGTCACGCCACTACATCACGCCTGTTACCCCGAGGTTTGTACTTTGGGTTTTTTGGTAGAATTGCTCCCATTATTCACTTAAACCTTCCTGTATACTTAAGACTATTATAAGCAGCCCAGTTTATCCTGAAAACACAAAATAAGTCATTTTATATTGTAATTAACATAAACTAATATAATATATATTGAAGCCAAAAATGACCTCGGCGAGAGTTTGAAAATAGGGGTGCAGCCAACACCTACTTCCCTCAAGGCTCGACCCTCGACTAGTTACGAAGGACCTAGGACTAACCCAAAGCCTAAGTCGGGAGGTCCCACCTCTTACCTAGAAGATCTTTGAGAGCTTCCCCTCCAAAGCCAAAAGCTAGGATAGGAGCTCCTCAGAAAGCACTAGAGAATTGGAGAATAATGAAAGCTTGCTTTCTAAGGAGCCCTTATGGGTCTATTTATAGCCTTTGCTGACCTGAAATTACTGAAAATACCCTTGGCTGGCCTGCCAATAGCCAAATCCTGCTATCCTGAAATACTAAATACAGACCCTGGGGGCACATGGGTAATTTTACACGAGGGCAATTAGGTAATTTTACCCTTGGATCTGGGCCCCACTCTGCGAGAACACTATGCCGAGAACCCTCTCAACTTTGCTTGGTGGGAGCTAAAAAAGGAGTGTTGAATGCCTCGGACCGAGATAGCTCTCGCCTTCCACGAGGCGCAAGCCTTCTCTCCGCCTCTTGGGCGGAAGCGGTCTTGACTGGCTGATGGTCTGCAGGACCTCTCGCCTGAAGTCTTCTAGCATCTTCCTGGTTGCCTCCTCTCCCCGGGTGGGGGAACCTCCTAAGCCAGACCCTTCACCTTCACCTCCATCCATGGGACCAAAATCAAGGCTTTTTTTTATATCGCCTGCCTTCCACGCTCACCGCACAAGAACTATTGAAGCCAAAAATGACCTCGACGAGAGTTCGAAAATAGGGGTGCAACAAACACTTACTTCTCTCAAGCCTCGACCCTCGACTGGTTATGAAGGACCTAGGACTAACCCAAAGCCTCATCCAGGAGGTCCCACCCTTTACCCGAAAGATCTCTGAGAGCTTCCCCTCCAAAGCCAAAAGCTGGGATGGGAGCTCCTCAGAAAGCACTAGAGAATTGGAGAATAATGAAAGCTTGCTTTCTAAGGAGGCCTTATGGGTCGATTTATAGCCTTTGCTGACCTGAAATTACTGAAATACCCCTGGCTGGCCTTCCAATAGCTGAATCCTGATGTCGTGAAATAATAAATGCAGGATCTGGAGGCACATGGGTATTTTACCCGAGGGCAATTAGGTAATTTTACCCTTGGCTCTGGGCCCACTCGGCGAGAACTCTATGCCGAGAACCCTCTCGCCTTCGCTTGGTGGGAGCTAAAAAAGAGTGTCGAATGCCTCAGACCGAGCCAGCTCTCGCCTTCCGCGAGGCGCAACACTTCTCTCCGCCTCTTAGGGGGAAGCGTGTCTCAGCTAGCTGATGGTGAACGTTCTCGCGTGCTTCTAGGTAGGAGCTCCTCCTAGTTGGGAGATCTTCTGATCTGAAGCCCAAAGCTAGCTCAAAGCTAGTCCAATCCTGGCCATTGATGCCTTTGGGTCCCACTCAGCGAATATGAGGTTGTACAATATAATTATTTAATTATAAATAATAAACTAAAATACAAAAAATTTAAGATCCATCCAATATCCTCATATTTACTCATTTGCTCATCCCGAGCAAACCATTCTCTATAGGGGAAGAAAAATCTAATGCTTTGTAGAATTTCAAAAACTAAAGTGTAAAATGCGAAGTTTTCTTCAGGTGTATGTAAAAATTTTAGCAGAAAAAAATTCTTGGCGTACCTTCTAGTTTATGAGTTTTTAAAAATGCATTTTAATTATTTATTTCTACTTTTAATTAGAATCCACTGTAAATATTAAAGTCATGCAAAGGGAGAAAGTTGTATGATTGCTAAGGGTTATATTACTAGACATTGACACTCAAGGTTGCCTCCAAAGAAAGCCATCAATGATGATGGCCAAAGGCTTGCCTGTTCACACCTTCTCCACTACACATGATACTAACTAACTCTATGAATTCTTAGGACATAAGTAGTGAAATTCTTTGATTTCAAGGGTAGCTAAACACCTAGAGGGGGTGAATAGGTTTTTAGGCCTTTTTTATTTCTTTTGATCTTTATATGTTTTAGGGTCTGTTGTGATAAGATTAGTTTTGCTTTCAAGAAGATCACACACAACACACATATGGTTTATAGTGGTTCCCCATAATAGTGGTACGTCCACTTTCCCTCCCTCCTTTCTAACAGTGTGTTAAACAAGGCACTTCACAAAAAACTGGCTCCTAAGAGCTTACAACACAATCCCGCAGGACCACTCAGTCTCCTTCAAGACCCATAGCTCGAGCACAAATCCCTATAACTCAGTGATCAAAAGATCACCTATCTCAAGCCAACGACCCTACCACTCAGGCTAGGAGGATAGCCATACATAATATCCGAAGGATTCTACAACTTAGGCACAAGAGCCCTAAACCTCAGATCCAAATCTGGATCCTACCTCAGATCAACAAATGATCCTACCTCAGGCAAACTGCCCTACACTCAGATTCTTAACAAAATCCTACCACCCGGCCTTTATAAATAGGCTTACAACTCAGATCTAGAAAGATCCTACAAATAGAGATAAGTTTGTTGATGTTGATTTAGATAATAGAGAAATGATATTTGTGTCTCCCTCATTCTATTCTGAGATATCTCAGACCAGATTTCTTCTTCACAACAACATAAAATAATCTTCAAGATAAGCTCTGCTTGGGCTGTGAAGTAACTGCAGTAGGGGTTATCCTTGGCTGCTTTTCTCTTAGAGAAATATCTCTTACCTTGTTGTTGATGGTGGTGATCTCAATAGCTATATTATTGAACTTTTGGATCAGTCGATTTACACATCTTCTTCGAGCTCTGCAACAATGGCGAGGAAGAAGAAGAAGTTACGCCGCATTGCGAAAAGAAAACCCTAAAGTTGTTCTCTTCTCTTTCGATCTCATTCCTTTTACTATCCATCATACAACGACTATCTTGACCCATGGGCCCAGCTTTAATTATTGATTTACAACCTTCCTTTTATAGAATAAATCATACAGCAGGCTGTCAGTGCCATTATTTGTGCACTGCAGCTTTCCCACAATGAATTTGTATTATGTTGACTTTTGATGATGTCAGTATCTGTAGATTTAGCCAAAATCTCAGCTTCATCCCAGGCAGTGAGTGCGTTGAGTGAACAAGCTTCACTCAATGCTAAAACACTTAGTCAGATAAATTAAACTTTTAGGCGTTGAGAGCGTTGAGTGAATGGCTTTCACTCAATGAATTTGACATAACCAACACTTTCTACTCCAAGACACTAGTCTTCCTCCCAAGAGCTGACAGGTGCCTGCAATGTTCTTCTTATCCTCTTTGCAGCCTGCAAAATCTGCATATGAATTGCTTGTTAGTTCAAAATCCCTATTTCAAAGGTACTATAGCCCAAGATCTGGTGTTCCCTTAAGTTACCTCAAAATCCTCTTAGCAGCTGAGTAGTGAGATTCTTTAGGGCTAGCCTGATACCTAGCACAAACACATGTAGCATACATGATGTCTGGCCTACTTGCCGTAAGATATATAAGGGAGCAAATTATCCCTCTATACAAAGTTTAATCAATTGGTTTCCCATCCTCATCATTGTTTATAGGCATGCTTGACCCCATGGGAGTTTTCAAGGTGGAGGCATTCTTTATTCCAAACTTTTTGATCAAATCCTTGGTGAACTTAGACTGGGATATGGATAATCCATATTCAGTCTGTCTTACTTGGAGGCAAAAGAAGAACTTAAGCTCAACCATACTGCTCATCTCAAACTTCCTTTGTATAAGTTTGGCTAACTTCCTACAAAGGTTATAATCAGTAGATCTAAAGATTATGCCATCTACATAAATCTAGACAAAGATGATCTTCTCCTTAGATTCCCTTAGGAATAAGTGATGCGTGAAAATCGTCTCACGGACTACAATCCGAATAGGCAAGTATACCTATCGTTTTATAGTATAGTGATAAAAATATATCAAGGTCGTATAAAAACTCGGGCCAGGCAAGTACTATTACTCACAATGATTCTATTATCCAACCGAACGATTGATGGGTTTGAAAATTAAAATGAACTAAGCTTAATTAAAAGAGAAATAAAATATTGCAAATGAGTGCTCGATCGACGATTCACTTTGAAATAAAATAACGGAATAAATTAGTTAACATTTCCAATTTATTAAGACCGTGACGGATCCGATATTAGGAAGTAATCTCGCTAGAGCTTTAAATCCCCTAACTTATAGACATTTTGACCGAAATCTCTTTCAAGTCAAAAAGGCCTAAAGCCGCATTACCGAAGTGACCAGCACTATTGGATTTGACTCCAATCCGGAGGATTTACGTCATCCTATCTCTAGGGTTGCGTTCAACTCCTTCCTTCTTTGAGTGATCTTTCAAATTCACGAGCCTCTCGGCTACTCAAATATGAGATCGGAATCTACTACCGTATACTAGCAATACCGAGTCGATACGAAATAATTCAAGGTCAGATCAAAAATAAAAATACAAATGAAACATAAAATGAAAAATATTTTTTTATCGCAAAGCTTATCGCGATCGGGCACAAAAACTAATTAGCTACGCATAGTAGGAAAGAGGAAAATAAAATAGAAGAGATAGAAATTCATTTGCATTGCTTGATAAAATAAAAGAGAATACAATATTAAAAAAAAGACTATATTATGAAGAAAATTACAACAAAAAAAGAAAACTACAACATGGGAAGAAACACTCTTGAACTAGCACTCTACAAAAACAACATCAACAAAAAAATACTTTCCAAAAATAAGAGGCAAGGGGTTCCTTTTATAGGAGAGGGAGAAGGATCTAGAATGAGGGGAGGAGGGGGGCCGGCCATGCTAAGGAGAGAAGGTTCATGCATTTCATTGATGAAGGGGAGAGAGAATGGCTAGATTCATGTATTTTATTTAAGGGGAATAACATAGAAAATATAAAATGGAGAGGGGAGAATGAATGAGTCTTAAATGAGCATGAGAGAAAGGGAAAGAAGGGGTTAATGATGAATAAAGTGGGGAGAAAATAATAAAGGGGAGAGAGGGGAGGGAGGCCGGCTATGTAGGGGGAGAATGCTTGCATGCAATATATTAAATGATGGAGAGAGAGGAGAGGAAGGTGGCTGGCCACATGAAGGGGAATCTTGGTGGTCTCGGGTTGGGGAAAAGGAGCAGCAAGGTGGGCTTGGGAATGAAGTGGGCTACTTATGAGGCTTTGTAGGGCTCGGCCATGGATGGATTGAGGCTCGGGTTGCTTCATGTTGGGCTGAACCATGGGCTCGGGTAGACGGGCTGCTCCAAAGTGGCCGGGTTGGACTTCATGTTGTGTACCTACAAAGAAAATAAAATAACATTAGTTATTTTAACATAACAACAAACAAAAGAAAATAACAAGCATAACATAACACATAATATAATCATATAAACATACTACATAAATAATAAAAATACATACTATATATTTTTATATCATAACATAATGACATAAAATTGCAACATAAAAAGCAAATAAAAACTATAATAAAACTAGTAATTATATGATCCTAACACAAAAAGATTTTAAGAAGAAATAAAGCACAACATGCATAAAAATACTAAAAACATAAAATTAAACTAGTAATTAATATATTTTAAAAAGACATTAAAACATGAAATAACAAGCATAAAATAAAAATAAACTTAGGCATTTAGGCTACTAAATTACCCCAAAAATGATGACTAAAAGAAGTCTTCAATAAGGTCATGTCTATCTTCCCCCTTGAGATTTTTTTCTCAATAAGGAAGCTAGACAATGTACAATACCATGCTTTAGGGGCTTGCTTCAGCCCATATAGAGCTCTCCTAAGTCTATAAATAGATGCAGGTGAGTTAGGAACAACAAAACATGGAGTCTACTCAACATAGACTTCTTCCTTTAAGTCACCATTTAACAAGGCTGACTTCACATCCATCTGGTATACACTAAACCCTTTGTATACAACATACGCAAGTAAAATTCGTATGGCTTCCAATCTTGCTACAGGGGAAAAGGTTTGATCGAAGTCAATACCTTCTTCTTGTTTGTACCCCTTAGCTATCAGCATAGCCTTATTCTTGATTTTAATGTTATTTTCACCAAGTTTATTACTGTAAATCCACTTGAATCCAGTGAAATTATGTCCTTGTGGTCTGGTAACTAGCGTCCAGACCTTACACCTCTTAAACTGGTTTAGTTCCTCTTGCATAACTACAATCAAAAACTGATCTATGTTGGCCTCTTCAAATCTTTTGGGATCTACTTGTGACAGGAAGCTTGAGAATAGAGTTGTGTTGATACTTCTGCTCCTGGTCAACACTCCTTGTCTAGCATCACCAATAACCAGGTGTCTTGGATGATTCCTTAGATGTCTAACAACTGGAGGCAATCTTCCTTCAGCATCCTGAGCTTCAGTGGATTGAGCTTGCTGATCTTCATCCACTTCAAGTGTGTCTTGCCATTCTCCTGGAATCTCCACTAAATCTTGGCATGCTGGAGTATCTTCCTTAATGGTTAGCTTGTCCATCCTTAGCTCTATACCAACAGGACTAGAAGAGGAGCTTGGCAGCTTACTGTTAATCATAGTCGACTTATCAAAAATTACTTTAATAGACTCTTCTACAACTTGACTTTTCAAGTTGTTGATCCTATAGGCCTTACTATGATTGTTGTAACCAACAAAAATCCTATCATAGGACTTGGTAGCAAACTTAGTCACATAGGACTTCCCATTATTAAGAATATAGAACTTGCTACCAAAGATCCTGAGATAAGATAGGTTTGGTTTTCTGCCATTCTAGATCTCATAGGTAGTCTTCTTGTGGCTCTTGGTGATAGAGGCTCGGTTAAGGACATGACATGTAGTATTAACTACCTCAACCCAGAAATATTCTAGGAGAGATGTGTCACTTAGCAAGGTCCTACCAGCCTCTATGAGAGTTCTATTCTTCCTCTCAACAATCCTATTTTGCTGGGGTGTTTTTGGTGAAGAAAATTCTTGATGAATCCCTTGCTCTTCACAGAAACTTATCATGATTTTAGACTGAAATTCAGTCTCATTGTCACTTCTGATTTTGACAACAATACTGTCTAGTTCATTCTGAATCTGCTTGACAAAAGTCTTGAAGACATCTAGGGTTTCAGACTTTTTCTTATGAAAGAAAACCCAAGCAATCCTAGAATAGTCATCAACCACTACAAGGGTATAGACTTTCCTACATAGACTATGAGCTGGCATAGGACAAAACAAGTCCATATGTTGGAGGTATAAACACCACACATAGTATTTAGTTCAATGCTCTTGCAGGAAGCTTTGGTATTCTTGCCATTTTGGCATGCTGAGCAAATGCCTTCTTTGGTGCATTTCATCTTGGGACCATTCCTAACTAGCTCTTTTCTAAAGAGCTTACCAATGGTCTTATATTTCATATGAGCTAGCCTCTTATGCCATTGGACATAGTATGAGACTTTGTCATTTGCAACTAGACATATGGGAGAGTATATATCTAAACATAGAAAATTCAAACAATAGACATTCCCACTCCTAATGCCTGTAAAGATGACCTCTTGGTCACTTGACCTCTTAATCTTCCACTGATCCTGATGGAATGCAATGACATAGCCAAGATCACAAAGTTGGCTTATGCTTATCAGGTTGTTTAGCAACCCTTCAACATAATCCACTTTTAAGATGGTGACTATGCCATTGGTAATCATACCATAGCCTATTATCACTCCTTTTTCTGAACCATAAGGATAACATCAGTTCCATCATTCACTGGAGTGTACTCCTTTAGAATGCTTCTTGTTCCAGCCATGTGCTTGGAATAACCACTGTCCAAGTACCATATAGGGGTATGGGCACTTGGACTAACCTGCAGCACATAATTTATCTTTCCTTAGGACCCCAATAGGTATTGGGTCCTAGGTTCTGATTGTTCTGAAACACAAACTGTCTTTCTACAGAATTTCTGAAAGGGAGATTATCCTTTGCTCTTGGCACACTTGGATTGTGCTAGCAATCTAGTGCAAAATTCTCCACTTTCCCACAATAACAACACTCTTGAATGTGGTATCTTCTTTTCTATGCTGGTCATGCAGTTTAGTTAACTGCTAACTGTATAGAAGGAAGAGGTGAAATAGCGTTCTTCAGGTTCCATTCAGAAAGGATCTGACTGAAGGTGAGCCCTTCGGCAGTCTTTCTTAGCTTTCTCTGAATGCCCTTTATAGCAGTCTTCTTTGTAGATGACATATTGTTTATAGGATCAGAGATAGCTTGATCTGGCCTACTGATAGACTTACCCTTGGTCAGAATCTT
Source organism: Platanthera zijinensis (assembly GCA_039513925.1). NCBI lineage: Eukaryota > Viridiplantae > Streptophyta > Magnoliopsida > Asparagales > Orchidaceae > Platanthera > Platanthera zijinensis. The sequence continues at coordinate 58,488,540 of CM077097.1, read as the reverse complement.
TGCTGGATAGGCTAAAATGAAGGCTACTACCTTGTTCTCTATATTTTAGACAGGGTACCAAAAATAAATGGTCCATGATGGGCCATTTAAATTTCCTCCTAGGAATCCTTAAAGGCACTCATTTCCCCACTATATCTTCCACCATAGTGGTGATCATATTTATTCACACTAGTGGATCTACCATTCATTTAGTGACCATAGATGCTCTCTTGGTCATACATGTTTGAAGGTAATTGAACTTTCCTAAATGGAATGGGAGGCTTTGAAGATAGAGGATGAATTGGAGCCTTGCCTTTCCTTTTGGAATAGGCAACTCTTGTGCTTTCCTTGAATCCCAACCCCTTCTTATCCTTTTGAGAGAAGGAGTCTATCAAGGGCAATACAGTACTTAGCTTAGAATAACTAGCCATTATCCTTTTCTACCACTAGAGCTTCTCTTCAAGGTCCATAATGAGACTATCCTTGAATCTGATGGTACCAATCTGAATGATAGAAATATTCTTCAGTTGGATAACTTTCCTTGCCTTTTGATCGAGCAAAGTTGTTGTCTCAGCTTACTGGGAAGCAACAAGCTGAAGAGAGGTATCTCCTCAGCTCGCTTTTTGGCCAACTTCTTACATTTCTTGAAAGCATTCAATAGTGCACCATACTCTTCAATCAATTGATTGATATATTCCTCAAAAACTGAGCCCTCTTCATCACTGGATGAAGAAGCATCAAAATCTGGGGTAGTCTCATGTCCTATCTCAAAAGAAGAACTAGATAAGGAATATACCTTGCTTGAACCCGACTGATCCTTGCTTGATTCTTTATAGGAAATGGACATCAGCCCATAGTAGCTGATGGCATCTTCTTCATCATCATCCACCTCAATATCATCTTCTTAGTGTTATAGAGGGCCCCTGTTACTTTCCCAACATCAGGACAGTCTTCAGCTTCATTTACAATAGCAGCAAGCATCCCAATGAAGGCTTCTTCTTCAACTTCTTCTTCAACAGTATAGAGGCCTATGTAGGCTTCCTGTTCTTCAGACTCAAATGAAGATTTGTCAATCCATTTATTCTCCTTCTTTATAATGAAGGACTTTTCCTTCTTGCCCTTGTGCTGGTGGACCTTTTTCTCACCAGCCTCCTTCCTCTTGACTGTGCAGTCAGCTATCACATGCCCAGGTTTTCAGCAACAATAGCAAACAACTTTAGAGGAAACATGTTTATTAGGCTTAGCTGTCTCCCTTGGAGTGCTTCTTCTCTTCCTTGTAGTAGACCTCCTTGTGATGAGAGGAGGAGGAAGGTCTGCTCCTCTAGTGCTTCCTCTTCATCAGCCTCTGAAACTGCCTTGCAAAGGCAGTAAAGTCTTTATCAAACATACTGTTATCTGATGAGGTAGGCTATAAGCTGTCTGAATCAACTTGCCTTCTTGGAGGCGATGCAATCCTCTCCTTGATCTTCTTTGGGATCTCTTCCTTAAAGGTCACACCCTTCTCCTTGATCAGAGATCTACTGCTTGTCTCCTCCTCTTTCCTGGCAGTCAGCTGCAATTCATATGACATCAACTTCCCAAACAGAGTCAGTGGAAGAGTATCTGCCAACTTTGCCACCTCCCTGATGGCTCAAATCTTGGTGTCCCAGTCTCCAGTTAGAGACCTTAGGAACTTGTCATTATGTTCATAATTGTTAATGACCCATCCAAAGGTCCTTAGCTCATTTACTATTCTATAGAATCTTTAATAGCAGCTAGCTATGCCCTCTTCCTTAGACTGCCTGATAGCCTCAAACTCTTAGTTGAGCATGGAATTCCTATCAACTCTGACCTCTTCTATACCCTCCATGTAGACTACCAAAGTGTCCCACATCTCCTTGGAGGTCTCGTAGTACACCAGATTCTGAAAGGTGGAGTCATCTATGACACTCACAATAATTTTATATGCCCTCTTATCCAAGGTGGCAAGAATGACCTCATCCTTGGTCATCTCTAAATAAGTCTTTTGTGTCTGGATGGTTGCATCCAAAGCTGAGACTTTTATAGGGATGAAAGGTCCCTCTTTGACAGTGAAAAAGATCATTAGGTCAGATGCTTCCATGAAGAGTCTGACCCTCTCCTTCCAGATTCCAAAGCCTTCCTTCCTGCAGATTGGAAGCTTCAAGGAACCCAGCTCCATATGGTTCTCCCCTGAACCCATAAGTATATTTTGTTTTACTACCCCTGGAGATCTACTCATACTGTTAAGTCCTTTTTGAGAAATATGGCATTGATACCAATTGAAAGTCTTTTATTTCAAGGGTAGATAGACACCTAGAGGGGGTGAATAGGTTTTTAGGCCTTTCTTTTATTTCTGTTGACCTTTATCTATTTTTTGGTCTGTTGTGATAAGATTAATTTTGCTTTCAAGAAGATCACACATAGCATACATATCGTTTTTAGTGGTTCCCCTGAGTATGGGTACGTCCACTGTCCCTGCCATCTTTCTAACATTATGTTAGATACGGCACTTCACCAAAAAATTGGCTCCTAAGAGCATACAACACGATCATAAAGGACCACTCAGTCTCCTCCAAGACCTACAGCTCGGGCACAAAGTCCTACAACTAAGTGATCAAAAGATAACCTACCTAAGGAAAAAGGCCCTACCACTCAGGCTAGGAGGATAGCCCTACCTCAGATACAAAGGTTCCTACAACTCAGGCATAAGTTCCCTACAACTCCGATCCAAATCTTGATCCTACCTCAGATCAACAAATGATCCTACCTCAGGCAAACTGACCTACACTAAGATTCTTAGAAGAATCCTACCACTCGGCCTTTATAAATAGGGTTACAACTCAGATCTAGAAAGATCCTACAAATAGAGATAAGTTTGTTGATGTTGATTTAAACAACAAGAAGATGATCTTTGTGACTCCCTCCTTCTGTTCTGAGAAATATTAGACAAGATTTCTTCTTCACAGCACCAGAAAATAATCTTTAGTATAACCTCTGTTTGGGCTGTGAAGAAATCGTAGTATGGGTTGGCTTTGCCTACTTTTCTCTTAGATAAATATCTCTAACCCTGCTATTAGTGGTTTTGATCTCAACAGCTATCTTGTTCAACTTTTGGATCAGTCGATTTACACTTTTTCTTCAAGCTCTGTAATAATGGTGAAGAAGAAGAAGCTACGCCACTTTTGCGAAAAGACAAACCCTAAAGTTGTCCTCTTCTCTACAAATCTCATTCAATTTATTATTCGATATCCAATAGCTCTCTTGACCCGTTGGCCCAGCTTTAATTACTGATTTATAACCTTCCTTTTACAAAATAAATCATACAACAGGCTGTCGGCGCCATTAGTGGTGTACTGCAGCTTTCCTGTAATGAATTTAAATTTGGTTGACTTATATTGACTTTTGCTGATGTAAGCATCTATGGACTTAAGCCAAATTCTCAGTTTAATCCCAGGCATTTAGTGCGTTGTGTGAATCAAGCTTCACTCAACGCCAAAACACTTAGTCAGATAAACTGCACTTCCAGTCGTTGAGAGCGTTGAGTGAATGGCCTTTACTCAACAAATTTGACTTAACCAACACTTCTGCATCTCAGGCATTGAGAGCATTTAGTGAAGCTTCATCACTCAATTCATTTGTCCTTAACCACTTCTCTAAAGTCTGCCATCTTGCTGAGGAGTTGAGTGAGCTGTCCTCACTCAACCCATCTGGACTTAGACAGATTTTTTTATCTATCTTCTCTTGAGCTTTGACATCATATGATGCTTTCTTCTCTGGCATCGAGTAAGTTGTCCTCACTCAATGATTCTTGACTTAGCCAGAATTTCTGTCTGTTTCTTTTCAGACTTTGATAGAATCAGCATGGCGTTGAGTGAACTAGCTTCACTCATCGCTTCTGGACTTAGCCAAATACCTTTGACAGATTCTCTGTGGCTCTGACTAAAGCAGCTTGATTCAATGTTTCTAGCTGTATGGCATTGAGTGAGTTGTAATCACTCAATGCCTGTGGACATGGCCACTTTTCTGTCTTGCCAACTTCTTAAGATTTGACTGCACAGTCTTTCCTCATCATTTTTTGTTGTATGGCATTGAGTGGACTCTCTTGACTCAACTTCTATGGACTTAGACACTTTTATTTACTTTCAATGCAAAGGCTTTGACTGACTGGTCTTTACTCGATGCTTCTATTAATCTGGCATTGAGTGAGCCATCCTCACTCAATGCCTCTAGACTTAAAAAGAATTTCTGTCTTGTTCAACATCTCTTCTTGACATCTGGCATTGAGTGAACTTGCTTAACTCAATGCCTGTGGATTTAGTCAAATATCTCTTTCCAACTTTCTTCCTTAGACATCTGGCATTGAGTGAGCCTACTTTACTCAATGACTATGGACTTAGATAGATTCCTGTCTTTCCAGCATCCTTCTTTGTGTCCACCTATTCAATCAATGTGGCAAGGAACAACCTGCATGCATGAACTTGAATATACATCAAATACAACTATGTGTATACTATTGACTTATTTGACTTACAAATCTTGGAATTGGGATCAATGGACCCAACAAGTAGGTTGATGCGTAAGGCTTAGGTTTAAGGGCGAGTTAAGACAAAGATAAACAACAAGGCTTATTACACTTAAAAAAACATTTTGAACTAAACATAAAAAGAGACTACAATTGAAAATTAAAAGGTGGCACCCCCATACTTGAATTTTGATAAGGGGGACACAAAATTAAACCTTTACCAATTTTTTTTACTTTTTCAATTTTCGCTTCATAGAATATTTTTCTATTCAATTTTTGCTCAAGCTTTTTCAAACAGACACCCATGATTTTTTTTCTTTTTTGCTTTTCACCATATACAAAAACCTAGAATCAATTTTTCCCAAAAAACTAGCTTAAGATTTTACATGTGCAATTGGGTTCGGATTTTTTGCATTGGTGAAAAAATGATGATGGATAATCAGTAAAAAAGGGTAAAGGGCTCAAATTTGCGTAGACCATGGTAAAATTTTTGTGGTTGGATGCAAAGGCTCGAACTCTCTAAAGAAATGTCTATATCATTTCCATAAATTTTAATTATTATGAGATGCACATGTTTCAAAGGTAGCTAGGGGAATTTTCTAGTCATCGAGAAAGGACACCCTTCCATTCAAATTGAGTAATACATTTCTAATGAATTTCTACACACTCACCTAAACTTCTTTTTGATTTAACCCGATTCATATTACAAGTAACATAAATTATCTCTACTGATGAGTAGATTTTGTGTACAACCTTGTATTCGGCGAGTGGGTTCGACAGGAGCCAAATAAGCAAAGTCTAGGGTGAACCAAACCCTCGGCGTAGAGTCCACTCGCATCAGGCGTCGAGTCCAATCGATGCCATCCACCCTGGCTCCGAGTGAGGTTACCTCACTAACCGCCTCTTTCATTTGCATTGAGTGAATCCAAGAAACTCAACGCCACTTTCCTTGCCATTGCGTGAAGCCAAGAAACTCAACGGTGTTTGAGGGCCGCTCTCCTAGCGTTGTATGAGGTGTTTTTATCGTCTTACCCCCACTGGCCTGCCTATAATCTCCTAAAATAGTAGAGTTACACTATTGGCAGGCCAATCTGGACAGCATATAGCTGTTTGGATTAGTGGAGGTTGGCTTTTGGCAGACAATTTTTAGAAATCTATAAATAGACCCAAGGGGGTACCTCAGAGGGCATGCTTAATTGTGCCCCGGTCTTCTTGTGCTTTTTGAGGTATCCTTGGCTCGTCATTCTGCTAGGGAGGGGAAGCGCTCTAAGATCTTTCGGGTGTGTGGTGGGACCTCCATGCCGAGCCATAGGGTTTGTCCCCTATTCTTTTTCCTTAATCATTTGGGTCGGGAGAGAGAAGTAAGTGTGCGATAACTCCTTACCCAAGGGTGAACTCTATAGATACCGAGTTTTTCGGTTTCACGATTTTTGGTGCGGTGTGCATGGAAGGTGGTCAACAAAGAAAATCTTCAACAGGCTCGATGATTGGAGGAGAAGGGCAGGGTTCGGATAGGGCCGACTTGCCACCCCTCCCCCTCTCACCACGGTGGGCATGTTCGAGGAGTTCTGGCAGGAGGTTCTTGGCCTCTTCAAGTTCGCACTCGACGCACGTGCTGAGTGCATGACACTAGCTGTCCCAGTTGCTGCCACCTCGGATCTAGGAGAGGATGCCCCAGTAGGCATATATATAAAGCCATTAGCGGATCCCACCAAAAGATTCCCTTGGGCTCACTGACCCACTCTTCGATATCTTGGAGTTTGATGTTTTTTTCGAGCTTGGGACAACCTCACAAAGAGAGGGGATTGTGTACAACCCCATATCCGGAAAATGATGTCAATAGGAGCCATACCAGCCAAGTCCAGAGCGAACAAAACCCTCGACATCGAGCCCACTCGCATCTGGCGTCGAGTCCAATAGATGCCATCCTCCCTGGTGTCGAGCGAGCTTAGCTTACCTCACTCAACACCTCTTTCCTTAGCGTTGAGTGATGCCAAGACACTTAATGCATCTTTCCTTGACATTGAGTGAAGCTGAGACAGTCAATATTTCCCTTTTAGCATTGAGTAGGATCTCGGTAGCCTCGCTAGCTCGCCCAGGTAGGGTGGAGCGGAGCAGGGGGGAGTGGAGCAGCAGGCTCACACCCGCCTAGGGAACTCCATAAGTAGCGGGTGAGTAGGTCAGACTAGGTCCTCACTCACCTAGGGCAAAATGAGGTGGCGAGTGCCCGCTCCATCGGGCACTCGCCACCTCAAGCGAGTGGAGGTTTCAGAGAGCCACTCAACCAGCATTGTATGAAGTGTTTTCATCATTTTGCCCCAGCTGGCCTACCTATAGTCTCATAAAACAACGTAGTTACGTTGTTGGCAGGCCAATCTAGACTGCATATTGCTATTTGGAAAAACGGAGGTTGGCTTTTGGCAGACAGTTTTAATAAATCTATAAATAGACACATGAGGGTACCTCAGAAGGCATGCTTACATGTGCCCCGGTCTTCTTGCGCTTTTTTAGGTATCCTTAGCTCGACATTAAGATAGGGAGGAGAAGCGCTCTAAGATCTTCTAAGTGTGTGGTGGGACCTCCACGTAGAGCCCTTGGGTCTATCCCCTGTTCTTTTTTCCTTAGTCATTTGACTCACGAGAGAGAAGTAAGTGTGCGATCACCCCTTCTCCAAGGGTGAACTCCACAGACACCGAGTTTTCGGTTTCAACATTTTGTTTATAGTTTTAGTATTCAATTTAGGTTAATATTTTATTTATTATTTTTATTTTCTTATATTTCTTTTAATAAATCTATTCTTTTTATATTCTGTGTTCTAATAATGTTTTATTTCTTGTTTTGCAGGTTTTCAGGAATTTTTGCTGATTTCTCCAAGTACACACCCCCTAGTAACGGGTATGCATGACCCAGGGTGTGTGACATAATCCCAATATAATTGTTGATCTTATTCCTAAAATCTAGTAAGCAAATATTACACGCCAAGGTGTCACAAGTGTGACCCCCTAGTCATGGGCATATCTCATAGGCAAGTCCTCAGAATCTGCTCCGAGTTCACGCCTCGATAATGCCACCTTCAACCATATATGTCATGCCTCCATATCACTGACGCGACCCTGGGGCACGTCCCTTGTCTTTTTCTCCCAACACAATTAGAGTTGCTGACTTCCATACCTTACAAGCCCGAGGCCATGAGCGTGTTTCTTGGGTGTGTTCCTTCAATTTTGAACCCAACATCTTCAGCATGCGATATACCCAAATCCATCCACAATGTCATTTAATATTACACGCCCCTAGTCACAAGCATGACAGGAGGGCGTGTGCCCCAGAATTTGCACCTATAAAAATATGTCGACCCCCACAATAATCACCTTTCTTGGACAGCCCTCTATGGGTAGTTTTCTATTTCACTCCCATCAATGTTGTTTTTCACTTTTATGTTTTAATTTTCCTTTATGTAATTTTTATTATGTCTTGTATCTTTTCTTTCCTTGATTAGGTTTACTTTGTTGTAATGACTATTTTAATCAATAAAATTAAGTTAGTTTTATTTCCCATAATTTTCGTAATGTCATGCATTAATTTTCGCTCTACCCGTTTGGGTAGAGATTGTATTTTAGTTCTTTCATTTTGTATCTTCTTTTATATCTTAGATTTCAATTTCAAGTATTTTTATTTCGCGCACTTTCAATTTCTTAGCATAGGTTTTATTTCTATAATCACATTTCTAGTTTTACTTATCTTTTTATAAACGTTTTATTTCATAATTTTTAGTCTCTACCATTTTCGTGTATTTGTTTGATTTCATCCTTCTCTTTTATTTTCCTTCTTATCTACCTTATATTTATTCCAGATTTATGTCATTATCAGATCTATATTCATGTTACAGATTTCGGTATTCATTTTTGTACTCTAGTTCGCTGACAGGCTCATGCGTATGAATTGATTGCTTGGGAATAAAAAGAGTTTAATGCAACTCTCGAGAGAGGATGACGTAAATCTTTTGGATAAGAGTCAAATTCTACTACGGGATTCACCTCGTCAGGATGAGTTTTAGGGGTTGTTATTTGAGAACGTTAGTTTGATCGATCAACCTAATCTTAGTTGGGCATAATCCTTGAGAGAGGTGCATTCATAATTTGAGAATCTCCACGATAACGACTTAGTTTAGTATAATTATAAAATTATCTTTCATCTTTCATTTCAAGGAGAGTTTAGTTTTCATTACTTTGACCTGAATTTTATATCTCTATGTATGATTATTCAAATCTAAGTTTTAGTTTTTCTTTTTCATATTTAATTTTTAACTTAGCTTAATTTCAATTCAATGTTTTCTCAGAAAAAATAAAATTTTGTTTTCTCAAAGTAGAAGTACTCGAAAAACCCATGTTTTTATATGACCTTGATATGCCTTTTTATATCATATGCTATAAACGATAGGTACGCTTGCCTTCATCATAGATAGTGTTTGGAGAAATATAACTTAATTCTTAATTTTCCTTATCAAGTGTTTGGCAACATTGTCAGAGATATTTTACTAAATTTTTTGTGTTTTAATCTAGTTTTTGGCGTCGTTGCCAGTGATATTTTTATCGATATTTTGAAAAGAGAAAATGCTATAACTTTTACCCTTATGTATTTCTTTTTTCCTTTTCACCTAAAAATGTTATAATTATATTCTTAGAAAGGGAGATTTGAGGTGTCATCTCATCGTACCTCCTAGTACCTTGCGAACCTATCATCGGTTATCCGTTGGGTAGTCTAAGATTAATTAAAACATACCAAAAATTTATCTTTCTTTACTTTTGTAAATTTTAAAAATTCAAAATAAAAAATAAAAATATAAAAATAAAGAAAAATTATAAAACATACAAAAATTCTGAAAAAATTTCTCTTTTGATTTTGTGTTTGTAGTTTTTCTCCTAACATGTTTTGCAGGTGTTCGTGCTGCTATCACCATTCCACACAAAAAAAAAAAAACAACAACACAAAATATAGGGATGTGCCCTTTTTCTAGTCTTTAATTTCAATTCTTTATTTTAATTTTTGTCCCGCTGTAAATATTCATTTCCTTCATTCCTCATACTTAGGATTTAATATTGGGGACAATGTTGAGTTTTAAGTTTGCGAGTATTCTCCCTTTTGTTTAAAAAATTTAGAAAATTCAAAAATTTATAAAACTTAGAAAATAACAAAAATTTATAAAAACCCATGAACTTTTTCAAAAAAATTGTTTTTGCTTATACTTTCTTTTCTTTTGGTGAATTTTTTTTTAAATAATAATATAATAATTACTTTTTACTTACTTTGTTTTATTTCTATTTCCTAGTATTTCTAAAATGAAAAATTAAAAAAAAAGATTATAACCCCCAAAATTCCAAAAATGTTTAAAACTTAAAAAAATTTAAAAAATAATAAGCCTATATATAGGTTTTTGTTATTTCAAAATTTTGTGTTTGAGTTTATTTATAAGCATTCTTATTTTTTCATAAAGTTTTATTCTATCATAATTATTTAAATCTAATTTTTAGGTGATTTAATTTTAAGGAGCAATTTATGATTTTAAATTGATTAGAGTAATTTAGTCAACACTTTTTCTCTTTAATTTTAATTAGCGTCAATTCTGTGGTTTTTGCTCAACATCGTTGGATTTCAATTATTTCTACTTTCTTTTTTATTCTTAAGAAATTTCAATTTAGTATAGTTGCTCTAAAAATATTTTATTTTAGTTTAGAATATTTTTTAACCTTGTACTCCTTTGCCTCAAAACCTTTTTATTTATTGTTAGTGAAAGTCTTTGATTTCAAGGATAGCTAAATCACCTTGAGTGGGGGGGGGGGGTGAATAGGTTTCTTAATCCTTAGTGTCTATCTTTTGTTTTCTTTACTTTGGATGCTTTATTAATTGATTAGTTATGCTTTCAAGACATGCAACCTACACAAATAAAATAACACAGAAAAGCACACACTGATTTAAAGTGGTTCCCCTAATAAGAGTACATCCACTTTCCCTCCCACCTATCCAAGTATCTTGTTGGACAAGGCACTTCTCCAAAACCTGCTCCAAAGAGCTTACATCGCAGATCTCTCATGATCTCTAAGTCTCCTCGAAGACTTACTTCTCAGGCCCAAGTCCCTACAACTCAGTGATCCTAAGATCACCTACCTCAGGCTGTTAAGCCCTACACTCAGGCTAGGAGTACAACCCTACCTTAGATCTAAAGGATCCTAAAGCTATGACACAAGTGCCCTACCACTCAGTGAGAATGACTCACCTACAATCGAAGTCTCAAAAGCCCTACAACTAAGATCTACACTTGGATCCTTCCTCAGTGCAACTTTGCTCCTACAACTCAGATCCAAAAAGGATCCTTAAAGTTGGAAGTGGGTTAGTGATTCTTGATTGGACACAAGAGAAATTTCTCTGTGTTAATCTACCTTGACTGAGTTAGACTCAGCCCAACTTTGACTACTAGAATTTATTTCCTGAGTCTACCTTTACTTAACTAAGAAATACTTAGTCCTAAGTTCTTCTTCACCGCACTAGAGATATTTCCTGCTGGAGCTGTAAAGTTACTGCAGCAATACTAGTTGTAACTGAGCTCATGGTTTCTCAGCTCAACTTCTTTACAACAACAAGGATACTTCTACTGGAAGAAACTTGTAGAAGCTCAGCTTCTCCTTTCTTTCCTGGACTGAACTTATAAGCCCAGTCCCAACTTATTCTCCACATCCTCCAGTAAATGTTCTTCAGGACTTGTACAGCTGGAACTGTGAAGAACCTGCAGCAAGGGTCATCCCTTGGCCGCTTCCTCTTTCCTCAAAGAAATACTCTGATCTTGCTGAAGTCAATGAAGAAGACAACTGCTAACTTCCTCTTCTCCTTGCTGACTTGAGCTTCCTATTATTCAGCACAACAATAATGGCGGTGAAGAAGAACACACTTTAACTCTTAGAGACTTCTTCCTCTGTAAGATCCATTGCTTGTATTGTTTAAGCCCCAACGGCTCTTTAAGCAGTGGGCCCCACATATTTAATGACTGTTTTAACTTTGCTTTAACGTCTAACTGTCGTACAGTAGGTCTACGGTGTCTTTTGTCATCTACTATTGCTTTGTCGCTAACAATTTGAATAAAGTTGACTTGTTGACTTACTAACGTCAGCACATGTGGACTTAGTCAAAAATCAAGCATCAATAGAATATGCATTGAGTGAATGAGCTTCACTTAAAGCCAAAACACTTAGACAGAATTCTGTCTATCTAGGCATTGAGAGCATAGAGTGAACAAGCCTCACTCAACACTATTTGCCTTAGAAAAGCTTTCTGCAGCTTCTTGAGCACTGAGAGCATTAACTGAGCATGCCTCATTTAATGCTTTTGGACTTAGCCAAATTTTTGTGTTTAAAGAACACTAGCTTTGACTGACCTAGTGTTACTCAATATTAATGAGGCTATGACGTTGAGTGAGTGGCCTTCACTCAACGCCTGTTGACTTAGCCACTCTTCTGCCTCATATTCCTTAGGCTTTGATTGTCTCAGCCTAACTCACTCAACTCTGAACTCAGTTCGACGAATTATGAACTGAGTCTGACGAACTTAGATTCTCAAACTCTGAGCTTATTTCGACAAATGATGAGCTCAGCTCAACAAACTCTGGACTCAGTTCGACTAACTCAAATACTCAAACTCTGAGCTTAGTTCGACGAACGATGAGATTAGCTCTACTAACTGTGAACTCAGTTCGACTAACTTAGATTCTGGTTATATGGCGTTGTTTACAACCTTGGTCTCGCAGGAGCAGAAGGCTCAAGGAAAAGAAGGCGAGGTGAGTTTAAGGAGAAGGCTTTTTGCTAGGCGAGATGGGCACAAGAGAGAGCCGACTCGCTAGGAGAGTGGATCCTAGGGAAAGGGCCACTCGCGGGGTGGGAGCTGCTCACTAACTAAAGGGGCCCAGGCGAGAGCCATGCCATTGGCTAGGCGAGTTGATCTTAGGGAAGGGGCCATTCGCGGGGAAAGAGCTGCTCGCTAGGCGAGAGGGCTCGGGAGGGAAGAGCTCTCGCTCGCGAGATGATGCTTTCGCTGAGCGCCGGTTCGGCAAAAGGCCTAACACCGGCTCAGTAGTTGGTCGAGTTCCGGTTTAGTTGGAAGGTGGTTTACCTTTTAGCCCCAGGTGATTTTACGCTTTTGCACTCGGTGGTCTGCATATAGCCCTTCAGAACAGCGGAGTTTGGCTGTTGGCAGACCCGACCTAGGGTATTTTTGTAATTTCTGGTCGGTTCAATTTGGTTATTTGCAGTTCAAACTCATAGGCCTATAAATAGACCGATAAGGTGCCTGGTAAAAGGTTGTTGACCCTTCTTTGTCTTTCATTAAGGCACTTAGCTCAGCATTGGCTAGGGAGAGGAAGAATTGCTAATTTTTTTGGGGAAGAGGTGGGACCTCCGAGTTGAAGCCCATGATCTGTACCTTTGAGACTCTCATCCTGGGGGTGGTTCGAGAAGATTAACTGTGAGCTGCAATTTTAGATTCGAGCTTTAGGAGGAGCTGGGTTTGCCAGCTTCAACATTTTTGGTGCGGTGAGCGTGGATCGCAGCCTACACAGAAGAACCTTGGACCACTTCATGGCAGGAGATCTTGGAGAAGGAGACGAGGGCGGGTTCTATGAACCCGGGAGGATACGTTAGGAGAGAGGAGTTCATGGCATCCATCGAAGGCATCATCGATATGCTACAGTAGATCTCAGAGCGAAGTGATTGCGTGACCCCCCTACCTCAGGCGTCTGGTCTCGTACCTCAGGAGGGGATCATCTCGGCAAGGGTAGGCGAGGACATGGAGGGGGGTGACCAGGGAAGTAGAAAGTGGTGGAAGGGAGCCGGCGAGAGCTGGAAGGAAGGGAGATTTTCTCCAATTCCGCGGGTTCCATCTCGCCAAGGGAGATTGTTGCGCGAGTGGAGGTGGCGAGACCTTCGGCGAGAGGGTCTCCTTTTTTCCAGTTAATTCTTTCGGCTCCCATCCCGGAGGGGTTTTGCGAGCCAGTGATGACTTGCTACGTGGGGAAATACGAACCCCTCTAGCACTTGCAATCGTTCGAAGATGCGGTTTCCATCAGGCCGATGACGGATGCATTCAAGTGCCGTCTCTTCGCCATCACCCTGGAGGAAAAAGCTAGGGACTTGTTTCGTCAACTCTCGGAAGGGTCGATATATGGTTTTGATGACTTGAGTATGAGCTTCCAGTTGCGCTTCTCGACCTCGAAGAAGTGGAAGAAGAATCCGGAGTCTATTTTTCTGATCAGGCAGAAGGCCGACGAGTCCTTGGCCTAGTACGTGGACCGCTTCCAGGTCGAAATCCTGGAACTTCAGAAGGTGCCAGGATTTACTCTCCAGATGGCCTTCTCCGTGGGGCTGAGGGAGGGCTTCTTCAAGATGAGCTTGACCAGGAAGGCTCCATTGTCATTTGAAGCGTTGATTGAGAAGGCAGCGAAGGAGATAGTGATGGAGGCAACAAACCCGGCGTTTGCTAAGAAGTTGTCTAGGTTGAGGAGGTGGAGTCAAGGGAACCAAGAGGAGAGAGGCAGTAGGAAGGAAGGAAGAGGGAGGAGTCGAGGGGTCCGGTGCACCAAGAGTTGGGTTGGAGGGAGCCAGGAGGCCCTTTTAAAGGGCAGGGAAGAGGTTTTCCCCAAGGGGGAAGGAATTACCAGGGAGGCCCATGGAGATTCAACCAGCTAGGGTTCGGACATGGTCCTAGACCACTCCCACCCTGCCTCAGCAAGCTATGGCCATCAGCCAAGGGCAAGGAAGAGGAAGAGAGCGGGGAAGAGCAGGAGCTGGAGCATGGAAAAGGAGGAACAAACCAGAGGGGAGATGAGAGGGGGAGGTAGCCTTGCCATATTGTGACTTCAACGAGGAGGAGGGTCACATGACGATTACCTGCAATGAGTTTCTGGAATTTAATAGGGGAAGAGGAGCAGGTGAGCAGCAGCTACCGGTGCGGATAATAGAGGTGACTGGGACCGATGATGAGGATCGGTGTGTGGACCGATCAGATGTGGGAGGTCGAGGAGGGATTAGGGTGATCCATGGGGGGTGGGGATTGAGGCTACACGCAAGGCCAGCCTTCATACCATATATCGTCGGAGCGTCGCCTCGACGTCACAGGCCCCTCCCCTGGATGTAAAAATCACTTTCTCTAGGAAGGACTTGTTGGATCATGAGGATCCATTCTGCAATGCATTTGTAATTCAGACCGCCATCGAGAACTTCACGGTATCGAGGGTCTTGGTGGATAATTGGAGCTCGTTGAATGTCATTTTCAATAAGACATTAAACTAGATGAGGGTAGAGTCAAGGAGGGTGTTGGCAGCTGACGGGCCGTTGTTCGGGTTTTTAGGAGAAAGGAAAGAGGTCGAGGGGGGAGTTGGACTCCAAGTAACTCTGGGAGGGCTGTCTAGGAATTGCCTCTTTGTGATAGTGGACGCTCCCAGCAGTTACTACGCAATCTTTGGGTGCCTTTTGATCGGCGCCTTTAGGTGCGTCCCATCGTCCTTCCATCAATGCTTGAAACTCAACTCAAGGGGAACTCAAATCAGGGTGTGAGGAGATCCATAGTCAGCCAGAGAGTGCTACGTGACAGCGGTAAACACCATCTCTTAGCAAGATGATGCCGAGGAGCTAGAGAAGAGGATGGAGTAGTGGGAGCAAGAGGTTGGAGGAGAGGTAGAAGAGGAGAGGGAAGTAGTAGGAGGGGAGAGTGGCATTGTGGGGGAGCAAGAAATGGTAGGAGAGTAGGAGGTCGGAGGAGAGGTAGAAGAGGAAAGGGAAGAAGTAGGAGGGGAGAGTGTCATTGCGGGGGATCCAAAAATAAGAGGGGATCATTAGATCGGAGGGGAGACAGAAGAGGCAGGAAGAAGGAAAAGAAAGATTGGGTAAGTAGGGGAGTCGTCCAGGAGAGAGGCTCATCCGGAAAGGAGGGAGTTTCGTCACTAATAAGAGGTGCAGATGAAGAGGTGGAGAGGTTCTTAAGGGAGGTGGCTGCGGCCGTTGAGGGGCGTGAAGCCATAGAGCATGAGCTCAGGGAGCAGGAAGAGAGGGTGAGGGAGAAGGAGGGAGTGGAGGAGCCTTCGAGGCTGAAGGAGGCTGTTGAGGTGCTGGAGGTGGAAGTTCTCACCAAGGAGGGAAGGAAGGAAAAAATAAAAGTAAGTGGAGAGCTCAACCCTGAGGATCAGGAGAAGATCAGGAAGTGCATATAGGAGAACATTGACATCTTCGCCTGGAGCACAGCCGACATGTCATGGGTCGACGAAGACATGTTATGCCATCATCTCAACCTTGACCCCAAGGCTCGTCCTATTCAGCAGAACAAGAGGGCCATCACTTCCAAGATGGCTAGGCCCATCATAGAGGAGGTTGAGAAGCTGCTTCAGGCGGGGTTCATATCCGCAAACAAGTACCCGGGGTGGGTGAGTAATGTTGTAATGGTTAAGAAAGGGGAGGTGAAGTGGAGAATGTGTGTTGATTTTCCCTTTTGAATAAATCATGCCCTAAGGATTGTTACCCTCTGCCTCGAATCGACACGCTGGTTGATTCAGCCGTCTGTTTTTCAATAATGATTTTTCTAGATGCCTTTTCAGGATACCATCAAATATGCATGTACCCCCCAGACGTCAAGGATGTCACCTTCATCACGGAGGATTGGTGCTTCAGCTACAATATGATGCCCTTCGTGTTGAAGAACGCGGGGGCAACTTATCAAAGAATGATGGACCGGATCTTCCGGGAGCATAAGGGGGGGGGTAACCTCGAGGTTTACGTAGATGATCTAATGATCAAGAGCCGGGACCTCAGGTCTCATGTCCTAGATCTAGAAGTAACCTTTGGAACTATAAGAAAGTACAAGATGAGGCTCAACCCTCTAAAGTGCGTATTCGGGGCTAGCAGGCGGAAGTTATTGGGACATCTCCTCACTCCCTCAGGAGTAGAACCTAACCCGAACAAAGTGAAGGAGATCTTAGATTTGGAATCTCCGAAGAGTGCCAAAGAGGTCTAGCATCTAGCATGCAAGTTGGCTGGATTGATTAGGTTCCTCTCTAGGGCGGGAGAGAGGTTCTCGCCATTCTTTCGAACATTAAGAGGAGCGAAGAAATTTGAGTGGACCCTTGAGTGTGAGGAGGCTTTCCTAGCTCTGAAGCAGCAGCTCCCCCAAATGCCACTACTCCAAGGACCACGAGAGGGAGATGGTTTGTTCCTACACTTGGGGGTAGGGACGGGAACAGTAAGCTCAGTCCTTGTGCAAGAAGAGGGTAAGAAGCAGTTCCTGATTTATTATGTAAGCAGGGTCCTGAGGAAGGCAGAACTCAAATATCGTATCCTTGAGAAACTGCCCTTCGCCCTCATCATCTCAACTAGGATGCTCAGGCCATACTTTCAGGCTCACTATATCCAGGTCGTTACAGATCATCCTATCGTCGCATCTTGGAAAGGGTGGAGCACTCAGGAAGGTTGGCCAAGTGGTTGATACAGCTCATTGAGTTTGATCTCTCTTTCATCCCACTGGTGGTTATCAAGGCGCAAGCGGTAGCGGATTTATTTGCAAAATATGTGGTCGAGGTCGAAGAAGCTGAAGCACCTCCTATAGCGGCTTGGTAGATGCTTGTAGATAGAGCCTCGGGAAGAAGATCTTTTGGAGGAGGTATGATCCTAGTGAGTCCTGAAGGGACAGGAATTGAGCAAGCCCTTAAGATTCAATTCACCCTCACCAACAACCAGGCGGAGTACAAAGCCATCATTGTAGGGCTTAGGCTGGCTCGGGAGCTCGGCATACAGGACATCAAGGTCTCCACAGACTCTATGGTGGTTGCGGGACACATTAATGGGGAGTTTGAAGCAAGGAAGCCCTCCATCCAATTGTATCTGATAAAGGTGAAGGGTGTCATCGGGCAATTCCGTAACTTTTCAATTCTACATGTCCCCCGAGAAGAAAGTGCTCAGGCAGACTTGCTCGCCAAGCATGGACCCAGGTCCTTGAGGAACCATGACGGAACTCTTCAGGCCCTCCATAGAGGATGGAGAGTTGATGGAAGTGGACCAGCAAGGATCTTGGATTGATCGCTTCATCGTCTTTTTGATATCGGGACGTCTACCTGAGAGAGACCTTGAGAAGAAGCGGGTAAGGTACAAATAAGCGTACTATCTACTTAAAGTGGGGACCTTATACCAGAAGACGCTATCAGGCCTGCTGGTTCGGTGTGTATCTAAGAAGGAGGCCTCAAGAGTGCTGGAGGAAATTTATTCAGGAGAATTTGGGAGCCATTCTGGTAATCGGACTTTGGAAGGAAGAGTGTTGAGGGATGGCTACTTCTTGCCTAACCTCAGGAGGGATGCTGAAGAATTTGCAAGGAGATGTAAGAAGTGTTAGGAGTTCGCCCCTCTTCAACTCCTCCCATCCTAAAGGTTATGCACAATCATGGCTCCATGGCCCTTTGCCATATGGGGACTAGATCTGGTGGGCCCGTTCCCCCAAGCAAGATCCATAGAACGTTCCTGCTAGTCATGGTGGATTATTTTTCAAAGTGGTTGGAGGTGAAGGCATTGGCGAAAGTGAAGTCACAGGTTGTTAGGAGTTTTGTATTGGGGGAGATCATCTGCCGGCATGGGCTTCCTTTGGCCATCGTCACGAATAATGGACCACAGTTCGCTATTAGGGAATTTGTGGATTTTTGTGTCCAATTGGGAATAGATCTTCGATTCGCCTCGGTTCATCATCCTCGAAGCAATGGGTAGGTAGAACATGCGAACAAGGTCATCATGAACCTCTTGAAGAAGAAGGTAGAGAACTTATGGGGAAGCTGGGTAGAGCAGCTCCTATCTGTTCTCTGGGCTTTGAGTATTACACCGAACACCACCACAGGAGAGACATCGTTCAAACATTTCCACGGCTCGGAGGCCATTATACCTGTAGAGTTCGAGGTTGAATCTCCCATGGTGGCTGCGGAAAAGAGAGGAGATGAAGGGTGGCAAGCAGAAAATGAGGAAGAGCAGAAGCTCTCCCTTGACTTGGTTGAGGAGCTTAGGGAGCTAGCATCAATCCGACAGGAGAAGTCAAGTGCCGAATGGCCAAATACTTTATCAAGTACATCAGGGTTAGGAAGTTCTAGAAGGGTGACTTGGTCCTCAAGAAAGTAGATGCAGCGGGCAGAGGAGCCTCAGTAGGGAAGCTCAACCCCAACTAGGAGGGCCCCTTTATAGTGAGGGAGGCCTTGAAGTCAAGAGGGTACCACCTCCAGGATACAGATTGGGTACCTCTCGATTGCACCCAAAGCGGCGATGACCTGAAGTGATTCTACCACTGTTGTTTTATCTTTTCCTATAGTTAATGTTTTATCATTTCCAATACTTAAAGTTTCACCTTTTTCAATACTTGTAAATTTGGTATGGCTTTCTGATATATTGAAATTCCAGGTGTTTTCCTCCATGAGATGAGATTATGATGGTTGAATGGGAGACCCCGAGAAGACCCATTGACTAGGCTCTCATCAAGCTGGCAGGGCTGTAGGCTCACTCGGTGGTTGTAGTTGGTTTGGAGAGGAGATCCCGAGAAGACCCGCAGACCAGGCTCTCATCAAGCTAGTAGGGTTGTAGGCTCACTCGGTGGTTGGAGTTTGTTTGGAGAGTTGATCCCGAGAAGACCCGCTGACCACGCTCTCGTAATGCTGGTAGGGTTGTAGGCTCACTCGGTGGTTGGAGGTTGTTTGGAGAGGAGACCCCTAGAAGACCCGCTGACCAAGCTCTCATCAATATGGCAGGGTTGTAGGCTCACTCAGTGGTTGGAGTTGGTTTAGAGAGGAAAACCCAAGAAGACCCGCTGACCAGGCTCTCATGAAGTTGGCAGGGCTGTAAGAACATTGGTGCTTTAAGTTGGTTTGGAGAGGAGATCCCGAGAAGACCCACTGACCAGGCTCTCATCAAGCTGGCAGGGCTATAGGCTCACTCGGTGGTTGGAGTTGGTTTGGAGAGGAGACGCCGAGAAGACCCGTTGTCCAAGCACTCATCAATCTGGCAGGGTTGTATGCTCACTAGGTGGTTGGAGTTGGTTTGGAGAGGATACCCCGAGAAGACCGGCTTTCTAGGCTCTCAACAAGCTGGCAGGGCTGTAGGCTCACTCTGTGGTTGGAGTTGGATTGGAGAGGAGACCCTGAGAAGACCCACTGACTAGACTCTCATCAAGCTGGCAGAGTTATAGGCTCACTCAATGGTTGGAGTTGGTTTGGAGAGGAGATCCAAAGAAGTCCTGCTAACCAGGCTCTCATCAAGCTGGCAGGGTTATAGGGTCACTCGGTGGTTGGAGTTGGTTTGGAGAGGAGACCCCGAGAAGACCCGATGATCAGGCTCTCATCAAGCTAGTAGGGCTATAGGCTCACTCGATGGTTGGAGTTGGTTTGGAGTGGAGACCCCAAGAATACTCGCTGATCAGGCTCTCATCAAGCAAATATGGTTGTAGGCTCACTCAGTGGTTGGAGTTGGTTTGGAGAGGAGAGCCTGAGAAGACCCGCTAACAAAGATCTCATCAATCTAGCAGGGCTGAAGGCTCACTTGGTGTTTGGAGTTGGTTTGGAGAGGAGACCCCGAAAAGACCCGCTGACCAGGCTCTCATCAAGCTTGCAGGGATATAGGCTCACTCGGTGGTTGGAGTTGGTTTGGAGAGGAGACCCCGAGAAGACTCGCTGATAAGGCTCTCATCAAGCTGGCAAGGATGTAGGCTCACTCAGTGGTTGGAGTTGTTTTGGAGAGGAGACCCCGAGAAGTCCCGCTGACCAGGCTCTCATCAAGATGGTAGAGTTTTAGGCTCACTCGGTGGTTTGAGTTTGTCTAGAGAGGAGACCCCGAGAAGACCCGCTGACCAGGCTCTCATCAAGCTGGCATGGTTGTAGGCTCATTCAATGGTTGGATTTGGTTTGGAGAGGAGACCCTGAGAAGACTCGCTGACCAGGCTCTCATCAAGCTTGCAGGGCTATAGGCTCACTCGGTGGTTGGAGTTGGTTTGGAGAGGAGATCCTGAGAAGACCCGCTGACTAGGCTCTCATCAAGCTGGCATGGCTGTAGGCTCACTCAGTAGTAGAGTAATGGGGAAGATCTCTTTAGGAAGCATCTCTACTTATGTTAATGGAAACTAAATTAGGGGAGGTAAGGATTGGAGCAGTGCGAGTGGAGGTACTCCCAACTGGCGACCGCGGAATGGTCTCTCTTATGGCGTGGGCACTCGCAGGGGACGAAAGGACCTACCAAATAATAAGAGGGTAGGTTAAATCCCTGGAAGCCACTCGCGCTAGAGGTATCTTGAGGCAAGACGAGAGGTTCAAATCAGTTGGTCTCGCTCACAAACAAAGAGGGGAAGGTAACGAATCACACTCTAAACATGGTTAACTCTCCAATGAGGAGGCGATATGAGGAGTAGCCCCGTCTCGCGAGAGTGATCGCATCGGAGAATCACCTCGCAGTAAACAAAATAAAGCAAAGTGAATAGAGGGAAAGCGGGTCGGCGAGAAAAGGGGTTGCTCTGTCTCGCAAGCCAAAGCAAGCCAAAAAGTTATTTCGTAAAAATATAATATAAAATAAAGTAACAAAATGAGTTTATCCATTTGATCAATGTGATTATCCATTACAAAATTATGAATATTCTTTCAAACGTTGATCACATAAAGAAACTCGAAAAGGGACTAAGTAAAATTATACATAAGCAAAAAAGAGGAGGGGGGTCCTTGATTTCACCGGCATTAGGTTATTCCCGCTCGCTAGAAGAAGATTCTTCACCCTCCACACCGTAAAGCTCGGGGAATAAATCGCAAATGGTCACCGTCTCGGAGTCCTCCTTGACGACCACCAGCTCCTTCATCATCTTAAGAACAAGCTTCGCCGTCTTGATACTGGTGTCTCGGCACTGTTCCTCGACTTTATAAAGAGAATAGTTGGGCGGAGGTGCCTGGAGGGTTCCACGGCGAGATGACGATGGCGCGTTGTCCCGAAGGCAGTTGACCTGAGTTTTCAAATCCTTATTTTCTTCCTCCATGGCCGCCATGCGCAGATGCATCCGCTCCACCATCTCAGCATCCTGCGAGATGATCTTTAGTTAGCAAAGGGTTTGCTGAAGAGAAACTAATAACGGGTAAGCGCTAGAACTTACCACGCCACCCTGTCTCTTGGCGAGAAGGGCCTCAGAAACCCCCAGCCTCTTTTCAAGGTCTCCCGACCTCTCGCACTCTGTCTCCAGCCCATCCTCAGTCTCCTTCCACTTTCTGTTATTGAAGACTAGGAGGAGCGAGAGGCGGCACGAGAGGTGGTGCGATATCTCCAAGAGGCGGAGCTGGGTGTGGGAGGTCTTCAGCACCAGGTCCCGTGAAGACTCCCTCTCGATGGAATCGGCTTCTCTACCTCTGTACAATCCATAGCCTAGATAAAAGGCATGACTTGTAGGGGCATACTTCTCCTTCCACGTAGGAAGAAGGGTGGAGATGGACACTCTATTCGCATCCTTCTCTCATAAAGGATAGGGTCGCCGATGGCATCTGCCACCGTGGGACCCATGTTGTAGTTTTGGTGGGAGGAAGGGTCCGGTTTGCTGGATAAAGCGCCTTCATGAGACGGTGAGGGGGCCAGTCAGCCAGGAGTAGCAGCAAGCTGGGCTGTTTGGGCTGCCTCACGGGCAGGCGAGACGACATGCCAAGGGGGCAAGAGGGGTGATTGGGACTCCCCTATGGAGATGGGTATCAGGTCCAAGACATCTGTTTCCTCCCCTTCGGGGCCTTCTCCCTTTTTCCTTAGGGAAGACCATGACTTCCTTCACCTTATTTTTTGGATTGCTGGAGCGAGACGAAGCAACGTCTTATATAGACCTCTTCTGGGGGCAGGAGCCAGATACTCCTTCGCCGCCTCTGCCACAATACTATTGAGAGCAAGGTCCTTGGAAGGCTTGGAATTGCTCTGGTAAGGAGGGTGGACGGGAACGTTGTGCTCCCCTAAAAATGCAAGCAATAAGGTGATGAAGTGGCGAGACAAAGAACAATAAACGCGAGATAAGTGAAAAACGAGAGCACCTTTGCCAGGGAGAACTGGAAGTAGCGAGTCGAGGCCCCACAAAAAGAAGTGGACCTCAAATTTTTTGACGGAGAAGAAATCGCACAGCAGCTTATCAGTGCTTCCCACCTATGGGAACACATAAAATATCTCGACAGGAGACACGGGCGCGAGCGGGACGCCCCCGAAGTTACGGCGGATGAACACAAACTTGGTGAGCCAATGATGGGTTTTATTCAGTGTCTCGCACACCTTGAGGCCTTGCATCGTAAAGTATGAGACGTCGTCGGCATTGGCGTAGTAGATAAAGAGCTTACAGAAGACCGTCAAGCTAAACTCGATGCGCTCCCGGCCCATATAGCTGGCGAAAGAAATTAACGCCAAAATGGCATTCGGGTTAAACTGTGCGGGGACAATGCCGAAATATTTCAAGACTTATTTTACCTTCGGTCAGAGGGGCAGTCTCAACCTCGCCTCTAAATGCGAGATGGGGAAGGCGAGTTCTCCCGAGTAATAGGTGTTGATCGCCTCGCTGACCTTGGAGGGCCACGATTCGAACCCCTCTCTCATGAACAAGCAGACAAATTTGCTATAGTCCTCGTCAGGAAGCTTGCCGAGAGGGAAATCGTGGTTTGTAAAACGTTTCCCACAGCGGTTGCGCCCCTCACCCTCATCGGCTTTCTTCTTTTTTCCCATTTATGGCGAGACGGTCAAAGTAAAAAGGAGTGAGAAGAAATGAGAGCGAGATAAAAAAGCGAGATGGAGGGAGCAAAAGGGCAAGGTCTGGGACGCAGTAGGGGTAAGAGCACAGTGTATTTCTCCGATCTAGGGGCCGGTGTATTTATAGCAGCTGTGGTCAGTGGAAAAAATGGGCGGGAAAAATATATGGAGGAAGGGGGAGAGTCGGCCAACATTTCATACTCTCTCTTAGACTTGATTAGTATGGCCTGTCGCGGGCTTCCTCAGAAAGGCGGAACAAAAAGTGAATAACAAAGGAGGAATAAAAGAAATTAAACTAAGCATAAAAATAAACCAGAAACAATGATTATTTAATTGTACCATCCCGCACAAGGCGGGCAACATTTTCACAGGTCCTAAGCCATGGGCAAGACAGTAGCATAATATATATTAAGGAGTTATTACAAATTAGAAGAGCGAGACGGATAAATTAGGTGAGACGAGCCGGGGATCTTCAGTGTTTGTACCATTTCCAGCGGCCACCACGAGATCCTGGACAAGGGGGCCTATTAGGGAGACAAAGTTGCTGATCGATCTCGTTTAAGATGGCTTGAGGATCAACCTCGTCTATCTCAATGCCAGCATCGATCTCCGAAGACAGGCGAGCACATTCAACTTCCAGCTAGTCGATTCGCCGGTCGGCCGCTTGCTTATCTCATTCCAACTCGTGGATAATGCGCGTGTGCTTCCGGAACATCTCCGCTATCCTACTCTTCATCTCTAGCGGGTCCATGGGGTCACCCAGGTAGTCTTCCATCTTGTCTATTAAAGGAGGGGGCTAGACGACGAGTTGCCTAGAAAATTCCTCAGTATGCGAGTCGACTGGATGCCTGCGCAAGGAGCTGGAGTGTAGAGTAAGGGGCGTTCTTGCAGGAGTGCATGGGAGTAGCGATCAGGACAGAGGACCGAGAGGGAAGGTTTTTTACCAGGATAGCAAGAGGTCCCAGCGAACTGAGAAGGGTCATCCTTCCTCGTACTTGGAGGAGTAGAGGGAGGAGTGGATTGATGAGCTGAGTCAGATTTTTGGCGATGGGCGACGGTGTCGTCCCGCCGACTTTCGGGTCGATGTTGAGGTGCGAGGTATCCCTGATAAAGCAAATAGTAAATGAGAAAATGCGAACGAAGGAAAAAATAGGGATAAAAGGCGAAAGCTCACCTCTTTCTCTCTGGGAGACGCAGGAGGAGAAGAGACATGTATTTGCGGGGAAGTACGAGAGGGCTCCTCTACCGAGGAGGAGGGGTCAGTTGTTTTTGCCTTCTTCGGGCGAGATGATGATGATGGTAAGGAGGGGGGTGCGAACCAGAGCCGAGGTCAGAGCAGCCACGTTGGCCTTATTCTGCTTGCGCACAATCGCAATGCGTTCGAGGAAGCTCTTGCTATGAGACATGATTGTAGTAGAGCTAGAGAAGGATGAAATTGAAAAGGGGGCATTCTCTATGCAGGGTGGGAATCCAATATTTAAAGGCTCATGTGGAGCCCCCCCCCCCCCCCCAAAAAAAAGATTCCATCATAAATTTACTTTAATGACATGAGCCTCGGTTTGACTTCCTTTCCGAGCTTGAGGAAACCTCGAAAAGAGCGGGGATTGTGGACAACCTCGGGTTCGCAGGAGTAGA
The DNA here is from genome assembly GCA_039513925.1 of Platanthera zijinensis. Classification (NCBI taxonomy): domain Eukaryota; kingdom Viridiplantae; phylum Streptophyta; class Magnoliopsida; order Asparagales; family Orchidaceae; genus Platanthera; species Platanthera zijinensis. The sequence goes on along the minus strand of CM077097.1, from coordinate 58,463,622 downwards.
AGGCTCATGGAAAAGGAGAGGTGAGTTTAAGGAGAAGGCTATTTGCTAGGCAAGATCGGCCCAAGAGAGAGCCGACTCGCTAGGCAAGTGGATCCTAGGGAAAGGGCCACTCGTGGGGCGGGAGCTGCTCACTAGGAGAGAGGGGCCCAGGCGAGAGCCGAGCCATTGGCTAGGCAAGTGAATCTTAGGGAAGGGTCCACTCGGGGGAGAGAGCTGCTCGCTAGGCGAGAGGGCTCTAGAGGGAAGAGCTCTCGCTCGCGAGACGATGCTCTCGTCGAGCCCCGGTTCAGTCAAAGGCCTAACACCGGTTCAGTAGTTGGTCGAGTGCCGGTTTTGTTGGAAGGTGGCTTACCTTTTAGCCCTAGTTGATTTTATGCTTTTGCCCTCAGTGGTCTGCATATAGCCCTTCAGAACAACGGAGTTTGGCTCTTGGCAGACCCGACCCAGGGTATTTTCGCAATTTCAGGTCGGTTCAGTTTGGTTATTGGCAGTTCAAACTCGGAGGCCTATAAATAGATCGGTAAGGTGTCTGGTAAAAGGTTGTTGACCCTTCTTTGTCTTCCATTAAGGCACCTAGCTCAGTATAGGCTAGGGAGGGGAAGAATTGCTAATTCTTCCAGGTAAAAGGTCGGACCTCCGAGCTGAAGCCCACGGTCTGTTCCTTTGAGACTCTCATCCGGGAGTGGTTCGAGAAGAGTAGGTGTGAGCTGTAATTTTATATCCGAGCTTTAAGAGGAGCTGGGTTTACCGGCTTCAACACATTGAGCGTGTCAACTCCACTCAATTCTTGTGGACTTAGCCTCATTCTCAACTTGCCGGTTCTTTGGCTTTGAATATACTAGCTGTACTCATAGCTTTTATCCATTTGGCGTTAAGTGACTTGACCTCACTCAATGCCTGTGGACTTGGATAGTTTTTTGTCTTTCCACGACTTTCCTATCCATTTTCTATTTTGTACAAATAGGGAACATGTCCAATTAGTGCATATATAGACGTCCTGCAACCATGAAACTTGTAATACAAGTTAGATCACTACATATTTATACATTGTTTGTTAGGCCTTCTTCAAATCTAAGACATTGGGATCAATGGACCCAACAGTTAGATCATATGTCATTGAATAAGAGGATAAAATTCATTACTCCCTAGTAAATATATGCAACCAAAAAAGGAAAAAAAAGGAGTAAGAGGATAAAATTTATTATTCCTAGTAATTTTATTTATTTATGTAGAGAAAAAATTTTCTTATATGTAATGGAAAATGAGAGAATTGAATTCATCATTTTTCTGGTAAACATATATAAATATAAAAGAAGAAAAAAAGTGTGAGGTGAGAGGATAAAATTCATCACCTCCGATCATAGTGTTCTCTTCATGTTTATCCCAAAACCCTAAGCCAATATCATTGTTTCTAGATTTTAAATTTTAAAGTTTAGATAGCATATTTAGTTGTTTATAATTTTCCTTAAGTTTCTTTAAAGTTATTGTTTATTTTATAATTCTAATCTAACTATCGTTTGCAATTTTCTCAATTTTGGATTGCTAGATAAGTAATTTGAGATTTCTTCGCAAACTATTTCTCTCTTATCATTTTAATTTAATAATTTAGCACTTAATACGCTAATCCCTAAATTTAATTTTTTGCTTGTTTTTTATTTAAAAAATTTTAGACAATTTAAAAATCTTATTAATGTCTTATAAATATTTATCACTTTTGCTCTGTAATAACAAAAGTTTAAGTATGAGGGTATTTGATAAGTAATATTTTGTACATAGTTTTAGTATTTAATGTTTGCTAATATTTTATTTTATTATTTGTATTTTCTTATGCTTCTTTTAATAAATCTCCCCTTTTTATATTTTGTGTTCTAATAATATATTATTTCTATTTTGCAAGTTTTTTAGATTTTTTGCCAATTTTTCCATGTACATGCCCCCAGTCACGGGCATAACCATCTGGTCATTTTGCGTGACCACCTGGTCATGGGCTTGACCTGGGGCGTGTAACTCGATCTCGATGAACTTGTTGATCCCGAGCCCAAAATCAAGTCAGTAAATATTATACGTCCAAGTGTTACGGGCATGACCTCCTAGTCACAAGCATGTACCATAGGGTGTGTATTTAGCTGTGCATGTCATGCTCCCAAGTCACGGGTGTGACCCTAGGGCAGGTCCCATGGTTTCTGCTTCTAGCGCAATCTGGGGCGCCAACTTCCATCTTTCGTACCTTACATGCCCAGGCCATAGGCATGACCCTGGGGATGTTTCTTCAATATCAAGCCTGGTGCCTTCAGCCCATTTCCATGCCAAAATCAATCAGGGGCGCCATGTCATTTTATATTACTTTCACCTAGTCACGAGCATGACAGGGGTCGTGTACCCTAGAATTTTCACCTATAAAATCAGGCTAACCCCCACAATAATCACCCTCTTGGACTGCCCTCCCTGGGTGGTTTTCCACTTCTCCACCAACAATATTGTACTTCATTTTTATGTTTTAATTTTCCTTTATGTAATTTTAATTATGTCTTGTATCTTTTCTTTCCCAGCATAGGTTTACTTTGTTGTAATGCCCATTTTAATCAATAAACTAATTTGTTTATTTCCTGCAATTTTCCTAATGTCATGCATTTATTTCCCATCTACCCGTTTGGGTAGAGATTGTTTTTAGTTCTTTCATTTTTATATCTTCCTTCATAGCTAAGATTTCAATTTTAAGTATTTTTATTTCACAGACTTTCAATTTCATAGCTTAGATTTTATTTCTGTAATCTCATTTCTAGTTTTAGTTCTCTTTTTGTAAATGTTTTACTTCGTAGTATTTAGTCACTCCTATTTTCGTGCCTTTTTGGATTTCATCCTTCTATTTTAATTTATTTCTTCTCTACTTTAGATTTATTCCAAATTTATATCATTTTTAGATCCATATTCATATTATAGATTTCTGTATTCATTTTCGTACTCTAGTTAGCTGAAAGGCTAGTGTGTATGAATTGATTGTTTGGGAATAAAAAGAGTTGCACGCAAACCCTCAAGAAAGGAAGTCATAAATCTTCTGGATATGACTCAAATCCTATAGCGGGATTCACCTCATTAAGGCAAGTTTTAAGGGTTCTATTTGAGAATGAGAGTTCGTTTGATCAATCTAATCTTATTTGGGAGTAATCCACGACAGAGGTGTGTTCATAAATTGGGAATCTACACGGTCAAGGCTTAGTTTAGAACGATTATAAAATTTTCTTTCATCTTTCTTTTCTAGTCGAGAATTGTTTTCTATTCTTTGACGTGATTTTCATATGCATTGTATGATTATTTAATTCTTAGTTTTAGTTTTTCTTTTTCGCATTTAGATTTTAACTTATCTTAATTTCAATTCTATGTCATCTCCGATAAAATAATAGTTTGTTTTCTAGAAGTAGAAGTACTCGACAAACTCATGTTTTCAAATTATCTTTATATGTCTTTGCATACCTTATGCTATACATGATAGGTATCCTTTCCTTCATCATAGATATTGTTTGAAGAAAAATATCTTTAACCTTAATTTTACTTATTATTTATGTAATTAGAAAAAATCATAATTTCTAGTTTTATGTCGAGAATTTGATTCTACACAAATACAAACCAAACACGTGTGTTTGACTAGAAACACTGTATGAGTCAACAGTTTTACTCAAAGAATTCAAAATCTAATCTAACACAAAAAATTCCTAGTTCACATGAAAAATTAAGTCTACTTGAAACTTGAAAAAGAGTAAGAACTAGGATTTTCTGATAAAAGCATAAGAAAACATGTTTTTTTCCTAATTTTTTTGTTATTCTCAAACTCCCAAGGTCAACCCAGTGATGGGTTTGTACCAATACTAGGATATATACTTGGATGAAAAACCCAAACCTCCCTTTCTAAGAAAATTAGTTTTTGATTTTTTTTTTATTTTTTTCGTTTTCTATTTTTTTGTTGTTTTGGCAAGTGCTTAAAAATAAGGAAGTAAAGTGTAACATCCCAATGTTACTTCTAGACCCCTTAACTTAGATTGGGTTAGGCATGGGGTGGGTGTTAGGGTTAGAAGCTAGATTGACCCTAGGTAGTGGGTTGTAGCCATGTGGGGCCCACCATGGGGCCAAAGTCAAACTAGGTCAAACTAGCCTAAACAGGAACCCTAGCCACACCATGATCCCCTCATGATGCCCTAACCCTAAATACAATCTAAGTGGACCCCAAGGTAGGCCATGGGGTCAACCAGTTGACCATGATGGGTCAAGTCAACACCTTTGACCTAAATAGTGAAAATGGTTCCCTAGCCAATTCACTGGGTTGGGTCCACCCAAATCAACCCAAATTCATCATGTGGGCCTAAAGTGACCCTATAAACCCTAGGGGAGAGAAAAATAGGGTCTTGCAATAGTGATTTTGGGAGAACACTTAGGAGAGAGAAAAGAGGAGGAGTAGGAGAGAGAAGATGCTAAGAAATGGGTTTGGACCATTTGGGCTCATCCCACCAACCCATGATGGGTTGGCTGACCATGCATGGGTATCAGGAGGTGTGGGACCCCCACCATGCAGCCTTGGGCCAAGCCCAAACCCAACCCAAGCCCAATATGACCTAACCCATTTATGGAAGTCAACTCCCTCTCTTCACTCACCCAACTCAACCCTAGCCTTGGTAACCCGACCCACTAAGGCCTAGTCAACCCTCAAGGACCTGTGGGGCCCACTCCCAAGCCACCTAGCTGGCCAAGATCCCCAACCTGACCCCAACATTGTTGAAATCGCCCTAGCCTTGGTGAGGTCGCCCCCCCCCCCCCCTCTTAACTCAGCCCCCAAACCACTTCCCCTCTCATTTCCATTCACTCCTATCCCTGAGACAGAGAGAGAGAGCCGGAGACCACTGCAGCCATGGCAAACCGAGGAGATCGCCGAAAATCCATGCTATGGAGAGCCGCCGCCACCCTCACCCACAGCCGCCATTAAGGGTCCGTATCCCCTCCCCTCCAAGTGTACTAGAATCCTAGATCAACTAGGCTAGAGGTCGAGCTCAAACGAGCCCGACGTTAGGAATCAAAAAGCTCAAAAATCTGTGTAAACATGGCGGCCTGGGAGCTTTTCGGTTTGGTTGCGCCGCCGCCGTCCGCCGCTCTCCGCCGCCCAGTCGCCGGCCAGTTCAAGCCCCGACCACCGTGAGGCCGGGGGATGACTTGGCCGGAGGCCCCGCCGCCGGCGATGGCCGGAAAACACCCCGCAAGAATGGCCTGCACGGGTTGGCCTGCATGCATGTGCATGGAGAAGACGCACAGCCACCGTTCGATCTACCTTTAAGATCTGTGCTTATTTAATCATAATTCATTTATTTTATTATTTCATAATTAATAGGAAATCTGTCACACTTTTACTGTGACCTTGCATGTTGATTATGAGGTACTTAGAGGCCCCACCTTAGGATGGACTCTGAAAGAAATATTTAGGTAGATGAGTTAACTTCAAAATGCCACAGATATCATAGGTTTTGGACCAGTAGGCTGCCCTGTAGGGCTGTTTTGCTAGGACTGCCCCCTAACTAGGGCAGAAACTAAAACTGATGCCCTGTTCAAACCCTAAGTCCAAATGGACTGATATTTTGGACTTGTGGCTTATTTGGTCAAATCTAGGCCCTCCCCAAAAATCAGAATTTTTGGGGAACATTTTGCTATAGTTTTTACAAAAATACCCAAAAGTAAATAAATGTGATTTTTGGAGTTTCCTAACTCCAAATGGCCCCAAATTTTGGTGGCACCCTCTCATGGGTATATGAGACCCATGGTTAAAATTTGGGCTAAATTGATGCACTGCATGATGAGGAATCTCACTTGCATGTTTGAGAAATAATATTTGACTTGGGCTGCAAATAGCAATTTTGCAGAATTTCAAATGGCTGCCCAAGCCAAACCAGAAGTCCCCTTGACCTGAGATTTTGGTCAGAGGTATATTTATGGCATATTTAGGCCCTGCCCAAAAATGGGCTTGATTGGGAAATAAAATATGAGGAAATTACCAAAGTACCCCTAGGGCTTAACTAGGTGATTCTTGGAGTTAGCTAACTCCAAATGGCCCCAGATTCTGGTGGCTCATCCTTAGGGGCATCATTGGTGCCTGGTAGAAATTTCAGAGCAATTGGACCCCTGCATGATGGGTTAATCCTTGTACATGTGTTGGCTAATTTAGGCCTTGGTGTGCAATTAGCAAGAAATTGTATATAGTGTATTTAGCCTAGCTGAGGCACCCAAAAACCATACAATAAATTCCAGTGATTTATTAGGGCATGTTTCACCCCTAGAATGATTTTTGGGACTTTTGGAATCAAAAATACCACTTATTGGAATTTTTCAAATTATAGGCCTTTTTGGAAAATAAATGGGAAAAATAGAATTTGGCTATAGAAAACTTTCAAATTCAGCCAAGTCAAGGTATGGTGTCTTATTTGACTTAGGAAAATTTTAGACCTCTGTTTGGAAATTATTGGAGCAAAAACCTTGAAATTACTATTTTACCCCTTTTTGTATTTATTTATGAATTGATGGAATTACATGTGGGGAAATTGTAAAAATATTTCTATAGATGTATAATAGCAATATTAGTGTTGCATATTTATTTCAGAATTTTTTTGTATACATTGTTAATTATTAAGGTAGGAAAATGGCATTTTGGTAAATAATTAGGAATGAATTTTGGTAGACCATTACACAGTGGAAATAAATGAAACTCTGTCATTAGTCATAAAATAGTAATATGAATGCTTAGTAATTTTCCTGGAATTTTGGTGAATACATTTCTTGTACTTCATTTGGAAAATGACACTTGTGTAGGAATTGTATTAATTATGGGATAAATAGATATAATAAAAGGAAAATTATGAAATCTTGTAGACAGTAATATTTTTCTCATATGCAATTCAGGAAAATTCCCATAAGTCAGAAGATTTTAATTGATGATACTTCATGTGTAAAATGACCTAGGGAATAATTCTAAAAGATTTAATTAAAGGCCTTAATGACCTAGGAAAATTATGAAAATCAACACACTCATTTTATTAGTCTATACCACCCTAGGATAAATACTTGGGGTCAGCTAGATCAAGAGTTTAGAAGTTCGATTTTAGGGTGGCAATAGGTCATGGGGTGCGCTTAGTAAAGAAGGTTGGACTATAGGCCACCAGAGGATGAATCAACAACTGAGTTAGGGTCTAAGTTCGGAAGTATAACCCTGGGTGGCAGATGCATTCTAGAGACGAGAGTAACAGAGCGACATAAGACTTACCTAGAAAGGGTTGAGGGAAGATCGCCACTCCTTAACCCATACCTTAAATCACTGGGTCACTCTATGTAATAGGAGAGAGAAAAAGGGGTTCGGGGTAGGCAACAACTAAACTAAATATCCTTGAGAAAGGGAGCTCTGGGATTCAGCCCATCGTAGCTCCTAGTGCCCCTGAGAGCCCTTCACCGGGAATACATTGGGCAGTCCTGGGATTAACCTTAAGATTTTAAGTATGATAAACTGTAGACAAGAGTAGTCTATTAGGTTAGGTGAACTGGACATATGCTCACTCGTGCCGGGTTGGAGGGACTTAGAGTCTTTGACTACTTGCTCGCCCGTGCAGAGTTGGAGGATGAAATTGGTTTTATATATATACTCACCCAGGCAGGGTTGGAGGTTTTGTAGCATATTCTCACCCGTGACGGGTTGGAGAGTTTTGGGACTGGTTAGACCTTCGAGCTGGAGGCTCAACATACTATACTTGCATGTGCATATACTAGTGGCGGGCCATGCGGTACTGGCCAGTCGTCACACCGACGGCAGTACGGTGGACCAGGCGGGTGCGAGGGTTAGAAGGACCAGTAGGATGTTTATACTGGAGTCTGGAAGGCTTTTCCTAATAACGCGCACCCAGCCCAACAAGACTGAAAGGTAGTCAGCAAAGTTGTACGCAGAGACTCTAGAGTGCACTGACGGTGTACAGAGGCGCACAAGAGAGGTCTAGGCCTGGTAGTGTGTATACCCGCCTAGAAGGCGGAGACGCCCGCTCCGCTGCTGCCGTAGCCACAACGGTGGTACCTGAGAGTGATGCTAGCTCTCGAAAAGTGGGAACTAAAGGTCTGTGATCACGGAGTCGTGTGTGTGTGTTGCACTGCATGTTCATATCATACCCACCATATAGAAGCATAACATTAACCTTCATAACAACTTAAGTCACCTAATGTATAAGTGGTATGGGACGCTTATACATTAGGACCTGCTATACGAACCCTTAACCTATAAGCCTGAGTGGGCATGTTTATAGGTTAAGGTTATTTTTACTTTATATATATGCTTGTGACTCTGACACCCCATTGTATAAATGGTATGGGACATTCTATACAATGGGAGCCTTGCAAAAGATCCCTTGCTTATGCGTACCCGCATAAGTGGAGGTTACATTTCATTATTTTCTTGATTATATACCCTGTCAGATTCCTGTCACCTGCTCTCTTTTGCCACCCCTTGTTGTCCTCCGCTTTGTCCTCCCGCACGGTGCCCAGGAGTTGCAGGAGGAGGTGCTGAGGATACGACTTAGTCTGTTTGACTAATGGTCGTTGACCTTATTATTTTAGGAGCTCGAAGAGGTAATCCAGCACGTCGAGGAGGCAGGGCTTGAGGAGCAGATACCGGCTACTACTACTAGAGCACATGTTCAGGTGCGATGATTTGAGATGATAGATTCCGCTGCTGTGTATGAGAGTGAGAGAGAGATTATGATGTACTGGGCATAAGCCCTATTTACTTTCACTTCTGTACTCATTATGGACTGGCTTTTATTTCATTTGATATATATATGTGATGTGGCTGTGGACTTGCTTCTGCTTTTACTCTGATTTATTATGTAATTATTCTCATATCGGCCGAACAGGTTATGATCGTACTAGCCGGCAGAATCGGCGTCTTGCGGTGACGACTAACTCGTGCGTTAGTGTCATCGTAAGGCGGCGGTTCTGGGCATAAGATCCGGGTTGCCTCGGATTGAGAAACGGGATCTTACATAAAGTGCAGATTTTTAAATATTTTTTTAAAAAATAAAATTATAAACTTGTCTACAACCCTATACTTAAAAAATTAAACATTGTCCTCAATATTTAAAACTCTATATAAATATCAAATTAAATTGAAAACATGATAATACAAAGAAAGCATATAAGCAAGCTTCCTTGATTGGTTGTCGAGGTGGCTGCTTATTACACACAGAGAAAACCTAAAAACATGTTCAAACAAGAAAAACAAACAAAAATATTAAAACATAGCTCTGGGGTGCCTCCCACAAGTACTTTGTTTACTGTCGCGTAGCTTGACTAAGTGGTGATTATTCTAAAAATTGGTGAGGTTAAGTCTTACTATTTTCCTGATCGAGGGATTTCGGGGGTAATATAATTTAAGCCAATGCCAGTTAACTTTAAACATGCCTTTTTTTAGGTGCTCAATAAGGATAGTCCCATATGGCCAAACCTCTTTTCCGACAAAGAGTTTTCGGGGAAAAGGCATAAGTTACGAATCAAAAAGAAGAACTTAATCTCCCGATGAAAAATCTTTTGCTATTTGTATTTTTTATCATGATAGTACTTAGGACACTCTTTAATATATTTATTATTTTCATATTCATTTGCATGTCATTCATCTAATTCATTTATTTGAAATTTCTTGTTCTCAGATGCTAAGTTTAAATCTAGATTTATACATTTTAGCGCCCAATATGTACGATGTTCTAATTCCATCGATGAATATCACAAATTTATATAGACTAATTAGTATAGTGTGCATCTGATGGTGGTCTTGCACGCCGTTTGATAAGCCTATAAAGCGTCATCAAATTTTAACGACCAATCCTTCCTGTTAACCAACACTATTTTTTCTAAAATTATTCTCAATTCTCGGTTGACTACCTTTAGTTGGCCGTTTGTGATAGGCGGTGGATAATTTGTGTGTTACACAGTACTTATCTAAAATTTTAGCAAGCTGACTTGCTCAAAAGTGTGTGCCCCTGTCACTTACTAGTGCACGGGCATGCCAAATCATGACTTTTTCAAAGAATTTTAAGATGACTCTCGCCTCGTTGGAATGAAGAGCTTGTGCTTCCGACCACCTCGACACATAATCAAACGAAATAAGAATATATTTATTACTATAAGGAGGTAGCGGACCTACAAAATCTAAACCCCATAAGTAAAAAATTTAGCATTCTAAAAATATATTTTAAGCAATTTCATCCTTATTAGAAATATTGCCTGACTGTTGATAGCTATCACATTTACTCACAAAAGTGTGAGCATCTTTGATTATGGTGGGATAGTAGAAGTCCACCATTAGCAACTTCCTTACTATCCAGTTTGCTTGGTAGTTGAAAGTTATTACTTCAAGGTTAGCTAGTCACCTAGAGGGGGGAGGTGAATCGGTCTTTGAAATTGCTTTAGTCTATTTAATGTTTACTAAATAAATGATCTAGAGCTTGTCCTTAATACCTGCAATATAAAGTAAGAACAAGCAACATAGTACAACACACAATTATTTATAGTGGTTCCCCAATTTTGTACATACACTTTCCCTCCCACATTTCTAACTTATGTTAGACAAGGGACACACTCCACCAAAATGCTCCTCAGAGCTTACACCTGTGCCCTCAGTCTTACACTAAGGTTCTCTTCAGAACCCTAACTCAGAACCAGAAAGGTTCCTACCTCAGAGCCCTGTAGTGCTCCTATGACTCAGCAGTCCGCAGACTACAAACCTCAGCCTTATCTCTAAGGCCTACAGCTCAGGCTTTTCAGCCCTATAATTTCAGACACACGGCCCTACTCTAAGTGTGTTGCAGCACTCTTATATCTCAGTACTCTTCCAGGTACCTACCTCAGTGCCCTTCTAGGAACCTATAGCTCAGCCTCCTCCAAGGCCTATAACTCAGTGACACACTTGTCACCTATAGATGAGTGACTCACCAGTCATCTACCTAGGGGCACTATGCCCTACACTCAGGCTGGGAGGACAGCCCTACCTCAGATCCACACTTAGATCCTACCTCAGAGAGCAGCACTCTCCTACTTCAGGCACTTAAGCCCTACAGCTCAGATCCATAATTGGATCCTACCCCAGTACCCCAGCAAGGCACCTACATCAGTGACAAATTAGTCACCTACCACTAAGTCACAAAGTGCCCGACACTCAAATTCAGATAAACTCAATCCTATAGGAAAGTAATCATTAAAGTTGAAATACTTACTATGAGAAAAATCTAAGAGTCAACTTGTTGGACTGAGCGGATATCAGTCCAGTCCACTTATTGTAGAAGGAATTAGTCTTCTTCTACAACTACCAATTTCTATGTTGTACTGAATACAGCTAACTGCTGTTGAAGGCTTAAATCCCTTTACACAGCTAACTCCTCTTGCTGATAGATTGAATCACCCAACTTGTTCTTCACGAAACACTCTTGCTGAACTAGAATAAGCTTCAGCTATCTTTTCCTTCTGGATTTCACTGCTGGACTTTGTTTTCAAGCTTGTCGAAGAAGATGAAGTCCAGCTGCCTCTTTTTCATTTTCTGCTTTCGTTCTAATTTTTTTGTTTCGTTAACCCTAATCTTATTTTCTTCTCTTGCTTTTATATCTGTTGATTTGAATAAATGACACAAATTGAATGTTGGCCCAGTCAAGTATGGTGAGCGCCACCTCTCTCAAAAGAAGACAAATAGTAGCTTCTGATGCTACTATAACTTTCCCGCAATGACATGAAGTACTTGGACTGAGCTCGACTATCGTCGAGCTGAGATTGACGAATGATGAGTATTAAATATACCCATTTTTTAGTAATTTATTTAAGTAGTTTTAGAATGTTTTAGCTATTTTCTGTTATTTTTCTTTAATAAATTGTTCATATTTTGTAATTTATTTCTATCTTAATTTATTTTGTTTTCTAAAAAATTTCAGAAAAAGGTCAAAATTTGACCTGTCACGCCCGTGACATTGCCCGACACGCCTATGTCAGGCACTCAACGCCTTCCGCCAGTCTACACTCAATGATTTCACTATTCAACACTCAACGCCGTCCAGACACGCCCTAGTCACGCCCGTGTCCAAGACCCGTCACGCCCGTGTCGATGTTGACACTCAACGCCTTTTCAACACTCGACGTTGGCGACATCAGAAATGTCAGCTGTCCAAATCACGCCCTCCGTCACGCCCGTGACCAAGCCGGTCATGCCCATGACTGCCATATGTTCCTTCCAGAAACTTCCTGATCATCGATCGGCGCTCGAAGATCGTCAACCCAAGCCTGTCACGCCCGTGTCAGAAGCCTATCACGCCCGTGACCGACACGTGTCAACTCCCCGACCTTCCAGAATTTTGCAAGCTCACCAAAGAAGCCATGTCAAACACGACTTTGACTGACACGCCCCCTGTCACGCTTGTTACCTAGGGTGTGTCACACCCGAAATTTTGTCTATAAATAAAAGCTTTCAGAAAGCTTCTCTTGTCCACTTTTTTACCACTTTGCTTAGGGGAGGTACTGCCCAAATGTATTCCAAATGCTATGTAAGGGAATTTTATCCCCCCCCTCCTTAGTGTTTGTATTAGCTTTCATGTAATCACTTATATTTAAATAAAATAGCTTGTTTTCTCTCTTTATGTTGCATGAAATGTTCATTTGGAAGCGCCCTTCATTAGTAATTTTTCATTCCCTTTTTCGTGCTTTTTATGTTTTCATCTTTTTAGCTTTATAAGTTTGTTTAGTTTAGAAATTTTACGGCATTTCTAGCCGTTGTAATGTCCGTTTTATTTTCATATTCCGAACTTGTTTAGGTGTAGGCTTCTATTTTTTTATCTTTATTTTCATTCTTATAGCTTTATAAAAACACCTTTAAAAGTGTAATTTTTCATTTTCTTTAACTTAGGACTTTTTAGGATCGTAAAAATTTTCGTCTTTTTTTAGCTTTATTTTCACTTTTTAGGAGTTTTTATGAAAATATAAGAATGAAAATATAGTCGTTTTAATTTTAGGCCAACTTCACTTTTGCGTTTATTTGCAAAACTTTTTGCTCTGTTTAATTTTTATTTTGTCTTTTTATACATTTCTACAGCATTTTAGCGGTAGAAATGCAGTTGTTTTAATTTTCTGCTCACTTTGTTTTTCTTATTTTTGCATGTGTGCGTGCGTGTATGAGTTAGATTTTATAGCTTTATTTCATTTATGTAGAGTGCGTGTGTGCGTATGCATCTATTTCAGCATACTCGTTAAGAGTTAAATAGCGCTCTGCTTTCATTTCCGCTCACTCGTTTGAGTGGGACTTGTCTTTTTATTGCTTTCATTTTCTCCTACTCACTTGAGTAGGAAAACTTTGTGTGCATGTGTGTATTTTCATTTTTGTAGAGTGCGTGCGTGCGTTTTCATTTCTATAGAGTGCGTGCATGTATGAGATAAATTTACCACCGCCCACTCATTTTAGCCGGGATTCGCATTTACTGCTTTCTTTTCCCGCCCACTCGCTTGAGCCGGGACTCGCAATTTTCTGCTTTCCTTTACTGCTTTATTTCATGCTTTTTTTACAGCTTTCTTTTATCGCTTTCTAGCATAAGTGTCCCCATTCCAATGAGTGGCTAACCACCCTTAGCCCTCAATATCGAAGAGCATCGGGAAAAGATAAAGTAGCTTTAAATAATTAAAGGTCCTGTTTTTCAGTTTAATTAAATTTCTTAAGGTTTGCCCCGGGTTAACGACACATAGGACCGCATATCGATGTGCGAGCTCTATTTCTGTTATCCATACGCAACGCCGAGAGGCCGTGCGTATGGACCGATCACCCTTGGGTAAAGAGAGCTCTGTGCTAACCCTCGAGAGAGGAGGCGCGTGACTCTACCAGATTTGGTTCCCCAACCAATAGCGGGGTTCTTAGCGCAATGCGGGCGTTAAGAGGAATCCTTCGTCAATTCAGCGATCGGTCGAATAGTCTTAGCGTTCAGGTGAGCGATATTACCTAGAGATAGGTGTACTCATTTTTGTGGAACCTCTACGGCCAAGTCTCCGCCTTAATTAATTTGAAATTTAGGATCTCTTTTTATTAAAAGTTATTTTAGTTCAGTTCTCTTTTTGATATCGTCGCGCTAAGTTCTTCATCGGCTTTCTGCACTTTATTTCCTGCTTTATTTATTTCCTGCATTTTTTCATGTTTTATTATTATGCTTTATTATTATTATGCATTTTTTATATTTTTAGGTCTTCTTTTCTTTTTTTAAAACAAAACTAAAAATTATCGGTAAAATAATAGGCTTTTAGGGAAAGAGTAGAAATAGCTAAGCCGGCCCCGAAAACAATACGACCCCGATATTCCACACCGGAATATCCTGTACTACACGCGATAGGTGCACTTGCCACCTTTCGTTAAAACTCTGTCTAAAACCCTTTTTTATATCAAATAAATCTGCGCGCCCCGCCTTTCTTTCTATTAAATATAACCACCGCTTTTCCTTTACGAAACCATCAACCCCGACCTGCGGGGCGCCGCGAGTTTTAACCATCATGTTTTTGGCGTCGTTGCCGGCGAGAATTTCGTCTTACTATTTTGAATTCCTGAAAACTATTAATTTTACCTTTTATTTCTATAAAAAAAAAAGATCAACCAAAAAAATTATATTTATAATAATAATAATATCAATAATAATAATAAAAATAATAAATACTTAAAATAAAATAAATAAATAAAAAATAAAAAATTTAAAGACTTTAAAAACTTTAAAAAAAATCAGAAAACTTAAAACTTTAAAAAAATCAGAAAACTAAAAACTTAAAAAATCAAAAACTTAAAAACTTAAATACTTAAAAAAAACTTAAAAAAAATTTAAAAACTAAAAATAACAAAATTGATGAATAAATTTTATTTTCATCAAAAAAATAAAAAATTCAAATATATATATATATATATATATATATATATATATATATATATCTTTCATTTTTCTTTTTATTTTATTTTTGCCTTTAACTTATTATCATTTTATTTTCTTATTTTATGTTTTCAATAAAAAATTTAAAAAAAATCAAAACTAAAAAAAAACTAAAAACATAAACTTAAAAATCTAAAAAAATTCAAAAAACTAAAAAATATATAAAACAAAAAAAAATTTATATATTTATTTTGTCGTTTCGGCGCGCTTCACTATTGTAAGCGCTAGGGGATCGCATATCGTTCACGCTCTTAGCTAAGACGTTAGCTTACGAGTCACACTCACTTGCCCTCCTATCACCTGCGCATTTTCACCGAATTTATCTTTTTCGTTTTTTATATTATATTTTTTTGCTATTTTCTTCTAACTTTGGAGGTCTTAATTTAACGGGCCTCCCCGAACACGTTTTCAGGGAAGCTTCTTTAACTCCTGTTTTTATTTATTTATTTGTACATAACTGCTTAGATTTTTGCATACATATATCGTTCCTCATACTTAGTGCAACATTGGGGACAATGTTGGACTTAAGTATGGGTGTGTTTCCTGTTTTCTGCTCTTTTATTTTCTGCACCAAGTCAAAAATCCAAAAAAATCTGCAAAAATTAAAAACTTTAAAAATATATATATTTTCATGCTTTAATAATAATAAATAAATAATAAAATAAAAAATTTTCAAAAAAATGAAATATTGCTCCGCGACGTTAGACTCATCGAACCAACCACAAATAAGAGTCTGTTCGCGGGCGATCCTTTTTTTTACTTTATAAATATTTTTTGTAAATATTCTCGTCTCTTTCCCCTTCTCTTTCCTATCTTGTAAAAATTCTCTCTCTCTTCTTGTAAATATTTCCAAAAAAAAATTTGTATAACTCACAAAAAATTAAAAAAAAATTTGCATAACCTTTAGAAAATTCCAAAAAAATGAAAATAACCCCAAAATATGAAAAAAATTAGAAAAACTCATAAAATAAAATAAAAAAAATTTCTATCTTGAATTAAATAGTTTGAATACCTCATTTCTTAACCTCTTTACTCTCCAAAATAATCGTTTCGAGTTTATTTATAAGCGAATTTTAATTAATTCTTTATTTACTATTCGTTTATTAATTGTAGCTCGATAGACTTAGATTTCTGGGGTTAAGATTTTAAAGAATTTTTTTTATGTCTTTTTCTTATAATAGGGAACTTGTATTTCTCATTTCACTTCTGATTTTTTTTTAATAAAAGTATGTTTTTATGTTAGAAAATAACATTTATGGATTTTATATTATTTCTACTTATGCTTTTAGAAACGTAGGAACGTTCAAATTAAAAAGGTTGTTCTCAAATTTTTATTATTAAACTCTAGTTTTCTTTTTGAAATAAAAAAAAAATCTCTTCCACCTTTTTTCATGCCTAACTTGGTATGATTCCCCACTCACCCTTAAAAGATCTTATGTCAATGGGGATAAGATTTCGTCCCGTAAACATAGGCACCCAATAATTAAAAAAATTATATGTTACGGAGTAAGAGGATAAAATTCATTGCTCCTATACATATACATTGAGTTTATTATTATTTATGAAGAAAAGAAAAAAAAATTATTAAATCTTAGGAAAATAAGATTTCATTTTCCTAATTATTCAAAAAAAAAATGTGGAGGTTCGAGAAAAAATTACCTCGCCTCAAAAAATCAAAGCCCTCTTCATAACCGCCAATCCACTTAGCCTAATTTTCATGATTCTAGAATTAATTTAAATCTTTTTGAGAGCATAATTTTTAAATTGAATTATTTCCTATCAATTTCTTTTTAGCTAAAGTTTTTTTCGATAATTCCAATCCATTTTTGTTAAACAAACAAAAATAATTTTCGTTTTTTATTTTTCTCGTTTAGAAGTATTTTTTGAAACAGTTCCTCTATTTATAACATTTTCATAAGTTAAGATTTAATTCCGAAACCCCGGAAATTCATTTTGATCTTTCTTACAATTAATTTAAGCATTAGTTAAATTTAGGATTCTTTTTTATTCCTTATAGGTTCATCTCCAACTTTTGCTCTGGAATAGCAAAAGTTTAAGTATGGAGGTATTTGATGAGTTGTAAATATACGCATTTTTTAGTATTTTATTAAAGTAGTTTTAGAATGTTTTAGCTATTTTTTGTTATTTTTCTTTAATAAATTGTTCATATTTTGTAATTTTTATTTCTAACTTAATTTATTTTGTTTTCTGAAAAATTTAAGAAAAAGGTCAAAATTTGACCTGTCACGCCCGTGACATTGCCCGACATGCTCGTGTCAGGCACTCAACGCCTTCCGCCAGTCGACAATAAATAATTTCACTATTCAACACTCAACGCCGTCCAGACACGCCCTAGTCATGCCCGTGTCCAAGACCCGTCGTACCCGTGTCGATGTCGACACTCAACGCATTTTCAACACTTGACGATGCCGACATCAGAACTGCCAGTTATTCAAGTCACGCCCTCCGTCACTCCCGTGACCAAGCCTGTCACGCCTGTAACCGCCACGTGTTCCTTCCAGAAACTTCTTGATCGCCAATCGGCGCTCAAAGATAGTCGACCCGAACCTGTCACGCCCGTGTCTGAAGCCTGTCACGCCCATGACCGACACGTGTCAACTCCCCAACCTTCCAGAATTTCGCTAGCTCGCCACAGAAGCCAAGTCAAACATAACTTTAACTGACACGCCCCCTGTCACGCCCGTGACCTTGGGTGTGTCACACCCGAAATTTTGTCTATAAATAAAAACTTTCAGAAAGCTTTTCTTGTCCACTTTTTGACCACTTTGCTTAGGGGAGGTTCTGCCCAATTGTATTCCAAATGCTATGTAAGGGAATTTTATCCCCCCCCCCCTCCTTAGTGTTTGTATTAGCTTTCATGTAATCACTTATATTTTAATAAAATAGCTTGTTTTCTCTCTTTATATTGCATGAAATGTTCATTTAGAAGCACCCTTCTTAAGTAATTTTTCATTCCCTTTTTCGTGCTTTTTATGTTTTAATCTTTTTAGCTTTATAACTTAGTTTAGTTTAGGAATTTTACGGCATTTCTAGACATTGTAATGTCCGTTTTATTTTCATATTCTGCACTTGTTTAGGTTTAGGTTTCTATTTTTTTAGCTTTATTTTCATTTTTATAGCTTTATAAAAACACCTTTAAAAGTGTTATTTATCATTTTCTTTAACTTAAGACTTTTTAGGATCGTAAAACTTTTCGTCTTTTTTTAGCTTTATTTTCACTTTTTAGGAGTTTTTATGAAAATATAAGAATGAAAAGATAGTCAATTTAATTTTTCGCCAACTTCACTTTTCCGTTTATTTGCAAAACCTTTCGCTCTGTTTAATTTTTAGTTTGTCTTTTTATGCATTTCTACTGCATTCTAGCGGTAGAAATGCAGTTGTTTTAATTTTCTGCTCACTTTATTTTCCTTATTTTTGCAAGTGTGCGTGCGTGTATGAGTTAGATTTTATAGCTTTATTTCATTTTCGTAGAGTGCGTATGTGCGTATGCATCTATTTCCGCATACTCGTTAAGAGTTAAATGGCACCCTGCTTTCATTTCTGCCCACTCGTTTGAGTGGGACTTGTCTTTTTATTGCTTTCATTTTCTCCTACTCACTTGAGTAGGAAAACTGTGTGCGTGTGTGTGTTTTCATTTATGTAGAGTGCGTGCGTGTGTTTTCCTTTCTATACAGTGCGTGCGTGTATGAGATAAATTTACCCCCGCCCACTCATTTGAGCCGGGATTTGCATTTACTGCTTTCTTCTCCCGCCCACTCGCTTGAGCCGGGACTCGTAATTTTTTGCTTTCCTTTACTGCTTTATTTCCTGCTTTCTTTACAGCTTTCTTTTATCGCTTTCTAGCATAAGTGTCCCCATTCCGATAATTAAAGGTCCTGTTTTTCATTTTTAATTAAATTTCTTAAGGTTTGCCCCGAGTTAATGACACGTAGAACCGCACATCGATGTGTGGGCTCTATTTTCGTTATTCATACGCAACGACGAGAGGTCGTGCGTATGGACCGATCACCCTTGGGTAAAGAGAGCTCCGCGCTAACCCTCAAGAGAGGAGGCGCGTGACTCTACTTGATTGGGTTCCCCACCCAATAGCGGGGTTCTTAGCGTAATGCGGGCGTTAAGAGGAATTCTTCATCGATCTAGCGATCGAACAAATAGTCTTAGCGTTCAGGTGAGCGATATTACCTAGAGATAGGTGTGCTCATTTTTGTGGAACCTCCACGGCCAAGTCTCCGCCTTAATTAATTTGAAATTTAGAATCTCTTTTTATTAAAAGTTATTTTAGTTCAGTTCTCTTTTTGATATCGTCGCGCTAAGTTCTTCATCGGCTTTCTGCACTTTATTTCCTGCTTTATTTATTTCCTACATTTTTTCATGTTTTATTATTTTGCTTTATTATTATTATGCATTTTTTATATTTTTAGGTCATCTTTTCTTTTTTTTAAAACAAAACTAAAAATTATCGGTAAAATAATAGTCTTTCAGGGAAAGAGTAGAAATAGCTAAGCCGGCCCCGAGAACAATACGACCCCGATATTCCACACCGGAATATCCTGTACTACACGCGATAGGTGCACTTGCCTACCTCTCGTTAAAACTCGGTCTAAAATCCTTTTTTATATCAAATAAATCTGCGCGCCCCGCCTTTCTTTCAAATAAATATAACCACCACTTTTCCTTTACGAAACCATCAACCCCGACCCGTGGGGCACTGCGAGTTTTAACCATCAACGAACTCTATGCTGAGCTCGACGAATTTCAAAATCTCGAACTTTACATTTAGCTCAACGAAATGTGAGCTCTACTCGATGAGCTCTGAATCTTCAAACTTTAACTTGAGCTCGATGAAAGGCGGGCTAAGCTTGATGATCTCTAAATCTTCAACCTTTAACTTGAGCTCGACAATCTGTGAGTTGAACTCGTCGAACTCTGAATTTCAACTTTAACTTGAGCTCGACGATCTGTGAGATGAGCTTGACAAACTCTGAACTTCAACCTTTAACTTGAGCTCGACAAAATTTGGGCTCAGCTCGATGAACTCAGAATATGGTTCGACGATTACTGAATTAAGCTTCTTCTTTAAAAGGTTGAGTGAGCCTGCCTCACTAACCGCTTATGAACTTAGAGAAATTCTACTAGCTTAGTCTCAGCGGTTTCTTCTTCATAGCTGAGACTGTCTTCTATCTCAGCGGTTATTTCTTCACAGCTAAGACTGTCTTCTGTCTCAGCGATTTAGCTGAGACCAACACTTCTCTCATCGATATGTGTTGAGCTTCTCAACTGTCTCAGCGGTTATGCTCAGACATTCTTCTCAGTTTTCTCAGCTATCTCCGCAGTTATGCCTTAGTCAAATTATCTGAATTCTGGCTTCCTCTTCCTGTTCAACTGTCCAATCAAGAACAACCTGCATGTAATAACTCAAGCATATAATAAATACATTATGTGTGTATATCATTGACCAGTTTGACTTCTTTCAAATCTGGAACATTGGGGTCAATGGATCCTACAATTTCCCCTTATTTGAAGAAGTCAAAAACTTGTTTGATCAATAACACAGGTCATTGACATACACAGTATTTTTAACATAAAAACTAACACTTGTGTAACATCATTAAGAGTTTGAAATTATATTACCACAGACAATTCTCCATGTCAGGAATTTTTCATACTCCCTCTAGCATGCTGCTCTCCTAGATGAGCCATCCATACTATTCTTATGCTGAACCAACTTCTGCACCATTTGGCTTTGAGCTTCTTGCATCTTGGCTTTGTCAGGTCTTGATCAAGTCTATTCTTTCTTCCACCTAACTCCTCTTCCCCTTTTTGACTTCTGTAATAGGGAGATTTGTTTTGTGTAGAGTTTTTCTCCCCCTATCTATCTGGGGATGTTTCTCCTATTCTGACTTAATTCCATTTCAGTTGTTGGGCTTGCTGCCCCTCAACTATTGCACACTAGCTTCATTATCTTGGAGAAGGGCTTGCACTTCCTGCAAAATAGATAGTACAATATATTGTAGAGGAGAGAATTTAAGCTATACAAGATTCAACAAACCCAATTCAAATTTGAAGGTGTTGAACTTGGCTTCATCTAGTGGCTTAGTGAAGAGATCAGCTACTTACTTGTTTGTAGAGACAAACACAAGGCCGATGTCTTGTCTTTCCACATGTTCTCTAATGAAATGATACCTAATTTCTATATGCTTAGTCCTACTATGGGAGACAGGATTCCTAGCTATAGAAATTTCACTAGTAGAATCATAAAAGATTGGAGTTTTACTTATCACAAAGGAGAGGAGAATTCTTGATGAATCCCTTGCTCTTCACAGAAAGTTGTCATGGCAGTAGAATGAAATTCAGTTCCATGGTCACTTCTTATTTTAACCACAGAGCATAAAAAGTTAATTCTAAATCTACTTGAGAAAATTCATGAAGTCTTCAAGGGTTTCATCCTTTCTTCTAAGGAAGAACACCCAAACAAATCTGGAATAGTCATCAACCACCATAAGGGTGTAGACCTTCCTACCTAGACTCTGAACATACATAAGACTAAATAAGTCCATAAGCAGGAGATAAAAGCATCTCACAGAGTCCTTGTGATAGTTTAACTTTCAAGGCAGCCTAAACACCTAGAGGGGGGGGGGGGTGAATAGGTTCTGCTTCTCTTTCTAAAACTTCTAGGCAGAATTCAATTTAATAACTAATATAATAAACACAGCAATCACAGAAAACAAAACATCACAGATTGCACTATGTTTTATAGTGGTTCCCCAAGGTCTGGGTACATCCACTTTCCCCCTTCACCTCTCTAGCAGTATGCTAGATTCGACCAAACTTCCACTTATCTCAGATCAATAGATCTTACAACTCAGAACCCAACTGGTTCCTACAACTCAGGCACAACTGCCCTACCTCAGCCTTGCCCAAGACCTACAACTCAGAGAATATCCTTCTCCTACACTCAGGCAAACAGCCCTACCACTCAGAGTTCAACACTCTTACACTCAGCCTTTATAACATAGGCTTACAACTCAGATCTGTATAAACAGATCCTACAGAAATATAGAAAAGATTGTTTTAATTGTCTTGCCAAAGTTGAGAGAGAAAAGGCAATGACAATTCTTGATCAGCTGATGCAATCAACTGTTTCTTAGCCTTCTTCAAAGCTTCTTGAAAATGTACTTAGCTGAGTTGATTCCAAACAGCTTCTTGAGAATCCACTGGTGGATTCTTTCTTCTTCTTCAAATTCTGACTTGATCTCTCTCTATCCAGAACTTTGAATGATTCTTCTGAATTCTGATTAGAACTCTTCTTAGATCTATCCTTAGATAGTCTTCTTAGATCTCCCGGAGAAGATCTTCTTAAGTGCCTAGCACTTTCTTGAAATGAGTAGAATTGTAATCCTTCTCCACTTTCTGATCCAATGTATTTCAAAGGTCAGTTCTATATGTTGTTGATTGATTGTTTCTCCTTCTGAATCTGTCTATTTATAGACATTCTTCATGGTAACCGGCTGATCCGGTTTCTAACCGTTTTCTGACAAGTCTGACAGCTTCAGTTAACCGGTGGTAATCCACAGCTGTCAAGTCTTCAATCAAGTCCTGTGCCTTAGTCTTGAATCACAAGTTGTTGAAACAGTCTGTTAGAAAGTGTCGAGTCCATCTGTCTATCTGTGTCGACATAATTGACTTTGGTGTCGACACAGTCTTCAGTGATGTCGACTAAGTTGCCTTTGAGTCGACACAGCTTCTTCTGCAAATAACTTGATCTTGACTCTTCAGTGTGTCGACACAAGTCCTGTGTGTCGACACAGTTGTTGTAGAATCATAACTTTAGTAAGTGTCGACTTAGCCTTCAGGTGTCGACACATTCATTTTTTAACTCTGCTATAATGTGTCGACTTAATCACAATGTGTCGACACATTCTGCTGGTGTCGACTAACTTGAGGTCGACTATTTTCTTCTGTGTCGACACATTCAGATGATGTCGACAATCTTGAGATCGACTATACTCTTCTGTGTTCGACACATTCTCCCAATGTTGAGGTCGACGCTTTTCTTCTGTGTCGACACAATTTCCCAGTATTGTGTCGACTCTTTTCTTCTGTGTCGACACAATTTCCCAGTGTTGTGTCGACTCTTTTTCTGTGTCGACACAAATTCCCAGTGTTGTGTCGACTTACTTCTTCTGTGTCGACACTTTTTCCCAGTGTAGTTGTAGACTAACTGCTATGTGTCGACACTGCTTCCCAGTGTTGTGTCGACTATTTTCTTCTGTGTGTCGACACTGCTTCCTTTGTGTCGACACTTGGACTTAGAATTTTTCTGCATACTTTATCAATTCTCCACCTGCACATGTCAACTTAAAACAACATCAAATACACCTTGATGTATATCATTGAGCTAAGTTGGGCTTCATCAAATCAGGTACACATTTTCCAATGTACCCAACAATCTCCCCCTATTTGGAGAAGTCATAACCCCTATAGCCAATGATATACACCATTTATAAACAGTACTAAATGATGATTAATGACATAGCAGGAATACTTTAATATAAACAAAACATAACATAGAATAATTCATCACAGAATGCACATTATAATATGCCAAACAACATTTTGTTTATAACAGGGTAATGTTTGATTACAAAGTTTTACATTTGATGATTACATCACAACATTACAAAATATTTAAAACAAAATCAGGATTGATCAGGCTCTCTAATCATAATCCCTTTGCCAGACTGAATTGTAGCTGTCACAGGAGCTTCTGATTCTTCAGCTATCTTCTTTCCTTTAAGATCAGCTTTCTTCTGAGCTTCTTCCTTGATCCTTTGCCTTTCAAAATAATGAAAAGGCTTTGGGAAGTATTTGCTTGGCTCCTTAGCATCTGATGGCAGTCTTCCCAGCTTGGCTTTCCTTCTGAATTGTACAATTGCCTCTTGCCTTGCCTCATACTTCTGCCATTCAATTTCATTGTACCACTTTCCTCTCTCATGAACTTTATCTTGTACAGCTTTCCATGCAGTGAGTATGATGTTCCTTGAAGTAGGACTCCACTGCTCATAATCTGGCTTCAGTACAGCCTGCTCTCTGAATTTCTTCTTTGCCAATAGAGCATCCTGCTGTTCTTTCAGAGTAGCCTCAGGCTTATCAACTTTTCCAAGACAATATTAGTAACCTCCTTTGGAGTACTATACATTCCTTGAACTTTCTGATCAATCAAGTCAAAATCTGGAGGGGGGTATATGACTTGGGCAACCTCAGGTTGATTGCTTCAAGTAGATTAGATTGTATTCCTGACTCAGCTACCATAGCATCATCACACAATGGGGGATATCCCAATGTGGCTCGAATGCTATTGGTCACCCACTTGGTGTGCTCTGAGCCTGCATGAATTAGCATCCTCTCCCCCTTTATGGCTTCTCTAGATACATGATCTCTTAAATCTTCCTTTTGAAATCGAATTTGGCCATCCAAATAATTCACTCCCTCTTTGAAAAATGGTCTTAACTTTTGAAGCTTTTCAGATATGTCCTTTTGAGAGGTTGTGATGGCAGTCTTAACAGATGCAATAGCAGCCTGAAAATTCTTATCAAATTCTTCCATTTCTTTGGCTCTATCTGCAGGCAGACCAGGAACAATCTTCTTGACCTCCTCAATAATCTCATTATGAGATTCAGTTAAATTCTCATTCATTCTAATTTGATTTTCCAAAACATAACTTTGCTTCAAAGCAATATCATCCACCTTTGTAGAGATAGCCTCCTGTTGTTTAGCCAGATAAACTACAGCATTGCCGCCCTTGTGGAAGCAATCTGTCATTTCAGTTTTATGCAAGTTGACTTGAAATTGGATGGACTTGATATCCTGAGCTAAGTCAAACTGAACTGACTTGCTATTTTCATCAACATACTTCTCCAGAGCCATCCTTTGGTCATCCAATTTTACTTGAAGATCTACCATAAATTTATTGTAATCAAAGGCTGGAGAAACTTGTGGAGTTGTGGTCTGTAATGCCTGCTTATAGTTCTTGCTTCTTCTCTTAAAGACAACAAGTTTTCTTTTCTTTGCCACCCTGGCTTCTTCAGTTTCTGTTTCAGAGGAAGTATCTACATGAATTCTTTCTTGTGGATGATGAATTGTATCTGTTCCAGGGAGTTGTTGCTCAGCTTCAACATCCACTAGCTCATCCTCAACCTGTGTTTCCACAGCAGCTTCCTGATCAATGTCCATTCCTATGGACTTCTCAATATCTGGTCCACCTCCTTCTTTATCAGCAGCAGTATCAACATCTGGGAATAACTCCTCCATAGTAAATTCCAGTTGAGTGGTCACTTCTGCAGCAGTTAAATCTTGAGATATGTTTAACTGTGCTTCCTCTTGGACTTGCACCTCAATATTTGTAGTGTCAGGAGTAGGTGTGGACACTAGCTCCCCCTGAACCTGTGCAGTAATAAGAATATGAGCAATGTCTTTTATAGTAAAATACATTAGCTCCCCCTATACCTAAGCAGGAGTAGATACCTTTGGAGCAGAGTGGAAACTGGCTCCCCCTGCATCTGTGCAGGTGTTGATACTTCCTGGACCACAGTTGAGTCAAGCTGTGTCCCTTCTTGTACTTGTTCAGATTCTTGATTTGGTGTAGGGGATTGCACAGGGGTGTCTGGCCTGCTCTCTTCAGGCACATCCTTGGACAGCACCCTATCCCACCTGGAGAATAGTCTCATATCCATTCTTCTCATATGGTTAATCTTACTCCCTTGCAGCTGCTGCATCACATCAGGAATCACTCCAGTGAGGTACAGGCTTATGATCCTAGCCATGTTAGGCTTCTTGATTCCCTCTTTGATCTTGTCAAAGAGCACTCCTGACCAATCAGTAGGAATAGTAAAAACTATCCTGGTCATCAGGCTGAACATATAGGCAGAAATCCTATCATGTCCACCTGTCTTGCAGAGGATTACTTTTCCAACTACTTCTGACAAGAATTTCCCTTGTTGATTCATACCCTTCCTGTTGAAGGCAGCTCCAATCTTCAATCCTTGGTCCAGTCCACACCATTGAAGGGCTTCCCTTGTCTTAGATATAGGAACTTCCTCTTCATTCTCAACTACTTGCAATTGGAAGATTTTTCTTAAACTTCTTTGGTTAATCTTTACCTTACTCCCTTGAACAGTGAACTTAATCTTGAGGCCAGTAGAATGGACTGATGCAGAGATAAAGAACTCGTGCACCTCCTTCTTCCAGATCTTAGTTGGTTCTGAAATGAGAAATTCTAACCCTGATGCAGAGAGAAGGGTGATAACTCCTTGAACATCAGGCGGTGCCTCTGCAAAGGCCTGGCGCACCAACTCATACCCTTCATTGATGTTATCTTCAATTCTTGGCGCCATGGTTGTGTCGAGAAAGCTTGAGAGAAGAGAGAAAGATAAACTGTCGACACAGGGTTTTAGTCTCGAAAACCTTGAAAGCGTGTCGACAGAAAGAGCTTTTGACCTATTTATAGCTTCTGTTGAAAGAAGTTCAAAAGGCGCCAAAAACAGTCTAAATGTGTCGACACAGACGGAATGTGTCGACACAAACTTCTATTAACTCGACATTTCTTCAGCCTACTATGTGTCGACACCAATTTGTGGTTATGTCGACACCTTGGATACATAGTAGAAAGACAGAAATTCTGTGTCGACACTAAGGACAAGTGTCGACACATATTCTGTAAGTGTCGACACCATAATTCTGGTTGAGTCGACAATAAAACTCTTAAGTGTCGACACATATTCTCTGTGTCGACACAATATTTCTGACTTGTCGACATAATTTCTCTGAGTCGACACATTATTACTGAATGTGTCGACACATTCTTACTTAGCCAATTTCTGTAACTTCAATGTGTCCTTTTTAACACTTGATTATGTTGTTACTACTTTTACTTACTTATAAACCACTTCAATAGCATTGTTAATGATTTTGTTTAATACATTAATCAATGGTTAACATACCTAATTCAATTTTGAATTTATTGAATTTGGTTTCATCTAAAGGCTTAGTAAATACATCTGCTATTTGATAATCTGTTTTTACAAATTCCAATGAGATGTCACCTTTTTCTACATGTTCTCTAAGAAAATGATATTTGATTTCTATATGCTTAGTTCTACTATGAGAAACTGGATTATTAGCAATAGAAATAGCACTCTTAGAATCACATAAAAGAGGTGTTCTACTTACCTGAATACCATAATCCTTAAGCTGATGCTGCATCCATAATAGCTGTGCACAGCAGCTTCCAGCAGCAATATACTCTGACTCAGCTGTGGAAATTGCCACACTAGTCTGCTTTTTACTACTCCAAGATATTAGTCTTCCTCCCAGGAATTGACAAGTACCTGTAGTACTCTTTCTATCCTCTCTACATCCTGCAAAATCTGCATCTGAATAGCCTGTTAGTTGAAAATCTCTATTCCTAGGGTACCAAAGACCTAGAGTAGGAGTGCCCTTTAGATATCTCAGAATCCTTTTGACTGCAGTATAATGAGATTCTTTAGGGCAGGCTTGGTACCTAGCACAGACACATGTTGCATACATAATGTCAGGTCTACTAGCAGTGAGATATAGTAGAGACCCAACTATTCCTCTATACAATGATTCATCAACAGGTTTACCTGCCTCATCTTTGCATATTGGCATACTTGTTCCCATAGGAGTTCTCATGGAGGAGGATGACTCCATACCATATTTCTTAATTAATTCCTTGGTGAACTTAGATTGGGATATGGACAATCCATCATCAGTCTGTCTTACTTGGAGTCCCAAGAAGAACTTAAGTTCTCCCATACTGCTCATCTCAAACTTCCCTTGCATAAGTTTGGCAAACTTTTTACAAAGGTTGTTTTCAGTAGATCCAAAGATTATGTCATCAGCATAGATCTGGACTAAGATGATCTTTCCTTTGGATTCCCTAAGGAATAGGGTTTTGTCTATCTTTCCTCTTGAGAATTTATTCTCAATGAGGAAGGTAGACAGGGTTTCATACCAAGCCCTTGGAGCTTGTTTTAACCCATACAAAGCTTTCCTAAGCTTATACACAGAATCAGGTTTAAGAGGATCTACAAAACCTGATGGCTGCTCTACATATACTTCTTCTTTAAGATCACCATTCAGAAATGCTGACTTCACATCCATCTGGTATACTTTGAAGTCTTGGTAGGCTGCATAGGCAAGGAACATTCTGATTGCCTCCAGCCTTGCTACTGGAGCAAAGGTTTGATCAAAGTCAATCCCTTCTTCCTGCCTGTATCCTTTTGCAACCAATCTTGCTTTATTCTTTACTATTATTCCACTTTCATCTAGCTTGTTCCTATAGATCCACTTAGTTCCAATTATGTTGTGGCCTCTTGGTTTAGGAACAAGCTCCCAGACTTTGCACCTTCTAAATTGATTCAGCTCCTCTTGCATAGCATCAATCCAGTGCTGGTCTTGGATAGCTTCTTCAAACTTCTTAGGTTCCATTTGGGACAAGAAACTAGAATGCAAAACTGTGCTTTGATTTCTGCTTCTAGTTTGCACTCCTTGTCTTGGATCACCAATTATCTGATCAGTAGGATGATCTCTTAGATATCTTATAGCTGGAGGTAGATTCCCTTCAGGTTGTGCATCTCCAGCTTCTTCATTCTGCTGTTCCTCTTGGTTTTCATCAGCTTCCATTATCTCTTGTACTCCCCCTGGACAGCAGCCTTCATTTTCCAATGCTCCCTCTTCCTTTGAAGCTTCAGCAATGGAGAGCTTGTCCATCTTCTTGCTTATACCTGTTGAGTCATTTGATCTACAAGACAACTCACAATTGATTAATCTTGTTTCATCAAATACAACATGCACAGATTCTTCAACAACTTGAGTAGTTAAGTTGAAGACTCTATAGGCCTTACTATTTGTGCTGTACCCAACAAATATCCCATCCTGGGATTTGGCAGCAAACTTAGTCAAATATGACTTGCCATTGTTAAGTATATAGCATTTGCAACCAAAGATCCTAAAATAGGATAGGTTTGGTTTTCTGCCTTTCACAATCTCATAGGGAGTCTTTCTGTGGCCTTTGGTGATAGAAGCCCTATTGATGACATGACAAGCAGTGTTAACTGCCTCAGCCCAAAAATATTCTGGGAGAGAGGTGTCACTCAATAGAGTTCTACCAGCTTCAATTAATGTTCTATTCTTTCTTTCAGCAATACCATTTTGCTGAGGTGTTCTAGGTGAGGAGAACTCTTGGAAAATCCCAAAGTCTATACACAAGTTTGTTATGCTTTTAGATTGAAACTCAGTACCATGGTCACTTCTAATTTTGACCACTGTACTATTCAGTTCATTCTGAATTTGCTTTACAAAATTAAATAATACACTTGGGGTTTCAGATTTTTGTCTCAGAAAGAACACCCATGTAAATCTAGAATAGTCATCTACAACCACTAGAGTGTAGACCTTCCTACCTAGACTGTGAACTGGCATAGGACCAAAAAGATCCATATGCAAGAGGTATAAGCACCTCACAGAATCCTTGTTTTCAAGGCTTTGAAATGAGGTTTTTGTCTGCTTGCCCTTTTGACAAGCTGAGCATACCCCTTCCTTTATACACTTAACTTGAGGCCCATTCCTCACTAGTTCTTTACTAAAGAGTTGGCCAATTGTCTTGTAGTTTAGATGAGCCAATCTCTTGTGCCACTTAACACAATGAGAAGCATTGTCATCAGCTACAAGACAAATGGGGGATGCCTTATTCTCACATTCAAAATTAAGGCAATACACATTTCTCTTCCTATACCCAGTCAATATGATCTCTTGATCACTTGACCTTTTGATATGACATCCATCCTTACCAAATGAAATGTCATATCCTAGATCACTCAGCTGGCTTATGCTTATTAGATTATGTTTCAAACCTTTTACATAGGCCACTTGGGTGATAGTAATTAGGTTTGAAGAGATGTTATCAAATCCTTTGATGACTCCTTTTTCAGATCCACCAAAGATCACTTTATGTCCATCTTTGACAGATGAATACTCCTTCAGCAGCCCCTTTGTTCCAGTCATGTGCCTGGAACAACCACTATCCAAGTACCATATAGGGGCATGGTAACTTGGATTCACCTGCAATACAGAATTACTTACCCTTAGAACCCAAGTAAGTCTTGGGTCCTTGGTTCAGGTTAGCCTTAATAAAGTTATCATAACCTCTTCTAACAGGTAGACTCTTATTCTTTATAACACTTGTGTTATACCAGCAGTCCAATGCAAAATGACCCCTCTTGCCACAGCACCAACATTCAAACTTATTGTATCTAGATCTAGATACATCCTTGTCAGAAGCATTTCTGTTCATTGCTGGTGCTGTTGCAACTTCACCTACTGATTTCTTAAAACCATAGGGTTTATGACCATAGGTAGGCCTGCTTGCCTTAACACCCTTGTTCTTCAGAACATTTGTCTTAATATGATCCTGAATGTCTTCATGATCATATATGTTAGAAGGCACTTTCTCCTTACCAAACCTTATGGGGACTGAAAGGTTTAGTGGCTGAATAGGGGCTTTGCCTTTCCTCTTGAATCTGCCAGCCCTGGAGTTACCCTTAAATCCTAATCCAGCCTTACCCTTCTGAGTGACAAATTCATCTATCAAGGGTAAGACAGATTTTGGCTTAGAGTAACTAGCCACTAAATCCCTTTCAATTCTAAGTCTGTCCTCCAGACTCTTTACTTGATCATTAGTATAATTAATTGTGCCCATCTGAATAATAGTTATATCCTTCAGCTTGGCAATTTCAGCTAACTTTTGATCAAGGACTTTTTCTAACTCAGTTGTTGCAACCCTTAGATCAGCAATTTCCTGAGCCTGTGATTTAACCAGGTTCTTGCTTTTCTTAAGGGCCTGCAACAGGTCCCCATACTTGTCTATCAATTGATAGACATCTCCTTCAGATCCAGATGCATCTTCATCACTTGATGCAGATGTAGCTGATTCTTCACTTGTATTACAAACAGATGTACAAGAAGGACAGTTTACCTCATTAGAACCAGACTGATTCTGGCATAGGTCCTCTTCTGATCTTGTCATCAAACCCATGCATTGATGTTCATTGATGGAGTCTAGCAACTGCATAAACTCCTCTTCCTCAGATGCAGCATATAATCCAATATATGCTTCAGCTTCAGATCCTGATTCTGAAGTTGACTGGTCTGACAGACTTTTATCTTTCTTTGCTACAAAGGATTTCTCCTTCTTGCCTTTCTGATAAGTCTTCTTCTTTTCTGAAGATTCCTTCCTTTTGTCAGGACAATCAGCCACTACATGTCCAGGCCTATTGCAACAATAGCAGACAATCTTTGAAGTAGTGGCTTTGCTGGGCTTTGACTGCTTTTCTCTTTCCTTGATGACCTTCTCTTCTGATAATAGTCATCTACTTGCTGTGATGAGGAAGGCCTAGACTTCCATTGCTTCTTTTTCAAGAACCTTTGAAATTGCCTAGTGAATGCAGCAAAGTCTGCATCTGAATCACAGCTGACTGAACCCTTATCTGAATTTTCAGAACTACCTTCTTCAACTTCCTTAGGAGGAGATGGTGATTTCCTCCTATTCTTTCTAGTGGCTTCAGCATTAAATGCCACAGTCTTTTCTCTATGCTCTCCTCTTGAGTTTCTTTCCTCCTCCTTCCTTACCATAAGTTGCATTTCATAGGATAGCAACTTTCCAAACAGAGTTGGAGGAGATATCTCTGCCAATTTTGCCACTTCTCTTATGGCACAGATCTTTGTATCCCAATCCTTTGATAAGGATCTTAAGAATTTGTCATTCAGTTCATAGGTACTGAAGACTCTTCCATAGGATATTAGCTCATTCATAATTCTATAGAATTTCTTATAGCACTCAGTTATGCTATCAGATTTTCCTTGTCTAAAACTTTCATACTCCTGATTTAGCATAGATTTTCTGTCCAGCCTTACTTCTTCAGATCCCTCCATGTAGACAATCAATGTGTCCCACATCTCCTTGGAGGTCTTGCAGTGAATCAGATTCTGAAATGTTGAATCATCTATGGCACTGACAATGATGTTATGTGCCCTTTTGTCCATGGTTGCCAAGATGATTTCATCCTTGGTCATTTCAGAATAAGTCTTTGGTGTTTGGATATTTGCATCAAGAACAGATATCTTCATTGGTATGAAGGGGCCTTCCTGTACTGTGATGTAAATCCTTGGGTCAGATGCTTCCATAAACAATCTGACTCTTTCTTTCCAGATCCCAAAGATTTCCTTCTTGCATATGGGTAATTTCATTGACCCTAGCTCCTTATGATTCTCTCCAGAACCCATCTTCTTGATTCTTGAATCTGCCTATCAGATCTACCTCAGACTGTTAAGTCCTTTTTGAGGAACCTCGCTCTGATACCACTTGATAGTTTAACTTTCAAGGCAGCCTAAACACCTAGAGGGGGGGGGGTGAATAGGTTCTGCTTCTCTTTCTAAAACTTCTAGGCAGAATTCAATTTAATAACTAATATAATAAACACAGCAATCACAGAAAACAAAACATCACAGATTGCACTATGTTTTATAGTGGTTCCCCAAGGTCTGGGTACATCCACTTTCCCCCTTCACCTATCTAGCAGTATGCTAGATTCGGCCAAACTTCCACTTATCTCAGATCAATAGATCTTACAACTCAGAACCCAACTGGTTCCTACAACTCAGGCACAACTGCCCTACCTCAGCCTTGCCCAAGGCCTACAACTCAGAGAATATCCTTCTCCTACACTCAGGCAAACAGCCCTACCACTCAGAGTTCAACACTCTTACACTCAGCCTTTATAACATAGGCTTACAACTCAGATCTGTATAAACAGATCCTACAGAAATATAGAAAAGATTGTTTTAATTGTCTTGCCAAAGTTGAGAGAGAAAAGGCAATGACAATTCTTGATCAGCTGATGCAATCAACTGTTTCTTAGCCTTCTTCAAAGCTTCTTGAAAATGTACTTAGCTGAGTTGATTCCAAACAGCTTCTTGAGAATCCACTGGTGGATTCTTTCTTCTTCTTCTTCAAATTCTGACTTGATCTCTCTCTATCCAGAACTTTGAATGATTCTTCTGAATTCTGATTAGAACTCTTCTTAAATCTATCCTTAGATAGTCTTCTTAGATCTCCCGGAGAAGATCTTCTTAAGTGCCTAGCACTTTCTTGAAATGAGAAGAATTGTAATCCTTCTCCACTTTCTGATCCAATGTATTTCAAAAGGTCAGTTCTATATGTTGTTGATTGATTGTTTCTCCTTCTGAATCTGTCTATTTATAGACATTCTTCATGGTAACCGGCTGATACGGTTTCTAACCGTTTTCTGACAAGTCTGACAGCTTCAGTTAACCGGTGGTAATCCACAGCTGTCAAGTCTTCAATCAAGTCCTGTGCCTTAGTCTTGAATCACAAGTTGTTGAAACAGTCTGTTAGAAAGTGTCGAGTCCATCTGTCTATCTGTGTCGACATAATTGACTTTGGTGTCGACACAGTCTTCAGTGATGTCGACTAAGTTGCCTTTGAGTCGACACAGCTTCTTCTGCAAATAACTTGATCTTGACTCTTCAGTGTGTCGACACAAGTCCTGTGTGTCGACACAGTTGTTGTAGAATCATAACTTTAGTAAGTGTCGACTTAGCCTTCAGGTGTCGACACATTCATTTTTTAACTCTGCTATAATGTGTCGACTTAATCACAATGTGTCGACACATTCTGCTGGTGTCGACTAACTTGAGGTCGACTATTTTCTTCTGTGTCGACACATTCAGATTATGTCGACAATCTTGAGATCGACTATACTCTTCTGTGTTCGACACATTCTCCCAATGTTGAGGTCGACGCTTTTCTTCTGTGTCGACACAATTTCCCAGTATTGTGTCGACTCTTTTCTTCTGTGTCGACACAATTTCCCAGTGTTGTGTCGACTCTTTTTCTGTGTCGACACAAATTCCCAGTGTTGTGTCGACTTACTTCTTCTGTGTCGACACTTTTTCCCAGTGTAGTTATAGACTAACTGCTATGTGTCGACACTGCTTCCCAGTGTTGTGTCGACTATTTTCTTCTGTGTGTCGACACTGCTTCCTTTGTGTCGACACTTGGACTTAGAATTTTTCTGCATACTTTATCAATTCTCCACCTGCACATGTCAACTTAAAACAACATCAAATACACCTTGATGTATATCATTGAGCTAAGTTGAGCTTCTTCAAATCAGGTACACATTTTCCAATGTACCCAACACCTTGGTCCCAATGTTCTTTAAGGAGGTCTTAGTATGCTTACCCATTTGGCAAGCAACACAGATACCCTCCTTGGCGCATTTTATTTTGAGACCATTCCTAACTAGCTCATCACTAAATAGCTGACCAATGGTCTTATAATTCAACTAAACCAGTCTCTTGTGCCATTGAACACAATATGAGACTTTTTCATTTGCAATTAGGCATATAAAGGAACTACTATCTAAGCAAG
This sequence comes from Platanthera zijinensis, assembly GCA_039513925.1. Lineage (NCBI taxonomy): Eukaryota > Viridiplantae > Streptophyta > Magnoliopsida > Asparagales > Orchidaceae > Platanthera > Platanthera zijinensis. The sequence continues at coordinate 58,429,080 of CM077097.1, read as the reverse complement.
AAAAGTTTAAGCAATAAACATTCCCACTCCTAGTGCTTGTTAAGATGACATTCTGGTAACTTAACCTCTTGATGTGGCACTTATCCTTGTGGAAGCAAATGTCATAACCAAGGTCACATAGTTGGCTTATGTTTATGAGGTCGTGTTGCAACCCTTCTACATAAGCTACCTTTGTGATGGTGATTATGTCATTTGAGATCTTACCATAACCTCAAGTTATCCCCTTGTCAGAGCCTCTAAAGATTACCTTAGGTCCATTCTTTACTAGAGTAAACTCTTTCAATAGTTCCTTTGTTCCAATCATGTGCCTGGAACATCCACTGTCCAAGAACCATTTAGGGGAACTGTACTTAAACTAACCTGAAAAGCACAATTTATCTCACCTTAGGACCCCAATTTCTATTGGGTCCTAGGTTCATATTAGTATGAAAATAAGCTTGCCTTCATGCAGAATTCTAGACTGGTTGGCTACCTTTTGACACTGAGGATTGTGCCTGCAATTTACAGCATAGTGGCCCACTTTGCCAAAGCACAAGAACTCATGGACATTATATCTCCTTTTCTATTTAGGGCCAGCATTTGCCTGGACTGCTCCTTGAATAGTCGGTAGATGTGTTGTTGTATGTCTCTGATTCCTTCCAGCAGCTATTTGACTGAAGGTAAGTCTTTTATCTGACTGTTTTGGTCTTTTCTGAGAGCCACCAGCTGCATGTCTCTTTTCATCTAACATGCATCTAATTGCATCAAAAACTGCCATTCCATCCTTGCCAAAAGACTCACCTTGAGTCATTACTTTTGCTGGATGACTCGGATTTCCTACAGCAGCAATATCCTTGAGTTTTGGGACTGAGGCACCAAAAATAAATGGTTTAGGATGGGCCATTTGAATTTCCTCATGATCGGCATTAAGGGGCCTCACATGGCTATATCTTCTACATTGGCTATTGACACATTGGTCCATACCAGTGGATCTACCATTCTCCTAGTGACCATAACAGCTTTCATGGGCATACCTGTTAGAAGGAAACCAAACTTTCTGAAAAGAAATTGGAGGAAATGAGGCTAGAGGCACAACTGGTGCCTTCCCCTTTCCTTTAGATTGGGAGGTCTAGCAGATCCCTTAAAACCTATCCCTTTCTTACCCCTTTGGGTAAAGAGGGTGTCAATTAAGGGAAGCTTAGTGCTTGTCTTAGAAAACTTGGCCACCAGCAATTTTTCCCTTAGTAGATCATCTTTAAGTTTCTGGATAAGTTTCTCATTTGAGACTCTTACCACAGACTGGATATCAATGATCCCCTTGAGCTTGGCTGATTGAGTAGCCATATCATTGAGATCCTTTTCTTGTCCCTCACACTTGCTCATAAGACAAAGAAACTCTTATGTCTGTCTCTTGGAAAGGAGCTTGCACCTTTTGAATGCTTCAAGAAGTTCTCCATACTTGTCAATTATAGAATTGACATCATCCTCAGACTCTGAATCCCCTTCATCTCTCTATGATTGAGCTTCAGACTCTGAGCTAGCCTCATGACTTGAAATAAAAGGCAGAGATTTAGAAGTTACCTGAGCCTGTCCAGGCTGATCCTAGAAGCTCTCCTCATCTGTCATTGCCATTAATCCATGGAATTGAACATCTTCTTCTTCATATTCATCCACCTCTGAGTCACTTTCTTAATGTGATAGAGGGACCCTGATTCCTATCCAAGAATCATGATATTCTTCAGGTTCTTCTTTAGTAACAACCATTATCCCAATGTAGGCTTCTTCTTCTTCACTATCTGACCCAGAGGAGGAGTCAGACCAGGTCTTTTCCTTCTTGGCAATAGGAGACTTCTATTTTTTGTTTCCTTGTGGTGCTTCTTCTCTCCTTTATTTGTGCTCTTCAATGGGCAGTCAGCAACTATGTGCCCAGGTTTGTTGCAGCAAAAATAAATGACTTTAGAAAAAGTTCATTTGCTAGAGTTAGCAACATACCTGTCCTTGTTGGGTATTGTATCCACAATGTACCTGATTTGAAGAAGCCCCTGAACAAGCTAAGTTGAATAGATAATGTATTTGATGATTTTCTTCAAGATGTGCTTGTAGTAATTCCTCGTTAAGTACACACCAATGTCAGGGTGCAATGGGTGTATATACACGGGTCTGCACAACGTAATCCCTCGTTGAGCAGATCAGTGTGTTGGCTTACGTGTACTCTCTCTATTGGGAGTGTACTTATTTTCAAGTATAGGGCTGAGATAGATCAAGAGCAGAAGAGGAGCAAGGATGGGTCAAAGACCAACTCATGGGAAGAAAGACGAAGATTCGTCTAAGTTAAATTCGACGCGAATCACTAGTGATTCTCGCCGAATCGTCGAGAATCACTCGACGATTCCCGCCGACTGCATCCGGCTGAATCAAAGCCTTCAAGAATTCTTCTAATTCAGAATCATCGAGAATCAATAAGTGATTCTCGCCGATTCGTCGAGATTGACTCTGCATTCTCGCCGATTCGTCGAGAATGGTTTTGATTCTCGCCGATTCACTCGGATGGCAAGCTTTTCAGCTAAAATTCTACCAAGGATAATTCGACGGGAATCATAAGTCATTCTCGCCGATTCGTCGAGAATCACCAATGATTCCCGCCGAATTTGCCTTAGGCGATTTCTTCCTACTTGCTGGACCGAACCAAGATTTCAGGCGCTGTTTGGACCGGGCTTAGGGTTTCTCCTTGTTGGGCCCACAACGGTCATTTAGGGTTGGTCTACAGTATAAATACTCGCGTATTTCGAACTCCAACAGTAATCATTCACGATAAATCAAAGCCGCCGAGCGTAACCTAGACGATCGCGAAGCTCGTTCGTCGTCGTCGCGCCGCTCGCAATTCAGTCGCCATCGCTGATCTTAGAGGCTGAAAGTGAGGGTAAGATCTATCTCAACTCTAGAGGGGGGTGAATAGAGTTTACTTAAAATAATTTTTCCACAGATTATTAAAATAGCACAAATTAAAATTCTATTTAAGCTATAGTGTAGAGTGCTAACAGAAACTTAAAAACTGAAAGGAAAAGGACACAGCACACAGCAGACAAATCACACAAGCACAACCAGAAGACACAAGGAAATATAGTGGTTCCCCAAAACTGGGTACATCCACTCTTCTACCACCCTTGGTAGGAATCCACTCAGGACTGAGTTGATCAGGTGTCCTGACACCAATGAGCTTTTGATAAGGTGCTCAAAAACCAAAGCTAGATTTTTTGATAAGGTGTCTTGCCACCACTGAGTTTTGACAAGGCTCTCAGAACCAGACAGAACTTTTGAAGGAGTTCAAGAACCCTTTTACAGCAGGAAAAGAAAAAGTGAAAGTTGAAGTTGTCTTCTCTGTTCTCAGTCAAATGAGAGAAGCACAAGTGGATTGAAGATGTCAAAGCTCCCCCTGAGATGTAGAGAGGTTCAGGCAGAGAAGCTTTGCAGAAGGGTGATAGGTCTTCAGAACTTGATCTCCAGAAAAGAATGGTTTCAGCAGGACAGCTGAAAGATGATGTGTCTGGAAATCTAAGATGAGGATGCAAGAACACTTAGTCAGCTAGAAGATCTTGATGTTGTAGTTTTCTTGTTCTTTCTGCTAACAGTATTCTTCTGTGTGTTTTCTCTTTTTCTTTCTGTCTATCAGCTCTGTTCAAAAAAAATTTGTTGTTCTTTTGACTCTATATATCTAAGGACCATAGTAATAGAATTGATTTTCTGAATATTCTCCTTGTCCAAAGATAGCCGTTGGTCAGTCATAAATGTTTTCCATAAATGGTCTTGTCTTTTAGAGGAAAGTCCAGCAAACATTCTCTGAATGATACCTTGAAACTTGCTCCAAACGGCTGGAGATCTTCTGTCATAAATGCTGATAATATTCAAAAACATTCCAAGAATCAGCAGCATTTGAAATCTTGAAGACGTTGATCTCTCCAAATAATCGTCGATCTGAGCTCTACGATCGTCGAACTGAGCTCAGAGATGAACTGAGATAAGCAGACAGAAATCGTCGAACTGAGCTCAAAGATCGTCGAACTGAGCTCAGCGACCTGAGAAACAGCTGAAGGAGGCATCGTCAAACTGAGCTAGACGATAGTCGAGGGGAGTTCGACGACTAAGCAGAAGCTAGCTAAAAGCAGATAGTCGATCTGAGCTCGAAGATCGTCGACCGGAGTTCGACGATTTGTTGAAGTTGAGCTCAGAGAGCGTCGAACTGAGTTCGACGATTCGTCGACTTGAGCTCGACGAAATTGCTTTAGACTTAGCTCTTCATCCTTGATCTTGGAGTGGTCTTGGGGGCAGCTTCAAAACTAAGTTCTAGACCCTAGACTCATTCTAATGTTGACCTTCTCAACTATACAACTAGGTCAACTAGGATCCTAAGACAAGCATAGTGATCCTTACCCAAATTAGTAATAGGGTGTTCCAACAATCTCCCCCTATTTGGGTTAGGATTACTATTTACAGACCATCATAAAGAGCATTCAATAATACAGAAGTTAAATACAAAATGCAGAGAAACGGCAATGCATATCACAGATAAATAGTAGCAGATATCCAAAGGTGGATGATATGTTTGCTTACACAGATCACTTCTTTTCAGTTCCCTTTTTAAATAAATTTCTCTGTTAGGGTTTAGGGCTTCTTTCTTGGACCTTCTGTCATCTTCTGCACCTAGAGAGGTTTGAGATCTTGGCCTTGGAACTACAGCCTCTGGGTGCAGCTTCATGTACTCTTCTGGATTGAAAAATTTCTTTGAAGCATACTTTTCCAGTTCTTTCTTTCTTTGTTCTGATAAGGTTGTAATGTTGGATATTTCTTTGCCTTGTTCTCTAGCCTTCTTAATCTGATCAAGAGCAGCCAACTCTTTCATCCTAGCAGTCCAGGCCACAGGATTGTTCTCAGGATCCTCATATGGAACAGCAGGTTCATATTTGTTGAGAGATTCAGGAGCAGGAGAAGTCCTTGGAGCAACTGTGTCTTTCAGTTTGTAAGGGTAAGGACCTGAAGTAGAGTCAGAATGGCCTTGTCCTTCCCTTTGATAGGGTCTCTGTCCTCTTTGATTTCCTCTGTAACTACCCCTTCTGGGTTGATATCCTCTTTGATGTTGTCCCTTTTGGTAATACTTAGAATAGGATTGAGAGGAACTTTGTCTAGGAGCTGGAGCTTGAGGAGCTGAGCCTGATCCAGAGTCTGGAGGAGGAGGAGGAGGAGGCTGATGTTGAGATGATCCTTTTTCATATTTGTCAAGCTTTCTTCTCTTTTTCATGGCCTTTAGTTGGTTCTTGGAAAATTGCATCCATGGTTCAGTGATGGGGCAGTCATGCAGAATGTAATATGGAATGTCATTGGAGTCTTTGGCTTTGGCAGGAGGAACTGACATCATTGCTTTACTTCTGGCTTTTCTCTTTTTGGCAATTGTGCTGGCAGAATCATCAGAATCAGTTCTGTACTGATCACTTTCAGAACTCTGAGGTTGATCATATAAAGCATCAATTCTTCTTAGATATTCTTCTTGAGCTTTGAGCTTTGCAGCAGCAGCAGGAGCAGGAGCAGGAGCAGCAGGGATAGCAGAATCAGCATCATCAGTTTCAACAACAATTTCCTCAGCATTAGGTGCTGGAATCATTTCTATGTCAGCAGCAGCAGTATCAACAAAAGGAGGCACAGTGGCCTTAGTAGCAGCATCAGATACATCCACAGCCTTCCATGACTTGATATAGGAAACAATCTGGCTGGGATTACAGACAGGTACAGGCACAATGGCCTTGGACAGATCTTCAGTAGTAATTGGAGGCAGACAGCTGAGATAGGCTGTATCAAATCTGGATAGCAACCTCTGCAGATTAAGTGCAAAAGCACATCCTGAGCTTGCTGAGAGAGTAGAAGCTGGAGCTGGAGCTGGCACAATCACTTCTTCATAAGGCATCTCCCCTGCCTTGGTTCAGAGAGAGGTGAACCAAGGCACCCAGTAGAAGGGATTGCCTGGGAGGAGGAAAAAGAATCAAGCTTGGTGGACAGCTCCTGGACTTGCTTCAGGAGTGGAGTCAGGGAGGACTCCAGCAGAGATACTAGCTTGGGAGCTAGCAACTCATAGAGCCTGTCAGCCAGGCTAGAAAGATCTACATGCCCAAGTGAGGCTTGAGCAGAGGTAGTAGTCAAGGTGGATGGAGGGATGGTGACTGAAGCTGAAAAGGAGGAGGTAGGAGGAGTAGGGATTGTTGGTTCAGAAGATGGAATGATGGGGATAGAGAAGGTTGAGGAGAAGAGTGGGAGAGTAAAGGAGGGTATGAAGGAGGGTTGAGAGAGGATGTCAGTGAGCATTTGATGGAGGGAAGATGTCTCAGGAGGAGAAGAGGGAGAGTCATCCATGAGGGAATCCTCTAAAAGGGAGAATGATGGTTGAGTGTGGAATGGATAGGAAAAGAGAGGATGGAAGTCCTCTGAGGAGGATGGTGGAGGGGATGACATAGGTGAGGAAATGGTAATGGGAGATGAGATAATAATGGTGGAGACTGGTGGTGAGGAGGTGATGGCTTGGGTAGATGTGGCTTGGGGAGAAGAAGAAGCAGGCAGCTCTTCTACTAGAGGAGTGACCAGATTGGTCCTTGTGCCTGATAGAAGTGTTGCAGCAGCCCTGGAGGGGTTGATTATCTGCCTGTCCCATTTACTGAAGAGGGCACAGGAGAGCCTCTTGGATGCATTGATGAACATCCCTGAAGAGGTCAAAAGGTCAGGGCACCTTGAGTGCAGAAAGACCCCAAGATTCTTCCAAAACTGACTGCAGACTTGCTTATCTTCTTCTTAATCAGGGTGAAGAAGATGGAGCCCCAGTCGAGGTGTTTCTTATCCAGTAAGGCTCCCATCAGGCAGAACTGATACCTGGAAATTATGTCATGAGCTGAGTGCTTGGCCAACAGCACCTTCCCAACTACATCAGCCAGGAACTGGAATTCTATAGCCAGATTCTTTTTCAGCAGCTTATTAGGGTTAATTACATTATGACCCATCCTATCTAACATGGAGGCATACTCCTCTCCAGACAGATCAATGGAGTCTTCTCCAGTACTGAGTTGAAAGACTTCAGTTAATAAAGCCGGGGATAGAATTACCTGGGTCCCCTTAATGGTGCCGACAACAGTATTCTCAGTCTCATCTGCTGCGGTATAACACCATTCCTTAATCTCCTCAGATGTAATCTTCATCCTGGTAGTCATTATCTGGGTTAGCTGTTGTTCTCTGAATAGATTCAGAACATCCTTGAAGCGCTGGTCGCTTCCATCAAATGAGTTTATGTCTATGTCGAAACCGGTGTCGAACTTCATCTTGGCAATAGAAGCACTCGAATCAGCCATGTGTACCTGCAATAGAAAACCAAAAACGACCAAGCGGAGAAAATTTGGAGGGAAAAGGAAGAAAGTTGCAGAGTATGAAAGCGTAAAAAGGAGAACGACGGCTGAAGAATGATTTTATATTAGGGTTCGACGGCGAAAAAGAAAATCGTTGAGCTCAGCTCGATGAAGCGTCGATCTCAGCTCGACGATTTAGGCTACAGAGGGAATCTGAAGAGTCTTCAAAATCGGCGATCTTCGTTCGACGATGTTGAAAAACGTCGAGCTCAGCTCGACGGCCTCTGAGCAGAAGAAGAAAAATTCTAGATCTAGCGAAGGCTCTGAACTCAGATCGACGATAGCAAAAGCGTCGATCTCTGGTCGACGATTTTTGGAAAATCGTTGATCTCCATTCGACGATTTTTGAGAAAACGTCGAGCGCAGTTCAGAGTCTAAACTCATTTAAAAGACAGAAGTTTTAGCCTAGTCTTGGTCTGTTTTAGCTTTTCAAAATCTTGGATTTTAATTAAGACTTCCTCCATCTATCATGCCTAACTGATTTAGGAAGAACCTGTGTTTCTTTTCATCCAAGGGTTTGGTGAAAATATCTCCCCTTTGCAAATCAGTAGGAATATATTGAAGTTCAATTTTGTTTTTCTCTACATTATCCCTTAGGAAATGATGCCTGATTTCTATGTGTTTTGTCCTACTCTGGAGGACTAGATTTTGTGCTATAGAAATAGCACTAGTATTTTTACAGAAAATTTTTGACTGCTCTAAGTTGTAACCATAGTCTAGAAGCTGATTTTGTATCCACAATATTTGTGAGCAACAACTGCCTGCAGCCATATACTCAGCTTCAGCAGTTGAAGTTGACACAGATGTTTGCTTCTTACAAAACCAGGAGACAAGTCTGTCACCAAGGAACTGACATGTTCCACTGGTGCTTTTCCTGTCTATTCTGCATCCAGCATAATCAGCATCTGAAAATCCAGTTAATTCAAATCCTGATTCTTTTGGATACCAGAGTCCTAGATTTGGACAACTCTTTACATACCTAAGAATCCTTTTAACTAGTGTTAGGTGTGACTCTCTAGGGTTAACTTGGAATCTAGCACATATGCATGTAGCAAACATTTTATCTGGTCTGCTAGCTGTAAGGTACAGTAGAGAGCCAATTATTGCTCTATATGTTGTCTGATCAACTGGCTTCCCATGCTGATCAGCATCCAATACAGCATTGGTAGGCATGGGTGTTTTCATACAAGATGCTTCAGACATACCAAACTTCTTGACCAATTCTTTTGCATACTTGGCTTGAGAAATAAAGATGCCTTCAGCATGTTGCTTGACTTGCAATCCTAAGAAGAAGGAGAGCTCACCCATGCTACTCATTTCAAATTTGGAATGTATTAGGTTGGAGAACCTCTTGCACAAATTTGAATCAGTAGAGCCAAATATGATATCATCTACATAGATTTGTACTAGTAGGGTGTGGGACTTATGGGTTCTAATAAAAAGAGTTTGGTCTACTCTCCCCCTAATAAAACCATTTTCCAGAAGAAAGCATGCTAGGGTCTCATACCATGCTCTGGGAGCTTGCTTGAGACCATACAATGCTTTATGCAGCCTGTAAACATAATCAGGGTGAGTTAGAGAGATAAAACCTGGAGGTTGTCTAACAAAGAATTCCTCTTTGATGTCCCCATTAAGAAATGCACTTTTCACATCCATTTGGTATACTTTGAATCCTTTGTGAGCAGCATATGCTAGGAATATTCTGATGGCCTCTAACCTTGCAACTGGTGCAAAGGTCTGATCATAATCTATTCCTTCTTGTTGAGAGTACCCTTGAGCAACAAGCCTTGCCTTGTTTCTGACTATGACTCCTTGATCATCCAGCTTATTTCTGAAGACCCACTTTGTTCCAACAATGGGATGATCTTTTGGCTTAGGCACTAGTTCCCAAACCTGATTTCTTTCAAATTGATGCAGCTCCTCTTGCATTGCAATGATCCAGTGTGGATCTTGCTCTGCATCTTGAATGGATTGAGGCTCAATTTGAGATAGGAAGCAAGTGTGCATTAGGTTCTGGTTGACCTGATTTCTGGTTTACACACCAGCTGAGATGTCTCCAATAACTTGGGAAGTTGGATGATCTCTTATTGTTACTAAATCAACAGGAGGTGTTGATTGTTCACCAGCCTGTGTTGTTGTTTCCTCTAGTGGAACAGCAACTGGTTCTTCAAGGTGATTTTCTTTTAGATGTTGAACTTCTTCTTCATCATCACTGCTGTCATTCTTTTCAGTAACTTGCAGTTTGTTCAAGTCTTCAGCTAAAGAATGTACCTGCAAAGGTTCTATGGTAGAAGCATTCTTCTCCTTGAAAGACATGTTAGCTTCATCAAAAACAACATGAACAGACTCTTCAATTTTACAAGAAGATTTGTTGTACACCCTATAGGCCTTACTGATCATGGAGTATCCCAGAAACACACTCCATCAGCTTTGGCTTGAAATTTAGCTAGATATTTCTTGTCATTATTATGAACATAGCAAATACAACCAAAAACTTTAAAATAGTTTACTTTAGGTTTCTTCCCTTTGAGCAGTTCATAGGGAGTCTTGCCCTTCAGTTTATGTATCAGGCTTCTGTTCAACACATAGTTGGAGGTGTTCACTGCCTCAGCCCAAAAGGATAGAGGTAGGTGAGCATCTGACAACAATGTAGTAGCAGATTCAATTAGGGTTCTATTTTTCCTTTCAGCTACCCCATTTTGTTGAGGAGTTCTAGGAGCTGAGAAAGTGTGCCTGATCCCTTCACTTTGACAGAACTCTTGCATGAGAAGAGAATCAAACTCTGTCCCATGATCACTTCTGATCAGGGCAATGTGAGTGTTGAACTCAATCTGAATGCATTTGAGAAAATCTGTCAAACACTTGAAGTTATCAGACTTCTTCCTCAGAAAGAATACCCAAGTGAATCTTGAGAAGTCATCTACAATCACTAAAGTATAGGATTTCCCTCCTAGGCTTTGCACTGATATGGGTCCAAAAAGATCCATATGCAACAGGTACAAGATCCTAGGTGAATCACTCTTATTAATTGAGTTAAAACTACTTTTAGTTTGCTTGCCTAATTGACATGCCTTGCAAAGTTCTTCCTTCTTGTAGGGACCAGAAGGTAGTCCTCTAACAAGGTTGTCTTTGGATAGCCTAGCAATGGTTCTAAGGTTAATGTGTCCTAGTCTTTTATGCCACAAATTGTTTGGTTTTGAAATGGAGTTAAACAGGCAGATATCTACTACAGGTGAAAGAAAATTCACTAAGTAAATGTTACCTCTTCTGTTACCTGTCAACACAGTTGTGTTGTCCACTGACTGGACTTTGCATATGGCTTTGTTGAAGGTTACTTGATATCCTTCATCACACAATTGACTGATACTTATCAGGTTGTGCTTGAGTCCTTCAACATATGCCACCCTTTTGAAGGTGACTGAGCCAATTTGGACTGCACCATATCCTTTTGTAGTTCCAAAGCTTGAGTCTCCAAAATTACTTTGGGTCCAAGCTTGGCTTTGAAGGAAGTGAAATTGTCCTTGTCCCCTGTCATGTGCTTTGAGCACCCACTATCCAGATACCATTGATGGTTTGATGCTGGATAGGTCTTCACCTGCACAAAAACAGCTTATTTGTTTTTGACCCAGGTAACCTTGGGCCTAGGTTGATAACCTTTAAATTCTGAAATAAAGGACATCCCAGGTTGACTCTTATAGCCTTCAGGATGGTATCTCCTAGGAGCTACTATCCACTCAGTATAGGGGTTGAGTCCATGGGATGTGCAACTTCTAGGATTGAATTTGACTGTGCCATTGAAAATGTGTTCACAATTCTGAACTCTGTTCGACGATCGTCGATCTGAGGTCGACGATCTTGGGTCAGATCGTCGATCTCTGTTCGAAGATCGATAGTGCTTGAGTTCAGAGTTTGGGTGTCGTCGAGATGAGGTCGACGATCTGTGCTTAGATCGTCGAGCTCTGTTCGACGATCGTCGAGCTCTGCTCGACGCATTTTGTTGAACTGAAATTTTCTCTGGCAGGTCTGCATTCTTCCTAGCCACCTCTGCTACTCCCTTTCCTTTGTCAGAGACAAATTTGATTGGAGTTGTTAACACTATAGGTTGGCTGGAGGAGGCACCCAAACCCAGTGTACTATTGAATCTAGAGTTCACTGTGCTTGTGATGTCCATCAGTCTGATACTCCTCCCATTTAGAGATTCTTCAAACTTTTTGGCCTTTGATAGTTCACTTTTCAGTGAAGCTATCTCCTCCCTACAGCATTCTAACTCCTCAGAGAGCTTGAGGTTCTTTGAGTTTAGGATACTATGCTCAGACAATTGATTCCTGAGAGATATTATCTCCTTCTCAGATTTTAATAGGTCTAGGCATAGTGTCTTAAATTCACTTTTGAAATCTTCAGAATTAAAATCAAAAGAATTGATTACCTGATCTTCATCTGGGTGAGTGTCTGAATCTGATTCTGATTCTTCATCAGAGTTTTGTTGTGATGCATTGATGGCCATCATGCAGAACTCCTTTTCATCTGCATCATCCTCATCATCACTGGAACTGGATGAGGCTTCAGATTCCTCTTCAGTCTCACTCCAGGTCTCAGCAATAAAGCCCTTCCTTGTATGTTTGTTTTTGCTGAAGGAGGTTTTGTCTGAGTTGTTCTTCTTGTGATCCTTTCCTTTTCTTCTTTCTCTTCTATCTCTCTTGTCCTTATTCTTGTTCTCTGGACAGTCAGGCACAATGTGTCCTGGTTTCCTGCAACCAAAGCATATGATTTCTGTAGTGTTGTTTGATTTATCATACCTTGGTTTATCATGACCCTTGTATGGCCTTTTTCTGAAATCTTTTCTGGCCATTTTGTAGAATCTCTTAGCCAGTAGACTTATGAGCTCATCATTTCCTGTGGCTTTATCTTCAGGCTCCTCTTCTGCAGCCCTGAAGGCTATGGTCTTTTCTTTCCTTGTGGCTGGAGAGGCAGCCTTCTGTTCTTCTTCTCTATTTTTAATGAGCAGCTCATAGGATTTGAGCTTGCCCAGGAGAGCTTCAGTGGTAATCTCATTCAGACTTCTGGCATCTTTGATTGGCCAGATTCTTGAATCCCAAGTGCTGGGAAAGCACATCAGGATTTTATCATTTAGTTCAGTTAAAGAGATTTCCTTGTCCAAAGTCTTTAGCTCATTGACAATTAGACTTAGTCTATTGTACATGTCAGCCACTGATTCACCTTCTCCTTTCTTGAAGTTCTCATATTGACTTATCAGATGAGACCTTCTATCCTTTCTTTCATCAGCAGATCCTGAGACAATTTCAGAGAGTTTGTCCCAGGTTTCTTTGGCTGAGTTGCATTCAGCTACCTTTTGAAAAATATCATCAGACATAGTTTGGGCTAAGATGTTCATAGCCTTAGCATCTGCAATCTTCCACTTCTTTATATCTGCATCTGTTCCAGAAGGAGGTGGAACAGCACTTGTACTTGAGCTTGCTGGTGGAGTTGGACACACTGTCAAGACAGAATTAAAGATATCTTCGTCAATAGAATTCATATACAATCTAATCCTTGCCTTCCAGAGTGCAAACTTGGAGAGGTTGCACACTGGTGGTCTGGTGCTTGCATAATCTTTGTTCTGTGCCATGTCTCTAAATGAGTAGATAGATGTATAGAAAGTAATCCTCTACAGAGATTGATCTTATCAGGGATCTTTTGGTTCAGGTGTTAACCAGTATGAGCAACCAACCTCCCTCTGATACCAATTGAAAGTGAGGGTAAGATCTATCTCAACTCTAGAGGGGGGTGAATAGAGTTTACTTAAAATAATTTTTCCACAGATTATTAAAATAGCACAAATTAAAATTCTATTTAAGCTATAGTGTAGAGTGCTAACAGAAACTTAAAAACTGAAAGGAAAAGGACACAGCACACAGCAGACAAATCACACAAGCACAACCAGAAGACACAAGGAAATATAGTGGTTCCCCAAAACTGGGTACATCCACTCTTCTACCACCCTTGGTAGGAATCCACTCAGGACTGAGTTGATCAGGTGTCCTGACACCAATGAGCTTTTGATAAGGTGCTCAAAAACCAAAGCTAGATTTTTTGATAAGGTGTCTTGCCACCACTGAGTTTTGACAAGGCTCTCAGAACCAGACAGAACTTTTGAAGGGAGTTCAAGAACCCTTTTACAGCAGGAAAAGAAAAAGTGAAAGTTGAAGTTGTCTTCTCTGTTCTCAGTCAAATGAGAGAAGCACAAGTGGATTGAAGATGTCAAAGCTCCCCCTGAGATGTAGAGAGGTTCAGGCAGAGAAGCTTTGCAGAAGGGTGATAGGTCTTCAGAACTTGATCTCCAGAAAAGAATGGTTTCAGCAGGACAGCTGAAAGATGATGTGTCTGGAAATCTAAGATGAGGATGCAAGAACACTTAGTCAGCTAGAAGATCTTGATGTTGTAGTTTTCTTGTTCTTCTGCTAACAGTATTCTTCTGTGTGTTTTCTCTTTTTCTTTCTGTCTATCAGCTCTGTTCAAAAAAAATTTGTTGTTCTTTTGACTCTATATATCTAAGGACCATAGTAATAGAATTGATTTTCTGAATATTCTCCTTGTCCAAAGATAGCCGTTGGTCAGTCATAAATGTTTTCCATAAATGGTCTTATCTTTTAGAGGAAAGTCTAGCAAACATTCTCTGAATGATACCTTGAAACTTGCTCCAAACGGCTGGGAGATCTTCTGTCATAAATGCTGATAATATTCAAAAACATTCCAAAGAATCAGCAGCATTTGAAATCTTGAAGACGTTGATCTCTCCAAATAATCGTCGATCTGAGCTCTACGATCGTCGAACTGAGCTCAGAGATGAACTGAGATAAGCAGATAGAAATCGTCGAACTGAGCTCAAAGATCGTCGAACTGAGCTCAGCGACCTGAGAAACAGCTGAAGGAGGCATCGTCGAACTGAGCTAGACGATAGTCGAGGGGAGTTCGACGACTAAGCAGAAGCTAGCTAAAAGCAGATAGTCGATCTGAGCTCGAAGATCGTCGACCGGAGTTCGACGATTTGTTGAAGTTGAGCTCAGAGAGTGTCGAACTGAGTTCGACGATTCGTCGACCTGAGCTCGACGAAAATTGCTTTAGACTTAGCTCTTCATCCTTGATCTTGGAGTGGTCTTGGGGGCAGCTTCAAAACTAAGTTCTAGACCCTAGACTCATTCTAATGTTGACCTTCTCAACTATACAACTAGGTCAACTAGGATCCTAAGACAAGCATAGTGATCCTTACCCAAATTAGTAATAGGGTGTTCCAACAGAGGCCATCTTTGATCGTCCAACGACAGAACCGAGGCTAAGATTAGCATCGCATGTGTCTATCTTGAGATCCTTTGTCTCTTGATTTGTTGAGCGGGAATATTTCTCCCCTCCGAATCGATTGAGACGATCGATCCAAGTCAGATCGTTGGTAGACCTTGCTAGCTTTGTCAAGAAGTTTGGATCAACAAAGCATCGCCGCCGCATTCACTTGTCACCGCCGATCTAGGGAAGATCCTCTCCAAGAGAGTGCGCCGATCGTTGACTCTTCGTCTTCATCAAGAAAGCTTCATTGAACGAAGAGGGACATCGGGTTCTCCAAACGTAGTTTGTATTTCTTGTACATTCTATTTTAACTTTGTTGTAAAGGAACATTGTTTCCTCGTTGTAAGGGTTGAGTGCAACCCGTGGTGGAGGAGTAGTGACTCCTTCGGGTGGAAGGGTTTCTTCCATAGTGAGAGGATTGGATTTCAATTCTGTTTGTGAAGTGACCGAGTCATCCCTTGTTGGGAGATAGGTCGAAGGGGGGAGAGTGGACGTACCCAAATCGGGGAACCACTATAACTGCCTGTGTGTTTCTGTGTTGTGCTTATTTTGTTTTCTTGTGCAGGTTTATTTTTAATTCCGCAAAAAGACTACAAATCAACTATCCCCTCATAGGTGAAGGTAGTTGACACTAGATTGACTTTCAAGTGGTATAAGAGGGAGGTTACTCGTCAATAAGGTTAACACCTTGTGTAAGTTCCCGCATCTAGTGTCAAGAAGAAAGAAGCTCTTTGAAATGGAAGGACTCAAGTATTCAGGGAAGATCCCAGTGTGTACCAAGCTTAACTTTCCTATCTGGAAGGAAAGGATCAGGTACTACATGGAAGCAGTCGACCCAGGACTCTTCATGGTAGTGGAGGAGGGACCTTATATTCCCACTAAGGCCTCCACCATTGATCCAACTAAGAAAGTGCCCAATAAACTTTCGGAAATGGATAAGGATGAGATGGTGCTTATTGGACTCGACAAGAAAGCTCAGAACATTCTGGTAAGCGCCATCGATGATTCCATAATGCAGGTTTTCTGCAACTGCAGGACTGCCAAGGACATTTGTCACTGTCTAATCATCTTGATGGAAGGCAATGATGAATTAAGGGATGATCGAAGATCCCTTCTAAACAAGAAGTACGAGGCCTTCAGGCAAGGTCCCAAGGAAGAAATCGGAGTGACATTCGAGAACTTCTTGAAGATCGTCAATGCCCTGAAGGGCTATGACAGAGTGTTCACCGACGGTGAACTAAATGACAAGTTCCTTAGATCCCTTACTAAGGAATGGGACACAAAGATCTGCGCCATCAGAGAATTTGGCAGGCTTGCAAAAACAGATCCCCAGATTCTGTTTGGGAAACTTCTGTCCTATGAGCTTCAGTTGAACACCAGAAAAGCTGAAGAAGAAGCCGATAAAGCCACTGCCAGAGAGAAGACTGTGGCCCTAAAAGCCAATCACTCAAGGAAAGGCAAGGCTGCAGCCTCATCCCGCTCTCGGAAAATGGATGAGGAAGAAGATTCTGTGCCATACTCTTCCGGCTCATAGCTATCTGAAGAAGACTTCTCCCTCATCACTCGGGAGTTCAAGAAGTTCCTCAAGTTGAGGAATCAAAGAAAAAGAGACTGCTCCTCCTCCAGATATCAGAAGAAGAATTATTCTTCTGACAGGTATGAATCCAAACAGAACAAACATCGCTCTAATGACATTATTTACTTTGGATGCAATAAGCCAGGTAACATCATCGCTGACTGCCACCAAGGCAAGAGAGATAATGGGAAGGGAGAGGAGCGCAAGTCCTCTAGAGATAAGAAGAAGGACAGGAGCTACATCGCCAAAAATCCAAAGACACTGAGTGAGTCTTATTCCTCAGACTCCAGTGATGATGAGGAAGCCTACTTCGGGCTAGTAGGTCTCTCTGACTCAGAAGGAGACTGCCCCCCATTTACTAGGAAGGTAAAAGCTCGTACCCCCCTCTCTTACTTTGACTATGAGTCTTCTGATGATGATCTCGAGGACAGCCCATCTGCCCGTGAAGTTGAGCTCCTCGAAAAGTATGAGCTTTTGCTCAATACCTTTGAGGAATGTCGTAAGAGGTTGAGGGCTCAGAAAAAGGAAGTCAAATTCCTTAAGGCCGAGGGTGTGTATTTAAGAGAAGAGATCACTAGCTTGATCTCTCTCCGACAGGAACACCTGGGCCTTACTTCTGAGCACTCAGAGTCTCTAAGGCTCCTTGACCTTAAACAGGAAGAAGTCAACAAGTTGGAAGAACAACTTGCGGCAAAAAAGAAGATTGTCAAAAGCTTCTCTATGCCAAAGACTGTTCTTCCACTGGTTGATTCCTTCTCTGCTCAGGCTAAGGGGGCAGGCTTGGGGCATGTGGGTGTGCCTGGTAAATCATCAAGGAGAAACAGAAAGTAGAGGAAAAATAAGGCTACTAAGAAGGCCTCTGCTGCAGAAAAGGGAAAGGCCCCACTAACCCCTGTTGAATTCAGGAAGCCTGGCTTTCCCTGCAATAACAGGACTTTAAGTCAACCTATGGCCACTTCTTCTGGCCCTCGGTTGAAAAGCCCAAGAGCCGGTATGATGGTTGAGCCTTCCCCCGCAACTACGGCGAGAGTGTCTTCAAGGCACCTTATGAGGAAATCCAAGTGGAAAATTATGGCCACTTCTCTAGCGGCCATAATAGGAAGCAGGCATCAAAAGCCAAGCTTGTTATACTGAAGGAACAGGAAGTGAAGAAATCATGTGATTGCTGTCATCATGATGCCTCCACCTCCAGATCCAAGGCCCCGGCTAGACCCACCGTTCCTAGGGTGAAGCTTGAGCCTAGGAAGCGGTACAACAGGTTCGACTGTTGGTGCTGTGGCAAAGTTGGTCACTTTGCCGTGGATTGCTGGTTTAATCACAGATTCAATGAGACTCCTCATGTTAGCAATGCGAGGCCGACCACTCGTAGGGTTAACCACCCGAGGGGGAGTATGCTAACAAGGAATCTAGGACCCAAGTTCGATTGGGTTCCTAAGGGAAACTGATTCTGTTTTACAGGTATGTCCAAAGGCCACAAAAACGCCTATCTGGTACTTAGACAGTGGATGTTCTCGGCATACGACTTGGGCAAGAAGCCTATTGCGTGATTACTCTCCAGTCTAAAATGGACCCAAAGTCATCTTTGGAGGATCATATCGAGGAGTCACCAGAGGTTACAGTATGATTTCCAATGGTATAATCTCTATCACTGACGTGGCCTATGTTGAAGGGTTAAATCATAACCTGATCAGTGTAAGTCAGTTGTGTGATAAAGGTTATGATGTTAAGTTCTGCAAGGATAAGTGCTTGATAATATCGTGTGCCTCTTCGGAGATGGTATTAACTGGTATTAGGAGCAGAAATATATTTTGTTTAGATTTTCTTAGCATAGATTCTTTTACCCCCGTTTTCCTTGTAGCAAAAGGCAGTGCATCTCTTTGTGAACAATGGCACAAGAGATTAGCACATATTAATTTCAAGACAATTAATATGTTGTTTTCTAAGAACTTAGTAAGGGATGGCCGTACTATTAAGTGCATCAAAGATATCCCTTGTCCTGCATGCTAGAAGGGCAAACAGACTCGGGCTACCTTTAAGGGCATTGCAGACAAAGACTCCTCCAGATGTCTTTATCTTCTGATATGGACTTGTTCGGTCCAGTGCAATTTCATAGCTTAGGAGGCAAATCGTATACGCTAGTGATTGTTGATGATCACTCTCGGTTTACGTGGGTGTTCTTTTTTGAAACGTAAGTCAGATACGTTTGATATCTTCACAAGTTTTGTCAAGAAGATTCAGAACGAACTTAACTGCTAAGTGGTCAAAATAAAAAGTGACCATGGAACATAATTCGAGTCTGGGGCTATGACAGAATTTTGTGAAGAACTTGGTATCTTTCATGAGTTTTCCTCCCCGCGTACTCCGTAACAAAATAGAGTTGCGGAAAGGAGAAATAGAACGCTTATTGAAGCATGTACGACAATGTTGAATGACTCCTCTCTTCCAAAGTACTTCTGGGCAGAGGCTGTCAACACGGCTAGTCATGTGCAGAACCGAGCATTGATCAATAAGAGTTATCGCAAGACGCCTTATGAGCTATTGAAAGGCAGGAAACCTACCATGTCCTATTTGAGGATTTTTGGCTGCAGATGCTATGTACTCAATAATGGGAAGTACCCACATACTAAATTCGGAGAAAAATACTTCGAAGGAATCTTCATGGGCTATAGCAGCCATAGTCGGGCATATAGGGTCTTCAATAAGAAAACCCTAGTGGTAGAAGAGTCTATTAATGTGGTTTTTGATGAAGGAAGCTTACTTCACAACAATTCTTCCAGTGGCATTCTAGAAGATGCTGGTGCAAGATTTGAACAGCTAAGTATCGATAAGACCGCTAAAGATGTAACTCCCAAGTACGTCAAGGTCTCCACCTCAACGCTAACTGGAGAAGTTGGAGATCAGGATGGAGAAAATCTCCTAGAAGATGGAAATGCCCGAGAAGATGTAAGAGCTACAGATGTTAGACTCTTAAGGCTCCGACACGTGAGGGATCATCCCAGTGATTAGATCATAGGATATCCTCGTGACGGTGTCAGAACTCGGAGAGGTACAATTAATGAGATTTTGCACCTTAGTTTCCTGTCACAGGTTGAGCCAAAAAAAGTTCGACGAAGCGAACAAAGATGCAGCTTGGATATTGGCCATGCAAGATGAACTGCATCAATTTGAACAATGCAACGTCTTGACGCTTATTTCGAGACCAAAGAACAGGAATATGATCGGCACCAAGTGGATCTTCAGAAACAAACTGGATGAACACGGTGTCATCATAAAGAACAAGGCCAGGCTGGTAGCTCAAGGTTACAGACAGGAGGAGGGGATAGACTTCGACCAGGCCTTTGCACCAGTTACAAGGCTTGAGGCGATCAGATTGTTCCTTGCGCATTCTTCGCACAAGGGATTCACTGTCCATCAGATGGACGTGAAATCTGCATTCCTCAATGGAAAATTGAAAGAGGAAGTATATGTCACGCAACCCCCAGGTTTTGTTAATCCTACATTCCCTAATCATGTTTATTTTCTTAATAAAGCGTTATATGGCTTGAAATAAGCTCCTCGAGCTTGGTATGAGACTCTGTCTAGTTTGCTTCTTAAGAACAAGTTCTCGATAGGAAAAATAGATAATACATAGGGAAGTCAAAGGCAAGATCTTGCTAGTGCAAATCTATATCGATGACATAATTTTCGGCTTTACGGACAACAATATTTGCAAAAAGTTTTCTAAACTTATGCAAGGAAAATTTGAAATGAGCAGCATGGGAGAGCTAAAGTATTTCTTGGGACTTCAAGTGAAACAGTCTGAGGATGGAATTTTCATCTCTCAGACGAAGTTCACAAATGAACTCCTCAAGAAATTCGGAATGGAGAATGAAACCTCTATGAGGACTCCAATGGGATCCACTGTATATCTGGACAACGATGAGAAAGGGAAACCTTTTGATGAAACCAAATACAGAAGCATTATTTGATCCATGCTCTACCTTACTCCTAGTAGACCGGATATTATGTTTTCCACATGCATATGTGCCAGATATCAGGTGAACACTAAGGAATCTCATTATGTCGCTGCAAAGCGAATTCTTAGATACCTTAAAGGTACACCTAATCTTGGCTTGTGGTACCCTAGAAACAATGATGTCGAGCTAATAGGCTTTTCAGATGCTGATTGTGCAGGAAGAAGGGATGATAGGAAAAGCACTTACAGAACGTGTCAATTCCTCGGAAGACGGCTTATTTCATGGAACAGTAAGAAGAAGAATTAAGTCGCAACCTCCACGGCTGAATCTGAGTATATCTCAGCAGGCAGCTGTTGCACACAACTTCTATGGATCAGAAATCAGCTCAAAGATTATGACTTGCAGTTCAGAGAAGTTCCGATATTTTGCGACTCCTCGAGAGCAATAGCAATTGCGAACAATCCTGTGTCGTACAGTAGAACGAAGCATATTGAAGTGCGCTATCACTTCATTCGGGAGCATGTGGAAAACAAAGATATATCTCTCCGTTATGTCCCCACGGATAAGCAGGTTTCAGATATCTTCACAAAGCCCCTAGATGAGGCCAAGTTTTGTCTCTTCAAAACTGAACTCGGCATGCTGAACTATGAAGAGTGAAGACTGTACGACTCAAGGCTCTTGGATCAAGGGGGAGCATCAGCAAGGAAATCAAGCTCGAGCATGGATGAAAGATCTGAGGGGGAGCATGTGGCTCCAAGTGAAGTCCCAGATTTGTAGAAGCCTAAAAGGGGGAGATTACCCTCTCGGCTAAGGCTAAGGTGGCTCCAAGTATGCTCTCAAGAAAGTGGTAATGAATTTCACTCTCAACTGAATTCTTAGTTTATGATTTTCATTCCCATATTTTCTATTCACCTTAGCTTGTAGGGTTTAGGCTTCTTCAAATAGGGGGAGATTGTTGGGTATTGTATCCACAATGTACCTGATTTGAAGAAGCCCCTGAACAAGCTAAGTTGAATAGATAATGTATTTGATGATTTTCTTCAAGATGTGCTTGCAGTTATTCCTCGCTAAGTACACACCAATGTCAGGGTGCAGTGGGTCAATATACACGGGTCTGCGCAACGTAATCCCTCATTGAGAAGATCAGTGTGTTGGCTTACGTGTACTCTCTCTATTGGAGTGTACTTATTTTCAAGTACAGGGCTGAGATAGATCAAGAGACAAAGAGGAGCAAGGATGGGTCAAAGACATACTCATGGGAAGAAAGACGAAGATTCATCTAAGTTAAATTCGATGGGAATCACTAAGTGATTCTCTCTGATTCGACGAGAATCACTAGTGATTCTCGCCGAATCGATGGGAATCACTAGTGATTCTCGCCGAATCATCGAGAATCACTCGCTGATTCTCACCGACTGCATCCAGCTGACTCAATGCCTTCAAGAATTCTTATAAGTCAGAATCGTCGAGAATCAATAAGTGATTCTCGCCGATTCGTCGAGATTGACTCTGCATTCTCGCCGATTCGTCGAGAATGGTTTTGATTCTCGCCGATTCACTCCGGATGGCATGCTTTTCAGCTAAAATTCTACCAAGGATAATTCGATGGGAATCATAAGTCATTCTCTCCGATTCGTCGAGAATCACCAATGATTCCCGCCGAATTTGCCTTAGGCAATTTCTTCTTGCTCGCTGGACCGAACCAAGAATTCAGGCGTTATTTGGACCGGGCTTAGGGTTTCTCCTTGTGGCACCCACACCGGTCATTTAGGGTTGGTATACAGTATAAATACTCGCGGATTTTGAACTCCAACAGTAATCATTCACGAGAAATCAAAGCCGTCGAGCATAACTTAGCCGATCGCGAAGCTCGTTCCGTCGCCATCGCTGCTTGACAGTCAGTCGCCTCCGCTGATCTTAGAGGCCATCTTTTATTGTCCGGCGACAGAACCGAGGCTAAGCTTAGTGTCTCACGTGTCTATCTTGAGATCCTTTCTCTCTTGATTTGTTGAGCGGAAATATTTCCCCCCTCCGAATCGATTGAGACGATCGATCCAAGTAAGATCATTGGTAGACCTTGCTAGCTTCGTCAAAAAGTTTGGATCAACAAAGCATCGTCGCAGCATTCACTTGCAGCCGCCGATCTCGGGAAGATCCTCTCCAAGAGAGTGCGCCGATCATGGACTCTTCGTCTTCATCAAGAAAGCTTCATTGAACGAAGAGAGACATCGGGTTCTCCAAATGTAGTTTGTATTTCTTGTACATTCTATTTCAACTTTGTTGTAAAGGAACTTTGTTTCCTCGTTGTAAGGGTTTGGTGCAACCCGTGGTGGAGGAGTAGTGACTCCTTCGGGTGGAAGGGTTTCTTCCATAGTGAGAGGATTGGATTTCAATCCTGTTGGTGAAGTGACCGAGTCGTCCCTTGTTGGGAGATAGGTCGAAGGGGGAGAGTGGACGTACTTAAATCGGGGAACCACTATAACTGTCTTTGTGTTTCTGTGTTGTGCTTGTTTTGTTTTCTTGTGTAGGTTTATTTTTAATTCCGTAAAAAGACTGCAAATCACCTATCCCCCCCCCCATAGGTGAAGGTAGTTGATACTAGATTGACTTTCAGTCCTCCTTAGAGGATCTCCTTCTATGTTGTGAGGACGAGGAAGGCCTGATGTTCTTTCTTTACTCCTTATTCATGAATTTCTGAAACTACCAAGAGAAGGCAGCAAAGTCCTAATCAAACATATTGCTGTCTGAAGAGCTGGTCTTTGAGCTCTCCGAATCTGACTCAGTAATTCTCCTGGGTAGAGAGTTCTTCCTTCTGCTCCTGGTTGGGGCATCAGCTTTGAAGGCCATAGACTTCTCCTTGGTCGGTGACATACTGCTCTTTTCTTCTTCCTTTCTTGCAGCAAGATGCATCTCATGTGACGACAACTTTCCAAAAGGGGTTGGAGGAGGTATGTCAGCTAACTTAGCCATTTCTCTAATGACACAAATCTTTGTGTCCCAATACTTTGTGAGGGACCATAGAAATTTGTCATTCAGCTCATAAGTGTTGAAGACCCTTCCATATGTTCTCAGTTCAT
The DNA here is from genome assembly GCA_039513925.1 of Platanthera zijinensis. Taxonomy (NCBI): domain Eukaryota; kingdom Viridiplantae; phylum Streptophyta; class Magnoliopsida; order Asparagales; family Orchidaceae; genus Platanthera; species Platanthera zijinensis. Next base: position 58,405,721 of record CM077097.1, on the reverse strand, counting down.
TTACTATTCTAAAGAATCTCTCAAAGCACTCAGCAATTCCATCAGACTTTCCTTGTCTGAAGGCCTTATACTCCTGGTTGAGCATGGATTTTCTGTCATCCACACCTCCTCTGAACCCTCCATGAACACAACTAGGGTGTCCCACATCTCCTTGGATCAGGTCTTACAGTGCACCAGATTTTGGAATGTTGAATCATCTATTGCACTGGCAATAATATTTTGAGCTCTCTTGTCCATGAAGGCAAGTAAGAGCTCATCTTTGTTCATTTCAACATATGATTTAGGTGTCTGGATGTTTGCATCATGAACTGAGGTCTTCATGGGGATGAAGGGTCCTTCTTTGACTGTAATGTAGATCCTAGGGTCAGCAGCTTCCTTGAATAGTCTGACCCTTTCCTTCTAGAGGCCAAAGCCCTCCTTTCTGCAGATTGGTAATTTCATGGCCCCCAGTTCCTTGTAGTTTACACCAGACCCCATTCTTTTATCTTATAGCTAACCTTGGAGGTTTACTCAGATGGTTAAATCCTTTTTAAATAACCTCCTTCTGATACCATTTGAAAGTTATTACATCAAGGTTAGCTAGTCACCTAGGGGGTGAATAGGTCTTTGAAATATATTTAGTCCGTTTGTTGTTTACTAACTAAATGATCTAGAGCTTGTCCTTAATACCTGTAATATAAAATAAGAACAAGCAACACAACACATCACACAAGTATTTATAGTGGTTCCCCAATTGGGTACAACCACTTTCCCTCCCACCTTTCTAACTTATGTTAGATAAGGCATGAACTCCACCAAAATACTCTTCAGAGCTTACACCTCAGGCCCTTAGCCTTACACTCAGGTTCTCTTTATAACCATACCTAAGAACCGCAAAGGTTCCTACCACAGAGACCTGCAATGCTCCTACAACTCAATGGTACTCAGACCACCTACCTTAGCCTTATCTCTAAGGCCTACAGCTCAGGCTTTTCAACCCTACAACTTTAGGCAAAAGGCCCTTCTCTCAGAGTGCTGCAGCACTCATACAGCTCAATACCCTTCCAGGTACCTACCTAAGTGCCCTTCCAGGCACCTACAGCTCAGCCTACTCTAAGGTCTACAACTCAGTTACACACTTGTCACCTACAACTCAGTGACTCACCAGTCATCTACCTCAGGCATTAGGCCCTATACATATGCTGGGAGGATATGCCTACCTCAGATCCATACTTGGATCCTACCTCAGAGAGCATCACTCTCCAACTTCAGGCACTTAATCCCTAAAGCTCAGATTCACACTTGGATCCTACCTCAGTACCCCAGCAGGGCACCTACCTCAGTGACAAATTAGTCACCTACCACTTAGGCACAAATTGCCCTACACTCAGATTTAGATAAACTGAATCCTACCGGAAAGTAATCAAGAAAGTTGAAATACTAACTCAGGGAAAAATCTCTGAGTCAACTTGCTGGACCGAGCAGATATCAGTCTCACCCACTTGTTATAGAAGGAATTAGTCTTCTTATACAGCTACCAATTTCTCTGTTGTACTGAAGACAACTAACTGCTGTTGAAGGCTTACAGCCCTTCACACATCTAACTCTTCTTGCTGATAGATTGAATCAGCCAACTTGTTCTTCACGAAACACTCTTGCTGAACTGGAAGAAGCTTCAGTTATCTTTTCCTTCTGGCTTTCACTGTTGGACTTTGCTTTCAAGCTTGTCGAAGAAGATGAAGTCAAGCCGCCTCTTTTTCATTTTCTGCTTTCATTCTTGTTTTTTTGTTTCTTTAACTCTAATCTTTTTTTATTTTCTTCCTTTTATATCTGTTGTTTTGAATCAACAGCGCAATTTGAATATGGGCCCAGACAAGTATTGTGAGCGCCACCTCCCTCAAAAGAAGACAAACTGTAGTTTCTGGTACTACTATAGCCTTCCCGCAATGGCATGAATTACATGGACTAAGCTCGACGATCGTCGAGCTGAGATCAACGAACTCTGTGCTGAGCTCGATGAATTTCAGAATCTCCAACTTTACATTTAGCTCGACGAAATGTGAGCTCTGCTCGATGAGCTATGAATCTTCAAACTTTAACTTGAGCTCGACGAAAGGCGGGCTCAGCTCAATGAACTCTGTATCTTCAACCTTTAACTTTAGCTCGATGATCTGTGAGCTAAGCTTGATGAACTCTGAATTTCAACTATTAACTTGTGCTCGATGATCTGTGAGCTGTGTTCGACAAACTCTAAACTTCAACCTTAAACTTGAGCTCGGTGAAATCTGGGCTCAGCTCGACGAACTAAGAATTTAGTTCGACGATTACTGAATTGAGCTTCTTCCTTAGAAGCGTTGAGTAAGCCTGCCTCACTCAATGCTTATGAACCTAGATAAATTCTATCGGCTTAATCTCAGCGGTTTCTTCTTCACAGCTGAGACTGTCTTCTGTCTAAGCGGTTATTTCTTCACAGCCAAGACTGTCTTGTGTCTCAGCAGTTTAGCTGAGACCAACACTTCTCTCATCGATATGTGTTGAGCTTCTAAGCTATCTCAGCGGTTATGCTGAGACATTCTTCTCAGCTGTCTCAACTATCTCAGTGGTTATGCCTTAGTCAAATTATCTGACCTCCAACTTTCTCTTCCTGTTCACATGTCCAATCAAGGATAACCTGCATGCAATAACTCAAGCATAAAATAAATACGTTATGTGTGTATATCATTGACCAGTTTGACTTCTTTCAAATCTGGAACATTGTGGTCAATGCACCCAATAATAGTGACCACCAGGTTGTCCTTCATGGCAGTGCCACAAAATTTAGATGCCCTCCTCGCCCAATATACAACTTCTTACCACTTGGTTCGCACATACACGAAATAAAAATGCGTCCTCCCAAAAAATATTTCAAGTTCAAAAAGAATTTCTTCTTTTTTTGACTTGAAAAATTCTTTAAAAGGACCAGTGCCACTAAATAATTGGTAAGATCCATGTACCAAGGGGTGGAGAAGTCTTACCTTAACGATTTCGAGGAGGTGCTCTTCAAGGAAATTGTCATTTATTTTGGCCTCCACTAATGTTTTTGCAGCCGGATTCTCCAATCTCGAATGGTGGTCAACAGCTAAGTTCTTCACTCCCTTCTTGTCCATGATATCCAAATCAAACACTTATAAGAAGAGAATCAACCTTAATAATAGGGGCTTAGCATCCAATTTATTTACTAGGTACCTGAGAGCGGAGTGATTAGTAAAAACGATGAATTTTGAAAGTATTATATAAGTTCGAAATTTATCAAACACAAAAATAATCGCTAAAATCTCTTTTTCCATTATCGTGTAATTATTTTGTGCGGATGATAGAGTTTTACTAGCATAATAAATCAGGTTAAAATATTTATTCACCTGTTGGCATAAAACGGCTACAACAGCAAAATTGCTTGCATCACACATAATTTTGAACAGTAAACACCAATCTAGAGCTTTTAAATTGGCAAATTACTATGTTCTTTTTTTATTTTATTAAATGCTAAAAAACATTCTTCATCAAAAATAAATGCATATTCTTTTTCTAAAGGTGAGTTAGCTATTTTATTATTTTAGAAAAATTTTGAATGAACCGCCTATAGAAACCCGCATGTGCTAGAAAATTCCTAATAGATTTAACATTAGTTGGAGCGCGGGGGGGGGGGGGGGGGGGGCCTTCTTATAACCTAGATCTTAGCCCTATCGATCTTGTGTAACACCCCAAAAAGACCCCAAAAAGACTCAACATGAAGTTTGAGGTGCAAGCTGTTTGACACGGCCTGGGACACGGGCGTGTCCCAGGGCGTGTCGGGGGTACACGGCCTGGGACACGGCCTGGGACACGGGCGTGTCCCAGGGCGTGTCCGAATTAAAATTCGAAAATGGCCTATTCGAGTCAGAGAAGTACACGGCCTTGAACACGGCCGTGAACACGGGCGTGTCAGGTTGGACACGGGCGTGTCAGATGCCGTGTTCCGACCCGTGTACTGGTTGCAGCTCGATGAGGCAGGTTTGACACGGGCGTGTCTCAGGTGTGACACGGGCGTGTCAGGTTCGACACGGGCATGTCGATACCCGTGTTGTTCAGTCGGTTCAAATACCGCGTGTGCCGCTTCAGGGTACATGGCCTGTGACACGGGCGTATCACAAGCCGTGTCAGCCAAAAATTGGGTTTTTGGGCAAATCGTGGCCGTTCAGATTTCTCTCTTTTGATCCAAGGGCTCAGGTGGTTTCCTGGCTGGATTTATTTCGTGAAGGAAGGATGAAGAAGTCATTCTTCATTTTGCTTAAGGAAGAGAGAAAGAGAGAGGAGGAAGAAGAAGGAGGAGGAGAGCAAGCCACCGGCGGAGTTCCTGTGGTCCGATTCGTGATCCGAAGCCGGCGTTGTGAAGGCAAGGCTGCTGCGGTTCTTTCTCACCGGCTAGTTTTCGATGGCTCCGAAGAGATCGACAAGGGTAACGATCTCCCTCCTTGGACATGTGAAGTCCTTCTTTTCTGCATTGCATAGGGAAAACCCTTCCCCGCGAGTGTGCGGTGGGTTGTGGTGTCCATTGGGGTAGATATGTGAAGTCCCCTTGTTAGAGGCCGGAATTGGAGTACGGCTCTAGGCATGCTGTGTGAAGCCCATCTGGACATGGTCTGGATTGGTGATGCTTGTTTGCATATCGGAGAAGGCTCCGTGATTATGTCTTGTGTTGCCTTGTGCCTACCTGTTGATTGGTGTAGCAGGAAGTACTGGATGATGTCCAGGAAATAAAGAGGGTTGGATGCAACTCTTGTGGACGTGCGTTGCCACTTTATGAGCGGTTGAGCCGTTGGGCTGCAACTCGATGAAAAGGCAGATTGCCGAATAGGAAAGGTGAAACCGACCCGCGCCTATAAATAGCCATGGATACTTCCGTATTCGAGGTGGCACGACGACTTGAGCAACGGGGGTGGCTGATCCGTACCTGCGTTAGGTCCGTCCGACTTGGAAGCCTGGTTATAGGTTTTGTTGGAGCGCCTAATGAGAGTCTTAGGCCCGCGTGCCGGAAAGACTAGAATGCTCAAATACTGTGTAGACGGTGGTGTTGACCCTGGTATTCCGGTACACCAAGAATGTGCCCTGAGTGCACGGACTGTCGGGCCGTGTGGCCGATAGTTGTGATGGCTTGAATGTGCCTACGCGCACATAGTTGCTATTTGATGATGCCATGCTTTGCAGGGATAGAATGCTCATGCCCCGAGAAAGGGGTAGGATTGTTATAATTGGGTCAGCTGAATGCTGACCGTTGCATTGTTTGCCACCGGTTGGGTGGATTGTTCCCATGCAGGTGCTGGAGAGCCAAGTGGTAAGTGACGGGTTGAAGCACTACTGCTGTTACTGCTGCTGCTGCGGCTAGCCCTTGAAGGCTAAGCGAATGTTTTGTTTGTTCTCTTTTACTCATGTATGGCCGGCCTGCGCGCCGAGGTTTATAAATCATGTTGTATGTAAAGAGGAACTGTAAGGCCTTAAGGCCAAACCTTTGTTGTACATTTCATGGTTATATATATAAAGGTGGTTTATATATTGGACATTCCTGATTAGAGTTCAAATTTGTAACTTAAAGCTTCCGCTAGAATGCTCTGAGTTAGGATTCGTATGGTTTGGTATTATCCTGTGACCTCACCGTCTGTTTGTGGCATATAGTGTGGGGCCCCGGCCGGACCTTCTACTATACGTCATTTAACGGATGGGGTCGTTACATTTTGGTATCAGCTTTTGTCGGTCTTCCTCTTTCGAATTCGTGGTCGAATTCTTTTGTGGGGGTGGCGAGCACGTGTTTGTGCGACCTGCTGTAACGCTAATGAACTCTGGAATGTCCATTATGGAATGTACCAAATCTTGTTTGAGGAATCTGCGCGTTCCTTTTTTGTGTTGTTTTGCTTGCATACGTTCGCTAATGTGTGTCTTGTCCACCTATAGGTGACACGTAGTGGTGCTGGGCAGTCTGAGCCCCAGCGCTCCGATGAGAGTGTGGCACTAGCTGAGGTGCCAACACCTCCTCCATCTGCGGAAACTGTTCGCTTAGTTGCTGAGGCGCTATTTGCCATGATTCAGCCGACCGGGCAAGCACAGCCGGCAGTAGTGCCAGTTCGTGTTGATGTACGACCCGAGCTGGTTGAGGCTGTAGATCCACGAGCAGCTGACCGACAGTTGAAGCAATTCATGAGCTTCAGTCCTCCTACGTTTACAGGCATGGGATCCCCAACGCAGGCAGAGGATTGGTTGTCGCGTGTCATGAGGATAATGACAGCGATCAGGGCGGAGGAAACTCTAAAGGTCACCTTGGCCACCTTCATGCTTGAAGGAGAGGCGCGGTTGTGGTGGGACGAGGTTGAGGTACACCATTTGGCGGGCAGGCAATTAATGCAAGTGTCGATTGAGGAGTTCTCTTGGATATTTCTGGCGAAACATGTCCCAGCGGCGCAACGCATTGCTATGGAAAATGTGTTCCAACGGTTAAAGCAAGGGGAAGATAGTGTGGATATCTACTTGCATGAGTTTACCAGGTTGGGACGATATGCGGGTACAATCTTCGCGGATGACCAAAGGAAAACGAATCGGTTCTATGAAGGATTGCGGGATGAGTTGCGGTTCCTGCTTTCGAGTTCAGTGAACCAAGGGTTTCAGGCGTTGGTTGATACTGCGTGCGCGTTGGAGAAGGACATGCGGCGAGTGCAAGGGAACAAGGGCTTGGTTGTGTCAAAACCAGAGTTTCAAGCACCTCGCCCGAACAAGTCGTTTTACTAGAAGAAAGGGGGCAAGTGGTCCAAGCCATCTGGGCAAGTGACTACGACCGTTGTGTCGGGAGCGACATCAAGGCCGGATTCTCGTACATGCTATAACTGTGGCCGGGTGGGGCATATTGCTCGTGACTGTCGGATTGTTCAGCCCAAAGGGGACAAGAAGACGGGTGCGTCTTATGCTGAGAAGGGCAAAGCGGTGGTTGATTCCTCTGCGTCTCAGGCACAGCCCCGAATCTATCAGCTTGGCCAACAGGAAGTGATTAAGCAAAGTGACGTCGTCACAGGTACGCGTTGATTTAGTTTACTTGCTGGTGCTATTGTTTTTGGTTATGTATAGCTTGTGCATGATGTGTGTGCTGCAGGCTTTGTCCTGATTCGGAATAATTTGGCGAGAGCCCTGTTTGATACGGGTGCTTCGCATTCTTTTCTGTCTGAGGATTTCGTATCTCGCATTCGGGTACCAAGTCATGTGACGGTGGATAGTACAAGGGTGCTGTTGCCGAATGGCTGTGTGATGCTTGCGGATAGGGCTTGCGATGTGGATGTGCAAATAGGAAGTCGGGATTTCTGTTTGAGTGTAGCTGTGCTACCGTTATCGGAGTTTGATGTGATCTTTGGTATGGACTGGCTCTCGGAGCAGCGTGCCTTTATTGATAGCAACTCCAAAGAGATTACACTAGGCCAGAATACCGGGCTTGTGACGAAGTTCGCTGGTATGCGCGGAGTTAGCGGAACGTTGTTGTCTGCACTCCAAGTCGTCAATGCTGTTCGGAAGGGCACGGAGTTATTCTTCACGCTAATTCAGGCTGTTGAGCCAAAGGCCAGTGTCGGTGAAGTACTAGTTGTGTCAGAGTTTGCCGACGTATTTCCTAAAGATCTTCCTGGGTTACCACCCCAGCGGGAAATTGACTTCTCTATTGAGTTGGTGCCAGGTGCGAAACCTATGGCCCGCTCTCCATATCGCGTCGCGCCAAAAGAGATGGCTGAGTTGAAAGTCCAATTGCAAGAGTTGTTGGAGCAGGGATATATACGCCCAAGTATGTCACCTTGGAGCGCGCCTGTTCTCTTTGTGAAAAAGAAAGACGGTAGCTTACGGTTGTGTATTGACTACCGCGAATTGAATAAGCTGACGGAGAAAAATAAATATCCGATCCTGCGGATTGATGACCTCTTTGATCAGCTGGCAGGATCAACGGTCTATTCCAAATTGGATTTGAAATCAGGATATTATCAGCTGCGGATTAGGGAAGGTGACATTCCCAAGACGGCGTTTGGAACACGCTACGGTCATTATGAGTTCACGGTAATGCCGTTTGGCCTATGTAATGCGCCTTCGGTATTTATGGACCTAATGCATCGAACGTTCCGAGAGTACTTGGATTTGTTCGTTATTGTGTTTATCGATGACATCTAGTATACTCTCAGTCGGAAGAGGATCATGCAAACCATCTGCGGTTGGTTTTGCATACCCTGCGGAGGAATAAGCTTTATGCCAAGTTCTCAAAGTGTGAGTTCTGGCTCTCTTCAGTAGCCTTTTTAGGCCATGTGGTAAGTGGAGAAGGTATCGCGGTGGATCCGTTGAAGATAAGTGCCATTCGAGATTGGCCAGTGATGTCTTCAGTGGCTGAGGTCAGGAGCTTCCTTGGACTTGCGGGCTACTATAGACGGTTTGTGGAAAACTTCTCACGGATTGCTTTACCTCTGACCACGCTGACGAGAAAAGATCAAAAGTTCATTTGGACGCCGGAGTGCGCGCGAGCTTTTGAAGACTTGAAGAGTCGTTTGACCACGGCGCCTGTGTTGATATCGCCATGTGGTACCGATGGGTATGAGATCTATAGTGATGCTTCTGGGAGCGGCTTAGGCTGCGTTCTTCTGCAGTTTGGTAAAGTGATTGCTTATGGCTCGCGTCAGTTGAAAGTGCATGAGCGGAATTACTCCGTCCATGATTTGGAGTTGGCGGCGGTAATCTTTGCGCTCAAGTTGTGGCGGCACTATCTATATGGCGTTAAAGTGGATATTATACGGATCACAAAAGCCTAAAGTATTTGTTGGATCAGAAGGATCTGAATATGCGACAACGAAGATGGATGGAGTTCCTCGGGGACTACACCTTTGAGATTCACTATACTCCGGGAAGGGAAATGTGGTCGCTGATGCTTTGAGTCGGAAGACTCCGGTACGGGCAAGCTGGTTGCAGAGGCATGATCAGCGTTTGATCCAGGAATTGGAAGCATTGGAGATATCGTGTGTTGACAAGGGTTCGTCAACCGATGCATGCTTGAACTGGACGGAGGTGCAATATGACCTTACGGACAGAGTTCGGCGAGCAACGGAGCTTGATGAAAGTCTCCAGCGCTATGCAAAAGATGGGCCGGAGGACCAATTCTCTTGGGATAACGGTTTGTTACGAAGAAATGGTCGAGTGTGCGTCCCAAGTGTGGGTAAATTGAGGGAAGAGTTGATGTACGAAGCTCACTTTGCAAAGTACTCAGTTCACCCAGGGAGCACAAAGATGTACAGAGATCTGAAAAAGCTGTTCTGGTGGCCCGGACTAAAGAAAGATGTGGCACGTTATGTGGCCGAATGCAATACCTGTGCGTTAGTGAAAGCAGAATGCAGAAGCCTGGCGGTTTCCTGAAGTCGTTACCTATTCCGGAGTGGAAGTTCGATGATATTTCGATGGATTTCGTGCACGGATTGCCGAGATCTCAACGCGGTCATGATTCAATCTGGGTGATTGTGGACCGGTTGACAAAAGTGGCACACTTCCTTCCAAACAGAAGAGACGATTCAGTGAAAACCTTGGCCAAGCTTTATGTGGAGCAGGTTGTTCGACTGCACGGTGTTCCTCGGAGCATCGTTAGTGACCGTGATGGGCGGTTCACATCGAATGATTGGCGGCTCGTTCATCAAATGTTGGGTACAAAGTTAGCGTTTAGTACGGCCTTTCATCCCCAAATGGATGGCCAGACTGAACGAACCAATAGGACGATGGAGGACATGCTCCGCATGTGCGCCCTAGACTTTGGTAAGAGATGGAAAGATTATGTATTTCTTGTCGAATTTGCCTATAATAATAGCTACCAAGCGAGTATTGGTATGGCACCATTTGAGGCATTGTATGGTCGTAAATGTCGTACACCGTTAGCTTGGGCAGAAGCAGGCGAATCTAAGCTGAGTGGGAAAAAGGAAGTCGAAGAAGCTACCTCGCTCATACGCTCTATTCGGGAGAGGCTATTGATAGCCCAAGATCGTCAAGCAAAGTACTACAATGCCAAACATCGGAACGTGGAGTTCGCGGTGGGTGATTGGGTATATTTGAAGATCAAACCCTTCAAAGGTGTGTCCAGGATTCGGCGTTTGAAAAAGCTAAGTCCGAGGTATCTTGGTCCGTTTGAGGTGGTGGAGCGAGTTGGGGAAGATGCTTATCGACTAGCACTTTCAGCAGACTTGGGTGGATTACATGATGTATTTCACATCTCAGTCCTTCGTAAGGCGGTGAAGGATCCAGCTCAAGTAGTGGAGATTGATCGGGTACCGGTCGAGTATGGGCTAACGACGAGGGTTAGACCCATTCGGATCGAGGATCGAGCCGAGAAACAGTTGCGGAACAAAGTTATCGGGATGGTCAAGGTCCGATGGGACAATTGTGGCCGTGAAGAGCTAACATGGGAGCGAGAGCAGACCATGCGAGCTGAATTTCCCGAGTTGTTTGTATAAACTGTAGACCATGTAATTTTTGTTATAACAGAGTTATAGCATTGCTGGTTCTTGTTTCCTTACCGTGCAAATTTCGGGACGAAATTTTGTTAAGGGGGGAGGGTTGTAACACCCCAAAAAGACCCCAAAAAGACTCAACATGAAGTTTGAGGTGCAGGCTATTTGACACGGCCTGGGACACGGGCGTGTCCCAGGGCGTGTCGGGGGTACACGGCCTGGGACACGGGCGTGTCCCAGGGCATGTCCGAATTAAAATTCGAAAATGGCCTATTCGAGTCAGAGAAGTACACGGCCTTGAACACGGCCGTGAACACGGGCGTGTCAGGTTGGACACGGGCGTGTCAGATGCCGTGTTCCGACCCGTGTACTGGTTGCAGCTCGATGAGGCAGGTTTGACACGGGCGTGTCTCAGGTGTGACACGGGCGTGTCAGGTTCGACACGGGCGTGTCGATACCCGTGTTGTTCAGTCGGTTCAAATACCGCGTGTGCCGCTTCAGGGTACACGGCCTGTGACACGGGCGTGTCACAGGCCGTGTCAGCCAAAAATTGGGTTTTTGGGCAAATCGTGGCCGTTCAGATTTCTCTCTTTTGATCCAAGGGCTCAGGTGGTTTCCTGGCTGGATTTATTTCGTGAAGGAAGGATGAAGAAGTCATCTTTCATTTTGCTTAAGGAAGAGAGAAAGAGAGAGGAGGAAGAAGAAGGAGGAGGAGAGCAAGCCACCGGCGGAGTTCCCGTGGTCCGATTCGTGATCCGAAGCCGGCGTTGTGAAGGCAAGGCTGCTGCGGTTCTTTCTCACTGGCTAGTTTTCGCTGGCTCCGAAGAGATCGACAAGGGTAACGATCTCCCTCCTTGGACATGTGAAGTCCTTCTTTTCTGCATTGCATAGGGAAAACCCTTCCCCGCGAGTGTGCGGTGGGTTGTGGTGTCCCTTGGGGTAGATATGTGAAGTCCCCCTTGTTAGAGGCCGTAATTGGAGTACGGCTCTAGGCATGCTGTGTGAAGCCCATCTGGACATGGTCTGGATTGGTGATGCTTGTTTGCATATCGGAGAAGGCTCCATGATTATGGCTTGTGTTGCCTTGTGCCTACCTGTTGCTTGGTGCAGCAGGAAGTACTGGATGATGTCCAGGAAATAAAGAGGGTTGGATGCAACTCTTGTGGCCGTGCGTTGCCACTTTATGAGCGGTTGAGCCGTTGGGTTGCAACTCGATGAAAAGGCAGATTGCCAAACAGTAAAGGTGAAACCGACCCGCGCCTATAAATAGCCATGGATACTTCCGTATTCGAGGTGGCACGACGACTTGAGCAACGGGGGGTGGCTGATCCGTACCTGCGTTAGGTCCGTCCGACTTGGAAGCCTGGTTATAGGTTTTGTTGGAGCGCCTAATGAGAGTCTTAGGCCCGCGCGCCGGAAAGACTAGAATGCTCAAATACCGTGTAGACGGTGGTGTTGACCCTGGTATTCCGGTACACCAAGAATGTGCCCTGAGTGCACGGACTGTCGGGCGTGTGGCCGATAGTTGTGATGGCTTGAATGTGCCTGCGCGCACATAGTTGCTATTTGATGATGCCATGCTTTGCAGGGAAATAATGCTCATGCCCGAGAAAGGGGTAGGATTGTTATAATTGGGTCAGCTGAATGCTGACCGTTGCATTGTTTGCCACGGTTGGGTGGATTGTTCCCATGCAGGTGCTGGAGAGCCAAGTGGTAAGTGACGGGCTGAAGCCCTACTGCTGTTGCTGCTGCTGCTGCGGCTAGCCCTTGAAAGCTAAGCGAATGTTTTGTTTGTTCTCTTTTACTCATGTATGGCCGGCCTGCGCGCCGAGGTTTGTAAATCATGTTGTATGTAAAGAGGAACTGTAAGGCCTTAAGGCCAAACCTTTGTTGTACATTTCATGGTTATATATATAAAGGTGGTTTATATATTGGACATTCCTGATTAGAGTTCAAATTTGTAACTTAAAGCTTCCGCTAGAATGCTCTGAGTTAGGATTCGTATGGTTTGGTATTATCCTGTGACCTCACCGTCTGTATGTGGCATATAGTGTGGGGCCCCGGCCGGACCTTCTACTATACGTCATTTAACGGATGGGGTCGTTACATCTTGATCCTTTAACTCGAAACTTTATATAAGAACTAATCTCTTCAGACCATAAAGTGGCACTTCTCCCAGTTAAGTGCTAAACTCAGTATTCGCAGCGTTGAAGAATAGGATCAAGATTATTTAAATAATTTTTAAAGGAATCGTCAAAGACAAAAAAAAAATCCATAAGCACTTTCATCATGTACTCCACTAACCTAACACCCCTATCCGTCGCATAGCATATAGCAGTAGGTCCGGCCGGGGCCCGACGCCATATACTACGGACAGACCGGAAGGTTACGAATATGGACAACCATTCCAACCAATTTAACAACAACGTCCTACACAACGCATTCTAACGGAAGCATTTTAAAGTTAAACAAGGAACCCATAAAGGCATGAATGTCCACTAGTAATAAATACCACAAAGGAATGACGAACAAGAAAATACACAAAAGAGTTCACGGCCTTAAGGCCTTACAAAAGTGTTCGCTTAACAAGATAGCGTCTTTCATACATCGGCGCGCAGGCCGGCCATACATGAATATGAAAAAGCTAATAACTAAGCCTTCGAGGGCTGGCGCTGCAACTTGGGCTATAGCCCGCTATTTGCCGCTTGGCTCCGCAGCAGCACCTGTAGAAAGCAACCCACCCAAGAGGTGGCAATACAAAAGGGCAACGGTCAGCAAAGCTGACCAAATTATAACGACCCCGTCCCGTTTCTCGGGACGGCGGTCCCTGCATATAAAACTACCATAGCAATTCTATAAAGTATTCTATTCGCCACAAGTGTCGGCACGCACGGCCGCACACTCCGTGCTCTCAGGGCACTAATCGGTGAACCCGGTCCGGACCCAGCCCGACACCGCGATTCCACCACCATCCCTCAGATGGCAACTCTCGTGAGCATTTAGCCCTTTCAGCCGAAGCCCAGGCCCGTTTCCAGCCTCCCGGGAAGTCCCATGTACTTTAGGTCGCTTCTACCGAGACCACTTGGAATGGGTAGAGTTCCACCCGCCCGTTGCTCACTTCACCACGTCCATTTAGCCATCGGTGCGGGCCAAGTTTCTCCTCATTCCCACAATCGATCAAAACACGCACATAACCCCGTTATGTACCGATTTGCCCTCCAAGGCAACATCGTGGCGGCAATGCGATTCCGCCCAAGCTTTCCGGGTGCGCCTCGAGGTTAACCCCCAAGGATCCCTGTATGCAATCTACCGCGTAGAAATTTCGGAAAACTAAAATCACCGGCGCGGAGTCTTCTCCGGCCATGCAATGCAAACATCACCGATCCGGGTTAAACACGAATAGGCTTCACACGCAATGCCTACGCCCGTACTCCGATTCCGGGCTCTAACAACGGGGACTTTACATATCTACCTGAAGGGATTCCGCGCCTCAACGCCCACTCGCGAGAGGGGGATTTCCCCATGCATAGAAAGAAGGGCGACTACACATGCCCTATGAAGAGGATCGTTACCCTCGTAGATTTCCGCGTGCCCGCCATGAAGATGTAGACGGATGGAAAGCTTCGCCTCGCCCTTGCCTTCGAGGATCCCGACTCGGATCGCGAGTCGGTGCTCCGGTGCTCCGCCGGCGGCCGGAACTTTGCTCCTCCTCCTCTTGGCTCTCACCTCTCTCTAAGAGTTTAGAAAGAGAAAGGGTGGGTTGAAATGAGGGAATTCAGCCCCAAACTCAACCCTAATACCCCCTAGGTTAACCCACAGCCGTTAGATCCAACATAAAGATCCGGACGGCCCGAATTCAACCCAAAATATCAGTTACGCCGATCGACATGGGTCCTGACACGACCGTGTGCCACGGGCCGTATTACCTGGAGCTTCAGGAACGATCGTCGGGCTTCATGAACACGGCTTCGAACACGGCCGTGTTCGAGGCCGTGTGCCCCACACACGGCTTGAGACACGGCCGTGTGTCTCAGGCCGTGTCCTTCTCTGACTCGAGACTGCACAAAACCACCAAAGGCCACTGAACACGGGTAGGCACACGGCCGTGTGCCTGGCCGTGTGCCCCTGTTCAGACCTCCAAAAGTGCTGCTTGATCGCCCCGCAATCATCTCCGAGGTTGGGGTCTTACAACTCCCTCCCCTTAAGAGAATTTCGTCCCGAAATTAAGAACAGAGACTACACAAAAAGAAATAAACATAACGAGTACCTGAGGGGAACAACTCGGGGTACTCCTCGCGCATTGTCTGCTCTCGCTCCCAAGAGAGCTCCTCGCGTCCGCAGTTATCCCAACGGACCTTCACCATTCTGATTTAATTGTTCCGAAGCCGCTTGACTTCGAAATCCTCAATGGATATGGGCTTGACTTTCGTTGTCAATCCTTCCTCAACCGGTACTTGGTCGGCCGCTAACACCTGCGAAGGCTCTTGCACTGCCTTCCGCAAAACCGAGATGTGGAATACATCGTGCAAAGCACTTAACTCTGCTGATAACCTCAACCTATAAGCTGCTTCTCCGATCCGCTCCAGAATCTCAAATGGCCCAAGGTATCTCGGACTCAACTTTTTCAAGCGTCGAATCCGTGAGACACCCTTGAACGGCTTGATCTTCAAGTACACCCAATCGCCAACACTGAATTCCACATTCCTATGCTTGGCATTATAATACTTGGCTTGCCTATCCTGGGCAATCCGCAACCGCTCCGTATAGTATGCACTAAAGAAGTGGCATCTTCAATGTCTTGACGCTGATAAAGCTTGGACTCACCGTTTCTAACCACGACAACGGCGTGCGACATTTTCTTCCGTAAAGAGCTTCGAACGGCGCCATCTGAATGCTTGCTTGATAACTATTGTTATAAGCAAATTCGACCAAGTATAGGTGGTCCTCCCACCTCTTTTCGAAGTCCAACGTACACATGCGGAGCATGTCTTCCAAGGTTCTGTTGACTCTCTCGGTCTGGCCATCCGTCTGCGGATGAAACGCCGTGCTAAACTTCAGTTTGGAGCCCAACATTTGATGCACTAGCCTCCAGTCATTGGACGTGAAATGCCCATCGCGATCACTCACAATACTGCGGGGCACCCCGTGCAAGCGCACAATGCTATCCACATAGAGCTTTGCCAACTTCTCTACTGGATCATCCTTCCTCATTGGTAAGAAATGCGACACTTTCGTCAATCTGTCAACGATCACCAAATGGCGTCGTTTCCCTTCTGCGATCTTGGCAATCCATGCACAAAATCCATGGATATGTCGTCAAATTTCAACTCGGTATAGGCAAGGACTTCAGAAATCCGCCCGGCTTTTGGCACTCCGCCTTCACCAAGGCGCACGCTTGACATTTGGCCACATACAACGCCACATCTTTCTTAAGTCCCGGCCACCAAAACAACTTTTTAAGATCACGATACATCTTCGTGCTCCTTGGGTGGATTGAGTACTTGGTATGATGAGCCTCGTACATCAACTCCGCCGGAGGTTGCCCCCACTTGGGACGCACAAACGATGATCCTTCCTTAATAACCCATCTTCTACGAGAACTGGGAATTTGACCCATCCAGAGCGGCCTCCAAAAGCTCCTTCATGGAGTCATCCAACTCCAATGCCTGCCGAACCCGGTCAGCCAGGTCATACTGCACCTCTGTCCAGTTTAACATTGCCTTGGCGCTCGACTGCTTGTCAACGCAACAGATCTCAAGCTTCTCCAACTCCCGTACTAGCCGCTCATCATGCACCGACAACCAGTTGGCTTGGGCGGGAGCCCTGCGGCTCAGCGCATCCGCAACTGCGTTGCCCTTCCCGGGTACATAATATATCTTGAAAGTGTAGTCCCCCAGGAACTCCATCCACCTCCTCTGCCTCATATTGAGATCCTTTTGATCCAACAAGTATTTTAGGCTCTTGTGATCGGTGTATATGTCGACCCTTACTCCGTATAGGTAGTGCCTCCACAACTTGAGTGCAAATATCACGGCCGCTCAACGTCCAAATCGTGCACCGGATAATTTCTTTCATGCACCTTTAGCTGACGTGCCCATACGCTATCACGCTACCATGCTGCAACAACACGCAGCCCATGCCCTACCCTAAAGCGTCGCTATAAACACCTCAAAGCCCTCGGTCCCACTCGGCGAACTAAGCACTGCGCCGTGGTCAACCC